>CM053029.1:145562571-146945460 GCA_028564925.1 Lithobates sylvaticus | reverse complement strand
AAGGATAAATGCAAAATATAAAGTGCAGCGCTAAATTAAACTGTGACTATTAAATGACACAATGCCTACCAGCATGTGATGAATAAACTGCAAACGTGCAATGATACAATGTCACTATAACCAATATTCAATATTAAGGCCTCATGCACACGAGACGCTGTTAAACACGCGTTCAGAGGCAGTTGGACACTTTTTTCAACTGCACCTGAACGCATGCAATGTTATCCTATGTGTCCATGTACACAGTCTAGTTTTTTCCTGTTTTTATGAAGTTGCGTTTAACCTCGTTTTTCCAGAAGCAAATAAATGCGTTCAGACACTTTGCTTTTCTGCGTTTCAGACGCAAAACGCAGCTAAACGCGGCTAAACGCGGCTAAACGCAGGCACCTGAGGCATCAGAGGCAGTTGGACACTTTTTTCAACTGCCCCTGAACGCATGCAATGTTATCCTATGCGTCCATGTACACAGTCTCGTTTTTTCCAGTTTTTAGGCAATTGCGTGTCTGGGTTCAGACACTTTGCGTTTCTACATTTCAGATGCAAAACGCGGCTAAACGCAGCACCCGCGTTTAGCCGCGTTTGCGTTTATAAGCGTTTTTAAAGGAACCCAATTTTTTGGACCAGAAAACTCAGGAATATGATGGTAAACCATAAAATATACAAAAAAAATTGGTTTAAAATGTCGTAATTACTTTAGATCACAGAGCATATATACTCACTGATGTAATGCCATAAAAAACTATTTTTTTAGGTGGCTTAGACAATAAGGAATGCCTCCACTTCTTTGCCCCAACCCTTCATCCAATTTCTAATCTAATCAGTGACTCCACCTAGTCTGACCAAAGCATAGCAATGTCTTTTTTCCACAAAGAAAAACCTGCATACCAATGTCTAGTCAGCCCCAACCCCCCACCATGTTTGTGAAATATCCAACGGACATTCGCTGTGCCATCAACGGATGGGTCCAATATCGACGAGCTCTCACGCAATTTGCGACTACGTTGCTGCCTCATCAAGAGCAACATCAGGAGCATTTCCTGACATATATTCAATATGGGATCCATTTCCAAAAAAAAAAAACACAGAAAGAGACTGCTGCTGCTTACTCTGATCAAAATGGCAGAAATTGTTAATAATACATGCTTTCTAAGCTTAGGGAGGGTCTATATGATGTTATCTTTACAAACGCTTATAGACGCGGTAAAACGCAGCTAAACGTGGCATCAAAACACGCGTTTTTAAACGCAGGTTTCTGCTTTTTAAAACATGCGTTCAGCAGAGTTTGCATCTGCGTCTCGTGTGCATGGGGCCTCACCAGAAAACCAGCGATCACCCTTACTCAGGGGGTCACAAACCACTTGTTTGAATTCAAAGATTCAATGGAGGAGTATCCAGGCATCTCTCACCAAAAGCTTTTAGGTGCACCGGGCGGTAATCAGAAATCAGGAAATCAGACAGCCTCAGCAACAGGGTGTGTAAAATATGTGAAGAGACAAGAGACTCAAAATAGTGTAATATTGTCTCTTAAGCAGTTTATTGGCAAGTGCTGCAGTGCTGCATATATACGTTTTCAAACTGAAGATACAGCTCCAGTGCAAGCAAGCCAAAACAATTCTAAAAATCCATGCAAGCGATAACACATGCGCAGAGCTTGCAATGACGTCACATATGACGAAACAATCGTCAGGACGCCCCACACACACACACACTATGCGCATGTGTGATCACTTCCATGGATTTTTAGAATAGTTTTGGCTTGTTTGGACTGGAGCTGTATCTTCAGTTTGAAAATGTATGTATGCAGCACAGCAGCACTTGCCAGAATTGAGCATCTGTGCAGAAAAAAGCAAGCTCAAGTTTCACATTAAGGAGGTAAGTGTTTTCTTCTTTACAATATTTATTCTATTATTTGATACAGTTTCTTTATTGCTGTTATATCTACAGCTCGCCGATCATATCCAGTGTTCTGTGAGCTGTAGATCTGAAGTTTTTTTATGAAAAGGCAAGTCCACCCATGATGTTTTAGTCTTAGATGGAGACTTGTTAGGTTCAGCCACTTACTGACTTCTTGTTTTGTGGACCTGGATGGTGAGCTTGGGTCCCACTCCTGCATGAGAATATGAGATCCCAGGTGTCCTCGTGCTTCCCACAATTAGGAATTCAGTCACAATAACCTCACCATCTGATTCCCTGAAAGACAAGAATAGGTCAGTCCACAAAAAGAGATATTTCAGTTACAGGTGGAACATGGTGAGCAGAGACAGCCCCAGGCAATACTTTTTTTATTAGATTTAATTTTAAGTACAGTAGGTGAGGTGACATAAGGCCATAATATCAATGCACTATAGACAATCACAGAGAATAGGGTTAGACAGAGTCATATATGTCGCCTGGCATTTTACATCCAACAGTCAGCCCTCTCTGCCACGATTCTCAAGCTCTGTTCCTATCCACCTGGCAGTTCTGGGTGTCCCTGACCACCTTTGTGTGTTTCAGCTCCTCCTGTTACATTCTCCATTATAAAAAATAAATAGGAGGGATGGTGGTAACCCCTCATAATGGGCACAGCAGGTGTGCAGACCCAGGAACTCAGTGCAGGGATGGTGGGACCCCTTCATAATAGGCACAGTGGATGTGCAAATCTTGGAATTCAGTACAGAGATGAAGATAAATCTTCATAATTTGCACAGCACGTGCGCAGGCACACAAACAGCATATGGGTGGTGGTAACCCCTCATAATGGGCACAGCAAGTGTGCAGACCTGGGAACTCAGTGCAGGGATTGTTGGAACCCCTCATAATGAACACAGCAGGTGTGCAGACCAGGAACTTAGCACAGTGATGTGGGAGTCCCTTTAGTGGGCACAGCAGGTGTGCAGACCTTGGAACTAAGCACAGGCTCAATGGGTTCTCCTCATAATGGGCACAGGAGGTGTGCAAAGCCAAAAACTCAGTTCCAGAACAGTGATAGCTCATCATAATGGGTATAGCAGGTATGCAGACCTGAGAACTCAGCACAGAGATCTCACAAATAGAGTCTCCTTGGTATAGAAAAAATTGTTGGGTGGGTTTAATTCTCTGTCATCTAACAAACACTGGAATATGAGTTCTCAGCGGATTAACCTTTTATCTCTTGAGTATCTACTAAAAGCTAAAATATCAGGTTTGGTTGTACTGACCTTTTAAATACTGAATTAGGTGTGTAAGGCTACTTTCACACTGAATCGATTTACAGGCGCTATAGCGCTAAAAATAGCACCTGTAAAGCACCTCTCCTGTCACTCCAATGTGAAAGCCCGAGTGCTTTCACACTGGAGCGGTGCGCTGGCAGGACGGTAAAAAAAGTCCTGCAAGCAGCATCTTTGAGACACTTTAGGAGCAGTGTCTACACCGCTCCTACAGCGACCCTGCCCATTAAAATTAATGGGCAGTGCCGCCGAAGCACCAACAAAGCACCTGCAAAGCACCGCTTTGCCAACGCTTTTAACCCTTTTTCGGCCACTAGGGGGGGTTAAAAGCGCCCTGCTAGCGGCCGAAAAGCAACGCTAAAACTACGGTAAAGCGCTTTACCGCCAAAGCCACAGTGCCTCAGTGTGAAAGTGCCCTTAAGGGAAAACTGCAATATGTAAACTGCCATGACCAGGCGTCTTGCTAACCTGAAAATGCTAGTTGCTTGGCTGTTATGCAGATCCTGGCACTTTCTAAGTCAGTGGCCCAGCACAAATATGCAGATCAGGTGTTCAGGCTTCACTGTTTACATGCTTGTTTTGGGTTAGTGACTCCAACTGCATATAGGGAAAAATAGGGTGAAGTGAACAAGACTAGCCCAGGCCCCTCTTGCGATACTCACCTGCAGCAGACATATTCCAAACCAGGGTACTCTGCAATGCAGTGTGGCATATCACTGAAGCATTTCTGCCAGTAGGTGGTACTGCAGCACAACCTTTCCACGGTCCCTTTCCAAGAAACGTTTTTTGTCATTGCGTTAACAATGCAGTCGCTCCAGCCCGGTTCAGCTGTTTATTATGAGATTGCCGGATGAGTTATATTTTGGACAAGTAAGAGATGACACTGGTCTTAGATCATCAACTGCACTGCAGGGAAATTATGCATCAGTCCACCTGTAAAAATAATGAAAGAGAGAAGTTAGAACAATTGTCCAAATCTGCAATTGCAGAAGGTACACAGTGCAGAAAAGCAGATACTCCAAGATACCCTGTCATATCATATTGATACTAAAGATGACATAAAAAGTGTCTCTGGAGGGCTAACATGATAAGCCTGCTCGGATCCGCCTGTCCGTTTTTTCAGGCGGATCTGAGCGGGCCACCCATTGACTCCTATGGGCAGGCGGGTGTCAGCGGAGATGTGTTTGCTGACACATGCCTGCCATCCGATCCGCTCAAGACAGATGTATGGCGATACGTTCATCCATCTGTCTGGCGGATAAAATGAGATTGGTGTACAGTCCTTTTATTCACACTAGTGGCCAGTGTGAAGGTCCCACTTACATTGGTGGTCAGTGTAAATCCCTCCTTACATTGGCGGTTACTGTGAATGCTCCTATTACATTAGTGGTCAGTGAAAATCCCCATTACATTGGCGGTCAGTGTAAATCCCCATTACATTAGTGGTCAGTGTAAATCCCAATTACATTAGTTGTCAGTGTAAATCCCCATTATATTGGTGGACAGTGTAGAAACTCCTCTTTATATTGGTAATTGGCAAAAAAAAATCCAAACTTGCATTTGTGGTCAGTTTCAAATCCTCCCTTACATTGGTGGTCCACGTAGAAGCCCCATTTAAATTGGTGGTGAGAGTAAATCGCCCCTTACATTGGTGACCAGTGTAGAAATCCCCCTTTTGGTTGTTAATGTAAAATCCCCCATTACATTGGTGGTCAGTGCAAATTCTTCATTACACTGGTGATCAGTGTACATTTCCCTTTACATTGGTGGTAAGTGCAGAATTGCTCTTATACTGGCGGTCAGTGTAAATCCCCCTTTACATTGGTGGTCAGTGTAAATTCCCCCTAATATTGGTGGTTGGTGTAGAAGTGTCACCTTACATTGGTGGTCAGTACAAATCTCCCCGACAATGGTTGTCAGTGTAAATTTCCCCTTACATGGAGGTCACTGTATATTCCCCCTTACATTGGTGATTGGTGTAAATGCTCCTATTACATTTGTGTCAATGCAGAAATCCCTCTTTATATTATATTATATTATATTCAGTGCAAATTCCCCCTCACATTGGTGGTCAGTGCAAATTCCCCCTCACATTGGGGGTCAGTGTAAATCCCCCCTCACATTGGTGGTCGTCATTGTAAATTCCCCATTACATTGGCAGTCAGTGTAGAATCCCCCACTGTATACTTACCAAGGATTTCCAGCTTTGCTCTACATGATTCAGAATTTGACACAATGTACTGCCTCCTAACTAATCCCATTCCCTGCCACTGATCCCATCAACCCCCTGAATCGCCACTGATCACACCCTCCTCCACCAGCATTGCCACTGATCCCCTGAGTCCTAGGATCCCTAGGAGTTTTCTGTCTATTGATGTGTCCCCTCACTTCCCAGTCCAGGGTGTGCAGGCAGTGAGGAGATGATGTGCTGTAACCATTAGCAACCAATCAGTGAGCGGTAATGATGTGCACTAACCTCTTGCAATCAATCATTGAGCGGTAAGGATATGCAGTAACCTCTAGCAGCCAATCAGTGAGTAGTAATAATGTGCAGTAACCTCTAGCAACCAATTAGTGAGTGGCAAGGATGTCCAGTAACCTCTAGCAACCAAGCAACGAGCATAAATTACGTACAGTAATCTCTAGCAACCAATCAATAAGCAAAAGTGATGTGCTGTAACCTCTTGCAAATAATCAGTAAGCCATAATGTGTGCTGCAACCTCTAGCAGCCAGTCAGTGAGCGGTAATGATACACTGTAACCTCTGGCAACCAATCGCAATCGCTGCCTGATCTGATTCAGTAAACTGATTTTGAGTCTAGCTGCTATTTATTGTTTGTCTCAGAGCAGGTGGAGAGCGAAATTGCATGGAGGGGGGAGAGAAAATATTTGCCCAGGGTCTAATCAATATTAAAGACGGCAGTGGCATTGCAGTTGGAGAGGAAGTCAAGTCAAGTCAAGATTGGACACAGCTGATCACATGGTAAAGAGCCGCTGACTGGCTTTTTACCTCAATCTGTGATCAGCAGTGTCTGAAGGACACGTTGATCACAGAGTGTGCCGTCTGCGTCCCACAGTGGGCGCAATCACAGGAGACCGTCATATAACGCCTCCCAGTACTGGACGACCATGCTGTAGTAATCATTCAGCTATAGCACAGTCGGCAAGTGGGTAAAACAAATAAGCAATGGCAAAAATGGGCAAATCGCAGTAAAACTTTTGTACATTTGTTCAACATCACTGAATTCCAGGACAGGTAAGTGTCCTATTATTAAAATTTAATTTTTAGAGTTGGAGGCCAGAACACCGCTTTAAATAAACTGTCAAGCCATCAAATGGCTGGTGTCATAATTGTTCACATGTGCAGCACCATGGCAACTGCAGATCAAAAAATGGCAGGAGGAGTTAAGCAAAAAAGGATAAGAAGGTTTTGTCCTGCTTCAGGGTCGTGCACAGTGCACCGATGATGCGCAGTTCAGTAATCTATAGGAGCAAATCAGGTTCCAGTTTACTGCTGTCATCTCAGTAAAAGGTGAATCCTGGTTGTCTGCTACCGGTACCCATAAGCCACACATTGCTGTTTGCCTGCATCTGGTAACAGTATTGTCCATGTGGCATTTCCTGTGTGAAATGAATAGCTGGGTGGCAGAAATAATTACCGCCACATCAGCGAGGATTCCTTGAAATTTACAGAAATTTATTTTCTGGAGTAATTGGATCAGAATTTCTGCTGAACATCAAATCAATGCTGGGTTTTTGTTCTGCGTCCAGTCTGCTGACAGAGCGCTCAATATAGAGACAAGCAGCTGACAGAGAACAGAGAGTGCAGAGGTAATATCAAGAACAGAGAGTGCAATGTATCTCTCAAAATGGAAAGGGGAACTTAGGAGAAAAGAGAACCTGTCATCTATATGTAGTGCCCCCTTGGGTCTACTGAGGGCAAGGAGAAACCTCTAGAGGCATGGGGGCGAGCCAGCATTTAACCCAGGGCTGAGTCCATGGCTATAATGGGGAGTTTAGAACAGAAATTGGGTGCCAGTCACTTTAGATCTTTTCAATGCTTTAATGTAGAACTTGAAAAGAGGTAGTAGGAGAGAGGGTTAGGGGTGTCGGATACCAGATGCAGATCACTTACAGATTCCTTGGATCCAGAAAAAGAACAGCTTTCTCTCTTTGAGATCTTGAATACCTGGATAGGCCTCTCACGCAGACCTTAGGACTCTCTCACACACCTAGCAGCCAATAGCTATTTAACACATTTTAGATCGTAAAACAGCTTGACAGTACCAGAACCTTTAAGCCGACCCGGCAATACTGCAAACAGGGTTCGATTTGTAGAACAAGATCCAGATTCACAGTGTCAGTACCTTTAAGCCAACCCGGCAACACTGTAAGCGCAGTTTAGGTGTAGACGCATCCTCCAAATGAGTCACCAGGTCCTCCTGAGAGACCAGCCTTCATCCTGACTCTCTCCAGTGAGCTTGGCTCGGCTTCTTCCACGCAAGACAGCCTAAGGTCCACCTCAGTAGTAGTAGGCCCCAGACAGGCTTATGGGCCTACTTGCAGAGCTCATCTCAACAGCACATCCTCAGTCCAGGAGGGCCAGAGGTAAGAGAGAAAGAGCACATGGTCCAGCCCAAATAAAAGCCTATGGTCCACCTCAGTAGTAGTAGGCCCCAAACAGGTTTCTGGGCCTACTTGCAGAGCTCATCTCAATAGTACATCCTCAGGCCAGGAGGGCCAGAGGTAAGAGAGAAAGAGCACATGGTCCAGCCCAAATAAATGCCCTTTCCCATAATGCACCATCAGCTACAAACCTCCTACTGGGTTTGGCTGGAAAAAAAAAATTATTCATAGCTCATCCTTATTGTAATTCTCATACTGGCCTGTGGTACCAGTGACACCTATTGGCGATAGTGAGAAATGCACAACTCAATTGAGATTAGGGAAAGACCAGATAAACTTTACAATTAGTCTGAACTGTTTCCAGCTCAGCCAAAAACTAAATTTACATCAAAGCCCCAGTTTAGGACCAGGGGGCTACATATACACAGGGAGGCAGTTCGTTTATCAATTCACTGGAAGCCTGTGACATCACTGGAACCACAGTGGTATCTCTTGTTACTAGCAAATTGCAGCAACTTCAACAGGCTCTTCCACCTTAAAAGCCATATCCTCCATGACCAGGCAGGCAATCTTAAACATTCTGTGCTATGCTCCATGCAGGCTCAAGGCCTACACAACAAAAACACTTGCATGCACCTCCACAGCCTGCAGATCGGTGGAAAGAAAGCTCACAAAGCCACTCCCCAAGATTTAATAGCTTTCTCCAGCATGCACCAGTGGCATGAACCTCCTATCGGTAGCCAGAGAGCACAGAAAGGCTCAATAGCACAAGATTGTCACCACCCCCTTACTATTGCTCTGAGTGACAGTGACACCCAATGGCAGAAGTAGGGAGCTGCAGCAATTCTAAACACGGGGGATACCAAATGAGAAAAATGACAAATTATCCCAGGCAAGCTACTACCAAGGAGAGCTAAATTTTCATTCTCTTTCATTGCTGCTGATCATTTGTAGCCTCTTTCAGCTTCTTCCTGTCTACATGCACTCCAACAATAGCTGCGTGGCATTTCCCAAGAGGGGTTTCCTGATGTGAGGATGATGGGCCATCCCTATGTAATATGGGTTTTAAATGGACACTTGTAGTCTCCATTGGAGCCCCTAAACAAAATGACTAAGCTCTCCATTCTGTAGACCTTTTTTTTTTGTTGCTTATTATTATTTGTACCTCTTGCAACCTCATGACGTGAGAGCTCTAGCTTTGACTCAGCAAGGTGTATGTCAGACCACTGTAGTGAGACCACTGTTTCCACACAATGAGCAAGGATCTTATTCTGCAGCAAGCTTCCAGGGGATAGGGTATAGAAGATTATCTATGTCACTTTGCACATCTTTTATTTTGATGCACCCACAATGTATTTAAATTATGACTAAAAGCAAAACTTATTTTTAGTTTTAGATAGAGAAAGCGAGGACCCCCACCATGCCAACATCCAATATATATAATTTGAGAAAACTCAAAAAACAAGTAGACTTTGTGGGCACATAATGAGAGGAAACCTTAATTAAAAAGTTATATATTTTATTACAAAAAGGTTAAAAAAACATAGAGACATACAAGCAACACCCTATATTGACACGGTCAACAAATACCCAATAACGCAAGTACAGAGGTTGGATTTTTGGTATAAGAGTTAATACTCAATAAGTTTATAACTATGTAATAAAAAGGGTCTGATCCAACATCGCCTCCACACTTGCTCGTCGATGCGTTTTGCTAAATAGTAGCTTCCTCAGGACAGTACTGGGTAGGTGCTAATAGGCCTGTATCCAGATGTACAGGGACACCACACGGG
The DNA here is from genome assembly GCA_028564925.1 of Lithobates sylvaticus. Lineage (NCBI taxonomy): Eukaryota > Metazoa > Chordata > Amphibia > Anura > Ranidae > Lithobates > Lithobates sylvaticus. The sequence goes on along the minus strand of CM053029.1, from coordinate 146,935,853 downwards.
ACTAAACAAACAATCAAAACGTTCCTTGAATCAGATGAGTGTATATATCGGATTGATGCATGCATAGAGGTATAAACTTTACTGTTGCAGGAGAACTGATAGATCAATGATTATATACCACTACGGGGGAGAGCACTGTCACAAGTATACCTGGTATATACTAGATGCACGGCCAAAGGGTAATAAAGTCAAGATCCAAGCCCAAAAAAAGAAGAGGGGATATAGTATCCTAAAGTATCAAGTCAGCAGTAAAAAAAGGGTGACACCATAGAGGTAATATCTCAGCCCTAGGATATTGCATCAGTATATCCAAAAGATGCAGAAAGTCCACCAAATCATGGAGACTAGGCGAGATCTGCCCAACAACTATAGCGAGTGTCCCGATTAGAGAGGCCTATTAGTGAGGCTATGCAGTTTATTGCCAAAATCAGAGTCAGACGACCCTTGGTCCCGTTCAGATCAATACCGGTGAGCTATAATAAGTGCAGTGCTCACAAGCCCAAAACTAAAATAATAAAAATAAATGATAAACTAAAATTATATGTATGTATATTTATATCTGCTGTGCTAAGTAGGCATAGTGTCAGCAGCTGATATACGCAAAGAATCACCTGAAAGCAGATATTTCACTTCTATCTTTTTAAGAAAAAAAAGTACTGGAGGGGAAAACTCTAGAATGAATCTGAATATTGCAGCAAAAGCTGTTTTTTCTATTTTATCTTTTAATGGGGTATTCATAGCAGCTTGTTCAGTTTAGCTGGATTCATGCAAGGATCAGCTATTTTTTCCCTTATTTTGTCCACCTCAACAAAGAAGAAGCCATCCATGGAGATCTCATACTCTTCAAATCTCTATGTCTTTGTCAAGAATACCTGTCCCCCCATCATATCTCTGCTTGGGAAAGAGACTGGAGCCATCATTTTACCAAAGACGAACTCCATAAAACATTAATTTTGACGCCTAAACTCAGTATTGCAACTAGGCTCAGGAGAAGACTTCAGGATCCTGATGCTTTGTACCCCTGCTGGCACAACATGAATAAAAGAGAGGCCAAAGAGCACATTTGCTGGTCCTGCCCTCTGATCTCACCCTTTTGGACACAGATCTATGCAATATATGAACAGGTGAATATATGACAAGCCTTAGCATCTCAGGGACATCAGAAATTTCTCTCCTTTCCTCACTTCCGGGCTCAATTTCTAGTACGAAAAAAGATCTAGTCTGCTTCTCCTCAATTGGCCAACAGACCTTTGATACCTAAATACTGGAGTTCTACCCCCCCCCCCCCTCATCAAGAGATGGATCCCCGAAATCACTCATCTGCAGGGAATAGAGGAACTGACAGCTCAATTACATGATAAATGACAAATACATCTCCACCTGGAGTATCTGGATGGCTTATATGAGCTCTGACTGCTTCAGAAATCTTATGTAACATTGCTGATCACTACCCCTTGGACTAAGATTAGAGGTTACTCCTCTACCCTACCCTCCCTTTTCTTGTCCGACACCCCATTCTCTGCCTTTTCTCCACATACATTCTTGCTGTTTTATTATTACGATTCTCTGTTTAATTCCTACTTTACTCCATCCTCTGATATGTAGGATAGTTTGATTCAAGATGCACGATTAATGGTTAAAGATTCTACCCCCTCCCGATCCTAAAAGAGCATTTCCTCGATTCAGTGCTGAGAGTTTTCTGTCAAAAAAAACAAAGCAGGCAGCCTGCCAAGTTTCTCACAACATCGCTAAGAGTCCATTCACACAGGGGCGATTTTGGATCTGACTTGAAGTCGCCCCAAGTTGCCCCTAGCCGCCTCAAGTCGCGTGACATGATAAGATCAATGTAAGTGAATGAGAGACGTCTTAGTGCACACTACTGAAGTTGCTCCGACTTCAGAAAAGGTTCCTGTACTACTTCAATCTGACTTCTAGGCAACTTGTACCCATTGATTTAAATGGAAGTTGCCTCCAAGTCGGATCCCCTGTCTTAACTGAAGCAACTTTCCAGGAAGTAATAATAGTTTTCTAGGCAAACCCCTCCCTCCCACAGAGCTGATTATTATGTGATTGGCCACTGGCAAAGTCCCCTGTCCTGGAAGCAACTTCAAATTGCATTGTAAGTTGCCCCAAGTAGCGCTGTGATTCATACTCAAGTCGTGTCCAAGTTGCCTTCCAAAGTCGCGCTGGAAGTCATGTTGCCTCTGTGTGAATGGACTCTTAGATGGAGATAAAGAGAAACATTGTAACATAGTTCTATTAGATCAAAGGGATGAACTTCGGTCTGTAAATGAGGTCAGTTTAACCACTTAAAGACTAAACCTTTTTCTGACACTTCTTGCAGATAAGTTAAAATCAGTATTCTTTGCTAGAAAATTACTTAGAACCCCCAAACATTACATATATTTTTTTAGCAGAGATCCCAGAGAAGAAAATGGTGGTTGTTGCAATATTTTATGTCACTGTATTTGCACAGTGGTCTTTTAAACACAATTTTTAAAAAAAAAATATATACTTTAATGAATAAAAAAAACGAAACAGTAAAGTTATCAACGAGAATCATGCAATCGTGATCTTTATTCTAAGCAATCATGGGGGGTGACCTTGGGCCAGGGCTTGGGTGCTGGAAGGATCCTGCCAAGGCATGGGTGCCACAGCATTAGCAGGTTAGCACTATTGGGAGATCTCCTAAGAGTCAACCGGGTGGGCTGGTGAGTGTCAGTTAGCCTGGAGGGCTAGTAAAGGGGCAGCTGCAGCCGGTTGGGTTGGCAGTGCCTGAAGAGGTGGTAGCCACAGGAGGAAGAGTACAAGCTAAACACTGTAATCTCTTTGCTACATAACCAAAGGGCCCCGGGTTCCTGCCTGTAATGTACCATTGTAATAAATCTGAGTGACTGTAAGATCTTCACACAGTAGTCCAGCCGGGTTCTGCGAGCAAGTGTGTGCTGGAGGAAGAGGTGGAGCTGTATATAGAGATTGTATATAGGAAGAATGTCCCTTAAGTTCTGCTAAAGTTAAGTGGGCTTTCCATAACTTCCCATCACTATCCAAGTTATTACCCTCAATAAATAAGAAAGTCACAAACGTTTTTCTAGGGCTGAAACAACTAATCAACATAATCGACAACTGTTGTCAACTCTTTTCATAATTGATTAGTTTGTCAGGCGATTATTTGAACTGCATACAGAATGCAGAATGCATTATTTGTTTACATGTCAGAAAATACAGCTCAGTACGCCCTCCATACATGTCAGCATACACAGTGGAGCACACATACAGCTCAGTATGCCCTCCATACATGTCAGTTTACACAGTGCAGCACACATATAGCTCAGTACGCCCTCCATACATGTCAGTATACACAGTGCAGCACACATACAGCTCAGTACGCCCTCCATACATGTCAGTATACACAGTGCAACACACATACAGCTCAGTACGCCCTCCATACATGTCAGTATACACAGTGCAACACACATACAGCTCAGTACGCCCTCCATACATGTCAGTATACACAGTGCAGCACACATACAGCTCAGTACGCCCTCCATACATGTCAGTATACACAGTGCAACACACATACAGCTCAGTACGCCCTCCATACATGTCAGTATACACAGTGCAGCACACATACAGCTCAGTACGCCCTCCATACATGTCAGTATACACAGTGCAACACACATACAGCTCAGTATGCCCTCCATACATGTCAGTTTACACAGTGCAGCACACATATAGCTCAGTACGCCCTCCATACATGTCAGTATACACAGTGCAACACACATACAGCTCAGTACGCCCTCCATACATGTCAGTATACACAGTGCAGCACACATACAGCTCAGTACGCCCTCCATACATGTCAGTATACACAGTGCAACACACATACAGCTCAGTATGCCCTCCATACATGTCAGTATACACAGTGCAACACACATACAGCTCAATACGCCCTCCATACATGTCAGTATACACAGTGCAGCACACATACAGCTCAGTACGCCCTCCATACATGTCAGTATACACAGTGCAACACACATACAGCTCAGTATGCCCTCCATACATGTCAGTTTACACAGTGCAGCACACATATAGCTCAGTACGCCCTCCATACATGTCAGTATGCACAGTGCAACACACATACAGCTCAGTACGCCCTCCATACATGTCAGTATACACAGTGCAACACAGATACAGCTCAGTACGCCCTCTATACATGTCAGTATACACAGTGCAGCACACATACAGCTCAGTACACCATCCAAACATGTCAGTATACACAGTGCAGCACACATACAGCTCAGTACGCCCTCTATACATGTCAGTATACACAGTGCAGCACACATACAGCTCAGTACGCCCTTCATACATGTCAGTAAGTGCCTGAGAGCTTGTGAATGTGTGAGGAGCAATGCCTCATGGGACATATAGTCCTGGCAAGGATAAGGAAGTGATTTGAAGTGATTCTAAAGGCAGAAGTTGTTTTTACCTTGCTATAGGGGAACTCTATATTATACTTTGTGGCTTGCTATAGGAGCACTCTGAAGACAGGAGGAGCAAGAAGCGCTGACGGGGCACCCCAGAAGAGGAAGTATGAGTACTGATACTTTTTCTTAAGTACTCCCCGATATCAATTACCGATATCTATTTTTAATGTTGTGACTAATAAGAAATTATTACTGTTTCTTTATAATTATGAAGAACAGTTCTTCTGTGAGTATGAAACTGTGCTACTTCCGCGTGAATTCAAAGCCACAGATCAGTGCGATTTGAACCTCCGATTTCATTGCGCTTGCGACTTTAACAGAAGTTAATGCAATCACAAAAAAGTATCGGTTTTTGCAATGACAAAAAGTTTTCTTGGAAGGTAATTGCAGAACACAAAATATCTATTGATCTTTCCAGAAATCTTGTGGAAGGACATGTTGCATGACGTGCACGATGTTGCAGGGCAAAGTAGGATGACAGTCGTACAACAGTAGTGTCGTACCAGTGTGAACCAGGCGTTAAGCCTCATACACACGGTACGATTGTTGGCCAACCGAGCATCTGATTTTTGTCAAAAGGGCGTGTGCCAGGAGCTTGTCTTGCATACTAACGGTACACAATTGTCGTGCAACAAAAAACGACCCTGGCCATTGGTTTTGGCGTCTGCGGGCTTGGGGCTTATCGAAATATGGAAGCCCCCTTTAACAAAAAAAAAAAACACATTACACATGTTTTTAAAGTAATTTATTAAGGCAGCTCCAGCATTGTTTCCGATCTCTTCTCCCCTCTCCGGCTCTTCTGCCTCCGCTGACGTCTTCTGCCTCTGCCGGTTCTTCTCCCCTCTCCGGGTCTTCTAGCCCTCTCCGGTTCTTCTCCGCTCTCTGCTGATGTCTCCTAGCTCTCTCCGGTTCTTCTCCCTCTGTCCGCTGTCTTCTGCCTCTGCCGGGTCTTCTCCGCTGTCTTCTCGCTCTTTTGCCGGGTCTTCACTGCCTTCTCCCTCTGTTCTTCTTCTGATGTTGACTCGACACTCTCTCCCACTCTCTCCCATACCAGTGTGAACCTGGCCTTAGGCTGGGCTCACACTTGTATGACAAACTCCGACATTGGGAGCTCATGTTGCATGACGTGTGAAAATAAATGTTTCCCTATGGGAGCCGTATTAACTGGTCCGACACCAGGCCGCATGCCCTCAACATAGGGGGATAGGGGCTTTGGGGCAGGGAGGCCTTGTGCCCTCCAACCCAAAGCACCTTGTCCCCATGTTGATGAGGACAGGGGTCTCTTCCTGACAACCCTGGCCGTTGTTTTTTTTTGCCGGGTCTTATCCCTTTTTTTAGATGAATGGGTAGGGGTATAATGTACCCCATACTCATTCACACAGGGTGGGGGGCCAGGATCTGGGGGCCCCCTTGTTAAAGGGGGCTTCAGATTCTGATAAGCCCCCACCCGCAGAACTCGACAACCAATGGCCAGGGTTGTTGGGAAGAGGCCCTTGTCCTCATCAACATGGGGACAAGGTGCTTTGGGGGGGGGGCGCAAGGCCTCCCTGCCCCAAAGCACCCATCCCCCATGTTGAAACAAAATGAATACCCCTAAACAGACTTTATAGGCACTTATATATTAAATAAGATGTAGAATAAATGTGTATTTATGTAACAAACAGTATTTTTTTAACAACATAAGTTTAAAAGCATTTTCACATAAACAGAGGCATGGAATGTATACAAATATGTGGTTAGAAACACCATAGTCCAAGCATAACGCCCAGTATTGTCCTTCACCCATCACGTTTCAGTTTATTTCCTTTCCTCAGGGGTGTTTGTTAGGAAACAAATTGTACATCTATAACATTATACAGAAATATTGAATATCAATGAACATAATATGTTTTCAAAAAAGTATTTATGATAGATACAGTATTCAATATCTGTAGACTTACATATACTATAGTGGTGTAGCAGGTGAACATTCCATTGAAATATCTTTAAAATCAAGGAGGATATAAAAAGAACTGTGTCTCAAAAGTAGTGTCTCAATAGCCCCTTAGAGGTTTTTTATTCCTCCGTATTAGGGCTGGATCAAAGAGCGAATGACGGCGAACTCCCCCGACCATCAGATTAAAGTGGAAGTAAACCCCCCTATCGTTTTCAGTCAAGGAAGCTGCCATCTTTGCCTCAGTTTAATCTTCAACTGCCACAGTGCTGCACATGTGATACATTATGTAACCAGCCATTGGATGGTTTGACTGTTTGATTGAGAGCACAGCCAATGTGCAGTTAGCATTCCCGGCATGCCTTTTTTTTTTAAACTGTTAAATCGATGGGTTTACTTCCGCTTTAAGGACAAATAAGAGCACTGAGGCCAAAGATTGAGAAAGGCAACCAAAATATAAAAGATAATAATAATAGATATCCTACTATCTGAAGTAAAGAATTATACCAAAAAGTGTTGAGCATAAAGACATACTACCTGAATCATGTAATATACCAAAGTAGGGACATAGAGGCTCTTATAGGGTGTATAGAGATCTTATAAACCTGCCAGTTGACCTATGTAACAAACAGCAAGTAAGCTATATGGTCATATCAGAATGCATACACTTTAGACAATAATTACATGAAAATAAATGTATTTCATGTGTCCCCAAAAGGGATCATATGTTCCCAAGGAGACACATGAACGTATTATCAGCAATGTATAAAAGGAGTATATATGTGTTTAGTCTATCCGGTGCACAGGGTGAGAGAGCAGTCCAGCCCTCACACCCAATCCAGCAAATCGGCATTGTAGGACCAAAGCCTAGATTTGTTTTATTTAAAGAAAATTGCTGACTATACTAAAAAGACAGACAAAGGTAATGGGGAATGAAATTCCATTAAATATACATTTACATAGTACTCATGGCACAAGTATGAAAAGGAGAGATTTTGTCTGACATTAGTTTCAAATTTGAGTAAATACCTTGGGGAGTTTATTCAGCCACGAAAGCACAACGTCCTGACATCCAGCTTTCTCAAAGCGGAAGCCAGAACTGTGCTGCCGTGTGAGTTTCAGGTAGTATTTATGCTCAACACTTTGGTATAATTCTTTACTTCAAATAGTAGGATATATATTATTATTATCTTTTATTTTTTTCTCAGTCTTTGGCCTCAGTGCTCTTATTTGTCCTTAATCTCATGGTCGGGGGAGTTCGCCATCACTGGCTCTTTGTTTGACTATAAGTGCCTATAAAGTCAGTTTAGGGGTATTCATTCATTTATTCATTTTGTTTCTAACAATTTTTGGATGTGGCACTATAATAATGATACACTCATCGATCTCATGTTGAGGGCATGGGGGGATGGTTCAGGAGTGGGCGCTCGCTCGTTCCCACCCCCATTCCTGACCCGCCGGGCTGCATGCTCGGATTTTGGCGTGGGGTTCCCCGTAAAATCCATGCCAGACTGAAGGGCCTGGTATGGTCTTGGAGGGGGAACCCATGCCGTTTTTTTTTTTTGCGTGGATGGAGTTCCCCTTTAAGATCACCAGAGCACAAGTCACCTGCCAAAGTCGGATCAGTCAAGATGGCGATCCGACTTTGATCCGTCTTCAGTCATATGCAATGGGCTGAAGTAGGATCAAAGTTGGACCAAAGTAGTGCAGGGAGCATTTTCAAAGTCAAACCGACTTGTGCCGGACCACTTAAAATGGCTCCCATAGGGAGACATTGATTTTCACACGTCATGCGACATGAGCTTCCAATGTCGGAGCGCTTGCCGTACAAGTGTGAACCCAGCCTAAAAGCTGTATATGCTCTTTGCCTGATTCTTATCAGTTATCATTGTTCATAGCTGTCACTGTGGACTATGGAACACTTCCATTCTCATGTTATGGAGATGAGGATGGGGAGTATACTTTATTTATGTCCTAAGGTGACAACACTGCTTCTCTCATTGATTAGGCGTTATTACCCTGGCATAGGAAGTGTGTTACTGGCAGGATCACCAGGTGAACAAAAAAAGAAAAAAAAAGAAAAAAATGCAGCCACAACATCTAAGGATTGGTAAACTGCAATATATTAAATGCTTGTTCTTGGGGTCTAAAATCACTTTAACTTCTGCCATTGTACTGATTCATTGGCTTCAACACTCTATAGCAATAGTCGTCACCAAATGTTTTTCTCCTGACAGGTTATCTGTGAATGTAATTTATTTATTTATATATATGGGCCTGAAATTAAAGTCATGCTTTATGTCACTTAAAACTTTATGAGGTTTGACTCTGACATCAGCTATGATGAATGAGCTTGAATCAAAGTGTCAGCTCCAATGCAGATGAGGAAAACTGTAGAGAGCATAATGGTGAGGACTCATAATAGTGAGGACTCTGCATTATCTGTGGGCCGCACATGGCACACTGCTGGGAAGTAATATGGATTTTCTTGGAAGTCAATCTTACGGAGATCAAAGTGAACCTGTAAAAGTATGTAATATGATGTATCTGCAACATCAAATCAACAGAACTCAGGATGCAGATGACGTCCCCTGTATACTTTCGTCTGTATCTGTGACATGGCCCTTCATCTCCTGTTCTGGACACATCTGGTTGCTGCCTGCCTGATTTGTCTGCCATATGTTTCTTAGAAGAACAAAAGTTTAGCACATTTCTTAATGTACTACAAGGGTGGCTGTTCTTGGCTCATCGACTAGGGACTGTTATGGTGGGCTCAGTGTCATCCTCATCACATTGTCCTGTCCTTGAATAAACTACAAAAATTGCTGATGTCTTCTAATTTTTTCTGGGGAAGGGGGGAGTCAGACTGCGGACTTGATCATTCCACCATAAACGTGTTTTTGGACTAAACTATATAAATAATATATATTTTATTTAAGTTTTGGATAGGGAGAGAAAGCATCAAACTCTTGTAATTTTTTGTTGTCTGTGTCTTACTAGTTACTGTACCTAATTTACTATATCTAAATTCTGTCCCAGAGATGCAACAGGAAGTGAGAGAAAATTTCTACAAAGTGAGGGCAAATCATCTCTTATGCCCCGTACACACGATCGGAAATACCGACCACAAAATCCGTCAGATTTTTTCAGACGGATTTTGTCCAACACTGGTGTTGCATACACACGGTCGGACAAAGTTGTTGGAAAATCCGATCATCCTGAACATGGTGACGTGCGTTGCGTACGTCTTGTAATGTGATCTGAGAATGCGTGGCACTTTGTCCGTCGGAATTCGCTACACACGATCGGAAAAAGTCCGATAGGACTTTGTTGTCGGAAAATTTGAGAGCAGGATCTTAAACTTTTTCCGTCGGAAATTCCGACGGAAAAAGTCAGATGGAGCCCACACACAGTCGGAATTTCCGACAACATGGTCCGATAGGACATTTTCCGTCGGAAAATCCGACCGTGTGTATGGGGCATAAAGATGGCTTTCCACGCAAAAGGTTTCCCCTCTATTCCTCTCTTGGTGACAACTACAAAAATTTGGATTTTACAGCAATTTCTGTCACAGAGACAATGGTCACCAGGGCAAATAGAGATGGTGAATTTCCCAGGGGGGACACAGACACAGAGAGCAATAAAAACCTTCTAACCAGTGATTACTCTCTCCAAAACTGGCTATAGAAACACTTTCATAAACATTTTTTTTCTTGGCAATAGTCTGGGATGTTGAAGAGCCAAGCAGCGATCGTGAAAAATACCTCCATTAGCACATCATGGTACCATTAATTTTGAACGTACTTAAACAACGCAGCTCATACACAAATGTGTTGCAGCGAACAGAAAAGCATTATAGTGCATTGTGGTGTGCTATGTCGCCAAAAATGGTGCACAAGCATGCATTAATGTAACGCATTAGGACACCAAGGTCTGAATAGCGTCTAAAGGGGCAGCTCTGGCCTACTCACAGGCACTTTGCGTTTGCAGCAGACAAGAGAGACTGGAGCTGCTGGTCCTATCCCTGCAACTAGAGTCAGTGCTGCATTACGCACTAGGCAACATAAGTAGAAGCTTAGGTGTGTTGTGGGTTGTGTGTTGGATGCTGTCAGATAGTCAGCACACATCACTTAAAGTGGTTGTAAACCCATATAAAAAACAAAACAAAAAAACAACAACCTGCAAGACAAAGGCATAATTTGCTAGTATGCATCGCATACTAGCTCATTATGAAATACTTAACTTAGATCTAAGCTGCTGTTGCAGCAGTCCCCGTACACCGTTGGGACCGGCGACATGTCTCCCGGAGTTATTTCCGGGTTTGCAGGCTCCGGCGCTGTGATTGGTGGGAGGCGCCGTTCAAGGTACCCACCCTTTAGAAATGGCACGATCAAGCAATTTGTTCAGTGCGCATGCGCCGGTCAAATCGGCGCAAACATATATGGTGAATATCTCCTAAACCGTGCAGGTTTAGGAGATATTTACAGTACCTACAGGTAAGCCTTGTTATAAGCTAAAACAGAGTCGCGCTCAACTGATATGCATAATATAAATATATGCTAATAAAACGTGCAGCATAAATATCTAATGGTAAACAGTCCTTCTTATTGTAGAAAAGAAAAGTAAAAGCATGTACAACATAAAACATTTCGTGCTAAAAACATCCTCCTTGTTGAAAAAGGGTGATGTGAAGAACATGGTGATAGGTAAGAGTGTCAGAATCTTATGCTTTTAGTCCATATGTAGACTCTCAGACACAATACAGTCCCCTTCAATCCCCTGTGCCATGGACACCATATAAGACCACCACTGAAAGTAAAGGAATGCCTGCTTACCAGATATATTGGACCAGTAGCGCTTGTGGCTGATTACCCTGCCAGGGCCTTTAAGTTGTTATCCGGATGTAAATCTATGGTCCTGCGAACAAACTTTCTCTTTACCTCTTTTCTCTGGTGTCTAAGGATGTCCCACTCAAAGAAAATAAAGAGAGTTCCACATCGTGTGAATCCAATGATTTATTGGTTAAAAAAGTTATTTCCTGTACATGGAAGAATAGTAAAAACACCGGCCGGTAAAAAAACGAGCACCCGCGCTTCTGGGACTCGTAAGTCGCGATGACATCAGCACATCGTCCGCCCTACTAGTTTCGTCAAAGATTGACGTTGTCCTGGGACACGGGCGACGTACTGCATCATCGCCTTTTATACATAAATTCAAAACCAGGCCTTGTTCTGATACCCGAGAACTCATTAGGGTGTCAAGCCTCACTTTCATATCAATAGACTTCATTGGATATCGAGCCTCCTTTTGAGGTTAAGCTGGACACCTATGGTATTTTCTGCACTAATGCGATTCCATATCATTAAATTTATATAGAGCAAAAATTTAAATTAAACATTTAAGAGAGCAAAAAGAATTTCTCTTATGATTTTCTAGCAACTATGTCACTTCCAAAGTCGGACATTAAAGAAAAATCTTGCATAATTAGACCCTGAAGTAAGCAGAATATCCTCTACTACTGACCTCTACAGGAAGCACTGCATATTGTACATCTCCACAAAGTTGTACATTAGAATCATCCTGAGGGATATGGTTAATCACACAAGAGATACTTGTAAATATAAAATTTTTAAATTTTAAAATAAAAGTACCTTAGTTCAAACCATAAACATAAAATAATCATAAAATAATGAACAAAAGAGTTTTTATGTTCCACAAACTTATATGCATCTGCAAATGGAAACATAACTTTTGATTCAGTATAATTCCTTTTGATTTGAAGTGGGATAAATACAGGGCTCATGTCCGCATTGGGAACGGAGTTCCTGTACTTTTTCCACAACAGGTTAGCAGCCGTGTCCTGCAAGACTTTGAAGTATGCGAGCTGTGTGGCAGGTGCTACACCAGCAGCTGCCGACACAGCTCGCAATAGCAGGTGCTGCACACCTGACCATTCAGGCATTGCCAGTAGGGGGCCCCATGACAGCTTCCGCTTCAAACTACCTGTCAATCGCAGCTAGCTGACAGGTAGATAAGGTCCCTGCTGCTAAGAGATTGTATTTAGTCCAACCTCTCGTGATGCGCTCCTCCCCGCCGGCCCCTCCTGATTTTCTGTCTCCTCATCTCCCCCCCCCAGTCTCCTGCATACTTGCTCTGTGTGTCTTACTGAATTCCCCCCTCCTCTATCTTCAGTGCCATATGATGAGAGAACCCAGAGGTGGAGCACAGCTATTCTGCTCACAGGACATGCAGGGAGAGAGGTGAACTGAGGGAGGAACATCCGTTTGGGGTGGTAAGCTGAGCACAATACCTGGCAAAGTTTAATGCCAGGAGGGAAGTTTATGTGGAAATATGTGAAGGGTTGGAATAGCAGCGAGTGTGTGTTGGATGATGTACTCCAGCAAAGGCTCCACAGGATATCTCAAGGTTTCTCAATGGTAACAGTGGACCATGTCTGTACATTGTGTGTTAAAAGGGCCACTTGTAGTCTCTATTGAAAGCCCATGTGAAAGGATGACAATGCAGGAGCACATTGGTGAGACAGTGACAGAACATTGTTACCGTATGCCAAGAGGTGCCTAAACAAGGACCTTCCTAGCAGGATCATCTGGTATTATTTTGATGAAAGCTGCAGATTTAAAATGATTAAAAAATACCATTTAAATGACCATAACATGTTAAAGGAGAAATAGGGACAAAGCTCTTTTGGCCCTTCTTCTCCTGTGGGTCACAGGAGTGCACTTTTTTTCCCGCACTCCTAGCAAAAACACCTGGTGCCGAGGGCACAGTGGAGAGAACTCCTTAGGGTCTTTAACAGACAGACCAAAACATGAAGTATAAAAAGTATAACTTTATTGAAAATGTATAAAAATATACTAATGAAAATCAATATTGTTTCAGCGTGATCTCACTATACAGTAAGTTAACACAGCAGGTATTGTCAGTCATGAGGATGGATTATTTACATTGTAAACAGTTCAGACAAAGCACATCTGAAGAGAATAAGATGCTCAAAGGGACATAGCAGGGACATATATTTCCAAGGCATGGCAGAATCAGGGCCAAAGGAAGGGCAGATAACATGGTTCACTGTGAGGACTCTAGCTAGTGGAACCGCATTGTTCCAACTAGTGCTTGGCCAGTGTAACTATATGGGAGGCATGGAAAAGTATAATAATTAAACACCATACCTAGTGCAAGGATTAAGCACTAGGATAGCAGACATACCAAAAAGGATGTGACTATGTAATTATAATCTGCTATAGATAGGGTAGTAAAAGTTAACTTACCTCAGAAAGAGCGTGTGCTGCACATGTGCCTTGTGCTCCTGGAGGGGCCGGCATATGAGCAGTTGTGGAGATATCAGAATCACAATAAAAATCATCATGGCCGTCGGCTGGCACAGTGGAGGGGAGGAGTGGACCAGCATGTTGCACCAAACCAAGTCCTCCCAGAGTCCCCTGGCAAGATGGCGCACGTGCGGATCTGCCCACTGGGGGTGGGGCTGCGTCGCACGTCATTAAACCACCGACGCACGAGTGGCACCGCCTGCGCTTCAGGTTGGAGCGGTTTGGACCCTGGAAGGGTCCACATGCAAAGTAAAGGGCGTCCCAAGCCATCCCACCAAAACAATGGGGAGACTAGCAGGAGACTCCTGCGCGCCGGGAGCGAAGCAGGCCAAGCCCAGACCCAAGCCTGCATGGATGGAAGGGAGAGAGACATCACTGTGTCATGAGTGAAATGTCATAGAACAGGGGGCACAAAATAAAATAATAAAGTTGTTACTTATACATTGAGCAATACCATCTAAACAGCATAAGTTGATGTTTAACAAAAATCCATAGAGGCAAGGCAGGTAAACAAAAAAATAAAAAAATTCATAAAAAAATCAATCCATACAAGTGGAGATATATGTGTATCTCACAGTACTGATTACCAACATAACAAATGTGATGAAATAGACCATTTATCTCAGATATATTGATTTAAAAACCATATGAGAGACCCTATGAAGATGTTTGGCCTAAAGGTCCAACTCACAAACTCCAGACTCCAAACCCTGGAAGATAAGGCCTAAAATTGAAACGTTGAGTCCTGGAGCTGTAGTGGCCCCCAGGTGAAATATCCATTTTAATTCAGTCTGCAATAGCAGTTTGTTGTAGTCGCCTCCATGTGAGGTGGGGCCAATGGGATCTAGTGCAAGGAATTCGATTTTTGGGCATTTGTCTTTAAGTAGTAAAGCACTATGCCTACCTAGGGGGAAAGATGGATCTTGTTTTTGGATACTTTGTAAAATGTCGGTAAATACTGTGCCAAAACTCGAGTTTGGTCTTTCCTTGTCTAGTTCTGCACTCCTGTGACCTGTTTTCAGTCAGCAGCGGGCTAAAGTCCACTGAACGTCTGACGTCATTCAACCAGTCCAAGCTCTGGTTTGAACCCAACTTTAATGTCAGGATCCACTCAGATGACTGGACTGGCAGCTGGCTCAGCCTCTCAGCGAGCTGCTGGGAGACTGAGCCAGCCGCTCCTGCCCTTTGCACAGCCCAGCACAACTGTGAGTGCTGGAGGAGCAGAGCAGAGAGCCGGTGACTGACAGCCACCTACTCTCTGCTCACTGAAGACCGAGAACTGAATAAGAGACCTTTGATCGCTCAGTTCTTGGTCTAAAGAGGGCGGGGGACAGACGCAGCATCGGACCAATGCTTCATCCATCTAGGTGAGTATAATTGTTTGTTTTTTTCAATTCCCAATCTTCTTTTTTTAAAGATAGTATGAGATTTTAGTGATTGGGAATGCATCTACTTTAAATTGGCCTTGTGCAGTTGAACCTGGAGCTCTAGAATACCTCTCTTTGCAGGCCAACTTCTAGTTTAGCAACAACATTCTTTTATGGGATGGTGTGAATCCCCCTGATGGTTCACATAAAACAAGAACAGAAGGGGACAATAGAAGATTAAGGATGTTTGTAGGAACAACGTTGGGCATTTCTGCCTGATCCTAGAATCAGGAAATTGCTCACCAGACACCATTATCAGAGTATGAATAGCACAGGAATAAAATATAATTGACCTATTCAGCGAGGAAGCTGAGAGTTATTGTATCGCTGGCAGACAATTTATAACCTGGAATAGAGAGAAGGATCTCATTGCCCCTTGTCCTCCCGAGGCACGCAATGTAAACCGTACCCTCAGATATATCTGTACGTCTGCATCGAGCGATGTCAGCACTTCTGGGTAATGTTCGCATTCTTGGATTTCCTGGAAACAGATGCTAAGCCGCATCGTTACCAATACTGGAATAACAAAGAATTTTCAGATCGCTACTAATATCTTAATCCCTTGGTTGCTGAACAGCGAAAAAAAGCAGAATACTGGAAAGGCAGGACAACAGTGTATAGGATTTTCAAATGAACTTAAAGCGGGACTGTACCTGAAAATTTTTTTTTAAAAGCCAGCAGCTACAAATGGACACTTACCTGTCACAGGTTCCAGCGATGTCGGCAGCAGAGGCCGATCAATCGCTCGGCTCTCTGCTGCTGCCAGCGCCATTCTCGGTGAGGGAATCAGGAAGTGTAACGTTGCGGCTTCACTTCCCGGTTCCCTACTGTGCATGCGCGAGTCACGCAGCGCAATGAGAATCGTCCGCGCTGTCTGCTGGCACCCGTGTGTGTCCCGGCAGACAGCGCGCTGGGACAGGAAGTGGCGTAAACTCCTGTGGGAGTTTATGCCCAGAAGTGGGTGTAAATACCTGTCTAAGACAGGTATCTGCACCCCCCTCCTCCCTGAAAGGTGCCAAATGTGACACCGGAGGGGGGGGGGTTTCCGATGAGTGGAAGTTCCACTTTAGGGTGGAATCCCGCTTTAAGGCTGAACTCTGGACAGACAACTAAATACACAGGTGAACTCTGCATCTGTGAACTGCCTTATGGTGCCAAAGGATTTGTAATTCTAGCCACTTTTTTTTCTTGACAGACAGCATAGACAGGAGGGTGACACCACTTCTGTTATGGGTAATAGTGGTGTCACTGCACCGTTATGTTAGCTATATGCAAAAATATGTAATGCTTTTTAAAATACTACAGAGATTGGAGTGCATTTTTATACAGCACCTACACAGAGTATCTATGCAACATATTAACTATGAATACCCTGTAAATGTTTGTTTTATTTATGCAACACATGCCTTAAAGTGAAGCTTTTTTTTAAACAGTTTTATTTTAAACAGCCAATTCTGGGAAATCTGAAAATTCACACTAAAGTGGGGTTGCATCTGCATTGCAGGGGTAAACTGCTTGTTAATTCTAGGGCATGGGTCCCCTAAAATTTCTAAACAAAGGACCGTTTGATGTCCTTAAGGCTTTAAGGGGACTGTAGCCATTGGTAGTAGAAAATGTCTAGCATCAATGGCAGTAAACAATGCCCCATCTTTGGTGTCATTGGGTGGAACTCTGCTCCATCGTTGGTGTCATTTGCAGGAATTGTGCTCCATTGTTGGTGTCATTGGGAAGAATTGTGCCGATTTGTTGGTGTCAGTGAATGAAATAGTGCCCAAAGGGTCTGATAAAAGCAAGAAAATTGCTGCACTTGGACTTTTAGTTACCCGATCCTCTGCTTCCCCAGCAGATAGCACTCCCCTCCACTCTGGCTATGGACCCTGTATTAGTCTTGATGATGTCAGGACCTTAGGTTGCTGAAGCATAAAGAAGAAGATGCAGAGGATCGGGTAAGTAATTATTCTGTGTCTTCTATGTCTCACTGCAAAAGGGAATTCTCAAGTTTCCTGGAGTTGGGTTTTAACCGCTTCCCGACCGCCTAACGTAGATATACTGCGGCAAAATGGCACGGGCAGGCAAAATCACGTACCTGTACGTGATCGTGCACTTGCCTGCCTGTGGGTCGCGCGTGACCTGGTCGGGAGCTCCGTGACCCCGGCCGCGGGGCCAGCGGACCCGATCGCCGCTGGTGTCCTGCGATCGGGTTACGGAGCTGAAGAACGGGGAGAGGTATGTGTAAACAAACCTCTCCCCGCGCTTCCTACTCTGCCTGTCATTGATCGGCTGTTCCCTGTCATCGGGAAAGCCGATCAATGACGTCAGACGTCAGCCCCGCCCCCTAATGTAAAAAAAACACACACGTCACAGCCCATAACCCCTCCCCTCCCCTAGTGGTTAACCCCTTCACTACAACTGTCATTTATACATGAATCAATGCATTTAAATAGCATTGATTGCTGTATAAATGACAATGGTCCCAAAAATGTGTCAAAAATGTCCGATGTGTCCGCCATAATGTCGCAGTCACAATAAAAATCGCTGATCGCCGCCATTACTAGTAAAAAAAAAAAATATTAATAAAAATGCTATAAAACTATCCCCTATTTTGTAAACGCTATAACTTTTGCGCAAACCAATCAATAATCGCTAATTGCGATTTTTTTTACCAAAAATATGTAGAAGAATACGTATCGGCCTAAACTGAGGAAAAAAAATGTTTTTTTATATATTTTTTGGGGATATTTATTATAGCAAAAAGCAAAAAATATTGCATTGTTTTCAAAATTTTCGCTCTATTTTTGTTTATAGCGCAAAAAATAAAAACCGCAGGGGCGATCAAATACCACCAAAAGAAAGCTCTATTTGTGGGAAAAAAAGGACGCCAATTTTGTTTTGGAATACTTCATTTTCCAATCGCACACGTTCCTGGAAATGCTCACAGTTTTGGGTGCTGTAGCAACAACCAGCTGGATACTGGTTCAAATCACAGTAGAAAGATGTTTGCCAGCACACCATGGAGCGACACAAATAGCGTCCAAAAGGAGTGGTTTATTGCATGATCACAATATGGGAATAGTGCAACGTTTCGGAGCCGCGCAGGGCCCCTTCGTCAGGCATGTGAAGGGCATGTGAATTTTATTTTGGAGCCACGTCGCACGACCGCGCAATTTCAGTTAAAGCGACGCAGTGCCGAATCGCAAAAAGGGGCCTGGTCCTTTGGCTGCCAATTGGTCCGGGACTGAAGTGGTTAATGTTTAAAATGTAAAAACTTTGATAACAAACAGGGAGGGTCTGTGCAAACTCAGCTTACTTATTCAGCTGTATGTGCTACAAAAATACCTCTTTAGCAGGAGGATAGACTACACAGGTCTTTCATAGCATAGCAGTAAAGTTGGCTTGGCGAAGAGTGGTACATCTTGCCTGTAGTGAGTAACTTTCAGTTTGCAAGGTGCAAATATGAAGTATTAATATGCAATATTTCAGAAAGACCTACTTTAAAAATAACATTTACATTTTTTTAAGCCTAAAAAATATTTATTTTTCCTACAGGGTTACTTTAATTGATACATATAGAAGATAATGCACTCAATGTCAATCTTATGCCCTGTACACACGGTCGGACATTTCGACCACAAAATATGTCAGATTTTTTCAGACGGATTTTGACCAAAACTTGTCTTGCATACACATGGTCGCACAAAGTTGTCGGAAAATCCGTTTGTTCCGAATGAGGTGATGTACAACACGTACGACGGGACAAAAGTAGAGGCCAGTAGCCAATAGATTTCTTCTGAGCATGTGTGGCACTTTGTGCGTCGGAATTCTCTACACACGATCGGAAAAAGTCAGATCGGATTTTGTTGTCGGAAAATTTTAGATCCTGCTCTCAAATTTTTTCCATCGGAAATTCCGTAGGTGTACGTCGGCCGCTTTAAGAGCTATATGGAGGTGCGCGCGCCGCCAGAGCCAATGTGCATGGCCGGCGGCCGCGATGTCCGCCAACGACACGCGATCGATCTTCAGAGAGCCAGAACGGGGATCTGTCAAAGTAAACAGACTGTTCCCCCGTTCTGTGAGGGAAGTAGAGAGAGATCTGCTGTTCCTAGTGATCAGGAACAGCGATCTCTTTCTACTCCCTGTCAGTCCACTCCCCCCACAGTTAGAAACACCTCCCTAGGGAACACTTAACCCCTTGATCGCCTCCTAGTTAACCCCTTCTCTGCCAGTGACATTTATACAGTAATCAGTGGCTATTTTTAGCTCTGATCGCAGTATAAATGTCAAAGGTCCCAAAAAAGTGTCAAAAGTGTCCGATCTGTCCACCGCAATGTCGCAGTCCAGCTAAAAATTGCAGATCACCGCCATTACTAGTAAAAAAAAAAATTACTAATAAAAATGCCATAAATATATCCCCTAATTTGTAAACGCTATAACTTTTGGGAAGACCAATCAATATACGCTTATTGTTTTTATATTTATTATAGCAAAAAGTAAAAAATATTGTTTTTTTTTGTTTTGTTTTTTTAATTGTTGCTTTTTGTCGCAGAGGTGATCAAATACCACCAAAAGAAAGCTCTATTTCTGGGGGAAAAAGGACATTTTGTTTTTGTTTGTGTACAACGTCGCACGACCGCGCAATTGTCAGTTAAAGCCACGCAGTATCTCAAAAAATGGCCTGGTCAGGAAGTGGTAAATCTTTCCGAGGCTGAAGTGGTTAATTGCCATTGTAATTGTAGAAATTCTCTCATTTTGTTAAAACCCAGTGTATTTATTCAGTGTATTCTGGACCAGAAGAAAGGTTGTGCGCTGTGTTGTTACACTATTATGGTTATAGTCGCCTTCCAAACTCAAACTAATCAAATTAAATGTGAAATATTGCCACCTGCTGGTTCACAGAGAAGTTACACAATGTTCTTGCAGTCTTTCCACTTTGCTTTCTTCACAGAGCCAGTTCTGTCAGGACAAGGTCGCATGACAAAATGGAGGATGCACAGCAAAAGAGGTTAATGACATCTAACAGTCATGGGGGTGGCACAGTCACCTAGTGGTTAGTTCTCATGCCTTTTAGCTCTGGGGTTGTTTGTTCCAAACTTGGCCATGGGTTTGCATGTTCATCTGTGTTGTGGATTTTCTTCCATACTGCAAATACATGTTTGTTAGGTTAATTGTTTCCTGTTTAAATTGTCCCTAATATGTATGTAAACGAGCTGGGAAATTGGGGAGGGTTGAAGAAAGACCTAGCGTCTTACTTCGTAAAAGATTGCAAGCAAATTCTATAGTAAAAGTTTTCAAGTGTATCAGATATGGTTTCCAGAGAGCTAGTCCATAGAGTCACCAAGACTTGCATACGATTGAACAGATATATACAACAGTTGTGGGGAAGAAAGTTGGGCTTATCTACTGGGTGGTCAAGTGAGGTGGTTCTAAGGATTAGTACTGAGGTCATTTTAAAAGAGAGTAGCCACGTAAAGAGCTGTCTTACCAATCTGTTTGATTTATTTCATGGGGTGCAATTAAAAAATATATATATATTTTAAAAATAAAGATTGATAGAAAAGGGTATTGGAAGTAAGTCAGCCAGTAATAATAATAGCAGTCACTGCATTACCCATGCTTTGTTGTGTATTAGGTATGATCCTTGGATCTAAGTCCTATTGAGCCATGTTAAAATACTATCACCGAAAAGGTGCCCTTGAGGTGGCGAGGTAAAGGTAAGGTCAGGGCTGAGTACAGAATAGTGGTGGTTTATTTTGGTGTGCCTTCCCAAGACCCACTTCTCTTTCATTTGTGCCAATGGACAAGCATTAGGTCATAGCTGTTATTTATGTTTATTGTTGAATTTTTTTTGGACAGGTATTGGTGGTCTACCAATTTCCTCCAAGTCCAAGCAGTACTCAAGGTTACACTTCTTTGAGGTCCAAGCAGTACTCAAAATCTCCCTTCTTCTAGGCCCAAGCAAAACTCAAAGTCTTCCTTCTGCTAGGCCCACGCAATACTCAAAGTCTTCCTTCTGCTAGGCCCACGCAATACTCAAAGTCTTCCTTCTGCTAGGCCCACGCAATACTCAAAGTCTTCCTTCTGCTAGGCCCACGCAATACTCAAAGTCTTCCTTCTGCTAGGCCCACGCAATACTCAAAGTCTTCTTTTAGGACCAAGTGTACTGCTAGGACCTAGCTTTAGAGGGTAGACCCCCCCCCCCCCCCAACAAAAATAAAAATGTCTTAAAAAAAATAAATGATTAAAATAAATAACACAGGCAGTACTCAACTCAAAAAAGCTACAGTCATGTTAACCGCTTGCTGACCGCTGCATGTACATATATGTAGGCACAATGGCACGGACAGGCAAATGGGCATACAGGTATGTCCCTTTAAATTTGCCGACGTGTCATCGTGTGTGCGCCACCGGCAGCCCGCGAGCCCGCCGCAGGCACCGTGAGTGTGATCGCGGGTCCAGCGGACTCGATGTCCGCGGGGATACCCGCGATCGTCTCACGGAGAGGAAGAACATCAGCTTTTCCCCGTTCTGCCTAGTGACACTGATCACAGCTCCCTGTAATCGGGATCGGTGATCAGTGTCATGTCACACATAGCCCCCCCCCCCCCACAGTAAGAATCACTTCTTTGTACACACTTAACCCCTACAGCGCTACCTAGTGGTTAACCCCTTCTCTGCCAGTCACATTTACACAGTAATCAATGCATTTTTATTCGCACTGATCGCTGTATAAATGTTAATGGTCCCAAAATAGCGCCAAAAGGGTCCGATCTGTCCGCCATGATGTCACAGTCACGATAAAAATCGCTGATTGCCGCCATTACTAGTAAAAAAAAAAAAACGCCATAAAACTATCCCCTATTTTGTAGACGCTATAACTTTTGTGCAAACCAATCAATAAAAGCTTATTGCGATTTTTTTACCAAAAATATGTAGAAGACTACGTATCGGCCTAAACTGAGGAAAAAAAAAATGTTTTTTTAATATTTTTTTGGGGGATATTTATTATAGCAAAAATATTTATAGCGCAAAAAATAAAAACCGCAGATGTGATCAAATACCACCAAAAGAGAGCTCTATTTGTGGGGAAAAAAGGATGTCAATTTTGTTTGGGAGCCACGTCGCATGACCACGCAATTGTCAGTTAAAACAACGCAGTGCCGAATTGCAAAAAGTGCTCTGGTCTTTGGCCAGCCAAATGGTCCGGGGCTTAAGTAGTTAATCTATGTGGTCAGGAATCGAATGAAAACAGATGCTGAAGTGATCACTCATACCTTAGTAAAGTCTAAACACTTCATTGTGAGTCAGATTCTTACAGTTCCCAGAAACAAATGCAATACCCATTAGATTCTCTAGATGGTGCAATTACCCCAGACACAGCACAAAAGTCAAAGTTTTGTAAGAAACTTTTTTTGTTGTCTTTTCCAAAAAATGTTTTGCCCCCAGTAATGTGCATCCATGACCTGTATGCCAGAGGCTTATAAACACTTTAGTTAGGTCTGAGCTCCTGTCTATTCTGTTTAAAGTGGAAAGTCGAAATCCCTAAGCATGCTTGGGATTTGAGCCTGTGGACCACTGGTTCGAGATTTACTGGCTATTGTTACTGCCCATTGCAACTGTGTGAACATAAGCCGTTGCAGGGCATTGTCCTTACAAAATGGCAGTGTGCTATTGATTTACTGGGATGATAGGGGTTAAGAGAAGCCTATGAAACTGAAAATGATTGACTCACATTGATTTGTAGACCAAAGTGTCTTGAAGTTACTCTAAATATGTCTGCTTTTTCCGGCCCAAGGTGATCAGTAACAGCCAGCATGATGTTTTAGAAATCTACTGCAAACTTTTAAAGGGTCAGTCAATTTAAAGTGATGGTGGATGATCACCATGTAAAACAACCCATTCCGTTTAAAGTAGAAATGAAAGGCAAAACATTTTTGTATAGGCATAAAAAAAAACATTATAAATACCTTTTTTCCCTTTTTTAATAAGTGATCAGTGAACCCTCTGTTCTCAGCTGCATAAGAGCTGGGGGGAGCTCACTGAGCATCTCAGTGAATGGCTGTGCAGCGGGGGGCATGTCAGGACAAGTTTGGTCATTGGAGGAGAGCACACTGAGTTCCAGCATAGCTAGAGAACTGACCACGGTGTGCTCTCCTGCTTAGTGTGGTCAGTCTTTAAAGCGGAAGTAAACCCTTTGATTTAAATAGTTAAAAAAAGAAATGTCATGCCGGAAATGCTACCTGTCACATTGACTATGCTTTCAATTAAACTGTCAAACCATCCAATGGCTGGTGTCATAACTGATCACATGTGCAGCATCATGGCAGTTGAAGATTAAACAGAGGCCAAGATGGCAGCTTCCTTGGCTGAAAACGATAGGAGGGTTTACTTCCACTTTAATAGGAAAGCAGAGGGACTGGCAGGAACACCAGGGATTTCACACAAAGCAAGCAATACAAAGAGAACAGGATACATTTTCATACAAGTACATGGTACAGCAGACACATATCAGGACTATGAAATGTTGGGGGTAACAAACGCTTTAAGCTTGATTTTTGTGTTCAATCCCTTTAGGAACTCTATTAGTAGGATCTCTGCATTGAGTTCCCAAGTCTGCTCACCTGCTTTGCCCATAATTAGGGGCTCCAACCATTCCTGTTCTGAGTTCCCAAGTCTGCTCACCTGCTTTGCCCATTATGAGGGGCTCCAATCATCCCTGTTCTAAGTTCCCAAGTCTGCATACCTGCTTTGCACATTATGAGGGGCTCCAACCATCCCTGTTATAAGTTCCCATGTCTGTTCACCTGCTTTGCCTATTATGAGGGGCTCCAACCATCCCTGTTCTGAGTTCCCAAGTCTGCTCATCTGCTTTTCCCATTATGAGGAGCTCCAACCATCCCTGTTCTGAGTTACCAAGTCTGCACACCTGCTTTGCCCATTATGAGGGGCTCCATCCATCCATGTTCTAAGTTCCCAAATCTGCACACCTGCTTTGCCCATTATGAGGGGCTCCAACCATCCCTGTCCTGAGTTCCCAAGTCTGCTAACCTGCTTTGCCCATTATGAGGGGCTCCAACCATCCCTGTTCTGAGTTCCCAAGTCTGCTCACCTGCTTTGCCCATTATGAGGGGCTCCATCCATCCATGTTCTGAGTTCCCAAATCTGCACACCTGCTTTGCCCATTATGAGGAGCTCCATTCATCCATGTTCTGAGTTCCCAAGTCTGCACACCTACTTTGCCCATTATGAGGGGCTCCAACCATCCCTGTTCAGAGTTCTCAAGTCTGCATACCTGCTTTGCGCATTATGAGGGGCATTCTGGACTTTTATCTATTTAATATTATGGAAAAGGTATCCGAGGGATCTGGAAAATACAAATCTGGGCAGGAGCACCCAAAGGTGAACAGACAGGGAGATTTCACTGATGGAGTATTTTAGGCATATAAGAAGCCAGAAGATGACTTATGCCCCATACCCACCGTCGGACATTCCGACCACAAAATCGGTCAGATTTTTTCCAACTGATTTTGTCCGAAACTTGTGTTGCACACACGTGGTCGGACAAAGTTGTCGGAAAATCTGATCATTCCGAACGAGGTGAGGTACAACGGGACTACGTACAGGGCAGTAGCCAATAGCTTTCGTCTCCAAATTTCTTCTGAGCATGTGTGGCACTTTGTGCGTCGGAATTCTCTACACACAAAAAAGTCAGATTGGATTTTGTTGTTGGAAAATTGTTGGAAAATTTTAGATCCTGCTCTCCAATTTTTTCCGTTGGAAATTCCGACGGAAAAAGCCCGCTAGAGCCCGTGCATGATCGGATTTTCCGACAACATAATCCGATGTGACTTTTTCCATCAGAATATCTGACCGTGTGTACGGGACATTAGACCACCAGACTACGCCTATTACCAAAATACTAATTTTGGGTGGAATAGCCTATTTATGCTACTTTCTAAAATAAAAAATAAAAATTAAGATATACTAACTCGCGGCTGAGTATTTTCAGTTTTGATCATCATAGCACTGATCATGTGCAACTGGCTTCTCAACTTATTACAATGTTATGGTTGCCAATATCCTTATTTTTGAATGTCTCTGAACTTAAAGCCTATGAAAATGCCTGTCATTTTCTGAATTTTTGCCAGTGCTCTATGGTTCAAATGTAGCTCTGTAAGTCTCATGAATGTCAGGAAACATCACAACAGAATGGAGACCTCCCCAGAAACAATGTGAAATTCTTGTTAAATCCAGCCATTTTAGATTATATAAAGGACAGACTAAGGCACATTTAGAGGAACTGATAGTTAGCTAAGTAGAAAAATGATTCCTGTATAGGAGTACAGTAATAACTTGGATAACGAGCATAATTCGTTCCAGAAGAATGCTTGTAATCCAAAGCACTCGTATATCAAAGCGAGTTTCCCCAATAGGTAATAATGTACACTCAGATAATCCGTTTCACAGTCACTGCTTATCTCTCCAGTACCGCATGTGACCAGAGGTGCTGTGGCGCTGGAGACACTCAGAAACACTTGGAGACACTCAGAGACTACTCAGAGACGCTCGGAAACGCTCAAAGACACTCGGAGCCGAGTGTCTCTGAGTGTTTTGGAGTGTCTCTGAGCTTCTCTGAGTGTCCCCGAGGTTCTCCGAGCATCACCAGCGCCCTTGCACCTCTGGCCAAATGCGGTACTGCACACCCCAGTGGCTTCAATCCTGCTTGTCTTGCAAGACAAAGCTCACAAAGCGAGTTAGGATTTAAAAAAATAAATAAATCTCGCATTGTGGAATGCTCATAAACCGCATTACTCGCAATCCGAGGTTCCACTGTATAATCAACTGGACTGAGTTGATCTCTGTTTACACTTTAATTAACAAAAAAAAAACTAAAACAATTTTAGATAATAAATGTAAAAATTGCTACACAGGCCATTTTGAAATGTAATATTATTGAAAATTATCTTTACATTTAATCTGCACTCACTCTGATTTTCTAAAACGTCTTACTTGCGATACTGCAACTGGAGGCTTTCTATGTACAGTGTACAAAACTCCTCCAGAAATCCCATTTCCTGTGGACAATCCTTTGGCCTTCACATAAGAAGTAAAATAAAAATACATTAGCTATAATTCATAAAGCTTTCACACAAAGATAAGGATCTTTATTTTAACCATGTGACTGTTATGTTCAAGTCTCATTGAACTCATCTGGAAATAACTTTAACATTTTTAAAAATAAAGATCTTTATCCTGGTGTGTGATTTTGTGATTTTAGCCTATTGTAATATATCACAGTAACAGCGTATCTATAAATAAAGCCTGTACATCAGGATTGCAAGCTTTATTCATACAGCAACGGTGCCAGTGTAACTGAAACTCAGAATGGCAATTGGCCATAAGCTACAATTACACAATGTGGAATGGGTGCAGGGGCACAGAGGAAGGCAAAACTGACCTAACTTAAATAATTGGAAAGTGGTTATAAAAAACAGAGTTCAGTTAAAAAATAGACAGGTGGAAAACTTATAACCAACAAGTCCAAAAGCACCAGTGAAGAGTAGGCAAAGGTTTAAATATTCTGTCAGGTTTTCTGTTACTGTGCCCCCTTGGGAGTTTTCCCCTCACTTCCTGACCAAATAAAGGGTATAAGACAACATAGGGAAAATCTTTTTAATTGGAAAACCACAAAATGAAGACACATAAATTGTTTTTCAACCCTTCATCAATTTCTCTAACAAAAATAAAAACTGCCTGAAGTTTGGCTCTCATATGACTGGCCAAGATCAATACGAATGTGACAAGGGGTAGAGCTGCAGCATAATTAAGATTGAACCAAAGGTCAATAAAAGGGGTTACACCAGCCAAACATCTGAAAAAGAATGGAAAACAGTAAATTAATTCAGGAATTTTGCCAATGTTTGGATCCAGGAAGGCAATGAACTATGGATCTGATGGAACTAGGCACGAAATAAGGGAAAACAGTAGGCTAAAGCCAAAACAGGGCATTGTTTTGGCAGTATGATAGGTAGCTAGGCAAAGAGATAGGAAGAAGAGACTAGGAAACGTGTTTGAGGCAGAAGCATAGGAAAGTGGGAATGATGTGAGGAAAGGGTGGAATTAATAAGGAAAAGCTCTGAAATCATTACCAGCAAAGTGCAGTAATAGGGTTTAAAGGAATTAGGCCAGGAGACAGGAAACACAGAGAGTCTCGCACAAGTTAGGTGGGCAAGGATAGCTAAGCTGAGTAAGCAAGATAAAATTGGCAACTCCAAAGATCAGCAGGCCACTTGATGGACTACTGACCAGCTGATAGATCATGCCCATCAAATAGACAACCAGCAGTTGGCCAACCCTTAATCAACCACCATAGAGGCTATCAACCACCCAGCAGCTGACTACCAAGGACTGCACAAAAGATTAGCAATCAACAATAAAAGACCCAGTCCTTACAGGCTCAATGAGCTTTTATGGAAGGTTAAAAAACTTGTGCCTATAGTCTTATTTTCAATCTATCTGCCAAACTGGGAGAAACATTGTCAGTGCCAGAGGTTCAAAAAAGGGGCAGACATCTCGCTGCCTGTTCTCAGCCTCTGATCTTTGGCCATCCTTTTTTTTTGAGGGTCGAAGATTATCAGGTATGCTGTCATGTTATATCTATATGATAAGTAGATCAACCTAGTGCAGATATTTATGGAAAAAGACATACGGGAATTGTAGAGCAACCTTTCCTCCATCTACATACTAAATGCTAGCTGTTGCTATTATTCAGATAATAATGCTACCACAGCAGCAGTATGTTCCAGCAACAGCAGCAGCTATTATGACATGATGAATAATTCGCAGAGGAGAGGTTAAGTCTAGTTTCGGAAGAGCTATTTGGAGGATGCACACAGCGTTATTACTATGCCAGTTGCTAGGAGCCCCCCCAGGCAGCATTTAGTGCCTGAAATTTTGTTATGCTTGTATTAGTGACATACCGTAGCCTCTGGAAATAAATTGTGTATTATATAACAATATGAACATAAATAGACTGGGATTATTCAGTTTGACTTAGTGAAAGCAGGTCACACTTGACTAGATACTGCAAGGCTGAATAAACGATTATCTTTCCACCAACAACGAGACTTCCACAGAGCAGCCATGGTTTTTGCACTCAACAATAAAACTTAATTGTCCAGCATTTGTGTTTAATATTAATGGTGAACAAAAGAGAAACTGGAGTTAGTGAAGAGTTTTGTGCCATAGAAGTACTGACAGCACATCACTTGAGGTTCTTACCAACATGAGTGTTTGTGATGTCTGCCAGCAATCTTGAAGAAATAACTGAGACAACATCTCCATCAGTAGACAAAGCAATACGATTTTGAAAAGTCTCTCTCTCGTCTTGTAAGCTAAATAGAACCGTTCTTCTCAAACATTCTCTTATGTCACGAAGCTGGTTTTGAAATAGGTACATACAAACACCACACTGACTCCTTTAATGCTGACCTAGGCCCGTGTAAGTGGGGTGCATCATGTTGCGGCGGCAGTAATTCACACAGTCAGGTGCAATATAAAACTTATATTGAAGTAAGGCAGCAACAGTTCACAACAAACCATTGGAAAGACTGCCCAGCTGGGTGCTCTCATGGTTTCCAGCAATATGAATAGAGCGGGTTCCAGCTGGTTTGACAGTGTCTGTAGAGAGGGGCAGAATGCGGCCTGTCTGCTTCATGCCCAGTCAGGAGGATGTCCAGAAGAGCAACAACCTCTTCGTCCTTACCCTACCGCTAGAACTGTTCCTAACAGATGGGGTATCTGACCTAAGATGGCTATTCGAGTCACATGGGACAGCATCATCCAATAGGATAGCTTCCCCAGCTCCCCTTGACTTCCTCCCCATTAACAGTGCCTCTGCGGGAGAGCACCTGCAGTGGAGAAAATAGACAGCACCTGCCTACTCCCATGTCACACTAGTGGTTTTATCTATCAGTTTAGAATCACTTAAAGCGTAACTCCACTTTTGTTGAGAAAAAAAACTTCCCCCTCTGGGTGATCTATGTACATTGCAAGGATTTTAACAAACTTTGTTGAATATTTCTACCTTTTGTTATTCTGAAGAAATCCCTGTTTGTTCCTCTGTGCCCCTGTGCTAAGTGAGTCTAATGGGGGTGGTTTCATAATTATCAACCATGGCTCTAACGAGGAAAATTGCAGGGTCTGCATCCCTTTAGACGTAATTTCCGATTGGGAGTATCTTATCAAAAATGACATTTAATTTGCAGAGGATGCCAAAAATATCACTTGTATCTTAGTGTAGACTTCTGGGAAAATCAGGGAGCCAATCACACAAGCAGAAAAGGGACGTTCTGTGCACATTCTGTGTACAGAACACCTTCAGTTAGCCATATTGCTTTCTACAGAAAATTACAGCAGGCGCAGATTCAAAAGGAAATTTGAAAAGGAAATTGTAATTACATTCAATTATAATATGGCTTGTGTCGCAATTGTATATGCTATATTATTTTTTTTTATTTGCTAATTTTTTTCCCATGAAAGTGGAGTTACCCTTTAGGAAATTCATTCACTTTCTCCTATGGTGTGACTTCTATAATGGCCATAATATATATTTTTATATAGTTACCAAAAAAAAAATAACCATAAAAAAAACAAACAAACAAAAAACCCCCCAAAAAACTAACAAATAAACAAAAAAATGGGCAGACTCGATGGACTACTCAGCCTTTTTCTGCAGTCACTTTTCTATGTTTCAAACGAGAAAGATGCTATTCCACCACTGCTTCCTCATAAGCATTAATGATTGTGAACCATTTTAGTCATTAATGGAGTGACTTTTATTGGGTAGAGGGGCAGGTGCAACCTAGTCATTCTGCCAACAGTGAGGTGTCGAAAAATAACAAGCATGACATGAACCCTGTCCCTGACAGGGACTATTTTTTGAAAAATGTTAGACATTGAAGATTCAATTATTTGTAAAGGAACCTAAATCATGACTAATGGATGTCTCAAATCTGGCCCCTATTTCTACCCAACCACAAATACACATGGACTAAGTGACTGGTCTTAAACAGCGACCTTTTATTTACCAAAACGTGAGAGAGCATAACCATATAGGTTATAGTGAGAAGGGATTAAAGGAATCAAAAAAGTTCTCCAAGAGAATCAATGTGTAGCATAGTGCATACCTCCCAACTGTCCCTGATTTCGAGGGACTGTCCCTGATTTGGAACAATGTCCTTCTGTCCCTCATTCCTCCTCATTTATCACTCATTTTGGTCTGATCTATATAGTTGTATATAAAATGCACATTTTATCTATCAAAAAGTGTTTCCCAGCGCTAAACCTTTCATCTGATTTCTAAATTGCTGCATTTGTAAATTCTAAAAGCCAATATAAAGGAATAGTAGTGGTAAAAAAAAGCACTTGTGGGTTTAACCAATCTTGTTTTTTTTTGTACAATTCTCCTTTAAGGGGGCGTGGCAAGGGGTGTGTCCTATGCCTGCATACTTTTGCTGATAGGTGTCCCTCATTCCTATCTCAAAAAGTTGGGAGGTATGCATAGTGAAGCCTTCATAGAACTGAAGGTATTTATTTATATGTCTCATTCCATCACAAATCCCAAAAATAAGAGGAATATTCCTCATATCAGGACAAGTGGAGCCATACGAATCATTTCTTTACATTCCAAAAGCCAAATGCATAACCACGGTTGGTGTTTAGTGCAAATAAAGCCTAATATTATAGATATTATTCCAAACTGCAGTTGAAAAAATTGTGCTGGAAAGACAGAGTGTGATTTGAGTTTTTAAGAAGGGCCTCAAAGGTCTTGAAACCTCAACAGGATGCCCTCTGCAGATTCACCCAAGTGGCATTGTTCACTGCTCCTTTAGAAAGATAGACTTCACTGACCCCAGTCCTCACTAATGTCAACACACCATGGATCTATGGTTGCTTGGTTATTAGGCAAATGGGGACACCTTCTACTTGTTGCTCTACTCTGCACAGTTTTTGCCCTTACTCAGAAAATCACGACGACCCAATCCTTTGGTACTCTTTGCATTGATATAATATCCTGCTGAGTTAGCAAAAAAAAAAATATATAAAACTTTCACTGGAAAATGATTTCTGAAAATATTAGGTACAGAACACAGCAAATCATTTTTAGCTTGCATCAAGGCCCTTCTGAAGCCTTTTTTTACATTTTTAGTCAATTGCTGATTTTATCAAGTAATGAAATTATATCTGTACTGTGCAGGTTTCAAGAGCATGGACTCTTCTCTCACATGGATATTCCCCCCCCCCCCCCCCCCCCCCCCCATAGAACCTCTCTGACTTATAATAATAGGATTGCAATTATTCCAGGGACAGGGGGACTAAGTACAAAATAGGCGAGGGGGAAGAAGTGTAGGGAGAAGCTAAATATAAGGTTTTGTCCTGGAATATGAATTCCGTACCGCTCACACTGACTCGCAAATTGCCACCAAGATGAAAAGACATTTGCTGCTTTAATGGAAACGTTTCGTTGCTAAATTTAGGAATCCCAAAGGGTAAAGGGAAAAATCATGTTTATATTAACATTTTAGAAAAATTGGGCTAAGCATAAATTTTATCAGCACAGTTAAATATTCAAAATGCCAGGAAAAAAAAAAAAATATTAAACAGAGCTGCTAAAATCTGTGCAGGATGCTGACAAGGCCAGGAAAGGTGGATGGTGACTTCTGAGTGTGTTTAAAGTGAAATCCCATTTTTTTTTGGAAAAACACAACTCAGAGTATGTTGCAAGGATTTCAGCTAACTGCATTGCAAACTTGACCTCTTGTTGTTCCATTGAAACTGACACATGCATTCAGGGCTTACTCCGGGGGGCAGGAGCTCCCAGAGAGGGCGGTGGGAAGGGGGTGGGCGACCTCTCCCATCGCCTGTAAAAGCCATCCAGCAGCTGTGTTAGTCACTAGGATGGCTTTTACATAAAAGCCGGCTACCGGCTTTCAAAAACGATACCAAGATGATGCATGTAGCTGCAGGAATTATCCTGATACAAGCACTTAAAGCCGTACAACCATTTTGTCATTAAGTGCTTTAACCACTTCAGCCCCGGACCAATTGGCAGCCAAAGGACCAGGCCCCTTTTTGCGATTCGGCACTGCGTCGCTTTAACTGACAATTGCGCGGTCGTGCGACGTGGCTCCCAAACAAAATTGGCGTCCTTTTTTTCCCACAAATAGAGCTTTCTTTTGGTGGTATTTGATCGCCCCTGCGGTTTTTATTTTTTGCGCTATAAACAAAAATAGAGCGACAATTTTGAAAAAAATTCAATATTTTTTACTTTTTGCTATAATAACTATCCCCAAAAAATATATAAAAAACATTTTTTTTCCTCAGTTTAGGCCGATACGTATTCTTCTACATATTTTTGGTAAAAAAAATCGCAATTAGCGATTATTGATTAGTTTGCGCAAAAGTTATAGCGTTTACAAAATAGGGGATAGTTTTATAGCATTTTTATTAATATTTTTTTTTTACTAGTAATGGCGGCGATCAGCGATTTTTATTGTGACTGCGACATTATGGCGGACACATCGGACATTTTTGACACATTTTTGGGACATTTGTCATTTATACAGAAATCAGTGCTATTTAAATAGCACTGATTCCTATGTAAATGACAGTGGCAGTGAAGGAGTTAACCACTAGGGGGCGGGGAGGAGTCAGTGTGACGTGTTGTGTTTTTTTTTTTACAGTGGGGGGGGCGTGGCTGTACGTCTGACGTCATTGATCGGCTTTCCCGATGACAGGGAACAGCCGATCAATGACAGGCAGTGTAGGAAGCGCGGGGAGAGGTTTGTTTACACAAACCTCTCCCCGTTCTTCAGCTCCGTAACCCGATCGAGGGATACCAGCGGCGATCGGGTCCGCTGGTCTCGCGGCCGTGGTCACGGAGCTCCCGACCGGGTCGCAAACGCGCCGCTGGCGGCGCGCGCGCGACCCACGGGCAGGCAATTTAAAGGGGACGTACCCGTACGTGCTTTTGCCTGCCCGTGCCATTCTGTAGACGTATATCTACATGAGGCGGTCGGGAAGCGGTTAAAGAATATGTTAACCCACAATTTAATAATTCTGATATGTACCTTCTGCACCATGTACTTGTATGAGAAAGTATCCTGTTCTCTTTGTATTGCATCCTTTGTGTGAAATCCCTGGTGTTCCTGCCAGTCTCTCTGCTTTCCTATTAAAAACTGACCACACTAGGCATGAGAGAACAGCATGGTCAGTTTTCTAGCTGTGCTAAGAACTCAGCCTGCTCTCTTCCAATGATTAGACTTGTGCTGAAACGCCACTCCTCTCACTCTCTCACTGAGAAGATCGTGTACTGCTGTTTCTCCTCCCTCAGAGCTCCTTATGCAGTAACAGTGGTTACATGATCATTTTAAAAAAAAGGGGAAAAAATAATTTATAATGTTTTTTTTATATGTATATACAAATGTTTGCCTTTCATTTCTATTTTAAACTGAGGTTGTTCTACAAGGTGAGGATTCACATCAGTGGCGGCCCGTCCATTAAGTCCATAATCCATGCCTCCGGCCCCTAATCTACATGCAGGGCACCGTACGCATGGATTCCAAGTTTTTATTTTTTAAGCTCGTGATTAGAGCCTGAGGCTCTAATTGGCTTCAAAAAAGGGTGGGCTCGGGGGGGGGGGGGGGCGCAGACCACTCAGTTGTCTGTCTGTGTGTCTGTCTGTCTATCTATCTATCTATCTATCATAAAATGTATCTTTATGCCTCACTCTCCTGGCAAACTTTGTTTCAAAGTTTTTTTTTTTCGCTATTCCTTCATAGTAATGAATATGTTTTACATTTTGCCTTCTGTGTGTTTCTTATCTCCTGCATACACAGTTTTAATCTCTGAAGTGCTAATGATGTGTGGGTAACAATTTTTTAGCTTACTGGAGCAGGGGAGTGATAATTGCTTTTAGTGGTTCCATCGAATGGCTGCACCATCCAGTCCCGCGGCAGATTCCAAGGTGATGCTTTCCATACCGATCATCTCCCAGAAATGATTTTATCTTCGTGGGAATGCAGGTACCATTGCATCCAGCTGTTCCAGTACTGCAATGACAATTGGGCAGTGACATGATTGCATGGGCTACATTTTTATGCAATCCTTATAGGCTTAACTTAAAATCTGTGGAGCCATTGTGCAAAATCTAAATAGGAGGCCTCCCATTTAACCCTTAAAGAGCCCCTTGTTAGTTCTCTAAAAGTATAAAAATACAGATTCCCTGCAATAAAAAGGCTGCTATACTTATGCCTCGTACACACGATCGGACATTCCGACAACAAAAGCGTGGATTTTTTTCCGACGGATGTTGGCTAATATTTGCCTTGCATACACATGGTCACACAAATGTTGTCGAAAAATTCAGATCGGCAAGAACGCAGTGATGTACAACACGTACGACGAGCCGAGAAAAATTAAGTTCAATAGCCAGTGCGGCTCTTCTGTTTGATTCCGAGCATGCATGGACTTTTGTGCGTCGGAATTGTGTACACACTCTCGGAATTTCCGACAACAAAGTTTGTTGTCGGAAAATTTGAGAACCTGCTCTCAAACATTTGTTGTCAGGAAATTTCGACAGCAAATGTCCGATGGAGCATACACACGGTCGGAATTTCCGACAACAAGCTCACATCGAACATTTCCCCTCGGAAAATCCGACCGTGTGTACGAGGCATTATAGTAATTCTTCAGCAACCTTTGCCCCTACCTTGCTTCCACTCCAGGGTGCAGCCTCCATAATCCTCTTTGGCATTTGACACTTCAGGGAGTGATGGATACCTGTGTCTGCCACAACATGCTGTTGCTGCTTCCCTCGCAAATCTAAGTCCGTTGAGTAGAGGACTCAATAGTGACATATGGGGTTGATGGATGGAATCACGGCACATGGTGGGGAACACACTCCTGAAAGTCTACAAAATAAACAGAGAGCGCACTGTAAATTCCTCATAACATTTTTAATAAAATAATATCTCAAAGGCACTTGACTCACATAGGTAAGTGGTGTAAGCACATGTAACATAAAATCCATACAAGTAGAAACCTTCAAATAGGCACACAAAATAAAACTGTTGAACACTTACGGCAAAATGTAAACGCTGCCTCAATCACACAAAATGGTTTACGTATTTCATGGGCATACCCTTTAAGTGGATGTGGGTATGTGGCAGTAGGGTTCTCAGCTCCAGGAAGCACCAATTCAATGTATGCACAATAAAACCACTGCTGCCACTCACCCACATCCGAAGTAGAGGGAATGCCCTTGAAATGAGTAAGCCATTGCTGAGAGAGTTCGACAATTGGACATCTGTGCCAATTGGTTCACAAGAGTTTTTACTTGTATGGATACAATGTTTTATGTTATATGTGCTTTCACCAAGTACCTTTATTTGTACAAAATATAATTTTTAACAAAAATGTATTGAGGGTTTTACTTGATGCTGGTGCACTCTCGGTTTATTTTGAGGTATCGCTCAAGGTTTTCCCTGTCTAGAGAGGGCTGCAAGGCTGTGGACACTGATTTGTATTGAACTCTGAACAGGAGTAACCCTAGTAAGTTTGTATCTGTCAGGGCTGGCTCCTACTACTTAACGAGCAGAAAGCTTATCCACACACATTAACCTGCTCATATATTTATGCAGATTTTGTTGAACGGCATTTGCCTGAGTGCGATATCCATTCCTTTTTGCAGGCACCCTATGCTACGGTGCGCTAAATAAATACCTTACATGCTGATTCAGATACCATCTGATTTATCAGTTGTGTATTATTTTAGCCTATGATTTTTACTATTACATTTTTTTTTTACTAGGTTGCGATTTGCGGGTCCCTTAATGTTGGGGCTCCCACACCCGACAGGGCTGGCCTTTTCTATGGGTTTGCGCACATGATCATGTTCTGGGTAAAGCGATGCGCAGGGTGCAACACCACTCATGTTTTATA
Organism: Lithobates sylvaticus; assembly: GCA_028564925.1. Lineage (NCBI taxonomy): Eukaryota > Metazoa > Chordata > Amphibia > Anura > Ranidae > Lithobates > Lithobates sylvaticus. The sequence continues at coordinate 146,899,660 of CM053029.1, read as the reverse complement.
CAGTTTATGTTATCTCTAATATTTTCAAATGCTATGATGAATTAATTGTTCTTTTTTCTCCTATTCATTTATAGAAGAATTTTGATGTTTGCTCTATAACAATGTATGTAAAAATCTCCTGAAGAAGCGGTAATATATCCACGAAACATGTCAAGGATTCCACACACAGATGGTTTCTGCTAAGTTGACAATGGTCTGTGTCACTTCATCTGTGGTTCTTTTAGAGCTTAATGTTATAGGAAAAGTTTGTTGTGTCCCCCTTTTTAAAGATATACATGTGTAGCAGGTGCCCTGCATATCCCGCAGCCTCGCCAAGCTGGCCGAGATTCTTCTTTGAGGGAGAAACTGCCTGTCAGCAGCTGCTGTGGAATTTCCCTCCTCCTCCTCTTCTTTCTGTCTGGAGACACAGACACACAGAGCTGCTCACTCTGCCCCCTCCCCTGTATCCCTATTAGCAGGGGGAAGAGAGACAATTATAGGAGCAACTACAGGAGCCAATCAGAGGGACTTTAACAAGCAGCAAAGCAGCAGCAGCTGCAAAGGATTCTGGGATATGTAGTCCCTATCTAAAACTGCCTCATAGATTTCTATGGACACAGAACTACAGCCTGCTCTGGGGGGCAAAGGAACTAGAGACTCCATCTTGCTGATCTGAGGAGATTTTCAGTTAACACGAGGCAGGAGAACAGACTGGACTTAGGGGTGGTGCTGTTTTTCAGGTGAGTCTACCGCATTGTTTCAGGCATCCACAGCCGGTCGGTGACATCCAGCCTGAGAGAGGGGGATCCCAGGTGCATATCCAGATGCACCTGCATCGACGGTGTGAAGCGTTCCGGTGTGAGGTGAGCAGTCGGGTCACTAGAAGAACCTGCCTGTTCCAGGACGTTCGTTTGGGCCTTGACAGCAGGATTGGGTGAGAGGGCATTTGCCCATTTGCAGGAAACAAGGACACTGCACACAGAGTTGAATGGACACTGTATACAGACATCATTGCTCTTAGTTACCTTGCCGACACCTGTAGTGCCACAGAACACAAGGCCATTCAGATACAGAGACACTGTATACAGACACCATTGTCCTTTCACCTTGCTGAGGAAGATCCTGCATTCTTTACTTGATAATCCGGGCCAGTTATGTTGTTTGGCCCTGCTATTTAGGAGTTTAAGTGCACCAACAAAAGTGGGTAGCTGAAGATCCAAGGCCTCATCTTTCTTCCAGTCGACTGAAGTTACAGGTGCCATACGGGCATGCACACACATGTTTAGGACTCTGTATATGTAGTGAGTGTGCAGGATAGTTTATCTGGGAAGTTAAGCCATTCAATTTTGAACTGAGTGCAGTGTGTGTAGTTGGGCCTGTGGTGTCAGGGGATAGAAGAGAGAGGACTGACATAAGAGAAGGTCATTCTTCTGCTCTCCTCCAGCCTGAACTCATCGAGCCAATTTGAGCAGAAGTAACCAATCCAATATAAAGTGTCATATTGTGATTTATTTGTCATTTAAGTGTGCCTCTGCTCTTAGGGACATTCTCAGGTTTGTAATTCCCTAGGAGCAGCCTGAATACAGTAGTGATCTATATTGCTCTTAATCTCAGTTATTGCTCTCCAGTTGATTACTTCAATATATATACTGTTACTGTCTGTTACTTTTCCACAGAAATATTGCAGTAAAGACAATTTCTGTGTTTTATCATAACCCGTGTGTTTCTCATTGGTCATTGCACTTATACTATTGCCAGATGTGCCAAGAGGGCCAGAGACTGTTATTGGGGTTGAGAGACAGAGAATGAAACAACATACTTAAGTGGCACCTGCGGGGGTAGCACTACACATGTTTTATTATGTTTGGAATAAAATTAATAATTTTCTACTATGAGCACTTTAAGCCTTTTGTACGGTACCATGAAAATCCATTCATAGCCTTAAGGTACTATTTCTTTCACATATTTTTTAAGACGTAGGTACCTTTTCCATGTTTTATTACATTTGGCACTTTCTAAACTATTATATGTGCTTTCACCAAGTACCTTTATTAGTACAAAATATAATTTTTAACAAAAATGTATTGAGGGTTTAACATGATGCTGGTGCACTCTTGGTTTATTTTGAGGTATTGCTCAAGGATTTCCCTAGTAAGTTTGTATCTGTCAGGGCTGGGCTCCTGCTACTTAACGAGCAGCTCTTTTCTTTCAGTGATTAGAAGCTGCTCAGCTGTCGATTAATTACCAGCCACTCATTACCACAGTGACTCACCTTGTTACCATTAACCTGCCTCATTATTCTAGCCCCTTTTTGCTATTTAACCACTTCCGTCCGGACCAGCCGCCGCAGTTTTAATGTGGCAGGTTGGCTTGGCTGGGCAAATCGACGTTACCTTGCATCGTTTCGCCTTCTGACCACTAGGGGCGTGAGCGCGCCGCCGGAGGCGTGCGAACGCCTGCAGCTTGTGCCCGGGGCAGATGCGAATGCCTGGCAGGCACGATGACCACCAGGCACCCGCGATCGCTCATGACAGAGGGAGAACCGGGATCTGTGTGTGTAAATGGTCCCAAAAATGTGTCAAAAGTGTCCAATTTGTCTGCTGCAATATTGCAGTCCCGATAAAAATCGCAGATCACCGCCATTGAAAAAAATTATAATAAAAACGCCATATATCTATCCCCTATTTTGTAGACGCTATAACTTTTGCGCAAACCAGTCAATGTACGCTTATTGCATTTTTTTTTTTACCAAAAATATGTAGAAGAATACATATCGGCCTAAACTGAGAAAAAAAATTGTTTTTTTAAAACAAATGTGGGATATTTATTTTAGCAAAAAGTAAAAGATAATGTGTTTGTTTCAAAATTGTCGCTCTTTTATTTATAGCGCAAAAAATAAAAACCGCAGAGGTGATCAAATACCACCAAAAGAAAGCTCTATTTGTGGGAAAAAAAGGACATCAATTTTGTTTAGGTACAGCGTTGCACGACCGCGCAATTGTCAGTTAAAATAACGCGATGCCGTATCGCAAAAAATGGCCTGGTCATTGAGCAGCCAAATCTTCCGGGGCTGAAGTGGTTAAGCAGCTTAGCTAATTTTTTTCTTTCTTTTGCGTGGTCTATGATCTCTAATGCGGCGTACACACGGTCGGAATTTTCGATGGAAACAGTCCGATGGGAGCTTTTCATCGGATTTTTCGACAGTGTGTATGCCCATCGGTCTTTTTCTGTCGGAATTTCCGACGGACTTTGAATTGAGAACCTGTTCTCAATTTTTCCGACGGAAAACCTTTCTATCAGATTTTCCGATCGTGTGTATGCAATTCTGACACGCAAAATTCCGACGCATGCTCGGAAGCATTAAACTTCCCTTTTATAGTGCTGTCGAACGTGTTTTATGCCGCTGTGTTACAGATCGTCGGAATTTGGTGTGACCGTGTGTAGGCAAGACAGTTTGAGCGAAATTCCGTCGGAATTCCGACGGGAAAACCATCAGAGCTTTTTCCGACGAGAATTCCGACCGTGTGTACGCGGCATAAGTGTTTTCTTCCTGTGCTCCAGTGTATGATTTGGCTTGGCTGACTTCCCTTCCGATTCTTGTCCTGTTTTTTGCTCCTGGCCACGCTGACTTCTGGTTTCCTGACCCAGGTACGTCTGATTACCCATTCTGGCATCCAAACCCTGGCTTCTGTTTTTGACTATGTTCCTGTACTGTGTTATTTTTGCCATTTCATTAAAGGTGTGATTTTAATTGCACTTTTTGTCTCCATTTGGTTTATTCGTTCTGACAGTATCCTTTCAACACTTGAGCGCTGATGGTTGTGTTTTTAGTGTACACTTCTGCAAGACCTGAATTCCAAATTGTCATTTGTAAAACCAATAAAATACACTTTTTGGACTTGTGTTTGCTTGGCACTCCTCCTGACTCTACATAGATGTCTTAAAGTGGTTGACCCTTACTCCTAGGCTATTGGGCTTAAACAAGGTCCTCTTAAATACTAAAGGATTTATATCTGGTGCCTCACCTCCACCTCCATTTGGCTTTGTGCCTCCTGTCAGCCTTATTAGATCTCCATCTCAGTTGTAAAAATGGCGTTGACAGTGAAGAAAAACTAGAACAAGAATTTTGACCTAAAAAGTGTGACATTGGAGGGTTACATCCTTTACGCTATACGCAGGACACGAAATGTCGCCCAATGCTTCAGCAATTTTCTCATTTCTTCATCACAAATGTGCAAGATGAATTTAGATGAAATATCAGTCTTTGAAAATAAATCTTTCTGGGTTCAACGCTAATGGTCTGCCCTGTGACCCGCAATACAGCTCTCTTCTTAGTTAATATGCTTTTAGCATCCTTTGATTACACAAAGAAAAAATATATCTAAACACTGCGCAGGATTAAGATGCTCAGCTGGGGTTTTATAACTGTTTACAAGATATATCAGCCGAGAGGAAATCTAACCAGAGAGGCTTCTACCAGAGAATTACAATGACAAACAGTAGTGGATTAAAGCAAGTCCCTGCTGCTTGGGCTTAGAGGTGATATCAAATTAATATGTTTTTCATAAAATATCTAAGAATAAAGCTACCCATTTCCAATAATATAAATAAGAAAAACACATAGACAGGATAACAGACAATGTCAGCTCCATCGGTAAAAACATAGGGAGAACTTGAGCTCCCTCTAATGTTTAGGCAGTGGTGGCCCGTTCATAAGGGGTGCAGGGGTGCCGCCCCTCTAATCCATGCGTCCAGACCCTAATCTACATGCAGGGCACTGGATGGATGGATTCCAATGGGGTTTTTTATTTTATTTAGAAACACGTGATTAGAGCCAGAGGCTCTAATTGCCTTAAAAAAAGTGTGGGCTCGGGGTGCAGAGCACTGCGCCCTGAGCCCACCCAGTTGTGTGACAATGGCAAATTAATATTCGCTATCTCTCGGCCAATCAGGAAGTGGGTCCTGAGATCCGATTGGCTGAGAGGAGGAGCAATCGTATCGGCTGTTGAGGAGGAGGAGGAGAAGACGCAGAGGAAACCTCTGTGATGCTGAGGAGGAGGAGACGCAGGGTGAAGCCGTCGAGAAGGAAGCGTTTCCTGCCACCTAGATGGGGTAAGAGCGTGGTTGGTGTGCTGACGATCAAGCGAGCGGGAATTCTAAAGGGGGATCATGATACCAAGGTTATTTATACAGCCGTTTGAGGCAATGAAACAGAACATTACAAGAGCTGGGCGGTGGTACATGGAATAGATCAAATAATTTAGGCATTTTGTAGCTGTTCATTTGGCCCATTGTAGAGAACAGACAGCATTTCCACTAACCCTATTGCCATGATAGTATTTACTAAGGTGACCATATCTTTAAAAAAATTAAATCCGACTGATCACACCTGATTTATTGCGAACAGGGCAAGGGCGTAGCAGGGGGAGGGGATAATAGCGTCATGTGAAGCACGCAACACCTAATGTTGGGTGTGGCTAAATTGTTGAAGGAGCTTAAGCCTGGGTTCACACTAGCATGATCTCAGAGATCGTATTTGATTCGCAACCGCACTGCAGGTGCCGATCACATGCGATCTCTGAGCAATGCAAGTTCATCTATACAGTTGTATGGCTGAACTCGCATTGGATTCGCACAGAAAATAGTGCAGGGGCTTGTTTTTGCCCGCACTAGAATCAGATCGCATGGGTGTTCTCACCTATGCGATCCGATTCCTGTGCAAGTTCAGCGTTCGCACTGCGATATGTGAACTAAACTGGGGGTGTCATTACCTTTGTTAATGACACCCGCAGAGGTTTGCACAAGGCAGTGTGAACTGCTTGCTGGAGAGGAGCGATGCGGGCACCGGCGCTGGAATCGCGCACTTGAGCCTACTTTGCTCTGGGTCAAGAGTGCACACCTGGGCCTTACTATCACTAGCAAGGGAAAGGTAGCAAATAATCCATTATTTTACCTCTCGCAATGAAGTCTGCACAAGCCTAGAGGGGAGTAACTGAGGAGACCACATAATGTTGGTACATGACATCATCAATAACCCCAGACACAGCTGGATGCAGACCCACTCCTCCCCATCCTCTCTCTGCTCCAGGTCAATTACAGAACTGTTGCTAAGATGGATTTTCCTGCAGCAGCCTGGGCTACGGATACCATTATTAAAGCTGGAAAAAAATGGGGACACATCCTTTAAACCAGGGACAAAATAGGGGACATTTTTTTTTGTTACTGGGAACAGCCCCCAAGATCAGAGACTATCTCAGGAAACCAGGAATGTCTGATCACCCTAGTATGTACCTATGTGATAATATAGTATACAGTTACAAAAGAGTTAGTGTGAGGATTTGTATAAGGTGCACTTACTTATTTATTTTCCAAAGGGAACTAAGAGTTCCTAGTCCACAAGGGACTTTTGCCACTGATCCTTAAAGACTGATTGTGTCCAGGAAGGAGCACAGTCCAGGATCTTTTCTCTGTACATAGGAAGGAAGTTGTCCCCATCTGTTGCTTCAGTCAAGTTGGGTATCTCATAACTCCTCTACCCCCATCCAAGTTGTTATCTCTAATATAAACAACAAAAAAAAGCCCAGGGACTGATTTCCTGTGTCCAGATGCAAGTGAAAAATGCAATTTGCCTGGCTGTGCAGGAGTAGGGGAACCAGTTACCAGCAGCTCCTGCGAGGGTATAAAATAGAGTACACAGGGGATGAATTGAGATGTCATTAGGGTTACAGGAAGGGTTAATTTGGAGTACAGAGATGGTTACTGTTAGTGTTACATGGAGAATTAGTGTTATGCCGCGTACACACGATTGGAATTCTCGTTGGAAAAGCCTTGGATGTTTTTTCCGATGGAATTCCACTCAAGCTTGTGTTGCCTACACACGGTCACACAAAATTCCAACTATCAAGAACGCGGTGACGTACAACACTACGACAAGCCGCGAACCTGAAGTTCAATGCTTCCGAGCATGCGACAAATTGTTTCCGAGCATGCGTCGGAATTTTGCGCATCGGAATTGCCACAGATGGAAAAATTGAGAACATGCTCTCAATCTTTTGCTGGCCGAAATTCCGCCAGCAAAAGTCCGATGGAGCCTACACACGCATTTTCCGATCAAAAGCTCACATCAGTCTTTTGCTGGAGGAATTTCCGATCGTGTGTACGTGGCATTAGATTTAAAGGGAGGGTTAGTATTAGGGTTAAATGGAAGGTAAATGTTAGGGTTACAGTCAGGGTTAGTATTAGGGTTATAGTGAAGGCTAGTATTAGGGTTTATGGGAGGGTTACAGTTAGGGTTAATGTTAGGGTTACAGAGAGAGATAATATTAGGGTTACATGGGCAGTTAGTGTTGGTTACAGGCAGTGTTAATATTAGGGTTACAGAGAGGGGTAGTATAAAGGTTAAAGGGAGGGTTAGGGTTACAATAAAGGTTAGTATTAAATTTGGAATTACAATTAGTAAATGAGGGTTATTTTAACGATAGAAGTTAGTGTCACATGGGGGGGGGGCGTAATGTGAAGGGGCCGTAGGGTGCAGCATCTCTCTCAGAACCACAGCACCACTCCCTCATCCATAAATGGCTAATGCATGTCTGCTTCCTTGCCTTGCGAAAGAGAAGGTAACGCACACTTCTTCACATCTTCCTTTCTCAGAAACAGAACTCTGTTCAAAGCTAGAGAATAAAAAAAACACTGCCATTGTGGCCAACAACCACATCACAGGATTCCCCCAGGGTAATATTCTATACAGTTCCATTTTTCAGGTACAGCAGTCCTCAGATCTACAGGCTGCTGCAATGACCCATAAATAATTCATGGGTCATTTGGATTTTTCCTGGACACTCTTGTCTTGTCTCAGTGGAGCAGACCCAAGAGGAAAGTCGGTGTGTGGGGGGGGCTTGGGGGCAACATCGAATTCTGCTTTTTTTATGGGTAAGAACAGGCACTCTGATCAGCTTGGATGAGCTGCAACGTCATAAACAGAACAGAAAAAGCAGGTGAGTCATGGCAATGGGGACCAGGGACGTAGAGAGCGATCAGAGAGTAAGCTGGAATCACACAGAGCGGTGAGAAGGGCCCCAACCTCATCAATTTTCTTCATACATTTTAGTGGATGTGGATCAGCAAAGAGAAAGGCGGAAATCCTTACTGAAATAATTTTTAAAGACAAACTCCTCTTTTATTAATCAAAAAATAAACCTGATCTATGGCACACAAGCCACAAAGACATTTTGTATTTGTTGTTAAAAATGAGCTTTGCATTTTATTCTGCCGCCCCAAAAATCCAATTTGGGGGTTGATTTACTAAAATTGGAGAGTGCAAAATCTGGTGCAGCTTTGCATTGAAACCAATCAGCTTCCAGGTTTGTCAAAGCTTAACTGAACAAGCTGAAGTAAGTTAGAAGCTGATTGGCTACCGTGCACAGCTGTACCAAATTTTGCACTTCCCAGTTTGAGTAGATAAACCCCAAAGTCTGCATCCTGGAACATATGACATGCACATCATCTGGGAGGGGGGGATGCGGGTTGATGTAGCCTTTGCAGGATGTATCCGTGAGGCCCTGGTTACATCATCAGTGTCTCAAAAAAACAGGAAGTCGAAAACAGTAATTGTAGGTAAAAGCAAAACAGCTAATGTGATTTTTTTGGTAATGGGGGGAGGGTCTGCTTTAAGGCAAACCCTTCAACTTTCTACTGGAAAGGCTTATATCATTGTAGCGCCCTGCTCCTGATGGGCAGATGCTATAAGTAGAAATTTAGTTTTGTCTGAGCTGTAGTTTAGCTCAGAATGATTATGTTAAAATTCTGGTTCTGTTCCAGTTCAGCTGGGTTGCATGGTTTTCCCTTTGGCCAAGGGGTGGCGCTTTCGTTGTAGGCCAAGGTTGGAAATTGCAACAAGCTGGGCGTATTGAGTGCCTCTTTACCCACAAACAGTCAGTGGGAGTGGTCTACCCACTGTGAATTCTGGGAGAGGGTACTTAAGGGGCAGACCCCGAGATAGGGTGTGTTCCGACCTGATGGCCCTCCTGGCCTAAGGTGTGCTGCTGCCATCTAATTTGTTTCAGGGCCAGCTGGCCCAAGGCTTCGTTACTGAAAGGTAGGCCCATAGATCCTGAGGCCTGCCGATTCAGGGGTGGTCCTGTGCTGTCTTGCCTGCGGGGAGAAGCCAAGCAACTGGAGGATCCAGGGGAGGACTTTTCAGAGAGAGGACTGAGCGGAAAGGCTGGTACCTCTAGAAGAGCCTGGAGACTCAGTTGGAGGACGCATCCCGGGTCATCTACCTCAAAGCATCGCTGGATCGGCTGAAAGAAACTGGTGCTGTGTGACTGTTCTTTGATATTGAAAAAGTTACTGGTTACACAATCCTGTGGCAGAGGATTGTGAAACGGTTCTACTAAATCTTCAAGTCTGTGGCAGAGACTATGACCGAGCATCGCATCGGCTGCTAGGTCAGTGAGAGAGGCCTATCTGGTGGTTGCTGGATCCAGTTGTGGAGCTTTGTCCTCTGTATCAAGAAGTATCCCTGACCTGCAATTATAAGGTACCCGAATTCCCCTTAAACCTCCATCCCTCTATTGGAATATCTTTTCTGTCAATAAAACATTCAGAAAAAAGGACTAAGTGTCGGAGACAAAATTTGTGAGAAATTCTTTAATAGTAAGCCCAATCAAATACCAGCAGCTCCTTCGGGGGGAAAGTGCTACATCATGATTTATTGCTTGTACAGCAGGGGTGTCCAACGCTGCAGCCCAACACAAAATCTTAAACTTACTTATGGACAGAGGTGGGGATTTTTTTGTAAAATTTAGTGAACACATGCGGCCAAAGAAAAATTTGACAATGTCTCTTTACTGGACTTTTAAAAGTTTTATCTTCCCAAAGAAAAATATCCCACTCTTCACAAATAAGCCTTATTCATGTCATCAGTTTTTGGCAACACCTATACTGTATTTGTGAGCAACTATTTTCAAGGCTGAAGAACACAAAGCACAAAATTACAACCAAAATATCTGATGAGCACCTTAAGAATACATTGAGAATTGCTACTACATCCATCTAATCAAATTTTGATGTGTTAGTTTATCAAAAACAGCTTCAAATATCGCACTTGTTTTATGTTGCACTCTTTTACTTTTATAGTAAAAAATATTACAAAAAAATTAATTTTATTACTCAGGTACATTATCTATATCGGTGATCGTTAACTTGTGATCTGCCCGTTGTTAGTGTATTTTATGTGTGGCCCAAGACAATTCCTCTTCTTCCAATCTGGCCCAGGAAGGTCAAAAGGTTGGACACCTCTGGTGTATAGTATTTCAAAGAGAACATAGGAATTTGAGAAGTGCTACACTATAAGGGAATAAAATAGAATGTCACTTCTGGACTGTATCTCCAAACTGGGTAAGCAGGACTGATATTATACATATACAGTACATTTAAAGTGTTAGTAATGGCGCGTACACACGACCGGACTTTCCGGCTAACAATCCGATCGTGTGTGGGCTAATCCGTTCGTTTTTCGGGGAAAAAATCCGGCGGACCTAGAAATAGAACATGTTTCAAATCTATCCAACGGACTCAATTCCGACGGACTCAAATCGCGAAAAACCATTTGTCTGTGTGCTGGTCCGACTGACCAAATACGACGCAAGGGCAGATATTGGCTACTGGCTATTGAACTTCCTTTTTTAGTCCCGTTTACGTCATCACGTTCAAAACGAACGGACTTAGTCCGTTTGTATGTGGCTAAGTCCGTTCGTTCGGAAAGTCTGTCGGAGCTCCGCTGAAAGTCCGTCGGGAAGACCGTAGGACCTAGTTTGCTGGAAAGTCTGGTCGTGTGTATGCGGCATTAGCTAAATATATATACTGTGTATTATGTATAGTCTCTAGAATACTTACAACTGTTATTATAGAATTGTGTGTCTTTAATTTTAATATGTACTGTAATAAAATTATTTTGAATAAAAAGTACCTGTGGATCTTTCTAGAGACTTACACTTGCTATTGGTGGTGCTACTGATCTGCAGGGTTATCCATCTTCTGCAGAGTTGTGCGCATGCTCCAAAAAAGCCATATGTACAGCTTTCTCTGCTTTGCTCTTTTCAGAGCTAAAAGGTCCAGACAGTGGGCATGACAAGTCTACCCTGGAGGAACCACTGTCAATCAAATACTTTTACCCACCCTACCAAACAGTGCAAGTGATGATGTGGGCAAACTGAAGCCTGATCGGGCAGGTAAAAGTGTTTTCTCCTGTCATTGCAAGTCACTGTAGGGAAGACTGGTCCTGTCCACCACACATTAAGAGCATAACCAAAGGATCCAAACATATAAAAAGGCAAATGCCAATTTTTAACCACCTGATTACTGGGCACTTAAACCCCCCTCGTGACCAGACCAATTTTCAGCTTTTGGCGCTGACGTACTTTGAATGACAATTGCGCGGTCATACAACACTGTACCCAAATGAAATTTTTATCATTTTTTTCTCACAAATAGAGCTTTCTTTTGGTGGTATTTAATCACAGCTGGGGTTTTTATTTTTTTTTGCTAAACAAACAAAAATTAGATGGAAAATAAAAAATAAAAATAAAAATCATGTTTAATAGTTTGTTATAAAATTTTGCAAACAGGTAATTTTTCTGCTTCATTGATATGCGCTGATGAGGCGGCACAGGTGGGCACTGATAGGCTGCACTGGTTGGCACTGATAGGCTGCACTGGTGGGCACTGATAGACTGCAATGGTGGGCACTGATAGGCTGCACTGGTGGGGACAGATAAGTCGGTACTGATGGGGACAGCAAAGATGGCACTGATGGGCACGGATGGGTGGCACGGATGGGTGGCACGGATGGGCACTGATGGATGACACTGATGAATGACACTGATGGGCACTGATAGATGGCACTGATGGGTGGCACTGATGGGCACTGATAGGTGGCACTGATGGGCACTGATGGGCACTGGTAGGGGACACTGATGAGCACTGGTAGGTGACACTAATGAGCACTGGTAGGTGACACTGATGAGCACTGGTAGGTGACACTGATGTGCAGCACTGGCACTGTGGGCACTAACAGATGGCACTGTGGGCACTGACAGATGGCACTGTGGGCACTGACAGATGGTACTGTGGGCACTGACCAATGGCACTGTGGGCACTGACAGATGGCACTGTGGGCACTGACAGATGGCACTGTGGTCACTGGTAGGCGGCACTTTATTAGGCAATAGTGGGCACCATGTATTGGGCACATTGCTGGGCACATTGCAGTGAGAGGAACTGATGTCCCTCTCACTGCCGCCGGTGATCGGCTTTTTTTTTTCTCCTCGCGCTGTCAGCACGAGGAGGAAAAAAAGCTGATTACCGGCTCTGTTATTGTCACATGATCAGCTGTCATTGGCTGACAGCTGATCACGTGGTAAGGGGTCGGGATCGACCCCTTACTCGGATCTGTGATCCAGCGAGTCTCACAGACTCGCTGATCACAGAGCGCGCCGCGCGCGCCCTTCAGGGGGCGCGCAGGCAGCTCGTGGCCGGGACTACGTCAATAGACGTAGTCCCGGCACATTAGATCCGCGCTGTAGCCGTCATTCGGCTATAGCGCGGATCTCAGGTGGTTAATTATAAACATAATAAAAACGACCAAAAGTTCAGGGGTATCTTACATTTCTACATTGACCTCTTGGTCGTTTTTATTATGTTTATAATAAAGATTGGCATTTGCATTTTATATGTTTTGTATCATTTAAATCCACCCTTAAAGTCCCACTGTGGTTGTGTACATGTGTTCTATTTGTATTTAGGGATGTTGGCAGAACTCTGCATGTAGGAACACCACCTTGATTTACCTCTCTTAAAGAGGAGCATAAAAATATTTGAAAAGCCTTGTTTGGGGGGGGGGGGGGTCAATTCTCAACCTAAATTTTATAAAATAGCATTTTAGGTTTCCAACCACTTTGATGTTAAGTTAACCATTACGTTGCTCATTCTGAGATCCCTCTTTCTAATATGTTTCTATTACACACTCCCTCAGGCCTTATGTGACCATACTTGGGCTTTGCCAGTTGTGGGGAGGTGCAGTGTGGTGCGGTGACAGTAAACACACAAGGGTTGATTTACTAAAGGCAAATAAACAGTGGCGTATCCTCCATGGGTGCAGGGTGTTCACTGCACACGGCCTCCGAGGGGAGAGGGGCCCACTGTGACCCACCCTGCACACATGGATGATTGTCCCTTGGTTCACAGCCAGGGATGATCGGTGCGGTGGGAGGGACAGCTGTAAGCACCAATCTCCCTGCATGACAGCCGCTCCTCCTCTCCCTTCTGCGGCTATCAGTGTTTACAGCTGTCCCTCCCGCCGCACCGATCCTCCCGGGCTGTTCTCCGTGTCCTCCTCCTGTTGTTCTCCTCTGCTCCCCGTGTTCTCTCCCAGCCCTCTGTGTCCCCCTTCTCCGCTTCCCCGTTCTCCTACTCCTTCGCCCCCCCCGTTCTCCTCTGGTCCGCTGTGTCCTCCTCCTCCTCAGCCCCCCCTTGTTCCACACAGCTGGCTTCCCTCCTCTCCTCTCCCGGCAGCTGCGAGGGATCTGTCAGAATGGAAATCGGAGGAAGGGGCCCGATAAATATGTAATTTACTGGCCCCTTCCTTTTCTGAATTGGACACAGAGAGCGATCATCACCGAACACTCTCTATGTCCTGTAATAACTGAGCAGAGTAACCTGTGTTCATCTTCAATGCAGAGAAAGGGACTGGGTAATCTGTCTCTGTGTCCCTTTCTATGTCTCAGAGGGGAGATGTCAGGGGTCTGTTTAGACCCCTGATATCTCACCAAAGACCACGACAAGGCTGATTTAAAAAAAAAAAAACATTGCAAAAAGTATTAAAAAATTAAATTGTAAAAAAATTATAAAAAATATAATTGTAAAAAAAAAAAAAAAAAACGACTGACACCCCCCTCCCCCACCCTGCCTACACCGTCCACTGCCCCAACCCCCCCCCCAAAAAAAAATTATTTAAAACAAATTAAATTGTAAAAAAAAAAAAATACATAAAAAAAAAAAATTTACACCATCCACTGCTCTACTGACACCAACCTCTGCCCTACTGACACCGTCCACTGCCCCATACCCCCCCCCCCCACCTCTTTCATCAGAAGCACTGTGAAAAAAAGAATATTAAGAAAACTATCCAAAAAAAAAAGAATAAACAACAAAATTGTAAAATAATAGATAATAAGATAATAAAAACGACCAAAACCATCCATTGCCCTACTGACACTGTCCAAATGCCCCCCCCCCCCCAAAATCATTGTGAAAAAAATAATAATACAAAAATTTATTGTAAGAAATCATTTAAAAAATTAAATTGTCAAAAATAATAAAAAATAAAAAAATTCTGACACTGTCCATTGCTCTACTGACACTGTCCACTGCCCTAGTGACACTATCCACTGGCCGCCTAAAAGCATTTTGAAAAAATGAAAAAAGAAACGATAAATAAATTAAATTGTAAAAAAATTATAAAAATAACAAAACTACTAACAACGTTACTGCCCTACTGACACAATCCTGAAAATAGTACCCACCAATGTACACTTCGCACTCCTCTTCTGCACGTACTACCCACCTCCATACACTCCGCACTCCTCTTCTGCACATACTACCCACCTCCATACACTCCGCACTCCCCTCCTGCACATACTACCCACCGCTATACACTCCATACTCCTTACCTGCACATAATACCCACCTCCATACACTCCATACCCCTCTCCCTGCACATACTAATTAATAATAATTTAAGCCACACCCATTTGTTGCTGCAGCGCTAATCGCACCCCATTTTTTCTTCTGTGCCTAGAGCCCATTTTTTATCTTGCACAGGGCCCACTCATTTCATTATATGCCCCTGGACTGTGCACTTTGCAAAGTGCAATTGCACTCTGCAAGTGCAGTTGCTCCAGAGCTTAATAAATGAACAGAAGCTCTGCTGCCTTCATCATCCAATCATGTGCAAGCACATGTTCCCTTGCACATGATTGGGTACTCATTGCAAAGTGAAGCTTCACCTCATTTACTAAGCTCTGGAGCAACTGTACTTGCAGAGTACAACTGCACTTTCCAAAGTGCACAGTCTATTTGCCTTTAGTAAATCAACCCCACAGAGTCCAGTTGCAGAACACAGAAGTTGCATTGATGTAGAATTCAGTAATTCACAACAAACCCAGCGGGAAGGCACCTGACCGGGAACAGTCACGGCATGTAACAGTGATATGTAGCAGAGCAGGTTACAGTTGTGGCGACAGCATCTGTCTTGAGGAGCGGAATGCGGCCTGGCCGGTCTAAACCCAATTTGGGAGGACTCTAGAAGGATGGTGTGTCCCTATCTATTCCCTACTCATCTGGAACCTCTCCCTGCAACTAATCACTGTCCTTGTCAGACGGGTGACCTGTCTCTACACTACCCACATGCGAAATGCGCACCAAGCCTGGGAGCAGGGCCTTCGATTCTGCCTGTCCCAAGATGGTGGCCAGGGTCACATGGGGTGGCAGCATCCAATCAGATAGCCTCCCCAGTTATCCTGGAAACCATAGAGGAACCATGTTCCTCTTGACTTCCTCTCCCCCTGCAATGCTACTGTGATTGAGCGCTACCTACAATGGAGAAATTAGACCGCACCTGCCTACACAGGGGTCACTCAAGCATTATGCCCTGTGGAGAGCTGGAGGGATTGTTATTTACCATCATCCCTAGCAGTACTGGGTATGTCTAGGAAAGCCTGACAGTGGGTCAGGGAGATGGAATGGGAATGCAAGGAAAGTAGTTCAGGGCTCTTTTCAGGCCACTCGGGTTCCTCCAGGCCAAACTATGTCTTTATGGAGCTGGTTTTGTGCACAGGGGCACAGACATGCTGGAAAAGAAAAAAAGATCTCCCCACATTGTTCTAACAAGACTGCAAGCACAGTATTGTTTAAATGTCTTTCTTTGGTAAATCATTAAAATAATCCTTCAATGGAAACACCTGACCACAAACTTTTGAGCTAATAGTGTCATAAATACAGTATTGTCAGTTCCACTTTAAACATAGGCAAAAATAAGCAATATATTTACCAGAGAGTGAAGGTTTGAAGAAACAAGACACATTTAATTCCCCTCAGTAAAGAGGTCACCAAGTTTACACATAGCTATACATTAGCAGAGGCAACAAAAATCCTAGGCTGCTTTGTAACCGAGGATTGGCTTGAATTATTAAGTGAGAATTAAGAAACTTGGAGCGAATAAAGTGCAGATTTTCAGGGCCGAACCCTGTGACCCTGAGCTGTGCCGGCTGGACACACTGACAACACAATGGAATATTTTATGCTACGAATTACACATTGCTTCTGGCATTCCTCTGGCAGAGAATTATGTTTTTAACCCCTAACCTCTATTAATTCCAGGGTGATGGTGACAATTGCCCAAGCTTTGATACTGGTCTCTTTGTAAGAAATTATTTATTTTAGAAACTAGGTTTATGCTGTTATTTTAAAGGATCAGCCCACATTAAGCTGAAGTTTAATCTTTGTATTTTTTTTCTTTCCTGGTTCTTCCCTTCACCCCCCATCACAATCCGCAATCAACATCCTTATAAAAAAAAAAAAAAAAAATTTCTATTTCTATTACATACTTTATTTTGGACCCAGTGACCCTTTGTGCTTGTTGATATAATGCAGGCAGATCAAGGCTGGTGGGAGGAGCTGGCAGGGTGCGGTGCGTAACTTCCTGAAAATATCGCAGCACCCTGTCTCAGTACACCTCTCAAGAGCCTTCAGCCCTGACGCAAGCAGTGGGCTAGCTCTTGGGAGGAGAAACCCAAATATGCCTTGATGGGTGGAAGATAGCCTGGAGGAGTAGACTTACTAGGCAGGCTGTATTTGTATGTAGACCACCCTAGGAAGAACACGCCTGTAATGCTGAGCCTCCAAAGGGATGGGCCAGGGACAGTCAGGCAGAGAAGGAAAGAGCTAGATCATGGAAATGATGCAGGATTCATCTGACATGCTGCAGTTTCCAATGCACATTGTAAGAAGCTCAAAGTGTACAATAAAATCAGAGTTATGGCCTGTACACACGATAGGATTTTCCGACAACAAAATCCATGGGATTTTTTCCGACAGATGTTGGCTCAAACTTGTCTTGCACACACACAGTCACACAAAGTTAGTCAGAAATTCCGAACGTCAAGAACACGGTGACGTACAACAGGTACGACGAGCTGAGAAAAATTAAGTTCAATAGCCAGTGCTGCTCTTCCGAGCATGCGTGGCACTTTGTGCGTCGGAATTGTGTACACACGATCGGAATTTCCGGCAACGGATTTTGTTGTCGGAAAATTTGAGAACCAGATCTCAAATTTTGTGTGACGGAAATTCCTATGGAAAATGTGTGATGGAGCCTACACACGGTCGGAATTTCCGACAACAAGGTCCTATCACACATTTTCCTTCAGAAAATCCTATTGTGTGTACGGGGCATAAGTAATTGCAGCAGAAAAACAAACAAACACTCCTGCACATGAGTATAATGGCTAGCCCAATAATGAATAATGGTCCACTCCTCAATGGATAATGTTTCCTGGATTTTCTGCCCTCTAGGACCAGGGATGTCCTTATTGCACTAGAAATATAAAGGAAAAGAGGGCGCACCAGCTTTGTGTTTTTTTAAGTTTATGTCCATATCAATTTGCCCTGGAGAAGAGGTGCTTAAAGTGGAGTTCCACCCACTTTTACAACTCTTCAGCATCCCTCACTAAACTGTGCACTGTAAACAAATTGGATATTTTTTTTATTTTTTTTTCAGCACAGGCTGTATATCTGCTGTATTCATTTTTCACTTCCTCCTCCCTGGCCGCGGCCCATCGCATCATTTCCTGTTTGCAATGCCTCCTGGGAAGGGGCAGCAACTTCCTCTGACACTGCCGTTGCTATGGAAACCTGACCTGAAACCTATTACACTGCTTATGCTGCACTGCGCAAGGATGAGATCCAGGAAGAAATACAGTCTGGCTTCAGATGCCCACAATTAAGATGGCCACGGCCTGCTGCAAGTTTATAAAATAACAAACTACTGCTAAAAACTAACAAAACAGACCTTAGTTTACAGACTAACTTTACTAGAATACATTAAGCTTGTGTATTATATGGGTATTTTTATTTAAAAAGTATAATTTCGGCCGGAACACCGCTTTAAGAGGGGATATGATCATAACATACAGATCTTTCAAAGATGACTGTTGTATCAGAGAAAACTGTTTAATCTAAATGTTCCAAAGATGACAGACAGCCACACAATGAAGTTGGATGAGCAGCAGTTCAATCCCAAACTGTGTAAAGAATTCTTTACTGCTAGAGCAGTAAAGATGTGGAACTTCAAAGTTGGTAGCGTCAGCGGGAAGTGTAGATTAGTTTAAAAAAAAAACTATTAGATGTGTTTCTCAGCGAACACAATATACAGGAATATGGAAATTGGTAGCGACACACACACGCGCGCGTTGTACTGGATGGACAAAAACTTACAGTGAGAGAAAAAAGAATTTGATCCCCTGCTGATTTTGTACGTTTGCCCACTAACAAAGAAATGATCAGTCTATAATTTTAATGGTAGGTTTATTTTAGTGAGAGAGAGACAGAATAACAACAAAAATATCCAGAAAAACGCATTTCAAAAAAGCTATGAATTGATTTGCATTTTAATGAGTGAAATAAGTATTTGACCACTTTGACCAAACCGTGACTTAGTACTTGGTGGCAAAACCCTTGTTGGCAATCACAGCGGGAAGACGTTTCTTGTAGTTGGCCACCAGGTTTGCACACATCTTAGGAGGGATTTTGTCCCCCTCCTCATCTCAAAGTCATTAAGGTTTCGGGGCTGATGATTGGTAACTCGAACCTTCAGCTCCCTCCATGTATTTTCTAAGGGATTAAAGCGGACCTCCACCCTAAAGTGGAAGTTCCGCTCATCGGAAACCCTCCCCCCCTCCGGTGCCACAATTGGCACCTTTCAGGGGGGAGGGGGGTGCAGATACCTGTATAATCCAGGTATCTGCACCCACTTCCGGGACAAGCTACCCGCAGCTAGCCGCAGATGCCCCCCCTCGTTGTGTTCTGGAAAACACACAGTTCCCAGGACACAACGGTGACCAGTGAAGACGCGCAGCACGACTCGTGCATGCGCAGTAGGGAACCGGGCAGTGAAGCCACAACGCTTCACTTTCTGATTGTCCATTTATTAAAAGTCAGCAGCTTCAGTAATTGTAGCTGCTGACTTTTAATATTTTTTTTTTAAGGTGCAGCTGCGCTTTAAGGTCTGGAGACTGGCCAGGCCACTCCAGGACCCTAATGTGCTTCTTCTTGAGTCACTCCTTTGTTGCCTTGGCCATATGTTTTTGTTCATTATCATGCTGGAATATCCATCCAGGACCCATGTTTAATGCCCTGGCTGAGGGAAGGAGGTTCTCACCCAATATTTGACGGTACATAGCCCCGTCCATCATCCCTTTGATGCGGTGAAGTTGTCCTGTCCCCTTAGCAGAAAATCACCCCCAAAGCATAATGTTTTCACCTCCATGTTTGATGGTGGGGATGGTGTTCTTGGGGTCAAAGGAAGCATTCCTCCTTCTCCAAACACGGCGAGTTGAGTTGATGCCAAAGAGCTAGATTTTGGTCTCATCTGACCGCAACACTTTCACCCAGTTTTCCTCTGAATCATTCAGATGTTCATTAACAAATTTCAGACGGGCCTGTACATGTGATTTTTTGAGCAGGGGGACCTTGCGGGCACTGCAGGATTTCAGTCTTTCACGGCGTAGTGTGTTACCAATTGTTTTCTTGGTGACTATGGTCCCAGCTGCCTTGAGATCATTGAAAGATTCTCCCGTGTAGTTCTGGGCTGATTCCTCACTGTTCTCATGATCAATGAAACTCCACGAGGTGAGATCTTGCATGGAGCCCCAGACCGAGGAAGATTGACAGTTATTTTGTGTTTCTTCCATTTGGGAACAATCACACCAGCTGTTGTCAGACTCTCAACAAGCTGCTTGGCGATGGTCTTGTAGCCCATTCCAACCTTGTGTAGGTCTACAATCTTGTCCCTGACATCCTTGGACAACTCTTTGGTCTTAGCCATGGTGGAAAGATTGGAATCTGATTGATTGATTGCTTCTGTCGACACGTGTCTTTAATATAGGTAAAAAGCTGAGATTAGGAGCACTCTCTTTAAGATCCTAAACCTTGTACTTTTGGCAATATAGTGTACTCTATATAATGTCTCTCTACAATCTACCACTTCCCATCATCCTTCTTGCCACAATCTCAAACATGAAATACTTACCTGTTCTTTGTAATGGTTTTGCACAGAGCCTCAATTCCCCTCTTCTGGTGTCCTCCATCGTCATTCCTGGCTCCATCCCCCGAGTGCGGCTTGCTATGGTGGCACTCGTGCATGCTTGCTCCCGTGAGTCCTGCTCTGAGTGTCCATAAGACAAACAGAGCAGAGCTCGGCCCTGCCCCCTGGTCCCTTGTTACTGGCTCTGATTGACACCAGAAGGAGCCAATGACTCCTGTTGCTGTATCTGGGCCAATCAGGAGTGAGAGACCTAGGAGATCTTTGGCTCTCGTGCACATCGCTGGAACATGATCAGGCTTAGGTCATGTACTTGGGGGGCTGCATACAGAAGATTTTTTACCTTACTGCGGTAAGTTAAAAAACCTTCTGCCTTTACAAACACTTTACCCAGCATGCATTTGACATGAATATATCTGATGCTAGGTCAACTTTACATTATTCCTAGAATGAGCGGCTACTATTGCTGGTAATTCTGGTTGCCTAACATAGATTTTTCCAAAGCCTGATGGAATCTTGCAGCGGCAAGTCATATTGTTCCTTTTTTTGGCACAAAACCAGCTTAAGGTAGTCGCTGACTCTGGCTCTATCCCAGGGCTGTTTCTCTTTTCTATTTGTATTCTGTGTCATTTTGAAGGAATGGATACAGCTGGAGCCTCGAGGAAAGAATGAAGAAAAAAGAAAAAAAGAAAGAAAAAAAAACCTTTCAAGCCCTGCACAATTTCATCTGTCGATCTACAACGTTAAACCCTATCAGGATATTTAAAGTGGAGATGCGTGGAGGGATAGAAAATCCGCGGACTATACAGAGGACGGAGTGACATTCAGGAATAAATTCCACACCATTCCCTTTTATTCTTGTCATTGCTTTGTCTGTGCAGTCTCCCGGTATAAAGCTTATCACACTCTCTGGGTAGAATCAGTTGGCAGCGAGCTTTTTTTTTTTTTTTAATTTAAAGCTGAATTCCAAGCAGATATAAAAGACAAAAACAAATGCAGCTCTATACCAATAAATGTTTTTTTTTTTTTTTCAGTGCAAGTTCAAGCTGCGCGATTCTGGCTAAAATGAGAATTTTTTTTGCTTAGAATAAAGACCACTTAGAATAAAGATCAAAATTCTCTCATGATTCTTGTGGTGTAACATCTTCTTTCACATTATACAAAAAAATTGGGCTAACTTTACTGTTTTGTTTTTTTAAATTAATTAAAGTGTATTTTTTAAAAAAAAAAAATGCATTTGAAAAACCGCTGCGCAAATACAGTGTGACATAAAATATTGAAACAACCACCATTTTATTCTCTAGGGTATCTGCTAAAAAAAATATATATATCATGTTTGGGTGCTCCAAGTAATTTTCTAGCAGAAAATAATGATTTTTATTTGTAAGCAACAAATGTCAGAAAAGGTTTGGTCTTTAAATGGTTAAACTTCCTTAATTTACACGCTGGAGTTTTTTCATTTGATAAAAGAACTAAAAGATACTTTGTTTCTACTTATGTGTTTGTTGTAAAAACTTGGCAGGCTGCCTGGATTTTTTTTTTCCAGCTGTGAGAACTCTCTGCACTTGTTAGGCCCCTTTCACACATGCGGACCGTATGTCCGTTTTTCATCCATCCGTTTTTGGATGAAAAACGGACATACATGCATGTCTATGGGGTAGCGGGTGTCAGCGGATGGACATCCGCTGACATCCGCTATTGTCCGCCTCCGCAATTGTCCGATTCTGCAGACGGAGGAAAACCCTATTTTTTCATACGTCTGCAGAGCGGATCGGATGAACACGGACAGACGGTCCGTGTTCATCCGATCCCCTATAGAGGAGAGCGGAGAACTGACAGGGCGGTCCCTGCACAGTGTGCAGGGACCGCCCTGTCATCAGCCGGCTCAGCGGGGAACAGCTGTGTGATCCCCACTGAGCAGCGGATCTTCACGGGGCGGATCAATACGGATCCGCCCCGTGTGAAAGAGCCCTTAGAAAGATTGTGTTTTGAAGATCGGGAAGGGACAGAGTTTGCAACTTTGATTCTTAACGATTAATCGTGCAGCTCCAGTGCAAGTTACCTGAATATGACCTGATATCAGCCTCTTGCAGTCGCTGTATAGCAAAGCTTGGACTGGGGGAGGAAGAAGCAGCACAAGAAACCAGTCAGGTGTGCGGCAGTCCAAGCAGCAGGCTGGTTGGAGGAGAGCAGATTGACAGTCAGATGAACTCATTAAGCTGCTGCTTCTCTTTTCACTGTCCAGTCAGTCACAGGTTGTGGGAAGTAACAAACCTGTAAGCATTTTTTAACTGCAGCACAAAAGTCTTCTGCCCTGCCAGACAGGTCTGTGCTGTGTGGCAAAGCTGTGCAAATCTGGAGATTGGATGGGAGCCTAATGTCCCCTTCTGTTGAACGAGTAGCCGACCAGCACCCAATCAGTGCTCATAGCCAGTGGCTCTGAGAGCTGACCTGTGTATTCTGGCTGGGGGTGGTCCTCCTGTCAGAACACCATAGCTCAGCAGGGAGATCGCTGTACTAACATCATACAGTTAGTACAGAGCGCTCCTCAGTATTTCTTTGTTTAGTCCGCTGGGTTTCGAACGAAAAAAAAACTACCTGTGTGTGCCAGGCTTTAGCCAGCAAGAGGACAGGGAGTTGTGCCCTCCTCTGCCACTCATGTTGCCTGTGTCCCTTGAAAAGGCCTGAATAGCAAAAGATTAAATTACACAGGCTAGTCCTACTGTTCACAGCACAGCAGTAAAGTCTGCTTAGTGAAGAGCTGTAGTGTAGTCTCTAGCACACCATCTGCTGGCTGAAAGTGGTATATAGGGGTTGGACAAAATTATGGAAACAAGTATGGTAAAAGAATGGAATCGTTACCTAATATGGTGCTGGACCACCTTGGGCATCCAAGACAGCCTGAATTCTCCTGGGAATTGACAAAAATAGATCTTGGGTGGTGATAATAGAATCTGACACTACTCTCAATGCAAAAATCTGTGTCGCAATTCTGCGCAATGTCCTTTTGTCTCTTTTGGTCAGTTGGCCATGTCGACAGCGCTAAAGCTTAGAAGACAACGTTTTCTCAAAAACTGTATATGCAGTCATAACCTTTGATACTGTACCTCGTGACACCGCAAATGCATTGGCAACAGAGGCACCAGCTAAGAGGGCACTAACAATTTGCCCTCTTTGAAACACAGTAAGCTCTGACATGACGTTTTACAAGCAGCGCATTCAGTGAATGATGAAAGTGAGGCTTCCCACCTGTTAGCTACACTATATTGTCAAAAGTATTGGGACACCTGCCTTTACACGCACATGAACTTTAATGGCATTCCAGTCTAATGCCCCGTACACACGGTCGGAAATTCCGACGGAAAATGTCCGATCGGACCATGTTGTCGGAAAATCCAACCGTGTGTGGGCTCCATTGGACTTTTGCTCTCAAATTTTCCGACAACAAAATCCGATCTGACTTTTTCCAATCGTGTGTAGAGAATTCCGACGGACTAAGTGCCACGCATACTCAGATCAAATTACGAGACCAAACCTATTGGCTAATAGCCTCTACGTAGTTCCGTCGTACGCAACGAACGTCACCACGTTCAGAATGATCGGATTTTCTGACAACTTTGTCCGACCATGTGTATGCAACACCAGTGTCGGACAAAATCCGTTGGAAAAAGTCAGACGGATTTTGTGGTCGGAATTTTGCTATAACAGTGTCAGGTCACCTGCGTCCAGGTGACAGATGCACACCGTAGGAGTCAGAAGTGCACTGCTAAGGTAGTGGACCCTAGGACTGACTGTTGCGGATTGAACCCTGGGAGGTTCAGGAAGCAGGTCTACTGGATCACTAACACAGATCCCAGTGGAAGCTAGAGCATAGATTCTCCAGGGCGCGGAGTCTAAGAGCCAGCAGGTGTTCACCAGAGCCTCTAGTGGTAAGGATGGACTGCGCTGAAGTTTGGCTCCAGGTCGTGGCCCCCAGGGTCTCACAGTTCACAGTCACGTAGACTATAGGAGATTGGAAGGAAGCAGCAGGCTGGAACAACAAGGATAGTAAGGGGATAAGCCAAGGTCAGGGCGACTAACAGACAAGGACAACAGAGGACACGCCAAAGGTTCAGGGTCACAGGCAAACAGGTATAGTCAGGGACACGCCAAAAGGTCATGGTCACAAGCAGACAGGAATAGTGGAGAACATGCCAAGGTCGGGAACAGAGACAAACGTAGAGCACACGGCAAGCAGGAAACAGGAAGCCAAACACACAATGGTTGGTCAGCCAGGTTGGCTTTTTTTAATGCACAGGTTAGTATAGTGTTCCTAATTAGAGGCTGAGGTGGAGCAATGCTGAGGGAAGATTATATAAGCAGTCAGGTGAGAGTGGCTGGCCTCTAAAGGTGAACACATGGAGGAGGTAAGCTGACAGACAATGATTACTGCATAACCATGACAAACAGCTTCAACTCTTCTGGGAAGGCTGTCCACAAGGTTGAGGAGTGTGTCTATGGCAATGTTTGACCTATCTTCCAGAAACACATTTGTGAGGTGAGGCACTGATGTTGGGCGAGAAGGCCTGGCTCACAGTCTCCGCTCTAATTCATCCCAAAGGTGTTCCATCAGGTTGAGGTCAGGACGCTGTGCAGGCCAGTCAAGTTCCTCCACCCCAAACTCGCTCATCCATGTCTTTATGGACCTTGCTTTGTGCACTGGTGCGCAGTCATGTTGCAACAGGAAGGGGCCATCCCCAAACTGTTCACACAAAGTTGGGAGCATGAAATTGTCCAAAATGTCTTGGTATGCTGACACCTTAAGAGTTCTCTTCACTGGAACTAAGGGGCCAAGTCCAACCCCTGAAAAACAACCCCACACCATAATCCCCCTCCACAAAATAATTTTGAAGGGTGGCCCAATATTTTTGGAAATATAGTGTAGAACACCTTTGGGATAAATTAGAGCAGAGACTGCGAGCCAGGCCTTCTCGTCCAACATTAGTGCCTGACCTCACAAATGCCCTTCCAGAGGAATGGTCAAACATTCCCATAGACTCACTCCTGAACCTTGTGGACAGCCTTCCTGTTATAGCTGCAAAGGGTGGCCAACTCAATATTGAACCCTACAGATTAAGACTGGGATGCCATTAAAGTTCATGTGTGTGTAAAGGCAGGCGTCCTAATAATTTTGACAATATAGTGTAGGTGTTTTATCACACAGCGGAAGCAAAAGAATGTTACATCATTTGCGATTTGAACGTGAAATATGTCTTCACTTTCACACCGGCAAATCATGTAGTGTTACCATAGATTTGTGCAACCGCTGTGCATGTATATATATATATATATATATATATATATATATATATATTAGGCAAACTAGAGTGCAAGCACGGCAGACAATGCATTAATAAAGTATTTCTTGGGGAGTACGCACTGGTAGGAGATGGCTCAGGAAGAAGTACATTTCCATTGAAAAGAGAATACATTGCGTGCAGTCTGTTTCCCTGGCTCAGACAATCCTTTTTACTGACTTAATCTGTTCACCCAGTGAAGCTCAGGCTCTAATAATTCGCAGATGTCTTTTTGCGACTTCTAATCTCTGCAAAACGGTCTTAAGTACGGCTCGAGCTACACTTTACTCTGCTGCTCCCTGCCATGGCACCTTTTCCTAAAACTGAGATCACTTAAAATTTCTAAAAGTCATAAATTGATCTTTCTGCCATTTTCCCTGAATAAACAGCTTGCTTGTTGGTGGTGTAGGAGTTTTAGCGTGCTTCAGCATAAAATAAATGGAATTGTAGGTAATATACACTTATTACACCTGAAAAATGATTTATCAAACTCAAATATGAATTGTCACTAACTCATTTTGTCATCTTTAATATTAAACATGCATAAAAATGTAATATAATGCAGGTTAGGAACAAAGGTGAAAAGATAAGCAGGGCATTATATATTCCATCAGGAGTGGGTGTATGAAAAAAACAATTGTAGAATACAATTAAAGTTCAACAATTTTTAATACAAAAGGTCATATATAAAACTGCCAAAGGCATATACAATGGTAATGTTAAAAAAGTCAAATAGGCGTAACAGAGCAGTTAAAATGTGGTAAATGGTCTACGCGTTTCAAGGGACTTGTGAAATTGTGTATGTTGGATTGTCTCAATATTGGTATTGTGAATTCTATTTGTTTTACTCTCTTTTTCAGTACAGGTTTATTACCAATGATGATTGAATATCTTTAAAGGTGTAGATAGTCCTGATGAAGCAGAAAGCCCCACGAAAAGCGTAGACCATTTACTTCATTGTAACTGCTCTACCTCTACAAGGTGGGAAGACTAACTGCATCTGCCTACAAGATGATTGTTTGTAAAGTTGATAAAGCTCTGTGATATATCAATTCAGTGCACAGGAAGTTACAAGGGCACTGGAATTCTAGCAAGATAATTTATTTTTTAATAATTTACAAAATGCAAAGTGAGCGAACAGAAAAAATAAATAAATCATTGGTGTGACTACCCTTTGGCTTCAAACCAGCATCAATCCTTACACTTGTACAAAGTCAGGGATTTTGTAGGAATAGAGTCAGGTGTATGAAGTTGTGGAAGACCATACACCATGGCAAGACTGAGAACAGAAACACGGTAGTTATTCTGCATCAACGAGGTCTTTCCCAGGCAAAGATTTCAATGCAGACTGGGGTTTTAAGATATGCTGTTCAAGTTCTTTTATAAAAGTAAATGGGCAATGTTGAGGACCATAGACACAGTGGTCAGCCAAGGAAACTTAAGACACATCGGGATTGATTTACTAAAATTGGAGAGTGGAAAATCTGGTGCAGCTTTGCATAGAAACCAATTAGCTTCCAGTTTTTTTGCCAAAGCTTAAATGAACAAGCTGAAGTTAGAAGCTAATTGGCTACCTTGCACGCTCCAGTTTTAGCAAATCAAGTCCATCATGCTTACTTCCCTTCAACATCAGAAAGTGTCCAACAGTACCATCAGGACAAAACTGTCAGAAACCAGTGGGACCCAGGTACACCCATCTACTGTCTGGAGAAGTCTGGCCAGAAGTGGTGTTCATGGAAGAATTGCGACCAAAAAGCCATACCTGGTGTGGAAACAAGGCTATGAGACTCTGTTGTGGACAAAAAAAAATGGCATCAGGTGCTCTGGACTGATGAGTCAGAATTTGAAATATTTGGCTGTATCAGGAGGCTGTTTGTTTGCCGAAGGGCTGGAGAACGGTACACTAATGAGTGTCTGCAAGCAACAGTGAGGCATGGTGGAGGTTCCTTGTAAGTTTGGGGCTGCATTTCTGCAAATGGAGTTGGAGCTTTGGTCAGGATCAATGGTGTCCTTAATGCTGAGAAATACAGGCAGATACTTATCCATCATGCCATATCATCAGGGAGGTGTGTGATTGACGCCAAATTTCTTCTGCAGCAGGACAACAACCCAAAACATACAGCCAATGCCATTAAGAACTATCTTCAATATAAAAAAGAACAAGGAGTCCTGGAAGTGATGGTTTGGTCCCCACAGAGACCTGATCCCAACATCATGGAGTCTGTCTGGGATTACGTGAAGAGACAGAAGCATTTGAGGCAGCCTACATCCACAGATCTGTGGTTAGTTCTCCAAGATGTCTGGAACAACCTAACTGCCAAGTTCTTAGAAGAATTTATTCTGTTTTGAAGGCAAAGGGTGGTCACACCAAATATCGATTTGGATTTCTCTTCTGTTCATTTACTTTCTATTTTGTTAATTGATAAAAATAAACCGTTAACACTTATTTCTGAACGCATTCCTAATTTACACCATCTTTTCACACCTGCTTCAAACTTTTGCACAGTAATATATAAGTGAATAACTTCACGCAACAGCATATACACAGCTGCAAACACAATAGGGTTTATTTACAAAAGGCAAATAGACTGTGCGCTTCGCAAAGTGCAATTGCACTCTGTCATGAGTCATCAACTGAGTCATGAGTCATCAACTGAGTCATGAGTCATCAACTGTCATGAGTCATCAGCTGTCAGCGGTGTCCCCCGCTGACAGCTGAATGTAAAGAAAAGATTTGATGGCATTAAAAAAATCACTGAAAAAAATGGCGCTTCGGGTCTGGAATAGGTTTTGAGGGGAACCCCCATGCCAAAAAAAAAAAAAAAAAAATGGCATGGGATCCTCCCCAAAATCCATACCAGACCCATATTCTACTATGCAGCCCGGCAGGCCAGGAAAGGGGGGGGAAGCCCTCCTGCCCCAAACCACTCCCCATGCTGAGGACATGTGGCCTGGTATGGTTCAGGAGGTGGGGATGCTCCCTTGCACCCCCCCCCCCACCTGGGCTGCCGGGCTGCATGCTCGGATACAGATGGATGGATACAGACCCAAAGGACCTGATATGGTTTGGGGGGGACCCCATGACGTTTTTTACGTGATTCTTTTAATGCCGGTAATTCTTTTCTTTACAGTTCGCTGACAGTTGATGACTTATTGGTTTTTAAGGACGCGGTTGCCGCCCACTCCTTAACAAACATTTTGTTTTAATGTAAAATTTGGTTGGCTTGGCTGCTTGGCTACAGGCCCTCCCTCACAAGTTTTCCATAAAGTGCATCTGTGCAAAGAGTATGGACGATAAACTACTAAGCTTTAAAACAAGCCATCACTGAGATCTCTAACTGCTTGTAATGTGAAGTAGTTAATTCTCCTCAAAGACCCTCAAAAATCATAACAAAGACTCTAAAGTGGGTTTTATTCAGTCTCTAAGAGCTTAGAAACACCTGCTCTGTGTTTACATTAGATGGCAGATAAGATTTTTCTCTCCATAGAAAGTAATTGAAAAAGAGCTAAGATTTCAGTGCCTATGTTTTAAACTTTGAAGATACATTTCCCCAAGATGCCTATAGCTACAGAGGTAAACAAGATTTTTTTTCTTTTTTTTAAAGTTCTTTTACCGATTCTTCAGAAAATGTAAATTCTTTAGTGTGCAGGGCCTGGGCACAGGTTTATTTTAAGAAAACAGATCACAATGATGTTAACCTTTGCACATTTATCACTAGATCATTATAAAGCTTAATTTCTTCCCAGATCTTCAAATTAATGAATGGAAAGTTTTTTTGTAAATGTCACAAAGCCAATTTGCCAGCTGGTGTGACAAGCTTTGTTGAACCCAGTCTTGTTCTTGTCGGCGACTGTCACCTGGGTATTTTGTTTGATGCACCTGCCAGCTCTGTCTTAAATGCAAACCTGTTCTTGCCATAATGATCATTGAACTATACAAATATTATGAAGAACAGAGTCCATTAACTATAATGGGATCATTTTTCTGATGTTCTGTTGTTAAAGGGCATCAGAACTGTTTCTCCTCTGTGAGTAGTACATGATATGCAGATATATTTTTTATGTTCAGCACATGCATGCTAACTAAGCTTAACATCTTCAGGTATTACCTCTCACAGACTACCCCTGACAATGCCTTCCTCTACTTTTCTTTAGAAGGATTGAGCCATCTTTGTTCAGGCATCATCCAGGGTCACCACCCACTTCCCGGTCTGAGAAGCCAGCTCAGAGGTGACACAATCATGTCTGTGCAGTTCTTGCCTGTGACACAGGTCAGCAGCTTCTCACCTTGTGACTTACTACAAAATTCCAAAGTTGCAGTTTAAACCCTTAAGGAGAGGAAACTGAGGAAATGCGTCCTCCTGCCTGCAGCAAACTGATGACATCACCTAAAGCTCAGCTAGAAAAAGTTGCTTGACTGGAGCTCAAGGACTGCTATTTAATGATTAAAGATGAAGCATTTGCAGGGATCTGCTGCCCTCCACAGTCTATATATATAAGTGTCTGTACTGTTATTTGTGTACATCACTTGCTGTCTCTGAGGGTCTGGTTTAACCACTTGCCGCCCGCCATATAGCAGAATGACGGCGGCAAAGTGGTTGTGATATCCTGACCAGACGTGATCAGGATAACAAGGCGCTGAGGGCACGCGTCACGGCGATCGTTGTTTTTGCTGCGTGTCAGTCTGACACACTGCAACTCCGATCTAGGTAAAGAGTCTCCGTCAGAGACAGTCAGTGTCCAATCACAGCTGATCACGATGTAAACAGGAAGAGCCGTTTATCGGCTTTTCCTCACTCGCGTCTGACAGACGCGAGTAGAGGAGAGCCGATTGGCTGCTCCCCTGACAAGGGGGGTCTGTGCTGATTGTTTATCAGCGAAGCCCCCCCTGTGGATGCCCGTCCAGTACCACCAGGACCACCAGGGATGGCCACCACTGATGACCAGCAGGTATGGCCTCTCTGGTGGCCATGGGTGGCAATGTGTGCCCACACATGATGCCAATGGGTGTCCACACTTAATGCCAATCAGTGCCTGCCAGCAATACCTGCCAGTGCCTCAATAGCAGCGATGCCCAGCAGTGCTATCTATCAGTGTAAATCAGTGCCACTCATCAGTGTCCATCAGTGCCACCTATCAGTGCCTATCCGTGCTCATCAGTGCCCCCCTATCAGTGCCCATAAGTGCCACCTATCAGTGCCACCCATCAGTACCCATCAGTGCAGCCTTTCAGTGCCCATCAGTGCCACCTATCAGTGCCCATCAGTGCCCCTATAAGTGCCCATCTGTGCCACCTATGAGTGCCCATCAGTGCTGCATATCAGTGCTGCCTATCAGTGCCCATAAGTGCCGCCTATCAGTGCCCATCATGATGCCAATGTGTGTCCACACAATGCCAATCAGTGCCCACCAGCAATACCTGCCTGTGCCTCAATAGCAGCAATGCCCAGCAGTGCCATCTATCAGTGTAAATCAGTGCCACCTATCAGTGCCTGTAAGTGCCCATCAGTGCCACCCATAAGTACCCATCTGTGCAACCTTTCAGTGTCCATCAGTGCCGCCTATCAGTGCCCATCAGTGCCTCCTATGAGTGCCCATCAGTGCTGCATATCAGTGCCACCTATCAGTTCCCAACTGTGTCGCATATCAGTGCCCATCATCAGCGCCACCTCATCAGTGCCACCTCATTGGTGCCACCTCATATGTGCTCATCAGTGCCACCTTATCAGTGCTGTCAGTACAGCCTTATCAGTGCCCATAGGTGAAGGAGAAAATTTACTTATTTACAACATTTTATAAGAGAAACAAAGAAAAACATATTTTTTTCCCAAATTTCTGTCTTTTTTATTTGTTTAGCAAAATATAAAAACCCCAGAGGGGATCAAATACCACCAAAAAAAAGGTCTATTTGTAGGAACAAAATTATACAAATTTTGTTTGGGTACAGTGTAGCATGACTGCGCAAATGTGATTTAAACAGCGACAGAGCTGAAAGCTGAAAATGGGCTTGGGCAGGAAGGGAGGAAAGTGCCCTGTATTGAATTGGTTAAAAAAACTCAGAAGGAGGAAGTGAAGGAATAGAGAGGAACGGAGCCACATGAGCTTACCCACACACCAGAGGCTCCAAGCTCTTTGTATTTCACCCAGACCAGAAGCAGAGACCATTATAACCTACTGTGTGTTCTAATAGTTTAACTGCAGCTGTCCATAGCTTCTTGAGAGTGCACATAGGCGTGCGCACAGGGTGTGCCGAGTGTGCCTGGGCACACCCTAATTATCCTGTGCATCTGAATCCTTGTGACAGAGTATATCTGACCTATTGTTATTATCTCACATGCACAGTGCCAGATAGCTAGGTCTGTGTTACTGCATGTGTGTAGTGGTCACCTATTAGTATATTCATAGATGAACATGTTTATTGCAATAGAGTTTAACTGCAGTTCCTGTTATTTCAGTAAACCCTGTCCCTTTTGGTCTGGGATTTCTATAGCTAGTTTTAGCTCAGAACACAATAACCCGCATAAGCTAGTGCCAGGTTAGGCATCCGAGGGCTAGTTAATGTTATAT
The DNA here is from genome assembly GCA_028564925.1 of Lithobates sylvaticus. NCBI lineage: Eukaryota > Metazoa > Chordata > Amphibia > Anura > Ranidae > Lithobates > Lithobates sylvaticus. The sequence goes on along the minus strand of CM053029.1, from coordinate 146,867,401 downwards.
GCTGGTGGCAGTAGTTCCTCTGCTCCCAATTACTTTAACCGCTTCCCGACCGCCTACTGCATATATACGTCAGCAGAATGGCACGGCCAGGCAAAACCATGTACAGGTACGTGGCCCTTTAATTGCATGGCCATGGGTCGCGTGCTCTGGTGTCCTGCGATCGGGTCACAGAGCTGAAGAACGGGGAGAGGTATGTGTAAACAAACCTCTCCCCGCGCTTCCTACTCTGCCTGTCATTGATCGGCTGTTCCCGGTCATCGGGAAAGCCGATCAATGACATCAGACGTCAGCCCCGTCCCCTAATGTAAAAAAACACACACACGTCACAGCCCATAACCCCTCCCCTCCCTCTAGTGGTTAACTCTTTCACTGCCAGTGTCATTTATACAGGAATCAATGCATTTAATTGCTGTATAAATGACAATGGTCCCAAAAATGTGTCAAAAATGGCCGATGTGTCTGCCATAATGTCGCAGTCACAATAAAAATTGCTGATCGCTGCCATTACTAGTAAAAAAAAAAAAATATTAATAAAAACGCTATAAAACTATCCCCTATTTTGTAAACGCTATAACTTTTGCGCAAACCAATCAATAATCGCTAATTGCGATTTTTTTTACCAAAAATATGTAGAAGAATACGTATCGGCCTAAACTGAGGAAAAAAATTATTTTTTATATATTTTTTGGGGATATTTATTATAGCAAAAAGCAAAAAATATTGCATTTTTTTCAAAATTGACGCTCTATTTTTGTTTATAGCGCAAAAAATAAAAACCGCAGGGGCGATCAAATACCACCAAAAGAAAGCTCTATTTGTGGGAAAAAAAGGACGCCAATTTTGTTTGGGAGCCACGTAGCACGACCGCGCAATTGTCAGTTAAAGCGACGCAGTGCCGAATCGCAAAAAGGGGCCTGGTCCTTTGGCTGCCAATTGGTCCGGGGCTGAAGTGGTTAAATAGATTACTGGTTAATTTCAAAGGCAGCTCAACTTACCTGCTCACTTTTCCATCTAGGTATTGCTGTGTTCCACCCTACACCCCTGTATCACCTATCTGGCCACCTGGGAACACCATTTGCTTTACAGTTTTTGTAAAACAGGACAGGAACTCCTGAACCAGCTACAGGATCCTTGCTTCAGTATCAAAGTTTCTGAACTAAATCTGTAACAGCCACCAGCTGGACTCAAATCTGCCTTGGAAGTTTGTTGCTTTATCAAACAGAGGGAGTGAGTAGAAAAACACTTGGTGACCAATGAAGGGCACCAGTTTTATTTGGAGTTATGGTTTACTTTACCAGTATGAGATATTTGGGCACAACATTTTTTTTTTTGTTTGGACATAAAATCCTGCACAAGATATAAGGGACTTCCACCTATTTCTTATGAAGTGAAAATAATAGGCATCTTGAGATGATTGAATATAATCAAAATTCAACCTATTTCAAAGGCTTCTTTATGCATACTAATGAAATATTGTGCTTTTTGTTTAATAACGGAGTCAATGCTTTGAAGTTTTGTGATCCTTGTCTTTTTTTGTATAGGTAAGCATGCTGAATGTAATGGACAGGGACATGCTGTATTTTTAATGGTATTTGTAAAAAATGTATGTAAATTTTACAAAATAATTAAATATAATTTCAATAATATTCATTTTTTTGTAATAAATATTAATAATTATAATTCTTTAATTTTTAATATATACAATAAATGTAAAATGGTCAACAATTATTTTTAGGTCACAGTCAAGGTGGTAATTACCAAAGTGCATAAGATATTGTATAAGATATTGTATAATGTTTTAAAAGTATGACAGAAGCATTCACATAACATTCCATTCTATTGAATTTTTACGACAAAGGAATTTAAAGCATATCTAAACTCAAGACAATGGTAACTCGCTGTACTGTACTGTAGTAAAGGACTAAAGAACACCCCCTCCTCTTCTCTATAAGGAGTGAAGTGTTCTGTATTCCACAGAGACAGCTGAGTTTAGCTTTACATACTCTTTAAAATGGGTGTAAGGCCTTCATGCATTTTATACTCACCTGAGCCCCGTCTCAATCCAGTGATGTGCATGGGAGCCTCGGCTGTCCCGGGTCTCACTCTCTTCATTGGCTGAGCCATGCAGCGGGAGCCATTGCCTCCCACTGCTGTCAATCACAGCCAGTGAACAAACGAGGAGAGAGTGGGGGCGGGGCCGAACCATGACTTATGGATGCTTAGAGAGGGGCTCGGGAGCGAGCACACACCAGTGCCCCTGTAGCAAGCAGCTTGCTGTTGGGGGCAGTGGTCAAGGGGGAGGAGCCAGGAGCACTGGCAGTGAAATAAAGCATATGAATATACAACCAACTGTACAGAGTCAGTCTTAAGCTGGAGTGACCTAAGTACACATTTTGTGTTGCAGCTAAGCTGTATGTAGTCAGCCAGAGCTGTGATTATTATAATTGCTTCTGTGTTTATTGGTTTCCTTTAAAAAGGGACTGCAGTCTGCTCACATAATTTGTAATAAAAACATCTTTGCCATTCTGAAATTTCCCTCCAACCACTTTGCGTATTATTTTATATATACTGTGATTCTGTACTTGTCAAATATGCTGTAGAAATCTCCCTCCACTGAGCCTGGCTGAAATCATTGTAACTGTGGGCAGCTGAAGCTGCTGCCTGTTCACTTGATTTACACAGACACACAGAGGCACACCTCCAGCTCTGCAGCTCTCATTGGCCCTCTTATGACTCATCCCCCCTCCCTTCCTGGTAAACTCTCACGGAAGTGAGAGAGAGTTGTGCATGATGACATAAGCCTAGGCGTTTTGCCAGACAAGAAACAGGAAGTGGGCTGTATAAGGTATTTACTGGCAGAAACTTTTTTTTTTTACTATCCAAAGTTAAAACAACAAGGGCAGAAGATTTAATAGATGGAAAGATGAAAAAATGACTGGAGTTCCACTTTAAGTTCAAGCTATTGCTTACTTCTAATTGATGCTGGGAAGTGTTCTTCAGCAGATAGAGCAAACAGAAACAGAGGCCATGAGTTATGATGAATATTTATTTTCTCTTTGCTCAAACTCTAGGAGGTTTACTGCCAGTGATACATATTTGGGCAGCCTTCTGTTAGGGTCTTCCCACCCAGGCGATTGCCTGAAGAGAAGGTCTGTGGGAGTTAGTCTCTGTCTCCTGAGTTCTTGCCAGGAGAAGAGTTCTTCTACCTTCCAGTCCCACTGCCTGGGGAAGGTGTTCCTGATAGAAGGGCCTGAGGAAACAGAAGTTGGCCTGTGTCTGGGGCCATTGTTTTTTTCCTTCTGGAAGGTACATTTTTAGGAAGAGGCTTCTTCACTTAGGCCCCTTTCACACTGGGGCGGGGAGCCACGGTGACGGTAAAGCAGCGCTATATTTAGCGCTGCTTTACCGTAGTTTTAACCGCGGTTTTCGGCCGCTCGCGGTGCGGTTTTACCCCCCGCGAGCGGCCGAAAAAGGGTTAAACACCCCCCGCAGAGCGCCGCCGTAGCGGCGCTTTGCGGCGGTATTGCCGCGGTTTTACCACGGTTTCCCATTCAAATCAAATGGGAAGGAGCGGTATAGGAGCGGTGAACACACCGCTCCTATACTGCTCGCAGGACTTTTTTTGCCGTCCTGCTAGCGCACCGCTCCAGTGTGAAAGCCCGCTGGCTTTCACACTGGAGTTAAAGGGGCCGGATTTTTTCAGGCGGTGAACAGGCGCTATTTTTAACGCCCCAGTTTAACGCCCCAGTGTGAAAGGGGCCTTAAGGATATTCTGGAGAGCTGGGTAGAAGTTGTTTCTTGTCTACATTGGAAGGGGTTCTCACTGCTCATCCAATAAGATACCTGTGCTATTTGGATGTTTTTAAAGGGTCAACTACCTACTGTACTAGAAGAGGACTCTGGAGTTGTATTTTGCCTCTTTTTAGGAATCGTGCTCTCCTGGAGTTTATTGAGCTAAATAAACAAATTGAGCTTTCTAACGTGACTGGCTCTCAATTTCCTTTTTGCCTCACAACAAGCCAAGGGTTTAACCCTGAAGGTTGAAATGCTAGCACATTGAGCTGCTTAGGGGTCCTCCTTAACTACCCAGGGTTAAGGTGGTGAAACACACCAAAGAAAGAATACCCTTCTTCCACTGGCCCAAGTATAAGTTGCCCCTTCTCCGCTGACTGCCAATGTAAAGGGTCCCCTCTCTCACTGACCACCAGTGTAGGTGCCCCTTCTGCACCAACCACCAATGTAAGGGGACCCTTCCTCACTGACCATCAGTGTAAGGAGGCCCTTCTCTATTGACCACTAAAGTAAGTGGCTTTTCTCTACTGACTAAAAGTGTAAGAGGGACCCTTTTCCACTGATTATCAATGTGAAGGGACTCTTCTCCCACTGATCACCAACATAATTGAGCACTATAGCCAACATCCATTTAAATGAATGTTTTATCTGCTGTATCTGGGCAGTCAGACTTTTTATTGTTTATTTTACTAATGCACTTTAGCAACACAAATTTTCCCCTGGAATTAACAGCTTCACTCTCTATACCATAAAGTTTTATTCTTTCTGCTGCTGTCCCCAAATGTTTATCTGTAAAATGCTAGAAAAAGAGAGCGACTTCTAGCAAGGACTGAACTTCTCAATTCATCCACTAGAGGGCAATATCTCATTGCAGAACATCCCTATCCATCAGCCTTAGTTCCCTACAATATTTAGTGGCAGGCAGTATCTGCAACATTTCATACTTACTGATATGCAGAATGGAATTTGTACATCTCCTTCGGCAAAGCACACATATGTTTATTTAATATTTACATTATCCTTTTTGAAAGCAAAGTAAGCAGTTTTGCTGTTAAAGCAGAAGGCAGTGAGAAACTATTATTTCTTTTCCCCTACATAAAACCATTAGGTGAATAGCTGGCGTCTTTTGTATTTATTGAAAGAAACACTCTTGTCAGCATTTAGAAATAAGCCTTCTCATGCACACAGAAAGCCGGGGTCTTTTGCTTGGAGACTTTGTACGAAAAGATGTCCCTTCTAATCCCAGAAAGTTGGGAAGTATTGAAGATCGATCAACAGATGGATTGTAGATAAGTAGATGGATAGAGATAGGCATTCTGCTTCATTGATGGCCAGACAAAGAATGATGAAGATGCTCACATTAGAACAGGTGTGTCAAACTCAAATTGATCAAGGGCCGCATCAGCAGTATGGTTGTCCTCAAAGGGCTAGTGGTATCTGGGTTACGTTACATACAGCATGCAGCCCTCAGGGGTTTGTTATGTACAGAGTTCAGTTCCAGGGGTGCCCTATGCACAGTTTGTAAACTTTGGGGATGCACTATGTACAGAGTGCAGGGTTTAGGGGTGCGCTATGTATAGAGGCAGGGTTCAGGAGTGTGTTACGTATAGAGTGCAGTTTAGGGGTGCACTATGTACAGAGTGCAGAGTTTAGGGGTGCACGATATACAGAGTGCAGTAGTGCATATTACGTGCAGAGTGCAGAGTTTACTGGTGTGCTGTGTACAGAGTGCAGGGTTTGGAGGTGCTATGCACAGTGTGCAACCCCCCCCCCCCCCACAAAGCTTTCTTGCATCCCTCTCTCCAACATAGTCATAGTCCAGCTCTAGTATCTCCCTGTGTAGGTGGCTCTGCCTCACCTTGCAGGGAGATCGTTCTCTCTCAGATTCTGGAGATCTGTCCTGGTCATGCTCCGCCATTAGTGCATGCATGGATCTGTTCTGGGAGCCACTAAGAACAAAGCTGTCCCTATGTTCTCAGTGGGCTTCTGTGTTTACAATTGACAGCGGGGAGCAGGAAAGGCGGGTGAGAGCTGGAGAAATGGAGTTCCACCATGTTTTTCATGCAAAACTTGGTGCGAGGGCCACATGACAAAGCCTGGCTAGCTGAATTTGGTCTACAGGCCTTGTGTTTGACGTGGTAACAGAAAGCGCAGCTTCTTTCTGTTACCATATTCTGTTGTTGTGTATATCTCACAATTTGGAGCTGCTGCTGCTAAGATTTTTAGCTTTTATTTTTTCAATTCATTTTACTATGTTGTAGCGCAGTATTTTTTTGCCTTTTTACTACTTGTGTTTGACATATTTGCATTAGGATATTATGAAGAACAATTTGCATTGTTCATGTGCACTATAAGTGAGTGGTGTCCAGGCCTACATGATGGGAAAGAATTCCCAGCGCATGCCCAACTTACATATAGTATAAATGGGTCCCCAAATCCCAGTGGGCCCCTGTGCAGTAGTACACTCTTTGAGTATTCTTTGTTGGACCCATTTTACAACTAGGCTGGCCCTCTTACTAGTACCTCTGGTCAGTAGCTCCTGGTTGCAGCTTGGCTTGAATGCGGTATTCCAGTATCTGTCTTGACTTTCTTCTCCACTGTATCATGCGTCTACTACCTGCCCTTTACTGGACTTTGTTACAATCTGGCCTTCTGTTTGCGCACGTAGCCTGTCATCTGTAAGGCAGTCTACCTTGGAAGTTCTAACCTTCTATGCAGGGGACAGTAGTACATACATGACCTACTTTACACTTTATGCCTTGATGACAGTCAATGTCTACTGCTGGATTCACAGTTATTAAAATGTGAGCTCTGTCTGCAGATAGCATAAAAGTATATGCAGGCAACATTGCATAGATACCAGTAATTACCCAAACTAGTGACTGACAATCAATGGCTCTCTGCAGCCTTAAGACAGAGAGCTGAGCGTTCAGAGGTGCTTGATCACTCAGTTCTCAGTCTGGAGCTGGTGGGTGACAGATGCAAAATCCACCTGGGTGAGTATAATTTAGTTTTTTCAGGAATCCCATACTTCTCTTTAAGCCTGCAGTCAGATGTCTACTTCCTTTGACATATATGGGCTAAGAGAACTGGACATAACGTGGGTATAATTTGAGTGCACCCATATCTCTCCAGGCTGATGAAATGTGGGCCATGGTCCGGCTTAACAGTTTTCTGGGAGCAGAGACCATAAAGTTGGTAAGTATGGGACATTGCAATGTCATTCTATACCCAGAATTGCCTCAACAAGGACCTTCATGGCAGGATCACAGGGTATTATTTTAATGAAAGATTTGCAGATGTAAAAAATATTTAAAAGGACATTAATATGTCCACGCTTTTAGGGGATTTTAGTGATTGAGTTTATATCTTCTTTCATGGGTGACTTAGGTTTTCTCAAACTTTATAAATATCCATGGACATGTTTTGGACTTTTAGGACTAGATTACATCACAATCTCTGCTTTCAATGTGCGTTTTCACATGCGCACTTACATGTTTGTAATGTGTTCCAGAGCTTTTTTACTTGAAAAAACTTGTGCTAGCATTTATGTGTGTTCTGTTGCATCTACATGTTCTGGTGCAAAAAAATGCAATGCTGCTGTACTTTTTTTGTTGAGAGCACCAGAACTGAACACAGTGGTGTGGACTATGGTAGCCGGAAAACATTGATTTTACTGTGAATAGCTCAGGGTATGTTTGAAAAACCTGAAAGCATCTGGTGTGAACAAGCCCTCAAAGCATCACAATTTTTACAGCTAATATAATCTGCCCAGTGCTATCCATGTTTATATCAGTACTCCAGTATATCTGCAGCTCAGTCAGCAAAAGAACAAGGGGCAAAAGGGACATTTGAAACATTGGCACCAGCATTAAAAACCTAAATTGGTGTAGCACTATCCTGCCCCGGAGTCCATGGCTGAAAGGTGAGAAAATGTGCAACAATTGGGCACCAGTTACTTTAAGGACTTTTTAAGGGAGTTTTATTTTTCACAGCAATACATGGGAAACAGTGGTAGGAAACTCAGAACACCTTCACTTACTTGCAGACTCAGACTAATCCATAGACCTCATTTCAGGCAAAAAAAGGGCCTTTAAGCTAAAACCAGCAACCTGCAACCTTTCCAGAAGAAGCAGTAGTATCTTCAGTTGCAGCAGCAGTCTTAGTGATCCTGCTGATGCTTTCCCAGCCTCTACACAAATTCCTTCTCTACAGGATCCCCAGCAGCAAAATTACCTCTGGTACTACATCCTAAGCATTACTTCTCCTTCCTAAGCTCTATCTTCTGAGAGGCTCTCGGAACCCAGGACCTCAATCAGCATTACTATACTGGACAGGCGATCTTCTTCTGCTTCCAGGCATTTTTTTACCAAGCACATGCAAAGGCCTCCTTCAATTGCTCAACATGCACCCTTCCCCAGGCTGCAAGGGGGAGAAGAGTGAGCTCACAAAATCCTCACCAAATATTCATGCTCTCCCCCAGCATGCACCAGTGGAAATAAACCCCCTACTGGTTGTCTAGAGGAAACATAAATATTCATAACTTGGTCTTACTGTAGCTTCTCACACTATTGCCAGGGGTACCAGTGACACCTATTGACACCAGAGAGATATAACAGCATGACTGAGTATAGGGGTAAACCAAATTAACAAATAAACTTTAAATCAGCTTGGGATGACTACCATCCATCAAGTAAGACTAAATTTAGATTGTCACCCCTGTTGAGAATTATTTTAGGATATAAATGAATGTGAACAGGTTCGCCTACACGCAGATCTGTAACAAGTGGATATTCAAAACAGATGGGGACAGGAGGTGATGGGAAATCTTGCAATGGGGACATCTGTTCCGATAACTACTAAGAGGAGATTTCCCCTTGCTTTGGTTAGGTCTACTTTTACTTCCTGATGTGTCTCTGGAACAGGAAGTAAAAAAATCTCCTTGTCATAAAAAAGGGGTCTTAACCATTTCCTTCTCTATCCAAACTAATCTATTCCTTATTTGTAGCACAGGTATGGAAAGTAGACTGCTGAGGGGCACAAGAGACTTGCTCAGCTATAGTCATAAACATTTACAACATTTTTCTAATTAGGAGAGGAAGCTTAAGTAACCATTCAGACATTACTGCATTGTACAATATTATCAGCTTAATACTTTGATCTTGTTGATGGGAGAAGACAGCATAGTGAGTAGAGTGACCACTTTTTCAGTGTACTGCTGCTCCTTCACTGTCCATGCTTCAGGAAGGCTGCTTTGCTTAACTGCAATGCAGACACGTGAGGTCACTGACCGCTTATGCTGTTTGGCAGGGGCGTATGGGTTACAAGACTGGCTGGACTGAATCCCTCGGCAGGAGAAACAGTTCACAGTTTTCAATTGTATGTTTAGCTGCCTCCCTGAAGTTCAGCTTTAAGTCTAACAGGCATTTTTATGGATTCTGATTTCTCGGGTCTTTAAGAAGACCTGAAGGAAATAAGGTAATGACACAGAAAGATGCAGTTAATTGCTTAATTACACATTGTTAATTATAGAAACCTCAAAATGGCCACCTCTCAGCAGGCCCTGAGGCCTTGCGCTTATCACCTCCTGATCTGAGCAGACTAATAAAAAATGCACCTCGTGTACAGCTAATCATCCCCTTGTAATTCTAAAGCTTTTAGCGTGGCCCTTGCCTCCGGAAACATCACATTATTTTCCTTGGCGATTAATATGTTGCCATTACTGGGACATTTGCGGAATTAACGTAGCATTAAATAGCGTTACAGATGTAGGCCTCAGGTAACGTGGTAACGGGGACAACCTTACCGCAAAATAGCACCTCGTCCCCCAATGAGATCCTGTCTGTCACAAAGCTTCATTATCACTGAAGAGGTTAGAGGTCATATCATTATTCAGTCAAATGATACAATATGGCTTCTCCAGACATGTTTAACAGGCCTCTGGAAAACTCCCTGTATATATTAACTCAGTCAAACCACAGGCCAGCCTGTCAGGGTAAACATTTTTTTTTCTTCACAACAACCACATTTTTTTTTATCTAATGAAGATTTATAGCTTGTTCCAAGCTCTCCTGTCTCCCCAATATATTCCTTCATTCAGATATTGACAGCTAAATAAAGACATAGACATGCATATAGTAGCAGGATTATTTATATCAGCACTTGAAGGGAAGAAAGGGGAACAGTTAGCTCAATAAGAATGCTGAATTAGCTCATGTTGCTGAAGAAACAAAGATTTAGGCAGCACAAGTTGGTGTTTTGCTTTACACCCAATTAAATAAATGACGTCATCGCGGCCCTGCCCAATCACATCGCCGGAGCCCCGCGAACCCGGAAGTAACAGTCCGGAGACATGTTGTCCATCACAGCAGTGTAGGGAGACTGCTGCAGCATCTTCGGTCTAAGGTAAGTATTTCATAATGCGATGCATACTAGCTCATTATGCCTTTGTCTTGCAGGTTTTTTTTTTTTTTTAGGGGTTTACAACCACTTTAAATCAACTAAATACAGTTTAGGTATGAAACGCCTTGAAATAAAAATATGTTGCACTATTATATGCACGTAAATGAATAAAACAATATCATATACATGTACAAATAGAGTAAAAAATTACTTAGAACCCCCAAACATTGAGTATTTGTTTAAGCAGAGGCCCTAGAGAATGAAATGGTGAGTATTGCAATTTGTTTTATGTCACACAGTATTTGTGCAGCAGTTTTTTCAAACTTTAATGAATATTAGTGAACACAAACATAATATAATAGCCAATAGCCAATAGCCAGTTTTTAAAATGATAAAAGATGATGTCAACAGGTGCCTAACATGTCACATGTCACACTTTAAAACTGCATATGCCTGTGGTATGGCACCAAACTACGGTACCTACAAAATCTCCATAGGCAACGCTTTAAAAGCCATTACAGATTACCAGTTTAGAGTTACACAGGAGGTCTGGTGCTATAATTATGGCTCTTGCTCTGATGTTCGTGGCAATACCTCACGTTTACATACACGTGGAGGACTGCATTCACATTTGCCTGTGTGCACGGGAGGGGGTCACAGGCACCTGAATTATTTTTTTTATTATTATTTTATTATTCATTTTATTTCAATGTATTGTTTTACACTGTACCTTTATTTATTTTTTTTTATCAACTTTATTGCTATCACAAGGTAACAACATCCCTTGTGATAGCATGGGCTGCGACAGGTCCTCTTTTTGGAGAGATCTGGGGTCTTTAAGACCCCAGAGCGCTCCTCTGGTCTCCAAAGCATCTGATTAAGCCAAGATCAGTTTGAATAGATGCTATACAAGCCGGTAACGACTTGTCAACAAACCAACCAAAAACAGAAAGTGAGGAAATCCTTGTTACTTCCCATTTCTGACACTTGGTGGTTATTTCCACTTTTCCTAGGGAATGTGGCCAAAGCACTCGCATCCTTAGCAGGCTCCCCAATCGAACAGGAGAGCCCAGTAAAAGCATCGGCAAGGGGGAACCCCTTCGACCGCGTGTAGAATTGATTGAGTGGCTGCATAGCCACTCTAATGATTTCTACAATAAAGAGAATTGCCTTCTGAAAAATTGGATGTATAACCACTTCAATCCTAGGACATCATATGACGATCCCTAAACAGGAGGTCAAACCGTGCTTAAGTAATACCATGAATCATGAATACCATGAGAGATTGGTCAGAAAGCCTCCTGCCGTTCAAATCTCTGCCAAGATGACATATGCAAAAGGGGGCACAGAGTGGAAAAACACAGGGCCAGACATAGTGTAGCATGCAAAGTACTGCTATTTATTGTTAAAAAATGGTACTCACAAGCATAGAATCAAGACAGGTATAAAAAAAACACAAGCACCACTCTACCGAGCGGGAGTCATAATGTCAGCGCTAGCTCCTCCCTACGCATTTCAGCACAGAGAAACATCCTGAGGGAATAAAGCCTCTCCCCTGCCAATATTCAGCTATGAGTAAGCACTAGTTGTAGTGCGAAACGCGTCAGTCTGTGCCCCCCTTTTTGCCGTGTTTGGATTGCAGTGTTTTTTTGCTTTTAAATAAACCCTTTGGATTTTATTTTCTCGGTGTGCGGCTGTCCGGAGTTCTTCCTTTTGATTTCCAATCATTGTGCTATTAGCCAGCACCTGGGGCTCCCACACAGGAGCAGGAGCATTCGCTTGGTAAGGAGAGTCTTGGAGCAGTGGTTGTTTGTTTCTCATCTGCCAATATTCTGCAGAGAAGGATCCTTACTCTTTGTGTGGAAACAGTAGTCTCTCTGCAAAGGTCAGAACAAACCCTACTTCACCCTGCAATCAGCAAAACTTATGCTCCCTGAGCTATAGCTCTGACTGTGCAATTAGTGTAAGACCTCTGCAGAGAGAGACCACTGCTTTCAAGCACAGAGCCAGTGTCCATCATTACAGTATGCTGGTAAGGGGCAGGTTTTTCTATTTAGGATTAGGCTGTTTTCTAAGCAAACTACAAGGGCTCTTTCATCCCAGCACCATTGGGGTACATTTGGCAGCACTGTCCAATACAGTCCCAGCACAGGAACAAGGCAATTTGCCATATGTCATATAGCTTCAGCTCATACAAAGGCACTGTGCTGGAGATTCTATTTTTCCACAGCACATTTCAACGCCTTGTAATATATTGGAACACCCTACTGCACATAGAACCAACACATACCTTAGAGAAGAACACTGCGATGCCTTGTAACAAGACATTGCAGCACATGGCAGTGCACATTGACATTGCATGCCGGTACCCACATATTATTTCCAATGTGTCAGATGCTGTGTGGTGTGAACCAGCCCTAAGACTTTGCACACCTTTCATTTTGATGCATCTGGAATGTATTGAGCTGATTCAAATGGTAAGTTCAGTTGAGTTTTCATCAGTTAGGGCAGTTACGGTGCAAATAAAGCTCCTTGTATCACTTGGAGACAGAATTGCATGTGAGATATGGGTTTTCATGCTGTTAGCCGCGTCCCATTCAACTGGTGGGAGGCGGCTGAAAGGGTCACCCACTTAGCGAATTTTGTCTTTTTCATCAGGAAGTGCTCCTAAAAAAAATTCCTACATGCCTTTAGTTTGCAGAGTACCATGTGGTGACAGGGCCTCTTTGAACCCTGGTAGACTAGTTTGCAGAATTAAATTCTTAACGATTTACTGTTTTCAAATCACACATTTTGCTGCGGTGCCAACAGGAAGGAGTCATGGAACACCATTTCCTACCCCAGTCAACTTGATAGTTGTAGTATCACACAAACAAGATAAGCCATGGTGGCCACACAAGGCATGCCGGGACATGGTTAGGTTAAAAAAGACAAGCTGCTAACTGTGCCGCAGTACATGTAGAACCAATAACTAGAAGAGTAGCCATACCTCCCAACTTTTTGAGATGGGAATGAGGGACACCTATCAGTAAAAGTATGCAGGCATAGGGCACACCCCTGGCCACACCCCCTTAAAGGAGAATTGTACAAAAAAACAAGACTGGTTAAACCCACAAGTGATTTTTTTACCACTACTATTCCTTTATATTGGCTTTTGGAATGTACAAATACAGCAATTTAGAATCAGAAAGTTTAGCACTGGAAAACACTTTTTGATAGATAAAAAGTGCATTTTTTATACATCTATATAGATCAGACCAAAATGAGGGACAAATGAGGAGAAATATACCATTTTAACTAAAATAAAAACAATGGGGACCTTGCTTGATTGCAACTGCAGGACAGTTAGCAGTCTAAAACCTTTATTATACACAGGAAGGTGTTACTGGTAGTCAGGTATATGATGTCAGGGTCGCTGTGTGCTGCCCCTGGCAGGAATACCGCCCTGAACTGTGGCCCAATGTGTAATCCAGGGACAATCTGATAACTCTTGTTTTTTTTATGCAGCTCTAACATGGCAGCCAGAAAATGGTTAAAGTAATTTATCTTAAAATAATACAAGTGTCCTGGAAGTGAGATTGTGTCATTCAGCTGTCACCATGTGACATACACAGCATCCCATAACTGTATTTATACTGATCGCTCATTCATAAGTAGCAAGAGGGAACATAATAATTGCATTGAAGCAATATTTGAAAAAGAAAAATAGATTAGTTTCCTCCCTAACCCATTATTCATAGACGTTTATTTTATAGCCATGAATCCTCTCCATCCATGATACAGATCATGCATTAGATGAAAATGTGAATCCTTTTTAACAGGCTGTGGCCTCCACACAGAAACCAAAGAAAATAAAGTTCTACGTAGAAGTGAGGACATGGTCATAGTCTAAAACAGAATTACCAGTCAGCCTAATCCCTAATATCCAAATATTATATGGTCCCTGTGCCACTATTTTTTGTTTTAATTTTATCCAGCTACTGCATGCAAAACACTAAAAGTTTCTCAACTACTATACATCCACTGCGCAATGCTATTTAATTATGCAAAAAACTCCTCAATAAATACATAAAGGCTGGGTTCATACTGGTATGACACGACTGTTGTATGACTGTCATCCTACTTTGCACTGCAACATCGGGTCTACTTCAGTCCTACTTCCATCAGACTTGTATGGACAGGATAAGATTTTGCTCTGACTTTGAGATAGTCTGACTTGTCCTTTGACCAAAAGTTAAAAACAACCTGGGACTTTATATGAAGACACAGGGCGTAGCAAGCCCAGCGGTTGGTTGGGACTTTGTGTGAAATAATAAACAAAGCCTTTCTTGGTTGGTACAATCCAAATTGGTATGTTTGTAAAAATGGTAAAAAATCTTGCGATGTAAACACAGGGAGCATCTAATAGCTAGACGCGTTTTGTGGCTTCTGCCACTCTTCAGGAGAAGATGTAGGGTAGGTGTCTACAAGAATTGTTAAAATTACTAAGAGTTGAAATTGTGTAATATGAGATCTGTCTATAGGGAGAGGAGGAGAATATTATCAAATGCTACTTACAGACATGCTAGTGAGACGCTCTGAGCTATTAGTTTCTCCCTGCGTTTACATTGCAAGATTTTTTACCATTCTACTCTAAATACCAATTTGGAAGCGTGGCGTCGATGCGCAACAGAATGTCCGCCCAAGCCCTTGCAACACCCTGTAGAAAAGGGGGGAAGGGGAGGGCCCCCAGAGCGCATCGCAGCTCCCGGGACTGGGCACAACGGCCGGAAAAACCGCCCAAACGCACCGCAGCCCAGCACACCAACACCACACAACCGAACAGAAAATAAGACAATGAATTGTAAAAATACATAAAATATCTAAACTCCTCTAGACCTAGATGGCATAATAGCTAGAAATACAGAACATAGACTTGTTAATATTCTATAAACACATAAATAGATACTGACAATGGAGAGTACCAAAATGTAAATGGGCTAGATAAAGGTGCATGCTTCCATCCTTATTAACTTGAAGAAAAGTTAAAAACAAGATTGGGACTTTATATGAAGACACAGGGCGTAGCAAGCCCAGTGCTTCCATCCCTATTTACTGAACATGGGAGGAGAGGTTGGGAATTTGTGTGAAGCATGCAACCAGGGAGATATCGCAACAAAAATGTGTCTGGTAAGTACAAAATAAGCTTAAAACTATAAACATTGCATGAAGGCATGATGCAAAACAACAATATACAGTCAATAATATTTATTATATATAAATTAAATAGTGATATAATAGTATAGTAACATATTAGTTCATATTGTAGACATTGTAAAAACCAAACTCATTGCTGCATGTCTCCACAAAATAATAAACATAGCCTTTCTTGGTTGGTACAATCCAAATTGGTATGAAGGGTAGAATGGTAAAAAATCTTACCATGTAAACACAGGGGGGCATCTAATAGCTTGATGCGTTTTGTGGCTTCTGACACTCTTCAGGAGCAGATGTAGGGTAGGTGTCTACAAGAATTGTTAATATTACTAAGAGTTGAAATTGTGTAATATGAGATCTGTCTATAGGGAGGAGGAGAATATTATCAAATGCTACTTACAGACATGCTAGTGAGACGCTCCGAGCTATTAGTTGCTCCCTGTGTTTACATTGCAAGATTTTTTACCATTCTACTCTTCATACCAATTTGGATTGTACCAACCAAGAAAGGCTATGTTTATTATTTTGTGGAGACATGCAACAATGAGTTTAGTTTTTACAATGTCTACAATATGAACTAATATGTTACTATACTATTATGTCACTATATAATTTATATACAATAATTCTTATTGACTGTATATCATTGTTATGCATCTTGCCTCCATGCAATGTTTATAGTTCTAAACTAATTATGTACCTGCCAGACACATTTTTGTTGTGATATCTCCCTGGTTGCATGCTTCACACAAAGTCCCAACCCCTCCTCCCTTGTCCTTTGACCAATCACAATAATCCCAGTATGACATAAATTCCTTTTACTGCCGCTGTAATCACCATGCAGGATGTCACTACTAGGATGGTTAGGACAAGGATTTGACTTTGATACGACTTCTGTGATATTCAATGGGCTGAAGTCGGACTAAAGTAGTGCAGGAACCTTTTTCAAAATTGGACCGACTTGTGTTGGACCAGTTAAGACGGCTCTCATAGGGAATCATTGATGTACACACGTCATGCGACATGTGCTCCGTCGTACCAGTGTGAACCCAGCCAAAAACATAAAGAGTATACAATGAATCATTTACGTACACACTGTGCACTCAATTATTGCTGATTAAAGTGACTAGTTCTAAATCATTATATTAACCACTTGCCGACCGGCGCACGACGATATACGTCGACAGAATGGCACGTACAGGCAGGAGGGCGTATATATACGTCCCTCCTTTAGCCTGTCCGTGCCATCGGGAGCGCGCCGGGAGCGGCGCGCTCCCGCGCCGGTCGGGACCCCCGTGAGTCCGGCCGCGGTCCCCGCGGACTCGATCGCCGCGAGGACTCCCGCGATCGTCTCACAGAGCGGCTGAACGGGGAGATGCCGAGATAAACAGCATCTCCCCGTTCTGCCTAGCAACTAGTGACGCCGATCTCTGCTCCCTGTGATTGGAGCAGAGATCAGCATTCACTAGCTGACAGCCACGCCCCCCCACAGTAAAAAAAAACACCCCTAGGCATACTTAACCCCTACACTGCCACCTTGTGGTTAACCCCTAAACTGTCAGTGTCATTTATACAGAAATCAATGCATTTAAATGCATTAATTGCTGTAAAAATGACAATGGTCCCAAAAATGTGTCAAAAATGTCCGATGTGTCCGCCATAATGTCGCAGTCACAAAAAAAAATCGCAGATCTCCGCCATTAATAATAATAAAAAAATTATTAAGAAAAATGCTATAAAACTATCCCCTATCTTGTAAACGCTATAACTTCTGCGCAAACCGATCAATAATCGCTTATTGCGATTTTTTTTACCAAAAATATGTAGAAGAATACGTATCGGCCTAAACTGAGGAAAAAAAATGTTTTTTTATATATTTTTGGGGGATATTTATTATAGCAAAAAATAAAAAATAATGCATTTTTTTCAAAATTGTCGCTCTATTTTTGTTTATAGCGCAAAAAATAAAAACCGCAGGGGCGATCAAATACCACCAAAAGAAAGCTCGATTTGTGGGAAAAAAAGGACGTCAATTTTGTTTGGGAGCCACGTCGCACGACCGCGCAATTGTCAGTTAAAGCGACGCAGTGCCGAATCGCAAAAAGGGGCCTGGTCCTTTGGCTGCAAATTGGTCCGGTCTGAAAGTGGTTAATAGTGAGAAACCATTATCCAATTCATCAATATAAATAAAGTAAATAAATAAATAAAATATCTAGTGTTACACCAATTTAATCCTATAAAATTAATCCTATTAAAAATTAAAGTGTCCAGTGTTAAACCAATATTAATCCCAAAAAGTGCTCTGTGCCACAGTTCATTCAAAAAGTGCTTTAAATTTCACTGATTCCATTGATTTTACCAGATATACAAAGTCCACACTGCATCCAGCAGATTCTACCATCCGTCATATTGTTAACATTAGAGACCGGCCACAGGGAAGACAAACATCACCCACATAGCATAAAACCCTTTTTATTTTTATTAAAATCAGCAAAAAAAAAAATACACTTACATAGCTTTGTGCTGCACCACAGCACTCAAGTATTCGCTTTGTATTGTTTCTGTACTGGCTCTAGAACCGTCCTGTCCTGTACAATATTATCTTTTACTAGTGGGATGACGTCAACACTTGGCTGCAGTGAGCTGCATTAAGGCTCGGACATCTGCTTCAAACTGCAGCTAACCGCTCCATGTGCAACTACATGCAAACAGCCGCAGCTATTAGTTTAAATGGGTTGAGTGGCCGCTGCTGATCACATAAACCAGTCATTCCACCAGCTAGAATCTACAGATTCTTGCTGCAGGAATCCGACAAGAACCTAGAACTATAAACCACAGGAATTTTTATTTTGTTCTTCCTTTATTTAGTCCCCTGTACTCCCAGCCAGTGAACATGGCATTCCTGGGGGCAGCCAAGTACCAGTTCTCTAGGCTTGATTGGCTTATAGGAACAGGGACTGCTATAGGTGAGGCTACACTAAGCTATATTCCCTGACCACTCATATAGAGGCAACCGTTCAAGTACATTGGTTTTAATGCAATTGGTTAATTTGTGAGATACACAGGATACAATGTCCGGTATATAATCAGTCCAAACATTGAAAAAAAGTCTCACACATGTGGTATCGCTATACTCAGAAGGAGTAGCAGAATGTGTTTTGGGGTGCAAGTGTGCTCATGCTGTGTGTGAGAGATATCGTATTAAATTGACAACTTTGTGTAAACAAATTAACTTTAATTTTCATTCCAAATTTTTCAAAAACCTGTGGCAAAAAATGAAGTCTTCAAAAGATTTACTTTGCCTCTTAGAAAATACCTTGTGGTGTTTACTTTCAAAAAGGTTGTCATTGTATGGATGTTTCCACCGTCCTGGTGCTCCAGGGCCTCCAAAAATGTGAAAGGTAATTAGGAAATTAAATGTGTGTCTTATGCCCCTAAAAAGCCTGAAGGTGCTCTGGATTTTGGACCCCTCTGTATGGCTAGGCTGTGAAAAAGCCTCACACATGTGGTATCTGTATACTTGGGAGCAGTAGCAATATGTGTTTTGGGGTGTAATTCTAGTATGCGTTTTAGAAATATCTTATTGTCAGGGCTGGGCTTAGCCCTTCTTTCTCTGAACTGGCCGCTTAGTTGTCGGCTAATTGCCAGCTCCTATCTCTCCACAGTTACTCAGCTGTTGCCGATATCCTGCTTGTCAGTCCTGCCTACTTAAGCCGTCCAGTCCAGAGGAGCTCTGCCTTCACCCTAGTCAACATCACAGAGACGCTCTCCTACATTCCTGTTAAAAGACTTACTTGGCTGACATCCCCTCTGGCTCCAGATCCTGCTTGCCGTTTTACTACGCTCTTCTCCGGCTCCCTGACGTTTGGCTTGTCTGACTGTCCGTTCCGGTTCCTGAACTATGTTTTTTCTATTTACTTTTATTATTAAACAAACGAACGTGAATTAACTGTACTTCTGTCTCAGTCTGATTTCATGGTTTCTGACACTTATTAATTGATAACTAAAAAACAAAACAAAAAAAACTTTCATTTTCTTTCCTGCATTTTCCAAAAAATTACAATTTGGGCAACCAAACTGATAAGAGGCATGGAGGAGCTCAGCTATGACCTAATGGAGCGCATTCGGCGCAATACAAATCCAATATCAAATCAAATCAAATCAAATCAAATCAGACAGTCAGTATATCAGGATTGATCAAATTTCAGATATACAGTATCTCACAAAAGTGAGTACACCCCTCACATTTTTGTAAATATTTCAAAATATATCCATAATATGTCCAAATTGGGCCCAATTAGCCATTTTCCCTCATGTGACTCGTTAGTGTCACAAGATCTCAGGTGTGAATAGGGAGCAGGTGTGTTAAATTTGGTGTTATCGCTCTCACTCTCTCATACTGGTCACTGGAAGTTCAACATGGCACCTCAAAGCAAATAACTCTCTGAGGATCTTAAAAACAAGAATTGTTGCTCTACATAAAGATGGCCTAGGCTATAAGAAGATTGCCAAGACCCTGAAACTGAGCTGCAGCACAGTGGCCAAGACCATACAGCTGTTTCACTCAGAACAGGCCCCGCCATGGTCGACCAAAGAAGTTAAGTGCACGTAATCAGCATCATATTCAGAGGTTGTCTTTGGGAAATAGACGTATGAGTGCTGCCAGCATTGCTGCAGAGGTTGAAGGAGTGGGGGGTCAGCCTGTCAGTGCTCAGACCATTTGCCGCACACTGCATCAAATTGGTCTGTATGGCTGTTGTCCCAGAAGGAAGCCTCTTCTAAAGATGATGCACAAGGAAGCCTGCAAACAGTTTGCTGAAGACAAGCAGACTAAGGACATGTATTAAACTTATTCGGGTCCCACCCATGGTCTGCCTTTGCCTTTTTTGGTACACGGGTCGCATATTACCGGGTGAGGTAAGGAACGCTGGTTGAATCCTCCAAGCAGCCCTGAACAGCTGAAGCCCTGGAGCTAATACAGACGTAACGATCTGATCGACCGTGGAGAAATAGGGAGGAAAAGGCCTTGGCTGGGCAAAAGCCACAAGCTTAATGTATTTGGCAGCTGGTAAGCGCATAATTTGGATGGTGGTGGGATTTTTCACACAAGTCACCTTTATTTCCATGGCTATCATCACAAGTTGAATTGCGTTCTAGCACAGCACTTATTGGGACTTTCACGTTTAATCTATGAACTGTTCTTTTTATTAATTTTTTCTTTGATAGCACTTGATCTAATACATTATGTTAGTTTATTTAAATATTGTGGCATATTTCATTATAATATCACTTATACATTTAATCCTTTGGATATTAAATTTTTTGGTAGAACTCACATAGCGCAACCTTTTTTTTGTATTTCTTGTTCATGTGTATCACATGTGGTGTTGCTGCTTATAGGCTATAGTTTAATTATTTGTCCAGCGCAGTTTTCTTTTTGTCCAATATATATATAGATGCCTTCCATATTAAAACGTCATTAAAACGAGTATGGGAGATACCTTTTTTTGCTTTTATAAAATAGATCTTCTTCCCGAATCGGCTGCGCCATCTTTACTCCTGATTTCTGGCTCTTGTGTGGGTGTCATTTCCGCCCTTCCTATCTTTCCCTGGCCAAATCTCGCGCATGCGCTATTGCGCAATGTGCTCTTATGGACGTCTGTGTGATAATCGGGTTCACTCCCCTTGTGTGATGTCTTATACAGTCACAAGATGAGAACCAGGAAGGTGTGCGGGAGGGCACACTATCGCGAGGCTTCCGCTGTGCCGCTCTCAGTGGAATTAACCTAGCATGCAGGGGCTATTGAAACGGCTATTGAAATAGCATGCCGTTCACAAAACTACAGACTGCGCATGCGTCGGTGACCTCATTAAAGATTGCAGGGCGGTTTATGAAGAGACTGTAACAGTAAGTGAAATTTCACAGGCAGCAATCAGCAGGCTTATCACTGTAGATTAGAATGAGCTAAAGTGAAAAAGTGGAGGGTTTACAACCACTTTAACCACTTGCCTACTGGGCATTTAAACCCCCTTCCTGCTCAGGCCAATTTTCAGCTTTCAGCGCTGTCGCACTTTGAATGACAATTGCGTGGTCATGCTACATTGTACATTTTTTCACACAAATAGAGCTTTATTTTAATGGTATTTAATCACTACTGGGGTTTTTATTTTTTGCTACACAAACAAAAAAAGACCGACAATTTTGAAAAAAAAAAAAAACGTTTTTTATTGTTTGTTATAAAATTCTGCAAACAGGTCATTTTTCTCCTCAATTGAGGTGTGCTCATGAGGCTGCACTGATGGGTGGCACTGATGGGCAGCACTGATAGATGACACTGATAGGTAGCACTGATGGGTACTGATAGGTGGCACCGATAGCCAGTACTGATGATGAGGGACTGATGAGCACTGATAGGTGGCACTGGTGGGCACTAATAGGCAGCACTGATTTGCACTGGTAGGTGGCACTGGTGGACACAGATGAGGACACGTTGGTTCTCCCTGTTCGGGACTGATGTTCCTCTGACAGAAGCTGGTAATCACCTTTTTTTTTCTCCTCGTGCTCTCAGCATGAGGAAAAGAAATAGCCTATTACTGGCTCTGTTTACATCACGTGATCAGCTGTCATTGGCTGACAGTTGATCATGTGGTAAGGGGCCGGGATCGGCCCCTTACTCTGATCTATGATCAGCCGAATCTCATGGGCTTGCTGATCACAGAGCGCACCCCGCAGGCAGCTCATGCACGCAAGGACGTACATGGATGTCCTCCCGGCAATTTAGGCCCACGCCGTAGCCGTCTTTCGACTATAGCGCGGGCACGAAGAGGTTAAAGTGGAAGTTCCCGTTTATGAGGAAGTCCATAAAAAGCTCTGGTTACCAATTACCTACAGAAGTCACATAATTAGTGAAATGATGTCCACCTGTGTGCAATCTAAGTGTCACATGATCTGTCATTACATATACACACCTTTTTGAAAGGCCCCAGAGGCTGCAACACCTAAAGTAAGAGGCACCATTAACCAAACACTGCCATGAAAACCAAGGAACTCTCCAAGCAAGTAAGGGACAATGTTGTTGAGAAGTACAAGTCAGTGTTAGGTTATAAAAAATTATCCAAATCTTTGATGATCCCTAGGAGCACCATCAAATCTATCATAACCAAATGGAAAGAACATGGCACAACAGCAAACCTGCCAAGAGATGGCCGCACACCAAAATTCATGGACCGGGCAAGGAGGGCATTAATCAGTTAGGCAGAACAGAGACTTAAGGTAACCCTGGAGGAGCTGCAGAGTTCCACAGCAGAGACTGGAGTATCTGTACATAGGACGGCAATAAGCCATACGCTCCATACAGTTGGGCTTTATGGCAGAGTGGCCAGAAGAAAGACATTACTTTCAGCAGAAAACAAAATGGCACATTTTGAGTCTGTGAAAAGCATGTGGGAGACTCCCAAAATGTATGGAAGAAAGTGCTCTGGTCTGATAAGACTAAAAATGTAACTTTTTGGCCATCATGGCGCAAACCCAACACATCACCCAAAGAATACCATTTGGTTTGGCTAGGGCGGAGGTTCACCTTCCAGCAGGACAATGATCCCAAACACACTGCTAAAGCAACACTTGAGTGGTTTAAGGGGAAACATGTAAATGTAGTCAAAGCCCAGAGCACAATCCAATAGAAAATCTGTCAGAATTAAAGATTGCTGTTCACAAGCACAAACCATCTAACTTGAAGGAGCTGGAGCAGTTTTGCAAGAAGGAATGGGCAAAAATCCCAGTGGTAAGATGTGAAAGCTCAGATTTATCCAAAGCGACATGGAGCTGTGATAGCCGCAAAAGATATTGACTTTAGGGGGGTGAATAGTTATGCACATTGACTTTTTCTGTTATTTTGTCCTATTTGTTGTTTGCTTCACAATAATAAAAAAAAAACCTTCAATGTTGTGGGCATGTTCTGTAAATCCTCAAACAATCCATGTTAATTCCAGGTTGTGAGACAACAAAACACGAAAAATGCCAAGGGGGTGAATACTTTTGCAAGGCACTGTAAAAGTTTGCAATACGGAAGAACTGGATTGCAACATGTATGGGCACCCTGTCATCTTTACCACAGTCTGACATATTTTAGTATGCAAAGGTTTTTGGAAATAAAAAAAAAGGAGGGGGGGGGGGGGGACAACATAATTTTCTATCCATTAAGCAGCTATTGTATCGAGGACTGCGATTGTGCCAAATACATTTCCCTTCTTAGTAGGAAAAGAAAAACACATTTATCTTTACAAGCACCTACTCCTCCAACCTGAATACTAATTGACTTCCTTATTATGACTTGGTGAATTATTTAAATGCAACATCTAACTTTTTTCCTTTGTAATGCCTTCCTGTCATTGAACCACATGTCCGTGTGTCCAGGAAAATAGGTATCCGGAAAAGACGTGACACTATTTCCTCCTGGATAGAATTGAAATAATGAGCCGCTGAAATGCAATAAATAAAAGGTAAGTAATTTGCAAGTTGATAAAGGAGACACTTTAACACCCCTTTTCAATCTGCATAGCATTTTCAGTTTTTCTGCTTAAGTATGTATTAAAAATCTTTCCATCGACAGCAATAAACAACAATAAGGACAAGATATAAATAAATAGGCAATAAACGACAGAGGCTTATCTGTGGAAGAGAGAAAAAAATGGACAAATTAAAGATTATAAAATAAGTTATGAAGCAGGAGAGCAAAGGATGCTGGGGCATGGCTGATCAGACTCTCAAGGGTTGGTTTTCATTTTCAAAAGAAATTTCTTTGCTCCTTTGGTGTCGAAGAAAAGATTAAAGATAAGAAAGACGTAGGTGGAAAATGTGGGGAATGAGGAGGGTCGAAGAATATTACCTTCATATATCACTGACACCCAAAACATTGCCCTACATAGAACACTCCCAAGAAGCCTTGGTAGGACCTATCTTACATCTTATTTAATAGGAAAATGTTGAATTGACTTCTGCGAGTTGGACCCTGGAGACTTCTCTTCACCAAGCTCGCAAATATCTGATAACATCAGAAGTTTATCTCTATTACTGTAATGTGGGTTTCACGACAATGGTTGTTCTGTTATGGTCCTGCTTTTCATTTCCTACCATGATGGACTGTCCATTATGGAACAAAGAGTATCACTGAGCAATAACAAGAGCAAAACTAACGTACAAAAGAAACAGAAACAAATATTGGTATAGAAGATGTGGAATGGAAAGAATACAACCAGCTTTCACAGGAAATGAATGTATAAACAGCAGTGAAAGAGTACAAACAAAATATATCATTCACTGTGATTTATTATGTGAACGTGATAAAGAGATTAAACTATTTAATGGGAACCTGTACTTTGTCCATTAAAGGATAATCTTGTAAAGCCTCTCCTACACAGGGGCCATCTATCATGTGTCTTAAATGATAGACTCTCCATAGCAGCCTTTCTCAACCTTTTACACCTTTCAGGTCACATGGAACCCCTGCCTATAAATTATTTCCAGTAATAATAATACAATTAAGAATGACATAGTAATGGTTATAATAATAATATCCAGAAAAGAAACGGGTTTTGTTTTTTTTCTATATTAGAAGACAGCGAATAGTTCATTGAATCACCTTTGGACACTAGAAAAAGACTCAGGACTTACAAAGTGGGTTTGGGGTTATAGGGGGAAACCCAAGGGGTGAGACCTCCAAAGCTTGCCAATATCCAGTCACCTGAAGGTGCCAACCTATAACTCAGGGTCTATGAACATCCAACAAAATCGGTTTTGGATGACTATAGAAGAACTTGAAAAGGCCCTTATGAAACTTCTTCCAAATCTAAAACTCCAGAGGCAGATGGTATTCCTATAGAGGTAAACAAAGATTTGAGGAAGGTTCTCCTACTGCATTTACTTGATACCTTGGAGGATGCAATAAAACTGTTCTGCTTCCTTAATCTATGTATGGGGTCATTATAGTTGTGTTACCATAAAAAAATAAAAATAAAGATCCTCATTTACCAGACTCATATCTTTTCATGTCACGGTTAACAACAGATGTAAAAATCCTTGCAAAAGTGTTGGATTTGACATAAAATAAAGTTATCTCCACCTGGTCTCTGTGGATAATCCCTGGCAATAGCGGTGAAAAGCAGACCTTTGCAAATAACTTTAGGTCTATATTCAGTAAGGATATTGGGCCGTAGCTACTGCATTGGGAAGGATCCTTGCCGGGCTTCAGAAGGATGGAGACATTGGTCGACAGGAGGTCCCTGGAAGGGTTAGAGTTAGTTATCAATTGCATTGAAGGCCTTTAGCAGCATAGCAGAGTAGGCCTTTAGCAGCATAGCAGAGTAGCATTAGTAGGGGTGCAAATGTTTTGTAGAATCCGGGTGTATATCCATCCGGGCCTGGACATTTGCCTAATTTTAGACCCCCGATGACGCCCAGAAATACTGGTTCCGCCAAGGGCATATCCAGGTCAGAGGACTCCTGCAGGCAAGGCAGTTTCCACTATGTAGGCCTGCATGGCATCCGTGGAGAGGGACGCATGACTGTCTGAGGCACCCGGTGGTAGATTATACAACTGGGAATAGAAGTGCCTGAAAGAAGAGGATGTGCCTTTCATGTTAAAGACTTTGGACTGGTTGGGTTAAGTAATGAAAGGAATGGTGTGGCGAAGGGGGGGGGGGGGGGGGGGGGGGGGGGGGGGGGAGTCTAGGATGAATAGCCCGGGCTAGATACTGACCACACTTATTGGGCATGGAATAATGGTAATTGTGTGCTCCTTTACGGACTATCAAGGAGTGGGAGTCCAGTAATTGGAGGAGGTCACGACGTGCGTTCGATAAAGTGACAAAGGTGGAGGGCTCTAGCATTCGTTTATGGAGGGATTCAACGTCCAAAATAGTGGTCAAAAGGCGCTGAATTTCATCTGATCTAATCTTTTTTAGGCGAGAACCATTCTGTATAAAAAGATGCCTCGGACCACACATTTCAGTGCCTCCCACTGGATAAGTGGGGTAGTAGTGGTGTCGGAGGAGTGGTCAGATACAAAGTACCGGATCACCTTGGTGACTTTGGCTATACACACTGAATCCCGGTGGGCGGGCGAAGGACAAATAAACAGGGGAATGGTCAGACCAGAAGGTATGCCCCAGGGAGGACTCCAGTTTCCATTCTTAAAGGCTGGACCACCGAGAGCAAATTATATTTTCAATGATGTTTCAAAATGCCTGTCTTCCAAATCCTTAAAAAGAAGGAAACATTGTCAGGAACTGTGAGATGTTTGTGGAGATCTAAAATGGGAGGATCCATTACCGGAATGGATATTTATTCACAAATTCCCTTTCCATAGCATAACAGTAAGTAAAGTGTTTTGTAGGAATAAAAATCTTGTCAGGATTTGGCCAATTCTCATGCAAGGCACAGTTACCTTGTGTGTGCAGAGGGAAGGTTTTTTCAGATTTTGGAAGCTGTTTAGTGCCCATAGGAGATAGTTTTGGCTGAAGAGATTCTGGTGCTGTTGGACATAGACTAGCATGCACTGCACAGATAAGCTAGTTCACTGTAGAAAGCATATGGCGAGAAGCCTTAGCTTGTGTTTCATAAAATTCAGAAGGTGAAAATAATTTTTCTACATCCACCTCCACCTCCTTAATTTCTCCTTAGAATAGGTTAAGAGCAGGGGTCTCAAAGTATCGGCCCGCAGACAGGGCCGATCCTGGGTGAGTGCCTGGGGTGCACCGTGCAGCGGTTGGGATCTCTCTCTCTCTCTCTCTCTCTCTCTCTCTCTCTCTCTCTTTCTCTCTCTCTCTCTCTCTCTCTCTCTCTCTCATGCTGCTGCAGCCCAGCGTGCACAGCAAAGGAAACAGACACAGCACAGCAGAGAGAACAGACCGGAGGGAGGATCCACCCATCTCCCCCACCCACCTAGGCTCTGATGATCGTTCAGAGCTGTGCTCCCTCGGAGGCTGTGCCCGGATCCAGGGTCCTGCTGCCACCTCAGGGGGGAAAATCATGGCATTCTTGGGGGGCCCTGCAGCTAGGCCTGTGTTGAGCCAGGACCTGACAGGAAGAGAGGACTTGGTTAATAGTGCGTCCACTGACACGAGTGCTGGGGGGGTTAATAGTGCGTCCACTGACACCAATTGTGGTGTTATTAGTGCGTCCGCTGACACCAGTGGTGGGGGTTAATAGTGCATCCACTAACACCAGTGCTGGGGTTAATAGTGCGTCCACTGACACCAATGCTGGGGTTACTAGTACATCCACTGACACCAATGCTGAGAGTTAATAGTGCATCCGCTGACACCAGTGATGGGGGGTTAATAGTGCATCTACTAACATCAGTGCTGGGGGGTTAATAGTGCGTCCACTGACACCAATGCTGGGGTTACTAGAGCGTCCGCTGACACCAATGCTGGGGTTAATAGTGCGTCCACTGACACCAATGCCTAGGGGTTAATAGTGCGTCCGCTGACACCAATGCCTAGGGGTTAATAGTGTGTCCGCTGACACCAATGCCTAGGGGTTAATAGTGCGTCCGCTGACACCAATGCCTAGGGGTTAATAGTGCGTCCGCTGACACCAATGCCTAGGGGTTAATAGTGCGTCCGCTGACACCAATGCCTAGGGGTTAATAGTGCGTCCGCTGACACCAATGCCTAGGGGTTAATAGTGCGTCCGCTGACACCAATGCCTAGGGGTTAATAGTGCGTCCGCTGACACCAATGCCTAGGGGTTAATAGTGCGTCCGCTGACACCAATGCCTAGGGGTTAATAGTGCGTCCGCTGACACCAGTGCCTAGGGGTTAATAGTGTGTCCGCTGACACCAGTGCTGGGGGTTAATAGTGCGTCCGCTGACACAAGTGCTGGGGGGGTTAATAATGTGTCTGCTGACATCAGTGCTGGGGTAATATGCGCCCCCTGACACCAGTGCTGTTTTTGAAGTTTGAAAGTTTGCATTTGGCCCCCATGGGATATGAAAAATTGTCTTCTGGCCCTCAGATAATTTGAGTTTAAGACCCCTGGTTAAGAGGATCGGTGTAATTTCCTGAATATAGTCATGTAGCAGAGAGGCAGAAGGTAACTTTTAGGCCATGGAGATCGAAGGCTCCAGAAGGGCAGGGGTTTCCCAAAGAAATCAGACAGACACTCTAGTTGCAGTAAAATCTGCCTTAGGGCCCTTTCACGCGGACGTGTCCGGGCTCCACGGGGATCGCTTCATCGATCCCCCGCTGTGCAGGCAGATGACAGGTCTGTCTGCACTCTGTGCAGGGACGGACCTGTCACAGCGCCGCTCTCCTCTATGGGGGATCAGATGAAGACTGACCGTAAGGGTCCGTTTTCATCATAACCGATCCGCAGACGGATGGAAAAAAAAAAAAAATAGGTTTTTCCTCCGTCACCCTTTTTCGGATCGGAACCAGTCGGATGCCAGCGGACATATCACCGCTGACATCCGTCGCTCCATAGAGGTCTATGGAGCATCCGTTCAGGTCTGCCTAAAAAACTGACAGGTGAACCTGAACGGTCCGTCCGCGTGGAAGAGGCCTTAGTCCAGCAGTTTACTGTGTGCCCAAAAAGGAATTGAAGGAAGCTGTGTGAATATGGTGTTGTCTATAGCCCAATTTTATTACTATTAGGCCCTTTTTTTCCCAGTTCTTATGCACCTGGTCTCAGTCATTGCTAAATGAGGGGATCTCCTATGTGGTACTCACAAAATAAGAGGGTATTTGAGTTACTGGGAAAGGAGTTGCTGACACCAGAGCCGATGCGTGTGGCCCGCGACCGCGATGTCCGCTGGCCACATGCGATCGCGAGAGAGAGAGACACAGATCCCCATTCTGTCAGGGGAGGAGAGACAGATCTACTGTTCCTAGTGATTAGGGACAGCGATCTGTCTCCTTCTCCAGTCACTACACTCCCCCCAAAGTTAGAAAAACCTCCCTAGGGAACACTTAACCCCTTCCCTGACAGCAAGGTTTATACAGTATTAAGTGGCTCTTTTTATCTCTGATCGTTGTATAAATGTCACTGGTCCAAAAAAAAAAAAAAAAAAAAAGTGTCAAATCAGTCCGCCACAATGTTGCAGAAATATTTCCAAAATGGAGGGGTGTACTCACTTTTGTGAGATACTATATATCACTCTGTGTGTAACACATCTATAAAAAAAATATGAGTTTAAAGCGGTTTAACAAAGCGGTTTTTTTCTTTGTCTAATGTGCAGTAATGCGAGTTGAAAATGCATGACTCACTTGTTTTATTTCTGCATGTAAATGCTGCCGTTTTTCTTCCCCAAATTACACTTATAAAAAAAGATCCTGCCGGCTTCCATCTTCCCTGTGGGCACCTGAAACCACACAGGCCCCTTTCTTCCGGGTTGCTGGCCCACAATGCACCTCTGTATTTGCGCCGATCTCGCGCGTGCGCAGTAACAGCGCCGACAACCGCTCAGGTTGCCATCACAACGGGCGGCGTCGTAGGAAGTCCCACCGCGTTGTGATGGCAACCCACATAAATCCAAAACGCCCTTCAAAACGTGGGCGGCGTGATGACGTCACGCAAATCCCGCGAGATTTCGCTTCGGAACCCCCGCAAAGTCTCCTGGGATTGATCCCAGGAGACACAGCGAGATATCCCAGAAGACACAGCGCGAGGTCCCAGGAGACACTGCGAACTGGACGGAAGTGACGACAATCCCCGCCGAGAGCCCGCCCACCCCCGCAGGGAGAAGAACACAGATGAAGCCATCAGTAAAGGTAAGTGTAAAAGATGCAGAATTGAACTATCAATTCTTTCATCTTTTTTTTTTTTTTTTTTCTTTTTTTTTTTCTCTTTTTACCACTTCAGAAAGAATATTCGTGGGTGAGTGTCAGCTATGCCCGCATCTCCATCCCTCTAGTTGTCTTAGCATCATTAGTGGCTTGTTTCATTCTCCCCCTTTTTTTTATTTTTTTTTTCCCCCCCTAGGGTTGGAAGGGAATAGGGGTCCTGAGTCGGGCATCCATGAGGTTTACAAAGCCAAAAAATACATATATACATCCGACATCCCACCCAGCCTCCACTCCCCCTCCGCTTCCTTTATCCTAAATCCCGTTCCATCATTCTTCCGGTTAACCCCCCTGGGGGTTTTTATTTTTGTTTCCCCCCCTCCCCCCTATCCCCCCCGCGCCCCCACCCTCCCCGTCCGCTGTTTTGCTGTTGTAAAGTGGCCCTTTCTCCTCAGTATCTTCTCCTACCCTTGGGGTCTGCCTTTCCGTGGCTAGATCTCTTTTCGGCTTCGCCCCCCAGGGATCATCGGTTGTCACGGCTGCACTCGCAAAGCCTCCCTGTAGCTCCAAGACCTCTTGAATTTTCTCCAACTCTCCCATCTAGCCCTCGTGGCCTCTCTGTCCTCCTCCCCGGTGTACAACACACATTCCATCATGTAAGTGGACTCCACTGCATCAACCCATTCCCATAAGGGTGGGCTTTCCTTGTCCTTCCACCTCCTTGGAATTACCTTTTTAGCCGCGTTAAGCAGATGGGGAATCAATGAGCCTTTATATTGTTTAATTTCCTTGGATGTGGCATGCATAAGTGCCACCCAAGGGTCGTTTTTTACCTCGATCGTTGTTATTTCTTTTATGTATTTTAGGATAGTCTCCCAAAATTTTTTGATTTTAGGACACCCCCACCATATATGACCCATTGTGCCCCTTTGATCACACCCCCTCCAACAGTTCGCAGATGTATCCGCCTGAAAATTGCTGACCCTGTCTGGGGTTCTGTACCACCTAGCCATACACTTAAAGTTTGTTTCTGCAGTTCTCGCATCTACCGCTGACCCATGTGCTAATTTTAAAATTTTCTTACTTGTGCCTATTTCTAATTGTATTCCTAGTTCGCTTTCCCATTTGGTAAGGTATGGCGGCATCTCCGGTCTATCTCTTTCTAATAGCAGTTTATATATTCTGGATATTCTTTTTTTTGAGCATTCTGCCATAAAGATTTTCTCTAATTTTGTTAGATCCTTAGCCTCCCTTAATGGGCTAGGAAGAGAGCCCACAAAGTGGGTTAGCTGGCGGTGCCGCCATCCATCTATGGAAAAAGCCTCATTATTCTGTAACTCGTGCAGTGTCATAACCTTCCCCTTACTAATAACTTCCCCTAGTCTCGTGCAGTCCTTTCTAATCCAATCACCTCCTATTTCCTTTAACCCTGGCGGGAAAAAAGGATTTTCTTTAAGTGCTATAAGTGGCGAATTATAATTTTTGTTGAATATTTTATATATTTTATCCCAGATTTTCAAAGTCGTGATGGTGATTATATGTGTTTTTTCTCCCAGTGTCCGGCTTTTCGGGGGGTTCCACACAATCTTCCCCAGCCTAGCTTCACTCAGTGCTTCCTCCAATCTAACCCATCTTTTAGTGTTATCTATTTTGCCCCATTCTGCGATTCTTAATAGTGCTATAGCATGGTAGTAACTTTCTATGTCTGGGACCGCAAGACCACCCTGACTTTTGTCTTGTTTTAGAACTTGGAGGGAGATTCTATGTTTTTTGTAATTCCATATGAAATTCATTATAATAGCTCTTAATTTACCGAGGTACTGTTTTGGGAGAGGGAGGGGGAGCATCTGGAATTTATATGTGATGACTGGTAAGATCATCATTTTTACCGAATTAATCCTGCCTATCCAGGATAGAATTTTTCCCTTCAGCTCTTGGCATTTTTTTTTTATGTCTTCTAGGAGTGGGATATAATTTATTTTGTATAATTTCCTCGGGTTGTTGGCCAGTTCTATTCCTAAATATTTTATCCTTTTTTTCCAGACGAAACTAACTGTTTTCTGTAGGTTCTGTTTCTCTATTTTATTTAGGTTAATATTAAGGATAAATGTTTTTGAGGCATTGATTCTAAAGTTTGTTAGTTCCCCATATTCCTTCAAGATTTTGAGCAATATGGGGACTGACTTCTGGGGTGAGCTTATGTAAAAGAGGACGTCGTCCGCGAAGGCCGCGAGTTTGTACTCTTCGCTGCCGACTTTACAGCCTTCCACCTCTGGGTTTCCGCGAATTGTAGCTAACAGCGGTTCCAAAGATAGAATAAAAAGGAGAGGGGAGAGTGGACAGCCCTGCCTGGTGCCATTAAACAGTTCGAACTCCGCGGAGGTCGTTCCATTGACCTTGATGTTAGTTTTCGGATGATTGTATAGGGTTTTAATTTTTTGGATAATTCTGGGTCCAAAACCCATCTTCTGTAGAGTGTTGAACATGAACCCCCAGTCTACTCTGTCGAACGCTTTTTCAGCGTCTATCGAGAGAAGTAGACTGGGGGTTCTCGAGTCTCCCATCCTCTGTATGGCTAGCAATGTCCGAATCCCATTGTCCCTCCCCTCTCTGCCCGGGACAAACCCGACCTGGTCCGGATGGATCAGTGTGCCCAAGTGACCCTTTATTCGATCCGCCAGTATCTTTGCGTATAGTTTTGTGTCAAAATTTAATAAGGAGATGGGTCTGTAGTTCGAGCACACCGATCCATCCTTCCCATCCTTCCTCAAAAGAGTGATCGTAGCTTTTAGGGCCTCTTCGCTCATATCATAGTCTATCCCTAGTCCATTCATATATCGCAGCAATCTCGGTATAAGAATCTCTTTGTACGTTTTATAATATGAGGCCGTGAAGCCGTCCGGGCCCGGGCTCTTCCCTATTGGAGAGTTGTTGATGGCTGCTAGGATCTCCTCCTCAGTTATAGGCCTCTCAAGCTCATCTCTCTCCTCCCCCCCTAGAGCCATTAGCCCTGCCCTCTCTGATGTTTTCTGATTATTTCCTATGCTGTCGTTGTTTCCCTTGGTTTTCACCTCGTAAAGTTCTTTATAATAGTCTCTGAATGTAGAGGCTATTTCACTAGAGGTGAACTTCATCTCCCCGTTTCTTGTTTGAATTTTTTCAATAAAATTTCTGGTTTTCTTTTTTTGTAATTTCCTTGCTAAATATTTCCCTGGCTTGTTGCCCCATATATATTGTTCCCTGGCCAATTTATTGAACTTCTGTCTAACTTCCTGTTCAGCTAAATCTTTCAATTCCTCTCTCTTATCTGTAAGCTCTATGTATATGCTCTGGCTAAGTGCCCCCCCAGATTTGTGCTTTTGCTCCAGGGTTTTAATCTCGGCTATCAGAGCCTGCGTCTTTCCCATCCTCTCCTTTTTTTTCCATGAGGCTTTAGCTATCAGGAGCCCCCTAATGAACGCTTTATGAGCGTCCCACAGTTGTGCCTCTGAAACCTCTCCGTTGTCGTTGATTTGAAAGAACCATTCTAGCTCCTTTTTGATATAATCCCTAATTTCTTTGTCATGTAACAATTCAGGATTAAGTTTCCATCCGCTAGAGGGTTGTTTGTGTTCGGGGAATCTTAGCCTCATGGATACCGGCGCGTGGTCCGAGAGGGAAGCTATTCCGATTTCGGTTTCTTTGACCCTTTCCAGTATACAATGGTCTATTAAAATATAGTCCAGGCGAGAGTACATCTGGTGGACAGGGGAGAAGAACGAGTAATCCCTCAACTGCGGGTGCTGGATCCTCCACACATCCAACAGTTGGTCCTCCGATAGTTTTTTTTTAATCCGCTTCAGTTGTATGTTGCCCCTCCCCGTGCCACCAGACGTACTGTCCTTCACGGGGTCCATCACGAAATTGAGGTCGCCCATCAGGATCAGATATCCTTTCCTGAAGGCCCTTAGCTTACGCAGAATTGCTTCGAGGAATAAGATAGGTTTGGCGTTGGGGGCATAAACATTGGCCAGTGTAAGTTCTACCCCTAGGAGGGAGCCCCTAAGAAACAGGTACCTCCCCTCGGGGTCCGTCATTCTCTCCTCCACCTTGAAGTCGGTATCCCTCGCAATCCCAATAGCCACTCCTCTTGCCCTGCTCGAGATAGTATCTCCATAAAACCAATTTGGGAGAGCTGGAGAAAAAAGTCTAATATTTGAGGAATGTGCCAGGTGAGTCTCTTGCAGAAACACTATACCTGCGCCATATCTCTCTACTTCCTCCAAAATTTTAGATCGCTTGCCGGGAGAATTTAAGCCTTTCACATTATATGATAAAAATTTAATTTCTATGTCCTTCATTTATTTTTTGGGATTTTGTTTTTCTTTTTTTTTTTTTTCCCTCTGAGATGTTGGTGGTGATAGCAGCCCCACAGCGGACGTGGCTTCCCTCCCTCTTCCCCCCCTCTCCCCCTTCCCCTCCCTCTCCCACCCCTCCCCCCCTCCCCCCTTCTCTTGCCCCCACTGGGGTCCCCGTGTCTTTGGGGGCCATCTTTTGTGGCTTCCCTTAAACTCCGGATTCCTGGTGAGGTGGAGTGTATTGCGCCCTCCCCTCCCCCTCTGCACCCCAAGCTTGGGGCGCAGAGGGAGGAGGGGACAGGGCCGATTTGAGCAGAATTCTTTTGTATCTACATGTGGGCATTCGCCCCTCCTCCCGCCCCCCCCCCCACCTCCCCCCCCAGGGTCCCCCAGGCCCTCCATTTCAATCCAGCCCTGCAAATTCGGGACTGAGATCCCTAGTTTTGTACAGAATCCCTGCACTTCCTCTGGATACCTCAGCCTGGCCGTGAGCCCCTCTTTTACCCCTATTAGACATGATGGGAAACCCCAGATATATCTTATGTTTTCCCTTTTCAATATTTCCAGCAGAGGTTTCTGGTGTCTTCGTCTTTCGAGGGTTCTGGCCGATAGGTCTGCATATACTTGAATTTCCGTTTCCCCGTGCGATATCGGAGACCCATTTTTTATTTTAGCCCATAGGTCCTCTTTTTCTTTGGAGTAACTGAATCTGACAATTATGTCCCGGGGCCGCTCTACGCCCCCCCTCTCGGGTCTTCCTACTCGGTGTATCCTTTCTATGTGGGGAAAATGATCTGAGTCCTTGCCGCTTATGGGGCCCAAGATTTCCCATAGTTTTCTTTCTAGGTCTTCCCCTCTTTGTTCCGGCACGGCACGCAGCCTCAGATTTTGCCTCCTGTCCCTATTTTCTTGGTCCTCTATTTTGTGGAGGGTATCTCTCTGAGTGAGGTAGGCGCCTTTTAGCTGCGTTTTCAGCTTCGCGATTTCCAGGTCTATAGAGTCCGCTCTCCCCTCCACCGCTTCCACCCTGGACAGCAGATGGCCCATATCCTCCCGTAAGGTGTTAATTTCCAGTTTGATTGCATTTTCCAGGCGTAATAGCATCGTCTCCATTTCATGTTTATTGGGAATATGGGTTCCTGATTGTTGCTCCTCCCCCCTACTAGGATCCATCTCAGTCTCCATTGTGAGGTCCGCTCTGGAATCGTTAATTTCTCTTTCCTCCCCGCCTCTGCTCCCCGGGGAAGCTCCGGTCCGAGCTTCTTTTCCCGAAGTTTTGGGGCTTGCGCCCTGTCTTAAATAATGTTTAATTGTGCTTGTCTCCCCTTTGCTGCCTTTGGTGGTTGCTTTCTTAGACTGTTTGGGCGGGTCTTTACTCATGTTGGCCTTCTTAGTGGGTCTGATTCTCTTCCCCAGTCTTGTTGCAAACCTGGGCCTCCTGGGCCCTTTTCCACCTCCTGCCTTTTAAAAGGGTCCTTACTTTATCTGTCTCTCGGAGTCCTGTCTGAGCTTCTTGGGGGTATTGTTTGTTACTTATGTCCCCCTAGACTTCCGGGCCCGGGGCTTCCTTCTGGGTGTCCTTCTCGTGTTTATAGTCGTGTTTGCAGAGGACTGGGGGGTGCCTTTTCCGTCTGTGGGATCTTTGGGTGGGGCACACTACACTTACGCCATAGCTGGGGCTGTTGTGTTTAAATAGGCGGGTTTGTTTGTCCTTCCAGCTAAATAACTTCCTCAGTAAGTAGTTTATGCCTTTTCAGCGTCCTACTAAAAGGCTCTGCTGGTAGCCTCACTAGATATTTACAGTATGGCACAGGGGGTCTCTGATTTTGATGACATGGGCAACCTACACACATATGCTTTTATGTTTGAGCCATAATTTCATATTTTAACAAAGAACAAAAGAAAGGAGAAAAAAGGGAAGAAAAAAAAAAAAGAAAAAGAAAAAAATACACCTGGAAAATAAGACATACACCCTCTGAGGTAACGGTCCTAATCAGACGTCTGTCGTCCTGCTAGGCCACAATGGTCAATAAGTTTTCATAGCAACCCATCAGAGGCCTGCTTTCATTCCACAGTGCAACATTTGATACATGATAGTATATCCTCATGAGCACCGGTCAGGGTCTCACTTTCATTCCATAATACGTCTTTTAGTGTGTAATAATCAATCTTCCTAGGCACCGGTCAGTATCCTACTTTCCTTCAGTGGTGCAGCTTTTAATACAAAAGAAAATAGAGCTTCATGGGAACCATTCACGCCACGCTTACAGTCCCCAGTGCGGCTTTTGAGATGTGTTGTGTCTGTGAAGCAGGATCAAAGAGTTTACGTTTCATACCATTTTCCACCACTGAGAATTATGATGTCCCCAATCTCCCCATAATCATGGGTTGTAAGGCCGTCATACACCCCTGTGAATATATAATACTTCAGGCAAATATTTTAAAGCTCCACTTTATATCCAGACTGCGTTTAAGGGAAAGGAAGCCGAATCGCCTTCTTGCATGGATTGTCCGTTCTGGGGCTCAAAGCCCTCCCAAGTCTGGCTACTGCGATTTGGAAATGCAAGCCGATGAGGAATTTTTACACTGCTGTGTGTGCACGAAGTGACCTAGGGGTATGCTATGTTTCTAGGGGTATGCTATGTTTGCTGAGGCAGGGTAGAGAAGGGGGGAACCAGGGCTATGCATCAAAATCAGGATAACTGGGTCTGCCAGCTAAATTAGTTTTCCCAGTGCGGTGGGGCTCCCCTTCTCCTGTGTTGCTTTCCCAGGGCTAATGGCATCCTGGCACATAGACAAAG
Organism: Lithobates sylvaticus; assembly: GCA_028564925.1. NCBI lineage: Eukaryota > Metazoa > Chordata > Amphibia > Anura > Ranidae > Lithobates > Lithobates sylvaticus. The sequence goes on along the minus strand of CM053029.1, from coordinate 146,830,088 downwards.
GCTTCCCAATCTGTCAAAATTGCTATGTTCTTACCTCCGCAAGAGATGAGCCTCGTGTGGTTACCTAGCATACTCACTGACAGGCGCTTCTCCCGCTGGCTGCCGTATCTTTCACTGAGGCTTCATGGGGTCCCGTCCCGCTGTGTGGGCGGTGGTGGGTTGGCGGAGGGGAGGTGAGGTGGGGGGGGGGCCAATGCTGGCGATCCCGGTCGGGGTCGCCGCTTCACCGGCCAGGTTGTTCTGGGGGGGGTCCATGCATCTTGTCTTTCTTGGCCCGGGGGGCCGTGCGGGCGCCCGCGGCTTCTCTCACCCGGCGCGGTCCGCCCTCACGTCCTCCCCGGCTGTACGCCAGCTCTCCTCGGCCCTCGAGCCCGGACTCCTCCCTCCGTGCCTGACGCTACGTCAGCACGTCCCCGCACATCCTGTGTGTGAGAGACTGGGGAAATTCCTATAATTCCAATTCTGTCATCTTGAATGCTAGGGAAGCCATAGAGACATAGTCCTATGGTTGTGTGCAGAACCGCTTTAACTTTTTGAATTGAATTACAGAAATAAATTAACTTTTTGGCGATATTCTAATTTTATGAGATGCACCTGTACATTGATGCCAACTAATACAGATACTGCTAGCGAGTCCTGAGGCAATAAGCAGCTGTATCTTGATATAAGTATCAGTCGAAGTAGTGAAGGTAAAAAATAAATAATTGGTTTAGAAAACTTCTCTGGGAGGAGAAGGGGGTCCATCGCCTAGAGACACTAGCAAAAGTGGTAAACCATACGGAATTGGTGGGAGGTCATTCCCAGCAAGGCCTTTCCCAGTGTCCAATCACCCGAAGGTAACTGCATAAAACCCATTGGTTCATGATTACAAATCCTGTTTCCTGTATGATTAGGATTAATCTATATTTAAAGCTGAACTCCAGAGAGACTTACAGTCTCAGCTCTATGCTAAGAGGGGAGGGGGCAATCAGCAATGTTTGATCGCTCAGTTCTCACTACAGGTTCGGTGGGGGGGAGTGACGACAGATGCAGGATTGAATCAATGCTGCATCCACCTAGGGGAGTATAAATGTTTATATTTTTTCCTAAATCCTGAACTTCTCTTAACTTCAATTTGACCTGGTATTAGCCTTCTGCAGCCCCCTGTATAGCAGGGCTGGAGGGGAGAGAAAGAAGCTGTCAATTCATGTGCTGAAAAGATGCATTCTGAAAAGAGGAGAAAGCAGAGCGATAGAGATGAGCTTGTTTCTCCGTTCATCGTCCAGTCACAAGTGCGGGGTGGGGGGTGGTTGGGGTAGAGGTGGATGCACGATGGCCGTGGATTAGAAGAAGTGGGTTGAACAATTCTAGCTATCAGACAGAGGACATATAGGGGCAATATAAAAAAAATGTAAGGTGGAGGAAATCTCTGGGTTGATGGTGAATATTGCTGCAAAATCATATTTTCATTTTTTAACAGGCTGTTTTCATCTCGTTTTTGGATGGAGTTTTGCTCTATTCTCTTGCTTAGCAATCAAAACTTGACAGGGGTTCTAATCCTTCCCTTAGGTCATCCAAATATGTACAGAAAAATTTTGCAACAATATGCACTTGACTGAAATCAGGCCATAGTTTTTATTTTTTATTACCATGAAAACCATTCAACTTCATTAACATTTATTGTTTCTTTGGAGTGAAGGTTAATTGAAGGGATACAAAAAAAATAATAAGAATGTTTAAAGCACCTGCAGCGGTTATTTTTCTTTATTACAGTAAGCAAAACCAAAAATAAAAAGCAAGCAAAGCAAAAATGATTAAGAAAAATACACGTCAAGCTTTTAAAGTACAAGCTCCCATTTTAACTTTGCCCTACGATTGTGACAAGTTAAATAAACATTCTCACCATTTTAAATATAAATTTTTCCAGAGATGTTGCCAAAGTTCTTTATATCTATAGGGATTGGAAAAGGGGGATATGTATTTTAAGGCCTCACAAATATCCTAATTGTTGTGGAGGCCAGCAGGTAAATGAAAAAAAAAATGATATAAATATATACCCAAAAACTCAAGCTGGGCCTCATGCACAAAATACATTCATTGCTTAAAGCAAGTTTCATGAAATTCAAACAAATCACCACTGAGCTTTGTAAGCATTAGAAAAGCTAGTTTAAATTGTTATATACTAAATTAGACTAATTATGTGCAAGTTTTGTGCATTTAGGAGGAGGCTCAAAGTACATAGCCATGAAAATGTTGCTGGTTTTGTGGGTATCATCACCTCAACTTCAAGTTTGTACAATGAATTACTGCGATTCCAAAAGTACTTTAATGGAAGTGAAAATCTTTAAGGCCCCTTCGGAAATTTGGGGGTAACTCAAAATAGACAGGTGGTATTTTGATAACAAGCACTGCATCAAGGCAGGCCAATTGTTTGGCTGATGCATCTCAACGCTTAAAATTAATGGACATGACGCTTGTGCAAAGCAGCCCAACATGATGTACGCTGCCCTCTACTGTGCATTGGAGTGCCAATCTAAATGAATGGCATCTCAATGCACCACAAGACTGATATACACTAGTCTACCAAAAGTATTGGGACACCTGCCTTTACACGCACATGAACTTTAATGGCATCCCAATCTTAGTCCGTAGGGTTCAAAATGGTGTTGGCCCACCCTTTGCAGCTATAACAGCTTCAACTCTTCTGGGAAGGCTGTCCACTGGTGCGCAGTCATGTTGGAACAGGAAGGGACCAAGCCCAACCCCTGAAAAACAACCCCACACCAAATGATTTGGACCAGTGCACAAAGCAAGGTCCATAAAAACATGGATGAGCGAGTCTGGGGTGGAGGATCTTTACTGGCCCGCACAGACCTCAACCCAATAGAACACTTTTTGGGATGAATTAGGAGCGGAGACTCTGAGCCAAGCCTTCTCACCCAACATCAGTACCCGACCTCACAAATGCGCTTCTGGATAAATGGTCAAACATTCCCATAGACACACGCCTAAAACCTTGTGGACAGCCTTTCCAGAAGAGTTGAAGCTGTGTTAGCTGCAAAGGGTGGGCCGACTCAATATTGAACCCTACGGACTAAAAATGGGATGCCATTAAAGTCCATGTGCGTGTAAAGGCAGGCGTCCAAATACATTGGTGCATTGAGATGCCATTCATTTAGAATGACACCCCAATGCACAGTAGAGGGCAATAATGGAAATATAGTATAGATTAACATAGGTTTGCAGCAATTTAAAGATCCGAAGTAGCCCCAAAGGTGAAATATTAGTTTTGATGCTGCTGGGTTAACTTACCCACCTGTTCTCTCAAGTCTTTGAGACATTAGCAAGATGTCTGCAGTGAGGTCCCAGCTATACCCAGCTGCCTCGTACTTTGTTGGAGAGTCTGACTCCCCATATTAAAACACAAAAAACTCCACAGCAGAGACATTCAAGGTTGGTTTGCCCTTAAATGCTTAGGGAGGGGAAAGAGGGTTTCAAACATTAGCTTATATTTTTGCAAACCAGTAGGTTTAAACCATAAAGATATTATGTGATTCTTTAATGAAAGGTCCAAAGTACATACTGCTGAATTATTTGTTCTTAAGTATACAAGGCCTTCAAACGCACTCCATACACTGCATGAGGTGAAGAGTATTTATTAAACAGTTTAGAACATAATCAAAAGCCAAGAAAATGCTAGTTCTCATTCAACGTTCTAAATAAGAAAGCTAAAAAAAAAAATTCTTATGCAATCTTCAAGTTCAAACAATCCCTACAATCAAGAGGAAGTCGTTATATATCTCTTTTGTAAACAAGGTATACGTTTTATAATTAAGATCTGTGATTCATTCCTTCGAATGAGCCTTAAATACCCCTGTGCTTTTGCAGACAGTGGTATGTTCCAAACTTTGGAAAAAGTAAGCAGAGACATTGGGGCATTCTGTCTAACCGAGGCTGTTCTCTCTCAAGTGTCACTGCATTTCCCCACAGTTAAGATGAAAATTATGGATGAACTGGCAGAAAAAAACAAAAAAAAAATAAAGAAGAAAGAAAAAAAAATAAGGAGGTGAGAGGCAAACGGTGCTGACAATCTCCAGTTCCATCAATGCAGTAGAGCTTTAATTGACTGGTTGTCTGTAGCTTCAAAGGCACTTAGTCCATCAGGTCCTTTCACATTCTTGTCAGCTCCCTGCAGGAATACAAAAAGGGACAGAACAGATAAGTGACCAGAAACCTAAAAAAAAAATCTTAGCACAGTAATAAAGAAAATAAAAAAAGCGAATTTTGCCGCAATACATGCTATCAACCTAGAGCTGTTCCTTGTAGTTATATTCCACCACTAGAAGTCCTCAGTCTTAATTATGCCATCATTTAACCTACTTCTCCTGAACCCAGGCAGTTATGTACCCTCCTTCTGGCGTTTAAAATGGCACTGGCCTCCAATGTTGTGCGATTGTTTAGGAAAGGGGGGGGGGGGCTTGAACTCCAGTTACTATGAATGATTTCCAGGATTTAATTTTGTGTGCGTGTGGGGGGTTGGAAGGGTTACAATGCCACTGATCATGAATGTTGAGGGATTGTTAGGGATGGGAATGGAAATTAAAGTGCTACTGACTAACAATGAAAACTTGCATTTGGCAAGTGGGTGACTTTTAAAGTTTAAGCCCATTTTAACCTCAATACCAGTTTCTTCTGTCCTAAAACAAAAAAAACATTTTTTTTTGGAACTGAAAGTAAAAGAAATATTTGTTTTCCAAAATATGGTTATTAATCCCTTCCCACCGGCCGCCTCCCAGCTCTTTAAGGGTTCTGAATGCTGGGAGGTGGGCAAGCGGCTCAAGTGACTTCTGCGATTGGCTGTCACATGATCGTAAAGTCCCGATTGCTGATATGCATCGGGGGCTGTCCGGCAACTGCCGTCTACCATGCTGGGGGCGCGATCTCAGCAAGGCAAGTGGTTTGCACAGGGCTGCATATATGCAGCCACTCGCTGTGAAGGCTCACACGTCAAGCGCGAAGAGGTTAAATACAACCAAAAGACATCTCTATGTATCATTTAAAAATATATATAAAATTTACTTGGGTACAGTGTTGCATGACCAAGTAGCTGTCAGTCACACAGAAAAAGTGAACCCCTGTCAGAATACACTGATCAACCAACGGCTGCAGTGGATGATCGAATGCTGGTTTTCCAGCAGGAATGTTCAACAGAAGCGAGTCTAATGACCAGCTTCTTGTTTTCATAGGTAGGGCTCAATGAAGAAAAGGAAATCTGTTGACAGCTCAAAGTTAGGAGCACAAATTGATTTCAGGTATTCAGGTATTCTTCTGCACTTGAAGCGATTTTAAGGTGATAAAACATAGGGAAATGTAAATGAACTGGAAAGACATGTTGTGTTTTTTTTTCCAACACAGAATTTAAAGCTGAACTCATTTGTTTTCTAGAAAGATCATGTATTGGTAAAGGAGGTAGGGATCTGTAGAGCAATCCCAATTTGAATACAGGCAGTCCCTGGGTTACAAACAAGATAGGGTCCATAGGTCTGTTCCAAAGTTGAATTTGTTTAAGTCGGAACAGGTAAATATTTTAGGTGTAGCTCCAGCCAAAAAAATTAAATTGAGCTTTTTGGATAGCATAGGGAAGGGTTAACACCCCTGTAACATTAGTTTAGCCGTCTGTGCCCCTATTAAGAAGATTTCACCTCACTTTCTGTCCCAAATTTTGGGTTGTTGTGGAAAAAAAGGGATTGGTGATAAAGCTTCAGTGGAGACTCTTTTCCCATAATAACTCTTACAGGAGTGAATTTCCCTTCCTAGGGGTAGACTTCCTCTCACTTGCTGTTGTCTCCCTCCATTTGGAAATCAGATGTTGGCAACCAGGGGACAGTATGTATGTATGTATGTATGTATGTATGTATGTATGTATGTATGTATGTATGTATGTATGTAGCCTCAGTCCCCTGCATTTCCTTTTCCTGTGACTGGTGGCCACTACAGTGTCTTGAAAAAGTATTCGTACCCCTTGACATTTTCCACATTTTGTCATGTTACAACCAAAAACGTAAAATGTATTTTATGTGATAGACCAACACAAAGTGACACATAATTGTGAAGTGGAAGGAAAACGATAAATGTTTTTCAAAATGTTTTACAAATACATATCTGAAAAGTGTGGCATGCATTTGTATTCAGCCCCCTTTACTCCGATACCCATAACTAATATCTAGTGGAACCAATTGCCTTCAGAAGTCACCTAACTAGTAAATGGAGTCCACCTGTGTGCAATTTAAATCTCAGTATGAATACAGCTGGTCTGTGAAGCCCTCAGAGATTTGTTAGAGAACCTTAGTGAACGAACAGCATCATAAAGGCCAAGGAACACACCAGACATGTCAGGGATAAAGTTGTGGAGAAGTTTAAAGCAGGGTTTGTTATAAAAAATAAAAATAAAAGATATCCCAAGCTTTGAACATCTCACAGAACACTGTTCAAACCATCATCCAAAAAGGGAAAGAGTATAGCACAACTTCAAACCTACCAAAACATGGCCATCCATCTAAATTGACAGGCCGGGCAAAGAGCGCATTAATCAGGGAAGCAGCCAAGAGGTCCATGGTAACTCTGGAGGAGCTGCAGAGATCCACAGCTCAGGTGGGAGAATCTGTCCACAGGACAACTATTAGTCACGCATTCCACAAATCTGGCCTTTATGGAGGAAGAGTGGCAACAAGAAAGCCATAAGTCTCGCTTGAAGTTTTCTAGCAGCCATGTGGGGGGACACAAACACGTGGAAGAAGGTGCTCTTGTCAGATGAGACCAAAATTGAACTTTGGCCTAAAAGCAAAACGCTATGTGTAGCAAAAACTAACACTGCACATCACTATTAGATTCTTGCTCTAGGGATTTGTGACAAAAAACAGTGCGACTAAACATCCTCCCCTCCCCTGTTTACGAGCTCATAAAACAAAAAAAAAAAACAAAAAAAATGTATAATAGATAGATATTTTTATATCTCAAGATTCATTAAATGTTCTTCTTGCTGTATACAATATCTGTACATTAAGCTACAGATTTGTTTTTATGAGTTGCAGAAAATACCTTCGAGCACAAATGGGAAAACAATTAAATAACAGCACAAGGGCCAATACCACTTCTATTTTCCTGTGCTGTGTGAGGGGTTTTATTGCTTAAAAACGCAAGTAATTACAGTTTCTCTCTGCAGTGGGAGATAGGTATTGCGGCCCAGCGTCATGTGTTTACCATTAAACAGACCTCAAAGGGTTTTGATTGTGCTCATAGATCTAATGCTCTAGCTCTAGAATGTAATAAGTAGAGAAAATGTGATTTTCAATTGCCATTCATTTTATACAACCTCACGGAAGCAAATAAGAAGAGCAGGGAGGATTCAGCAGGGAAAGACTCAATTTGTACATTGAGTGTCACCATGCATGATCAGTGTTCTCCCAAGGCTTCATGTACAATACAGCTCCTAGACTTGAGTTTAGGAGATTTTGGAGATTTTGGAGATTTTGGAGATTTTTGCCAAAGCTCATAAACATAACTCCATAAAAGTCTATGTGTCCATGTACACATAGGGGAGGTTTAACCTGGGCTTTCTTCCCAGCTTACCATGGGTGCCTGCCAGGGTTGCCAACCACCAGAAAAAAATTAACTGACAGTTTGTAAAAATCTGATTTTTTTTTTTTTTACAACTGCCAGTAAATATCAGGGGCTGATAATTTCATGCTGTGTTGACTTTTTAAGTGTGAATCAAGCAAATTACTTTGTTATAGGTATTATCAGTGTTTCCATATCATGTGCACTGCCAGTAAATTGTCCATGTTTTGTCAGTAAAAAAATGCTGCGGGAAGTTGGCAACCCTGGTGCCTGCCAACAAATAACCCCTAGGGAGAACACTGCAACACCTGTCCCCCTGGGCGCATCTTTCTCCTCTGTGAGCCTCACACCACTGTAAAGCGACAGAGCAGATGGAAGGGGTGAACTCATATTCACAGATATCCTTAAATGCCGGGTGCATCTGTAAGACTATATAAATTTAGCCAGAGCTTTTTTTAGCCACCCCCCCCCCCGAACCACATCAAACGATCGGGTGACAAAATTGCAACAGTAACAGTGAGAGGACCGCAATGTGTGGAGTTCAGGAAAGTACAGAGTGCACTATGTACAGGGTGCAGGGCCCAGAGGTGCCCTATGCACAGAGTGCAGAGTTCAGGGATGTGCTGTGTACAGCATGTAGGGTTGAGGATTGGGCTACAGAGTGCAGCGTTTAGGGGTGTGCTATGCACAGTGTACAGGGTTCTGCCACCTCTGGTTGAAAAAAAAAAAAAAAAAAGGCTCTAGACTTAATGAACCTGTAATCTCACAGCTCTGTGCATTTCTGGGTTCACAGCTATTAAATCCAAGCTGCAGTGGCCAGGCAAGAAGATTTCTCTGTTGTGGATTTGCATTTGCCAGAGAAGGACATGTGCATCAGGAGGTGTGCTAGACCCATTAGTCTTTCCCATGAAGAGTACCTGTTTCTTTATATGTACCATCACATAGGGGGCTCATCAGCCCTCTTAGGTTAATAAAGCCTCTTTCCTATTTTTGTGCAGTAAAAAAAGGATACAACACAGGCATTCCAATGCATGCAAAAAAAGTGATGTGCTGCAAACGTGTTCATGTAATGCTTCATTACAATTCTGGGTATTGTAGTTTCTCCGTTTAATGCATGAATATGATGATACTTATCACTGCGACACAGTCACTGAGAAGAGAATTGTAGGGCTTGTTTGTAGAAATACAAGTAAAAACTAATGAAATTATGTTGCCAGCACACCTTAAAGTGGTTCTAAAGCAAAAAGGTTGTTTACCTTAATGAATTGCCTGCATTAAAAAAGGTAAAAAATATTATATAAAATATTTTTTTTACCTTTTAATGCAGGCAATTCATTAAAAGGTAAACAACCTTTTTGCTTTAGAACCACACATATATATATATATATATATATATATATATATTCCACAAGTTGCTCCTCCAGCCCCCCACCTGAAATACTCACCTGAACTCACCTTTATTGATCCAGCGCTGTACCTTTTTGCAGCAGCACTGGTTCTCTCTCCCCTCTCACAGGCTCAGAGACAGCGGTAGGAGACACTGGCTCCTGCTACTGTCAATAAAGTGCTGTGAAGATGGGGTGGGGGTTGGGGCCATGCTGCACATGCAACGTTTCAGGACCACCAGGGATCCCTTCATGTCACTTTTGAATCATGAACCCTGGTGGCTTTAAAAACATTGAACTTTGCTGTATGACATTCTGAACACTGTTCTCGCCAGCAGCAAATTCGCTAGTGTGATGTGGCCTTTAAAAGTAAGTCAAATGCTTTTCTCTGGACCCAAACTATGTAGTCAGAATTTCATACAGATCCCTATCTGCTAGCAAAATGAAAAGGTGAATGTTACCCCTCTAAGTCACCCAACTGTGTGGGGTGCGTTATGGAAAAAAAAAAAAAAAAAAATCACTTTGGTTTCGTGCTGAAAGATTTCTGTAATTGCGCTGAACAGCCTATCGCAATATCTGCAGAACACAGGCAAGTAAAAAACAGACAATAAGAGTTGAATTTTTTTTTTTAAAGTTTCTAATGTGTCTAACTTAGAAAAGTGCCCCCCCCCCCCCCAACACGGTGTTTCACATTAATAAAAGTATACAACAAAACAATCTGGATTTTCGTATGATCAGGCTGCTCTAAATCCCTGAGTTTGATGTTTAAAAGGGGATCGACCTTTAGGGTATCATAAGCTTTCCAAGTTTGTAATTAACATTCTGTGAACTAATTACAAATAAAAGCATAATGCAGCTTTAGAGGGAAGAGAAAAATAAATAAATATATATCTCACAGCTAGAAGGAGCTTTCTATACATTTGAAGGACATTGCTGATAAAACTACAGTCGAGCTGAAGCAAGATTGACAGCGACGCATCCTGAAGACGACAAGATTAATCTCAAAATCCAAAACACTGATGAAAGACATTAATTATTCCTCGGATTTGTTTATTCTGAGTGTGTTTTGTAGGATGTGGAGATGTCACTTATATGGCTGTCTTTTTTTATTTATGAGTAACAGCAGTTTAGGATAGAGCTGATAACTTTCCTAGAACATAATCTCTTTGCTATCTAGCAACACAATAAATGCAAACCAGACCAATCACTTTGATAATAAAAGAAGTGACTTTATATATATAAAATACTCCTGCTAACACAGGTGAGAATGAAATGGACACAAAAAATAAAAAAATAAAAAAGAAGAAGAATAAAAGAAGAACACGTCAGCTATGACTGAAAATTACCAAAACTTCATACAAGAGTGTTCTATATACAGTGGATATAAAAAGTCTACACACCCCTGTTAAAAATGTCAGGTTTCTGTGATGTAAAAAATAATAAAAAAAAAATAAATGAGACAAAGAAATTGTTTCAGATGTTTTTCCACCTTTAACCACTTGCCGACCTGCTCACATACATTTACTGTGGCTCTCCTGCGCGAACCGATGCTGTACATCGGTCCGTGCAAGGAGGATAGCGGGACCCTGCGGTCACGGTGAGGAGAGGCAGAACGGGGAACTGCCTATGTAAACAAGGCGATTGCCCGTTCTGCCAGACATGACAGATCTACTGTTCCCAGTGATCTCCGTCATGTTCCAGTAAGCCCATCCCCCCTTACAGTTAGAACATGCTGAGGGAACACATTTAACCCCTTGTCTGCCCCCTAGTGTTAACCCCTTCCCTGCCAGTGTCCTTTTTACATTGATCAGTGCATTTTTATAGCACTGACCAATGTAATATTGTCACTGGTCCCCAAAAGGTGTAATTTGGGGTCAGTTTTTATTGAGGAAAAAAAAGTGTTGGTCTTTTTTTGTTTATAGCGAGGAATTTTTTTTTTTAAATAAAAAAATAAATAAAAAAATAAAAAACGCAGAGGTGATCAAATACCACCAAAAGAAAGCTCTAATTGTGGGTAATAAAGGGCGTCAATTTTATTTGGGTACAGCATCGCACAACTGTCAGTTAAAGCAACACAGTGCCATATCGCAAAAAATGGCCTGGTTATTAAAGGGCAAATCCTTTCGGGGGTGAAGTGGTTAATGTGATCTATAAACTGTACAACTCAGTTGCACAACAAACAAACTGAAGTCCTCTCTGATTAACCCCAAATAAAGTTCAGCTGTTCTAGTAGGTCTTTCCTGACATTTTCTTAGTCGCATCCTACAGCAAAAGCCCTGGTCCGCAGAGAGCTTCCAAAGCATCAGGGATCTCATTATAAAAAAAGGTATCAGTCAGGAGAATTTCCAAGGCATTAGATATACCATGGAACACAGTGAAGACAGTCATCATCAAGTGGAGTAAATATGGCAAAACAGTGACATTACCAAGAACTGGACGTCCCTCCAAAATTTATGAAAAGATGAGACGAAAACTGGTCAGGCATGCTACCAAGAGGCCTACAGCAACATTAAAAAGGAGCTGCAGGAATATCTGGAAAGTACTGGCTGTGTGGTACTTGTGACAACGATCTCCCGTATTCTTCATATTTCTGGGCTATGGGGTAGAGTGGCAAGGCGGAAGTCTTTTATTACAAAGAAAATCATCCAAGCCCAGCTAAATTTCTGAGCTGAAGTCTCCCAAAAGCACGTGGGAAAAATGTGTTATGGTCTGATGAAACCAAGGTTGAACTTTGTGGCCATAATTCCAAAAGATAGCTTTGGCGCAAAAAACTGCACATCACCAAAAGATCATCATACGCACAGCGAAGCATCATGCTTTGGGGCTGTTTTTCTTCAGCTGAAACAGGGGCCTTAGTCAAGGTATAGGAAATAATGAACCGCTCCAAATACCAGTCAATATTGGCACAAAACCTTCAGGCTTCTGCTAGAAAGCGGAACTTCATCTTTCAGGATGACAACGACCCAAAGCTTACATCCAAATCAACAAAGGAATGGCTTTACCAGAAGAAGATTAAAGTTTTGGAATGGCGCAGCCAGAGCCCAGACCTGAATCCGATTAAAAATCTTTAGGGTGATCTGAAGAGGGCAGTGCACAGGAGATGCCCTCGCAATCTGACAGATTTGGAGTGTTTTTGCAAAGAAGAGTGGGCAAATATTGCCAAGTCAAGATGTGCCATGCTCATACCCAAAAAGACTGAGTACTGTAATAAAATCAAAAAGGTGCATCAACAAAGTATTAGTTTAAGGGCGTGCACACTTATGCAACCATGTTATTTTAGTTTTTTATTTCTACTTCCCTCCACCTAAAAGGTTTCAGTTTGTAGTTCAACTGAGTTGTACAGTTTATAGATCACATTAAAAAGATGGAAAAAGTTCTGAAAGAATTTATCTTGGTCTCTTTTTTTTCATCACAGAAACCTGACATTTTAAACAGGGGTGTGTAGACTTTTTATAGCCTAGTTATATGATCAGTCAATCATAAATAGGCAATTAACATACTGTACTGTTTTTTTTTTTTTTGGCAATGTGAGATCAAAAACACTCAATGTGAGTTAACCCATTATACCACACAACCATGATATGTGGTCAGATTATAAAATCACCCACATTCACCAGGATGTGAGTTATGGTACCTTCAGCATCCCTGTTACATGGTACTTTCTGCTCCTGTTGGTGGTACTAGTCATGTACATAAATGAGATGTATGGTTACAGCATACACTTTCATTTTAGAATATTGGGTTGTCATACATAACTAGAGATGAAAAATTTCTGGAAACTTTAAAGCCATGGGAAAAAATAATTCACGTTTTTTTTTTCCAGAAAATATGTAAATTTTCAGAAGAATTTAAAAGACTTCAGTGGAGTCGTTTTACAAAATTGAAAGTAATTTTGTTATACTGGGAAAATGAAGTGCAGGGTATATAAAAGTATTAAATAAAAAGTACAGCTCATTTAGTAAATAAACTCGTTTTTTTTTTAAACTGTTGTATTACAAATAGAACAAGGACTGTATATGTGTTAAGCACCTTTCAACTATACATGAGAACAGGTCACCCCCCTTTCCATCATAAGGCCTCTTGCACACTGCAGTTTGAAAGGGCTCAGTACAGCTTTTTTTTTTAACTGAGCTAAAATACAGCCCATTAATTGTAATGCGTCTACTCTATTCACACAGGTGCATAAACAAGCATTCTTCAGTTTAAAAAAAAAAAAAAAATGATAGGATTAAGATAGATAGATACACACACTAATATATATATATATATATATATATATATATATATATATATATATATATATATATATATATATATATATATATATATATATATATATACACACACACACACACACACACACATATTGTGCAGAATGAGAAAGAACACGTTTTTTTGCCAAGATGCGCGACTGAGCATGAAAATGCGCGTAGATACACGCAAATACATACCAAAAAAAAAAAAGTCTGAAAAAGTAGATGCTCAAACATGAGTATCATGTTTAAGAAGCCTAATAGTGTAAAAGCTTCCCGACAACATTTTCAGTTATAGACAATACTGATCCAGAGGCATATATTGCTCTATGATGAGTTTGAGCAATGGTCTCAATGCGTCATTTTCTCTATTGTGTATTTTTGGGAGGCTGTGGTTTGTAACACTTCCTTACCTGAACATGCCGATAGTGAAGAAATACTTTGTGATAATCCAGAAGCAGCAGAGAGTGTTTTTAAAATGAGAACTCTGGAGGGAAATGCTACTTGCACTTTAATTTTCATTCTGGTCCTCATTATTTTATTCCATAAAAGTATTTGTTAGTGTCTTTAGGGCACCTCTGCCATGCCAGGATGTGTTTTGTCATCCTTGTAGCATTTGGAAAATAATATTTCTTCTCACAATGTTTGCAAATTGCAGCTTTGCCCTCAGCAGAAATGGCACTGCATTGAGAAGTCCAGTGTCACTTGAACTGTATTCTAGGATTTGTTTGTGTTCAGCTGAGAGAACTTGCAATAGTTTTAGGACTTTACATAAAGTCACAAAAATCTTTCAATAAGGTATTTATGTTATACGGTTTGAAAACCATGTCACAGATATATTATTTATCATGGTAAAAACATATTCCACACTTATTAAAAAAAAAAACAAAAAAAAACAGGGAGTGTTTTTCCTTTTTTACCCAGGCTTTCCCATCTCTATATACAACTATTGTTTTTATTGCTATTACAATGCTTACTTGAAAAATCTCCTTACATATTGTGAGTGCTGCTTGTCTGTCTGGTCTTTCCACAACTTCTTGGATTCCCTGCATGCTTTGCAGCTTCTCCTCTGCTATTAACTTTCAATTTCTAAGGAATACATATGTCATGGTACTTTGCTGCCTGCAAGAAGTGATTCCTGTACTGACAGTCACCTGAAACTCTACCTCTCAGCACCTCTGTAGTCAAGAAGGCAGGCTCGGTGAAATGTGTCACACAGCAGTCCATAGTCACAGGGCATTGTGATTATGGGTCACAGAATTCAAGGAAGTAAATGTGTGGGAATCCTCACACATTAAGTTTACAGACTTCGAGATGGTTCAGATTAATAGAAGTTGCAAATATAATTTGGAGGAAAAAAAAATATGATTTCAAATATTGACCAGAGATATGCACAGCAAGATCTAAGGGATGCCCGTTTATGTCCATTTACACTAGAATGGTGGCAAAAGAATGCAACTCATTGGGGTTGATTTACTAAAGGCAAATCCACTTTGCACTTCAAGTGCACTTGGAAGTGCAGTCGCTGTAGATCTGAGGGGGACATGCAAGGAAAATAAAAAAAACAGCATTCTTGCTTGTACATGATTGGATGATACAATCAGCAGAACTTACCCTCTGATCTAAAGCGACTGCACTTCCAAGTATACTTGCAGTGCAGAGTGGTTTTGCCTTTAGTAAATCAACCCCATTGTGTCTAATTGCTCATACCGGTCAGTAAAACCTCAACTAGAAGTTGCATGTGACAGAGTGACAATGCACAAGCAGAACATGAAGCACCCAAATAAGCATCTGTATGGCAGGATCATCAATACTCTTTTTCTCTTTATTAAAGCCGCAAATTTAATTATATGTAGAAAAATATAAAGACAATTAGGCAGCCCTGTCTAGCACGTAATAAATACCTCTCCGGCCTCGAAATATGAAAGTTGCTGTCTACGAATGGTTCCAAGGTGTGTAAGCTCTGAATAAGTGGGAAGGTCCGCTCATAAAAAAGGAAAAATGGCATGCATGTGGCAAATAATAAAAATATTTTTTTTATAAAACATATATCCATCTACACACACACACACACACACACACACACACACACACACACACACACAATATAAGATGCATTGCTTTTCAAACCCCTATCTGGCTCTCTTAGCCTTCAGATTTCTGAAGGGGAGCATTACAATTTTTCTCACGCTCTCGGCTGTCTTCGCTTAATGTATTACTCCTTATCTGTCTGGCTGCAACTATCAGTGCCTTGCCAGCATAGTAGGAAGTGAGATCTGACATTCAAACTCTTTCCATGAAATGCTGGACAGGTAATGCAGGACGTTTACTTCGTGCTCATCCCATTCAACTGTCCATGATTTATTCCTGGAAAGATAAACAGCTCCTGCATGGTGTGATGTTATCAAACGACAGTCAGACGGCATCTTTTGTTATGTGCAGCCAAAACTAATGGAGGCTGGGGTAGTGACCTCCATACAGTGCCAGATAAAGAAGCTTTAAGCAGCTGGAGCTTGGTTGCACCATCAGCGTGCAACAATACCTGAATTACTTCTCTGAGCGACTTTCTAGGTGACAGGTAAACACAATGTACACCTAGGTGCAAACTGTTATACAGTAACGAACACCAATCCAGCTCGCAATCTGGTGACAATGACATTAGTATATCAAGTGACTTGTACAAAAAGGTCAAAAGAACTAAAGCTCTTGTATAATCATCAGTGGAAAATACTTTGAGGTCAGTGCACCCCAAACCTGATATTTGTGTTAGTGATGCACTGAAAGATTGGCCGCTGAAAATTATCGGGCGAAAAGAGGAGTAATCAGCGCTGTGCTGAAGGAAAAAAAAGTGCAGATAATGGCTGCCGAAAACGCCTGCGATTTTACCTTGCTTATGGTGTGTTTTTCATAGGTTGTGTGACTCAAAAAATGCATCAAAAATGCTTAAAGCAGTTTGGTACCCAAAAATACAGCTTGATCTTATTAAAAAACAGTTATGTATGTAGATGCACAAATGAGCAATAAAAAAAAAAAAAAAAAAAAAACAGCATTATTTACCTTGCTGTAGTCATTCTTAGAATGACTTCCGGTCTGTCCTCTCGTGGAAGTAGGCGTGGTTTCGGCTCTCCCCGGCTCCGCAATGACCCCTGGGAGCCGTTTTACATTCTTCCCATGAAGCCATGGGGGACGCCGTCAGCATGAAATCGAGAGATTTCGGCCGGAAGACGCCGGTCACGCTGCTCGCTGAGAGAAGTGAGCATGCGCGGGATCGATCGGTGAATGCTGGGGAGCACAGCATTCACCGCATCCCGGAAGCAAATGTTTGTGGGTTTCAAATGCCCACAAGCAAAATGGAAACGTCCTGCAGGATTAAAAGTTACCGAAACTGAAGAAATTGGCGATCGGAGGAGAAAGAAACTGCAACAGGCGAGTGCAATATTAAGAGTGTCTTTAGAAAATAATGACAGGAAAAAAAGAAAAAAAAAAAAAAAAAAGAAAGAAGGATATGTCGGCGGAATCCCGCTTTAAAACACTGCTTCAAAAAAGGTGCCGATAATCACCGACAATAAAATCATAGTCATTTAAATTCATGATATCGTCTAAACTCCTTAAACGCCTGGTTTACAACCAACTGAGTGACCACCTCATTACGAATAACCTTGATCCCCCTTCAATCTGGATTTCGCCCTCAACACTCCACAGAAACTGCTCTTTTAAAACTCACAAATGACCTACTAACTTCAAAAACCAACGGACACTATTCTGTACTCCTACTTCTGGACCTTTCAGCTGCCTTTGACATGGTTGACCACCCCCTCCTCCTCAAAAAACTTTACTCCTTTGATCTCCGTGACTGTGCTCTTCAGTGGCTCTCATCCTAACTATTCCAACGCACCTTCAGTGTCACTTACAATTCTACTTTCTCCACTCCTCTTCCTTTCTCTGTAGGGGTCCCCCAAGGTTATGTTCTTGGACCTCTTATTTTCAATCTACACCTCTTCCCTGGGTCTTTCGATAGCCTCTCACGGCTTTCAATATAATTTCTAGGCTGACGACACACAAATCTATCTCTCCACCCCTCAAATCACTCCATCTGTCTCCTCACGCATCACTAATTTACTAACAGACATATCTCTATGGATGTCACACCACTTCCTCAAACTCAACGTGTCCAAAACCGAGCTTATAATATTTCCTCCCCCACGTGCCTCTTCCCCTGACTTATCTGTCAAGAGCAATGGGATAACCATCCACCCATCCCCACATGTCGGCTTGCTAGGCGTTATCCTGGACTCTGAACTCTCCTTTCAGCCCCACATCCAAGCACTTTCCAAAGCTTGCCGCCTCAACCTCCGCAACATCTCTAAACTAGGTCCCTTTCTAACCAATGAAACCACAAAGCTCCTGATTCACTCCCTGGTTATCTCTCGCCTTGACTACTGCAACTCGCTCATTGGCTTACCTTTGAATAGACTATCCCCCCCTTCAGTCTATCATGAATTCTGCTGCCAGACTCATCCACCTTACAAACCGCTCAGTGTCTGCTACCCCTCTCTGCCAATCGCTCAATGAATGAAATTCAAAATACTAACAATAAGTTACAAAGCCATTAACAACTCTGCCCCCAGCTACATCACTAGCCTAGTCTCAAAATACCAACCAAAATCGCCCTCTTCATTCCTCTTCCTCAGACCTCTTGCTCTCTAGCTCCCTCATAACCTCCTCCCATATTCGCCTACAGGACTTCTCCCGAGCCTCATCCATCCTCTGGAATTCTCTACCACCATATCCGTCAGACTGTCTCCAAATTTATGCACTTTTAGGCGATCCCTCAAAACTTTCCTCTTCAGAGAAGCCTATCCTGCCTCCATCTAACAAATGTACTATTTTCTCCATTAGCTCATCCCCCACAGCTATTACCCTTTTGTATAACCTGACCCTCCCTACTAGAGATTGTAAGCTCCAACGAGCAGGGCTCTCCAATTCCCCCATGTATTGAATTGTATTGTAATTGTACTGTCTGCCCCAATGTTGTAAAGCGATGCGTAAACTGTCGGCGCTATATAAATCCTGTATAATAATGATATTAAGTCAAATATAATACAATTACACACACAATATATATATATATATATATATATATATATATATATATATATATATATATATATATATATATATATATATATATATATACATATATACACACACATATATACACACACACACACACATACCACATACACACACACACATTTTTTTTTTTTTTTTTTTTAAATGTCAACTTTGGTGTTGGTTTTGGCCAAGTGCATCCTGAATTTTCAGTTTGGGCACCACTAATTTGTGTTTTTACACACCAAAAAGCAACAATGCATCTTTTCAATGCAAGCACACAATATTTTATCATATTAACCACTTCCAGACCAGCCTCGTTTTGGATTTTAGATATTTACATGTTTAAAAAACAGTTTTTTTTGCTAGAAAATGACTTAGAACCCCCAAACATTATATATTATTTTTTTTTTTCAAACACCCTAGAGAATAACATGGCGGTCATTGCAATACTTTTTTTCACACCGTATTTGCACAGCGGTCTTACAAGCGCACTTTTTTTTGGAGTAAAGTAAATTGAGTAAATTGATACCCAACATGTCCTGCTTCAAAATCCCTTGTAATAGAAAAAAGCATGACCGGTCCTCTTAAATATGAGATCTTGGGTCAAAAAGTCCTCAGATCTCATATTTGGACTTCAATGAAAAAAAATAAAAATGTCATTTAAAAAAAAAAGGACATTTGTAAATTTACCTTTAAGACGTATGGGCGGAAGTGACGTTTTGACGTCGCTTCCACCCTCCTATGGTATAGAGATGAATGGGGGCCATCTTAGCCTCACTCATCTCTATACACAGGTAGGGAAAGGACCCGATCGCCTCCGCCGCTGCCGACGGCTCCGGTAAGCGGCGGAAGGCACGGGAGAGCGGCGGGAGCGGGCACCTCTCCCGCCGCTGATTACGGTGATCTCGCGGCGAATCCGCCGCGATGACCACCATTATCGGAAAGGGGACCGCTCACTGTAAAGAGGGATACCTCGGTTGTGGCAGCAGCTGCTGCCGTTACCGAGATATCCCTCTTCAAAAAAATGACGTATATATACAGTGAGCGGTCGGGAAGTGGTTAAAAATTCTGTAACTACAGGAAAATACTTGCCAGAAATCCAGTGAACTAACTTCTTGATTGTCAAAGTCACTACCTCTGCTGCACAAATATTCCAATCCCAATTGCAAGCCTTGCTCTAGTTCTCGGATACAAAACCCTGCCTCTTCCCCGCCTTCTTCACATGCATCATTTGATCTCTCTCTCAGCAAGTGTTAACCTCCACTCTAAACTGTCACGCTTTCTGTAGGAAAATTATTCTTGGGAAAAAATAGTTCTGGGGGCAAGCCTACATCAACAGGAACTGACCTAGTGCACCCTGCTCACCTCTCTGTCCAGCAGCTGCCCCTACAAGAATTTTACAAGCCTGGTGATATTACCAGCTTTTACTTATTATAGGAACATATACAAAATAATACAAAATAATCTCATGATTAAAAGCGGTTGTACACCCTTACATATACCACATGAAGTGACCTGCCTCAGGTATTGCACAGAGATTAATTAAATCCTCCTACATACGTTTTACCTCTTTATTTGCACGCATTTCTCCTGTAGAGCCTTCTAAAACACAAAGATCAAGCAGGAAGAGGTCTGAGGTCACACACACGTGCTTTGGACTGAGGCTAGTACACATTTTAAAAGGGATGTGCTTTGTTAAATTTTCAAAGACTGATGTTTACAACCAAAATTGAATCTAGTGTTTAATACTCTAGTGGATAGTCTGTATGTGTGCAATCATCATTCTTGATGCATGATCGACAGTACACTATTACAGGATAGGTCACTAAGACAGCACATTGTGTTCAAAAAAAAAAAAAGTGTGACAAGTGAACCTACACAGTATGATTATTAAGAGTAAGCATGGGGTCTTAAAGGAGTTGTAAAGGCAGAAGGTTTTTTTTTTTTTTTTTTTTAATCTCACTGCATTCTATGCATCAAGATAGAAACCTTGTGTGTAGAAGCATCTCCAGGACCCCCCAATTATTTACCTGAGCCCCATCTCTCTCCAGCGATGTCCACGAACGTCTAAGCCATCCGGTACACTCCTCTCGATTGGCTAAGACACAGCAGCGAATCATGGGGAGAGAGGGGGCTGGGCCTGGTCGGGCCAAAAGAGCTTTGGCCATACTTGTCCTTGAAACGAGACCTTTACAAATATTTTTTAAATTCTACTTCAAATTATTTACAGACTTTACAAAATGTTAAAGGCTACAGTTTCCTGTTTTAAAAATAAACCAAAATAAAAGAAGAAGCATAGTAGAAATGCTGGTTTAGGTATACTTTACAAAGAAAACCCCAAACCACAAGCCACATTTAACACAGGCCTTTAATGCCAATTTACAAATGAGCACAACACAGGCTCATGAGACTTCCAGTTATTGATGGCAAATTAGATTTTTACTATTCTGTTGTAGCCGTCTTGGTTAGCAGAAATTAAAAAGGTACGCTGGCATCTGACCAGCAACCTGGCATCTGTTTTCTATCAGTAATGATATTCTGGCAGGAAGCTTGGTCACTGTTGGATTGCCCAAATCAGCTCGTCCAAAGCACAGCTGTCACGTCATTGGACATAAAAAGTTGAATCGCAGCTGGTGGGGATGGCTGTTGAAAACTGTGATGGGGAACAATTACAAATCAACTTTTCGATGTCGGAAGTCCATGTTTACACAAGTAAAAATATAAAAAAGGGTGAGCGAGAATATAGCAATAATGCAGACAACATATTCTTTGGTTGGGAAGTGCAGCAACTCCCAAAATGTAGTAAAAACTTTAACAAGACCTAAATCATCTTCTAACAAGAAGATTCAAAAGCAGATTTACCCACTTTGCAGCTGTAAACCTCTGCTCTTCAGGAAAGCATTTTCACAACCCATTCAGCTAAAAGAGCTTTTACGAGGTCGGGTCCTGATGTTGGTGAAGATCGGATTTGTATTTGGCTTTTTAATTCTTTCCAAAAGGTTGTCAGAACATTTGGGGGTTAAAAGAATTATATATATATATATTAGGGTTGTGAAAGTTAAAAGATTAATCGTTAATTTTTTTGATTGATCAAAATTCTTTTGATTGATACTCACCTCTCCCCCAGCTTCCGAGTCTTCAGGGAGTTCCGTCGGAGATCCCCAAGTGCCTCCGTCTGCTAACGAAGGGAAGGGGGGAGGAGTCCGGTGACGTTGAAGTTCTGATTGAACATAACGTGTTCGAGGGAGGAGCTACGCATGACGTCACCCACTGCTGCCCTACGAAACTAACACGATTGTCGGCTTTACATGCTGTGTTTTTATCATCTTTATGTGAATAGTTTGTGTTTGAACACAAAAATTAAATCTTATACTTAAGCGGTGAGCACTTAGATCTTTTCTTTCTACCCGTGACCTGGCGTCCTTGCTGAGATCTAAGGAGACGTGAGAGAAGTTTATGGTCTGTGTTAACCCTTTTGATACCCACTTGCACGACCACCTGTTTGCACAGGGGTCCATGCCATAAGGTGAAGGTGATTAATTAGACCGGAGGTGGAGGGGATTGTCACGCTACTGTGGGAAAAAAATAAAAATAAAAAAAAATGACTTACGTCAGTGCTACAGTTTGAATTTAAAATGTATTTGTGTGAACTGTGAAGTTAAGTCATGGATTGTGGAAACTAACTAATGTCGGGTGATTGTATATAGTGTATACCACATTTACCACCGACTAATGCAGAGTTGCAATGCAAGGAGATCATCTAAAAAGGTAGTTGGATCTGTATGTGCGTTATAATTAATCGAAATTAGACGATAAAAAAAAAAAAAAAAAAAAAATCGATTAAATCGAACACGAAAATTTTAATCAGGAACAGCCCCAATATATATATATATATATTTATATATATATATATATATATATATATATATATATATATATATATATATATATATATGTGTGTGTGTGTGTGTGTGTGTGTGTGTGTGTGTGTGTGTGTGTGTGTGTGTGTGTGTGTGTGTGTGTGTGTGTGTGTGTGTGTGTGTGTGTGTCTTTCACACTGGAGACACGGCAACAGCTGTTTCGGGTCGGTTTGTAGGCGCTATTTTTAGCGCAATAGCGCCTGCAAACCGCCCCAGTGTGAAAGCAGCCTAAGTTACCAAGTCTTAAATATACCCAGTTATTCAAGAATTGAAATGTGGTATTTTTTTATTATAAGAACTTGAATAATAGAAATGTGAATAATATCTTTATTACCATTTATCTTTGATATGTAGAAGTATATCCATTTATTTGTATCATCACAAAATATACCTGATATTAATTTGTACTTTAATTTGCACTGTATTTTTAGTTAATAAATATATATTTTTAAGCAATATCATTTGTATCACTTGTCTTCAAAATAGCACGGATAAACGAACTTGAATTTCTTGTTGGTATTGGTAGAAAATTGTAAATCTCCCAAATCAAAGATTTGCATATTTTCATAATTACAATACATTTTATTATTTCAGTATAAACATTCCGACAAGGTGTCCAATAAGGAGTGAGGTCATTGCTCTGAGGCCACTCAAATTATTCTATACCACAGTGGCCAAACCACAAAGGGTCCCCCACAAGGTTTTGAAGTACACATCTGTCTAAATACTACAGCATACCAAAACATTTCATGGTAATCTTCACTGGAAACACCCAATCTCAGTCATATGGAGAAGTGTCCAGTGCTTGGCCATATAGGTAGGTCAGGTGTTCACAAACTAGCGATCATATAGTTCAGCCCTCAAAATTTCCACTAGCCTGCTTGCATTTGGCGAGTGGAAATTAGCCCAGGGCGAGTGTGGAGCTACATCGGAGGGGGGTGTTTGCTGCTGGCAGGTGGGGTTGAAAGGGAGACGATTCTCCTCCCAGCGAAGCCAGAAAACTGTGGGGGGAAGGGAGAGGAGAGCCAGCTGGCTCACACAGAGAGGGGAACTCCCTGTCAAAAAAAGTCCAGCCTCCTATGATAGACAGCACACTGGTCTCATTTAGCATAAGCCAGGACATTTTATGTTTAAGTTGGTCGAAAGGTAGGGCTGCTGACTTCGTTTCTTGCTATTGTAATTTTTGCTGAGACGAATATAAATGTGAGGAGCCTTTGTTGTTTTTTTTTTTTTATTTTGCCAGTCTAGCCGGTACCATATACCACCTTAGTAGAACCTTATAATTTGCTTCTATAATTGGAGGTATTAACAAGCGATCTAGAGGCTGCTATTGCATGCTATTCCTCTAGGTCCAGGGTTTCTTGTAAGTTCTAATCCCATGGAGCCATATAGGTCAATTTTACTGAGACATACATCAAAATCTTATATATTGCCGACATGTGACCTCTAATGTTATCATGTTGTCGACATGTGTTCCATGGGTGAAATTGTTGCTAGGTTTCCCTTGCGTGCTAAGGTTAGTACATAATGGTTTATTTGGGTGAATCTGTAGTATTCAGAGTTTGGAATAGGGGTATTTATCTATTAGTAACCTTTTGGATAGCATACCTTTGTGGTCACAGATCTGCTATCCTCAAAGCCCTTGTTGGACCACCACTCAAATGCAGGGGGGGGTTGAGGCCCGGGGTGAATTCTCCATACCAAAGAGAGGTGCAAGCAGATTATGGGGGGGATTTAAATTTCTGTGTCCTTGAAAGTCTGTCCCAAAATGTCTAACGACAAGGAGAGAGTGGGGCATAATATGGGCAGTCTCCTTTTCACCGGTAGCCACATAATATGGGAAATTGGGTTGGGGTGACAGGAGAAAGACTCCATGGTCATCCATAGTGCTTGGGATTGTTGGGAGTGGAACTTGGTGAGCTGGGCCAACTGGGCTACATAGAAGTATTTCTGCAGATCAAGCAGTCCAAGACCTTCCTTTTGTTTTAGTGTAAACAAGGTAGCTTTGTTCACTCTGGGCCTCCCCATTGCATAAAACATTTAAAAAGGGGTTGTAAATTAAACTCAAACACTTGATATTTACCTGCTCTGTGCAAGGGTTTTTCAGAGCGCAGCCCCGATCCTCCTTCTGGGGTCCCCCGCCCGTGCTCCTCCTAGTAATCAGATGCCCCCACAAAAAGCCGCTTTCCATGGGGGAACCTGTGCGGGCCCGCTTCTGAGTTCCGCTGCTGCAACTATTGATGTAGATAGCGTGACTCGGCCCACCCCCGTTCCTGGATTTGATTGACAGCAGTGGGAGTCAATGGCTCATGCACATTGCTGGATCGGATGGGCTCAGGCAAGAATCAAATGACGGCGGGCGGTGGGGCTCTAGTTCTGGATGGACGTCACATGACGGCGCCCAGAAAGGCTGCACCGTGTTGCTAGGACACGGCGCAACACCGATCGCTGTAAAGAGCCGCGGCTTTTTAACTTGATCGGCTGTGTCCAATCACAGCCATTACATGTAAACACAGAGATGCCGGTAATCAGCGCTCCTTGTCTGACACAGAGTGTGAGGAGAGGAAAGCCGATCAGCGGCATCTCCTCACAGAGGCATGTAATCAGGGCACTGATAATCAGTGCCCTGATTACAATAAAGTGCCCACAGTGCCAGAAGTGAGTGCCCACCAGTGCCAGCAAACAGTGCCCATTAGTGATGCCAGTCAGTGCTGGCTATCAATGCCGCCCAGTGCCCAAGGGTGTGGCATATTCGTGCCACCTAATCAGCGGAGCTCCATGAGCACAGACTCATCAGCGCCCATCAGTGAAGTAGAAAAAATTACTTATTCACAAAATTTACTGACAGAAACTAAGAAAACTATTTTTTTTTTTTCAACATTTTCAGCTTTTGTTTTTAGGAAAAGATAAAAAAAAGAAAAAAAGAAAAAAAAAAAAATTAGAGTTACGCTTACCGGTAACGTCTTTTCCTGTAGTCTTTCAGGACAGCCACCATGAGAGATAGTCTCCTCCTCTTCCTCTAGGAAACACTGCGCCAGCCCATAAATTCTCACTTCCCCTGCCGGACCTCAGTTTTTTTCGAGATAACCTCCGGCCAGCTGGGGAGACACAAGAACACATTAATAACATATTCAATTAACATTGTCAAGCTGCGTTCTGGTCTTACGTAAGACCCCCCCAAAAATTACTCGGGTGGGTAACCGTGGCTGTCCTGAAAGACTACAGGAAAAGACGTTACCGGTAAGCGTAACTCTAATTTTCCCTAGTCGTCATTCAGGACAGCCACCATGAGAGGATAAGCGAGCACTTACCAGTTAGGGTGGGACTACAAGCTTGCAAAACCTTGCGTCCAAAGGCTTGCTCGCCTGCCGAAACCAGATCCACTCTATAATGTCTTATGAACGTGGAATAGCTGGACCATGTTGCAGCCCTGCATATCTGGTCTGGCGTAGCTCCAGCCCTTTCTGCTTGAGAAGTTGCCATAGCTCTTGTCGAGTGTGCCTTGATACCTGAAGGAATCTCTTTCCCTGATAAGGTATATGCTTGGCCAATTGTTGACCTGAGCCACCTGGCGATTGTGCGTCGGGACGCTCTGAAACCCTTTCTGGCCCCAGAAAATAAAATAAACAGTGAGTCTGACTTTCTTATTGATTTGGTCAGCTCAAGGTACTTTAGGATACTTCTCCTTACATCTAAAAAATGAAATTTCAGTTCCCCTTCACTTGTGGGGTTGGGACAGAACGAAGGTAAGACTACCTCCTGGCTTCGGTGGAAACCCGAAGCCACTTTCGGCAAAAAGGCCGGATCAGTTTTGAGCACTATCCGGTCTGGCAAAATTACACAAAACGGGGGTCTAATTGATAGAGCCTCAATTTCACTGACCCTCCTGGCAGTGGTTACCGCCACCAAAAAAAACAGTTTTTAACGTGAGATCCCCTAGCAAACACCCGTCTAAGGGCTCAAAAGGAGGTCCTGTCAAACTTTGCAGGACTAGGGATAGATCCCACCCGGGGAAGGGTGGGCTCCTGACTGGTCTCTGCCTAGACAGAGCCTTAAAGAACCTGACCACCCAAGGATTGGAGGCCAGAGATTTCTCCAAATAAGCACTAAGTGCTGATACTTGACTTTTAAGAGTGGCTACGGATAACCCCTTGTCCGCCCCACACTGCAGGAATTCCAGCACAGCTATGGGACTCTGCACTGAAAAGGAACTTGCTACACACCAGTCATTGAAGCAGAGCCAGACCTTTCTATATATCCGACGCGTCTCCTTTTTCCTGCTACTGAGAAGGGTAGAGATTAACCTGTCTGAAAAACCTTTAGCTTTCAGAATGCCTTCCTCAGTAGCCAGGCTGCCAACTTCCATTGGTGAACCTGGGGACAAAGGACTGGGCCCTGCGAGAGGAGATCCTCCAGAACTGGGAGGAACATGGGGGGCTCCGCTGCCAGCTGTCTGAGAACCGAAAACCATGCCCTCTTTGGCCAGTATGGGGCTACTAGAATCAGAGTCGTGTCTTCTAGCTGAAATTTTCTCAGCACCGCTGGTAACAGTACCGGAGGAGGGAAGGCGTAACAAGTCCTGAACTGCCAACTTTGGGTCAGGGCGCCCACTCCCAGAGCTCCCTCTCCCCTGTTTAGGGAGAAAAAACAAGGGACTTTCGCTTTGTCTTTTGACGCGAAGAGATCCACCTCTGGGGGACCCCATTTCTCGGAAATCAGATTGAAGACCTCCTGGTTGAGGACCCAATCTCCTTCCCTCAGCCTCCTGCGGCTGAGAAAATCCGCTACAATATTCCTCTCTCCCCTCAGAAATACTGCTGAGAGAGAGAGAGAGAGAGAGAGAGAGTATTGGACTCGGCCCAGCTTAAGATGTCGATCGCTAGGGCCAGCAGGACCCCACTTCTTGTGCCGCCCTGCTTGTTTATATAGGCTACGGTTGAAGAGTTGTCCGACCGTACCTGAACATGCTGACCCTGAATGACCTTCCCGAAAAACCTGAGGGCAAGTCCGACTGCCCTCAGTTCCTTCCAGTTGGAAGATCTTCTCAGGTCTTCGCCCTTCCAAGTGCCCTGGGTGACCAGGGAACCCAGATGTGCCCCCCAGCCCTTGCCACTTGCGTCTGTCGTTATTACCTGAGAGACGGGAACAAGCCACAGACGTCCCTGTGACAGATTCCCCTCTTTCCTCCACCACCACAGGGATCTTTTTATGTGGTGAGGTACGTGTACTAGGGTGTCTAGATCCCCCTGACTGTTGTCCCATATCCTTAGCACAAAAGTCTGCAGGGGCCGAAAGTGCAGTCCTGCCCACTGCACTGCTGGGAGGGCTGAGGTTAGAAGGCCTAGTGTTGACATCAGAGACCTCTTGGAGACCTGCTGACTGCACTGCAGAGCGGCCACCGCTCTGTTCAGCTTCGTGATCTTTTCCAAAGGCAGAAAGACCCTCAACTGCGTTGAGTCCAGCAGGTATCCCAGATACACAATGCGCTGTGTAGGAATGAGGTTGGACTTGTCTAAGTTCAACAACCACCCCAGACCTGTTAGGACCCTCTTTACTAGATCTAGGTCCCTGAGCAGCTGATCTGGGGATCCGGCAAACAGGAGTAGGTCGTCCAGATATGCTATGACCGACACCCCCTGTAACCGCAGGAAAGCCATCGCCTCCGCTAGGATCTTGGTAAAGATGCGGGGTGACGAGGATAGCCCGAAGGGCAGCGCTTGAAACTGGAGGTGCACTATTGTACCGTCTAGATCTATTGCCAATCGGAGAAATCTCTGAGAGGCTTCTGCGATGGGGACGTGTAGGTACGCGTCCCTCAGGTCCAACGAGACCATAAAGCAATCCTGCGGAAGCAGAGCCCTTACCGTGAAGATAGACTCCATGCGGAACCTCTTGTAGGTAATGGACCTGTTTAGGGGCTTTAAATTCAGGATCAACCTGAATTTTCCGGAAGGTTTCATTACCACAAATATGTGGGAATAGAATCCCTTCCCCTCTTCCCCCCTTGGTACTCTGCGCACTACTTCCTGTTGTTCTAGCTCCCTTAGAGCTTCCAACAACGCTTCGGCTTTTGTCCTGCAATTGGAAAGATGCGTGACAAGAAACCTTAGCGGAGGGGGACTTGTAAACTCCAGGTGGTACCCCCTTCTTATGACCCCGAGGATGAACTGGTTGGGGGAGATCATCTCCCACTGCGGAAGGAAAGCCCCCAGTCTTCCTCCCACCGGGCCTAGGGAGTCATTGATCTTTGCGGGCCTTTTCAGGAGGGCGAAAAATCGCCCCTCCTCGGCTCCTGCCTCCTTGGCCCCAAGCTTTCTTTTGCCCCTCTGGTTTAGGAGTAACCTTTCGTTTTTGCGGACGAAACCCCTTCTTCGTCTGCACTGGGGCCTTCCGTTTGAGAGGAAATGATTTCTTCCTATCCGCCGTTCTGTCTAAGACAGAGTCCAACCCGGGACCGAAGAGGAGGTCACCTGTCAGGGGTACCCAGCATAATTTAACCTTAGAGGCGCTATCGCCAGGCCAGGTTTTTAGCCAGAGAGCCCTTCTGGCAGAGTTTGCCAGGGCCGCTGATCTGGCTGACATGCGGACTGATTCCGCCGAGGCGTCTGCAATATATGCGACACCTCTTAGGATCGTGGGGAAAGAAGACAATATAGTTTCTTTGGCCGTACCAGACTCAATGTGCTGCTGAATCTGGGACAGCCAATGCTCCAGGTTGCGGGCTACCACCGTAACAGCCATTTCAGGCTTTAGGTTGCCTACAGTAGACTCCCACGTCTTTTTGAGTAAGGAGTCCATTCGCTTGTCCATGACATCGGACAAGGCACCCATATCCTCAAATGCCAGGTCCGTATGTCTAGACACCTGCGAGAAGGCGGCATCCAATTTGGGGATCTTATTCCAAATGGCCGTAGGGTCCTCTGAGAAGGGGAACCTTCTCTTTAGGGAGCCAGAGAAAAAGGGTCTCTTCTCAGGGTCCTGCCACTCCTTCTTAATGGTTTCTATCAGAACATCATGGACTGGGAAAACCTCTCTCTTCTGTTCCCCTAAGCCCCTGTACATTCTATCATGGAGGGATAGGGGTCTCCTCTCCTCCTGTATCCCGAGGGTTGTGTAAATGGCCCCTAGAAGGTCTTCGACTTCGTCTAGGGACAATTTATACCTAGAAGGCCTTCTGGATTCCCCATCCAGGCCCTCTCCCTCTGACTCCTCCTGAGAGTCAGAGGTGCCACTATCTGGCTGCCTAAGCTCCACCTCGGAAGGGCCTGAGATTTCCTCTGCCATAGCTGTGAGTACAGGTCTGGCAGGTGCAGAGCCCTGAGCTTGTGGCGGGGTTGTTTCCTGTGAACCAGGGTTGGTAGGGAGCTGAAACTTTTCAAACAGGGCCTTAAATGAAGAAAAGGTAGAAGAAAGCTCCTTAACCGAGGCTGCCAAACCAGACTCCTGCTCAGATTCCCTCTCTCTGACCAGGGAGTCTACACAGTCCCTGCAAATGACCTTAGTCCATGATTCCCCCAAAACTTCTCTGCAAGAGGCACACTTCCTCTTAGAGCTATGGGTAGACCTTGTCTTTTCCGTAGCTTTCTGAAATACATGCAGGAAGATAGGCAGAAAACATGTTAAAACAGACATGTTTTTTTTTTTTTTTTTTACAGGAGGAAGTAGCAGGAAACAACCCTGGGAGTGCACTAGACCCGCTCTATACAACAGGGATCCGAGCCTCCCCCCCCCCCCCGACCACCCAGGGGGTCTGCTCCCCCCAAGACAGGAACCATATCCTGGAGGGGCAATCCTAGATAGAGAGGACCCTTCCCCAGGGAACTCTTACCTTAGGAAGGCTGGAGGTGGTGTCACTGTGTGCTGTAGCATCTGCCTCAGACATGACTGCAGGTGGTTGCTTCCCAGGGAGTCTCACGCAGCCTGTGTGCGATCCGGACTCTCTCCAGCCTGAGCCCGGCCCTTTATCAGCTCCGTGACCCGGAACCGGAAGTCACAGGTCAAAGGCAACAGGTCCGGTTTCCGCCGGAAATGACGTCACTCGTCGACCAGGCGCGCTGGTTCCAAAAAGAAAAAATGTGCAGCCTATACCCTTGCATAGGGAAACCGGACTGCTGCCTTGCTGCGCCCCTGTGGACGCGATAAGGGGCCCCCACGACCTGATGCCGCGCTCGACAAGGAAGGGGTGGCTGTATGTAAGGTAAGCAATGATAGTTTAGCCCCCTGGCAACACTTGCTTTCCTAAGGGATTAAAAAACAAGATTGGCCACAGTCTCCCTGACCGCTCTGGCCTGGTTCCTTGCACAGTGTCTCCCCACCGGAGGAAACACTAATAACTGAGGTCCGGCAGGGGAAGTGAGAATTTATGGGCTGGCGCAGTGTTTCCTAGAGGAAGAGGAGGAGACTATCTCTCATGGTGGCTGTCCTGAATGACGACTAGGGAAAAACACAACAACAACACACACAAGTGATTAAATACCACCAAAAGAAAGCTCTATTTGTGTGAAGAAAATAACAAAATTTCACATGGTTACAGTGTGCTGCAATTGTCATTCAAAGTGTGACAGCGCTGAAAGCTGAAAAAGTGCCCTGTATTAATGCATAAAAAGGTTTTTGAGTCTTGAGACTTTACAATCACTTTAACCACTTTCAGACCGGACCAATTTGCAGCCAAAAGGACCAATTTGCAGCCAAAGGCCCCTTTTTTGCGATTCGGCACTGCGTCGCTTTAACTGACAATTGCGCGGTCGTGCTACGTGGTTCCCAAACAAAATTGGCGTCCTTATTTTCCCACAAATAGAGCTTTCTTTTGGTGGTATTTGATCGCCCCTGCGGTTTTTATTTTTTGCGATATAAACAAAAAAAGAGCGACAATTTTGAAAAAAAAAAACGCATTATTTTTTGCTATAATAAATATCCCCCAAAAATATATAAAAAAACATTTTTTTCCCTCAGTTTAGGCCGATACGTATTCTTCTACATATTTTTGGTTAAAAAAAAAAAAAAAAAAAAATAATAATATCG
Organism: Lithobates sylvaticus; assembly: GCA_028564925.1. Lineage (NCBI taxonomy): Eukaryota > Metazoa > Chordata > Amphibia > Anura > Ranidae > Lithobates > Lithobates sylvaticus. Next base: position 146,798,798 of record CM053029.1, on the reverse strand, counting down.
CAATAAGCGATTGATTGGTTTGCGCAGAAGTTATAGCGTTTACAAGATAGGGGATAGTTTTTATAGCATTTTTATTATTATTATTTTTTTTTATTAGTAATGGCGGCGATCAGCGATTTTTATTGTAACTGTGACATTATGGCGGACACAGCGGACATTTTGACACATTTTTGGGACCATTGTCATTTATACAGCAATCAATGCTATTTAAATGCATTGATTCCTGTATAAATGACACTGGCAGTGAAGGGGTTAACCACAAGGGGGCAGTGTAGGGGTTATGTATGCCTAGGAGTGTGTTTCTTACTGTGGGGGGGCGTGGCTGTCAGCTAGTGAATGCTGATCTCTGCTCCAATCACAGGGAGCAGAGATCAGCGTCACTAGTTGCTAGGCATAACGAGGAGATGCTGTTTATCTCGGCATCTCCCTGTTCAGCCTTCCCGTGAGACGATTGCGGGTGTCCCCGCGGCAATCGAGTCCGCAGGGCCCGTGACTTGACTCACGGGGGTCCCGACCGGCGCGGGAGTGCGCCGCTCCCGATGGCACAGACAGGCATTAAGGAGGGACTTGTATATACGCCCTCCTGCCTGTACGTGCCATTCTGCCGACGTATATCTGTGTGCGGCGGTCTCGGAAGTGGTTAACAGTGTAATTTCATGAGCTAATTTAGGAGGGCGTGTTTAGAGGTGGAACAAGGGGCAGGGTAAAGGTTGGGTGAGAAAACTGGTGGCAAGTAACTCTTAAGGCCTAGCTAGTAGCTCAGGACTGATATTTTGAGCCCTGATATAGTGTATGTGTATGCATGTATGTGCGTGTGTGTGCGAAATTCTCCAAATATAAAAAAAGAAAAAAAAAAAAAAAATCGGCAAAATGCATAAACATAAGAGAATACATTGCTTTCTCCGGGATGTTTTCCTAAAACTTTTACATTGGAAAAAAGTCCTACAATCTGCAATTTTGGTGCACTGATCTGAAGTTAAAAGCAAAGCACAGCTGGTCATAAAGTGGGGATTAACAGGTGTACGATATATTGACAGAATTTCAGGCCAAAGAGAGCAGGAAAAGGATGGGTTTAATAAGGGATGGAGTAGAATTCCACTCTTCTCCATTCTCAGCCATGGAGTAAAAACACAACCTGTTTATCCATCAGAGGGTTATGTTTAGCTTACATAAAAGATCTGCCTCGAGCAAATATTTACATTCGGGGGTGAAGAAGAAAAAGAACTCATGCCAATAGAACCATTTCTTCTGAAATTTATTCTGGGAGCCCTTTAAAAGCATTTCAAACTTCCTATCTGCAAAGTCTGTGCATGAAGGAACATCTTCAATTGGTCAATTAGTGAACTCTTTCTACTAGATACGAGTTCAGCAATGATTTTTGGAGGAATGAAAATCTTTTCTGGATTGAACCAATTGCCCATTCTATTTGTTCATAAAGGGAAATGTCTTTTTAGACTTAAAGCGGTAGTAAACCCGCTGACTTTTTTTTTTTCCTCCTACACCTGTAAAAGGCAAAAGGCATAATGAGCTAGTATGCACTGCATACTAGCTCATTATGAAATACTCACCTTAGAACAAGACGTCGGTATCTCACCCGGTCCACGTCGAGGGAGCTGACATTTTTTCCTCGGCGTGTCTTTGGCGATGTGAGTGGCCGAAGCCGCGATGTCGTCCATGCGCGCGGGAGACTACTTTCCGGCAACTTCCGGCGTCTGCTGGACTTTCAGCCAAGAATCCCCGGAGCGCATGCGCCGCTGATGTCAGCGGCTCATTGCAAGGGGAATATCTCCTAAAACCATACAGGTTCAGGAGATATTCTCTTTACCTACAGGTAAGCCTCATTATAGGCTTACCTGTAGGTAAAAAGTAAAAAAAAAAAAAAAAAAAAAAAAAAAAAAAAATTACTATACAACCACTTTAAGGAGCTCTCTTTGTACCCAAAAAGGATTAGTGAGATGGGGAATCAAGTGCAACAATGCTGATGCTTTTGTGCACAGCAGAAGTGAGCATATCCACATTAGCAAGCGTACAGTGCATCTGGAAAGTATTCACATCGCTTCACTTTTTCCACATTTTGTAAAGTTAGACTTATTCCAAAAATTTACTAAATTAATACATTTTCCTAAAAATTCTACAAGTATTACCCCATAATGACAAACACGAAAGAAGTTTGTTTGAAATATTTGCAAATTTATAAAAAATAAAATAAAAAAAACACAACATACATGTACATAAGTTTTTACAGCCTTTGCTCAATACTTTGTTGAAGCACCTTTGGCACCAATTACAGCCTCAAGTCCGAGTATGATGCTACACACTTGGCACACCTATTTTAGGCAGTTTGTCCCATTCTTCTTTGCAGGACCTCTCAAGCGCCATCAGGTTGGATGGGGAACACCGGTGCACAGCCATTTTCTGATCTCCCCAGAGATGTTCTATCGGGTTTTAGTCTGCGTTCTGGCTGGGCATTCAGAGTTGTCCCATAGCTACTCCTTTGTTATCTTGGCTGTATACTTAGGGTCATTATCCTATTGGAAGATGAACCTTTGCCCCAGTCTGAGGTCCAGAGCGCTCTGGAGCAGGTTTTCATCAAGGATGTCTCTGTACATTTCTGCATTCATCTTTCCCTCAATCCCGACTAGTCTCCTAGTTCCTGACGCTGAAAAGCATCCCCACAGCATGATGCTGCCACCACCAGGCTTCACTGTAGGGATTGTATTGGCCAGGTGATGAGTTGTTCCTGGTTTCCTCCAAACAGGATGCTTGCAATTCAGGCCAGAGTGTTCAATCTTTGTTTCATCAGACCAGAGAATTTCTCATGGACCGAGAGTCCTTCAGGTGCCTTTGGCAAACTCCAGGCGGGCTGTCATGTGCCTTTTACTGAAGAGTGGCTTCCGCCTGGCCACTCGAACCATACAGGCCCGATTGGTGGAGTGCTGCGGAGATTGTTGTTCTTCTGGAAGATTCTCCAATCTCCACAGAGAAAAAAAAGCTGGATCTAAATCAGTGACCTTCGGGTTCTTGGTCACCTCCCTAAGGCCCCTTTCACACTGGGGCGTTTTTCAGGTGCTACAGAGCTAAAAATAGCGCCTGTACAGCGCCTGAAAAAATCCGGCCCCATTCACTCCAGTGTGAAAGCCGGCGGGCTTTCACACTGGAGCGGTGCGCTAGCAGGACGGCCCAAAAAGTCCTGCTAGCAGCATCTTTGGAGTGGTGAATTCTTCGCTCCTATACCGCTCCTAATGGGACACCGTGGTAATACCGCCGCAAAGCTTTTTCGGCTGCTAGCGGGGGTTAAAACCGCACGGCTAGCGGCCGAATACCGTGGCTAAAACGACGGTAAAGCAGCGCTTAATATAGCGCTGCTTTACCGCCGACGCCGCTCCCGCCCCAGTGTGAAAGGGGCCTGAGGCCCTTCTCTCCCTATTGCTCATTTGGCCGGGCGGCCCGAAGAGTCCTGGTGGTTCCAAACTTCTTCCATTTACGGATGATGGAGGCCACTGTGCTCATTGGGACCTTCAATGCGGAAAACATTTTTCGGTACCCTTACCCAGATCTGTGCCTCGATACAATCCTGTCTCAGAGGTCTACAGACAATTCCTTGGACTTCAAGGCTTGGTTTGTGTTCAAACATGCACTGTTAACCGTGGGACCTTATACAGACAGATGTGTGCCTTTCCAAATCATGTCCAATCAACTGCATTTACCACAGGTAGACTCCATCCTTGAGATGTTTCTACAACTTGATTGATCAGTGGAAACAGGATGCACCCGAGTGTCATGGCAAAGGCTGTGAAAACTTATGTACATGTGATTTTTTTGTTTTTATTATTTTTAATAAATTTGCAAAGATTTCAAACAAACTTCTTTCACGTTGTCATAGGGTATTGTTTGTAGAATTCGGAGGAAAATAATGAATTTAATCAGTTTTGGAATAAGGCTGCAACATAAAATGTGGAAAAAGTGAAGCGCTTTGAATACTTTTCCGATGCACTGTATTGCTTGAAGCTGCAACTTTAGGTGTATAGAAGTCGGGGGGGGGGGGGGGATCATCTGCAGCCTCCCAACACTGCCTCTGGGTCGGTCCTCTTCATTCCTTTCTATGGTATGGCTACCTCTTCAAAGACAGGCAGATCAGGGATCCGACTCTGGTAGAGACAGAGAAGGGGCATGGCATTTTGATACTCTGGGCTGAGATGGTTGTATTAAAGCAGTTTGTCGTCTGATAAATTGACATATTTGCAGAAAAATGTGCCTTTGTCAGGATAGCCACCTGTTGCGTGCCAAAAAAAGAAGAAGAACTAGAGCTGGATGGTGTTAAAATGAAATCCTACTGGGTGATGCTGGGTCCCAATATGACATGTGGGTCCTCGGCACCCCCATTTTATATTGGGACATGTCCCAATAGGCTTCTATGGACTGCCGACACAGGGATGCACACATCACCTGTGCATTCCCATGCTGGGAAAACATGGACCTGCATGGGGCACACAGTCAAACCCCCCGTGTAAATGGACCCCAAATGCCAAGTTTGAAAACTTTACACTGTAAAGTAAATACATTCCAAAATATAGCTCCAGATTTTATTGTAAAAGGTCAGAGATACAGGGTGGCGATATTTTCGCCTGTCACAGAGGGTATGACCCAGGAAAGGGGTATTCAGGGTCTTGGTTCCAAAAGGGAAGGACCACGGCCCTGGACCTGTATAGCACCCCACAGCTGACACACTAAACACCTAGGACACACACAGACCATGTCACACCACTTTTATGCGTTCCGTCCCAAATGGACTTAAACTTAATCCCCAATTGGAGTGAAACGCTGACATGGTTGCGGGCAGGGACTGTGTATGAACCCAGCTTGAATGAATAAATCACATTATGTGATGTTATCAGTGTGTGGGCTTGTCCTCTGTATTCGTAGTTTTGTTACGAGTGTGAAACACAAAGTGGCCTGGAGGATTATATGCACATGCCCTGGAGTGGTGCCGTTTTCCTTTACCCTGTGGCTGACTACACGTGCACACAGTACTGAAGTGAGCTCCCATGCAGGATCCAGGGCCCAAACCAACATTACAGGCCATCCCCATGGTATGGGGTTAGAGTATGGCTTCCAGGGTTTTACCGATTCTATTGTGGTATTAGAAGACTGTAAAGAGTTGGTTCAAGAATCTGAAGGTAAAATAATAAACTATGGTAAGCGTGATTTGGCCATAAGGGAGAGAAGGTCCATCACCGTAGGATATTAGCAAATAAAACTGAGTACTCACAGGATTAGAAAAGGGAGGATAGGCACCCAGGGGGTGTGTTCATAAAAGCTTTGCCAATGCCCAATCACCTAAAAATATGATACAAGCCTAAAACCCAGGGCCTATGAATACACAACCAGGGCTGAGTGGTGTGCCAGATCTGTAAAAATCTCAGGACTGGATGGAAAGAAATAAAAATAATTTCTAATAATAAAACAGTTAATCTGTGCATTCTGTTCTTTGAGGAGTTTAGCTCCAAGCATTAGGGAGTCCTCAAACACTGTAGCTATGCCAGCATAAAAAGCAGGAGCCACGATTGGGCAGGCCGTTTCTCATCCATGCGTTTCAAAGGCTCATTTGGACTGGACAGTTCCTTCAATGCTATAATGTTTACCACGTCTAGCTCCAGGGCCAACATTCGGCAGCCAACATAAGTAAATTAGTCTGCAAACTTCTGCAAGCTGTTCCATTCTCTTTAGCAAAAGCACACATTGTTTTGAGATATAGAAGATCAAAAGCCATCATTATTGGCATAACAATCCCTCACAGATGCGGTCCTGTCTGTACCAGCAGCCAAAAGGTTTTCTGAAGAAGCAGCAGGTGAAATATGTGATAGGCCATACGTCGAGCTTTTGTTTTTCTTAAATAAAACAAATCTGGGTTACGGATGCTTTAAAAAGGGAACATTTTATGTGCCGCAGCCAGGAAAAGGATAAAATATAATCCATAGATGACAATGCAAACAGCATCATTCCCTAGAGAGCTGCAACAGTTTTGTAAGAGAAACATTACAGCACGGCCTCGATTCCTGCCACGGAACAGATTGAGAGGCGAGATGCTGAAACGAGCTTGTGTAAACAGATCGGTCTGTGTTCTGCGTGGGCGGCTTGGCAACACATAAAGGTGCTTACATTTTCAATCACCGTGCAGTAAAGAAATATTTGACATGATGAATGGCATAATTGACTAGAATCTATAAATATATATTAAAAAGGGCAACATTTCAATTTAAAAAAGAAAAATCTTTTTCTCTAGTTTGACAACACTCATTAAAGCTGAACTTAAGGCAAACAGCTACATACATATCTAGGAGCTGTATTATTGCTGAACAATTTACTTTTCTGTCCATTCAGTACTAAGATTTACACAGGTCTGCCACAAAGCACAGCTGTCTGGCAGTGTAGAAGACCTGATGATTTTTCTCTGCTGCTGTTATGCAACACATGCTTGAATTACTCAATATATTAGAACTGTCCAGTTAATAAAGGCGCTTAGAACTCTGATGAAAAGTGGGCTTCCCCCAAAAAAATTCAAGATGCGCAACTTTCCCAAAACATCAGCAAGTCATTTGTTAGGCAGATAGGCTTCACTGACGGTTTTGGCAGCACCCGAGAGCCAATCTGAAAATCGGCTGGGGTGCCGACATCACGAGAACCCTTGACAGGTAAGTGTCCCAATATTAAAAGTCAGCAGCTACGGTATTTGTAGCTGCTGGTGCTTCATTTTTTTTTAAAACCCGTTTACAGACTGTTCAGCCTTACGACAGCTCTCCAACCAGTTGTTATTGTATGCTGTATGAGAACTGGTTGTGGAAACATGTATAAACATTTATAAATATACCAGACCGGAGCTTTTCTATAACGTTTTGTTTGTTTACATGCAACAAATCAGTTTTTAATCGCTAGAAAATTTACTTAGAATCCCCAAACATTATATTTTTTTTTAAAGCAAAGATCTTAGAAAATTGGTGGGTTTTGCAATTTTCTTTCATTCTGTGTCATCTGTGCAGCTGTTCTTCAAACGCAATTTTTGTGAAAAACTACACTTTTTTTGAATCTTAAAGCGCAAGTAAACCCATCGATTTAACAGTTTCAAAAAAAAAAAAAAAAAAAAGGCCTGCCGGGAATGCTAACTGCACATTGGCTGTGCTCTCAACCAAACAGTCAAACCATCCAATGGCTGGTGTCATAACGGATCACATGTGCAGCACTGTGGCAGTTGAAGATTAAACAGAGGCAAAGATGGCAGCTTCCTTGGCTGAAAACGATAGGGGGGGTTACTTCCACTTTAACCACTTCCCGACCGCCCCCTGTATATATACGTCGGCAGAATGGCACGTACAGGCAGAATCACGTACCTGTACGTGACATTCTTCCGGCGGTTGGGGGGTCCGATCGGACCCCCCTCCGCCGGCGGGGACGGTCGGGATGGCTTCAGAAGCGATGCGGGACGAGGTAACGGCCAGTCGTTTCTGGCCACCCCCTCCCGATCGCTCTGGCCAATGAGATTCGTCCGCTTCCTTCCCCTTCCTGTGTAATTGTAAACACAGGCAAGGGGAAGTGATGTCACGCTCCTCGTGTCGGTCTTTCTGACCGGGACGCCGAGCGGAGAAGACATCAAGTAAGTGCACAAACACTACACTGACACCAGGCACACATAGGCACACATTTCACCCCCCTGTCACCCCCTGATCACCCCCTGCCCCCCCAGTCACAGTGTCACTGATTGCAGTGATCATTTATTTTACTGATCACTGCATTTAGTGTCAGTGTGACTGCAATAACTGTCAGGGCAGTTAGTTTTAGGCCCCTTTAGGTCCAAGGTAGCCCCCTACCCCCCCCCAAATAAAGGTTTAACCCCTTGATTGCCCCCTAGGTAACCCTTTCACCCCCTTTTACCAGTGTCACTAAGCGATCGTTTTTTTTGATCGCTCTATTAGTGTCACTGGTGCCGCTAGGTAGCCAGTTTTTTTTTTTAGGTAACCGCCAGGTTTATATAGGATTATAAATAGGTTTATAGGTCAGGTACCCCCATATTACAACCTAAATAAAGGTTTTAACCCCTTGATTGCCCCTAGAGTTAACTCTTTCACCAGTGATCACAGTATAAGTGTCACTGGTGACGCTGGTTAGCCAGTTAGTTATTTAGTTATTTAGGTTCCCCGTCAGGTTTTTATATAGTGTCAGGTACCCCCATATATTACCTAATAAAGGTTTTAACCCCCTGATTGCCCCTAGTTAACCCTTTCACCAGTGATCACCGTATAACTGTTACGGGTGACGCTGGTTAGTTAGCTTGTTTTTTTATACTGTCAGGGCACCCGCCATTTATTACCCAACTATCGTTTTAACCCCCTGATCGCCCGGCGGGTGATATCAATTAGGTGTTAGGGTCAAATAAGGTCTGCGTCGCCCCAGGTTAGTGCCAGTACCGCAAACACCCACGCGCAAAGCATACACCTCCCTTAGTGGTATAGTATCTGAACAGATCAATATCTGATCTGATCAGATCTATACTAGCGTCCCAGCAGTTTAGGGTTCCAAAAAACGCATGGTTAGCGGGATCAGCCCAGATACCTGCTAGCACCTGCGTTTTCCCCCTCCGCCCAGCCCAGCCCACCCAAGTGCAGTATCGATCGATCACTGTCACTTCCAAAACACTAAGCACACATAACTGCAGCGTTCGCAGAGTCAGGCCTGATCCCTGCGATCGCTAACAGTTTTTTTGGTAGCGTTTTGATTCAGTTGCCAGCAGCCTAGGAGCTTTTTTTCCTGTGAATCTCACTAGTGTACTACTAAATTTAGAGCCCAAAATGGCAAATCGCAAGTACACTAGTGAACAGGCCTACTTGTTTCTGAGTATGTCAGATAGTGAAGAGGAGGTCACTCATCTGTCAGAATCAGGCTCAGAATACGACCCAGTAGACGACAGCGGCTCCATGACAGATAGCTCTGGCGACGAAGGTGTGGTCCCTGCTAAGGTCAGGCGTACCCGATCCCGATCTTCTGATGTTGTTGAGGTGCAGGAACCGCAGGTCTCTCGTATGGAGCAGAGAAGTACTAGCGCCGCTATTCCTTCTGGTGAACTGGCAAGCACCAGCGGCCTAGTACACCCTGGACGTAGTCAAACCAGCACTGCAGTAACACTTGGTGACGTGGCGAGTCCCATAAGTGCAGTTCAAGCTGGCGAGGTGGCAAGCACAAGTAGTGTCCCGCTGCCACCAAGAAGAAGACAAAGGCAGGTCCGTCGATCACATAGTGTCCTTCCTGCAGAATTCGCCAATCCTGATTGGGTGCCCACCACTTCTGCAGAACCCGTACTTCCCCCATTCACTGGCCAACCCGGTATTCAGGTGGAAACAGCTGATTTTAAGCCATCCGATTTTTATTCGCTGTTTTTCACGGAAGATCTCTATAGATCTATTGTGGACCAAAGTAATATATACGCTGGTCAACACATCGCCGCTAATCCCCAAGTGCCTTCCCTTGCCAGAGATTGGAAACCAATTACGGTTTCCGAATTTAAGACCTTTCTGGGCCTTTCCCTCAACATGGGCATACACAAATTCCCGACTCTGAGGTCTTATTGGTCCACCTCACCGCACCACCATATGCCCGTGTTCTCTGCCTCCATGTCCAGGGCACGATACGAACAGATCTTGCAGTTCATGCACTTCAGTGACAATGAACTTTGTCGTCCTCGTGGAGACCCTGAATTTGATCGGCTCTACAAAATTCGGCCCCTCATAAACCACTTCAACCAATGTTTTGCAGCCTTGTTTACGCCCAATCAAGTTGTCTGCGTTGACGAGTCCCTGATTAAGTTTTCTGGCCGCTTGTCTTTCAAACAGTTCCTTCCCAGCAAGCGTGCCAGATACGGGGTCAAGCTCTACAAGCTCTGTGACAGGGCAACAGGCTATACGTGGAGCTTTTCGGTTTATGAGGGAAAAGATAGTCACGTAGAGCCGGAGAACTGTCCAGATTACATAGGGAGCGCTGGCAAGATAGTGTGGAACTTGGTGTCACCCTTATTCGGAAAGGGGTACCACTTGTACGTGGACAATTATTACACGAGCGTGCCACTGTTTAGTCACTTGTTTGATCATCAGATTGGAGCATGTGGCACCGTGCGACCTAATCGCCGGGGCTTTCCCCAGCGGCTTGTAGATTCCCGTCTTAGGCTGGGGGAGAGAGCCTGCTTGAAGTGTAATAACTTGCTCGCTGTGAAGTGGAGGGATAATAGGAATGTTTTCGTTCTTACCTCCCTTCATGCAGACACGACAGTCCAAATTCGTACGGCGGCTGGTGTTGTGACGAAACCCCTCTGTATCCACGAATACAACCTTAATATGGGGGGGTGGACCTCAACGACCAGTTGTTGGCGCCGTACCTAGTTGTCCGTAAGGCTAGACGCTGGTACAAAAAAGTGTCTATTTATTTATTCCAATTGGCTTTGCTGAATGCTCATGTGCTATACGGAGCTTCAGGCGGGACGTTACCCTTCCTTGAATTCCAGGGAGCGGTTGTCATGGAACTCCTGTATCCAGGCGATTCCACACCTCACCATCCCCTACCAAATGCAGTAAGCCGGCTGCATGAGAGGCATTATCCTCATGTCCTCCAGAGTACCCCTACCCAACGAGCCCCCCAAAGAAGATGTCGTGTCTGTAGCAAGCGCGGATTTAGGCGTGACACCCGTTATTATTGTCCACGCTGTCCTGACAATCCTGGTCTCTGCGTTGGTGAATGCTTTGAACGCTACCACGAACTAGTGAGGTATTAGCGTAGGGTACAGCATTTCACAGGCTAGGATACACTTTCACAGGGTCTCAAGAATGCCATCGCATTTTGAGACCCGACCGTTGCAGTTAAAATTATAGTTACAGGGTCTCAAGAATGCCATCGCATTTTGAGACCCGACCGTTACAGTTAAAATTATAGTTATAGTTTAAAAAAAAAGTGTAAAAAATAAAAATAAAAAAAAAAAAGTACAAAAAAAAAAAAAAAAACCCCCAAAAAAATATAAAATAAAAAACCAAAAATAGTTGTCGTTTTATTGTTCTCTCTCTATTGTTGCTCTTTTTTACTCTATTCTATTCTGCAATGTTTTATTATGTTTTATCATGCTTGCTTTTCAGGTATGTTTTATTGTTAACCATTTTTTTGTTTTCAGGTGCGCCATTCAGTTGCAGCGCGGATTTATTTATCTTGACAGCAACAGCGTTTGCTCCCACGATACATAAAGCCGCGACTCCAACGCTGTAGGAGGTGATTTCACCACCACAGTTAAAAAAAAGAGCATATATGCCGAAGCATGGGGGCAGCAGAGGGCGGAGGAGCGATTTTGCTCCTAATGCCACGTACATACGGTCGAAAAAAAGTCCGACCATGTGTACGTGGCATAACTTTTTTGCGGGAGGATGCCCCCATGCTTCGGCATATATATATTTTAGGCACCGGTTGCGTTAACAAAATGTTTTATTTTTTACTATGTTTTTTTTTTGGTATTTGCTTTGCAGGTATGGTATGGTAAGGTCTTACTGTTATACTGTAATGTTACTTTGTTTTAATGTTAACCATTATTTGCTTAGCAGGTACGCCATTCAGTTGCAGCGTGGATTTATTTATCTTGACAGCAATAGCGTTTGCTCCCACGATACATAAAGCCGCGACTCCAATGCTGTAGGAGGTGATTTCACCACCACAGTTAAAAAAAAGAGCATATATGCCGAAGCATGGGGCAGCAGAGGGCGGAGGAGCGATTTTGCTCCTAATGCCACGTAAATACGGTCGAAAAAAGTCCGACCATGTGTACGTGGCATAACTTTTTTTGCGGGAGGATGCCCCCATGCTTCGGCATATATAAATGGTGCATGTATGCCCATCATTAGAAGTGGGTGGATGAAGGGAGGTATTCCAATGGTGGGCATACCCACCGCGCCATTGGGAAATTGGGAAAGCATTTTATCACACCGATCTTGGTGTGGTCAGATGCTTTGAGGGCACAGGAAAGATCTAGGGTCTAATAGACCCCAATTTTTTCAAAAAAAAGAGTACCTGTCACTGCCTATTGCTATCATAGGGGATATTTACATTCCCTGCGATAACAATAAAAATGACAACTAAGAAAAAAAAAATGGAAGGAACAGTTTAAAAATAAAATAAAAAAGCTAAATAAAAAGAAAAACTAAAAAAAAAAAAAAAAAAAAAAAAAAAAAAAAAAAAAAGCACCCCTGCCCCCCTTCTTTTGCGCAAAGGCGAACACAAGCGTTGGTCTGGCGTCATATGTAAACAGCAATTGCACCATGCATGTGAGGTATCACCGCGAAGGTCAGATCGAGGGCAGTAATTTTAGCAGTAGACCTCCTCCGTGAATCTAATGTGGTAACCTGTAAAGGCTTTTAAAGGCTTTTAAAAATGTATGTAGTTTGTCGCCACTGCGTGTTTGTGCGCAATTTTAAAGCATGTCGTGTTTGGTATCCATGTACTCGGCCTAAGATCATATTTTTTATTTCATCAAAAATTTGAGCAATATAGTGTGTTTAAGTGCATTAAAATAAAAAAAAGTGTATTTTTTCCACAAAAAATGCGTTTGAAAAATCGCTGCGCAAATACTGTGTGGAAAAAAAAAATGCAACACCCACCATTTTAATCTGTAGGGCCTTTGCTTTAACAATATATATAGTGTTTGGGGGTTCAACGTAATTTTCTTGCAAAAAAAAAATATGTTTTCATGTAAACAAAAAGTGTCAGAAAGGGCTTTATCTTCAAGTGGTTAGAAGAGTGGGTGACGTGTGACATAGGCTTCTAAATGTTGTGCATAAAATGCCAGGACAGTTCAAACCCCCCCCAAATGACCCCATTTTGGAAAGTAGACACCCCAAGCTATTTGCTGAGAGCAATGTTGAGCCCATTAAATATTTTTTTTTTTGGTCCCAAGAGATTGAATAATGAAAAAAAAAAAAAATAAATATTTTTTTTTACAAAAACTTGTCACTAAATGATATATTGCTCAAACATGCCATGGGCATATGTGGAGATACACCCCAAAATACATTCTGTTGCTTCTCCTGAGTACGGGGATACCACATGTGTGGGACTTTTTGGGAGCCTAGCCGCGTACGGGACCCCAAAATCCAAGCACCGCTTTCAGGCTTTCTAAGGGTGTAATTTTTTTTATTTCACTCCTCACTGCCAATCACAGTTTCGGAGGCCATGGAATGCCCAGATGGCACAAACCACCCCCAAATGACCCCATTTTGGAAAGTAGACACCCCAAGCTATTTGCTGAGAGGTATGGTGAGTATTTTGCAGATCTCGCTTTTTGTCACAATGTTTTGAAAATTTAAAAAAAAAAATTTTTTTTTTTTACTTTCTTCATTTTCAAAAACACATGAGAGCTGTAAAATACTCACCATGCCTCTCAACAAATAGCTTGGGGTGTCTACTTTCCAAAATGGGGTCATTTGGGGGGTTTTTGTGCTATTTTGGCATTTTATGGCCTTCGAAACTGTGATAGGTAGTGAGGAGTGAAATCAAAAATTTGCACCCTTAGAAATCCTGAAGGCGGTGCTTGGGTTTCGGGGCCCCGTACGCGGCTAGGCTCCCAAAAAGTCCCACACATGTGGTATCCCCATACTCAGGAGAAGCAGCAAAATGTATTTTGGGGTGCAATTCCACATATAACCATGGCATGTGTGAGCAATATATCATTTAGTGACAACTTTTTGAATACATTTTTTTTTATTTATTTTTTTTGTCTTTATTCAATCACTTGGGACTAAAAAAAAAAATATTCAACGGGCTCAACATGCCTCTCAGCAAATAGCTTGGGGTGTCTACTTTCCAAAATGGGGTCATTTGGGGGGGTTTTGTGCCATCTTGGCATTTTATGGTCTTCAAAACTGTGATAGGTAGTGAGGAGTGAAATCAAAAATTTATGCCCTTAGAAATCCTGAAAGCGGTGCTTGGTTTTCGGGGTCCCGTATGCGGATAGGCTCCCAAAAAGTCCCACACATGTGGTATCCCCCGTACTCAGGAGAAGCAGCAGAATGTATTTTGGGGTGTAATTCCACATATGCCCATGGCATGTGTGGGCAATATATCATTTAGTGACAACTTTGGGCAAAAAAAAAAAAAGTTTGTAATATTCCCGCAACTTGTGGCAAAATATAAAATATTCCATGTACTCAACATGCCTCTCAGCAAATAGCTTGGGGTGTCTACTTTCCAAAATGGGGTCATTTGGGGGGGTTTTGTGCAATTTTGGCATTTTATGGCCTTCGAAACTGTGATAGGTAGTGAGGAGTGAAATCAAAAATTTACACCCTTAGAAATGCTGAAGGTGGTGCTTGGGTTTCGGGGCCCCGTACGCGGCTAGGCTCCCAAAAAGTCCCACACATGTGGTATCCCCGTACTCAGGAGAAGTGGCAAAATGTATTTTGGGTGCAATTCCACATATAACCATGGCATGTGTGAGCAATATATCATTTAGTGACAACTTTTTGAATACATTTTTTTTTTTTTGTCTTTATTCAATCACTTGGGACTAAAAAAAAAAAAAATATTCAATGGGCTCAACATGCCTCTCAGCAAATAGCTTGGGGTGTCTACTTTCCAAAATGGGGTCATTTGGGGGGTTTTGTACTTCCCTGCCATTTTAGCACCTCAAGAAATGAGATAGGTAGTCATAAATTAAAAGCCGTGTAAATTCCAGAAAATGTACTCTAGTTTGTAGACACTATAACTTTTGCGCAAACCAATAAATATACGCTTATTGGCATTTTTTTTACTAAAGACATGTGGCTGAATACATTTTGGCCCAAATGTTTGACTAAAATTGAGTTTATTAGATTTTTTTTATAACAAAAAGTAGAAAATCTCTTTTTTTTTCAAAATTTTCGCTCCTTTTCCGTTTATATCGCAAAAAATAAAAATCACAGAGGCAATCAAATACCATCAAAAGAAAGCTCTATTTGTGGGAAGAAAAGGACGCAAATTTCGTTTGGTTACAAAATTGCATGACCGCGCAATTACCAGTTAAAGTAGTGCAGTGCGAAATTGAAAAAAGACCTCTGGTCCTTTGGCTGCCAAATGGTCCGGGGCTGAAGTGGTTAAAGCAAAAAAAAAAAAAAAAAAAAAAACACTACACAAGCCAATTTCTTTGTAAAATATAAAAAATTATATTACGCTGAGTAAATAGATACCAAACATGTCATGCTCTAAAAACTGTGCATGCCAATGCAACGGTGACAAATAACGCAGGGGTTACTATCCATAGGCTACACTTTAAAAGACTTTACAGGTTACAACTTTAGATTTACAGGAGATAGTTTAGTGCTAGAAGTACTGCCCACATGTACTACCTCACATGTGTAGGACGATCCCTGTTTGAGTGCGCTAATATTTTATTAAATTTTTTTTCACTTTTACTGCTGTCACACGGAATGTGAACTGTGACAGCAATAGGCATGTGACAGGTGCTATTTATGGAGAGATCTGGGGTCTTCTCCTCCTCTGCATTTAAAAAACACCAAATTCAGTGTTTTTGAATGCTTTTTATTTTTTTATTTTATTTTTTTCAAAGGGTGCCATTGGCATCAGGGTAAACCAGAGGAAACTCAAACTATGATCTTGCGACAGCAGAGTCCATCCTGGCTTTCCAGCCGGCGGACACGCCAGGTGGTCGCTCAAGTATCCTGGTAGGACAGGAGAGCCAGAGCAAGCCACGAAAGGGAGTGGGAGGGGGAGGGGGGGACATCTCCTCCCACTGCTTGTAAAAAGTCCAGTGACTAGTTAGCTGCTAGGATTGCCTTTACAAGAGCCGACTGCCAGCTCTAAAAAAACAGTAGGGGGGGGGGGGGGGGGGGGGTAATGCCTGCACGTGCAGGCATCATCCCGGTATAACCACCCAAAAGTCCAGCGACGTATGGGTATGTCACTGGTCTCTGGGTGGAAGTCCTATCACATCCTGGGGTTTAAGTAGTTGTATTGGGATGATGCCTGCAGCTAAAGGCATCATCCTGGTTTCCAAATTCTCAGCCAGCGATGCAATTTCATGTAGAAGTGATTTGAGTGGCTATAGCAGAAAGGACCCCCTCCCGCCACTGCCGTTCCCAGGCTCTCCCGTCCCACTGGGGAGCTCGGGACCGATACAACTGGCGACATCTACATCAGTGAACAGAGAGCGCAACTTATGTTGTTCCTCCCTCTCTGAGATCAGAAATCGGAAGAGACGAGGACGAGGAGGACCTGTCACTGCCCATCCTAAAACAAGGAATGTTGTTCACGTTGATAAAACAGTTTAAAAAATAAAATAAAAAATTTAAGAAGGTTTAAATAAAATGATTGAAAATAAATAAATTAAAAAAAAACCCTGTTACCATCATGTCACCCTGGGTTCACAGAAGAATGATAAAGAGAACAGTGTTCGAATCACTACAGGGTGCCATTCTCTACATCACTGAAGACTGCCACTGCAGGAGGAAGTGGACCCCAGGGTGGCATGTGACCAAACTGAAAACCACTCAAAAAAATAGGGGGAGATATACAGTATAAACTAAAAAATTGAAAGGGAGAAACCCCAGGGTGCTCAACCTCAGGCCTCAAGTACCCCCAATGGGCCAGGTTTTGGGAACTTCCCTTAGATAAAATAGCTCTTATCAATACCATGTCATTGATGATTGATTTAAAGCAGCTGTGCAAAGTAAAGGAAAACCTGAAAACATGGCCCGTTGGGGGTACTTGAGGACTCAGGTTGATAACCACTGCCCTAGCAGACTATACAGTGCATCAAATTTTTTAATTTTTTTAAAACAAGGATGCTTAAAGCGGCTGGTGCTCAACATTTTTTGGGGGGTGCCAACTAACTGAAAAATTCTGAAACAAAAACATCAATTGCAGCCCACTGTGCCCCATCATATGATGCCACTGTGCCCCCCTGCCCGGCACTTGTCCCATCGTGGTGGCGGGTCAGGCGGCAAGCTGTGGGACATGTGCGGTGGTGGCTCGGTGTCCTCGGTGCATGTCTTCTTCCTGTTCTGCAAGGCGGCCAATGGGATCGCCTCTACCTTCAGCCAAATCAGGTGCCCGGTGTTACATCTGGTCCTCCTGCTCCCGATTGGCTGAGAGGCAGTTCTGTGTTAGCAAAGCAAATATTCATTTACTTTGCTAACACACCTGGGTGCACTGTGAGCGCAATGGTTTGCACTCGCAGTGCACCTTTTTTGAAGCCTATTAGAGCCTATGGCTCTAATCTGGTGCTTCAAACCCCCCCCCCATGCCGCCTCTGTAATTCAGGTGCCCAAAAAGGGGCCGGATGCAGTGGCCGTGGATAGGGATGCACTGCATGAATCTATCTATAGTACACAGAGGTAGTGGCTGGAGAGAGGGGGCGGTGCCCGAGCGCCCCAAATGCCCGAAAAGGGGCTGGATGCAGTGGCCGTGGATAGATTCATGCATTGCATGAATCTATCTATAGTACACAGAGGGGGAGGCTGGAGAGAGGGGGCGGTGCACCCCAAATGGACGCACCGGCACTGGGAGCTTCACACCTTTCTGTGGGGGGGGGGGGGGGCAGGTATCTGGTTTTGAAAGGTAACCGCTCCCACTTCCAGCTGATCGGGCGACTTTGCTGTGACAAGAAGTTCACTCCCCCACCCCCCCACCCCGACAACTCACAAAGCACAGCTCACTTCGCGCAGTAGGGGTTCCCTTACAAGAAATGGCGGCGGCAGCACCCGAGTGCCAATTGAAAAATAGGCTCGGGTGAAGACAAGCAAGTGTCATAATATTAGTCAGCAGCTACAGTATTGGTTTTTCCCTGAAGGAGCCTGGAGCTCCTCTTTAAAGAACTACTCTGAATTTGGTCCAAGAAGCCAGAACACCTGATACTTGTTTCAGGTCGCTGACAAAGTATTGAAGGAATTGGATAAGCCAGATATAAAAGGAGATTAGGTTTTGTCCAGGAATTCTTTATTAAAAAGTGGACCTAGCAGCAGATATCTTTTAAGATCGGTAGCGATACAGCTTGGATGTATTTTTCAATATATGGTAATTGGTGGAACTGTGCTCTACTGAAGGGAAAAAAAAAAAAAAAAAAAAAAGAAGGATATGGGGTGAATATGCTTGTTTCAACATAAAGTACATTATTTTCATTGTGCAAAGACTTGCCAGTAACATCCAAGTAGCACTTTCAGGTATTTACAATCCCTAAAAAGTTGGGACACTGTAAAATCTACATAAAAAACAGAATGCAATGATTTTCATATCTAATCAAACCAGTTACTTAATTCTCTTATGTAAAAAAAAAAAATAAAAAAAATACAAAATGTGCGAAAAGGAGTGGGGAGAAGAAAGTTTTAATTTGAGGCAAAGATCCAGTTTTTATTTACTTTTACCAGACTTGCACCAATCTGTGCTTCAGGACGCAGCATGCCACGTGCTCATGGATTTAGGCAAGTATTAAGGGCATTTAGATTAGGCTTTATTTTTTATTGCTGCAGTGATTAGCTGGAGGGGGTGGGGGTTGTCGTTCATAAGGGGAAACTTCCCTGCCGAACTTTAATTTTAAGGATAATTAATTAGGGGATGATACCACCCTTATGTGTGCAGGGTTGGCACTACTTTAAGTAATTAAAAACTTACAGCAACATAAAAACTAATATATCACTGCTGGCTGGAATTGACTATGCACTAGAAATTCTGTGACAAATGTCTTTTTCTCTGCATTACATAAAGAGGACCAAACATGTTACAACACGGGAGTTATCTGGCCAAAAAGGCAATGGAGCGCATCTCAATCAACACACAAGGAACGATAGATGCATATAAAAGAGCAGAAGGGAACTATGAAGAAAAAAAAAACGACATTAATTCAGCTATAAATGAATGTAAATGAATTCATACAGAGCTGGGAAGCAGGCTTTTTTGTGTCAGTTTACAACAAAGATTTTTGACATTGAGGCAATTAAACTTTAAATAATACACAGGGACTCCAGTTTTAACAATATGAAAGTTAAATATTTTTTTTTTTAGAAAGGCCAAGTTTTGTTCACTTCACTGTACAGATCCTGCAGTAGCAGACAAGTGGTATTGTCATCAGGTGTTAGTCTACAATGTACGTGTGGCCTTGTGACAAGAACTCTAAATACTATTGCTTACATAGCCTTTGTATAAAGGGCTATTTTACAGGTAACCCTATTAAAAAATAAAAAAAGTGATATTTACTAGATATTATACCATCAAAATATTTGTAAATATAAATCTGTAAAACCCCTATTGTGAGGTTCTTATATAGCATAATAAAAAGGTGACAAAAACTTGTCAGATGATGAGATCTGCGGCCTGTGCCACTGCCTCCCCCCCACCCCCCCCCCCCCGCCTTGCTCTTCAACAGTTTGCTAAACCCACACCAAGTGTTCACCAACCTCAAAAAGAGCCCTGGTGGGTTTAAAGAATATGCTACCCCAACATTTCATTTTCCTGATATGCATCTGTACGCGTGTTAAAATGTATCCTGTTCTCTCTTTGTATTGCTCTTTTTGGGTTATCCCGCCAGTCCCCCCAATTTCCTATTATAAGCTGACCACTCTAGGCATGACAGCACATCCATCCCAGCGAGGTCAGTTTTTCGCTGTGCTGGGAGAACCGCCTGTCTAACCTCCAATAATCAGACTTGTGCTGACCACCCCCACTCCTCCCCATACAGCCATTCACTGGGAATATCCGTGTGTACTGCTTTCCTTTCTCCACCCAGCTAGCTCTGTATGCAGCTGAAAACAGATTATGTGATCACTTATAACAAAGAAAACAAAACAAGGCATTTATAATAAAAAGGTTCTCATATGCTTCAAGTGCCATAACTATAGGTCCATTGTGCAGTAATCCTAGCTGAAAAACTAATAGGAGAGATCTGAGCTGCACTCCCTGCAAGCTAGGATGCCTCGTATATTGGAAGTGCTCCCAGTATAACTGGAATGAATGCTCTCCCTCTATCAAGAGCCGCACACTCACACCGTTTCCCCATTGATCCACTTCAGCCAAGCCCAGCAGTGCTGCGACAGGTGAGGGAGAGCGCACTGTGCATGTGCAACACCTGAAAGTGGGAGAGTACTTGTTCCAGTGATTCTGGGAGCGCACCCAATGTACGGGGTGTCCCAAATCACACCAAATCATATCACCCGACATACAGTACATGCATTTCTGGGTAGGTGTTATTTTTGTACTATTTAGTCCTTCTGTGGGCAAGCAGCAGGGTTTGCTTTATGCAGTGTGATTTTCAAGTCCGTTTTCAGTGTCAAAAGGTAGTTCAGCAGTTTAGGTGCGATTTAGGGATGCAATTGAATACCCTTTTGTTCAATCTAAACTTAGCACTGCTGCAATGTTCAGCCTGCCTTCATAGGCTAGAAATGCTGTCCATCTTCTATGCAAAACTGCCTCCCATCCTCTTGCATGCAAAACCTGCTATGAATCACATCCTATGTGAACAGTTATCTTAGAATGCCACTATACGCTATGCGAGTTTGGAACGCATCCCTCCAACTCGCACAGGACCCCCCTCTTTTTTCTGGATCAAAAATCGCACGACAGATGTAAACATTCTTCATAGAAAACAATTTTCAGATGCCATGCAAATCTATGCCTTTCAGATCGCATCTGATCTGTAGCAGTGTGAACCGGGATTAAGGCTCCATTCACACCTGGGAGTTTTGGGATGGAGGCAGAAACGCTGGAATTCTGCCCACGATCTCAATACACACTAAACTCGTAAGACGCAGGTTCAAATGCCATTATTTTCAACAGCACCTAAAACAGCGCGATTTATCAAGTTGCAAACAAGCTTCACGTGATGAGATTTTCCGCAAGACAAATCACGTGACAGTCACGGGAAAACTGCACAGCGTTTTAGGTGCCATTGAAAATAATGGGACCTGAACCTGCATTTTGCGACTGTTGTACATTGCAAAAGACAAAAGAGATATTTGGGGGCACACCCTAAAAAATGCATAAAGATGGTGCTGCCATAAGACCATACAACAGAACAAACATATTACAGCGCACACATGCAAAACTGACATTTACCTCCAGCAAGGCTATTTAAAAGCACCTAGACAGACATTTTCAAAAAACATTATCAAAAAATATGGGGATTTGGTCACACCATATTGCTATATGGTGCTTAAGCCCACTTACTGCGACAAAGTACCCCATGATTAGTGGGTCCTACACTATCCATAGATCGGGAGATCCTGCTTCTCTGAACCAAGGGAGCTAAACTCCTCTATATGGGAGAACATGAGGTCTCCACCCATGACACAGGTGGTCACTAATTGAGGTACTTACTGGGTGGAGCACCCCACTCAGTAAGTACCTCAATTAGTGACCACCTGTATCATGGGTGGAGACCTCATGTTCTCCCATATAGAGGAGTTTAGCTCCCTTGGTTCAGAGAAGCAGGATCTCCCGATCTATGGATAGTGTAGGACCCACTAATCATGGGGTACTTTGTCGCAGTAAGTGGGCTTAAGCACCATATAGCAATATGGTGTGACCAAATCCCCATATTTTTTGATAATGTTTTTTGAAAATGTCTGTCTAGGTGCTTTTAAATAGCCTTGCTGGAGGTAAATGTCAGTTTTGCATGTGTGCGCTGTAATATGTTTGTTCTGTTGTACATTGCAAGCGCGATCCCAAAACGCCCAGGTGCAAATGGAGGCTCACGGAGCACCGGAGCTTGATTTGGCTGCTCAGCATGTGCTTGTACTAAGCACCCAAGTGCTTCCGTATGCAAAGGGGAATCTGAAGGAAAAAAAAAAAAAAGTTTAAAAATTTCTCATTCGGGCCGACACCTCATTTATTCACTCAGCAGATGCTCTTCTACTGAGCGTTAAGAGAGCCTGACACTCCCCTTTACCTGATGAGCACCCAATCGGTGCTCATCACATAGCAAGGTCTCTCCCCCCCTGCTAGTCCCTGGGTGTGGTGTTGGAGACAGGCAGGGAGGTAAGAGACAAACAGTGCAAGGTTGAAAAGGTTGAAAAAAAATAAATAAAAATTTCCAGCCAGGCAGTAAGCCATAATGGCCCTACAGGTATGATGTCTAAATTAAAAAAACTCCCGATTTTAAAGCTACACAGTGTTTTTAAGGGCTCATTTACACTTACGCTTTAACAAGGTTTCGCACACGCTTTGTAAAAGCTCTCTGAACGCTAGGTCGAAACTCCTGTCACTAAATAAATTGGTTAGCTTACAGTCCTGTTTACACCTACTTTTGATTTGCTTCAAAAATGATACCCCAATGTGGTGCTTTAAAGCATCTTCAAAGCCTCTATAGAAGTCTATGGCAAAGGTTGCTTGAAGCCCCACGAAAACTCACTGAAGCCCCAAGCAAAAGCAGGTGTAAACAGGACTGTAAGCTAACCATTTTATTTAGGGACAGAAACTTTCAATGGCATTCAGAGAGCTTTAACAAAGCCTGTCCAAAGCCATGTTTTGAAGCAAGTGTAAACTAACCCTAAAAGCACTGGAGCCCCTTGACTGCATCATTTATTTTATTACAAGTTCAACTTTAAAAAAAAATAAAAAAAATAAAAAATAAAAAAAACACAGAAAATGCTAGAAATTGCCTCCTATTTCCAGTTTTATTTCAAGTACAGCACTGTGACAAACTTAGGGAAAAGTTTGTATAACAACAAGGTACAGAAAAAAAGATTTTGGAATGCATTAAAGCCAATAATTCCAACAGAGCCATTTAGAAAATTAAAGACTTAGCCTTGTAAAGGCAGGAGAGAGAACTGGCGGAGGACTCTGGCACCCTCAATGAATTATCAATTGTTGGTTACAAAGGAGCAGAGCGAATTCTAAAGAGGGTTGTGTTGTGCTTGACTGGCCTGGTTAGAACAGAAACATTATTAAAACATAGCTGATGTGCAATCTGACGGTGCGTAAAACACGGCACCAGCACCACAGTCACGCGCCAAGTAAACATTTAATTAGATTTAGAAGCATATGGTGTACGAAGAATACAGAAAAAAAGAACACCGCTACATACTGAGGGACATCACTAATTTCATACCCATTAGAAAACCAAGTGGACTTTAAGCCAGATACCCTCGTACTTCATATAGTACAAAACAAGCAAGTTGCAAACTTTACTTTAGGCATTCTGTAGCTGCTCTTTTGCCTAGGCTCACTAGGAATTCTGCAGAGCTGTGTAGCCTCAAGGAGGTCAATATATTAATGGAGGCGCAAACTACCCTACAGGGTTAAAAATATGTGGAAACCTGACCATCACACCTTTATGAGCTTATTGGACATTCCATTCCCAAATTACAGACATAACAGTCTCCACTCTTCTGGTAAGGTTTTCCTTTTGCCTATTAAAGCAATAGAACATGTGAGGTCAGGTACTTACACTATAGTGTCAAAAGTATTGGGACATCTGCCTTTACACGTACATGAGCTTTAATGGATCCCGGTATTAGTCCCTAGGGTTCAATACTGAGCTGGCCCACCCTTTGTAGCTATAACAGCTTCAACTCTTCTGGCTGGGAAGGCTGTCCACAAGGCTAACCTTGAAGTGACATGGGAAACATTGCTTCCAATTAACAAAAAAGGTAAAAAGTAAAAAAAAAAAGAAGAAAAAAAATGTAAGTTACACCCGAACACATAAAATGCCCATTAAAAAAAAAAAAAAAAAAAAAAAAATATTGAGGCCCCCCCCCCCCCGCTTCCATATACACGCATGAACATAAACGCATGCGTTGGGGGGGGGGGGCACCTATGCTTGAAAATGTTGACTGCGATACACATATACGTTACATATCACTGCACATGCCAGAGTGAGAACAATCATTTTAGCACCAGAGCTCTTGTGGAACTTCAAAATGATGACCTGTAGCGGATTTTAAAGTGTCACCTATGGGGAAAAAAAGTCTGTCGCTATTTCACAGGCACACTCAAATTTTAGGGTTTGACATGTTTGGTATCTATTAACTCGGGGCAACCTCATTGTTTATATTATAGCAAAAATTTAGTAATTTATCATAAATATGTGCTTTAAAATGAACTTAAAGTGATTGTAAAGTCGCTTGTTTTTCCCTCTAAAAATAACAAACATGTCATACTTACCTGCTCTGTGCAGTGGATTTGCATAGGGAGGCCCAGATCCTCCTCTTCTCGGATGCCTCTTTGGCTCTCCTGGCCCCTCTTTCCTGTTGAGTGCCCCCACAGCAAGCAGCACATAGAATGCATTAAGATAAAAAGTCCTTCTGTATTTGCAATCCCTTTAGGTGTATTTTTAAATATATGTTATGGGGGTTTTATGGAAGCTTCAAGCCTAAAATAATTTTTTAAAACGTGCGCAAAAAAAAAAAAAAAAAAAGGGCTTAACATGCATGTGCTACCTGAACGAAAGTCACAAACTAGGAATGCCAAGTAGCACAGAAGCATTAAATACAATTTAGTATACATTTAGCAAGGGCAGCCACGGAAACGCTTATATTTATTCTATTGAATTAAGATACTTAGATAAATCAAATCACGGTAAAATTCTGCATAAACTATTTTTTCTCTAAACCTGGGTGCCAATGACCTCCAGAAACACTCCAATTTACATTTATTAATAAAATAAGAACACTAAGTATCAAGAGCATGACCAGAGTGTTTTGTCTGGTGGGGACGGCCAGACTAAAAAGGAGGAAAGTACTCTCTACTGCTGCCCAAGTAGATTAGGCCCTGTCATTTCAATAGGACTGCACACAGGAATTTCTGTTTCACATGGCTGCTTTTAACTTTGGCAACCTAGAAGTACACTGGGCGCACTCCCGCTGCACAGGGGAGATGTCTCCGACGACATTTAAATTAGATTGGATGGAAATGTCAAAGTCACTTACAGTATATGAAAGGAACGGGTTGAAGTGAAAACCTGATCTATTCTGTAGCAGCTGTGCTCGATTCCTGGATCCATTTAAAAAGGATATCATCTGATGACAAGAGAGGCACCTTTATCAAGCCAAGGCACTCAAAACAGATAGTGTGCAAGGATTAGATTACTCCAACCTAGATGGTGCAGAAGGAGTCCCAAACAAAATCAAATAATATGATCCCAAAGACACATGATGAGAATCTTCTGAGCCAATCAGTTAACGACTGGATGACCATTTCAGGTCAGTGGTGCACCTTCATATAGCCCTGACCATCCTGTTCTAAACTGCAAAAAAGTTTAACTGTTTGGCATACAATGAATTTTTACCTTAAAGTTTTGATCCAAGATTATTATCCCTATAATCTGGGTAAAAACGAAATAATCCAAGCTCCCTCTGCTTGGCCGATAGCATATAAACTCCTGGGAATCTTGAACTGGATACTAGAGGGATCTCCACCTATCTCACAATTCTAAATCAAGTGTTCTCCAACTTGCACTGATGAAAGTTAGACAGTGTAAAAACAAGTCTTGTGGCATATACAAGCGATCCTGAATGTATATTTACCAAAAAGAGGCTTAAAAGGAATGTTTTTTTCATGGCTCTGCTTACTAGTCTAGATTTAGTATTTTGAAACCTGTAAATACCATTTATTTTAAGAAGTCATGCTTTAAACACGACATGGTTACAAGACGCTTATAAATTTATATGCATGGAGAATGCAAGACAGATTCATGAGTTTCTATGTATTGCAATGAACCAAGTCCATGCCCTTGTAAGAAGTACAACCAAAGCTGTAGAATTCCTCATCTCGCTGCCAGTTCCATGTGAATGACTTAGGAAAGCACTGTAGCTCAGAACAGCAGCAAGAGAACCAACATTCTCGAAAAAGAAAAAGATTCCCCCAATGCGGCATTTTAAAGCGGAGTTCCACCCAACAGTGGAACTTCCGCTTAAGCACTCCTCGCCCCCTGAAATGCCACATTTCATGTCACTTTTTTTGGGGGGGGGTGTACCCTCTTTTTAGTGGGAGTTCCTGTCCCACTTCCTCCTTCCTGTTCTCGGCCACCTAGGTGGCCCCTCCGTGTCAGCGATCTTCTGGGACACAACACAAGTCCCAAAAGATTGGAGAGGAGGGGGGGGAGAGGAGCGAGGCTCCGGACGGCCGCATTGCTGGACCGTGGGACAGGTAAGTGTGGGTTAATTAAAAGCCACCAGCTATGCTTTTTGTAGCTGATGACTTTTAACCACTACGCGCCCGCGCTATAGCCGAAAGACGGCTGCAGCGCGGACGTCCGTGGACGTCCTCCCGTTTACTTCCCTAATGTGCGCTCCTGAGAGCGCGCATCGGGGAAGTTCTGTGACCGGCCGTGTCCGTCGGACACAGCCGGTCACAGATCGCTGTAAACGGCCAATCACAGCGGCCGTTTACAGCGAGATCGGGCTGTCCAATGAGAGATGATCTCATATGTTTGCATATGCAAACATATGAGATCTGTCAGCGCCGCTCTGCCTCCTCACACAGATAGCGTGTGAGGAGGGAGAGAGGAACGGCGCCGTAAGTAAAAAAAAAAAAAAAAAAAAAAAAAGAAGAAGAAAAATAAAAAGGGATCTGTCCCGCTGCCACCTGTCATCAGTACCACCTGTCCCCAGAGTGCCATCAGCCACCAGTACCACCTGTCCCCAGAGTGCCATCAGCCACCAGTACCACCAGTCCCCAGAGTGCCATCAGCCACCAGTACCACCAGTCCCCAGAGTGCCATCAGCCACCAGTACCACCAGTCCCCAGAGTGCCATCAGCCACCAGTACCACCAGTCCCCAGAGTGCCATCAGCCACCAGTACCACCAGTCCCCAGAGTGCCATCAGCCACCAGTACCACCAGTCCCCAGAGTGCCACCAGTACCACCAGTCCCCAGAGTGCCATCAGCCACCAGTACCACCAGTCCCCAGAGTGCCATCAGCCACCAGTACCACCAGTCCCCAGAGTGCCATCAGCCACCAGTACCACCAGTCCCCAGAGTGCCATCAGCCACCAGTACCACCAGTCCCCAGAGTGCCATCTGCCAGTGCCACCTGTCCCCAGTACCAACAGTCCCCAGAGTGCCATCTGCCAGTGCCACCTGTCCCCAGTACCACCTGTCCCCAGTGCCATCCTTGCCATCTGCCAGTGCCACCTGTCGTCAGTGCCACGTCAGTGCCATCTGTCGTCAGTGCCACGTCAGTGCCACCTGTCAAAAGTGCCACCTGTCAAAAGTGCCACGTGCCATCTGTTATCAGTGGCACGTGTCATCAATGCCACGTATCAGTGCCATCTGTCATCAGTGCCACGTATCGGTGCCATCTGTCATCAGTGCCACGTATCGGTGCCATCTGTCATCAGTGCCACGTATCGGTGCCATCTGTCATCAGTGCCACGTATCGGTGCCATCTGTCATCAGTGCCACGTATCGGTGCCATCTGTCAGTGTCACGTGTCATCAGTGCCCCCGTATTAGTGCCATCTGTCATCAGTGTCACGTGTCATCAGTGCCCCGTATTAGTGCCACGTCAGTGTCACGTGTCATTGTCCTGGTGCTCCAGGGCCTTCAAAAGTGTAATAGGTAGTCAACAAGTTAGATGTGCAATTTATGCTCCTAGAACACGTGATGGCGCTCCCTGCATGTTGGGCCTCTCTTAGTGGCCAGGCTGTGTAAAAGTTCCACACATGTGGTATCGTAATACTCAGGAGGAGTAGCAGAATTTGGGGGTGTCATTTGTGGTATACACATGCCATGTGAGAGAAATAACCTATTACAATGACAATTTTGTGGAAAAAAAATAAAAAAATAATTCATTTTGCAAAGAATTGTGGGAAAAAAATGACAACATCAAAAAGCTCACCATGCCTCTTACTAAATACCTTGGAATGTCTACTTTCAAAAAAGGGGTCATTTGGGGGGTATTTGTACTTTCCTGGCTTGTTCGGGTCATAAGAAATGAGATAGGTCACCAGTACATCAGATGTGATCAATTTTGTATAATTCGCACCACAGTTTGTAGACTCTCTAACTTTCACAAAGACCAAATAATATCCACTAATTTGGGTTATTTTTTTACCAAAGATATGAAGCAGTATAAATTGTGGCCAAAATTTATGAAGAAAAATTAATAATTTGCTAAATTTTAATCACAGAAACAAAGAAAAAATGTGTTTTTTTTCAAAAATTTTGGTCTTTTTTCATTTATAGCGCAAAAAATAAAAAACCCAGGAGGTGATCAAATACCACCAAAAGAAAGCTTTATTTGTGGGAAAAAAAAGGACAAAAAAATAATTTGGGTTCAGTGTTGCATGACTGAGTAATTGTCATTCAAAGTGTGAGAGCACCAAAAGCTGAAAATTGGTCTGGGCAGGAAGGGTGTTTAAGTGCCCAGTAAGCAAGTGGTTAATAAATGAAAAACGGGTGGAACTCTGTTTTATGCATACAGATGTTAACTGGACCCACTGTGTTAGTGGAAAGTCTTGACATGAATACGTCAGTAATAAGCCCTTATACAGCTTTGCTCCAGGTAAGATCCATTTTAGAATCCCTAAATGCAAAAGAAAGTGATCACCTGTTTTGCTGATGGAATCTGTATAGCAATCCTGATACTGAGGAGCGGTTACTATTTATTACAAGTTTGTATATAGTTCTGACAATTTACGCATCGCTTTATACATACTGTGCATCACATGAATCCCTGCCCTCAAGACGCTCACAATCTGAGGTCCCCATCTAACATACATACTGGGGCCAATTTGGACAGGAGCCAGTTAACCTACCAGTAGGTCTTTGGAGTGTGGGAGTAAATAGGAGTACCTGGAGGAAACCTATACAACTGCATGCAGCTGGAGACATGACTGGGATTTGGACCCCAGTGCAGCAAGGTACCAACCACTGTGTTGGTTGCTAGGGACAGGTTTGCTAGTGTGCCCAAATACCTTCTACCTCCTAGAGAAGTGATGGAGAACCTTGGCACTCCAGACGTTTGAAACTATATTTCCCATGATGCTCAACCACACTGCAGAGTGCATGAGCATCATGTGAAATGTAGTTTGAAAACAGGGGTGCCAAGGTTCCCCATCACTGTCCTAGAGTGTCCTTAGCCCTACGTTAGCTTCAGAGTTGTAGTTTCTGGGAAGGAGAGCATGTGAGGCGAAAATTGAGGATTTAGCTCATTCGGGAGAGAAAAAGGCATATTTATTTTTATTTTTTTTATTTTTTAGTATACTTTGGGAGGTATCAATCACAAAGTAACTGGATTTGGAATCTGTTTAGACTGGATAGGAGCCTTTACATTTTTTTTTTTAACGCTGATAATCAATCAGCACAGACCCCCTGTCAGGAGAGCAGCCGATAGCATTGCCTCTACTCGCGCCTGTCAGACATGAGTGGAGAAAAAGCAGATAAAACAGCTCTTCCTGTTTACACTGATCAGCTGTGATTGGACGGAGGCTCTTGACCCACATTGGAGATGCGGTGTATCAGAC
Source organism: Lithobates sylvaticus (assembly GCA_028564925.1). NCBI lineage: Eukaryota > Metazoa > Chordata > Amphibia > Anura > Ranidae > Lithobates > Lithobates sylvaticus. Next base: position 146,769,340 of record CM053029.1, on the reverse strand, counting down.
TGACACGCAGCACCACTGATCTCGGATTATCCTGATCACGTCATAGGATGTTCGATCAGGATAACAGAACCACTTTGCGCACGTCATATTGCTATATGGTGGGCAGGTAGTGGTCAAAAAGGCAGTTACCTGCCTCATGGAAAATGCATATAAAATACAAAAAAAAAAAAAAAAAAAACCACAACAGTATGGAAAGCGGTAAAATATCCACTTAAAGCGGACTTTCAATCATTTATTCATCTTTCCAGCTATTAAAATGTTCTGCCTTTGTTGTTTTTGTAACGATATCACGTACTGGACATGAAACGCTGTAGCTAGCTGCCATGTTTGGAACGCAGCCATGACAGCTTGTCTAACCATGTAACATTACAGAAAACTCTGAACTCCCTCCTTCCTACTTGTCTTAGGAATTCAAAGCTTTTAAAAGTTCAAAAGGAAAGAAAGGTTATCTCAGCAAAGGAAGCAGAACCAGGCTAGGTCAGTAAACATGGCTCACGTCACCTGGCAAGATATTCAGGCCTGTCGTAAAACTGTCACCCTCTCCATTCAGAGAACCAATAGATATCTGTCGTAAATACCTCAAACCACAGAGTGCAGACAGTTTTGTATATTTCTGAGACTCCAGCATGTTTCATAACTTCCAAAGTAATGATAGCACAGCTATAATGAGGATATATTTAGTTTCCTCGGATAAAGTAACATTTCAAGTCCAGAGACCCCTATGTCAGGTCATAAGGGAAGCAACTGGGACCCCTTATTCCTCCTAGGTAACCCTGAACTCGGAAACCTGTCATGCGTGTACTTGTTTTGAACCTAAAATGGATATCTGCAGTCTATAAACAGTAGAGAGGCAGAGATATGAATATGTATCACAATGTGTACCTGGGACAGGGTCATGAGTGTATACACCTCCCAGCAACCAAACCCTAAACAAGATGACCAGACGATTGGTCACTGGTCGCTGTCAACACCCCCTTTGATTTGACAGAAAAGAGGAGAGGCCAAGGCAATGGGGGTCCTCCTTTTACAATCCAAGCAGGAACATCTGCCAAGTTTGAGAACCGATTACCTTTGCTCATCGATCGAACTCTGATCAACCTTCGGACATTAATTGCAAGTATTCTTCCTTATTTCAATGTGGCTGTATGTGGTCTTTATCTTTTGAAACATCCTTTTTCTGTAAATGTTTTATTTGCATCAACTTTGACATTTTCATAATAAACTTTTATGTTGAAAAAAGTGTTAACCTTGTCTCTAAAGCTCTTAATGAAAGCTATAAACGAACCTGCCTCTTAAAAAGGGCGCTACTGTTGTAGAGTAAGGCTTCTGAGCAGACCTGTCTGTGGTGGCAGTGTGTGTTGTAGACGCTTATTCTAAAATTAGAATTGGTATTGCTAAAATTACGAGTCCCCCCCGGCTCGGTCTTTTAAAAACGGGGGTGGTGGCAGTTAAAGGGTTAATTGTGTAATTAGCCCAGTGACAATCGCTCTCAGGCTGCTCGCACATAGATTGTAGTCCCGCAAGCTGGAAAAATCTTTGTGCTGGGCGCTGCTGAGAGTGGCATTGTTACGTAAGTCAGGGCTCAAAATTTCAAGTCCTGAGCTACTAGCCAGGCCCTAAGGGTTACTCGCCACCAGTTGCCCCGCCCAACCCCTACCCTGCCCCTAAACCCGCCCTCATAAATTATCTCATTAAATGACACCTTTAATGTTTTATGCAATTAAGTTATAAAAATATTAACAACCTTAATGTTAATGCAGCCTGTGCCCCCCCCATTTGCAGCCAGTGTCCCCCCCCCCCCATTTGCAGCCAGTGTCCTCCCCCCCCCCCCCCCATTTGCAGCCAGTGTCCCCCCCCCCCCATTTGCAGCCAGTGTCCTCCCCCCCCCCCCATTTGCAGCCAGTGTCCTCCCCCCCCATTTGCAGCCAGTGTCCTCCCCCCCCCCATTTGCAGCCAGTGTCCTCCCCCCCCCCATTTGCAGCCAGTGTCCTCCCCCCCATTTGCAGCCAGTGTCCTCCCCCCCCCCCCATGTGCAGCCAGTGTCTCCCCCCCCCCCATGTGCAGCCAGTGTCTCCCCCCCCCCCCCCCCCCCCCCATGTGCAGCCAGTGTCTCCCCCCCCCCCCATGTGCAGCCAGTGTCTCCCCACCATTTGCAGCCTGTGTCCCCCATGTGCTGCCTACCTGTGGAGGAGAAGAGAGGAGAGCTGCCACTGGTAGATCACAGCAGGGAACATTCAGACTTTTGTTTCATAAGCTGTGAGTGTTCCCCCGCGGCGCGCCGTCACATAAGCCCCTCCCCTTGTCCGGGGAAGTTTGATACATGTCACCCGTCCTAGGATTGGACGGGTGATCTGTCTATCAAAGTCCCGGAAAAGGGGAGGGGCTTATGTGACGGCGCACGGCGGGGGAACACTCACAGCTTATGAAACAAAAGTCTGAATGTTCCCTGCTGTGATCTCCCAGTGGCAGCTCTCCTCTCTTCTCCTCGCCAGCCCTCAAAAATCACTCGCAAAATGCGAGTGTGCGAGTGTAATTTTTGAGGGCTGACGTAAGTGACAGCGTGGTGTGAGGTTGGCCGGTCCTTCGTCGCAAGTTAGCGAGGAGGGCAGGGATCTGACACCCACGTTCGGCACAGTTTTAACTTTGGATAGTGAAACATTTTTTTTCTGCCAGTAAATACCTTATACGGCCCACTTCCTGTTTGTCTGGTCATTAGCCTAGGCTTATGACATCATGCAGAGTTGGCCTGGAAGGGAGCGGGGTGAGTCATAAGAGGGCCAATGAAAGCTGCAGGGCTGCAGAGCTGGAGGTGTGTGCCTCTGTGTAAATCCAGGAAGTGAACAGGCAGCAGCTTCAGCTGCCCACAGTTAAAATGGTTGCAGCCAAACTTAGCGGAGGGAGATTTCTGCAGCCTATTTGGCAAGTACAGAATCACAGTGTATATATAAAATATGCAAAGTGGTTGGAGGGAAGCTTCAGAATGACAAATACGTTTTTATTACAAATTATGTGACTGCAGTTCCCCTTTATAATGGACACGTTTTTAAGAGCAAAAGTGTAAATACGGTTAAAGGATAAGGACAAAACAAAAAACACAACAAAGATGTCTGGTCTTCTCACAAGAAAAAAGGCAAATACACAATTTGTAACATGCAAACTTTATACCGATAGAACATTAAGGCTCGGTTCACACCCTGTGATTTCTGTGCGGGTTCCCGCATAGTACCTGAATTGCAGGCAGTTAACACTAACATCTACAGACTGCTGGGGGTGCCAAAGTTAATGACACGCCCAAATCTGTTCGCAGGTCGCAGTGCAAACTGTGAAATGGCAAGGGAATCGGATCGCATAAGCACCCATGCAGTCCGATTCCAGTGTGGAACAAAAAAGGGGTCTGGCACCATTTTGGTGCGAATTCAGCCATACGGTTTGTGTGGCTGAGTTTGCATCACATGCAATGTCTGATCACACTAGTGTGAACCCAGTGTTAAGGAAATAGTCAAACAATGAAAGGGGCAGTAATAATAACAACCAAAACATAGCGTCGGATGAAAAAGATGGACAAATGAAGAGAAAGGGGGACAGAGGGATTTAGTTCTAAATGAGGGACAGTTGGGAGATATGCAAACATTATCCTCACCCTTTCCAGGAGCAGCTTGACGCATCTCACGTGTCCTTCATAGGTGGCAGAAAGAAGAGGAGTGATGTCATGTTTATCTGGTGCCTATTAAAAAAAAATAAAAATAAATGTATAAATGTGTACTTTAATGACAAACTGTACAACAGGTTACGATAGCAGCTCCTAGTTATTAAGTGGAGTACTTTAGTCATGTGACTGCTTATGAACATTCTAAGCTTAAAGTAATATTAAAAGGCAAAAAAACAACAACAACAACAACAACAACAACAACAACAACACACACACTTGCTCTGTGTAGTGGTTTTGCAAAAGCTGTCCCTTGCCAAAGCTCTTGGCAGGGGGGAGGAGCCAAGCCCCCCAGAACAAGCAGCTTGCAAAGTGGGCACCCAAGCAGGCTAGCTCCCAAGTCGTGGCGCTGCATTCACAACACAACAAGCCCCGGCTGTGTGTGTGAACATTTTCCAGTTATGGGTAATAAAGTCACAGTCCTAATGGCGAGACATTATAGAATGTGTTAAGATCCAGGGTGGCAAATAATGCCAAAAAACAAACAATATTGTAAAATAAGAACTCCGACCAAACAGCTTTGTTCAAGTTGATCTCCAAGAACCTCATATCCCACCCAGATTTCTACTACTACATTAAAGCGGGGTTCCACCCTAAAGTGGAAGTTCCGCTCATCGGATTCCCCCCCCCCCCCCCCTCCTCCGGTGCCACAATTGGCACCTTTCAGGGGGGTGCAGATACCTGTATAATCCAGGTATCTGCACCCACTTACGGGAAGTGCTCGCACCACCCCCCCTCCCCCCCGTTGTGTGTGGGGAAACACACAGTTCCCAGGACACAACGGGGACCAGTGAAGACGCGCCGCGCGAGTGGCGCATGCGCAGTAGGGAACTGGGCAGTGAAGCCGCAACGCTTCACTTCCTGATCCCCTGACAGAGGATGGCGGCGGGGGCAGCCGAGAGACGAGCGACTGTGTCCATTTATTAAAAGTCAGCAGCTGCATTATTTGTATCTGCTGACTTTTAATATTTTTTTTTCTAAGGTGGACCTCCTCTGTAAAATAGTGATAAAACCCTGAAGATAAAAAAAAAAAAAAAAAAAAAAATTAAAAAAAAATGAACAAAGCACATCATTCTATAAAGTGTGTACTTGACGCAATCCTAAGCACCAAGTGTGATTTCTGTCTACTTTGTCTTTTTAATTAATATCAATTTAAATTAAATAAGAATTTATTGTTAGCCATTATTGGCACCTTTAGTGCAAGAAAAGCTCAAGAAAAATGCAGTCTGCAGTCTGACCATCTCTTGCATCAGGTCTGCAATCTCTTACTTAAAAACACACTGCTAAGTATTAGCAAAATTTCCATTTGGTGCACCCCTAGCAGACATGCTACAGCAAATGGTCAGGGACTGCAGACATGATACAAGAGATCGATGTAGCCTCATGAGTGGATCACACAGTGGTGATCTCCCGCTGTGTCAGAGCTGGATTTAAATTGCCCGAGCCAGGTGGCCGCTGTATCAAGTTCCTTCCTCCGAGACCGTCTACTATGACACACGTCACAGATGAGCTGGTCTAGGAGGCGGGACTTTGTTACAGGGGCTGCCGAACACTTCAGATTAAAGCTCTGCGACAGCGGGAGATCGCCCCTCTACATGACACTCGCAAGGAGGAGGAGAACTGACAGAGGCGTGCCAGGATGATACCCCTGTGTGGCACGCATGCCGAAAACACAATTTTCGGCCGATTTGTTATGTTTCGGCGGCTGAAATTTCGGTGCACCTCTACCCAGAAGATAGTCCTGCTCCTGCCCCCATTACCCTGTGTAGCGGGAGGAAGATTTGATTTGATTTGTGTATAACAAAGCTTGTCACTTTAGTAGCTACAGTGCCTTGAAAAAAGTACCCCTTGAAATGTTCCACATTATAACCAAACACATAAATGCATTTTATTGGAATTTTATTGGAATTTGAATTTATGTGAATTTATGAATTTTTATGTGACAGACCAACACAAAGTGGCACATAATTGTGAAGTGAAAATAACTACGTAGTTTTCAAAAAATTTTACAAAAAATATCTGAAAAAAATGTGTCGTGCATTTGTATTCAGCCCCCTTTACTCCGATACCCCTAACTAAAATCTAGTGGAACCAATTGCCTTCAGAAGTCACCCAATTAGTAAATATAGTCCACCTGTGTGTAATTTAATCTCAGTATAAATACAACTGTTCTGTGAAGCCCTCAGAGGTCTGTTAGAAAACCTTAATGAACAAATTGCATCATGAAGGCCAAGGAACACACCAGACAGGTCAGGGATAAAAGTTGTAAAGTTTAAAGCAGGGTTAGGTTATAAAAAAATATCCCAAGCTTTGAATATCTCACGTAGCACTGTTCAATCCATCATCCGAAAAAGGAAAGAGTATGGCACAACTGCAAATCTACCAAGACATGGCCGTCCACCTAAACTGACAAGCTGGGCAAGATGAGAATTAATCAGAGAAGCAGCCCAGAGGCCCATGGTAACTCTGGAGGAACTTCAGGAGATCCACAGCTCAGGTGGGAGAATCTGTCCACAGGACAACTATTAGTCGTGCACTCCACAAATCTGGCCTTTATGGAAGAGGGGTAAGAAGAAAGACATTGTTGAAAGAAAGCCATTAAAAGTCCCATTTGTAGTTTGCGAGAAGCCATGTGGGGGACACAGCAGACATGAGGAAGAAGGGGAGACCAAAAAGTGGCGGAAAACTGCACATCACCCTGAACACACCATCCCCAAATGAAACATGGTGGTGACAGCATCATGTTGTGGGGATGCTTTTCTTCATCAGGGACAGGGGAGCGGGTCAGAGTTGATGGGAAGATGGATGGAACCAAATACAGGACAAATCTTAGAAGGTAACCCGTTAGTCTGCAAAAGACTTGAGACTGGGGTGGAGGTTCACCTTCCAGCAGGACAACGGCCCTAAACATACAGCCAGAGCTACAATGGAATGGTACTTTAGATCAAAACACACCACACTTTTCAGATATTTGTAAAAAAATAAATAAAATTAAACCCTTTTATCATTTTCCTTCCACCTCACAATTATGTGCCACTTTGTATTGGTCTATCACATAAAATACATTTACATTTTTGGTTGTAACATGACAAACTGGAACATTTCAATGGGGTATGAATACTTTTTCAAGGCACTGTATATGTAAGGGTTTACAACCACTTTAAGGATTGGTAAGCAGATGAGGGAAGGGCGAGACCCTGTTACAATACCATTCAACAGCAACCTTCCCATTAGTTTAATACATGTGCTTTAACGTATTATTAATGTGTAAAAGACTCCCTTGTATAGATATCCAAAAGGCCTGAGCACCACCATCTTGGATGTGATATCAGTACCCATCAGACTCAGAGCTGTAACTGAAGCAACACTAGTATTCCCTTTTGTGGTTTCCCCAGCAGCTGCACAAAACATAATGTAGAGTTGAAGGGATGGATGGAGGAGCTGGGCCAGTACAGAGAGTAAGTTGATATTCCCAGAAGAGCACACAGCCCGGCTTGGGAGCATTGCTATGGGGCACATGCAGAACAGGAGGAGAGGAGAGCACTTGCAAGGGTTGCCAGAAGAAGAGGTGGTAAGTGGCTGCTCCGAGCAATACCATTTATACCAACAAAAAATGTATATATATTATTTTAGCCATCTTTTTTTAAATCTTAAATACAAATACTTTTTTTTTTTACATGAAATTACTGTAGCATACAATATGCTGGCTGAAAGCATACACTGCTGTTTGTCTAAGAGGACTACTGTTCTCAGAGAATAAGAAAAAATATAAAGTAAATAAATGGAAGGAGCTTTTCCCTATATGAACCCGGGGGAGCTAAAGAACAAAAAAACATTCAATTGTGTTAATAATATATGTGAAATTTGTACATAAATTGTGTTTCCAGAATGAGAATATTTTCTATGAAAAGATATATACATTCCATTTAGCAAAACAAAACTGCAAGTTATTTTACCACAGTAAGCAATATCAGTGAGTTCTGGAAGTTTTCTTCAGCGGGTCTCCGAAGGAAGTGGGGCCAAGACCTTGCCTAAAGCTAGACCAGGCATCACATTTGACATGATCACGGCACTGACAGGACATCAAAAGTACTTACCTGAAAGGGTCTACCCTTGGAGCTTACTTGCCTACTGGCTGGCGAGTTAAAGACCCTGCTTCTTATGGACTTTTTCTACAATCAGGCCTGTCGGGTGGGCTGCCCTTTGATGCCAGGCAAAGTTCACAGAAATTCTGGGCTTTGCAAGGCATTGTGGGAGAACATATAATGAAGCATGGCTGAGAAAGCTCAAAAGATATATAGTGCTTTCATTTTTTTTTTAAAGCACAGAATCACAACGTAGTAGCTCTTAAAGCAGTATTAAAGCCAACAGCAAACATTACTTATATTGCAGCTCATCATTTCTTAGATGTGAAGGCTGAATTTATTTTTATTTTTTAGGCTCTTTTTATTTTCATCTGGTGATCCTTTCAGTAAGTCCATTTTGCAAAAGAACAAGTTCACCTGCAAATGTATCCGTTAACAGGGTTGAAACAACTATTTACAACGGGTTGCTTATATTTATTAATTTAAAACATTTAGACACCTTTCACATTGGCGGTAAAGCGGCACTTTACCACTGTTTAATATGCGCTTTTTGGCCGATAACCGGGGCGCTTTAAACCCCCAAAAAGGGGTTAAAAGCGTCCATGCTGCAGGGCTTCCGATTCATTTTGATGGGCTCATTTATCCCAAAAGTAAAAAAAAAAAAAATAAAAAATTTATTTTACCGCTGCAGGGCTTCATTCTAAAGGTAAGCATTGCATAACATGCTAGTATGCATACTAGCACATTATGCCATTTTAATGACTAAATCTACTACCACTTTAACCTCTTAACGCCAGTGCCTCCCAACCGTTTAGGAGGTTTATGATACCGAGAAGTGGGGGCGGGGCTTAAGAGCATGTGGCCGCCATGATTGGCTGTCACGTGATCCAAAAAAGCTTTGTTGTTAGGTGCCAGTAAGGGTGTCAGGAGTGCGCACTGAGCACAGCTGTATGCAAAGCAATTTTTGCAAATATGCGGCCCTTAGCGCCAAGGACCAGGCACAGAGAGGCCGCATATATGCGCGCGGCCGACGCCAAGGGGTTAACATTCCCCTCTCCCCAGACCAATACAGGTCAGGCAGTCGGAATAGGCGTTTGAACTAATGAAATACGCACACATAAAAACAAGTTTTGCCAAAAAAAAAAAAAATGGAAAAAAAAAAAAAAATAAAAACGTGCCACAGTACTGAATTTCTGCCATTGGAAGTCCCCAGTCATCCCGATCAGCGGCAACACAACCCATTTCCTCCGAACCCAGATGGTCGTGGACCCGCCTTATAGGGATGCATGATCATGCTGGTGCACATTGAACAGCACACTCACACGTCATTGCATGAGCACTATTCAGTGCAGGAGTAAGAACATAACCCCCTCGCCAGCACCACTTATGTCACTGCAGTGGTCAGAAGATCTTTAAAGCATAGACTAAAACCTAGAGTTCTGCTTTAGAAATGATAACCTGCCATCTTTGGGGGGGGGGGGAGGCTACAAGTGACTTACGTTGATATCCGCTCCCTGTGACAGGAGATACTCCAGTATTTCTTCTTGCCCACAGTCTGCTGCATAATGTAGAGGCTTCCGACCACCCTCTAGCGTCCGATTAACATCCTGACCCTAAAAATGAAGGAAAAAAATTAAATTAAAAAAAAATAAAAAAAAAGGAAGAAGAACTACTTAAGACATGGCGTGGAGCTTACATTTTAGAATCCGACTAATTATTTTTGTCCCATTTTGATATTGTAAGGCAGTGCAGCAAAGTAATCTACCTAGTAAAGGACACCTATTAAACTTGTTTCCATATGCTTATTTAGGCTTGATGAATCCACTGTTGCCAGGGTGTAAAGTCTGCATGTGGTTGCAGAGCATTAGAGCACTTCAGGTAGACTATGCCCCTTTCACATGGCTCAGCTTAACGGAATCTGCTTGCTCAGTGGGGGAATCGCTCCGCTGATCCCCGCTGAGCAGGTGGACGACAGGTCCATGTCACAGTCCCGCTCTCCTCTATGGGGAAATCAGATGAAAATGGACCACCTGTCCGTTTCTACCTGATCCGCTGGACGGGTGATGGAAAATATGACCACCATCAATCTGTTTTTGGCAGATAGAATCGGATGTCAGCAGACATGTGTCCACCAACATTCGCTGCTCCATAGAGGACAATGCAGTGTCCGATCAGGTCCACCTGAAAAACTGACAGGCAGACCTGATTGGACAGCCCTTAGGCTGGCCATACATTTATCGAAATTCAGCCAGCTCAGCAGGGGCCGACCGATAGATTCATGAATTGGCAGGAAGGTTGTAAAAAAGTTGATCTACAGATCGATTTGTGTACAACCACCCTATTGTATTTTCTCCACTCAAACAGCACTGCTGGCTACAGCAGCAGGGCTGATCAGTGTATTCTGACAGTCTCCCCTCGAATACAGAATACAATAGCTTAGCAGGGAGAAATCCCCCATCCACGTCGAGTGTGTAGATGGGGGAAAAGAGCCGGCTTTTTTTTCTCCCAACCTACTGGTTGAACAAAAAAAATAAATAGCCAATATATGGATTGCCTTAGCTTTGGCTTTCATTACATGACAAATGATTGTTATAGCTTAGTAAATGGGTCTCCAAGTAGCTTCTAGAAGTACTTTCCAAGCCTAAAAAGACTGTCGTCATCATGCCCCATCTGTTAACCATTGGAGTCCCTGGGCCTCTTTCTCAACAAGTATCCTCCCAGTTAGAAAGCATGTATTTTTGCTTTAATATAAATGTTTTCTTCAGAACGGATGGAGACATATTTTTATTTTTGATCAGTAAATTAAAATTTGAAGTAAAATTCATGTAATTTTCTAAAGCAACATTTGTCATTTCCACATCTTCCTACATTTATCCCAATATACAAGCCTCAGTCTGTCGACTAAAACAATATCACATTAGTGTGACTTTTACGTAATGTAGCAGAATGGTAAAGTTTAACGTAAACATATGTATTTTACTTCAGAAAAGCCTGCGGCCTGAGCAATAAAAATACCACCCAAGGTCTCATGCATACTGACCATTTAGCCCCTGTGCAACAAATCCCAGCATTTTCATGTACACTAAAGGCATGGGCTCAGCGTTCACCCACACTGCGTGCAGCCTCTCAAAGTCTGTGACTGGCTGAAATAGACAGCAGCTGGACACTGAACTGATTGGCTATAAAGCAAAAGTACCACATGGTACATTTAAGCTCCCTGGCACAAGAGGATTTATGTACAGGGTTACAACGCCCAGTGAGTATGAAGTCTAATGGTCAGGGGCATAATGTTTTAGAGGTGCCATTTGGCTTATATATGCCCACGCAGATTCAGTTGAGTAAACCGCAAAATTTTTGCCTTCTAAATATAGTGAAGGATTTATTATATTTGTCTGAATAAATGGTTATTATAAACCTATTGATCCTGCTAGTATCTGCACTTCCTGAAGCCTTCATTAATAGGGTAATCAGTTGTTCCCAGTGCTGCAGGACAGTGCTTTCCCTATACTATAATCTAATCTGCAGCATTCAATGCCCCTTGCTGTTTGATTGACAGTTGTTTAGACCATTTAGCAACAGAGACTGGGACTTCTTGGATCAACAGCTAATAAAAACTGTGCTACAGGTGGACTCCGTAAAACCGCTATGTTATGTTAAAGCATAAAACACCCATGCGAACAGATTCTGCTACAGACCAAAAAAAAAAAAAAAGTTTGGTCTGAATGCGATGCAAAATCAGCCATACTTTGCACAGACACTGCATGTGATTCGCACTGCAGTGGGGTGGGGGGCTGGGATCTGGGGGCCCCCTTATTAAATGGGGGCTCCATGTTGAGAGCATGCGGCCTGGTACGGTTCAGGAGGGAGGGGGGCGCTCGATCGTCCCCACCCCCTTTCCTGACCGGCCGGGCTGCTTTCTCAGATAGGGGTCTGGTATGGATTTTGGGGGGGACCCCACGCCGTTGTTTCGGCGTAGGGGTTCCCCTTAAAATCCATATCAGACCTAAGGGCCTGGTTTGCCCTTGGAGGGGAACCCATGCTGGTTTTTTATTATTAGAGAGGCGACATTGTCGCTTCAATATATATGGAGATCCGAATTGGAGGCGACATCCATTGAATTCTATGGGTACAATTCGCCTAGAAGTCGGATTGAAGTAGTACAGGAACCTTTTCTGAAGTCGGAGCGACTGCAGTAGTGTGCATCAAGACGGAGCCATTCACTTACATTGATTTTCTCATGTAGGGCGACTTGAAGTTGGATCCAAAGTTGCCTCTGTGTGAATGGACTTAATGACCACATTTTAAATGATGCCTTTAAAAATTTATTTTTTAAATCTAGGTCTATGTTAACACTTGTGACAGACTGATCACAGTCAAGATCAGCTAGCAAAAAGGTTTTCTACACCACCTTTTAATTATTAAATAAATCAATGCATTCTTTGGAACTTGAGTGAACTCTTGAACTTGGCTAGCAATGCGCACAATTCCAGATTCAGTGTGCCATAGAGGGGGGGGGGGGGGGTTTGGAAGAACCCCCATGTATTCCATCCAGAAAAGCTGGTGAGAGAATTTGAGAGGCCTTCCACAGTTCTACCTTTTCTCTATAAATCTTACACTGTTAGGTCTGTTACATATCACTAGGTCTCAAGTAAGAGATGAACGTTACGATCTGTTGATTGCTTTAAGCATTTCCTTTGCTCCGGGGGAATTAAGGATTACTACACTAGTACGAATCTTTCCCCTAATAAAATTAACAAGGGGCGGGGCAACCAGGTGACATCGCCGGATGGCGCCGCCCCTTAGCTTATTAAGAACTGTCAGACAGCGGAGCAGGGAATAGGCGGGATCGCATTCGGAGCTTTTTTTTTTTTTTTTTTTTTATGATGGATCTACACTGGAGGACATTGTTTTTTTTTTTTTTATTAATAAAGGAATTGTCAAAAACGGTCTGTGTTTTTATTGACACTTTTTTGGGTGAATGAGTATGGGGTACAATGTACCCCATACATTATTCACATAAGGGAGGGGCAGGTTTTGCAGACCCCTTAAAAACCATACCAGATCCGGAAGGGTCTGGTATGTATTGGGGGGGGGGGGGGTATACGCTGTCATAGAAAAGGCGGTTCAAAACTTCTAAAATTTGCAAATATATATATATATAAATAAAATTGGAGCCTTTGGCTGGGCTCACATATATGCGGTTTGTAGTCTGGTGCGTTTCTGTTCACCGGTTCAGGTGATCATTTTTTACCAGAATTCGCACCTGAACTGGACTCAAAAATGCACAGGACCTCACATGTGTGAGCCGGCTCTATTGAAAGCCGGTCTCATTTACACATTACAAAACGCATCCTATTTGCATATTTGTGAACCCTGCCTTTCGTCTCTTGGTGTCAGGAAAACATATCAGAAATTATTCATGCTGATAGAGGAATGAATCAGCAGACAGGGGGTTATTTACGAAAGGAAAATCCACTTTGCACTGCAAGTGCCCTTGAAAGTGCAGTTGCTCTAAATCTAAGGGTAGATCTGAAATGAGTGGAAGCTCTGCTGATTTTATCATCCAATCATGTGCAAGCTAAAATGCCCTTTTTATTCTCCTTGCATGTCCCCCTCGGATCTACAGTGACTGCACTTCCAAATGCACTTTCAGTGCAAAGTGGATTTTCCTTTAGTAAATAACCCCCTTAGTGTTCTTAAGACAAGTACACACTATAGGAGGAGATGATTTGGTCATCAAGTCTGAGGTTTACAACCACTTTAAAAAAGGGAGAGCGACAAACCAAAAGCATTGTCTGAAAAAAAAAACAAAAAAAAAACCCCACACCATTTCAGAATTGGCCTTCCTTAGGTCTTTGTTCACAGGTCCACTTACAATTCACTGTAATGCAGCACAATGTACTTTAGGTTTCATTTCAGACAACCCCCCCCCCCCCCATTTTCCTTTATATTAAAAAACGAATTATTAGTAGGGAAGCAGAATCTGCATGGCATATAAAATAACTGTACGACAAGTAGTTAATCACTGCTGGCCCATTTTCTCCTCCCAAACAAAAGGCACTCACCCATTGCCAGTGCGGGACAAGAGGCCGTGCACAGAAAGATAAACGCCAAGCTCGTAGAGCAAATTTAAAAATTGCAGATTTTAAATTAAGTCCCACACAATATCTCCACACTACTGGCAGCAACTGCACACATTAAAAGATTTCTAGCAAAATTTAGACCTAAAAATTAAAAAAAAAAAAAAAAAACTTGCTCAACCCTTTCATGACTAAAAAGGTCATGGATTCCTAAATTCTCATAATAGAAGCATCAGTAAGAGTTGGTTAAACTTCATGGCCAATTTGCACAAAAACATATGGCTTTTATTTTCTGCACATTAAAATAATTCTATGATAAAGATTGTAAAAGATATAAAGATAAAACAAGGATAAGTAGGCAGGAAGCAAAGCTGCCCATACATGGTAGAGTTTTTCCATTCAGCCAGTAGGTTGGACTAAAATGGCTGTACTGAATCCCCCCATCCACACATTTAGGCTGGGGGTTCACACTATTGAAAATTCGATGTGGATTTCTTCGCATCCAATTCTCATTTTAGGAGATTGGGACTGGCTCTCTAAGGAGTCGGCTCACCCATCTCTGGAGTGGCTCCGATACAAATTGCACAGGGTCCTGTGCGTCTTCTGGTCTGTTTCAGGTTCGAATTCAGCCAAAACCTCAGACTGAAATCGGACGTGAAACCGTGAACAGGGACGCACCGGACCCCTGTTGTGAGCCGCTCTGTGCTTCATTCTGAACCCAGCCTCAAATTCAGGAGGGGTAATGCTACTTGCTGCGTTATTGTATTCTGACAGTTGGCCTCCCCAGTCATCAGAATACACCGATCAGTGCTGCAGGCCATTGGCTACATGTGCTGATCGAGTACGTTTTCCAGCAGGACCGTTCATGAGTAGTCAAATCGAAAGATTGGACATTGGCCAATACATGGGTAAAATGTTGCACAGTATTTAAGTGCACAAAAACTAAAAAAACATATCATAAAAACTAGACTCCTCCTCCAGGAGGCGGCCTATCCCTAGGGTGGAGGCTCACTTGCACTGGATCTTTCCATAACATCTGGTGGAGATCGTTGGATGTTGTTTTGCTCTTGTTTTTTTATTTTTCTGGGGTGCGCATAGTGAGACAGAGTCTAAAGCCCCATACATACCGCCCAAATGTCGGGAGACATCTGCTGGTTCAATAAAAAACGGCCAACATTTGGCTCGTGTTTATGCCAGCCGGTCCAACAGTTGGCTGGCTTCTGTCAGACGTGCCTGCTGGAAACCCAGCAGCCAACCTGCTTCCAATCAGTGCGCTCAGTCAATGGCTGAAAGCGCTGACTGAAGCGTTCTAGACAATAGCTCATCGGGAGAGATAGCTGTACTAATGTTGGGATAGTTAGTACAGTGTCTCCGACCACAGCTGTGAGTTTCGTGTGTACCAGGCTTATGCACTGAAAGAAGCCGCTTTCTACACATGGGGGACACTTTTTATTCCAGATTGCTTTCACCATCTGATTATTTGAACTTTTATTCATAACCTATTTTATGCACTTTTGCATTTAACATTTGGGATATTACATTTGTATTTTTAATGACAAGGCTTGTACAGTCACATTGCATGCCAGCAGCTTTTTGGTGTAGTTAAAGGATAAGCTGTTTGCAGAAGGATTTTTTTTTTATCTTAATGTATTAAGGGAAAAAAAAAAAAAAGCCCCTGCCTTTAAAAGCCATTTTACTTTCCATCCTTAAAAGAACTACCAACTCCTAAGCCATTAAGGGTTTAATATCATCAGGTATGAACCATCACATTCAAGACATGAGAGCTGTGAAGAAATATTCCCTAGAAGGCTTAGCTCTCTGTATTCCTACAGATCTTTACACGGCTCTGTTGCCCAGAGAGTAAGAGGAGAATTGGGAAAGGAGGAAACTGGGCTTATGACTGCTGGAAGATTTAGCAACTGACCATCAGCAAACAGGTTACATTTTACAAGGAGCAGCTATACACTAAAAACAGATCCTGTAAATACACAACCTATATACAGGGGTGTGGACATTTTTTTTGTTTCACTATTTGTCCAAGGGACTAAACTAGGGAAGGGGAAAGAAGACCTGGGTGCAGCAGCCCCCCCAATACTTACCTGAGCCCGTCTTTATCCAGCAATGTTGCAGGAGTGTCTAAGCTGACCGGGACTACCCTCCTCATTGGCCGAGACAGCAGAGCGGCGCAATTGGTTCCCCCTGCTGTCAATCAAAATCAGTCAGCCAATCAGGAGAAAGAGGGGGCAGGGCCAGATCGCAGGTCCATATCTAAATGGACACAGGGAGCTGCGACTCGGCTCAGGTGCCCCCATAGCAAGTTGCTTGCTGTTGGGGCACTCAACAGGAGGGAGGGGCCAGGATGACAGAAGAGGCACCCGAGAAGAGGAGAATTGGGGCTGCTCTGTGCAAAACTAACTGCATAGAGCAGGCAGGTGTAAAAAAAAAAAAAAATAATAATAATTTTAAATAAAATAACAGACTTTACATACGCTTTACCCACTTCAGCTCCATAAGGTTTTGCCTACTTCCTGACCAGGCCATTCTTTGTGATACGGCACTGCGTCTCTGACACGGTCGTGCAACGCTTTACCCAAATAAAATTGATGTCCTTTTTCTCCCACAAAAAGAGAGTTTTTCTTTTGGTGGCATTTGATCACCTCTGCGCTTTAAATAAAAAAAAAAGACCAAAATTTTAAATAAAAAAACAAAATAAAAAATTTCTGCTATAAAATATTCCCAATAAAAAAATGTTTAAAAAAATAAAAATAAAATCTAAATGTCTTCATAAATTAGGCCAATATGTAGTCTTTTTTTTTTTTTTTTTTTTACAAAAAAATATGTAGCAATCACAATAAGTGTATCATTGATTGGTGAATCACAAGAGCTCTCTATTCCCTCCTGACAGATCCACCGTTTGCCTTGTTTACACAGGCAGATGTCCGATTCGTCTCTTTTGTGAACAATCCACAGGTCGCGGCGGTCATCGAACCCACTGTGTGGCACCTTCTGTGTCCAAAACCGCATGCACAAAATCACATAACTGTATGTAATTTTGCGCAACCGGGCTGCCCTGCCACAGTATATATGGGGTGGGCGGTCCGGAACTGGTTAAGCAGAGACCCAGGAGAATAAAAAGAATTTGTTGCAATTTTTTTTATGTCACACAATATTTGCACAGATACCCATGGAATGGCGCCAAAATACTGTACCTAAAAATCTTCATAGGGGACGCTTCAAAATCCTTTACAGGTTTCCATTATTGCTCTCATTTGTAATTCATGCCAATACCTCACGTTTGGTGCAATCGCTGTTTTCAAATGCACGCAGGACTGGTGCCTTATTTATTTAAACACTGTACCTTTAAAAAAAAATTTGGATCAACCTTATTTCTACCACATATCTTGTGAGATCATGGGCCGTGACAGGTCCTCTTTATGGAGAGAGCTGGGGTTTATTAGACTCTAGACCTCTCTTCCGACCCCTAAAACATCTGATCAAACCGAGATAGATTTGATCAGATGCTTTCTAAAGCTGGTAGCTTGTTTACACGAAAGCGAAACCGAAAGTGACAAATCTCCTCGTCGCTTCTGGTTTCTTACATCACACAGTGGAAAAATCACCATCAATTCCTCTCACTGTGTCTCAGGAACCAGATGCCGCCGTTTCCATTTTTAGCGGGCTCCCTGATGGGATATCCCTGTAAAATTGGCGGCGGGTGGGCGCGGTGACCCCCTTCCGCCATCTAGAAAAATAATATGGCGTCTGTATAGTGGCTAGGATCACTTAGTATGTAGAATTGCTGGCTGGATAAATACGATCACGGAATCATGACTGCAGCTACAGTATATAAAACCACTTCAACCCACCTTTTATATAAAAAATAAATAAAAAATAAATAAAAAATAAAAAAAATGGAAAGTGGTCAATGGACTAGTCACTCATTTTGTTATTAAAGCCTAAGGCTCGGTTCACACTAGTGCGATGCGGAAACCCTGCAAATCCCCTGCGCATTGTACCCGACTTGCATGGCAGGTCACACTGCAATATTCAAACTGCCGGGAGTGTCAATACATTGCTAATGACATCCCCATTTCAGCTTGCATATCGCACTGTGAACTGTCAGTTCGGACATTAATGTGAACACCCATGTGATCCGATTCTGGTGCGGACTAAAAAAAAAGGGTCCTGTGCAAGTTTGGTCCGAATGCGATGCGATATCAGCCATACTATCTGTATGGCTGAAATCGCATTGCACGCACATCACATGCAATTTGCACTGCAGTGCGAATCACATGCAATCTTGCAGAGCGCAGTAGTGTGAACTGGCAGTAACTCCAGGATTTAGTGAACAGATTGTTTGGACCAAGCTGGGCCAGAGAACTGCAGTGGACCCAAGAAAATATGGGAATGCATCCGCACACTCTGAGAAACAGTGATGTAAGGGAATCAATATTGCTGTTTAGACAAGGTTCACATTTACAAAACTACGCCAAGGACACAAAGCCATTCTTCCAGGAAAACATTGGATACAATGACACCATCAAGTGCTATGCAATTGCCTGCTGTGTGAGGGGACATGTAAGCTTGTTAATACCCAAGATCAGATGTCCGGAGCGGCTAAGGTTTCAATGCTGCATGTAAGCACTTGTTCTGGTTATGGTACACACAGCAGGTATAATGTTAATGTTCACAGAACTATCAACACACACACACACACACACACCCCCACACACACACACACACACACCCCCACACACACACACACACACACCCCCAAGATGGGCGATTTATTTGCAAAAAAATATAAAAGCCTGAAGCATGAAAACACATCAAAAAATATACTGCAAAAAAAAAAAAAAAGCACCATCATGCAACAGCACTAGTGTGGACCTAGGCTTAGCATGAATATTCAAAAACGATGTACAGTATATCTAAAAGCAGTGGCAGATGAACAGACACCAAAAAAGGCATTCAGCAAGAAACTTTATAGTGCAGCCAATTGCTTTGTGAAAAAAAGCCCCGCACTAACATAAAAGTGACCGCCATGGAATAAAAAATAAATAAAAAACACACAACCCTTCTCTCTAAATGCCCCTTTCCCCTTACCTTAAAAGGATAGCTAAGCTCAAAAACAAAAAATGTAATATATTGCAGCGTACAACAGTGGTTGTTGCCTATTAGGAGAGAGAAGACAACTGACACCATGAGGGCAGCAGAGTACTGGATTAGCTACTGGATTAGTACTGGAAAAACCCAGAATGGAGCCTAAAAAAAAAAAATAAAATACATTTATTATAGCTAATGTTATACTAAAATTTTTATCTATATCTATATATCACACATATACATACATACTTTTTTTAGGCTACATGTACCCTGACCACAGGCAAATGCTAAATGCATTTTTGCCATGATTTTAATACATTCCTATCCTGAACACAATTCTTCCGCGTTCAGGAGAGGGAGGTTTAACATCACCTAAACTCGGCAGCTCCTAAACTCTACTAAAAGCCTACGTGTACAATGCAAAAAAATAAATAATAATATATATATATATATATATATATAATATATATATATATATATATATATATATTAATAATAATAAAATAAAAAAACACGGCAAAAGCTCCTAAACTCAAGTTTGGGAGCTGCCAGTGTACATGAAGTCTAGCCATTTCTTTTCACACCCAGTTGTGTCTGAAACATGAAGTAAAGTTTTATTTTTAAAATGTGTTTTGGAAGGAAATAAAAATTAAAATAAATAAAAGAACAAAAATAAGATATTTCTATATGCCGCTCCATGCTGCAGCATCAGTGTGATGAGGCAACTGTTCCCTGCCAGCTCTAAGCCAGAGAACTGAGCGATCACATGACCACTCAGTTATTGGTCAGCTCTGATCAGAGAGCAGTGACTGTTAGTCACTGCTCTGTTGTGTCCCTCTAGCACTCACTGAAGCACGAGGTAGGAAAGGTGGCGGGCGCAGCTGGAGCCAACTGTCCATCACGAAGCTGGGTTGATCCCAACAATATGGCTGGGATCCTTTTAGTGCCTGGAGCAGCTCTGACAGCGGGCTTTAGTGAATTCTGGGTCACAGAAGTGCTAAAAAGGAAGCTATGGCCGTAGTTCTCTTTTAACTGCAAAGGGCAGGGCTAATTGTCTGCCACTTGGCCTGCACAGCTTGCATATCACAGACAGCAGTGCATGTCAACATGTAAATTCTATAACAGATTGACAAAGCAACTGATTTCAAGCTTCGTGAAAGGTTTATGGAATATAAGAAAAGCTGTATCTGAGGACTTTCATAGACTGCACCGGATTTTGCTTTCATTCCTGTAGGCTAACCGGAAAGGTAAGCCTATGAATCGATACATTAAAATGAACACGTTGCCTTTTCATACTATACCCGGATCGCTGGGCTAAAATTGCTCTTGTAAGGGTGGCCTCTCTTGCTAGCAGGATCCCATGGAGCCACAACGGAGCCCCCCCCCCCCCAAACTTGCATGCTCAGAGTATGTACAGGTGGTACCTGAGCAAGACACACACAGGTAGCCCAGAGGAATAGAAAGATTGGCATCACAACAGACGCACATACCTACAATTGCTAAGAATGGTACATGTACTTCTAATGAGGGTAGTCAGGTGACACTGGTTTAAAATCAGAGTGCTTACTTCCTAAGCTGAAGGCTGCGCCAGTCAAAAGAAAAAAAATGCAGGAGTCTGGTGCCATTGTTTTAGGCCTCATTCAAACAATGTACAGGTGCTCTGTGAATCCCCATGCAGGCAGTACCAGTGCTGTCAACTGGGATGCATTCCCTGTGTGGGTATACATGGTCCTCACACTAAGCAAGGAATCATATGCCCTGGGTGAATGAGGCCTAATTATTAACGGTCAAGGGAATAAGCAGCTCACAAGGGATGTATTTGTATTTAGAAAGCTTAGGATTTAGTACTACTTCCACGGCCTTCTACCTACTGTGTCAGTGTAATGCTCTGCACACACTGAGGACGATCGTACCATTTTCTGATAGTGTGTACATGACTTTAGACAGCTGATTCCAATCTTCTGAATGAAAATTTCAGAAGGGACAAACTCCAGAATTGTTCTCATAGTGTGTACAGGGAATTAAAGTTGTAGAGAACAGATGTGGAACACTTCAAAATATGTACAAAAAACACCTTACACAGTCCACAATGAGTTGGCTGGGCTTTTAAAAAAGGAGTTGAAAAGGCAGAAGTTTTTTTTATCTTAATGCATTAAGATAAAAAAACCTTGTGTGTAGCAGCCACCCCAGCACCACCCCCCCCCCCACTTATTTACCTAAGCCCCATCTCTCCACAAATGCCTAAGCCATCCCGGACACTCCCGATTGGCTGAGATACAGCAGTGGTGACATTGGCTCCCACGGCTGTCAAAGTCAGCCAATCAGGAGAGAGAGGGGGGGCGGGGCCGGTGTTCTGTCACGAACAGTCCGGCTATCACCAGGTGTCCGAAGTGTACTGCACATGCGCATCGCATGTGCAGCACGGAGCATAAACATTTTCGGGAATTCTCGGAAGAAGAACGTCGCCTGCGCCGTCAGTGGATGTGTAAGCCCCACCATCCAGGCGGACATAGGGCTACTGAAACTTAGAGGGCCCCTGGCGGGCTCGCTTTGCTCGCCACGCTTCGGGCACGGCCCTCTGCGCTCTTTTATATTCTAACTCTATGTCCACTTGGATGGTGGGGCTTGAAAGTGGACTCACGGCGCAGGCGCCGTTCATCCTCTGCAATTTTCGGAATATGGGTGTCCAGACACCCATGTGATGGGGGACGGCTAATGAATGGATACAGAGCCGTGGCTCAGCTCGGGTGCCCCCATTAGGAAGCTGCTGACTGTGGGGGCACTCGACAGGAGAGAGGCCGGCCAGAAGCAGCAAAAAGGCACTTGAGTAGAGGAGGATCCAGGCTGCTCTGTGCAAAACCACCTGCACAGAGAAGGTAAGTATAAAAAATTTTTAAATAAACAAACACGAGAGACTTTACAATCAAGTTACAAACAAGAGGCCTGCAAAAAAACACAACATCCTACTTTACACAACACAGGTCGACCAATATAATAAAAAGGTCACAAACCACAAATACACAATGACGCAAAAACAAAAAATAAAATAAAAAAACACAGCACAGCACTCATATGAAAAACACAAATTCCAGAAACAGACTGTGCCATTAGTGGGAAATATAGCTAACTGCCAGTTCAGCTGCTGCTTCAGCATTTGAAACAGCAAATAAGGCCCGAATGCACAGCCCTAGGTGCACTATAAACACCAACAGGTTTGTCAGACCCTGGGAACCATCGGAATGCTGCTGATGCTGCATTCTGCTCACAACAATGCACCACAGGTGTTTCTTGGAAATGCATGCTACAACTGGGACAGAAGAATTTCACTAGAGAGAAAACAACACACAAAAAAAAAAAAAAAACGCACACCTTTAAAGTAATGAGGTTAACATAAATGTAGTTTGAATTTAGAACCACTTTAAAATGGTTGGTAACATAGAACAGTTAAAAATAAATGCAAACCCTAAATTATGGTTTAGTTTAGCACTGTATACCATATACAATTGTAGGTTTTGTTTTTGTTTGGGTGACAACGCAAGTTAGGCAATGTCAGCCTGTAACAGGATCAACAGGTATTGTTTTTAATGAAAGATGTGGATTTTAAAATATAATTTTGTGGCTATTATTCATGATCAACAATAAACTAATGACCTGAGGCTTTTAATGTAAATTTTTATGTACTAAATGTCACAGGCAAACCCCCCCCCCCGCCCCCTTACCCGCGCATACAACACTAAATGGATAACATGTAGAGGCTTATAAAAAAAAAAGTGTCCTCTATAAAACATTTTAGGTACTGTACTTTTTCACCATTTCACAGGCAAGGAGTTTTGACATGTTTGGTATCGATTTACTTGATGCAACCCTGCTTTTATATTTTGCCAAAAACATGGGTAGTATGTAGTGTGTGCACTAAAATGTGTTTATGTGCATTTCTAAAAATACAGTATGTTTGATAAACAGCTGCACAAATATTGTGCGCCATAAAAATCTGCACCCAACCATTTTCATTCAGAAAATATTAAATGTTTGGAGGAGTTTATAGTAATTTTTTTTTTTTTTTTTTTTAAACTAGAAAAGGCTGATTTCACCCTGGAAAAAATAAAATAATGGATTCTGGAGTGAAAAATAGTTAAGGTTAGCCACCAGAAGGTGCCTGCACTGTATTGGAGGCAGGGTTTGGCTGTGGCCAGGTATACTTTAAGACTTTAGCACATAAGCTTTTACCATGAACAGAAGAAGCTGTGCTGCTATATATGGAGAAAAATTTAATGTTTGTCTATTTATGGCATTTCCTGGAAAATTACAGATAAAGCCAGGTATAATGCAGTTACCTAGATAGCACTGCAGGAGGGCAAGTACAAGTCATCTAAATAAAGATAATCATTTTTATAACTCCAATATCTGAACTGAAAGGTCCAAAGTTATTTAGAATTCCAGAAGTAAACAGTGACTCACAGCATTATCAAAACTGATACCTATTAAAACAGATATGGGTCATGTGACTGCAATGTTCTATTTAATCTAAGAGATATAAACTGAAGGATTGTTAGGCAAGGTAGGACACAAAAAGGGTGCATTTATAATAAAAAAAAATAAAATAAAAAAAATATCATCTTTAGATAGATTTTACTCCAAAAGCATTTTATTAAAATGAATTTGATAAATAAAAAAAATAAATAATAATGTATACATAAAAAAAAAAAAAAAAATAAATTGATTTGAAAAAAATTAAAATAAAAAATGTATTGATTTTTATCCACCCTGGCAGGCACCAATGCAAATGTTTTATAAAATTCCCGCTCCCAAAGTGTGCAATAGGATTGATATTTCCAAAGACGTCGAACATAATTGGCATTGCTGGAAGATTGAAGGGGAGTGGAAACTGCAGTTCAACATTTTGAAATGTAAAATAATGCAGTTATGCAAAAATAATCCTGTGATAGAATATACTATTTGGGCATTAGAGATGAACCGAAAATAGTGTTATCTGCATTTTTTATTCCGCGTGCAGCTGAGAATTGCTCAGTGATGCCTACAGCCTCACACTGATCACAGCTGCTTGGTCTCAGGTGTTCCCTATCCATGCTAACTTCAATGCAAGTGTGCTGCTTATTTTAATAAAGTGATTTTTTATTTGATCTGGACCTCAGCACCCTGCTGTTCGTTTTCTTCTACAAAACCGTGCAGGACCCTTTTTTTTTCCACACCGATGCATGGGTTACATGGCTCCCCAAATCAACCCCGACTTTGGAATCTTCACATTGGACCTCATGCAACTTGGATTCTGTGCTTCTCCACTCTTCCTTCAGACTCTGGGACCTTGATTTCCAAATGAAATGTAACATTTACCACAGACCGTGATGATTTGTGGTGCCATGTCTTCTGCTGGTGTTGGTCCACTGTGTTTTATGAAGTCCTCTATAAGGCTCGATTCACATCTATGCATTTTGCTTTTGAGCGTTTTTGCAGTGCTTGCCGCGTTTTTGGACACGCGTTTTTACCACGATTTGCTTTTTTTTTTTTTTACACTGTGGTTGCTTAGCAACCAGTTATATACAGTGTAAAAAAATAAAAATAAATCTAAAAATAAAACGCAAATCGCGGTAAAAACGCGGTACTTGCTTTTGGATGTGGGTCCATTGACTTCTATTACAAGCAAAACGCTGCATTTTGCATGAAAAAAAGTCCCACACAGATAACAGAAAAAAAAAGATAACAATTGTTCATTTTTCAGAGTTAGATTAAAGCAAAACTTTACTCATAACATCATTTGTCATCAAACTGTTAAGAAAACAACCACACACATTATTAATTAGGCTACCAAAATTTGTGTACTGGAAATTGCCTCCAGCATTGCTCCTGTTCTTTCTTGCTAGAGGCCACCATTTTGTTGAAACCCAGAGCAGTAATTTCCTTACTGGAAACTCTTCTCCATCTCCTTGGTCTCAAAAACTGGTCACTTTTCTTTCCTTCAACCACAGGTGGAAGGAAAGAAAACTGCTCAATTTGGGGAGCCCTCCTACTGCGAATTGTATCACAATGGGAGGTTTCCCGGCTGTCAGAATACAAATGATGATGAATATGAATACATCATGTGTTATATATAAAAAAATAACACAGGCTGGTTGTACTCAAATCAATTTGATTAGATTGACTTCAGTACAACCAGCTTGCCTATAGGTGGTTCAAAATTCAGCCGCTTCCTGGTGAAGTGAAGCCAAAAGTATCACTAAAGTGGTAAAGCTTTGTTTTTGTTTTTTTAAGTAAAAATAACAAACATGCCTATACTTAGCTGCTCTGTGCAAAACCATTGATCCTCTTCTCCTGGGGTCCCTGGCCAGTGCTCCAGGCCCCTCTTCATCGGGTAACCCCAGGGAAAAGCGGCTTTCCCGGGGGCATGCGCTCCCGAGTCCTGCTGCTGCGTCCATTGACACAGACAGTGGGTTTTGGCCCATAGTAGTCACTTAACTGACACAGGAGCCATAGATGTCACCGCTGTCCCCTCTTCCACGAAGCGTCCATCTTACTTCCGGGTATCGCGGCTTCGGCGCTGTGATTGGCCGGAAACCACAATGACGTCATGCATGCACGCGGGAGCCACCACTAATTAGCCACTCGCCATTAGAAACGGCACGATCATTGCGCCGTAGACAGAGGTGCCTGTCTTTTGCAAGTATTTGCTAAATCGTGTAGGTTTAGGAGATATTTCTTGCACCTACAGGTAAGCCTTAATATAGGCTTACCTGTAGGTAAAAAGTGGTCTGTAAGGTTTACAACCACTTTAAAAGGTGAAAAACCTTAAGGCTTTAGAAGCACTTTAAAGTAGAACTAAGGGCAAAATGTTTATTTTCATTTAGGATTGAGCAAGACCCCATACCCAAGATACAACTTTTCTTGTCCGATTACCTTTAGATCTGCCAAGACCATGTAGTGCAAGGGCCGGCCTGATTGCATACAAATTGAAACTCTTAAGGTTGACATCATATTATATGGTTTTGGTAAAGGGAAAAAAAAAAAAAAAAAAAACCTACAGAAAATTAGATAGCATGTATCCAGCTTAAGGGAGGGAGGGTATATATCTATCTGATTTTTTTTTTCCCCCACCATCTGTGTCCCAGTGCAGAGATTTTCCTTCACTTCCTTTAAGGGGGAATTTCTTGGGGACCCCAAGGTCAACATTAGGTGATTTTACCTCTATTACTTTTCTAGAGAAAGAAAGAAAGAAAGAAAGAAAAAAGAAAGAAAGAAAGAAAGAAAAAGAAAGAAAAGAAAGAAAGAAAGAAAGAAAGAAAGAAAGAAAGAAAGAAAGAAAGAAAGAAAGAAAGAAAGAAAGAAAGAAAGAAAGAACCTGACAGGTAAAAATAAAAGAAGAAGTTTTGCCTTTAGTTACTGTAAAAGAAGACAAAATGTTGTCAGCCATAAACATTCACCTCTCCTATTCCTTAAAACAGAAGTTATTTTTTTTTTGTCCATTAGAAGAGAAAACTGTGTCGGGGTCAACAACACTGCTTGGGATTTGATTGCAGAAGAGCCGGTGCCGTCACACCACGGCTGGACGTTGAGGCTCCTTTTACATTAGTGTGTTTCCAAAGTCACATGATTTCCAGTGCAACTTTGGAGCAAGACTTTGGGTGCGATTTTGAATCGACTTTACATTCTATGGGTAAAAGTCCCATCTAAGTAGTGCAGGCACCTTTTCCAAGTCACAATAATTTGAACGGGTGCCGTTGAAAAGAATGGTGTGCAATTTGTCATGTGACTTTGATGTCCAAAGACGCATAACAAATCGCACAAGTGTGAATGGAGCCTTAATGCTCACTGTGATTTCTGGCAAAAATCAACAGATATGTTACTGCATTGGCAGCATTTTCAAATAGACAAACATACAGCACGTACGGTAAAGATGTACTGCATGGTTTCTTTTCTGCCCAGACAGGGAATACATACAAAATACAATGATTCTATAGGACTATTCCGGGATATGGCAAGCTGTACTCCAATCCACCAAGTAATGCAAGCTAAATTTACAGCATCTCACAAAAGTGAGTACACCCCTCACATTTTATCATTTGTTTTTTGGTGGGGGGGGATGCAATAACCCATTCAGCAGATATTAGTCAGTACTGCCTCATCTAATATTTTTAAGGAACAGAGGAGATCATGGGGTGAATAGGTTTCCATGTTAAGTTTGGTAGAGATTGTAAAAATTCTAAACTGCACCCCAAAAAAAAAAACCCCCCCCCACACACCCAAAAATATATAAATAAAATATATATTTTTTTTTTTTTAAAAAAAAAACAAAAATTTCCCCCAAAAAAAAATTTTTTTTTTCCCCCCCCTTTTTTTGGTTTAAAAAAAATTTTTCCCCCCCCCCCCCCAACCCCCCCCCCCCCAAAAAAAAAAACCCCCCCCCCCCCCCCCCCCCCCCAAAAACCCCAAAACCCCCTTAAAAAAAAAACCCCCCCCCAAATTTTTTTCCCCCCCCCCCCCCAAAAACCCCCCCCCCACACCCCCCCCCCCCCCCCCCCCCCCCCCCCCCCCAACCCAAAAAACCCCCCCCCCCCCGCCCCCGGGGGCCCCCCCCCCAAAAAAACCCCCTTTTTTCCCCCCCCCCAAACCCCCCCCCCCCAAAAAAAAAAAAAAAACCCCAATTTTCCCCCCCCCCCCCAAAAAAAACCCCCCCCCCCCCCCTTTTCCCCCCAAAAAAAAAAAAAAATTTTTTTTTAAAATTTTTAAAAAAAAAAACCCCCCCCCCCCCCCCCCCAAAAACCCCCCCCCCACCCCCCCCCCCCCAAACAAGAAAACCCCCCCCCCACCGCCCCCCCCCCGCCCCTCCCCCCCCCCCCCCCCCCCCCCCCCCCCCCCCCCCCCCCCCCCCCCCCCCCCCCCCCCCCCCCCCCCCCCCCCCCCCCCCCCCCCCCCCACCCCCCCCCCCCCCCCCCCCCCACCCACCCCCCCCCCCCCCCCCCCCCCCCCCCCACCCCCCCCCCCCCCCCCCCCCCCCCCCCCCCCCCCCCCCCCCCCCCCCCCCCCACCCCCCCCCCCCCCGCCCACCCCCCCCCCCCACCCAAAACCCCCCCCCCCCCCCTTTTTCCCCCCCCCCCCCTAAAAAAAAAAAAAAAAAAAATGGTTTTTTTGGGGGGGAAAAAATTTCCCAAAAAATTTTTAAAAAAAAAATTTTTTTCCCTTTTTTTTTAATTTTTTAAAAACCCCCCCAAAAAAAATTTTTTTTTTTCCCCTTTCCCCCAAAAAAAAACCCCCCCCCCCTTTTTTAAAAAAATTAAAAAAAAAAGAAAAGGGGGAGGTGGGCCCCAAAAAAATTTGGGGTTTTTTTTTTAAAAAAAAAAAAATTTAAAAAATTTAAAAAAAAAAAGGCCCCCCAAAAAAAAAAAAAAATTTTTTAAAAAAAAATTTTAAAAAATTTTTTTTTTAAAAATTTTTAAAAAAAAAAAAAAAAATTTTTTTTTTTTAAAAAAAACTTTTCCCCCTTTTTTTTTAAAAAAAAGGGAAAATTTTTTTAAAACCCCCTTTTTTGGCCCAAAATTTTTTTTAAAAAAAAAAAAAAAAAAATTTGGAAAAATTTTTTTTTCCAAACCCCCCCCCCCCCAAAAAAAAAAAAGGGGGGGGGGGGGGTTCCCCCCCAAAAAAACCCCCCCTTTTTCCCCGCCCCTTTTCCCCCCCCCAAATTTTAACCCCTAAATCACCATTTAACCCCCCCAAAAAAACCCCCAACCCCCCCCCCCCGGTAAGGTTTAAAATTTGGGGGGGGGGGGGGGGGGGGGGCCCCTTGGGGTTTTTTTAATGGGGTTTTTTTTCCCCAAAAACCCAGGGGGTTAAAAAATTTTTTTCCCCCCTTTCCCCCCCAAAAAAAAAAAACCCCAAAACCCCTTTAAAAATGGGGGGGGAAACCAAAAAGAAGGGGGTTTTTTTTTTTTTTTGTTTTTTTGGGGGGGGTTTTTTTTGGGGGGTTTTTAAAAATTTCCCCTTTTTTTTTGGAAAAAAAAAAAAAATTTTTTTTTTTTTTTAAAAAAAAAAAAAGGGGTTTTTTTTTTAAAAAAAAAAAATTTTAAAACCTTTTTTAAAAAAAAACCCCCCAAAAACCGGGGGAAAAACCCTTTAAAACCTTTTAAAAAAACTTAAACCCCCCCCAAAAAATTTTTTTAAAAAAAAAATTTTTTGGGGGGGGAAAAAAATTTTTTTTAAAATTTTTAAAGGGAAAGGGGGGTTTTTTTTTTTTTTAAATTTTAAAACCCCCCAAAACCCCCCCCCAAAAAATTTTAAAAAAAAAAGGGGGGTTTTTTTAAAAAAAAAAAAAAAAAAGGAAAAAAAATTTTTAAAAAAAAAAGGGGCCCCCCCTTTAAAAACAAAAATTTTTTTAAAAAGGGGGGGTTAAAAAAAGGGGGGGGCCCCCCCCCCCCCCAAAGGGAAAAAAGGGGGGTTTTTAAAAAGGGGCCCCAAAACCCCGGGGCCCCTTAAAAAAAAAAAAAAAATTTTTTTTTTTTAAAAAAAAACCGGGGTTTTTAAATTTCCCCCGGGGTTTTTTTTGGGTTTTTTCCCCCGGGAAAAATTTCCCTTTTTTTAAAAAAAAACCCCCCCCAACCCCCCCCCCCTTTGGGGGCCCCAAAAAATTTTTTCCCCCCCCCAAAATTTTTCCCCGGGGGGGGGAAGGCCGGGGGGTTTTTTTGTTTTTTTTTTTGGGGGGGGGGTTTGGGGGGGGGTCCAAAAAGGGGGAAAAAAAAAACCCCCCCTTTTTTTTTGGGGGGGTTTAAAAATTTTTTTCTTTCCCAAAAAAATTTAATTTTGGGTTTTTTTAAAAAAAAACCCCCTTTTCCCTTTAAAAAATTTTTTTTAAAAAAAAAACCCCCCAAATTTTTGGGGGGGTTTTCCCCCTTTTTTTTTTTTTGGGGGGCCGAACCCCCCCCGGGGGGGGAAAAAAAACCTTTTTCCCCCCCTTTAAAACCCCCAACCCCCAAAATTTTTTTTCCCCCCCCCCTTTTTTCCCCCCCCCCCTTTTTTCCCCGGGAAAACCCCCGGGGGAAAAAAGGGGGGGGAAAAAAAAAAAAAAAAATCCGGGCCCCCCAAAAAACCCCCCCCTTTTTTTTCCCCCGGGTTTTTTTGGGGGGGGGGGTTTGGGGGGGGGGAAAAAAAAAAAAAACCCCCCCCAAAAATTTTTTAAAAAAACCCCCCCCCCCTGGTTTTTTCCCCCGCCAAAGGGGGGTTTAAAAAAAAAAACCCTTTTTGGGGGGGGGAAAAAAAAAAACCCCCGGGGTTTTTTTTCCCCCCCCTTTTTTCCCCAAAAAAGCCCCCGGGGGGGGGGGGTTTTTTTTTCCCCCCCCCCCCCCCTTTTTTTCCCCAAAATCCCTCCCCCCAACAGGCCCGGGGTTTTTTCCAAAAAAACCCCCCCCCCCCAACCCCCCAAAGGGGCCCCCCTTCCCCCCCCCTTTTTTTTTTCCTTTTGGTTTTTAAAAATTTTCCCCCCGGGGGGGGGTTTTTTAATTTCCCCCGGGGGGGGGGGCCCTCCCCCCAAAAAAAATTTTTTTCCCCCCCCCAACCCCCCCCATTCCCTTTAAAAAAGGGTTTTTTTTTTAAAAAAACCCCCCCGGGAAAAAAACCCCCGGGAAAAAATCCGGGGTTTTGGGTTTTTAAAAAAAAAAAAAAAATTTCTGAAAAAACCCCCCCCCAAAAAAAAAATTTTTTTTTCCCCCAAAAAATTTTTTTTTTTCCCCCCAAAACCGGGGAAAAAAAAAACCCCCCTTTTTTTACCCCCCAAAAAAAAATTTTTCCCCCAAAAAAAACAACCCCCCCGGGGGGGGGGCCCCAAAAATTTTTCCGGGTGGGTTTTTTCCCCCCCTTTCCCCCCCCTTTTGGGGGGGGGGGGGGGGGAAAAAAGGGGCCCCGGGGGCCCAAAAAAAACCCCCGGGGGGTTTTTTTTCCCCCAAAGGGGGGGAAAAGGGGGGGGGGGGGGGTTTGGGGTTTAAAAAAGGGGGGGGGGGGGGGGGAAAAGGGGGGGGGGGCCCCCCCGGGGGGGGGGGGGGGGAAAAGGGGGGCCCCCCAAAAAAATTTTGGGAAAAAAGGGGGGGGTTTTTCCCCCCCCTTAAAGGGGGGTTAAACCCCCCAAAAAGGGGGGGGCCCCTTTAAAAAAAAGGGGGGGGCCCCCCCCCCCCGGGGGGGAAAAAAGGGGGGGCCCCAAAAAAAATTTTTTTTTTGGGGGGGGGGGCCCCCCGGGGGGGGGGCCCCCCCCCGCGGGGGAATTTTTTTGGGGGGGGGGGGGGGGGCCCCCTTTTCCCTTTGGGGGTTGGGGACGGGTTTTTTTAAGGGGGGGGGGCCGGTTTGGGGGGGGGGGCCCCCCGGGGGGGGGGGGGGGGGGCCAAAGGGGCCCCGGGGGGGGGGGGCCCCCCCCCCCCGGGGGGGGGGGGGGGGGGGAAAAAAAAAGGGGGGGGTTTTTTTTTAAAAAAAAAAAAAAGGGGGTTTTTTTTGGGGGGTTTTTTCCCCAAAAAATTTTTCCCCCCCAAATAAAAAAAAAAAAATTTCCCTTTTCTTTTTTTTTTAAAAAAAAAAAAAACCCCCCAAAAAAAAAACCCGGGGAAATTTAAAAAAAACCTGGGAAAACCCCTTTTTTTTTTCCCCCCCCCAAAAAACCCCCCCAAAAAAGGGGGGGAAAAAAAAAATTTTTTTAAAAAAAAGGGAAAAAAAAGGGGGGGGGGTTTTTTAAAATTGGTTGGGGGGTTTAAAAAATTTTACATAAAAAGGGGGGGGGTTTTTTTTTTTTTTTAAAAAAAGGGGGGGTTTTAATTTGGGTTTTAAAAAAAAAAATTTTTTTTTGGGGAAAAAAAGGGGGGGGTTTTTTTAAAAAACCCCAAAAAAAAAAGGGGGGAAAAAATTTCCCTTCCCCCCCCCCCGGGGGGTTTCGGGTTGGGGTTTTTTTTAAAAAAAATTTTTCCCCCCCCCCGGGGGGAAATTTTTTCCCCCCCCCCCCTGGGGGGGGCCCCCCCCCCCCCCCCCCCCCCCCCCCCCCCCTTTCCCCCCCCCCCCCCCCCCCCCCCCCGGGGGGGGGGGGGCCCCCCCCCCCCCCCCCCCCCCCCCCGGGGGGGGCCCCCCCCCCCCCCCCCCCCCCCCCCCCCGGGGGGGGGGGGGGGGGCCCCCCCCCTTTCCCCCCCCCCCCCCCCCCCCCCCCCCCCCCCCCTTCCCCCCCCCCCCTTTCCCCCCCCCCCCCCCCCCCCCCCCCCCCTTTCCCCCCCCCCCCCCCCCCTTTTTTTTTTCCCCCCCCCCCCCCCCCCCCTTTTTAAAAAAAACCCCCCCCCCCCAAAAAAAAAAAAAACCCCCCCCCCAAAAAAAAATTTTTTTTTCCCCCCCCCCCAAAAAAAACCCCCTTTTCCCCCCCAAAGGGGGGAAAAAAATTTTTTTCCCCCCCCCCCCCTTAAAAAACCCCTTTCCCCCCCAAAAAACAGGCCCCCAAAAAAAAACCCCCCCCCCCCCCCGGGAAAAAACCCCCCCCTTTTTTCCCCCCCCCCCAAAATGGCCAAAAAAAACCCCCCCAAAAAAAAAAATTTTTTTTTTCCCCCCCCCCGGGGGAACCCCCCCCCCCCCAAAAAAAAAAACCCCCCCCTTCCCCCCCCAAAGGGGTTTTTAAAAAAAAAACCCCCCCAACCCCCCCAAAAGGGGCAATCCCCACCCCCCCCCCCCCCAAAAAAACCCAAAATTCCCCCCCCCCCCTTAAAAAAATTTTCCCCCCCCCCCCCCCCCAAACCAAAAACCCCCCCCCAAAATTACCCCCCCCCCCCCCCCAAAAACTTTCCCCCCCCCCCCCCCCCCAAAAAGGAAAAAACCCCCCCCCCCCCCAAAAGACAAAACTACCCCCCCCCCCCAACCCCCCCAAAAAAACCCCCCCCCCCCCCCAAAAAAACCCTCCCCCCCCCAAAAAACCCTCCCCCCCCCCCAAAAAAAACTTTCCCCCCCCCCCCCCCCAAAAAAACCCCCCCCCCCCCCCAAAACAAACCCCCCCCCCCCCCCCAAAAAAAACTTCCCCCCCCCCCCCCCCCCCCTGACAGGGAAAAACCCCCCCCCCCCCCCCAACCCCGGGCCCCCCCCCCCCCCCCCAAAACTGACAGGACACTTTTTCCCCCCCCCCCCCAAAAGGGCCCCCCCCCCCCCCCCCCAAAAAAAAACCCCCCCCCCCCCCCCCCGGGGCAACCTTCCCCCCCCCCCCCCAAACCAAAACCCCCCCCCCCCCCCAAAACTTTCCCCCCCCCCCCCCCAAAAAACCCCCCCCCCCCCCCCCCAAAAAACCCCCCCCCCCCCCCCCCCAAAAAAGGGTTTTCTCCCCCCCCCCCCCCCAAAACCCCCCCCCCCCCCCCCAAAAAAACTACCCCCCCCCCCCCCCCCCCCCCCCCCCCCCCCCCCCCCCCAAAGGGGCAACCCCCCCCCCCCCCCCCCCAGGAAACCCCCCCCCCCCCCACCCCCCCCCCCCCCCAAAAAAACCCCCCCCCCCCCCCCCCCCCAAAAAACCCCCCCCCCCCCCCCAAAAAACCCCCCCCCCCCCCCCCCCCCAAAAAAACCCCCCCCCCCCCAAAACCCCCCCCCAAAACCCCCCCCCCAAAAAACCCCCCCCCCCCCCCCCCCCAAAATTCCCCCCCAAACCTTTTCCCCCCCCCCCCCCCCCCTTTAAAAACCCAAAACCCCCCCCCCCAAAAATTTCCCCCCCCCCCCCCCCACAAAACCCCCCCCCCCCCCCCCCCCCCTCCCCCTTTCCCCCCCCCCAAAAAAAAAACCCCCCCCCCCCCCAAACCCCCAACCCCCCCCCCCCCCCAAAAACAAACAATTTTTCCCCCCCCACCCAAAAAGGGGGCCCCCCCCCCCCCCCCCCCCCCCCCCCCCCCCCCCCCCCCAAAAACCCCCCCCCCCCTTCAATTTTTTCCCCCCCCTTTAAAAAAACCCCCCCCCCCCCCAAAAAAGCCCCTTTCCCCCCCCCCAAAAAAACCCCCCCCCCCCCCAACCCCCCCAAAAAAACCCCCCCCCCCCCCAAAAACCCCCTTTTTTCCCCCCCCTTTTTCAGGGCCCCCCCCCCCCCCAAGGGCCGGTTTCCCCTTGGGCCCCCCCCAAAATAAAAAAATTTTGGAAAAAACCCCCCCTTAAAAATAAACCCCCCCCCAAAAAAAAACCCCCCCCCGTTCTTCAGAGCCCACATCAGCTCCTTGTCAGACATAGCGGCGGCGGGAGGAAAACACAGAGCGGCGGCAGCGGCCTGTACACAGGAGTCTCCGGGCCTCTATCTACTTCCCACACACACTGCCGGCCCCGCCCTCCCGCTACGTACGCGTCATTACGTTCCCCGGCCATGTGATTGTACACCGCTTTCGTCTCCTAGCAACTGGGTTCTAGAGGCGGCAGCTGTATGATGACATATGAGGGACCAGTGTAGTACTATGAGGAGCAGAGTTCTCCTCTTAACAGTACAAGTACAGGGGAGAGAATAACAGTGCTGCCACTGACACCAATACTGGGGGATACTATTCCTGACACATACACCAACAAGAGCGCGATTTATTCCTGCTTATGTTCACTGTGCCTTGGTGTCAGTGACTACAATAATAACATCCAACCTTGGTGTCAGTGACCGCAGTACTAGTCTCCAGCATTGGGTCAGCGACTGCAATAATAACATCCAACATTGGTGTCAGTGACTACAGTACTAGTCTCCAGCAATAATAACATCCAACCTTGGTGTCGGTGACTACAGTACTAGTCTCCAGCATTGGATCAGCGACTGCAATAATAACATCCAACATTGGTGTCAGTGATCATAATGTTATCCTATTATGCTGTTAGTGCTGTTGGTGACACCAGCATTGGTGTCACCAACAGCACTAAGGAGTAGGGATGGGCCCAGTGTTCGATTCGAACCCATGTTCGAATCGGGCGTTCGCCCGTTCGGCGAGCCCAGAACTATTTGGGCCGCTCGCATAAAATTCGTGTGATACGAGCGGCCCGCAATGCATTGCGCCAGTCGCAGTGCAATGCTGGCTGATGATTGGCCAAGCATGCACTGTGACCCCGCATGCTTGGCCAATCACAGCGCTGGCAGCGAGGAGAGCCATAATTGGCTATAGGCAGGATGCCTGTAGCCAATTATAGCTCAGGGGCTTTAGTACACGCCCCACGGTATAAGAGGCCGCCGCGGCGGCGGCCTCGCATATTGTGTTTCAGTGTCAGCGTGTCAGTGTGCTGCTGACTGCTGAGAATATGTGCTGTATTTCTGGGGATTTGTGTGTGCGTGCTGTTAGTACAGCATTGCAGTATCACATCTGGGGGTGTCTATAGGTTGCCTGTGAAGGGGGGCAGGTTTCCTGTGCTTAGAACTGTCCCTGCAAAAAGTGCCATTTTTGCAGGAAATAAAAAAGCTATTTAAAAGCACTCGCGGCTAATGAATTGATGGCTCCCGTAACACAGAGAACTGTCATTCATTGATAAAAAAAAAAAAAAAAAAAAAAAGCGTGGGGGTCCCCCCAAATTCAATAACCAGGCCCTTCAGGACTGGGATGGATATTAAGGGGGACCCCAGCCAAAAAAAAAAAAAAATATGGTGTAGGGTCCCCCTCAAAATCCATCCCAGACCCTTGAGGTCTGGGATGGATTTTAAGGGGAACCCCAGCCCAAAAAAATGGCGTGGGGTCCCCCTCAAAATCCATACCAGACCCTTATCCGAGCACGCAACCTGGCAGGCCGCAGGAAAAGAGGGGGGACGAGAGCAGCCCCCCTCCCGCCTGAACCGTACCAGGCCACATGCCCTCAACATTGGGAGGATGCTTTGGGGGTCTGAGACCCCCAAAGCACCTTGTCCCCATGTTGATGAGGACAAGGGCCTCGTCCCACAACCGTGCCCGGTGGTTGTGGGGGTCTGCGAGCGGGGGGCTTATCGGAATCTGGAAGCCCCCTTCCTAACAAGGGGACCCCCAGATCCCGCCCCCCCCCCTGTGTGAAATGGTAAGGGGGTACTTTTGTACCCCTACCATTTCACCAAAAAAGTGTCAAAAATTGTAAAAAATGACAGGAGACGGTCTTTGACAATTCCTTTATTAAAATCTTCTTTCTT
This sequence comes from Lithobates sylvaticus, assembly GCA_028564925.1. Lineage (NCBI taxonomy): Eukaryota > Metazoa > Chordata > Amphibia > Anura > Ranidae > Lithobates > Lithobates sylvaticus. Next base: position 146,733,271 of record CM053029.1, on the reverse strand, counting down.
CTTTCTTCATCCTTCGGTTTCTTCATCTTCTCCTTCCGTCATCTTTTTCCATCTTCTTCCATTTTCTTCTTCCTCCGATCCGCTTCTTCTTGCGCTGGTCTTCTCGTCCGGCATCTTCTTCCATGGCGTCGGCGTCGGTGTCGGTGTCTCTTCTTGGGCCACTCCTCGCAATGGGAGGCTCCCGCTATGTGAGGCTTCGCTGCCTCTGACAGGTCTTTTATAATGGAGGGCACCTGGTGACCCCGCCCCCAATGACACACGGGGACGTCATGGGGAATTCCCTATGGCTTTCACCATGACGTCAGAGGGGGGCGGGGTCACCAGGTGCCCTCCGTTATAAAAGACCTGTCAGACGGAGCGAAGCCTCACACAGTGGGAGCCTCCCATTGCGAGGAGCGGCCCGACAGAAGAACAGATGCCGACGCCATGGAAGAAGATGCGGGACGAGAAGGACGAGAAGACCAGCGCAAGAAGAAGCGGATCGGAGGAAGAAGAAAATGGAAGAAGATGGAAGAAGATGACGGAAGATGAAGAAACCAAAGGATAAAGAAAGAAGAATGAAGATTTTAATAAAGGAATTGTCAAAGACCGTCTCCTGTCATTTTTACAATTTTTGACACTTTTTTGGTGAAATGGTAGGGGTACCCCTTACCATTTCACACAGGGGGGGGCCGGGATCTGGGGGTCCCCTTGTTAAAGGGGGCTTCCAGATTCCGATAAGCCCCCCGCCCGCAGACCCCCACAACCACCGGGCACGGTTGTGGGGACGAGGCCTTGTCCTCATCAACATGGGGACAAGGTGCTTTGGTGGTCTCAGACCCCCAAAGCATCCTCCCAATGTTGAGGGCATGTGGCTTGGTACGGTTCAGGCGGGAGGGGGGGCTGCTCTCGCCCCCCCTCTTTTCCTGCGGCCTGCCAGGTTGCGTGCTCGGATAAGGGTCTGGTATGGATTTTGAGGGGGACCCTACGCCATTTATTTTTTTTTTTTTGGCTGGGGTCCCCCTTAATATCCATCCCAGACCTGAAGGGCCTGGTCATTGAATTTGGGGGGACCCCCACGCTTTTTTTTTTTAATTTTTTTTTATTTTTTATCAATGACTTTTTTTTTATGAATGACTTTCAATGAATGACTGTTCTCTGTATTACAGGAGCCGTCAATTCACATTAGCCGCGAGTGATTTTAAATAGCTTTCTTTCCTGCAAAAATGACACTTTTTGCAGGGACAGTTCTTTTTTTTTTTTTTTTTTTGCCATCTCAGTTCAACTTCCAAGCGGACTTTACTCCACATTTTCTGTTCATTACGTCCGTTTAAGTGTTTACATCATTGTGGCTTTTTCTTATTTACAGTTTAATCTATAATCCACTTTAACCCTTTTATGATGCTAGCAGCTTTTTATATTTTGTTCTCGATCGGAATTTAACCTCTCCTGTCTTGTTTTGTATTTTCTCTATAAAGTTTCTTGACTTTTTTTTTTGTAGGGTTTTAGCTAAATGTTTACTTGATTTGTCTCCCCATAGGTATATTTCTTTTTCAATTCTGTTAAAGATTTGCTTCGTTTCCCGCTCCAGCAGATCCTTTAAGTCCTCTCTCGTGGCTGTTAATTTTAGAAATAGTTCTTTATTTTGACCCTTTAATTGTTTGTGTTCTCTTTCGAGTAGGCCTATTTCTGCTTTAAGGTTCTCCATTTTCTTACGATGTTCTTTTTTCTTCCAGGCGCCCTTTGAAATAAAACACCCTCTTATAAACGCTTTGTGCGCATCCCACACATGTGATCCCTGAACCTCCCCATTATCATTATTTGTAAAATATTGTTTTATCTCTGTCTTGATCTGGGCTACGATGTCCTTGTCTCTAAGAAGTTCCTCATTCAATCTCCAGTTGTTGTTGGATACTTGTATATCTGGAATTTTGAGCCTCATCGTGACCGGGGCGTGGTCTGATAGCGTGAAGATCTCTATTCTTGAATCTATTACTTTATCTAACAGGCCGTGGTCGACAAAAATGTAGTCTATTCGCGAATACGTCCCATGTGCGGGGGAGAAAAATGTGTAATCTTTAATTTTAGGGTTATGCATCCTCCAGATGTCTACTAGTTGGCTAGCATGTAGCTTTTGTTTTATCATTAGCTTTACTGCATTACTTGTCCCCCGCACACGGGACGTAGAGTCTAGGTCCTGTTCCATGTGGAAATTTAAGTCCCCCATCAATATCACGTATCCCTTTTTGAAATCTCTTAACTTGTTGAGGATCCCCCTGAGGTATTGTTCAGGTCTAGTATTGGGGGCATATATGTTTGCAAATGTATATTTTGTCTGTCCAATAGAGCCTCTGAGAAACAGATATCTCCCCTCTGGGTCCACCAGCCTGTTTTCCAGGGAGAAAACAACCTTTCTTGAAAAGCCTATGGCCACCCCCCTTGATCTATTCATTATGGTGTCTCCATAGAACCAAGTTGGATAATGGTAGGAGTTAAGTTTTATGTTGGACCCAAGGGAGATATGTGTCTCCTGGAGGAAAACAATACCCGCTCTGTCATTTTTGAGTTCTTCTAGTATTTTTGCTCGCTTATTAGGTAGGTTGAGTCCCTTAACGTTATAGGATACTAACTGAATTTTAGTCATCTAGGCCCTTTGAATCAAGTTTCATAGTTTGTGTAGGGTCACAGCGATGCCGGAGCTTGCCCACCCCCCCTTTCCTCCCACCCATCTACCCTTCCCTCCCCCCTATTTTCCCTAAACTCTTTATTCCCCCTGAAAGGTCCCCTTCTATCAAACCTCCTCCCATCCCCCTCCCCCCTCCCTAACCCACCTCCTCCCATCCTGACCCCTACTAAGGTCTTAGAGACATTGGGGGTCCCCCTCTTGTGAATCCCCTCCGTTCTCTCAATTCTTCAGGTGAAGTGGGGCTCTGATCCTGATCTAGATCTCTCCCGAACCCTGAGAATTCAGGGTAACGGGGTTAACGGGCGGAACTTATAATGTTTTCGTCTACTCCGGATGGTGGTCGGCCAGCCTCCCCCGTCCCGTCCCCCCCACCCCAGCCCCCCCGCCCCCCTCACCCGCCTCCACCCCCTCCCATCCTGGCAAATCCGGGACCAGCAAGCCCATCTTTTGGCAAAATACATTTAAATCTTCTGGAAATTTTAGTCTAGCGGAGCGACCGTCTTTTGTGCCTATTAGGCACGCGGGGAAACCCCATGTGTATTTTACGTTTTCATGTCGCATTAAATCGAGTAAAGGTCTCTGCAACCTCCTTCTCTCTAGTGTCTGGGGGGCTAAGTCTGAATATATCTGGATCTCTGAGTCCTCGTATTTCAGGGGCGTCTTTCCGTATAATTTTGACCAGATTTCTGCTTTGTCCTCGTAGTGACGGAATCTGGCTATAATATCCCGAGGTCTGGATGCACCAGGTTCGGACGGTTTGCCTACTCGGTGAACCCGCTCTAATTTGGGGAATTCCCCTTCTTCTTTGCGCAATAGGGGATTAAATACAGCAACTATTACTGTCCTTAAGTCTTCACCTCTTTTTTCAGGGACGTTTCTTAGTCTGATATTTTGACGTCTGTTTCTGTTTTCTGCGTCTTCTAACTTGTATAATATTTCTCGTTGGGCGAATTTTAAAGATCTTATCTGGTCCTTGACTGTGAATAATTCTTGTTGCTGGCTGTCCGCTCGTTTCTCTACAATTTCCACTCTTGAGAGTAGATGTCCCAAATCCTCTCTAAAAAGGTGGAAGTCCCCTTTAATTGCGTTCTCCATTTTTAAGAGCATTTCTTGCATTTCATCTTTGGTAGGGAGGTGTTCTCTCCCTACTTGTTCTTCAGCCCTGCTGATGTCGATTCCGTTTTCTAACGTTTGGTCAGGTGTAGTTTGGGGAATATGATCATCTGATTTTTTGTCCTTCGGTTTTCTTCTCTCCATCGTTGTATCAAGGAGGGAATCCGTGTGGTTTAACTGTGGGCTTGTACCTGTTTTTAAATAGTGTTTTATGGTACTTGCTGTTTTGGGGGTTTTTAGGGGACCCTTTTTAGGGGCTTTACTCATGGTTCCCAGCCGTGATTTTCTAATCCTCTTCCCCAGGGTACTAACTGTTTAGTCCCGTGAAAGGAGTCTGAATTTGACCTCTTTCCACGAGATACGACTTTTATCTAGAACATAGTACTCAGGTCAGAGGTGTCCCGTCAGTGTAAGAGTCCTTATTGGTAGCTTTTTGCCCACTGACCCACCGCCTCCCCCTCGTACAGAGTTTGGAGATTTGGGGGTGAATGTGGTTCTGGACAGGACAGCCTTTCAAGTGAGTCCGGTCAGACCCCTTTTATTCTCCCACAGTAGTTACCTTTCAAACACAGTGAGGGGTGTGCTTACAAGCCAGAAAAAACAAAAATGAAATCAGACAGTCTGGTAAATATTTCGTTTAACTATAGACGCAGGTTGCAGCCATCCATACACAATCTGGGCCCCCCAGCTTCCTCTGTTTATGCTCCCCCTGACAACTATAGTATAAAGTTTTCAGTGTTTGCAAAAAAAAAAAAGGAAAAAATAACAGGTAAGAGTACATTTGCAAACTCTGTTTGCTGAGGTATTTAGCCCGGGAGCGTTGAGATTTTGGGACCCTATGTGAGCTAAGAAAACCGGCCTTACTTTCAGGGGGGTCAATCATGCAGCGGGGTCTTTGTTTAACTGTTCATTGGCAAGTAAGGCGATCAGTAACCCACTCTGGGCGTCCCGTTACCACATATTACTCTCCCCTCGGCCAGTCATAATGAGGTACTTTTGCAGTCAACAACAGTTACATAGTACAGTCCCTTATTCCGTTTGTTGAGATATGTGAGCCGGGCTACCCCAGTCACCTGGTTACTTTCATAGGGGAACTACCGACACAAGAAAGGACATGCAGAGCTGGTTTTACCTGAAGCTCAGGTCGCTAGGAGTACGGAAGCTGGCTTACCTCATCCCTGCGGTGTGAGCTGCGTGGATAGGTATACTCACGACTAGGCTCCGCGTAACAGGTAGCTGGTGATGGTCCGGAGTCCTGCAGGGGGGGGGGAGGGGGAGCAGAAGGCCCGGGCCGAACGAGAGGGTCAGAGGAGGGGGAGCAGATACACGTGGCGGCGGGCCTAGCTCGCTGTCGGCATGTTCCGTCTCTCCTCGATGGCTGGATTGGCAGCGGGTCACCGTCCGCTAGCCGTTGACCTGGACAGGAGGGGCTGTCGGTCTCGGAGTCTCTCACACTCCGTGGCTCCTCAGCGTTCTCCTCTCCTCACCGTCCCTCGTCCTCACATCCGCCCGCTGTGTCAGGCCCCTCCCTCCGTACTGAAACCTACGTCAGTACGTCCTGCCCCATGGCCCAAAACACCGTGTGATGCAGGGACAGTTCTAAGCACAGGAAACATGCGCCCCTTTACATGCATACTATAGACACCACCCAGGTACGAAATTTAAAGGAATATTACACTTTTATTGTTTCAATTTAAGCATTATTAAAATCACTGCACCTGAAAAAAAAAAAATTTAAAAAAAAAATTTGCATTGATACATGTCCCCTGGGGCAGGACCCAGGTCCCCAAACACTTTTTATGACAATAACATGCATATTAGCCTTTAAAATTAGCACTTTTGATTTCGAACGTTCGCATCCATTATAACTAATAGGGTTCTAAAGCTCACACAAACTTTAGGTCCGTTCGCGGGTTCTGGTGCGAGCCGAACGGGGGGGTGTTCGGCTCATCCCTACTAAGGAGCCTCAGAATTGGCATCAGTGGCCACACTAACAACCAATAGAGCTGGTGTCAGCGACTACAATAATACATCCAGCATTGGTGTCAGCGACTACAATAATACATCCAGCATTGGTGTCAGCGACTACAATAATACATCCAGCATTGGTGTCAGCGACATCTCTAATAATCCCCAGCATTGGTGTCAGCGACATCTCTAATAATCCCCAGCATTGGAGTAAGTGACACCTCTAATAATCCCCAGCATTGGTGTCAGTGACATCTCTAATAATCCCCAGCATTGGTGTCAGCGACATCTCTAATAATCCCCAACATTGGTGTCAGCGACATCTCTAATAATCCCCAACATTGGTGTCAGTGACATCTCTAATAATCCCCAGCATTGGAGTAAGTGACACCTCTAATAATCCCCAACATTGGTGTCAGCGACATCTCTAATAATCCCCAACATTGGTGTCAGTGACATCTCTAATAATCCCCAGCATTGGAGTAAGTGACACCTCTAATAATCCCCACCATTGGTGTCAGCGACATCTCTAATAATCCCCAGCATTGGTGTCAGTGACATCTCTTAATCCCCAGCATTGGAGTAAGTGACACCTCTAATAATCCCCAACATTGGTGTCAGCGACATCTCTAATAATCCCCAGTATTGGTGTAAGCGACATCTCTAATAATCCCCAACATTGGTGTCAGCGACATCTCTAATAATCCCCAACATTGGTGTCAGCGACATCTCTAATAATCCCCAGCATTGGTGTCAGCGACATCTCTAATAATCCCCAACATTGGTGTCAGCAACATCTCTAATAATCCCCAGCATTGGTGTCAGCGACATCTCTAATAATCCCCAGCATTGGTGTCAGCGACATCTCTAATAATCCCCAACATTAGTGTCAGTGACATCTCTAATAATCCCCAGCACTGGTGTCAGCGACATCTCTAATAATCCCCAACATTGGTGTCAGTGACATCTCTAATAATCCCCAACATTGGTGTCAGCGACATCTCTAATAATCCCCAACATTGGTGTCAGCGACATCTCTAATAATCCCCAGCATTGGTGTCAGCGACATCTCTAATAATCCCCAACATTGGTGTCAGCAACATCTCTAATAATCCCCAGCATTGGTGTCAGCGACATCTCTAATAATCCCCAATATTGGTGTCAGTGACATCTCTAATAATCCCCAGCACTGGTGTCAGCGACATCTCTAATAATCCCCAAAATTGGTGTCAGTGACATCTCTAATAATCCCCAACATTGGTGTCAGTGACATCTCTAATAATCCCCAGCACTGGTGTCCGCCACATCTCTAATAATCCCCAGTATTGGTGTCAGTGACATCTCTAATAATCCCCAACATTGGTGTCATCGACATCTCTAATAATCCCCAGCATTGATGTCAGCGACATCTCTAATAATCCCCAGCATTGGTGTCAGCGACATCTCTAATAATCCCCAACATTGGTGTCAGCAACATCTCTAATAATCCCCAGCATTGGTGTCAGCGACATCTCTAATAATCCCCAATATTGGTGTCAGCGACATCTCTAATAATCCCCAGCACTGGTGTCAGCGACATCTCTAATAATCCCCAAAATTGGTGTCAGTGACATCTCTAATAATCCCCAACATTGGTGTCAGTGACATCTCTAATAATCCCCAGCACTGGTGTCCGCCACATCTCTAATAATCCCCAGTATTGGTGTCAGTGACATCTCTAATAATCCCCAACATTGGTGTCATCGACATCTCTAATAATCCCCAGCATTGATGTCAGCGACATCTCTAATAATCCCCAACATTGGTGTCAGTGACATCTCTAATAATCCCCAACATTGGTGTCAGTGACATCTCTAATAATCCCCAGCACTGGTGTCCGCCACATCTCTAATAATCCCCAGTATTGGTGTCAGTGACATCTCTAATAATCCCCAGCATTGGTGTCAGCGACATCTCTAATAATCCCCAGCATTGGAGTAAGTGACATCTCTAATAATCCACAGTATTGGTGTCAGGGGCCACAAAATAAAAAACCCCAGCCTTGGTGTCTGTGACCACAATAATAGTCCCCAGCAGTTGTGTCAGCAACAGCACTAAGAGCCCCCATAGTTGGTGTCAGAGACTGCAATAATAATATAACCATTTTCCAAAATTCAAATAGAATCAATTTGAATAGAATACAAAATAATTAAATAGAATAGACTAGAAAATAACAAAATAGTATAGAGAAAAACAACAGAATAGAATAGAATTAGGGTTTGAGTGAACCCGAACTGTAAAGTTCGGGTTCATACCAGACTTTTGGGTTTTTGGGTCCCGGACGCGAACCCGAACAGTTTACTGTGTGTTCGGGTTAGAGTTCGGTGTTCGGCAATGTAATGACGCTTTTTAAAATGTTATTGTCAGTTTGTCACAAAGTGTAATTTCTGCAGGAAAAAAAAGTCTTTTAAAATCACTCGCGGCTATAATGAATTGTCGGCTCCCTGTAATACAGAGAACAGTCATTGAAAGTCATTGATTTTTAAAAAGTTATTGTCATAAAAAGTGTTTGGGGACCTGAGTCCTGCCCCAGGGGACATGTATCAATGCAAAAAAAAGTTTTAAAAACGGCCATTTTTTCGGGATTTTAATAATGCTTAAAGTGAAACAATAAAAGTGTAATATTCCTTTAAATTTCATACCCGGGGGGTGTGTATAGTATGCCTGTAAAGGGGCGCATGTTTCCTGTGCTTAGAACTGTCCCTGCACAAAGTGTAATTTCTGCAGGAAAAAAAAGCTATTTAAAATCACTCGCGGCTATAATGAATTGTCGGCACCCCGTAATACAGAGAACAGTCATTGAAAGTCATTGATTGAAAAAAAAAAAAAAAGCGTGGGGGTTCCCCCAAATTCAATTACCAGGCCCTTCAGGTCTGGTATGGATATTAAGCAAATTTTAAAAAAAAATGGCGTGGAGTTCCGCCAAAAATCCATACCAGACCCTTTATCCGAGCATGCAACCTGGCAGGCCGCAGGAAAAGAGGGGGGGACAAGAGAGCGCCTGAATCGTATCAGGCCACATGCTCTCAACATTGGGAGGGTGCTTTGGGGTCCCCCCCAAAGCACCTTGTCCCCATGTTGATGAGGACAAGGGCCTCATCCCCACAACCCTGGCCGGTGGTTGTGGGGGTCTGCGGGCGGGGGGGCTTATCGGAATCTGGAAGCCCCCTTTAATAAGGGGACCCCTAGATCCCGCCACCCCTGTGTGAAATGGTAAGGAGGTACAAAAGTACCCCTACCATTTCACCAAAAAAAGTGACAAAAGTGTTAAAAATGACAGGAGACGGTCTTTGACAATTCCTTTATTAAAGTCTTCTTTCATCTTCTTTCTTCTGGTCTTCTTCCTTCTTCCTTTCTTCAGACTTCGGTTTCTTCATCTTCCTCCTCCATCTTCTTCTTCCTCCGATCCGCTTCTTCTTGCTCCGGTGTTCTCGTCCGGCATCTTCCTCCACGGCGTCTCTTCTTCATTCTCGGGACGCTCCGCTCAATGGGAGGCTCCCCCTGTGTGACGCTTTTCTTCTTCTGACAGGTCTTATATGACGGAGGGACCCCGCCCCCCTCTGACGCATGGGACTTGGCTTTCCCCATGACGTCAGAGGGGGGCAGGAACATCCAGGTGTCAGCTCAACTCTAAATAGAATGAATACAACCATCTTCCTATTCAAATCTATTCTTTTCTATTCTATTCAAATTCAAATTGATTCTATTTGAATTTTGGGAAATGGTTATTTTCTTTCTATTCTAATATATTCTATTCTATTGTTTTTTTTAATTATATTCTTTTTTTTTTTTGTTTATTCTATTGTATAATTCTATATTTTTCTCTATTCTTTTCTATTGAAATTCAAATTTCAAATTTCATAAGATGGTTATATTCTTTCTATTCTATTCTGTTGTTTTTTCTATACTATTCTGTTATTTTCTATTCTATTCTAATCTATTCTTTTCTATTCTATTCAAATTCGAATTGCTTCTATTAGAATTGGGGAAATGGTTATATTCTTTCTATTCTATTAAATTTTTTTAATTCTATTCTTTTCTATTCTATTATAATCTATTCAGTAGTCCTTTATGTTCAACAAGAGCGTGTTTTTATTTTATTATTTTTTTATTTACAACCACTTTTGACTACAGGTAAGCCTAAAATAAGGCTTACCTGTAGCTACCTAAACGAGATATCCCCTGTCAGCATGTGCCCACACCATTGGCACACGCGCACTGAAGCAACGGCACGTCTGTGCCGTTGCTTCAGCTAGTATGCCATTACCGGCGGCTCCCGCGTGCATGCGTGGGAGTGACGTCATCGCGGCTCCAGCAAATCACAGCGACGGAGCCCACGATACCCGGAAGTAACTCAGAGAGCGATGTCGCCGGCCGAAGCGGTGTACGGGGACCGCTGCGGGGGCTTCGATCTAAGGTAAGAAATTCATAATGAGCTAGTATGCTATGCATACTAGCTCATTATGTCTTTGTGTTGCAGGTTTTTTTTGTTTTGTTTTCGTTTCCTGGGGGGTTTACAACCACTTTAATGCTAGGAGAGGTTCCAGTTGAGAAGGAATAGATCAGGGCAGGTTCCTTTTTCATTCATCAGTACGGAGGCGATGCATGTAGCAGAATTATCCTGTACACATTCCAATAAATGAATATATTTAGAGAATGTATTGCAGGTATTTAATAAGGATGTGCTGAACACCCCCCCGGTTCGGATCGCACCAGAACATGGCAAAAAGTTCTAGTGAACATGCAAACCCTATTAAAGTCTATGGGACACGAACATGAAAAATAAAAAGTGCTATTTTTAAAGGCTTATTTGCAAGTTATTTCCACAAAAAGTGTATGGGGACCCGGGTACTGCCCTGGGGGATATGTATCAATGCAAAAAAAAAGTTTTTAAAATTACAGTTTTTTCAGGAGCATTGATTTTAATGCTTAAAGTGAAACAATAAAAATGAAATATTCCTTTAAATATTGTGCCTGGGGGGTCCCCGTAGTCTGCCTGTAAAGTGGCACATCTGTGCAATGTGTAGAGCAGTGCTGTAGCAAAATGACATTTCTAAGACCCCTTTCACACTGAGGCGTTTTTCAGGCGCTTTTGGGCTAAAAATAGCACCTGTAAAGTGCCTGAAAAATGTCTCCCCTGCAGTTTCAGTGTGAAAGCCCTCTGGCTTTCACACTGAGGCGATGTGCTGGCAGGACATTAAAAAAACTCCTGCAAACAGCATTTCTCGAGCGGTGAAGGAGCGGTGCTTTGCAGATCGTTTTAACCCTTTTTCAGCCGCTAGCGGGGGTAAAAACACCTGCTATCGGCCGAAAACCTCCGCAAAAATTACGGTAAAGCGCCGCTAAAAATAGCAGCGCTTTACCGCCGACGCCCCAGTGTGAAAACAGCCTTAAGGAGAAAATGTCATTTAAACTTGCTTGCGGCTGTAATGTATTGGCAGCTCCCAGCAATATAGGTGAAAAATCAATGAAAAAATTGACATGGGCCCCCCCCCCCCCCCCCCCCCCCCCAAAATCTATACCAGATCCTTATCCGAGCATGCAGCCTGGAGAACAGGATAGAAAGGGGGAGAGCAAGCACCCCCCCTCCTGAACCAAACCCGGCCGCATGCCCTCAACATGGGGTGGGTGCTTTGGGGTCCCCCCCAAAGCCCTTGTCCCCATGTTGATGGGGACATGAGCCTCTTCCCGACATTCCTGGCCATTGGTTGTCAGGGTCTGCGGGTGGGGGGCTTATCGGAATCTGGAAGCCCCCTTTGACATGGGGGGGCCAAGATCCCGCCCCCCCCTCATGTTAATGGGTATCGGGTATATTGTACCCCTACCCATTACATGTGTACCTCCACCCATTAGATGTGCAGCCGACAAATCTGCAGCAACTGCATGATGCTATCATGTCAATGTAGCGGTACCCCCGTAGGGGCTGCAGAATGTAGTAGTTCCACCTCACACTGCCCAGCCTGGCATTCACTTCCAATAACTCCAAGACAATGAACAAGTCCATCAGATTTGTTTTTTTGTATTTTATTGAGGGATTAGAACTTGGATGGGGTTAAGGGATTCATGGGATGCCCAGAAAATGATTGTTGCATGGTATGGGACAATTCAGATATTCTCCTGCACAACACTGGCTGCAGACTATCTCTCCTTTTCCCTCCAGCACTGTTCTTCAGGCTCAGCTAGCACATGGTTAGGCCTAACTCTGGTTTCAGCCAGGCCTTAGCAAAGTTCCCTATTACAGGCAGGAACCGCAGGCCCCTCTAGCGTAGCAACAAAATAGGAATTATTTTAGTGCTAGCTGACCTCTTTGATGGACTACTGATCCCAGTCAGCCCTTTGCAGACCTTGACAGCTCTCCCAGCTGCAGCAGCCTGACTTTGCCAGTAACATAACAGTCTCTCCCACTGGCTCTACATCCATCTCTGACTGCACACTCCCAGTCCTCTCCGACATGCCTCTCTAAGCGCTCCCGTCTGTGCCTGCCACTCACAGACACCTGATGGATCGCTCCTGGAGATTTGCCCGGCAGTGTTCCCCACTGTCCTCTCCTGCACCTGTTCAGGACACCCCTGGGGTTGTGTGGGGTTCCTTTACAGCTCCAAGCCCCGGTCAAAGGTCACCCCCCCAGACTGGGGGCTCCCTTCAAGGCCCTGACAGCCTAATGCCCCGTACACACGGTCGGAATTTCCGACGGAAAATGTCCTATCGGACCATGTTGTCGGAAAATCAGACCGTGTGTGGGCTCCATCTGACTTTTTCCGTCGGCATTTCCGACGGAAAAAATTTGAGATCCTGCTCTCAAATTTTCCGACAACAAAATCCGTTCTGACTTTTTCCGATCGTGTGTAGAGAATTCCGATGGACAAAGTGCCAGGCATGCTCAGATCAAATTAGGAGACCAAACCTATTGGCTAATAGCCTCTACGTAGTTCCGTCGTACGCAACGAACGTCACCACGTTCAGAATGATCGGATTTTCAGACAACTTTGTCCGACCGTGTGTATGCAACACCAGTGTCGGACAAAATCCGTCGGAAAAAATCTGATGGATTTTGTGGTCGGAATTTCCGACCGTGTGTACGGGGCACTCCATCTCCAGTTCTTCTACCTGAACAACTCCTCCTCAGCTGGGCTGACTCTAGGTATTTAAGGAGGCCTGCCCCCTGCCAATCCAGGTTGGGGATCGGACAGGGCTCCTTAGAACACCCAAGCCAGCTCCACCTCTCTTCCCTGCCTTCCTTCTAGAAGAAGGAAGGTAACCGAAAGATAAAACTAGCTGTGAGTCACCAGCCTACTATAAACCACTCCCAGTCACAGATCAGAAAAATCATTAATCAGAGAAGCAGCCAAGATGCCCAGGGTAACTCTGGAGGAACTGTAGGAAGCCACAGCTCAGGTGGGAGAATCTATCCACAGGACAGCTATTAGTTGTGCACTACACAAATCTGGCCTTTATGGAAGAGTAGCAAGAAGAAAGCCATTGTTGAAAGAAAGCCATAAGAAGTCTTGTTTGCAATTTGCAAGAAGCCATGTGGGGGACACAGCAGACATGTGGAAGAAGGTACTCTGGTCAGATGAGATCAAAATTGAACTGTTTGGCCTAAAAGCAAAATGCTATGTGTGGCGGAAAACTAAAACTGCACAGCACCCCAAACACTCCATCCCCACCGTGAAACATGGTGGTGGCAGCATCATGTTGTGGAGATGCTTTTCTTCAGCAGGGACAGGGAAACTGGTCAGAGTTGATGGGAAGATAGATGCAAATACAGGGCAATCTTAGAAGAAAACCTGTTAGTCTGCAAAAGACTTAAGACCAGGGTGGAAGTTCCTTTTTCAGCAGGATAACAACTCTAAACAGACTCTCTCCATCCAATCTAACAGAGCTTGAGCTATGTTGCAAAAAAAAAAAAAATAGGCAAAAATGTCACTCTCTAGATGTGCAAAGCTGTTAGAGACATCCCCAAAAAGACTTGCAGCTGTAATTGTGACGAAAGGGGGTTCTACAAAGTACTATTGACTTGGGGGGCTGAATACAAATGCACGCCACACTTTTCAGATATTTATTTGTAAAAAATGTTGACAACCATTTATCATTTTCCTTCCACTTCACAATTATGTTCCACTTTGTGTTGGTCTATCACATAGGGTTGCCACCTTTTCTTCAAGCCAAACCCGAACACTTTTGCGGCGCACTGCAATTTTTTTGTAGTACACACTATAGGATTGTAAAATACCTTGGGTTACCCAAAGAGAGTAGTAATGAGGTGTGCTACGGTGAACAGTGGCTGTGGCCAAATTGCATTAACAGTGGGGGGGGGGGGGGGGGGGGGGGTGGGGACTTAAAGGGGCATGGTTAAATAAAACAAAAGCATTAGTGTACCCATAAAATATGATTCGATTAATAAAAGAAATGTCAGTTAAAATATGAAAATAGCCTAACTTAAAAGTGGACACTGTCAGCCAGTAGAGCAGTGTACGGTGTCAGAAGATCAGTGGATGGTGTCAGTAGGGCAGAGGACGGTGTTAGTAGGGCAGAGGATGGTGTCAGTAGGGCAGAGGACGGTGTTAGTAGGGCAGAGGACAGTGTTAGTAGAGCAGTGGACGGTGTCAGTAAAGCAGAGGACGGTGTCAGTAGAGTCAGTACAGCTGCAAGTCTTTTTGGGGATGTCTCTAACAGCTTTGCACATCTAGAGAGTGACATTTTTGCCTATTTTTTTTTGCAAAATAGCTCAAGCTCTGTTAGATTGGATGGAGAGAGTCTGTTTAGAGTTGTTATCCTGCTGAAAAAGGAACTTCCACCCTGGTCTTAAGTCTTTTGCAGACTCTAACAGGTTTTCTTCTAAGATTGCCCTGTATTTGCATCTATCTTCCCATCAACTCTGACCAGTTTCCCTGTCCCTGCTGAAGAAAAGCATCTCCACAACATGATGCTGCCACCACCATGTTTCACGGTGGGGATGGAGTGTTTGGGGTGCTGTGCAGTTTTAGTTTTCCGCCACACATAGCATTTTGCTTTTAGGCCAAACAGTTTAATTTTGATCTCATCTGACCAGAGTACCTTCTTCCACATGTCTGCTGTGTCCTCCACATGGCTTCTTGCAAACTGCAAACAAGACTTCTTATGGCTTTCTTTCAACAATGGCTTTCTTCTTACTACTCTTCCATAAAGGCCAGATTTGTGTAGTGCACAACTAATAGCTGTCCTGTGGATAGATTCTCCCACCTGAGCTGTGGCTTCCTACAGTTCCTCCAGAGTTACCCTGGGCATCTTGGCTGCTTCTCTGATTAATGCTCTTTTTGCCCAGCCTGTCAGTTTAGGTGGACGGCCATATGTTGGTAGGTTTGCAGTTGTGCCATACTCTTTCCATTTTCGGATGATGGATTGAACAGTGCTCCGTGAGATGTTCAAAGCGTGGGATACTTTTTTATAACCTAACACTGCTTTAAACTTCTCCACAACTCCTGACCTGTCTGGTGTGTTCCTTGGCCTTCATGATGCTGTTTGTTCACTGAGGTTTCCTAACAAACCTCCGAGGGCTTCACAGAACAGTTTTATTTATACAGAGATTAAATTACACACAGGTGGACTCTATTTACTAAACTTCTGAAGGCAATTGGTTCCACTAGATTTTAGTTAGGCTGGTTTCACACTGGGGTGTTGGGGGCGCTGGCGGTAAAGCGGCGATATATTTAGCGCCGCTTTACCGTCGTTTTAGCGGCGCATTTCGGCCGCTAGCGGGGCGGTTTTACCCCCGCGAGCGGCCGAAAAGGGGTTGATACCGCCCGCAAACCGCTGCTGCAGCGGCGTTTTGCGGGCAGGTTCGGAGCGCTGCCCCATTGTTTTCAATGGGAAGGGGCGCTATAGGAGCGGTAAATATACCGCTCCTACAGCGCACCAAAGATGTGGCTTGCAGGACATTTTTCAGCGTCCTGCAAGCGCACCGCTTCAGTGTGAAAGCCCTCGGGCTTTCACACTGAAGACACAGCAACAGCTGTTTCGGGTCGGTTTGCAGGCGCTATTTTTAGCGCAATAGCGCCTGCAAACCGCCCCAGTGTGAAAGGGGCCTTAGGGGTATCAGAGTAAAGGGGGCTGAATACAAATGTATGCCACACTTTTCAGATATTTATTTGTAAACAAATTTGAAAACCATTTATAATTTTCCTTCCACTTCACAATTATGTGCCACTTTGTGTTGGTCTATCAGATAAAATCCCAATAAAATACATTTAAGTTTTTGGCTGTAACATGACAAAATGTGGAAAGTTTCAAGAGGTATGAATACTTTTTCAAGGCACTGTATAAAGATATTGGTGCATTCTACACTGTGTGAGAGTGATTCATCCCAAGTAAGGTTTAGTAAGTAAGATAGGCTCTGCCTACAACACGCTTCTCCAGTCAAATGATGTGGGCAGAAAGAAGACCGGACTGCATTGCTTAACTGCAGCCGAGAAAAGTCGGGACACTGACGTAGGTCACCAACGTGGTTCTTCTGTCCGGTCAGACTGTGTAAATCTCAGGACTGGCTGGACAGTAATACAAATCCTTTTGCAGGTAAACAGATCCTATATATTTATTTCAATGTATAGTAGTTGTTGAACTAGAGTTCAGCTTTAAATATATTACATGTATCAGAGATGGAATTTTAGGTTGTTTGGTTGAATAGTTTTTTTTAAACACTGTTGTGATCATCCCGTTCCCTATTAGGAGCGCCATGCGCCTGCGGAAAATCAATCCAATTTTGCTATTCAGAAAACGCCCTCTATTAATTGCTTTCCCATATTCAAATAATTGCAACAAATTGCGCAGACAAACATCTGGCAGTGACTCAGGAAAAGGCGCTCTGGTTCAGATTCGCTGGCTCTTCCTCACAGTACAGATAACAGTCTTAACTGAATCCATTTTGCTGGATTATTACTCTGTGTAAACTGTTAGCTGTGGTGAGAATCTGTCAATTTGTGTAAGAACGTCAGAGCAGTCACACTCCATAAAACAGCAACTTGATGGTTTTCGATACACTGAAGGACTGGGCCATGCTTCATTGGCAAACTGACTTTTACGTGCTCACAAATTATGTCAGAGCTCAAAAGCAGGTAGAATACAATAGAGAGCTGCTGAGAAAACCAGATTTCTTTCAATTCAAAATGGGATTTTCTTAAAGGGAACCAATAGTCATTGTATGTGCATCTAAACCCAGTTATAAAAATGGTGAAAATAAGTTGACCTCCAGCCTTTCCCAGTCTTGCACAGTTGTACAGACTATTCTCCTGTACTAAAATTGCTCCCTCTGATTTCAGTGCACACTGTGAGCATTTCACAATGTGCAATAGAAGCTGTAGTAAGTCAGGTAAACATAGCTCCCAACCATGCCCGATTTCGAGGGTCTGTCCCTGATTCAGAATAAAGTCCCTCTCTCCCTCTTAACTCCTCATTTGTCCCTCATTTTGGTAGGATCTATATGGTTGGATAAAATGCACTACTTATCTATCAAAAAGGGTTTTACCGTGCTAAACATTTCATTCAATTTCTGAATTGCTGCATTTTTAAATTCCAAAAGCCAATATAAAGGAATAGTAGTGGTAAAAAAGCACTTGTGGGTTTACCAATCTTTTTTTTTTTGTACAATTCTCCTTTAAGTGGGGGGGGGGGGGGCATAGCGGGTGATGTATCTTATGCCTACATACTTCTGCTAATACATGTCCCCAGTGGCGGCTGGTGCTCCATTATTTTTTTTGGGGGGGGGGGCCCTCTCTATCCTGCGATGTTCACGAGTGCCTCAGCCATACAGGACTCTCCCTCCTGATTGGCTGAGACACAGCAGCGGTGTCATTGGCTCCCGCTGCTGTCAATCAAAGTCAGTTAGCCAATCAGGAGAGAGAGGGAGCAGGGATGAATAGACACAGGGAGCTGACTTGGCTCAGGTACCCCCATACCAAGCTGCTTGCTGTGGGGGCGCTCGGCAGGATGGAGGGGCCAGGAGCACCCGCAAGGGCCCTGAGAAGAGGAGGATCTGGGCGGCCCTGTGCAAAACCAATACACAGAGCAGGTAAGTATAACATGTTTGTTTTTTATAGAAAAAAAAACTGAGACTTTACAATCACTTTAATAAATCTCCCTAATGGGGACACAAACACCAATAAAACTTGACAGTTAACTCCTCACAACTCTATAAAAAAATTGTGTGGTTGTGCCTAGAAATACACTTTACAGCAGGCCCAGTGGAGCTAAAGGGGTGAAAATCTAACAAAAATCTAGGAGATCATTCTTGTGAGATTTTAAGAAATCCAAGGATCCTTGTTCGGGCACTTCTTGTTAAAGGATGAAAACTGTCTCCCAATGATGTGCATGTTGACAGGAAGTAGCTGAGTGAGGCTGGATGAGATCAGCCACATCAACTTGCAGAAATGGTTAAACAAAAAAGGTGAAAACAGTATTTTTATATTAAAAAACACATTGCAATTGTTTGATGCGCAGTGCTTTAACAAGATCGATATACATTTAGGATTTAGATCAACGTAGCTCCCTTGTCTTAAACAGGGGCTACTGACTACATTTAGTTTGCAGGGTGGTAAGTAACCTGGCTGATTTGTAGTTTATTTGATCATCTGGGGTTTCCTCTAAATCCAGTGTAGCTGTAGTTCCTCTCTTTTGCCAGTAGATGTCTTTGGTACCTCTGGTATTATTATGATAAGCTGCGCTAAACCGGGCTTATGAATATTTATACTGCTCTTAGCCAACCAGTAGGTGTTTCCTGACCACTGGTGCATGCTGGGAGAGAGTATAAATATTTGGGGAGGCCAGGTGATCACTCTTTTTTTCAGGTCCTGGGTGAAAGAGCAATGTTCACCCTCAGTGGTCCAAAATACAAAATGGCAGAATGGGGCACTGTGTGGTTCTAGGCCTTATAGGCATAACCTGGACAGATGAACAGATCCAATAAATGGTCTCAACAGTTGTGCCTAACCAAAAAATGTTTATAATGGATCTCAGAATTGATCAGGCAGTTACACCTTGTTAGAATGGAAGAGAGGAATCCCAACTGGCCTTGAAGGGGACAGCTTATAGTTATCTGGGGAACTTGAAGCTCATCTGGTTCATCCAAAAGTGCAGAACGCTGACCCTAAGAGCTCAAGCGAGGCAACTTCAATGGAAGGAATTTCTACACCAGCAACCTAGGTCACCATAGGGGCAGAGATCTTCACCACCCTCGGAAGCTTTATAATTAGATGTACCCAGGCAAGTGTTGCCTATTTAGGAGCAGACTACAGGGAGCTGAGACTCTTCTCTGGTGCACAGCTGGTGCCTTCTGGAGAAGAAGAAAACAAAATCTGGATGGAACAGGCCACACAAGCTTTGGAAAAATGGGCTGTCCCAGAAGAGCAAAAAAACAAAAACTAACTAAGAGTAATTCTCCCTCACCTGCACATACTTCCCACTATTATACCATCCATACTCCTCCCCCTATGCCTCTTACCCACAAAATCAGTTCTTTAAAATTATATTAAATATCCTCAATGTTACCAGCTCTATGGACGGGCCGCCACTGGAAGCCATCACCCCATCCTGCCTTTGTTGCTGCATTGCCTACATTGCATCCACCATCAGAGGAGCGAGCTCTCAACCCCTGCATATGTGTGGCCCACTGTCTCCCACGTCTCAGCATTTCAAGGCTCAGAGCTACTGCAACAGAGAAAAGAGAGTACATGTGAAGGCGTTTGAATTGGCTGAGAGTGTCAGGATGTTGCCATCTCTGGGATTTTTTCTGGCCAAGCTTCAGGAGGTAAGTAAATGGCCTACTGTGGAGCCACAGAGAGTAGCCGGCACTCTCCTCTCTGCCCCCCCCCTTCCCCAAAGCACCTTGTCCCCATGTGAATGAGGACAGGGGCATCATCCCCACTACCCTGGGCAGTGGTTGTGGGGGTCAGCAGGCAGGGGAGCTTATTGGGATCTAAAAGCCCCCAGATCCCATCCCCATGTGAATGAGTATGGGGTACATAGTACAAAACAAAAAATAAGGGAAAGAGATCCAAAAAAAGTAGGTATAATGCTTGACCTCAAATGGTAATATAAAAAACTATACTTTATAAAGGAATATAGCGTAAAATAGTAAACACTAACATAGCGGGGTCATAACACACCTCCACCCCTTACCCTAAATAACAACGTTGTTATTATAAAACCATAAAACAGAGTCCAGACTTATTAGCAGCAAAATTAAATGATGAATAGCAGGTTCACTGTCGTGATCACTTTAGGGTCACCAGCCAGTATTTCTTACTCTGCAGGGAGCTTAATATTGAGGAATTGCACCATGTGCGATAAAGGGATAGTGGAATCAGCCTTGTGGCAGTCTAGGCCCAACTTGATTGCTAGTGCTACATGTATGGGTGAGTGACTGATGCACACACTCTGCTGTTACTATTATGCTTGAACGGCACATTTGAAATTTCTTTTGACCTCTGAATAAGACTGTTTCTGTGGACATATTAAGGCTCTGTTCACACCTAGGCGTTCCGGATCACAGGCGGAAGCAACGCGATTCTGCCCACGATTCCCGAATCGCCTCAAAACATGGACGCGCTTTCAATCCCGATACTTTTAATGGCACCCCAATTGTGGTGCGATTTTGCCACGATTGTTGCCCAACAAATCCCGCAATCCGGAACGCCACGGTGTGAATGGAGCCAAATGGGATCGCAAGCACAGAAGCTCAAAGAAGCTGCTCCTACAGGCTTTGGATTTTTTTTGAGCTCTCATTTTTTTCTGCCTGGAAACTCCCCTCCATGTTAGCCAATGTATCCATACACACTATGGCTTTTTTAGGAGTTTACAGGCATACAATCTTACAGGCAGAAAAAAACCCCAACAAACTCGTGTTTTTGAGAGGGGCTTTCGAGCAGAAAAGACATCTAAGTGCCCAAAAACATGTGAAGCATGAAAAAGCCCAAAAAAGCTAAAAATAAAAATACGAAAAATTAGCTAAGGGGAGGGTTTGTGAAAAAGAATGCTTATGCTCATAAAAGCTCAAAGAAGCTCAATAAAAACGTGCATAAGAGCACAAAAGAACAAAAAAGCGCAAGCTTCTTCAAGCTGAAATAAAAGTTAAAATGCCTGTAAAAGCAACTTTTTGTTTTGTTTTCTGCATGCAAGCAGAAAAGACGCCTAAGTGCTTGAAAACTCGAAAAAGCGTGGAAAAGCTCAAAGAAGCTCAAAGAAGTGCGAAAATGCACACACACACCAAAAAAAAAAGATAAAATGAGCTGAGTAGAGGGTGAAAAAAACACTTATGCCCAAAAAAGCTCAAAGAAGCTCAATAAAAATGTGCAAAAGAGCAAAAAAAAGCACAAGCTTCTTCAAGCTTGGCAGAGTAATAAAAGCTCAAATGCCTGTAAAAGCTGTTTTTTTCTTTAAACTGCAACATAGTATCACTAACTTGGATACAGCATGGATCTCTAGATCTAGTTGACTCTATATTATATGATTGTCAGAAACTCAATTTGTTACATTTTGTTTCCTACAGTCCATTCTGACATGAAAGGGTGATTCCCCCCTATCTAGACACTTGCTTACACAAGTTTGCAGTCTATGGATGTCCTGCCCATCATCAACCAACTAAGCTTCCTTTATAGCAATATAATCTCTCCGGTTTCATGAAGAACTAATCTCTTGTGCATTATGATATGTATCTGTGGTGTGTCTATAATTTTTTTCTCACCACCCACTATCCCATTATCGCACATGGTGCAATTCCTCAATATTAGGCTCCTTGCAGAGTAAGAAATACTGTCTGGTGATCCTAAAGTGATCGTGACAGCGAACCTGCTATTCATCATTTATTTTGCTGCTATTAAGTCCGGACTCTGTTTTATGGTTTTATAATAACAACATTGTAATTTAGGGTGAGGGGTGGAGATGTGTTATGACACGGTGTGTCAGTGTTTTCTATTTTATAGTACTTAACCACTTAAGGACCGAGCCTCTTTTTAAGATGTGTTGTTTACAAGTTAAAAAACGTTTTTTTTTTTTTATAGAAAATTACTTAGAACCCCCAAACATTATACATTTTTTTCCTAACACCCTAGGGAATAAAATGGCAGTCGTTGTAATACTTTCTGTCACACCGTACTTGCGCAGTGCTCTTACAAGCACACTTTTTTTGGAAAAAATACACTTTTTTTTATAAAAAATAAGACAACAGTAAAGTCAGCCTAATTTTTTTTATATTGTGAAAGATAATGTTATGCCGAGTAAATTGAAACCCAACATGTCACGCTTCAAAATTGCGCCCGCTTGTGGAATGGCGACAAACTTTTAACCTTAAAAATCTCCATAGGCAAAGTTTTAAAAAATTCTACAGGTTGCATGTTTTAAGTTACAGAGGCAGGGCCGGATTAACATAGGGCTATTGGAGCTGCAGCTCCAGCCCCCTTTCTCAAGATAGGCCCATTTGCCAAAAAAAATTAATAAAAAAAGTTCGACTTCGAGGGTCGGAGCTCAGCGATCAGAAGTCACAGAGACCCCACCTTCAGGGGATGAGTAGCTAAAGACCCACTCCAGCACTGGTTAAAATATGGGGCTGCTATCATCTATGGTTCCGGAGATACAGGGTTGCTTGCGCAGCCTGTCAGAAGATACATACAGAGCGGCCAGTATAAATACGAGCTGGAACACTCTGCAGCAGACTGAGAGGATGAGATCACAGAGCTTATAATAATTATTTGCATATTACTTATAATAATTAACCCCTTGCTACCCAGGCCAATTCTGACTCTTCTCTCCTACATGTAAAAATCATCATTTTTTTTTTTTTTGATAGAAAATTACTCAGAAGCCTCAAGCATTATATATGTTGTTTTAGCAGACACCCTATGGAATAAAATGGTGTTCTTTGCAACTTTTTATGTTACACGATATTTGCGCAGCAATTTTTCAAACGTTTTTTTTTTGAAAGAAAAAAAAAAAACACTAAAGTTAGCACGATTTTTTGTGTACTAAGCGATGCTTTAATTTTCTTTACAGGTTACATGTTTAGAGTTACAGTGGAGGTCTAGTGCTAGAATTATTGCTCTCGCTCTAACGATTGTGGAGTATGTAACCTATGTGTATCTGGCTCTGATACTAGCCAGTGCCTACCCAGCCACTGACTAGTATCTCTCCCCAGCCTGTCCCCACACACCCTCTCACCTGCTGACCTGCGGATGGGGGAATCACTCCTGCAGTGTTATTGTGTTCTGCCAGTGAATGCGATGATCAGTGTTGCTAATTATAGCTGGCAGCACTGATTGTTTTGGGGAAACCTGACAGGCTGGTTGTACTCAAGTCGGTTAATGAATTGACTTGTGTAAAACCAGGTAGCCCATACATAGATCGACTATGGCTGGTCTCTGCTTAATTGGTGTAATTTCAATCCATGTATGGCCCGCTTAACCACTACACAGTCCCTAAACATCCTTCCACAAACCTTTACATTTTTCCTTAACAGATTACTTCATCCTCCTCTCCTATACATAGTGCCCACTGTCATACTCTCCACACTTCTCTCCTGTACATACTGCTCACTGTCATACCTTCCACACTTCTCTCCTGTACATAGTGCCCACTGTCATACCCTACACACTCCTCTCCTGTACCTAATGCTCACTGTCATACCCTACACACTCCTCTGCTGTGCAGACACATCAGGCTGGGCAGCAGACAGGAACACAACAGGCTGGGCAGCAGACACGGGCACATCAGGCTGGGCAGCAGACACGGGCACATCAGGCTGGGCAGCAGACAATGGCTCATCAGGCTGGGCAGCAGACAATGGCTCATCAGGCTGGGCAGCAGACAATGGCTCATCAGGCTGGGCAGTAGACAATGGCTCATCAGGCTGGGCAGTAGACAATGGCTCATTAGGCTGGGCAGCAGGCGCGGGCACATCAAGCTGGGCAGCAGGCGCGGGCACATCAAGCTGAGCAGCAGGCGCGGGCACATCAAGCTGAGCAGCAGGCAGACTGGAGAACTGGCCGCGGGTCATCAGACTGGAGAACTGGCCGCGGGTCATCAGACTGGAAAACTGGCCGCGGGTCATCAGACTGGAAAACTGGCCGCGGGTCATCAGACTGGAAAACTGGCCGCGGGTCATCAGACTGGAAAACTGGCCGCGGATCATCAGACTGGAAAACTGGCAGCGGGTCATCAGGCTGGAAAACTGGCAGCGGGTCATCAGGCTGGAAAACTGGCAGCGGGTCATCAGACTGGAAAACTGGCACCAGGACATCAGACTGGAAGGCTGGGACGTCAGGCTGGAAGGCTTGAACATCAGGCTGGAAGGCCGGCACGTCAGGCTGGAAGGCTGGGACGTCAGGCTGGAAGGCTAGGACATCAGACTGGAAGGCTGGAACGTCAGGCTGGAGGGCTGGCACCAGGACATCAGGCTGGAATGCTGAAACATCAGGCTGGAAGGCCGGCACCAGGACATCAGACTGGAAGGCTGGGACATCAGGCTTGAGGGCTGGAACATCAGGCTGGAAGGCCGGCACCAGAACATCAGACTGAAGGGCTGGGACGTCAGGCTTGAAGGCTGGGACATCAGGCTGGAAGGCCGGCACCGGGACATCAGACTGGAAGGCTGGGACGTCAGGCTGGAAGGCTGGAACGTCAGGCTGGAAGGCTAGTACTGGCTCTTCAGGCTGGATTGCTGGCACCTCCAGCTTGAACTCTGGCGCTTCAGGCTGGGACAGATTAGTGGGTGTGGAGGCAGATTGGATTACTGTCAGGATCGTCTTGGTTGGGAAGAACTTTCGTTTTTTCTTTGACTTGGTCGCTGAAGCTTTGTAGGTGGGGGGTGCAGCAGACAGGAAAGGAGGATTGGAATATGGCAGAGAAGAGGTAACAGTAGCTGGGGGAAGTTTTTGTGAATTTGTAGGCAACTGAGAAGAGGCAGGGGGGTTAAATGCAGGATAGGTACAGGGAGCAGAAACTGGATATGAGTATTTGGCTGTGAGCAGTGTATACTGGGTTTGGTATGGGTGATGGGGAATGGGGAAACATACATTCGGGTAGGCTGGTATCTGATGGCAGAAGTGGTTTGTTTGGCTGGGGCTAATTGCATCATGCCAGACCATGCTGAAAGTATGGGTTGTACAAATTGTGGATTCAAGTTTCCCTGTCTAACAAAGGACTGCGCAGACACAATGCATTCAGAAATCACCTGTGGGGAACAGCCAGAGTAGTGCTCACAAAAGTCATCGGGATCATCTTCAAAAAGCCATATAAGGGATTCAACCTGATTTATATCAAAAGGGGGAGTGAAATTATCATGTCCCTCAGGAATACAGGGCAGGGCCAGCTCGGTACAAATCTGGATCAGAAACTGCCCTGATCAACGAAAACATGGGCCATACGGATGCACTCCAGTAGTTGCTCCCTAGTATAGTCACCCAAAGTCTGATAACAAAAATCTCTATCTTCCATTGCCAGGAGTGAAAGATACAATATATCTTCCAGATGCATCTTTCTTGGCAATAGCAAGTGTCCAGACCCAATTCCCAAGTGCAGCCGATCTGTTTGTATGGCTTCAGTATTCTGTCATGAAAGGAGCCTGAACACAGGCATCCAACACAAGTGAACAGATCGATGGGCTGCACTAAAGGAATCAGGCTCCAAAGGTAGTGATAAAGATATATATTTATTAATAATAAAGACACACGTGAACACAGCAACCACAAACAAGCAAGAACACAAATAACACAGCAAACCCCAAAGCCCTAATCTAACTAACTAACAATACACTCAAGAAAATGAAACATATATATATATACACACACAAGGCAGGGAGGAGAGACCAAGGGGGAAACAGGAAGCAAGGGAACATCAAGGCAGGAATCAGGGGACGGGTCTCAGGAACCAGGTAAGGGGGACAACATCCAGGACAGGGCAGGAAGCGGATAAAGGGTCAGGATAAAGGGTCAGGATAAAGGGTCAGGATAAAGGGTCAGGATAAAGGGTCAGGTTACAGGTACAGGTTTCGGGTCCAGGATCAGGTTTCAGAACAGGCAAGACAAGGCTACAGAACGGAATACTGAAGCACTGAACCTCAGTGAAGGACAGGCTTATATACCCAGCAGATCCACAACAGGTGTAGCTTGATTCCTAGAATGTCCATCTGCTGGGAGACCCCCGCTGGTGGCCACCAGAACTGCACCCTTTGATGCTGAAGGAAGTAGTGACACCAGCAGGCGATCCAGGTAATAACACTATTCCTGACAATGTCCATCGGCTGGGAGACCCCTGCTGGTGGCCACCGGAACTGCACCCCTTGATGCCGAAGGAAACAGTGACACCAGCAGGCGATCCAGGTAATAGCACCGTTCCTGACACAATGTTACCAGCTCTAGAATGGGCACACTTTTGTTAGTTCAACTAAAAAAAATCTCAGTCCTCATATTTGTTCTGCCCCATTATTAGTACTTATTTAATTTTGTAATTACTATTGTGATGTATAGATGAACATAGGGGATGTCAGCTACTCTAAATATAGCGCTTGTAAAAAAGTGTCCCTGAAAATATTTTTTGAAATGTTGGCAACTATGCGGGTCAGTAGGGGGCCCCATGAGAGGCTCCTGGGTTCCAATGATATTAAAGCACTAGTAAACTTTTCTAACATTACTACTTTTTAGAGGCCCTGAGGTAGGTTATGCCATAATGTACAAGTATTCACAGCATATTAGCTAATTAGGGTACACTTAAATTGTCAGACTAAGCTGTGTTGTGATCAATCCGGACCGGGCGCTTCCATCTTCACACGGTCTTCCTTCTGGGTTCTGTGCCTTCGGTCACTTGCCTTGGCTGGGCTGCGTTGATGTTATTCCCATGCATGCTCATGTGCATCCTCTTTCTCTCATCCCCCTTTTCTCTCTCATCCTCCCTCCCTTACCCCTAACACCTCTTTCATCCCCTTTCTCTCTCTCTATCTCTCATCCTCCCTATCTCTCTTTAATAAAATTTTTAACAAAAAATTGTTTGCATTTTTATTTATTTATTGTTTATAAAAGGCCCCACCAAAATCCTCAGCACCAGGCCCGTGATGTTCTTAATCTGGCCCTGTACAGAGGAGGTCTAGGGCTAGAATTATTGCTCTCGCTCTACCGATCGCGGGAATACCTCACATGTGTGGTTTGAATACTGTTTTTATATGCAGGCGTTACTCATGTATGGGTTCGCTTCTACGCACGAGCTCGGCGGGACGAGGCACGTTTAAAAAAAAAAAATTCTTATTTATTTTACATTTTATTTTTTATTTTTACACTTTAAAAAAAAAATTGTGTCACTTTTATTCCTATTACAAGGAATGTAAACATCCCTTGTAATAGAAAAAAGCATGACAGGACCTCTTAAATATGAGATCTGGGGTCAAAAAGACCTCATATCTCATATTTACACTAAAATGCAATAAAATAAAAAAGAAAAAGAAAAAAATTGTCATAAAAAAATGTAAAAAAAATTACCCTTTAAGAGCTATAGGCGGAAGTGACGTTTTGACGTCGCTTACGCCCTGCAATGTTATGGAGACGGGTGGGGGCCATCTTCCCCTCACTCGTCTCCATGCCCAGCAAGGGTGAAGATCCGATTGCCTCCGCCGCTGCCGACGGCTCCGGTAAGCGGCGGAGGGCACCAGAGCACGGAGCAGGGGGGCCCTCTCCCACCGCCGATAAAAGTGACCTTGCGGTGAATGCGCCACAGAGACCACTCTTATCAGAAAGCGGACTGCCGGCCAAAGAAGAAGATACCGGGATTATGGCAGTTAGCTGCTGCCATAACAATGATATTCCACTTCAGTAAGGACGTATATCGGCGTGCGGCACTCCGGAAGTGGTTAATAAAGTATAGTTGTTTATATTACCATTTCAGGTCGAGCATTATACCTTTTTTTTTGATAACTCTTTCCCTTATTTTTTGTTTTGACATTTAGCTTAGGTATACTGACCCCCACAGATTTGTGCAATAATGGAACTGAATTAGCTTTCTCCCTCGCTTGGTATCACCCTTAGTTGATGATACTGCACTTTTCAAACATTGCAAAAGATCGAAACAGAATAAGGAACCCTATTGAAGTCTATGGGACACTGTCACGGTAGTCAGGCAGGGGGCCTGTGGAACCCAGAATCCCTTGGATAGGTTGTTTCAGCTCTCCAGGCCCCTCTTATGTCTAAGTCATTCTGTGTCTATTTGGGGCACAGGGTGACTGAGAAAGTGATGGATAACTACTTAATGGACACTGAAAATGTGGTGGATTACTTCAGATGGGACAGTAATATTTATCCACAATATCTCCCATACAATATATAAGGACTATTCCTGGTTTGTTTGATTCTGAACTATACATGTTCATTGAAAGAGCTGCTCACATTGATCTCTTCAATGTAGGAGATGGACAGAGCGTTCCTGCTATAGTCTGTTGCCTACTAGGCTGAGGAGGGGGGGATCATTGTTTGTAGTGTTAATTGTGTTAATTGGAACATCTTTTGCCTCTCCTAGCAAACCCTTGGAGTGTGTGTTTATACGGTACTTGTAACAATGTGTATTGTACTTTAGGAGTTTGATGCTGGCAAGTCTGACCTGAAGTGGGATATCTGATTAATGACAACATTGTCTGGGTGGGCATTGAGTCACCTAGGCTGGGTTAATTGACAAGTTAATTAGTTTTTGATAATTATGTTCTTGGTTACAGTTTGTATTGTTAGGGTAATATGATCGGGGGGGGGGGGATGTCATCCTGTGGTATATATTCTGTGTGAGAGTGTCAAATAAACATTCCATGTTCCTACAAGCTAGTGTCGGCCAGTGTTGTACGGCGGCTATAATATCTGATATCTGATGTTCAGACTGGAGGAGGCTGCATACTGACGGAAGCACTCAAGGGGAGTGCGACGGGGCTCTGTTACATTGGTGGCAAGCAGTGGGATGCTTCCTGTAGTCTGGGACATCCAAACCTTCCCCGGATCTAAGGTCCGGATAGCAGAAGAAGAGAGATACAGATATCAGCAGCCATGGAAGAGGAATTCAAAAGGAGGTTGCGAGAGATGCAGATACAGCACAGAGGACCAGTATCAGAGTAGGTCCTGCTGGGATGGTATGATTCTATCCGCTGCGAACTCTGGAAGGAAACGCTAGCCCGTGAGCAGTGCCACCAGGTAAAAATTCTCCCCTTCATCCAGGAAAGGTACTGGTCGCAGTATGGATTGCGAGTGCTGTTTTTGGGAGAAAAAACGCACAAGGAGCAGACAGCTTAGTTAAAGCGGAGTTCCGCCGATTTTTGTTTTTTTAAAAGTCAGCAGCTACAAATACTGCAGCTGCTGACTTTTAAAATAAGGACACTTACCTGTCCAGGGCGCCCGCGATGTCGGCACCCGAAGCTGATCTATTCCTCGGATGTTGGGTGCTGCCTCCGCCATCCTCAGTAAGGGAATCAGGAAGTGAAGCCTTGTAGCTTCACTTCCTTGTTCCCTACTGCGCATGCGCTATCCCACTGGTCCCCGCTGTCTTCTGGGACCCATGTGTATCCCAGAAGACAGCGGGGGGGGGATGGGAGTGGCTCGGGTATCTATGCCCGGAAGTGGGAGCAAAATACCTGTATTAGACAGACATCTGCTCCCCCCTCCCCCTGAAAGGTGTCAAATGTGACACCAGAGAGGGAAGGAACCGGAAAAGCGGAAATTCCATTTTTGGGTGGAACTCCGCTTTAAGCAGGCTGGTCTGGGTAGAGATGCAGTGGCATGTATCCCAAGCATGCTCTTGAATAGTGGATGACAGCTTTGGCTACGGTGGCCTGGGACTGTTGTACGTGAAGCTGACAGGGGACCCTAACTTTGGGAGCGATTTGGAGTGGCGGTTGGAGGAAATCACGGATTTCAAAGAAGAGATACTGAAAGTTTTGGACTGGACACTATAGAGTTTTTGGCCATCCAGGAATGGGAGCTGGAGATTGCCTACAGTTAATCTTGCAGTAATGCACTGAAATATACTGCGTTAAACGTGCACTAACGCACAGAAATATACTGCGTTAAATGGCACGTAAACTTGCTTTAAACTTGCAGTAACGCACTGAACTATACAGTGTTAAACGGAAGGTAATGCACTAAAATATATGACGTTAAACTTGCAGTAACGCACTCAAGTATACTGCGTTAAACGTGCACTAGTGCAAAGAAATATACTGTGTTAAATGGCACGTAATGCACTGAAATATACGTCATTAAACTTTCAGTAACGCACTGAACTATACTGTGTTAAACGGAAGGTAACGCACTGAAGTATTCTGCATTAATCGTGCACTAACGCACAGAAATATATATAGGTCCCTTTCACACTGAGGCGTTATTCAGGCACTAGCGCCTGAAAAAAGCAGGTCCTTTCACTCCAGTGTGAAAGCCGGAGGGCTTTCACACTAAATCGGTGCGCTAGCAGGACGGTAAAAAAAGTCCTGCTAGCAGCATCTTTGGAGCGGTGAAGGAACAGTGTATTCACCTCTCCTAAACCGCTCCTACCCATTGAAATCAATGGGGCAGCGCGGCTATACTGCTGGCAAAGTGCCACTGCAGCAGCGATTTGCGGGACGGTTTTAACCCTTTTTTGGCCGCTATCATCGGTTAAAACTGCCCCGCTAGCGGCTGAATAGCGCCAGTAAAACGACGGTAAAGGGGTGCTAAATATATCGCTGCTTTACTGCGGACGCGTGAAAAGGGCCTAACGCACTGAAATATATGGCTGTATGTTAGCACCTTTGTTTTTTTGCAATAGAGTTTATATACAACTCATGTTATTTTAGTTAACCCTGCCCCTTATGGTCTGGGATTCTATAGCTAGTTTTAGCTCAGGGCTCAAAAACCAGCATAGGCTTCTAAAAGTGAGAGGTCCGGTTGCATGACAAATTAGAAACTACTAAAGACTAAGATACAGAGTAAATAGGCTGACTCCAGTACCACACCACAGTTTCTTCTAGTGAGAAAAAAGAAGAATGCAATTCTGGCTGGTTGGAGGATCTCTCCATCACCGCTGATCTTGTCTTCAGGCCTCCAACACAAAGACGCTGCATCAAGATCATCTTCAGGGGCTCCTACAACTGAACTTTGCTGCAACTTTCTTCTGGAGGTACCTTTTATTAATAACTACGAGGGGGTGCTGAAAAAGAATTGAACCTTACCCAGAAAAAATTTAGCTTGGAAGATGTAACTGCCACACTATTCTACATATTCCCCCAGGAAGTCAGTGCACTTACGACATCTGTCCTGCAGCGTATTAAGTCCCTGCAAATAAAATTCTTCTGACTGCTGGTGTAACCACTCATTTGCAGCATTAGTTGCCTCCGGAAAACACTCCCAAATCGTTGTCCTTTTAGGTGTTTTTTGAGATTGGGGAACAGATGATATCCAGAAGGAGCCAGGTCGGGCAAATAGAGTGGACAGGGAATCACTTGAAAGCCTAGGGTCAGTTTTGCCATTTGCCGTTTCACCTGCAGTGTGTGACAAGTCGTTATCATGCAACAGTTTTGGGATCCACTTTATTGCAAGCTTTCTCATTTCCAAGTCATTGTGGATATTGGCACCAACTCTCTCACGTGATATTCCCTGATATTCCCAGATATGTAGCAATACTTTTGGCTGATATTTGGCGGTCCTCCATGATCATGTCATGGATGGCTTTCACATTTGCAGGCACAGAGACAGAACCAGGCCTTCCACTGGTTTTCACACTTTCAACACCGAAATGGCCAGTTTTAAAATTGACAACCCGTTTAACTGTTGCATATGAAGGGCCACTGTCATCCAACGTTTGTGACATTTTATCATGGATCTGCTTTGCACATTTTCCTTTGAGAAATAGGAACTTGATTATGGTCCTATGCTCTTCCACATTTTTCTGGAGGTGCTGCCATGTTCACTTTGGACCTGAAAAAGAAAGATAAGTTAAAATCATAGATAGTTGATTTTTGCACCATTGAATATAGAGAAATTGGCCAGTACACCCTGCAAATTACAGCTTCCTAGCTCAATGTTTTCTGGGTAAGGCTCAATACTTATCAGCACCCACTCGTTTATACTGTATACCTGGGCGTATGTGCACAATTCCACCAGGACTCTTCTTGGGCCTTTTGCTTAATAATATCAGTTTGAACATTGGATGTATGTACTATGATTAATCTTTTAGGTTGGGTTCACACTGTCTTCTGCTCATGTTGTGCATTTTTCAGCGGTTCCTATTGAAGTCTATGGGACCAAAAACACTCCAATTTTCCTCTAATCTGCCTAAAGGAAGCTCATGTACCTGAGGCGACAAAATGCTCAGATGTGAACAAGGGCCAGTGAAATTAATGGGATTTTGCTTGCTTAGCGTCTTAGAGCTTCGAGCTTTGAGATTCAAAACGCTCAGGTGTGAATCGGGCCTAAGAACACAGCCAAGACCTGCGCAGATACCAGGATGTGTTCAGTCTGAGCCAGCATCTTAGTCCAGGAGGTAGATGGTGAGATGGGATGATGGCTGAGCAAAGATGAGTCCAACCTTTCGGAGAGAAAAGCAGAAAAAGGCATTGCCATGTGATCCGTATGTAATAAATACCTGTAAGTGTTAAGCCTCATACACACGATCGGACCGTGGACCAACTTTCCCGTGGATTTTTGTCGAAAGGGCGTTGGCCCCAAGTTGGTATTGCATACACACGGCAGGACTTTTTCAGCCAACTTTCACCAAATCACTTGGTTTTTCTGCTCTTTACCGCCACCTTTGGTCAACTTCTGTATTGTTGTCTGATCTTTTGCATTGGTTCTGCATTGGTTTGTACAAAAGTCCGTTGGTTTTGTGTACACACGGTCGGACTTTGGTCCATCAGACTTTTGTTGGCAGAAAGTTGGTCCGTTCGCACAGCCAACAAAAGTCCGATGAAACCTGGAAAAAGTTGGTCCGATGGAGCGTACACACGGTCGGATGTTGGTCCAAAACAGCTAATTTGCATGTTGGTTGTCAAAAAGTCTGATCGTGTGTATGGACCTTTATACTTTACACATTATTAGGTATGAATGCACTTTACACAAAAATATACAGTATATTTGGTCCACTTAAAAGTTTAGTTTTTGTTAAATTTACCGATGTAGTGGGGTCCAATGCAAGGTTTAAAAACATATTTGACTATGGGGGAAAGAAATACGTACAAATACTTTATTCCTCACTCCCATGGACTTCTCTTCTCTCCAGGAGCCCCCAAAGCCGATTAACTTTTCTGCCCCGCCATTCCCAGATATCTGATATCAGTACATACAATGAAGACCAGTGGCGCCTGCATATTCAGTAATGTGTAACTGGTGAAATGCCTCCCCTAACCTGCAGAAAACTGATAAAACCTGTAGGCAGGTGCAGTCTACTTTCTCCACTGCAGGTGGCACTCTCTCGCAGCGGCAGTGCAGTTGGAGAGGAAGTCAGGAGGAACAGGGTTCCTCTATGGTTTCATGGGTCACTGGGGAAGCTATCCCATTGGATGCTGTTGCCCCATGTAACTCTGAGGGCCATCTTGGGTCAGGCAGAGCCTTTAAACCTGGCTCCCAGGTTTGGCACACATTTGCAAGTTGATAGAGTAGGTACAGATACCCCGCCTGGTAGGGACAAAACTGATGGGAGAGGTTCCTGTTGAGGAAAGAGTAGAGCTTGCAGCTTCTCCGGACACCTGCCTGTTTGGACACAAGACAGACAGGCCACATTGTTCCCCTCTCTTCCAACGCTGTCAGTTCAGCTACATTCTGCTTTCTACACGCTGTTGAACTGTATCTGCATTAGTTCAATACAAATTCTTTTGTTGCACTGGGCCTGAGAGTGTTATTCCCACCACACGGCACTGCACCCCACCTACAAACCGTCCTTCCACATTCATTCTCTTGCCTGTCATTTTAAAGTACAGTCTGACAGTGAAAAAACACAAATTTCGATCTGCTCCATGGGATTGTTTGCTTAATCTCTGTTTGTCCAGACAGTTGAAATCAACCATATCTTATTATTATTCAGTTGCATATAAGACTGCCCTGTATCACATTCGCATTGACAGAAGCTGCAGCATTTCAGAACACACACAATGAATGCCGGGGCCATAAAATAGAACCTGCTATAACATTGGTAAAATAAATGGCAGTTAATCATCTTTGGTTTAAATTTATAAAAATGCAATTTTTTGCTATAACATTTGCAAGTGAGAAGAGCATATTCCTGCTGTCAGAATGCTGACACTGTGTGCCCTCTAGTGGTTGTATCAATGTGCATCAACTCACTAGGCCTACTACTGATGATGCTCAGCTCCAGACAGTAGTAGTTTTAGGGAAAGCAGTGTAAATATCTGAATTTGACCTGATATCAGCTGCTTATGGTCACTTACTTAAAAAACTGGAGAGTTTCTTATACTGCGCTTCTCTAGTGCTGAGATCTGCATTGCTGTTATGAGAGGCTCCCACCATCCCTGCTGGTTTATTTATTTTGCAATATCAGGAACTAGGATATGCAAAGATGGGAAGAGAAAGAAAGTGCCTACAGTTTATAGAGATTTCTTCTTACTTCCTGTTGTGTCTCCCGGGGGCAAATCGCCCCAACGGGACACAGACATCAAAAACTAATCTGACAGGTGTTAAGATTCTTCCACCCTAAGTCCAAAACAACAAGGGTTTGATAAATAAAAGTAGCATTACATAATTGTATAGTGTGTCTAAATCCAAATCAATAATGTAATATTTTACAGCTTACCAAGTCTTGGATGTAGTGGCTGCATAATTTTTCTTAAAGAAGAGCTCCAGTCTAGCCAAAAATAAAATAAAAGTCAGCAGCTACAAATACAGTAGCTGCTGACTTTTTTTTTTTAATGTTTCATGGTAACAAATGTACAATACGAACCGATACATCAAAGTGTTACATGAAGTCAGATATCAGCAGTATTATATACATTGATTTAAAGGTATTTTTTTTTTTTTAAATAACAAACATGTTATACTTACCTCCACTGTGCAGCTCGTTTTGCACAGAGTGGCCCCGATCCTGGTCTTCTGGGGTCCCTCGGCGGCTGTCTCCGCTCCCCCCCCGCAAGGACTTCTCACGTTCATGCGAGCTCCCTCGCATGGTGAGAATTGCTTGCGGGCACGCTCCCGTGATACAGCCGGCGGCCATAGCCGCTCACTGTATCACTTGTCCCCCCCCCTTTGGCACGCTGCGTCATTGGATGTGGTTGACAGCAGCGCGAGCTAATGGCTGCGCTGCTCTCAATCCATCCACTGTAGCCAATCAGCAGCCAGGCTGATCAGCGAAGAGGATGTCGGGTGCATAGAATGCATTAAGGTGAAAAATTGTTTACCTTTACAACCCCTTTAACTTCTAGTCTGAAATTGCAATCCTGACAATTCTATCATATCATTTAAAGCGTTCAGTAGTTGTTTCTGTTATTGGTGTTATACACTGTCTTCATATATTAAAAGATAATGTACCTGACGCATTGGTATTTCTTAAAAACATTTAAAGTCTATATCTAAACCATCAACCTTCCAACGAGAAGGTGAAATGAACTGATGTCTTCTCACACAACCGAGAACCAGATACGTCACTGCAGGTTATCCCTTTGATTGAACCCCAGAGGGGATAGCGTCAAAAGTAGTTACATCTTCCCCAATCTATACTACTACTGTATGGTGTCTTTTCATGGTGCATACAGTTGGCTAATGTTTACAAGTACGTGGTGGCTTACATCTGGGGTAACCTATCCAGCACTTGCTGTGAGGGTGCCATGCCTGGGGTAATCAGCCAGGGCTACCAAATTTTATAGAATTTTCTAACCGCATTTCTGTGTTGATACGTCATTTTTTCTTTTATAAGTGTGTTGTTAACCTGTTCAATCCACGGCTTAGTGGTAGGGCTGTGAGCTGTTAACCATAGTCGAGCTATTTGCTTGCGTGCAATATACAGTAGTCTCGACACAGCTATATTTGTTGGAGGGATAACGAGTTCCTCGTCTACAGCCCCTAACAAGCATGTGATCGGGTTGAGCTGGACAGTGGATTGATATATGGTTGATATAG
Organism: Lithobates sylvaticus; assembly: GCA_028564925.1. NCBI lineage: Eukaryota > Metazoa > Chordata > Amphibia > Anura > Ranidae > Lithobates > Lithobates sylvaticus. Next base: position 146,697,412 of record CM053029.1, on the reverse strand, counting down.
TATTGGTCACCTCCCTCCAATACCTGAAGAGCTTGGGGCATCGCCACATTAGATGTATAAGATCACCATTAGCCGCCTCACATCTGGGGCACAGAGGGGAGTCCCTCCTGCCCCATCTGTGGAGCAGTACCGCAGTACGGTAGGTTCTATGTAAAATGAAAAGTTGGGATAGTCTGCCCGATGGGGATACCGACACACCTGGTATGGCTTGTAAACATAGTTCCCAGTCTTCACCCCCTAACTATCCTACATCTTGCTGCCATCTATGTCTGCACGGAAGTTTTGCTGCATCATACGACCTGGCTAAGAGTGTACTATATATTTGCTAGATCATACCTTTTTTGTTTTGTGTGGTAAGGATATAGGTTAATGATGGGTGCTCAACTTGTTCCATTCTAGTGGATTGTGTCTGTGCTTGTACCGCGTGCCGGAGTTGGAGGTATCTATAGAAGTCGTGTTTCGGTAACCCAAACTCTTCCTGCAGGTCTTTAAAGGACTTAAATATGGTCTGTGAATAAAGTTGTGACATATACTTAATGCCCTTGGCCTCCCATGATCGAAACCCCTCTCGTTTTTGCAGTTCCAGATAAAGGGAATTACGCCAGATCGGGGTACATATAGTGAAACCCTTCAGATCTAGACTGCTATGGAGCAGGCCCCATAATTTAATCAGTAGGTCTATAGTTGGCATTGAGCTGGGATGTTGGGGGACGCCTGCCTCAAGATACGAGGCTGCAGGTAGATCATTTGCGGCTAGAAAAAGTATGTTACGGGAGGGGTCTGTCCCATCTATCTCACCCCAGCCACCCAGATGTTGCAGTTGTGCGGCCAGAAAGTATAGGTGCATATTTGGGACTGCCAGTTCCCCCTTGGTCCCTGCTGTACTGTAGAGTGGATCATTTTATTCTAGCTATCTTTTTTTCCCAAAGGAGGCTTCTAAATATGGTGTCGATCCTAGTGAACCACCTTTGCGGGATCCACTGTGGGGAGTTGTGTAGTATATATAATAGCTGTGGGGCCCACACCATTTTGATCAAATTGGCCCTACCTATGAGCGAGATAGGTAACTTGCACCAGGCACTGCATTTGGATTGTATCTTAGTGATCATGGGGTGAAGATTTAGGGTTAGATACTTGGAAGCATCAGAGGTAACCAGTACTCCCAGATACTTAAATGAAGTGACAACTTGAAGGGATTGGGCGCATTCCAGCAGAAGATTCATGAGGGCATCTAGGGGCAGGAGGGCCGACTTACTCCAGTTAATGGAGAAGCCTGAAAAGGTGCCAAATTGCTTGATTAGGGACATTACATTTATTAGTGAGGTAGATGTGTCTCCCAGGTACAGGAGAGTATCATCTGTGTATAATGATATCTTATCCACAGCGTTGCCTCTTATAAAGCCGGTTATCGATGGGGACTCTCTCACCGTCCCCGCAAGAAGCTCAAGAGCTAGGGGAAACAGCAAGGGCGACACAGGGCACCCCTGCCGGGTGCCTCAATAAAGACGGAAAGGGTCAGAGAGATCCCTATTAACACGCAGCCTAGCAGTGGGGTTCGAGTATAGCAGTTGGACCCACTTAATAAAGTACTCTCCCAGGCCAAATTTCTCCAGAACTCTCCACAGGTACGGCCACTCGAAGCTGTCAAAAGCTTTGGCAGCGCCGAGAGACAGAACCGCCCTATTACCCGAGTTGTCCACCAGGATCTGCATATTAAGGAACAGGTGTCTTATGTTCATGGCCGTGGAACAGGATGGGATAAACCCAGATTGGTCACGGTGGACAAGTTTTTGGATGACCGACGCCAGACGAGTGGCCAGCACTCTGGCCAGTAGTTTTACGTCCGTTGTTAATAGGGATATGGGCCTATATGAGTCTGGTAGAAGGGGGTCTTTGCCTGGCTTGAGTATCAAAATGATAGTGGCCTCTGTCATGGATGGAGGCAGCTGACCGAGCTCTAGGGCCTCTGTCAGTGTCTGTTTTAATTGTGGTAGCAAAATGTCTGCATATTGTTTGTATACCTCTGCCGGGAGTCCATCTGCGCCCGGAGACTTACCCGGAGGTGAAAGGGCTAGTGACTCTGAGAGTTCCTCAGTCGTGCGGGGGGCATTAAGCATGTCTCTATCAAACTGTTCGAGACACGGCAAACTGCACCCCTCAAGGAAGTCTCGAATCTCAGTGGGAGCAGAGGAGACCTTGGATGAATACACCTCCTCATAGAATGCTCGAAATGTCGTGACAACTTTCGTGTGGTCTTTCACTACCTGGCCAGTGGAGCTTAGGAATGCTGCTATGTATGAGGGGTCTCTACCTGCCTTAGCCGTCATGGCCAGCATATGCCCCGTGTTCTCCCCTGCCTCAAAATATTTCTGTTGCAAGAAGAAACGTTTGTTTTCTGCTTTTGAGGTTTTCATAGCACTGGCCAACTTCTGCGCCTGCAACCACCTCCTTTCGGTGTGGTCAGTCGGATTTGTTACAAGTTCCACCTCTGCCTCTTTCAATTCCTTCAGCACAGAAAGTTCCCATGTCTTGGTCTTTATTGAGGAGATTGTTTTTATGAACTGGCCCCTAAGAAAGGCTTTAATGGCATCCCAGCACATGCCTGAGGCTGCTGTATTTTTATTAATGGCTATAAAGTCTGCCAAAGCGGCTGTTATTGGGTCTGGTGTAGGAAATAAGGATAGCCAGAATGGATTAATTTTCCAGTGGTTGTGTTTATCAGGACCGGCTATATTTATTTTGGCCCAGTATGGAGAATGGTCTGAGACCGCCCTTTGTTCATACTGCATGTCAGTGATGTATGGTAACATCTCCTCATTGCAAAGACCAAGATCAATCCTAGATAGGTTTCTGTGCGATGCCGAATGGCAGGTGTATAATTTAACTTGCGGGTTTTTTAAGCGCCAGACATCATGCAGTCCCATACTTCTCAATAAATGGGCAAACGTTGTCGGGCTACCCGACCCAAACCTGCCCGGGTGGGATATTGAGAATTGATCAAGTTGCAGGTTTAGGTAGTTATTGAAGTCACCCACTATAAGGGCTGGAACATTAGGGTGCAGAGCCAGAAATCCTGCTAAGATACTAAGAACTTCTGCGGAAAAGGGAGGGGGCACATACACATTAGCCAATATGCAGTCTAAGCCTTCCAGATTGCCCCTTAAAAATATATACCTCCCCTTGTCGTTTTCTACGGAGAGAGAGCATGTAAAGAGGACCCCCTGGGGGATCAGTATGCTCACCCCCCGTGAGAACGTAGAGTATACTGAGTGAAATTGCTGGCCGAACAGACGGGCTGAGAACTCTAAAGTTCGGTCCGGGTGCATATGCGTTTCTTGTAAACAAATAGTTGAGGATCTCAGCCGCTTAGCCACATGAGTCACCGCAAGCCTTTTCACTCTGCTCCCCAATCCCCTCACATTCCAACTAAGTACGACATGCGCTCTAGCCATGACATCTTATTGTGTAAGAACCGGCAGTTAAATATACAACTGCTAGGATATAACATTGATATGCAGAACTTACAACCAGACCATACCATTGCATGAGTATATGGAGTGGGTAAAAATTAAAAATTAAAATTAAGAAGAAAAAGATTTTTCCTTGTGTATGTGACAGTTCGGGTTTACCTTCAAGGACATCTAGAATTAAGGGAGTCACCCCTCTAGCGTTCTGGGTAACGTTCCCGTCTGTGAGAAGAAAACGAAAACAGGCCAACAGGGCCTTTGTAGATAACCTGTTAATTGAATGAGAGTCTCAGTCTCTGTCTGGGCACCAGGTCTTCTCAAGCCTGGGGGAACATGGCTTAGTTCCTATATTTGGTAACATTCGTGTGCCTGGTTGGGACGCCCAATATGCTGGGGTTAGCAGTGCTATTTCCTGACATTGTTCACTGGCATCCGTCTTGCCAAGAATGTGGTAGCCGAAACATGTAATGATCCAACAGGGAAAAGATGTGTTTTGTCACATGTCAAAATCTGTATTTGCGTATCTCAGTCACCTACTCAGCGGTTTACTGCCTCCTCGCAGATGGAGCGTTCCTCTCTGTCTAGCCACTGCGACACCAGTTGTGGTCTGTCAAAGAAGTGAACCTGGTCTCTAGCAACCACACGTAGACGCGAGGGGTATAACATGGAGTACTGTACATTGAGAGCCCTCAATCGTTTCTTCACCTCATTAAATTGCGCTCTTTGTTTTTTATTTATGTATTTACATATGTATTTTGAATAAAACACATTTTTTATTATCATACACTGTTGCCCTTAAAGTCCCATCCCCTCTGGGGGGTTTCCTTTTTTCTATTGCATTCTGGGATGTAGGCAACCCTTGGTTTATTTGGATGGATATTCTTTTTTATGTTCAGACCTTCTAAAGCTACCCTCTCCACAGGTTGATTATGCTGCTTTCCAAGGGTAGCTACACTGCTCCTCCATAGATACAGTGGAGCAGTGAGTGTAGCTACCAGTGTGTGGCAGGATCACCAGATGAAAATAACAGGAAAAAATCCTAAAAAATGAATGCAGTCACCATGTATAAGGACTAGTGAACTGCAATATATTACCTTTTTAATTTTTTGGGCTTTGATATGCTTTAAATTCGTACCATGATCTGCCAGCCAAGCTTATTCTACCATCCAGCAGTAATGAATTAGCGATGGGTAGAAGAGGACATAGGATGTACCCTAAACATTTCATTTGATACTTTGTACAACCTTCTCTGTTGTCAGGGGAAGGTTCTGTTCCCTGGATCCTAGAAATGACTTTGTACACCCCCGAATGAAAGAAAAGTTCTTCATCATATTAAAGTTAGTTTTAAAGTTTTTCCATTTAAAACATTTAGTCTCACCTGTCTGCCCATCCCGGGAGTCCTGGCAGGCATTTCATTTAATTCTTCTTAGAGTTTTAGTCTCCAAAGACTCATGATCTTAAATGTAGTTTATCTTGAGTTTCAAAAGGTACTTCAATTATTTAAGTGTTTTTGAATGTTTCTCATCTAAAGATCTAGCAAGTTAAAATATCTTTCAAAGGTTTTACATGAAGTCTGGAGGGACGTGATCGCCAGTAATGGAGTATCGAAGGACGTGGATTGTATTAAAGCCAATTTATGCCCGTGGGGCCGGCTAAGTAGATTAAAGCAGAACGGGACAAGAAAGAATGTAAACAGTTGCATACTCTTTGACAGTGTTCTGAGTCTGGACATGGCCACCATCCAACAGTAGATTAAAGGAGGACTGCAGGAAAATTGGATCAGTGGGATGTCAGAAAGGTGAATGTAATTTATAAAGACTGCTAAACATGACAAAAAGGTATCATACAAATGAACTCCATGCAGACAGATAAACACACAGTTGAAATGCATATAGGGACGGTGTTATACCTACCATAGAACTTCTACAGTAAAACCTCGTTTTGACAGTAACTTGGTTTGAGAGTGTTTTGCAAGACAAGCAAAATTTTTAAATACATTTTGACTTGATATAGAAGTGATGTCTTGATATACAAGTTACGCCATGTCACAACTGGGTATAAAAGAGAAGAGAGGCGCCTCTAAGTGTAGCAATATGGTTACATTTAATTAAGGTACAACATTGAGCAACTCACTTGGTTGATGATTAAAAGAGGCACATCTAAGTATGCAGGCATCCGGGGTAAAGCTGTCCACATAGACCATCCTCCTCACTGCCATCAACGTCATCCCTTCCACGCTGCACTCCATGAGCGGTTCAATCGCTCTACTGCAGGGTAGTCTTCCCGGTCACGATTGCAGACTGGCAATGGTGAGAGCCGGCGGTGCATGGGCACAGCTTTACCCCAGGTGCCTGCATACTTAGATGTGCCTCTTTTAATCATCAACCATGTGAGTTGCTAAATGTTGTACCTTCATTAAGTGTAACCATATTGCTACACTTAGAGGCGCCTCTCTTCTTTTTTATACTCTGTAGCTCCTGCTGGATTTTGCTTCTAATCCCCTTATGGAGGCTTCCATTTGTGGATGGACATTTTATGGTTACACAACCTGGTCACATTGCTATAATCCTTTTTATATAAACTTTAAACTGAAGGACTTATGAATAAATGGTTGTGGAACAAATCCTTTGAGTTTCCATTATTTCTTATGGGGAAATTCGCTTTGATATATGAGTGCTTTGGATTACAAGCATGTTTCTGGAACAAATTATGCTCGCAATCCAAAGTTTTATTGGATTTATATCCATTTAGCTCTTAGATTTATACAGTTCTGTCACACAGCCTTTCAATGTCTGGCAGGGCAGGCAATCTGATTTTCCTCTGCTGCAATTAAAGGGGTTGTAAACTCTTGTGTTTTTTCACCTTAATGCATCCTTCAGGATTGAAGTTTTGCCATTTGCGAAAGATCTAAACTTATTCCAAACCTTGTCACACTTATTGTTCATTGAAGGCTCCTGTGCTTTGGACAGAGTTGAAACAACTCTGGAGGAACATCCTAATGATTAAAGCCTCTGTTTTTACATTCTAATGTGAAGGTTCAATCTGTGAGGATTCTGATGGGTGTGATACCTCGAGTCAGAAGAAAGGGTATCAGAGGAATATTTACCGGAGGCTGGACACTAAGAAATATTGCCCTAGGGAATCATGGGTCTCCCTGCAAATATGGCAGAACTGTTATCACCATTTATTGTTGATATTGCAAGTCTCGAGAGAATTTAAGGTAGGAGGCCAAAGGAGGCCTAAATTAGAATGCACGCCCAAGGACTTGACAAGGCATCTATTGCTTCTGCCCAAGGGTGAGGTAGATGTGAAATAAACCTCCACAGTTTGGTATTGCTTGCTGTAGCAAAGGGATGCAGTTAAGGGAAAGGTCCACTGTCCCACAATCCAACTGAATAACTTTTGTTGGGATCCAGGAATCCTTGGGTTAGGTGATCGGCGTCTGTGTTTAAGTGGGCTGGAAGATAGACTACTCTTAGGTTCTTCAGATTCCCCTCTGCCCAAATGAAGATGGGTTCCACTTCCCTACAACAGGCTGCCATGCTGAAAGCCCCCAGTAATAAACAATGGAGAGGGGAGGGACACCTGTGGAAGATACAAATTATTTTGACAAACAAGGGCAAAAAATGTAAAATTTGCCCCTATTCAAGATGGCCACCACGGCCTCAAGCCAGACCACGTTTGTACGGCTGGCGGTACTAGGGCCTATGCGGCCCGCCCAGCTCAGCCCGGCCCACCGTGCCGGCTCCTGGCGTCCGCGCATGCGCAGAGCGGGCAGTAAGATGCTGAGGGACTCAGAAATAGTAACCAGGAATAAAGGTACAATATCACAAGGAGGGGAAGGTGGTGGGGGAGGAAGAAAGTGAGAAAGAGAGAGAGGAATGCAAGGAAAGGAAAGCGAGAGAGAATGGATGACAGGAGGGAGAAATGGAAGGATAAGGCTAAGTGAAAAATAGATATAGCTGCTTTCTCTGCTGAGCAAATGCCAGTATATAAATATAGATAGGAGCTCTTAGTTAAGAGACAACTGCTGTACCAAAAGACCCACAGAAGGGACTCCCTATCTTATTAGTGCATTTAGCTGCCCAAGAATAGGGACTGCACCTGGAAGAGGCTTGAACCCAGCTGGAAGCTGCTGACTGCAGAGGTAAGGGACTTTCAACCACCATTCACTGACCATGAGGTGTGAGAAAAAAAAGGAGAATGCTGGGAGTGCACTAATCCTTTTCTTTTATAATATTCACTGGTCCTGAGGGAGGAGCCAAGGCAGAGCTTGTCACAGGTATGCTGCCATGAAGGCACCAGGAAAACGTTTTGCCTTTAGTTATATTTTAACTTTAGTGTATTTTTTGAATGGAAAATTTGCAAACCATTTAGCTGATATTGTGTGGCTGGAAAAAATAAAACTACTGCTATTTTTTTTCTAGAGTGTCTGCCTTTAGAAAATATATAATATTTTGAGGGTTTTATGTAATCTTCAGGCCTAAATTTTTTTAAATGTGTGCAAAATGCAAAACTGTCTCTGCCAGCGAAAGGAATTAAAGCTACAGTTTGAATGACAAAAAATATAGATGGAAACACTTCAGAAGAGGTAGATAAGCAGCCTTGTCCATCATTGTAGCCTTGCCCAGTGTCCATCTGCAGCCTTGTCCATCATTGTAGCCTTGCCCAGTGTCCATCTGCAGCCTTGCCCAGTGCCTTTGCAGCCTTGCCAGTCTCTTTGTAGCATTGCCAGTCTCTTTGCAGAATTGCCCTCATTTAAATTTGGCGCCGATTTCCGATGGCTGAGCGGAGAGGAGCGAGCGGAGCCGAGATACAGAAAGCCGAGTGTACTTCGGCTTTACTCTCATAGTCCCACCCATCTCCACTGATTGCGAGAGGAGCGAGCGCCGCTGACATACAGAAAGCTGAGTGTACTTCGGCTAGACTCGGCTCTGCTCACAGTCAGGGGCGGGACTGCGAGAGGAGCCGAGTAAAGCCGAGTGTACTTTGGCTTTGTGTATCTCGGCTCCGCTCACTCGTTCGCACAATCAGTGGGGGATCAGCGGGTATCGGCGTATAACACGCACCCACGATTTTCCCCTGATTTTAAGGGGGAAAAGGTGCCTGTTACAAGCCGATAAATACGGTAACTACATTTTATTTGTGATATATTTTTGTCTAAAGGTAAAAACTAATTTTAATCCCTTCTCTGCAAGCAATGTTTTCATTGCTAACACTGAAAATCGGCTTGTCAAAGGCTGCCCATAGCAGAGTGGGACTCTTCTAGCCATATCTTCTTTATCCTCTTCTCTTGATACAATTACAGATGAGACATTACATTTCCAGTAAAGTATAACCATTTCACAGACAATATCATTCAGAGAGATGAATATGATTCACCGTCGCTGCTAGAAGTCATGGCCTTTGGATGTGTGACTTCCCCTTGAATTTGAATTGCACAGGGATTTACCTTTGAAGACCTCAGCCTGAACATTCTCTATGACCATCATAAAAAATATTAAGCAGAAAATGTTGGATTTACCTAACATTAGCTGCCTTCTCAGCAGAAGAAAAGGCAGTGCGTTTCATTGTGGGGATTCTGCTTGAAAGGGCTGGTTTAAATTCCCCTCTTTGATTGCAAAATGGAACATTTACATACGACGTGACATATTTCCATCTAGAACACCATAGAAAATACATTTACCCTGGCATTCTTCTGAAACATGGAAATTACAAATAAATTTATTCTCAAATAGTGATGAGTGAACCAAGCAAAGTTTGGTTTTCTGGATGTTCTCTGAACAATTGAAAAAATCTGCGTACCCCAAATATAGACAACCCCATTTGAGTCTATGGGAATGGAATCTTGTCATTTTTTTTCTTGCCTTTTTCAAGGCCAATTTGCAAGCTTTTGAGAAAAAGGCATAAGTGGCCGAGCACTGCCATGGAGGACATGTACCAATGCAAAAAAAACTTTAAAAAAAGTAAATTTTAGCAGGGAATAATTATTTTAAAAAGTCTTAAAGTGGTTGTAAACCCCTTACAACCACTTTAACCTACAGGTAAGCCTAGATTAAGGCTTACCTGTAGGTGCAAGAAATATCTCCCAAACCTAAAAGGTTTAGGAGATATTTGCAAGAATAATGGCACCGATGAGTCTAACGGCGATCATGCTGTTAGTGGCGGCACCAGTCACTCCGGGTATCATGGCGGCGACGGAGGAGGTGACCAAGGACCGATGTGGGGGCTTCGATCTCAGGTAAGTAATTTATAATAAGCTAGTATACTATGCATACTAGCTCATTATGCCTTTGTCTTGCAGGGTGTATTTTTTTTTATTTTTTTTAAGAGGCTTTACCAATCAAACCAATCAAAAGTGTCAGCTTTCTGTCATGTGTTTTTCTATAGGCAAAATTTTCACCACATACATATTGATAGGGGAGGATTCATAGGAAGGAGCTGAGCTTATCCCTAATAATGGGGCTATAAACCTCGGCAGCATTATACCTTTGCAACAGCAGGACCAGTGTTCTGTCTTAAATGTCACTTTATGCAGGACATACTTCTTGACTCAACAAGATCCACTGGCAGTGTCATCTACTCTCCCGTCCTTGACTCAGTCCTTTTTTTTGTTTCTTTGTTGTGACAAATGGTAATTTTGCGAATTAAAGATCATTTGAAAGAATCAAATTTACAAAATGTGAAAAGCTTATTGTTAAAGTTTTTTTTTTTTGTAAATAAAACACTAGTTTTCACAGTTTTTTTTTTGCAACTCAGTGCTGCTGACTTCCTGCCACCTAATTGTTACATAGTTACATAGTTACATAGTTAGTTAGGTTGAAAAAAGACACAAGTCCATCCAGTTCAACCACAAATAAAAAAAAAATAAAATAAATATATCATACAATCCCATATACCCCATTCTATACCCACAGTTGATAACTACTTCCTGTCTACAGTATATGCATTCCAGAGATGACTGCATAATATTTCTCAAGGCATCTTTTCTGATGATAACAACAGTGGACCATGCCTATATAATGTGTGTTGAAATGGCAACTTGTCTCCATCGAAGGCCTGTGACAGAATGACAATGTAGGATAACAAATGGGAGACAAAGGAATCTCCAGGGACTATTTTAATTTAATGAAAATTGCAATATTAAAACTTTGACAATTACTTTTAAAATAGCATTCACATGTAAAAGCTTAAATAAGATTTTAGAAACTGGGGTTACCTCTACTTTAGTACAGTCTCATATCTCCAAAAGGTCCCTGAATATGCCATATGACAACTTCCTGTGAGAACCATCTATGGGGAAAATTAAAAAAGCTTGTTCAATTGCTACTTTCCCCCTAAACTAAGAGCCACAAGCACCACTCATGTAAATCATGTCTAATAATAATAATAATAACAATAATAAAATATTGAGTCGAACAAGGGTCTGTATTTTGGAACAAGAGCAGATCCAGGATAGTTGAAGGAGCTTCTGTAAACCTCAGAAGCTATTTAAACCCAATGCCACCATTAAAAACCCCCATTAACCACCTTCATTTCTACTTCCTCAAATGCATCTCACCAAAATTGTGAAATTTTTGGTAAATGACAACTTTCAGTTTTGCTCATCCCTAGCCAAAACAAAGCAGTCTGATGTAAGTGTACAATAAAACATTCAAGGACCGCCCACCACAATACAATGGACCATCCCAAAAGACAAACAGAACAGTTAACACTTAAAAAGAAGTGCATTGTATTTTACATGTACATGAACATTGCCTTTGAAGCGTGCCAACCTGACCTACACCGCCTTCCCAGAAGAGTCACAAACCCCCCCTCCCATAATCAACCAAAATATGAATATCCATACAAAGAACTATCCACACTCTCCAGAAGATACATTTTGTGCATCTCACCATTCACTTTTGTAGAAAGACTCACCCTGTCAAAGGTGATAAGGTGCATGTTAAAAAAATCTCATGGCACAGAGCTGGTAACATTAACAAAAGATTTAAACTAATCTGTAACAGTGAGAGGTGAGGCCATCCATCCACCCCAGATGCTATAAAATTTGAGAAATGCCCCCCTGTTTAAATATGTGGCTTTATAGAAGGGTAGGCCATTATTCACTGAAGTATTACAGGACTCTACCGATGGAGGAGTATAACTCTTCCAGTACAGAACTATGCGTTTCCTAGCATGGAAAAATTACAAGGTAAGTAAGGTCCGTATAGCTGTAGTAGGGGCCAAATCATCCACCAGCCAGAGCATGCAGTGTCTGATAGAAGAACTTATAGAGATAATTGTCACCGCCTGTATACACATCAAAATATACTTCCAGTATTTCTGTATACCAGGACAGTCCCAGAAGATATGCATAAAGTCAGCCCCCCCTGAAGAGCATCGCCAGCAAGAAGAGGAGACTGAACCAAAAATTCTAGCTATCTTTGCTGGGGTCATGTATATTCAATGCAGAAATTTGGAGTGAATCAGTTGGTCACGGGCCAAGATTAGTCTGGTAAAGGGTGCATCCCAGATTCCTCCTAATCCTCCATGTCCAAATCTGGAATCACCGACTCCCACTAACAGTCTCAAGGAAAAGGAACTTATAGATATTAGGGGCTTTTGAAGATCATCCTCTCTTAGCATGGATTCAAGGGCAGACACTGAAAATGAAGACCTTACATGTTTAAACTGTGTTTGGTATGCGTGTCGTAACTGTATGTAGTGATATCCCAGAAGGATCTGCTTTTGTTAGTTCAGTCCATTACTCTGCTTCTCAACCCTAATAACAGCCTCAGCCACCTCGAACACCTGGCAATAGTGTAAGTGCAATGACCAATGAGAAACACACACGTTATGATAAAACACAGAAATCGTTTTTACTGTAATATTTCTGTGGAAGAATAACAGACAGTAACAATATATATTCAAGTAATCAACTAGAGAGCAATAACTGAGATTTAAGTGCAATATAGCTGTCAATCCTATATTCAAGCTGCTTTCAGGGGATTCCAAACCTAAGAATGTCCTCAAGAGCAGAGGCACACTTAAATAGCAAATAAAGCACAATATGACACTTTAAATCGGATTAGTTATCCTTAGATTGGCTCTATGAGTCCAGGCAGGAGAAGAGCAGAGGAATGACCCTCTTTGTGTCAGGCCTCTCTCTTCTGTCCCCTGATACCACAGGCCCAACTTTAAACACTTTATTCAAGTCAACAAGTAATGGCTTAACTTTCTAGATAAACTGTGCCACACACCCAATGCATATGCAGAGCCTTCAACATGTGTGAGTGGATCCGTATGGCACTAGTAGCTTCAGTCCTTTTGAAGAAAAGATAAGATTTGGTGTCTTTAGCTAGCCACTTTCTTTGGTGCACTTAAATTCCTGTATGCTGGGCCCAAACAACACAACTGTCCCAGCCTATCAAGTGAAACAGGCAGAATCCTCCTCAGCAAGGTGAGAGGACAATGATGTCTGTATACAGTGTCCCAGAAATGGATAGTCTTATCCCTTATTCCTGTGGCACTACAAGTGTCAGCAAGGTGACTACCAGCAGCGATGTCTGTATACAGTGTTCATACTACTTCTATAGGGCTGTGTCTCTGTTCCCTGCAGATGGGCAAAATGCCCTCTCACCAAATCCTGTGGTCAAGGCCCAAACGAACGTCCTGGAACAGCAGGCTTTTCTGGTGACCTGACTAGTCACCTCACACTGGAACGCTTCACCATCGGTGCAGGTGCACCTTGATATGCACCTGGAATCCCCCTCTCTCAGGCTGGATGTCCTGACTGGCGGTAGAGGCCTGAATCCCGTGGGGAGATAATCTGAGAGACAGCATCTCTTCTTTAGATCTGATTTCCTTCACTGCCTCATGGTGACTTCCTCTCTTCAGGAATTAAAATGGAGTCCTTTACTTTCCTGCCCACAGAGAATGCTGGGATTTGCAGTCCTGCCTCTGAAAAAGTCAGTGAGGCTGCTGAGACTTCATATTCCAGAGTCCTTTGTAGCTACTTCCTGCAGCTTATCCCTCTGATTAGCTCCTGTAACTGCTCCTTTTATTGGCTTTCTTCCTTCTGCCAATAGGAACACAGGGGCGTGGGGGGGGACAGAATAGCCTGTGTGTGTCTGAGAGGAGAGGGAGGGGGGTGAAAAATCCCATGCAGGCACTGACAGGGAGCTTTCTCCCTCTTTGGGGCTGGAAAGCCTGTGTACATTGCGGTGGGGTTGCGGGTTACAGAGTGAGACATCCACTAAATGTATATAACAAAATAATTGGGTATTTGGCAACTGATATAGAGATTTCAGTTCATCAAAAGATTTCAACTGCCCATTTGTGGTGACAGCGCCAAATTTTTTAATTTCAAATTTCGTCCAGACCACTGGATCTTCAAAGGTAAAAAATTGGGGCAGGTTAGGATTTCTCCACAAAGGAGCATGAGGCGAAAGTGAGAAAGGATCCCAAAATTCCTCACTGTGAGCAACCATGCAAGCATGTAAAACTGTCCTCATAGAAGTGGTTAAGACATAGGGCGGTCTGGGCCCTCTAAATACCAAATGGGCCAACGCTTCGTAAGAACCCATGAGTGCTGCCTCTAGGGCAACTGCAGTGTCGTCATATAGACCAGTAAGCCACCTATTAAAATAGACATGGGAAATTTTTTCCCCATAATCATACTAACCTAGGTGAATGCAGCATCAGTCTGGTGCTGCATCTGTCGCCCGCCGCCTCTGCACTGAGAACCGAGCCATCGAACATCGCCGATGGCTCGGTTCTCACAGTTCCCCGAGCAGAGAGATGCTGCCTGTCAGTCTTCAGCTCTCTCCGCTCAGCTCCTCCACGCTCATTGGATCGCTGAGCTGTGGAGGGCCGGGGAGCAGCCATCTCAGCCTCTCAGCAGCTCGCTGAGAGGCTGAGATGGCCATCAGTTCAGGCACCTGGTGGATCCTGACTCCCAGAGTCGGGATGACGCGGTGCCTGGACTGATCTGTGTGACATCAGCAGAGAGCGGACTTCAGACGGCTCTCTGTTGAAAATGGGTCACAGGAGTGCAAAACGAATTGCACTCCTGTTACCCTTAGGAGAATCCCAGTCAAACAAGCTCAGGCTGGACTTCTCTTTTAACTTTCACCAACTGTCCCGCCAGAAAGTATTTATAAAAATTTGGCACAGCTAGACCCCTCTTTCCAAGGTTGCTGCAACACCCCAAGCTTAAGTCTAGCCACTCTCCCCTGCCATATAAATTCTGACACTAAACCATGTATAGATTTAAAAATAGCTTTAGGAATCCACACGTGTGAATTCCTCAACGTGTAAGGCACGAGTGGTAAAAACTTAATTTTAAGTAAGTTCACCCTTCCTATCAAAGAGAGAGGGAGATTTCGCCAAGCACTGATTTTTTGCTTAAAAAATTATATAAATCCGAGACTGAGTTGGTAATGGTAAGCCCCAAATATTTAACCTTTCAACACTCTCTGGAGAGGTGTGGAGGCAGTGGCAGGCTGACAGACATCCTTGCCCAGGGGAAGAATTGTAGATTTGTGCCAATTGACACGAAGCCCAGAAAAAGTGGCAATATGATCTAGAATGGACAAGGCCTGAGGCAGAGACGTGGTGGGGTCATATAGAAATAAGACCACAAGTCTGATGCTTTTTTAATGGCACCTTGTTAGGTGACTTCTTTAAGACCTTTTTTTTTTTGTATCATTAATTTTTTGAGCTTTTGCGTATTTAAAATCATATTTGTATGGATTTGTGTACTTACATTGCAATGAGAGGTAAATGGCTGGGCAACATGTGTGATTAATTACATCTACAGACAATTCATCATAAAAAAGGAAGCAAGTAGGATTACTTTTATTTTTAAGAAAGGCAATCATTAATCCTCTTGTCCCCTGCTTGCATGACTGAATTAATGATCCCTCTGTGGCAGAATCTGATGCTACATGACTGCAGGAAGCATTTACATTCCAAGTAAAATGGCACATAAAGTACAAATCAGAAGTAAAAAAAGGACGAGTATTATTTTTGCTAAATAATTTCTATAAATGCTGTTAGAGAGGTGTGTTACATGTTCGTACAGGCCTGGCCTGGGCACACCTTTGGAGACAGGTATTCAGAGCACCTAAAGCATATTTTTTTTTTTTTTGCTCATAGCACTGAAAGAACATAGTCTTTGCCTTTTTTCTTATTATTTAAATCTGACCTCCAGCCTCTCCTTCAGCCTTGCACTGTTGTACAGGTTCCTCTCCTGTACAGAAAATTGGTTAACCAATTGACCTCCGGAAGATTTACCCCCCTTCATGACCAGGCTATTGTTTGCAATACGGCATGGCGGTACTTTAACTGACACTTGTGAGGTCATACAACGCTGTACCCAAATAAAATGTATGTACTTTTCTTCCCACAAATAGGTTGGTATTTGATCACCTCTGTGTTTTATTTATTTTATGCGCTATAAACAAAAAAAAGACTGACAATTTTGAAAAAAAAAAACTATATTTTTTACTTTGTACTATAAAACTTAGCCAATAATAAAACATAAAAAAAAATCGAATTTCTTCATAAATTTAGGCTAATATGAATTCTGCTACATATGTTTGGTCATAAAAATCCCAATAAGCGTATATTGATTGGTTTGCATGAAAGTTATAGCATCTACAAACTATTGTATATATATATATATATATATATATATATATATATATATATATATATTAGGGCTGTTACTGATTAAAAGCTTTGTGTTCGATTAATCAATTTTTTTTAAAATCGATTAATCGACTAATTTCGATTAATTATAACGCACATACAGATCCAACTACTTTTAGCTGATTTCCTTGCATTGCAACTCTGCATTAATCAGTGGTAAATGTGGTATACACTATATACAATCAGCCGACACTAGTTAGTTTCCACAATCCATGACTGAACTTCACAGTTCACACAAATACGTTTTAAATTCAAACTGTAGCACTGACGTAAGTAATTTTTTTTTATTAAACTTTGAGAAAAACGTAGAAAGTTATTTTAACTTTAATTATAAAACTTATCTAGTACAGTATATTGACTGTCAGTCACTTTATAGTAGGCAAGTAGGCATCACTTTAGCCAGTCACGCAGACATACCAGAGGGTTTATATTTTCTGGAAGCAGACATGATCCCAGTTAACCACATCCATATTTACCATCACTGTCCAGGCTGTCCGGTGACGTCGATGTCCGTGACATCACCGGATCTCCGACGGAACTCCCTGAAGTCCCGGAAGCCGGCGGAGAGGTGAGTACCGATCAAAACAATTAACGATTAATCACGGAATTAATCGTTAATTTCCGCAACCCTAATATATATACTGCATTTTTTGCATTGTCATTGTACTAATGATACTGGCTGGGAAGGGGTTAAACATATATGGCGATCAAAGGGTTAACTATCTGCCTAGCCAGTGTTTTACTAAACTATGTGGGCTGCTTTACTCAGGGAAGTGATGGATTTAATTTTCTGCTTTACAGGGACAAAATTAATCTTTTCCCCCTGTCAGAACAAAGATCTGAAGTGGGCTGACGGCAGTGCACACGCCCCCTAGGTGCAAAATTACAAATATATACGTGATTCTGCACAGGAGGGCTGCCCTGCAGTAGTATATTTTCTATGAGGTGGTCCTTAAGCTGTTAATCTGGATTAAAGAGGAAGTTAACCCTGATGAGTTTTACTTCCTATTTTTCCCCCTGCAAAGTAAAAGCATAATGGGCTAGTATGTATCGCATACTAGCCCATTATGTGGCACTTACCTGAAAACAAAGCCCACAATGTCCCAGCTGGTGGCTGCATCCAACTTCCCCCCACTGGCTCTGTGACTGCCTGGAGTCGTGTGACATCACTCCAGCGAATTCGTGTGGGAGCCGCCGGTCATGGCACAAGCCCTTTAGAAACAGCACGATCATGTCCTTTCTTCAGTGCGCATGCGCCGATGACATAAGCGCAAGCGTATATGGTAAATATCTCCTAAAACATGCAGGTTTAGGAGATATTTCCAGTACCTACAGGTAAGACTTTTTATAGGATAACCTGTAGGTGAAAGTGGTGTAACTAGGTTTACAACCACTTTAGTGGCGTACTGTGAGCTTCTTGCAATGTGCATTAGAAAGTTCAGCAAGGCAGACAGACCCCATTACATTTCTGGGCTGGAGGTCATTTAGCAGCATCTAGCCCAGTGTCTCTCAACCATGCTGGGGGGTCATTTGGGTTCCACAGGATGCAGGGAGCATGATATCCAGTTTGCCTTGTATCAGAGATGGATAAGGGGACTCTGTGATGGATGGGGCTCTCATGTAGAGGGGATAATCTGATGTGGTGGGGTGGGGGGGGGCTCTCATGTGTTGAGGGGCCTTTGATTCTGAGGTGACGGGACTCTGATATAAAAGAGGGCTTCTGATATAAAGTTAATTTCACCAAAGTGAATGTGTTCATTGTCCCAGGCTCAGGTTTCTCACTGAAAAGCAACATTTACGTTTCTCATATTTTAGACTGGGGTGCCTCAAGATTTTAAATATATTTAAAGGGTGCCACAACTGAAAAAGTTGAGAAGCACTGGTCTAGCCTTTTCCTCCCTAGCCTGAGTGTCTCTGGCCTACCCCTTTCATTCAGTTCTTTCAATCATGGAGGCAAAACAACAGTGGACATCATCTGCTGATCGTGGGTGTAATGCTCTGTAGGCTCCCTAGTAGGGATGGCCGAACACCCCCCCCAGTTCGGTTCGCATCAGAACACCTCGAACAGGCAAAAGGTTCTAGCGAACATGCAAACCCTATTAAAATCTATGGCACATGAAAACTCAAAAGTCCTAATTTTAAAGGCTTATATGCAAGTTATTGCTATAACAAGTGTTTGGGGACCCAGTACTGCTTTAGAGGACATGTATCAATGCAAAAAAAAAGTTTTAAAACAATAGTTTTTTTAGAAGCAGTGATTTTAATGATGCTTAAAGTGAAACAATAAAAATTAAATATTCTTTAAATATCATGCCTAGGGGTCCCCTTAGTCTGCCTGTAAAGTGGGGCATATGTGCTATGTGTAGAACATGCCGCAGCAAAAATTAAATTTCTAAAGGAAAAAATGTAATTTAAACTTGCTTGCGGCTGTAATGTATTGCCTGTTCCTGGCAATATAGATGAAAGGTCAATGAAAAAAATGGCGTGGGGTCCACCTTTGGGTCTGGTATGAATTTTAAGGGGAACTCCATGATAAAATGAAAAAACAATTGGCCTCCGAAAATATATACCAGATCCTTATCCGAGCGTGCAGCCTTGCAGGTCAGGATGGGGGGGACAAGCGAGTGCCCCCTTATCCTGAACCATACCAGGCCACATGCCCTCAACATGGGAGGAGTGAGGGCTTTTTGGCGGGGGCTCTGAAAAAACTATTGTTTTTTGTATTTTGTATTGATACATGTCCTCTAAGGCAGTACCCGGGTCCCCAAACACTTTTTATGGCAATAACTTGCATATAAGCCTTCTTGGGACTCAGCTGAACACAGATCAGATAAAGGGCCAATCACAGTGGGCCCTTTACCACGTGATCAGCTGTCAGTCAGTGACAGCTGATCAAGTAGTAAGTAAACAGAAGCTGGTCATCTTTTTTTCTTCCCCTCACGCTGTCAACATGAAGAAACAAAGAAAGCCACTTGCCGGCTTCTGTTAGAGGGACATCGGTCCCACACAGTGCACATCAGTACAGCTAATCAGTGCCCTCCAGTGTCGCTAATCACTGCCCTGCAGTGCTGCTAATCACTGCCCACCATTGCCACCTATCAGTGCCCAATAGTGCTGCCAATCAATCAGTGTCACCTATCAGTGCTGCCTATCAGTACCACATTTGAGTGCCTATCAGTGCCGCCTATCAGTGCCCATCAGTGCCACCTATCAGTGCCCACCAGTGCAGCCTATCAGTGCCACCTCTCTGTGCTGCCTATCAGTGCCACCTATCAGTGCCACCTATCAGTGCCACCCATCAGTGCAGCCTCATAAGTGTCTCCTGATCAGTGCTGCTCCATCAGTGCCCATCAGGGCCACTTATCAGTGCCGCCTCATCAGCACACATCAGTGAAGGAGAAACATTTGTTTATTTAGAAAAAAATAACAAACCCAGTGGTGATTAAATACCACCAAAATTTGTGTGAAAAAATTATAAAAATGTCATATGGATACAGCGTTGCATGACTGCGCAAATGTCATTCAAAGTGTGACAGCGCTGAAAGCCTTGGCAGGATAGGGGTATGAGTGCCCAGTAAGCAAATGGTTAATCATAATCCAGGATATTTTATGTTTCACCAACGTAACATTTGTAGCACCCTGATGTTTAGGCAGGGTTGCTCCTAAATTTACCCGCCAGGTGTAGTTACCTTGGCTCATTGTTAGGGACCAATTGAGTTCACCCTAAGTCTGGAATTGCTGCACTTCTCTCTTCTGCCGCATGGGTGGCCGGGTACCTGGTGACATTAGATAAGACAAGGGCAAAGCAAGGACAGATTAGGAGTATATGGGGTACCTCAGCCAATGGGCAGGGGTTTTCTTAAATCCCTTGGCCTGCTGGGAGAACCTATATATTTGGGTGGAGCCAGGTGATCAGTGTTTTGTGCCACCTGGACGCCTGTCTGGGTGGACGTGTTATGTACTGCCCGGGCTGCTAGGCCGGAGTTTTGGCCTATTCTGGGCACATCTGGCTGCTAGGCTATCTGAGGGCCTATCCAGAAGCAAGAGAGAAGCGTAGGGTTGGGACTGCGGCTTGCAATCCAACCAGAAGTGACGGTTCTGCCGGCCAGGGAACCTGTCAAGGTTGGAGGTAGAGGGAAAGCTGTCACCACTAAGGGACCAACCACCTTGTTACCAGGGACCACAGTGAGTAGCTGAAGCAAGTACCGGAACAGTAGTCTCACCAACCGGGGACGGTGAAGAATTGGGAAACTTCTGCAGGTGTCAAGCAGGGGACTCAGCCAGCGGAAGTGACGCTTGCAGAGCAGCCTTGTGTGCCAAGCCAGGGACCGAGCAGGCCAGTGGGGTAAAGCTTGAGAAGTATCTGGAGTGCCAAGCTAGGGACCCAGCAGGGAGCTGGAGTGAAGCTTGAGGAAGATACTTAAATGAAGATTGGAAGAGCTCAAGGGATTTGGTGGCAGTGAATCAGTAAGTCTAGTGAGAGAGACTGGGAGCTCAGTGGGTTGAGAACCTACAAGAATTGACTGTATAGAAAGTAAAGGAGTTTGTTACAACTTGTATTAGGAACTGTTTTAAGGCTGTTGCCATAGGAGACAGCATTCCCACACATGCATATATATAGGAATGTGGTGTCTTGTGGATGCCTTTCCCGGCATGGTTGTATACCTGTAGAAGTCTCGGAGTCTGCTGATTAACATTGCAACTACATAAGGGTGTCCTGGCCTTAACCCTCTCTCCCAAAGTTCTTTTTAAGAAAAATAAAATCTCTTTGCATTCAAGAAGTATCTGGCGCCCATGAATCTATCTTGCCTTACACCTACTATACCTTACAACCCCCTCTATATGGAAGGATGTAAGCAGCTCTTGGCGCTGGAGGTTCTCATTAGATTACAGGAGGTCTGGGATCTTGCTACACATTTATCATGGGTAATTTCCACACTATGGATATTTTAGCTGCTAGAAAAATATGAGAGTTCAAAGATGTCTAGGGACAGGTCAGCAAACAGCTCTGTTTTGGTGCCTCTCGGTATGTTCTGTCCCGTCACTGAATAGACCAGACTAAACATCCTGATCCAGAGGCATCAGACCTTATTTTTTTTTATTTTTTTTAAGGGAACTTACCTTTTAAACCTTTTTGATATTTGCATAACTCCTTCCAAGAGCCATCTCACTGCTTACATCAGGACTGAGGACTCTTGTTAGGAGCACTGATGCAGGATGCTTTGATGATTTCAGGCAGCATTATACAGCACCCTGCCAAGGCCTCCCACCAACCATTATGCCTGCATTGCACAGAGAAGCACAGAGACCCAGTAATTACTTCACTGGGGACTATAATTATAATAACATAAACAATAATAACCAATTGAAAAAATAACGTTTTTTATTTTTTTTTTAATACATTAACATGTTGCGGAGGGGTAAAGGAGGAACTAGGGAAGGCAAAATATAAGGCAATTCCATTTCTGGTTTAATTTCTGGAGTGAACTAGCTGGATTTTAAAATATGAAGCCTCAGACTCCACATCATTTCAGAGCATTTGGTTTTCAGGCAGGGTTTGCTCGTTGGTTTTGTTTTAATTGAATTTTGTTGCTGTTTATATGCCTTTTCTTGCTACTATGTCATTGCATTGTGAACCGTGATGAAAGGATGATGAGCTGTACAGCATTTGATTCCCTGACCAATACCATCATCCATTTCACAGTAAAAACATTCCTTTCCCACATTGTTCCTCTCCCTCCTCACCTGCTATTGTTTTAGTCATTTTGCAGCAGCCAGGAGCCCCAGGTGCTGCATTTCAGATATATTAAGGCCGTGCATCACACAGGCTCCAATCAGCTCAGTTCCGTGCAACTTGGGAATTCAATTTAAATATCATTACATTTTGAGGAAAATGTGAAGAAAAAAGGAAAGCATTAGAGTAAACTGTAATGAGAAATCAGGAAACTACAGACTCAATGAGACCGAAGCAAAGAAATGTATGTCGTATCTTAAAAATAGTCACATTGTTGAAGATAAACCGTGATGTTACCATCTGCTCATTGTTAAATCTGTGTTTCTGAAAACAAGTTTGACATGGTTTTCGAATTTTACATGTCATAGTTCTCTTGATAAATTTTATTTTTACATTAATGGAGAATCTTTTACACATTTTTTTTTAAATCAGCAGGCCAGCAGTGCGAAAAAAAAGGCAGCATTTTTGATAGTTATCTTCTGTCTAGTGTTGTCCATCGCAGACTCAGCACCCGTCATCTTCCGAGTGGAGTGATAGCCATGTTAACCAACACACTTGCTGTGACCCTAATGTGGGCCCTGGAGGCTCACATTTCTCCTGGACGTTTCTATGTAAACAGAAAAAAATGCTCTCAGCCACCCCAAGGAAGAAAAGGAGGGACCCATGATGTCACCAGACCAGCAATAAGATTGCAGGAAATAAAGCGCCCCCCCCCCCCCAAAAAAAATAGAAATCCATGGAACATGCACCTCTGCATGGTCATCTCTAATCATCATGAAGTCATAGCCAAGATAGAAGCTGCACCTTATTGGTGACGTAGCCAGGGCCTCACAGATGCCCCTTAGGAAGGCTACATCACCTTAGCTGTAGGGAAAGGTTCCTGATGAGGAGGGAAAGTGTAGGGTCTGTAACTCCTCTGGACATCTTCCTGATTGGGCACGAGATGGCCAGGACACATTCAGCCCTCTTTACAGGCGCTGTCAGTAGGGTTGCCACCTCATTCCTTTAAACCCGAACACATGAATTACACAGGTTCTGAGGCTAATTTAATGCAGATAAGGCACCAAGTGAGTTTAATTACCACCTTAATCAGCCACAGAACCTGTGTAATTTATAAGTGTTTGGTTTTTTTTTTATTTATTTATTTTTTTTTTCCTGCCACATCAGTTCAGCCTTTCGCAAGGGACCCGAATCAACTTGTCCGTTCATCACTGTCCCAATTGATCGTCACATCATTGTGGCTTTGCTCGCTTTGATTTGTCAAAAAGAAGAGAAAACACCATACAGTACTCAAAAAGAAACAATAAAGCTGCCTCTCCCCCATCTCGTTCCCTGTGGTCATTTTATCCCCTTCCACCCCTCCCTCCCTTCCTCCGCGTCGCCCCGGCACCACGGCCCGCTCATCTATTTGCAACGAGATGTCCCTCTCCTCAAGGGCTATAGCTGAATCCTAACTACTTCGGCAAAGCTCCAGGTTTTTTTAAATTTAAGCCAACCTTCCCATTTTATATTTTCCGTAACCCCCTTCCTTTCTTCAGCTCTAATCCTTAAAGTCTCCATCTGGCGTGTATCTTCGACCCTATCAATCCATTCCCAGATATGTGGGCTATCGTAATTGCCCCAATTTCTGGCTATCGTTCGCTTGGCAGCATTTAGAAGATAAGGGACCAGTGACCTCTCATATTGTTTTATCCCTTCTCTGGTGCCATGCAACAGAATAGCCCACGGATCGTTATCGAGTTCGTTTCCTGTAATTTCCTTCACATACCTTAAAATTTTGGCCCAGTAGGTCTTAATTTTACTGCAGTCCCACCACAGGTGGGCCATGGTCCCTTTATCGGGGCACCCCTCCAACAGGCCTCCGGGGACCCCGGGAGAAACTTACTTAACTTAGCCGGGGTAATATACCACCGTGACATAACTTTATAGTTTGATTCAGCTGACCTGGTATCTATAGCGGACCTGTGGGTTAGTTTCATTATTTTACCTATCGTGAGTGCATCTACTTTAGTGCCCAAATCTCTCTCCCAATTTTGGATGAATGGGGGTATTCCCCAGTCGCTCCCCTCTATTAATAGTTTATATATTTTGGAGATCGTTTTCCTCCCCTTAACGGCCGTGAAAACCCGCTCCATTCGGGTCAGATCGTCCGCGGCCCTAATCGGTTGGGGGAGACTGCTTAGAAAGTGGCACAATTGCAAATACCTCCATTCATCCATCTTGAACATGTCTCCTTTATTACGAAGTTCAGTGAGTGATAGTATCTTACCTTTTTGCATTATGTCTTTCAAACATGTGCCCTCTTTTTTAACCCATCCCCCTCCCACCATTACCCTCCCTGGCTGAAAATATTCATTATTTCTAAGTGCTATTAGTGGTGAATTGAACTCTCCATTTAAGTGCTTATAAACCCTATCCCAAATGCGCAATGTATTAGTGGTTATGGCGTGCGTGTTCTCTCCCAAAGACCTGTGGTGAGGTGGGTTCCATATAAGGGTACCCAATTGTAAATTGCTTAGTGATTTTTCTAATTTTACCCATCTTTTGTCACTATGATCCGCCCCCCACTCGGGGATTCTTGAGAGGACAGCTGCTTGATAATAATTTTCAATATCGGGGACCGCTAGGCCACCCTTGTTTTTTTCTTGTTTTAAGGTACGAAGTGCTATACGGTGCTTCCTATGTCTCCAAATAAAATTCATAATTAGGGACTTTAACTTTCTTAGATAATTTACCGAAAGGGGGATTGGGAGCATCTGGAATTTATAAGAAATTAGTGGTAAGATCATCATTTTTACGGAGTTGATCCTCCCCAACCACGTCAAAGGTCTATTGTTGAATTCTTTACATTTTTTAGCGGTGGCATCTAACAGGGGGAGGTAATTAATATTAAACATTGCCTTCAAGGACCTAGACAGGGTTATTCCCAAGTACTTAATTTGTTGCTTCCAGGGAAACCCAAATCGCCCCTGCAGGCTCTGCTGAACCGAACTTGGTACATTGACATTCAAAACAAATGTCTTGGAGGAATTGATTTTAAAATTAGAAATCTCCCCGTATTGCCTCAGGACTTTCATCAGGAGTGGCATGGATGTCTGTGGGTTTCCCAAAAAGAACAAAACGTCATCTGCGAATGCCGCCAATTTATGTTCCTCGTCCTCTGCTGGTACCCCATGTATTCCCGGATGTCCCCTTATTGTGGACAAAAGAGGCTCCAGGGACAATATAAATAAAAGGGGGGACAGCGGGCATCCCTGCCTAGTACCGTTTTTCATATAAAACGGCGAGGAGGTCGTTCCGTTTATTTTAATCCTAGCTGTTGGGTGGGCATACAGTACCGCTATTTTTTGAATGATCTTGGGCCCAAAACCCATATGGGTTAAGGTTTGAAACATGAGTCCCCAGTCTACCCTGTCGAACGCTTTCTCGGCGTCTATCGACAGGAGTAGACCTGGGGACCCTGCTTTCCTGATCTTGTGGATTACTAACAGCGCTCGAATTCCGTTGTCCCGTCCCTCTCTACCAGGGACAAATCCCACCTGGTCGGGATGGACCAGTGTGCTCAAGTGGCCCCTAATCCTCTCAGCCAGAACCTTCGCGTATAATTTAGTATCGGCGTTTAAAAGCGAGATTGGCCTATAACTCGAGCACACTGATCCATCCTTCCCCTCCTTCAGAATCATCGTGATGTCCGCGGTTAAAGACTCAGTCGACATTCCAAAACTCTGTCCAAGTCCATTAAAGTATGCACAGATTCTGGGGATTAATTCCTCCTGAAAGGTTTTATAGTACAGATTAGTAAACCCGTCCGGGCCAGGGCTCTTACCCTTCGGGGAACCCATCAAGGCCCTTTTAATTTCGTCTTCCGTAAAGGGACTATCTAGCCCCTCACTTACCTCCGTTAGGAGTTTAGGGAGGCCGGCGCGATTCAGGAATCTTTCCCCCTTCTGAGCCCTATCAGATCTGATCCCCTGCGGTTCCGCCGAATAGACATCTTCAAAGTAAGCTCTGAAAGATTTGGCGATGTCCCTGGATAGGTACCTAATGTCCCCTTTTTTGTTTCTTATTTTTTCGATGTAATTACGGGACTTTTTATTACGGAGAGTTCTGGCCAAATGTTTTCCAGATTTGTTACTCCAAATGTACCTCTCCTTAGCCACTAAATCAGATGTTTGTTTTATTTGTTGTTCCATCAGGTCTTTTAAGTCTTCTCTGAGGGAAATAATTTTTGAATAAAGGTCCCTGTTTGGCGCGATGGAGGATTTATGGATCTGCTCAGCAGTTTTTATTTCTTCTACAAGGGCATTTTTTTTTTTTCCTACCCTCTTTTTTTTTCCAAGCCCCCTTTGTAATTAAGATCCCTCTTATATAGGATTTGTGGGCGTCCCATAGAGTTGACCCCAGAACCTCCCCATTGTCATTGATTTCGAAAAAAAGTTTTATTTCGTTTTTGATTTGCTCGACTATTTCTTCATCGTGGAGGAGTTCCTCGTTCAATCTCCAACTCGATGAGGGGGCCTGTAGTTCAGGACATTCCAGAACCATTGAGACTGGGGCATGATCTGATATAGAGACGATCTCCACCTTCGTGTCCTTGACTCGTTCTAAGAGGGCATGATCGATAAAAATATGGTCCAATCGGGAGTACGTCCCGTGTACGTGGGAATAGAAGGTGTAATCCCTGTCTCCAGGATGTTGTATCCTCCAAACGTCAACCAACTGATTAGACCTTAAATTCTGCTTGATCATTTTAAGTTGTTCCTTACATACCCCACGGGCACGGGACGTACAATCGAGGTCCGGGTCCATACAAAAGTTGAAATCCCCCATCAAGATAACAAACCCCTGTCTAAAGTCTCTTAATTTGGACAAAATCTCTTTCAGAAATTTAATCGGTTTAATATTTGGGGCATATATGTTTGCAAAAGTATATTTATTGCCGCCAAGCGAACCTCTCAAAAACAAAAATCTACCCTCTGGGTCCTCCACCCTACTCTCCACTTGAAACTGTATATCCCTAGAGAATCCGATGGCCACCCCCCTTGCCCTATTGATAATGGCGTCGCCATAGTACCAAGATGGGTAATGACCTGAGGCTAATTGGGTATTGGACATTCGGGACAGGTGTGTCTCCTGAAGGAAGACCACACCTGCCCCGTAGGCCCTCAGTTCCTCAAGAATCTTTTGTCTTTTGGCCCGAAGATTAAGTCCCTTTACATTATAGGATACAAATTTAATCAAAGTCATCTCGTCACAACAACGAGGCTTTTAATGTCAGTATTCACGCAGTGCCGGGGCGACGCGGAGGAAAACCCCCCCTCCCTCCCTCCCCCTCTACCCCCCCCCTCCCTCCCCCCCCCCCCCCCAAACCCTCCCCCCTCCCCGCCCCTCAATCCCCGCCCCCCCCACCACCCCTCCCCTCCCATCCCACCCTAGCCCTCTCTAGGGTCTTGGAGTCGTTGGGGGCCATTCAGATGTCTGGCCTCCCACGTCTCTCCTACCATCTCAGGAGGGGTGGGGCACTGAGTGGCTGGGAAATCCAGCCATTCTCCCGATAGTATTCAATAATCGGGGAGCAGCGAGCGAAAAAGAGAAGATGTGATTCCCTGCTACCCTGGCACCCACCCGACCGACACCTGGACGGAGAGAAAAAAAAAAAAAAAAAAAAGGGGGGGGTCCCCTCCCCCCCCCTCTGTGCCCTCCCCCCGCGGGCTCTCCCCCCCCCTCCTCCCCGTCTCCTCACAAGGGGGATTTAGCCGTTCTCTCCCCCCTCTACCCATCCTGGCAAGGCCGGGACTTGGATGCCCATTTTACTGCAGAAGTCTGGCACCTCCTCCGGGAAGCGCAGTCTGGCGGAGCGCCCGTCCTTGTTCCCGATTAGGCTTGCCGGGAACCCCCAGGTGTATTTTATATTTGCGGATCGCAATGCTTCTAATAAAGGCCTCTGCTGCCTGCGTCTTTCTAAAGTCTGGGGGGATAAATCCGAATAAATTTGGACTTCAGTGCCTTCATAATTCAAGGGGGGGCTCCGATATAATTTTGCCCAGATTTCCGCCTTGTCCTCGTAGTATCTAAACCTAACGGTAATATCTCTGGGTCTACCAGAATCTGCTGTTTGCCTTCTGCCCAGTCGGTGGACTCTCTCGATTTTAGGGAAATTTTCACGACCTCTTGCTATAAGCGGGTTGAGTATTAAGAATATAATGTCCCTTAAATCCTCTCCTTCCTTCTCGGGGACCAATTTCACCCTAATATTCTGTCTCCTATTTCTATTTTCGATATCCTCCAGCTTGTATAGGGTGTCCCGTTGTTTCAGGTGTAAGACTCGTATTTGCTCCTTCAATTCGAGAGTCTCGTGTTCCTGACCTTCCACCTTCTTCTCAACAGTTTCAACCCTTCCTAGCAGGTGGCCCCAGTCTTCTCTAAGGAGGATAAATTCCCCTTTGATGGAATTTTCCATCTTCTGGAGCATTTCCTCCATTTCTTTCTTTGTAGGGCCCTGTGACTCAACCTCCTGTTCAGAAGGCCTACTTCCGTTCGTCTCGCTTTCCATCGCCTGTTCTGATAGGGTCTGATCGAGTGTCATATCTGCTTTTTTATCTTTAACTTTCTTTTTGTCTGTCATAACTTTAGATTGGTGGTCCGCATTAAGCGGTTGTGGGCTGGATCCGGATCTCATATATTGTTTTATGTCACTGGCCGCAGGTTTAGGGGTTTTGGGGGGCGCTTTTTTGGATGGTTTACTCATATTTCCTTTGGGGAGTTTTCTAATTCTCCTCCCCAGCTTGCTAGAGGGGGTACTTCCTCAAATTGTTTTAGGTTACTCTCCTTCTTCCGCCCTACCTCCTCCGAGCCTAGTTCCTATTCCTCTTCTTCTTACTCCTGCAGGCGGGGATCTATACCAGATGTTCAACCGGGGTTTTGCCTTACGGCTAGTTGTGAGTCTCGGACAGACACTCCCCTGCAAAGCTGTCCAAGAACTGCCTCTGACCCGTTGGCACAACCCGTCCAGAGCCCCAAAGATGGAAAATGCGTGCCCTTAGAAGGGGGCTCCCAAGTCAAGGGGTCTCTCCCTCCTACCTCACGTACACCCTACTGCCGGTCCCCTGCATGAGCCTGCATGAGTAAAGAGAAAGGCTATGAAGGCTGACAAGGGCTTATAGGTTTTTGAGATAAGTCCCTCAAGGGGGTTTGTAGAGTTGCAGGGAGAGAGGTGCCGCGTGGGGACAGCAAGCTAGGGCTAAATAACATCCTCCAGAGCCCTAAGGGGGAGGGTAGGGTAGGCACAAGAGAAAAAGAGGAAAGTTCATGTAACAAAAAAATTACCACTGTTAAAGGCAGTAATTTTCCCTGCCGACGCAAGGTTCCCTTTCCTTATCCCATCCTCTGCCCTAGAGGGGGTACAGTTCTCCCCCCAAGGTGAGATGGATGAAAGCTGCACCGACACAGGCTGGGGTCCAAGGTCTCTTTGCTCGGTAAAGGGCAGTAAACTATATAAGGGTTGTACGCTAGGAGCTCAAAGTTCGCCTTGAACCGGGTTTCTAGTCAGTTGGGGTACCGTTAGTCCTCTTAGTGACCATCAGCCTATTCTGTGCATGCTAATAGGGAGAACCTATCACATCCCAAGTGGGAGACGTTCATGCCAATATCAGAGGTGTAGAAACAAAGTACAACCCTCAGCTTCAGGGAAAGAACAAGAGAACATGTACTGGCAGCTGAAAAAAAATGACAGTTTGTCCTTATTAAACCTGTATTTGGAACATTCATTGACCCCAGCAAACCGCTATTCCAATTGTAAGCATAGAGAAAGACAAAGTCCCTTGGTGTATTCCTCCTTATTGGGGAGACAGGTTGTTATAGATGAAGACAAAATCCTGCTTACCTCGCGCCACAGGTATAGAGAGGTTTAGAGAGCCTTCCCCCTCCTAGAGGGGGGTTGGTATTCAAAATTTACTCACGGTCCAGGCGCATCTTACGGCCGGGGAGGAAAGCATCGGAGGTCCGGGTCGGCGGGAAGGAGGGCTCGAGGTGAGGGAGGCAGGGGTATTCCCGGTGTCGGTCAGCGCGGCGCCAGTCAGCAGGCTCCGATCCTTACAGAGCGTCTCCCGAGCGTAGTGCTGTCGCTCGGAGGTGCACGGCGCCTACCTTCCATGGAGCGCCGGCATCTGTCCTCCTTGCGGTCAGCGTTCACTCAGGCCGCCCGCTGCATCAGGCCCCTCCCCCCGTGCGTAACTACGTCCGCACGTCCTGGCTCATCCCCTCAGTGCAGGTAAGCCTCATAAGTGTTTGGTTTTAAAGGGATGAGGTGGCAAACCTAACTGTCAGTCCGGCTGAGCATCGCTCCATTCATAATGCTGAAAACCGTGAGTGCACTCGGTTTGGCGGTCTTCCCTCTGGGTTCTTTTGTGAACTGTTTCTGCATACTTCAATACTAGTTCTTTATTGTACCCATCTGAATTATCGCCACTGCACCCCGCTGCACACCACCTACACGTCTGTTTAAAAAAAATGCTTTTGACAACAGATGAGTCTATTATGGCACAGCATACATGCAAGATTAGCTACAAATGTCGTCAATGGGCTGGCCAAAAATACGGAAGGAGAAGCGGGCAGCGGGCAGCTGATAATTTCTTTTTACAAATGTCGGTGTGGGTTACCCACTGGCAGGGGACACGTAGTGGAGAGACTGCGGAAACAGCAGGTGGGTGGTACTAACTTTATACATTTTAGTAAATGGTTTATACTAATGTAGTCGATTTTTTAGGGTGGGCTTTAATGTATATTGGGATTTAAAAAAAAAGTGGTGGTATGGGGAATAAAAATGCTTGTCCTTTGCCCATGAAGGTCGGAACAGTTGGTTCTGATACAGGGAGTTGGATGCAAGTTGTGTTCAGCTTGGGACAGATTTGGTCCCAATATTTTTGGCACACAGTAAGCAAAGCCCAGCCACAAAATATATTTATGCAGGTAGATATTGTAATAACAGCCTCTTTTACATTGTCCTACCTTTGCTTTCCTGATGCAGGGTGTCCAAATGTGTTTGCTAAAAATCTAAATATATTGTAGTGCAAGAAATATGAAGATAAAAATTATGCGATACTTTAACTAGGCTTTTAGGTTAGTGTTAGAAGAAAGTTTAGATTTAGGGTCAAAGTAAGATTTTGAACGTTAGTAGCCCTGGGCTGGGCTGTAACTGAAATGCCACATACACAGTCGGTGCTTCAGCTGTTCTCCCTCTCCTTGGCTGCTAGTGAGGAGGGGAGGAGAGAGGGTAGATACAGGATACTTGTAAGGCTTTTCTGCAGCCAGTGTGAGCTTGAGGAGAGCTCGCTCACCACCCCAGGTTGCAGAGGACACTGTGATTGGCTGTTTAGCCTCGGAGGAAAGAGATCTGCTGGGATCCACTTGGGTAGTGTCCCCATAAGACATCTTCATATTAATCCAATAATGAGACAGGATTACAAGTCCCAGGAGTCTGGAGAGCTGCAGCAGAAATGGAAAGGGAAGGAAGTCCAGAGTTCAGGGAGGTTCCATGGGTAACTGAGAGGTGATCACTATAAACAGAGGGGTTGATTTACTAAAGGCAAATAGACTATGCAGTTGCTCCAGAGCTTAGTAAATGAGCAGAAGCTCTGCTGTTCTTTCATCAACCAATAATGTGTAAGCAAAACATTTTTATTTATTTTTTTCCTTGTATGTAATTGGGTATTCTTTGCAAAGCAAACCTTCATATCATTTTCTAAGCTCTGGAGCAAATTAGTAAATCAACCCCACAGAGTCTCTGCTGCCATGTCTACCCAGATGTCACAGCTGTGAAGGATCGCCACTGTCAGGTTTGGAACTGATAACATCACTGGTCCTGTGAGAAATTGTCATTCCTGAGTCACTGCTGCCATTAGTTCCATGGGAGATCGTCATCGTTGAATCCTGAGTCACAGCCAATGTCACCCGTTACAGACAGAGAGCGGGAGAAGATGTAATCACAAAACTTCCTGCCCACTTCTTAATGGGACAACGTCACCTATTTTTTAGAATACAGTTTGTGTACATATGTCCGGTACTGTGGTTTCCATTAAAAACTGAGCACTCCAACGCTGGAACTTTGGGCTTCAGTGAATACCAATTCACAGGCCAGTGAGAGGAGAGGGGTTTGGAGAAACTGAGGGACCGTTAATTCCTAATACCATCTTACTTATGACCTTCCTGGTTTTAGGGTTAATGAGCAGAGACATTTGGTCCTCCACTTACTGTATATATGGTGTTGCAACAATTTATTAACTGTGACTGTTTAGTGTTATTGTTCTGTATTTTTTTCCCATTGGGAATATTTTTGAAACATGCAGACCATCAGAAAACTATGGTCTGATCTCAAACACCCACATTTTGACAAATTTTAATTTCCTCTTGCCAGTTCTGAAGTTTTTTTATTCCACTTGTTGGCTCCTGTTTGCCCTTTTCTGATTTAACATGTTTTTCAGACTTGGAAATGTGAAAGTTTAGGGACAGAACTCAGTGTTTCTCTACTAGGTCATGTTTTCTTTATTTTCCTCAGTCAAAAAATTACTGTGCGAATTACTAACAGTGAACATGACAACATAACCTGTGTCAAATTCTACAAGTATAGAAAACATGACCTGGATTTGCATCTTGAGGAGAGTTGGCAAACACTGCCCTAACTAATGTGAATTGTAATTTAGTAAAACACAAAATTTGAAGGTGCTCCCAAATCAACATTCTTATTTCCCTATGATCCCATGCCTTAAAAAGTGTGTATTTCCATACATCTAGTTTGCCAAAAGCCACAAAACACACAGTGTGTCAACATGTTTTATCTACCATCACTGGGTATTAATGGACACGTTTTGGGGGTGCAATTGCACACTACACACATTTGCGGCATGGGATTATAAGGGTAATTTAATCGTTATGCCTCTACGTGTACGTATCTTAAAATTTTGGCTTTTAAAGGGGTGAGATCACCCCATATGAGGAAGGCAACATCCACACAGTCTTGGGATACTAATGTCTCATTTGGTCTTCAGTTTACCAAAATGGATGTTGGTTTGTTTTAAAACCTTAAAATGCACATGTGAATGTGCTTTGAGTGAATTGTTTTTTTACTAAACAATGTGTGGCTTATTATTTAAAAGCTCAATACCAGTGTATTTGTTAAGAAGTTATAGTTACAGTGACAATGTGCTCTTAACTGTGGCCAACTCCTGCAATTTTTTGGCCTCCAAAAAAATTAAAGCCATAATGTTTTTGAACTTCATGCATTAGATCCATTAAGAACAAAAACATTGTGTGTGTGTAGCAGACCCACAGCACACCACAATTGTCAGCTGATGAAGAGATCGTCACCCCATGTAGCAAATACGTACGTTTGCACTATTGTAGCAAGTGGCCAAAATAAAATCCATTTGAGAACATATTATACAGATAAGAAACACAGACAATAGTAGTTTAAATTAAATCTGAGTTTATGATCAAATAAAAATATTTTTCAGGATCAGCTCCAATTTGCTGCCAAGACACTGCCCCTCTACCCACAAAATAATCAAGGTATTTTTGACGTATATCTTGGCATTTTGGGAGGGCAATCCAGCATGGCCAGTTTCTAGAGCCGTCAACACGCCCACAGATGGCCGAGCTGCAGCCTCTTCAGCTGGGCCTGCCACTGCAGGGGCCGCATCAGTTGGCACTGAGGCAAGGTAGCTGCTAGCATTCCTCTGTAAAAAATTATAGAGTATACAGCAGCACAATACCACATGGTTGATTTTGTATAGTGCCAGGTTAATTGTTAAATAGGTTAAGTTAGGTTAAGTTAAGTGTTAAAAACTGCCTGAACCGACTGGAGAGGATGCCAAAAGCATTTTCAACCCCCCTTCTGGCACAAGAGAGCCTGTAATTAAATATTCTCTGCTCTGGGGGGGGGGGGGGGGTTCCTCATAGGAAACGGCTTCATAAGATTTTCCCCCAGAACAAAGGCCTCATCTGCAACAAAAACAAAATTGAGGCCCTCAACATTCTCCTCAGCAGGTGGCAAGTTTAAGGTACCATTCTGGAGCCACTTGTAGAACTTTGTCTGCATAATGACTCCTCCATCAGAGTTGCGACCATTCTTCCCAACATCAAGAAACAAGAACTCCTATGTGGCAGACACTACAACTAGCAGGACTATGCTGCAAAAGCCCTTATAATTGAAATAATATGAGACAGAGTTGGGTGGTGGGACAATCCGGACATGTTTTCCATCAATAGCACCACCATAGTTGGGAAAATCCCACTGATGATGGAACTGGGCTGCAACGTCCTGCCATTGCTGTGGGTTGGATGGAAACTGGATTTAAATAAAGAAAAATAAATTACTACTTCTGCACATAACATTGCAAGCAGATTTGACACAAACATGCTTGGCCAGCATAAGTATAAAAATGTAATGAGTATTTAAAGACAAAATTGTAAGATCAACTTATCTGATTCCTCATCCTCTCTGGTGGCCCATTCTAAAAATTTTGTGGTGGGGGGGGGGGGGGATGGGTATATGTTTTGGACAGGTAACCCTCTCCATTTCCATGAGAGCTGTTTGCACAAATAATGTGTGCCAGCCCCTCTTTACTTACACTATTGGCAGCCCAGTGGAAAGGTAAGAAGTGTCATAATCTAAAAATATGGATCCACACTGTTCAAATTGCAGCACATTTTGACATTCTGAAAATATCTATCAATATAATAGGAGACAAAAACTGTCTACGTTACAATTTGTAGGTAATCAGGCAGGCCCTTGCGCTACATGGTTGGGTGAATTTATACAGAAATTTAAACACAAAAGAGGGATAGTGTGTATGGGTTTGGCAAAGTCAGCAGAGTATTTGTATCTGTTGACTGCATTTCTGGGGGGGGGGGGGAGGGATGGTTCCAAATGAGTTTGTGCCCCAAAAAAGGGTCTCTTGCTCTCTGCCTGAATTTGAGGACAACAATTACATTTGTACACATTTTAGGGGTTGTTTAGGGTAAGCCCCAAAATTTAGACGACAAAAAACACTGTGAAGTTACTAGGCTAGGTGTGTATGGGCCCAAGATAGCATGCTGGGGAGGTTAGTTATGGAAAATATGCATGTAGGCCAACAAAGGAGCAGGAAAAGCTTTCAGCATGCAGGAGGACAAAGAGGACATTCACAGATTATTACAATATTGAAAATTAGGTAATCAACAAATTAAGACACTACATTAGCAAACATTAATACATAGAATGTGATCTTAAAGGGAAAAACTTACCCGAATATAGTCCTTCTGCAGTACTTGAATAATGGTTGAGTAGGTGTCTGGAATAATGAGTCCCAGAGCCTGGGGGGAGATCCCAGTGGTAAACTTGAGGTCCTGGAGACTTCTCCCCATCGCCAAGTAATGCAAGGTGGCTATGAGCCTTTGCTCTGGAGTGATGGCAAGCCTCATGCATGTGTCCTGCTTCTTAATATAGGGGGTCACCAATGCCAAGAGTTGGTGAAAGCAGGGGTCTGTCATCCGGAGATAATTCCGAAAATCATCTGGATTATTCTCCTGAAGCTCCCGCAGCAAAGGCATATGAAATAATTGGTCATGCTTAAGCAACCAATTTTTGGTCCAAGAACTCCTCCTGTTCCTGGACTGGACTTGGGTCAAAGCAATAACTCCAAGGCCAATAATAGCACATTCTCTAATGAAATTAGCAGAAGGAGCCCATGACAATTGAACTTCTTCTTTATCGGCTCGTAGTACGTCTAGTACATAACTACGTTTGTGTTTGTTGGCCAACAATTGTGTACCGTTTGTATGCAAGACAAGTTCACGGCACACACCCTTTGGACAAAAGTCTGACGCTTTGTTGGCCAACAATCTGATCGTGTGTATGAGGCTTAAGAGAGAATTTCCTTCAGTAGAGATTTCCTCTTACTTCTTGTTGCATCTCTGGGATAGCAACTCTACTCTATTCAAAACTGAAAAAAACACAAATGCGTCTTTTTGGTAATTTTCAGTTTTATTTCCATAAAAGTTGAGTATTTACTCTTAAAATTACACAAATGAAGATGTGTGGAAAATTTTCTTAAAAATTTACCATTGGGCAAAAAACATCTTTACACATTATATATGGAAAAACATACTGTCACAATTATTGAGCGATAAGTAAATGATCCCCATTTGCATAAAAGATATTCACCATCTAATATTTCACATCTGTGTTTTAATAAATGCTGATCAGATATCATGAATTTCAAAACATCTGATTCCTGTTTTAATGCCGAGAAAGCCTGATTTCCAAAATACATTTCCATATTTTGCCTTGTGTAAAATAACCCTGCAAGGGGGATATTTCCATGCATTAGGCCTACATTACAATTACAACAATTAAACTATCCCTTAGCAAATGTTGCTCATTCAATTGACATTAGCCCAAACATTTTTGGATGCTGAATGGCAAACACTAATGTCGCGTACACACGATCTGACTTTTTCGACGGACTAGGTCCAACAGTCTTCCCGACGGACTTTCAACGGAGTTCTGACGGATTTTGCGAATGAACGGACTTGGCCACACACAATCACACTAAAGTCCGACGGATTTGAACGTGATGACGTACGACCGGACTAGAATAAGGAAGTTCGTAGCCAGTAGCCAATAGCTGCCCTTGCGTTGTTGTTTGTCCGTCGGACTAGCATACAGGCAAACAGATTTTTCGTCCGGACTCGAGTCTGTCGGAAAGATTTGAAACATGTTCTATTTCTAAAGTCCGTCAGATTTTTCAACAGCAAAGGTCCGATGAAGCCCACACACTGTCAATTTGTCCTATGGATTTGTTCCGTCTGACCTAGTCTGTCGAAAAGTCCGGTCGTGTGTACGCGTCATAACACCCCCCCCTACAAAATCATACATACTAAAAAAGCCTGACTTGAGGATTTTTTTCTTAAGGAACCCTAGCCAGTGTTTTAAGCTGAAGTTTAGGTATGAATTCTATTAGATTGAACGGAGAAGGTGGAGATCACGTTGTCGTTGCCCTACCTCTCCTTCGCCATCAATGAATGCCTGTGTTCTGTAATTGGATACAGTGCAACCCCCAGTGGTTACCCTGCATAAATAAAATTTCAGCTTTAAAATAAAAAAAACGCTCTGGCTGCAATATTATACCTGGAACTGTCCTCTGCAGTAATACCACCTTTCCATCTCCAGATGTCCTTAACTGGGAACATACTATGAGTGCAGGGTATCATGGGCCCATTCCCTAAGAGGAATTCACCAACAGCATCCTGAGTTCACAAAGAAATAATGCAGAGAGCAGCAATGACATCATCACGTCGGTGCTGCTCTCTGCATCATTGGGGACATCTTTCTTTTTGTAAATCTCCGTGCTGCTGATCTGCTCCAGCCTCTTTCAGCAACTTCCTCACTAGTATTCTGATAGTGATAATGCAGAATATGCCTATGCAATGTGTGTTGA
Organism: Lithobates sylvaticus; assembly: GCA_028564925.1. Lineage (NCBI taxonomy): Eukaryota > Metazoa > Chordata > Amphibia > Anura > Ranidae > Lithobates > Lithobates sylvaticus. The sequence goes on along the minus strand of CM053029.1, from coordinate 146,660,042 downwards.
TGGCTGCATGTAATCATAGACACGTGATAACGTGACAACAGAGGAGCACAACCGATAGATAGTTTGCCCCTTATAACAGAGCCACAGATAGCAGATAGAACCCTGCCACTCCATCCAAAACATAAAAAAGGTGTTTGGCTTGTGTAGCCACCCTGCCCTAAGTGTAAGTGTCTATCTAGATTTAGTGGTCCTAAGCTGCAGTCAGCTTAGCTGGATTGATAGTTTAGCTTTGGGTTTCTTCTGGGTGCTGGTTACTGTATGTGTCAATTATGTTGCCAGTAGGTGGCACCGCTGCCTCTGGTAATAGCATGAGAGCTACCCTACTAACCAGAGTCATGAATATTTATCCCTTCCTGGCTAACCAGTAGGAGTTTCCTTGCCATCAGTGCATGCTGGGAAAAGGTATAAATATTCAGAGAGTGACCTTGGGAAGGCAGACTGTTCTTCCCTAGGCCTCCTGCCTGGTGAAGGGGTGTGTTGTGCTGCTGAAACCTCTTAGGAATGCTGCCTGAGAGGATGACTATGTGGCTGGACAGAGGCCAGGATTTGGGGCCTAGCCTGTGGAACCTGGGGACTGAGGAGCCATGGAGGCCCTCCAGATGTCCTGAGGCTCAGATGTTGAACTTGGATCTCACTGGGGTATGGTGCCTTCTACCCAGGGTGCTGGCAGCTAATCTATCCAGTGCTTTACAGTCAGGGCTACAATCACATAATGCTGGGTCAGCTTCAGGGTTTTCTAACTGTGGGGACTGTGAGTACTTTTGTTCCCTTCTTATGGAGTCTGCTAGTTCATGGGTGTCATGTGCGCTCCCCCTCTCTCCCTGGAGTTTTGAGTGAGAGCCAATAAACTCCTTTTTGTTTTGCATCTTAGCAACTTGCCCTCCAGAAGATTTACCCCAGGCCATTTTTTGTGATGCGGAACTGCGTTATTTTAACTACTTGCCAACCGCCCTATAGCAGATATACTGCTACAGGGCAGCCGTTGTGCGCAGGATCACATAAATATACGCACTTACGGGTAAAGGGCGCAAATGTGCGTTGCTGGAGCCTCACTCCCAATGTGATTATACAAAGTGGCAGCCGATCAGCGGGTACTGCGGACTTGATGTCTGGCGGCACCCACCGATCATTGAGTACAGAGGCAGGATGGCAGTCTGCCTATGTAAACAAGGCAGATTGCCGTTCTGTCAGTAGGGAAGGCATGAATCCCGTGTTCCTGCAAAGCAGGGACAAGGATCCATGTCTTCCCCTAGTAAAAGCACCTCCCACACTGTACAAAAACACAGGCTAGGCACACAGTTAATCCTTTGATTGTCCCTGATGTTAACCCCTTCCCAGCCACTGTCAGTAGTACAGTGACAGTACATATTCGTAGCATATTTGTAGTGAAACTGGTTCCCAAAAAAGTGTTAAAAGCGCCAGTGTCAGATTTGTCCGGCCGCAATATGGCAGTCCCACTATACAGTGGTGTGAAAAAGTGTTTGCCCCCTTCCTCATTTCCTCTTCCTTTGCATGTTTGTCACACTTAAGTGTTTCGGAACATCAAACCAATTTAAACAATAGTCAAGGACAACACAAGTAAACACAAAATGCAATTTGTAAATGAAGGTGTTTATTATTAAAGGTGAAAAAAAATCCAAACCATCATGGCCCTGTGTGAAAAAGTGATTGCCCCCTAAACCTAATAACTGGTTGGGCCACCCTTAGCAGCAACAACTGCAACCAAGCGTTTGCGATAACGTGCAATGAGGCTTTTACAGCGTCCTGGAGGAATTTTGGCCCACTCATCTTTGCAGAATTGTCCTAATTCAGTTACATTAGAGGGTTTTCGAGCATGAACGGCCTTTTTAAGGTCATACCACAACATCTCAATAGGATTCAGGTCAGGACTTTGGCTAGGCCACTCCAAAGTCTTCATTTTGTTTTTCTTCAGCCATTCGGTGGTGGACTCGCTGGTGTGTTTAGGATCATTGTCCTGCTGCAGAACCCAAGTTCGTTTCAGCTTGAGTACACGAACAGATGGTCGGACATTCTCCTTCAGGATCTCTTGGTAGACAGCAGAATTCATAGTTCCTTTTATCACAGCAAGTCTTCCAGGTCCTGAAGCAGCAAAACAGCCCCAGACCATCACACTACCACCACCATATTTTACTGTTGGTATAATGTTCTTTTTCTGAAATGCAGTGTTCCTTCTACGCCAGATATACTTGGACACACACCTTCCAAAGAGTTCCACTTTTGTCTCATCGGTCCACAGAATGTTGTCCCAAAAGTCTTGGGGATCATCAAGATGTGTTGTGGAGAAATTGAGACGAGCTTTGATGTTCTTTTTGCTCAGCAGTGGTTTTCTCCTTGGAACTCTGCCATGCAGGCCATTTTTGCCCAGTCTTTTCCTGATGGTGGAGGCATGAACGCTGACCTTAACTGAGGCAAGTGAGGCCTGCAGTTCCTTGGACGTTGTTGTGGGGTCTTTTGTGACCTCTTGGATGAGTCGTCGCTGCGCTCTTGGGGTAATTTTGGGCGGCCGGCCACTCCTGGGAAGGTTCACCACTGTTCCATGTCTTCGCCATTTGTGGATAATGGCTCTCACTGTGGTTCGCTGGATTCCCAAAGCTTTGGAAATGGCTTTATAACCCTTTCCAGACTGATAGATCTCAATTACTTTCTTTCTCAATTGTTCCTGAATTTCTTTGGGTCTCGGCATGATGTGTAGCTTTTAAGGATCTTCTGGTGGACCTTACTGTGTCAAGCAGCTCCTATTTAAGTGATGCCTTGATTGTGAACAGGTGTGGCAATAATCAGGCCTGGGTGTGGCTAGAGAAATTGAACTCAGGTGTGGACAACCACAGTTATAGTATGTTTTAACAAGGGGGGCAATCACTTTTTCACACAGGGCCATGATGGCTTGGATTTTTTTCACCTTTAATAATAAACACCTTCATTTACAAATTGCATTTTGTGTTTACTTGTGTTGTCCTTGACTATTGTTTAAATTGGTTTGATGTTCCGAAACACTTAAGTGTGACAAACATGCAAAGGAACAGGAAATGAGGAAGGGGGCAAACACTTTTTCACACCACTGTAAGTCGCTGATCGCTACTAGTAGCTTAATAAAAATTCCATAAATATATCCAGTAGTTTGTAGACACTATAACCTTTGCGCAAACCAATCAATATACGCTTATTGGAATTTGTTTTACCAAAAATATGTAGCAGAATACATATTGGCCTAAATCGATGAAGAAATTTAGTTTTTAAAATTTTTTATTAAGTTAAAAAAATATCTTTTTTTTCAAAATTGTCTGTCTTTTTTTGTTTATAGCGCAAAACATAAAAAAGCAGAGGTGATCAAATAACACCTAAAGATAGCTCTATTTGTAGGAAAAAAAGGAAATACATTTTGTTTGGGTACAGTGTCGCACGACTGCGCAATTGTCAGTTAAAGTTATTTCCCCACAAATAGAGCTTTCTTTTGGTGGTATTTGATCACCACTGTTTTTTTTTTTGCGTTATAAACAATTGATCGACAATTTAGACAATTTATATTTTTTACTTTTTGCTATAAAACATATCCAATAAAAATGTAAAAAAAATAAATAAAAAAAGGTCTTCATAAATTATATGCCAATATGTATTCTGTTACACATTTTTGGTAAAAAAAATCCCAATGAGCATATATTTTACGCAAAAGTTATAGTCTACAAACTATATGACATATACTGGAATTTTTGTTTTTTATCCTAGTAATGGTGGCGATCAGCGATATATACCGGGACTGCGATTTTGCGGCAGACACCAACTGACACTTTGTGGGAAATATGCACTGTCACTGTACTAATGACACTGGCTGGGAAAGTGTTAAACTCTATCCTTGATGATCAGCGAGTGCTAGCGGTCATCCATTGGCAGGCACCCACTGATCGACATCTGCTGGGACTAATCACAGCAGAAGTGGCGCACGTGAGCGCCCCCTTGCCCAGAAGTGCAGAATCACGCATATGTACAGCACATGGTTCTGCACAGAACGGTAAACAGCAAATCTGCTAAGGGGCAGTCAGCAAATAGTTAAATTGACTGTTGCCCATCTGTTCACATCCCACTGTTGCCTAAATTAAATACACCCTAAGGTGAAATGTTAGCCCACCCTGTCTCTGGGGACACCGCCATGCTTCCAAGGGGTCAGGGGGTACTACACTTGATATACACTTTAACAAGTTAAAGTGCATCAGTGCCCAGGCAAAGGCTCTAAAGTCAGTTCCAGTTTCTAAAAGCTTAGAAACACCCGATGTGTATTTACATTACAGGGCTGGCAGGTCACCAAGATTCTGCCCTCCTTATGAAAATAGGAATATTTCAGGGCTTCTATTATTAAAGTTGAAATTCTCCACAACACCAATAGCTAGACAGGTAAATGGGAGTTTGTTTTAGGTGCTTTTACTGCTTGTTCATAATATGTACTGTAAATATGGGTGCATGGTCTTGGCACCAGTTCTCTTGTAGTAGTTAGTTACATTTACTTCAGGTTGTGTAATGTTCAAGAAGATTTATAATAATAATAATAATAATAAATAATAATACATTTTATTTATAATGCCCTTTTCATCAAAAGATCTCAAAGTGCTACAGGTTAAAAAGAAAAATTAACAGTTTATACAATGAAGCGAACATCTAAAATGGACAAAAAGCTTTACTAAAAAGAAAAGTCTTAAGACCTTTTTTAAAACAGTCAGTGGATTGAGGGGCCTTCAAGCTGTCAGGTAGGGCATTCCATAAGCGTGGGGCAGCTTCACAAAAAGCCCTGTCTCCCATTGTCTTCAGTCTAGTTCTAGATATTTGAAGAAGGTTGGAGTGAGTAGAGCGGAGGGAGCTTGATGTGTTTTGGAATTTGAGAAGTTCTTTGAGATAAGGCGGGGCATGTCCATGTATGCATTGGTGTGTGAGGAGAGAGACCTTGTACTCAATCCAATCGGAGACAGGAAGCCAGTGGAGTGAATGGAGAATAGGGGCAATGTGTTCATGTTTCCGCACTCCCATCAGGATCCTTACTGCAGAGTTTTGGATGTACTGAAGCCTCTGCAGACTCCTTCTAGGAATCCCAATGAGAAGTGCGTTACAGTAATCCAGTCTGGAGGAGACAAAAGCATGAGCCAACTTTTCCGCATTTGGGAGGGGAAGAATGGGACGGAGTTTAGAAATATTACGGAGGTGGTAGAAAGAGGTCTTGCATAGGTGATTTATATGGGCTTCAAAAGTGAGTTGGGAGTCCATTTTTACACCAAGATTTGTGACTGTTGATGAGAGAGGGATATTAGAACCAGAAAAGGTGATGCTGGTTGTTAATGATGATTTGGTCTGGTAAGGAGTGCCAATCATGATAACTTCAGTTTTGGAACTGTTTAGTTGAAGAAAATTATGCTCCATCCATACCTTTATCTCCCCCAGACAGGTAGTGAGTACTGATATGGATGACTGTGAAGGTGGAGTTTCAGCTGTTGCATTTACATATAGCTGTGTGTCATTGGCATAGCTGAAAATTTTTTATGGTGGCTAATGATTTGGCCAAGGGGAGTGAGATAGAGAATGAAAAGTATGGGGCCAAGAACTGACACTTGGGGGACACCGCAAGTAACTGTATGCGGATTTGATTTGAAGTGGCCCAGGGAAATATATTCTGTCCTGTTTGTGAGATATGATTTGAAACAATTAAGGGCTGTGTCATTGAGTCCAACGGTGTGATGGAGCAGGTTTAAAAGAATGCCATGGTCAACAGCATCAAATGCAGCCAAAAGGTCCAGGAGGATAAGGAGGGAGAGCCAACATTGGATGATATGAATAGGTCGTTTGTAACTCTGACGAGGGCAGTCTCTGTGCTGTGAGCAAAGCGAAAACCTGACTGGAATTTTTCAAAGAGGTTATTATGTTTGAGGTGATCCTGAAGATGAATGGCAACTGCTTTCTCAAGAATTTTTTTTTTGTTTTCAAAATGCTTTATTAAAGAATAACAGAATGTACAAACATAGATATTAAACACGTTGAACTGTGTCATAGTCATATCATATAGTACTTAATATAGTATTAAATCAACATTGTCGAGGTGATAAATCCGAAGTCATTGAAAGACAAGTTAAACGGAGATTACCCCAAAACAGTAAAACTGAGATAGATGTCAACAAGTAGGATATGATCTTAACGAGAGAGATGTACAAATAATAAAGGTAGAGAGGGAAGAAAGAAGGAGAAAAACAAGAAAAAGAGGGAGAAAAACAAGGTAAAATTAACAGGACAGTTCGGTCACTCTTGGAGTCTGTGAACAATCCAAGGGTTCCATTTAGCATCAAATACAGGAATTGTATCATGTAAGGTATGGAATATCTTTTCAGCTAGCATCGTGTGGTCTATACGTGCTATAACCTGGGCCAGGGGGACTACCGGGGATTTCCAGTGGAGAGCCACTGTCCAGAGAACCACTGTGCACATTGAGTGGATCAGTCTTACCAAGGGCTTTGCGGTATCTGGGGGGGACTGGAACAGGATACAGTGGTATAGAGACAAGTGGACTTGACTACACGCTATTTCGTCAATCAATTTGAATAACTCTGACCAAGTCCCTTGGGCAATGGGGCAGTCCCAGAACAGGTGTCTAAATGTACCCAGTGTATTGCAACCTCTATAGCAGTTGGGGGAGGTAAGGGGGTAGATCCTATGCAGGCGTGATGGAGTATAGTACCATCTAGTGATAAGTTTAATGGCCGTTTCCCTGATCGTAAGCGATTTGGCGCATTTCCTTAAATTAGTCCAGCCTTTCTCCCAGTCTATTGTATCATCCTCTAAACTAAGCTCAAGTTCCCAGTCTGCCCTATATTTCAAGGGGAGGGATTCCTGCAGAGCCTCCATAGATTTGTAGACCCCTGATATCAGGCCTTTCTGTCGGGGGCCAGTATGACATATGTCCTCAAATGGGGTGTTATTGGTAGTCTGTGAGACATTGTAATGAGAGAGGAAAAAATGCCTAATCTGTAGGTAGTGGAAGTATTCAGAATCTGGGACATGGTATAGGGCTTGCATATTTTGGAATGAGACAGATTTCCCTCCTACGTAAAAATCTCCTAATTTAGTCAAATTCGGGTCTGTCCAAAGGTGGAAGGAATCAGGGTCATGGAATGCGGAGGGGAATCTGGGGTCTCCCAGGAAGGTGGCTCCTAGGGGGGGAGAGGAAGTCAATTCGTACTTGGACTTGTATTGCTTCCAGAGGTGCAGGCCTATTGCCACAATGCTGTTCTTCCTCTCAAGTTCTGGGTAAGATGAGAGGGAGGACCACATTAGTCCCGGGAGGTGTAGGGGGGTGATTGATTCTGACTCAAATTTGACCCAGGGTACCCTAGACTGTCTAATGTTCCATTGCGCCTGTTGCGTGAACCTGCATGCCAGGAAATAGAGCCATAGTTGTGGCACTCCAAGACCCCCACTTTTAGAGGAGCGGTATAGAACCGTTTTCGAGAATCTAGAGGGTTTATTGTGCCAGACAAAACGGTTAAGGTGGGTTTGGATCCCGGATAGATAAGATTTCGTCAGTCTGATGGGGAGTGAGCGAAAAAGATACAATAACCTGGGGAGAATTACCATCTTCAGGGCTGTAATCCTGCCTATAAAAGGGATGTGAAGAGATGCCCATTGTTTTAGCGTTTTTTTGAGTTTAACGACCAACTGAGGGTAATTGCGAGCAAAGAGTTTGTCAAAGTCATTAGTTAGTTCTATACCAAGGTATGAAAGGTGGGTGTCAGACCATGTGAAGGAGTAGGTTTGCTTTAGATGAGTGAGTTCCGCTTGCTGGAAGCCTACCGGGAGGGCCATTGTTTTGGTAACGTTGACTGAGAGGCCAGAAACTTTGGCAAAGTTTTTCTCAAGAATTTTTGATATGAAGGGGAGATTAGAAATGGGCCTATAATTGGATAGGACTTCCGGATCAAAAGTGGGTTTTTTGAGCAATGGTCTGCTAATGGCTTTTTTTAAAACAGGGAACGTGGCCAGTTTGGAGAGAATGATTTATAACAGCGGTGATCAGGGGACTTAGGACAGTGATATGAGTTTTTACCAAAGAGGCTTTATCCATGCCAGTTCTAGTGATTGTCAGGAACATACCCCAGCATTTACACTTTATCCACACAGTAAGCACAGACACCTTAATGTAGAACTATAGGCAAAACATTTTGGATAGAGCAGGAAGAGTTATAACCCATGTAATGTTTATTTTTGCCATCGGTGTCCCATTGGAGAGATTTACCTTAACTTCCTGTTTAATAGCCAAACAGGAAGTGAGAGGAAATCCCTGCAATTTCTCGGGGACCCTCAGGTCATCAGAACTAGTGTCCCCCTCTATTACTTTTTTGGGGACAACTCAAAATATGGGATTTTCTTCTACTTTCACTTTCAATGATAATAGTAAACAGGACAAATAGAGAGGGCACAGGCAGTTATAAAAACTGACAGCTGTTCTAATCCTTCTCCCACTCCAAAAAAAGTTTTGCCTTTAGTTATACTTTAACTACTTGAGTTTCGTGCTGTTTATACTTCTTCCTTACCAGACTGTTTTTCCGTTTTTAGTGCTGTGATACAAAGTGACTGTTGATGCATATTTATATTTTTATTGTTATCCTAATGTATAACATCATTTCCAGTGGATACCTCTTTGGATCGCCTTGGATTCTGCTTTTGGCCCATGGTGGGATATTTCACATTTTATAACTTTACAATACCTTTACCCAGTCTAGCCTTTAGATGGCGCCTATTAAAGAGGAAGTAAACCCTGATGGGTTTACTTCCTCTTTGTTTCCCTGCAAAGGTAAAGCATAATGGACTACTATGCATCGCATAGTAGTCCATTATGTCTCACTTACCTGACACAGGAGCCAGCGAAGTCACCGCTGTCCCCTTGTGTACGGCGATTCCATCATCTTGGTGGGTCTTGGTCGCTGTCATTCGACGACGCCGCGATGACGTCACTCCCGCGCATGCGCACGGGAGCCGCCACTCGCGACATATCGCCACTGAGAGCGGCCTTCTCAATGCGCCTGCGCGCCACTGTCTATGGCGCATGCGCCGTAGACAGCGGTGCCTGTCTTTTGGCAAATATCTCCTAAACCGTGTAGGTTTAGGAGATATTTATTTGACCTACAGGTAAGCCTTAATCTAGGCTTACCTGTAGGTCCAAGTGGTTTGTAAGGGTTTACAACCACTTTAAATTCCTGATTGGGTTATATGGGTCATATGCGGCACATATACCTTTATTACTGTACATGCCTCTTCTTTTTTTACTATTAGTCCTTTTAGTCTTACCATTTTTATGGCGATTGTAATTTTTGAAAGTCTGTGTAGGCATTTACTTAGCATTTTCGAATACTCATAGTGAGGCCTAACTTTTTTTCTGGTATCGAGGCTTAATTAATAATTAAGTACCGATCCAGTATGAGGCTTGGCTAAGTCATATTGACTGAACACAATGGAACCCAAAGTGAGGCTTGGCTATTCACTTCTTAAATAAATTGTAACGACCCAGCATGGCGTCCATGCCTGTGAAGACGTCAGGTGTGACAAAACACTTAGGGCAGAGCCTGCTGTGACGTCATTGCCTAACAGGAAGTCCACTTGAAGACATTTTTTTACCGTCGGGAGAGTGTAATTACAAGCGCAATCTTTAAAATGTGAATGCTATCCTATGTTAAATAAAGGATTTTCTTAACTGTTTTACACTTCTGTTTTTATCCCTTGTGGGAGTCATATGAATGGATGGGTAATAGAGAAGATTCCTGTGACGGATTGTTGGTGATGATCGGAGTATATCTAATTTATTGTGGATCCCACAAGAGGAGACTCCCGTGGCATTATTGTGCTGATGTGCATTTTGACCTTTCTTTAATTAGAAGGCCGCGGCTATCCGGTAAGCCCACACGGTGTTCAGCTACAGTATATATAATTTTATTTATGTATTGAAATCAGTGCAGCATTGATTTTCTTTGCAGAAAAGGGGGATTTTCTGTGATAGGAAGCAAGGGAAGTTGCAGAGAAAATAACTTGCTAGAGTTTTGGAGGGAACCCCAAACTTTTAAAGTACAGTATATTTCATTAAGGGAAGGTGGAAAAGAGTTACGGGGAGTCCATGGTAGAGATTTTATATTTAAGAGGGTGATGGTCATTGCATAATTTGGGCGGCTTCATAATATTTTAACAAATTGTGAACACCTAGATCCCTCAGTCACCTGTGAATAAACATGGTGCGTTTGGGGATTCTGGGCATATGGTTATGCCAGATAAAAGGCATAGCATGATTTTGAAGAGATTTAATGGCAAAAGGAAGATACTGGGGATGGGAGGGGATGAAAGAGGTATAATAATTTTGGGACGATCGTCATTTTAATGGAGTTTATTCGCCCCATCCAGAAGAAGGGGTGGCAGGACCAGGAGGGGATTAAGGTTTTCATTCTACAAACGGTTGGGATGTAATTGGCAGAATATAGGTAAAATAATGGGGTATTAGTTGAATGCCAAGATATTCTAGACTTTTATCGGCCCGGGAATATTTGAATGAGGACAAGAGAGTTGCAAGGATAGCAGAAGGTAGTGAGACATTGAGAGCTACAAATTTGTCCTCGTTTAAGAGGAGGTTAGAAAATTGGGAAAATTAGTGCGATATAGACAATAAGTTTGGCAGAGAAAGTGTGGGTTTAGTTAGTTTCAGTAAAATGTCGTCAGCAAAGAGGCTGACCTTGTAGGAACCACGTCCTACAGGCACACCATGGATATTAGGATTGTTTCAAATGAGGTGGGCTAGAGGTTCAAGGGCGAGGATGAATAAGATCGGGGATAGAGGACAGCCCTGGTGTGTTCCCCTGTTAATGAAGAAATGGTAGGAGTAGTAGTTCAGGTATATGATGCAGGTGGAGGGGCCATTATAGAGAGATTTTAGCCAAGATAGAAAATTATCTCCAAAGCCCCATCTGTGTAAAATGTAATGTAAGTACTCCCACGAGATAGCATCAAAAGCTTTGTGAATATACAAGGACAAGAACATGTACCTGTAATTTGTTTTGGTGGATTAAATGCATTACATGGAGGACCCTTCTGGTATTATCTGGGGCATGCCTAAAGGGGACAAACCTTACCTGATTTTTATGGCTCAAGGTGGTGAGAAAGGAGTTTAGCCTGGTGGCCAGAACCTTGGCTAGCAGCTTGATATCAATGGTAAGAATATGGGGCAAAAATTGTGGGGATCCAGGTGATCCTTACCTGGTTTGGGCAGTATGTGAGCCCTGAACGAGGTCAGGTGCAGATTAGGGTGTGACTGTATGTGGTTAAGTTAGTTGGTTAAATGTGGGGCTAAGATGTTCACATAAGTTTTGTAGTAGAGGACTGTAAAGCCATCAGACCCTGGTGCTTTTGAGGGTTTGAGGGATTTGATGGCCGAGATAATTTTGAGAGTAGTGATATCAGTGTCCATCTTGTCCGGCATTTCCCTAGTGAGGGAAGGGAGGGTGACTTCCACCAGGATTTGGTCGGCCAAGCAGGAGCAAAAATGTGGAGGTTTTTTTGTATAGTCAAAGAGTATAGAGCTTAAAACTGTCAACTATAGTTTTAGTGTTTGTTGTGAAAGTGCCATTTTGGAATTTAAGCCTTTTGGGTGTGGAGCCTTTTGGGCTGGCACTTAGGATATTTGTGAGCATGGAACCTGGCTTGTTTGCTTTAGCATAAAACGGTATTTCGCCCATCGTAGTTGTTTCTCCGCTTTATAATTGAGTAGCATATTAGGCTCTACTTTAATGGAATTTATTTGTTTGCGGAGGTTCAATGACAGGGGAGCCTTCCATTTGAATTCTGGGCCGGCCAATTGGGAAGTTAGAGCGGAGATCTTGGATTTATGCTATTTTTTTAGGTGGGAGGCTAGTTGAATAATGGAGATTCAAATTGTTACTTTTTGTGCCTCCTTTAGTGAGGTAGGACAAGATAAGGAACCCACGTTGGAGGCCAATTGGGAAGTTAGAGCGGAGATCTTGGATTTATGCTATTTTTTTAGGTGGGAGGCTAGTTGAATAATGGAGATTCAAATTGTTACTTTTTGTGCCTCCTTTAGTGAGGTAGGAGAAGATAAGGAACCCACGTTGGAGGCGAAGTAATATTTAAGTTTGTTAACAATGGAATCTACTGTAGCTGAGCATGAAAGGAGTGAATCATTGAGGCACCAAATGAAAAATGGTGGGTTGTGGGTCGTGCTTGTATCACGGTCACGTGTTAGTTTACATTTTTGGGGGTTGTGTTCGATATGTGCAAAGAGAGATAACACAAATACTTATAAGTATACCATTTATTGAAAGTAATGACAGATACAGATACTGTAATATTAGAAAATCTAACAATAATACTTAACTAAAGATGCTGTTTCCGCCATGGGTCCCTCCCATGAAGGCGTGGTGCAGGTGACCACAGACACATACATGATTGCAAGCCCTGATTTGAGACAAGTATTACCAGCTTTGTGTGTGTTATATTAAGGACTTGAATGTATGAAATGGTCAACCCCCACTGCAAGCAATGTGATCTTCTAAGGAAAATGGCACATTCCTGAAAGAAAGTGGGTGTCATGGTCTGGGGTCAGGCTCGGAGACCAGTAGCTATAACAGTAGGGGAACTCCCACTGACCAGCAGGATTGGTATACAAGCAGGCCACCCAATAATGGAGTCCTAAGTCCTAATCAGTTTTCACCAGAGTTCCTCATGGTGGAGATGGGTGTTGCTACTTGTTACTACCAGGTCGCAGTCCTCAGGATTGCCCCACCAGAAGGTGAGCAAGCTAGGGTTCAGTAGCGGTAGCAAAGATATGGACAGCAGCAGGAAAGACAAAAGTTTAATATTATCTAGAGAGAGCACGATAATCTGGCAAACGGGAAATGCAGAGACTTGGCTTAAATCAGGAAGTTCATGGGAGGAGCAGTTCAAGGTTCAAGACAACCAAGGTTTAAGGCAGGATCATTTAATGAATTGTCCAGGGAACTGGCCAACATCTCAGGGAGCTCAGTGAGAAGAGTCATTGCCAGACACAGCAGAGGTACCAGGTTCAATTCCAGGCCCTGACAGCGGGCTGGTTGGTCCATATAGTCAGATTCCAATCACATTCCTATAAGATGAGTCATTTAAGTTAAAGAGGATATTAGAGGCTTAATTAGATATTTGTGAGTCAATTAGACATCGAATAAGGAAATATGCAATTTCTCTATCATTGGGTTAAAAAATTATTTTCGATGAGAATGGGAGATTGATCGGTCCATTAAACAGATAAGATCTTTGCATCAAGTAGTGAAGGGAGGAATTGTGGATTGAGAAAAAAGTGATCTATGCATGACAAACTGTCGTGAGGGGCAGAATAGAAAGTGAAGTCTCTGGTTCTTGTGTTTTGATGTCTCCATCAACCAGGTTATGTTCTAAAAGCAACGCAGTCAGTTTGACTATGTTAGCCCGGAGGACATCTTGGAAGACTGAACAAGAGCCACAAATTAAGTGTCCCAGTCCCTGAAGAGCAATAACAAAGTTCTTGACCCGCACAATAAGGATTCAGAATATTAAAGCATTGGTTGTCATCCTGAGAAGAGGGGGGTGGGGGAGTGCGCAAAGTACAAAGGCACTGTGGAGTGCAGGAGGAGCAGTTAGTAGAGGGAGGGGGAAACTGTCAGGATGGCACTCACAGGAGGTATATCCAATTTATCATAGAGGGGCACCAATCTCTAGAGGGTCCACCTCAAAAGGCTCCATCAGGGAGACAGGGTGGTGTTGAAACGCATCCGAAGGCAGTAAAAGCTCAGTCTCTTGAGACTAAAAAAGGGGCATGCAGATGAGGCCTGTTTGCCTAGTAGTTGTGGTCTGGTGCAGTTCTTCTTCTCCCAGGAAGGGGTCAGGCGGGTAGAGCATTGGGAGCCTTATTGAAAGCCGAAAGCACTGTTGTATCCAGTGGTAGTAGGGTAGTAGATGAAGATGATTGAGGAGGTCATGGGCCTCCTCTGGGGTAGTGAAGGAATGATTTCATAAGCAAATAGCTTGAAACGGAATCCCCATTTATATTTTATCCCCTTATTTTGGAGAATGGTAAGGAAATGTTTTAAATGATGGTCTGAGGTGCTAAATCGGCGAAGACTTGGTAGTGGTGGGTTTGAAAAATCAAGCCCTCCTTGTTTCATGCAGCCTGCATGACTGTCTCCTTGGTCTTATAGAAAGAGGGTTTCACAATTATGTCACGTGGGGGCCCCTCGGGTATTTTGAGGCTAAGGTGAAGCCCGACAAAGTCATCTATTGATCAGCGTGCTAAGAATCAGCTCTTGGAGCAAGTTCATAACCATGGAGGTGAGGTCCTCCATGTGTTCTGGTATACCCCGGATTCTAAAGTTACTCCTTCTATTGCTATTTTCCAGGCCCATCTTGGAACAGGACAGGAGTCGCGGTAGATGTCCATGCATCGGCACAGGAGGAGCCAGAATCTTTCCCCATATGCTGCTTGGGAGCTCCTGGGACTCCAGGGTGTGCGTGTAGCGAGTAGGGGAAGTAGAGTCTGCTGTGTTCTGCTGACAATCTTCACGAATGGTGTGGAGCCCATTCGATTGGCAGCTATCTTCATCTGCTGCTCGCAAGCGCCCCCTACTGCCTTTTTTTTTACAATATGGCAGTAGGCAGGTGGTTATTCTAATCAATATGGAATGTATTAAGGCATATGTTCATTGTCCAAGAACAGAATAGTAGGTGTAAAAATAGTGGACCCACCTTGGTTGAGTTGTTTAATCCACCCTTGGTGTCACTAATGCCGCGTACACACGAAGGGACTATCCCGCGGGATTGTCCGCTGGACTCAAGTCCACCGGACAATCCCCTCGTGTGTGGGCGCCGGCGGACTTTTTGGCGCCAAAAGTCCGGCGGACTAGGTTTTAAGTTTTGTTTTAAAATTGTCCGCTGGACTTGGCAGTCCGGCGGACAATCCCGCCGTTAGTAGGCTAGTCCGCCGGAGAAATGAACGGACTTGCCGCTCATCGGAAAGTCCATTCATTCCCGCGGACTTTTTCCAGCGGATTGTCCACCGGAGAAGTACGGGCGTGTCTGGGAAAGTCCCACGCTCGGAAGTCCGGGCGTGTGTGGGGAAGTCCCGCCGGACTAGGTCCGGCGGACAATGTCCGAACGTGTGTACTCGGCATTAGGCATCCTAAATGGTAGTCCCTTGACTTACATGGATAAAGGTGTGAATTGTCAAATAGCCAGGATAGAGATGTTAAAACAGCATTATATGTGGACAGATGTCGTTGAAGGTCCCCAGCACTATTCAGGGATGGTTGTTCTAGTTTGACATAGATGGCTTCTTTCACGTCTCTTGAGATTCAGTTGTCCTCTCTGTCTAAAATGTGCACCTCACTGCCCTCAAAAGAATATCCTTTTCCATAAGGTGTAGGAAGACTATTGAGTCTTAACTTGTAGAATTTGCCTCACTCTGATGGGCCAGTTGTTTGTTAAGAGGTTGTTTTGTCTCCCCAATGATTAGGTATTTGTATTCCTTACTATATTACACTGCATATATCAAGTTTTACTTTAAATTTTGTTGATTGGGTTTACATTTACTTGAAATTTCAACAGGAAAAACACCCCCTTCAGTTTCAATTTCCAGGGCATTGTGCATTTATAATGACAAAATAGATCATGTCTGTAAACTTTAGCCAAAACTTTGCCTGATTAAATAAATTATTGAAGTTTCACTTCCACCATTTCATTTCAATGGCAGATTGGTCACAGCTGGCTTCATGAAGTTCTCCTTGGTTTGCACAGCTATGATTTTAAAGTCTGGATAATTGCCTGTCCTCTATCATCCACCTGAGCCAAAGAAGATTCACAAATAAAAGTTCTTGGTCGCCATCGAGAAAAATAACTCCACAAGATGGCAAACCGCTATGGGTTTATGAGATCATTCGAAAAGGAGCCAGCATGAAGAGAGAACCACTGATGCATGAATGTATGGAGTTAACTCTTGATTTTGTATTCAGGATTTTGTATGACTCTACAGTGACCTTGTCACATTGAGTCAATGGCATATATACAAGTCCACCCATTGGTGTGTTAAGGCTGGCTCTCCGGCTGAAGACGCTTCCTGACTTGACAGATCATTTGATGCTAAATCACATTTTCAGTATCTTTGTTATTTTCAGATACAGGCTGGATCTTGAGCCTAGAAAACCTATTTTGGATTATCATCTAAGCTACGTGAAAGTCGAAACATTTTTTTCCTTAGCGGGAGAAAAAAGAGGGTTGCGAGTGAAATCTAAAATGTAGTTTATATAGAAAAGTGGACAGCATCTTGATGAAGTGAAATACGTTTTTTTCACAGAATACTGCAGTTATTGTTACAGAGATTCTGTATTGGAGCATGCCTTGCTAATGCTGGAAAATCCCCAGTGAGGTCAAAAAGAATCTTGCTCTATGAAATTTAAAGAGGAACTGTAGTCTGCTCACATAGTTTGTAATAAAAACATCTTTGCCATTCTGAAACTTCCCTCCAACCACTTTGCATATTATTTCATATATACTGTGCTGCTGTACTTGCCAAATATGCTGCAGAAATCTCCCTCCACTAAGTCTGGCTGCAATCATTTTAACTGTGGGCAGCTGAAGCTGCTGCCTGTTCACTTCCTGGATTTACACAGACATACAGAGGCAAACCTCCAGCTCTGCAGCTTTCATTGGCCCTCTTATGACTCATCCCCCCTCCCTTCCTGGCAAACTCTCACTAGAGTGAGAGAGAGACCTGTGGATGATGTCATACACCTAGGCATTTTTCCAGACAAGAAACAGGAAGTGGGCTGTATAAAGTATTTACTGGCAGAAAAAAATGTTTTACTATCCAAAGTTAAAGCGGGATTCCACAGACATATGTTTTTTTTTTCAGTCATTGTTTTATCAATACACTATTAATGATGCACTCACGTGTTGCTTTTTTTTTTTTTCTCCACCGATCGCCGATATCCTCCGTTTCGGTAACATATAAAAATCTCCTGCCGGGCGTTTCCATTTTGCTTGTGAGCATTTGAAACCCACAAGCACTTACTTCTGGGATGCGGTGAATGCTGTGCTCCCAGCATTCACCGCTCGATCGCGCGCATGCTCAGTTATCTGAGCGAGCAGCGCCGTCCCATTTCCTCTGGCCGAAATCTCTCGAGATTTCAGGATGACGGCGTCCCCCACTGCTTAATGGAAATACTGTCACACAGCTCCCAGGGGTCATTGCAGAGCGAAAACCACGCCTACTCCCACGGGAGGAAAGACCGGAAGTCATTCTAAGAATGACTAATAAAAGGTAAGGAATGCTTTTTTTTTTTTTTTTTTTTTTAATGCTCGTTTGTGCATCTACTTATAAAAGTCTTTTTAATAAGATATAGATTTATTTTTAAGTAACAAACCGCTTTAAAACAACAAGGGCAGAAGATTTAATAGATGGAAAGATGAAAAAATGACTGAAGTTCCACTTTAAATACTTTGTTACCAGCCAAAAACTTTGCAGACTAAAGCACTGAAATATCAAGTATTTTAAAGGGTGACTCCACTTTTGTGTGAAAAAAAAAAAAAATATATATCTATATATATATCTATATATATCTATATATACAGTGGTGTGAAAAAGTGTTTGCCCCCTTCCTCATTTCCTGTTCCTTTGCATGTTTGTCACACTTAAGTGTTTCGGAACATCAAACCAATTTAAACAATAGTCAAGGACAACACAAGTAAACACAAAATGCAATTTGTAAATGAAGGTGTTTATTATTAAAGGTGAAAAAAAATCCAAACCATCATGGCCCTGTGTGAAAAAATGATTGTCCCCTAAACCTAATAACTGGTTGGGCCACCCTTAGCAGCAACAACTGCAACCAAGCGTTTGCGATAACGTGCAATGAGGCTTTTACAGCGTCCTGGAGGAATTTTGGCCCACTCATCTTTGCAGAATTGTCCTAATTCAGTTACATTAGAGGGTTTTCGAGCATGAACGGCCTTTTTAAGGTCATACCACAACATCTCAATAGGATTCAGGTCAGGACTTTGGCTAGGCCACTCCAAAGTCTTCATTTTGTTTTTCTTCAGCCATTCGGTGGTGGACTTGCTGGTGTGTTTAGGATCATTGCCCTGCTGCAGAACCCAAGTTCGTTTCAGCTGGAGTACACAAACAGATGGTCGGACATTCTCCTTCAGGATCTCTTGGTAGACAGCAGAATTCATAGTTCCTTTTATCACGGCAAGTCTTCCAGGTCCTGAAGCAGCAAAACAGCCCCAGACCATCACACTACCACCACCATATTTTACTGTTGGTATAATGTTCTTTTTCTGAAATGCAGTGTTCCTTCTACGCCAGATATACTTGGACACACACCTTCCAAAGAGTTCCACTTTTGTCTCATCGGTCCACAGAATGTTGTCCCAAAAGTCTTGGGGATCATCAAGATGTGTTGTGGAGAAATTGAGACAAGCTTTGATGTTCTTTTTGCTCAGCAGTGGTTTTCTCCTTGGAACTCTGCCATGCAGGCCATTTTTGCCCAGTCTTTTCCTGATGGTGGAGGCATGAACGCTGACCTTAACTGAGGCAAGTGAGGCCTGCAGTTCCTTGGACGTTGTTGTGGGGTCTTTTGTGACCTCTTGGATGAGTCGTCGCTGCGCTCTTGGGGTAATTTTGGGCGGCCGGCCACTCCTGGGAAGGTTCACCACTGTTCCATGTCTTCGCCATTTGTGGATAATGGCTCTCACTGTGGTTCGCTGGATTCCCAAAGCTTTGGAAATGGCTTTATAACCCTTTCCAGACTGATAGATCTCAATTACTTTCTTTCTCAATTGTTCCTGAATTTCTTTGGGTCTCGGCATGATGTGTAGCTTTTAAGGATCTTCTGGTGGACCTTACTGTGTCAAGCAGCTCCTATTTAAGTGATGCCTTGATTGTGAACAGGTGTGGCAATAATCAGGCCTGGGTGTGGCTAGAGAAATTGAACTCAGGTGTGGACAACCACAGTTATAGTATGTTTTAACAAGGGGGGCAATCACTTTTTCACACAGGGCCATGATGGTTTGGATTTTTTTTCACCTTTAATAATAAACACCTTCATTTACAAATTGCATTTTGTGTTTACTTGTGTTGTTGTCCTTGACTATTGTTTAAATTGGTTTGATGTTCCGAAACACTTAAGTGTGACAAAACATGCAAAGGAACAGGAAATGAGGAAGGGGGCAAACACTTTTTCACACCACTGTATATATAGATATATATATACACAGTATCTCATACAGTATCTCACAAAAGTGAGTACACCCCTCACATTTTTGTAAATATTTTATTATACTCACTTTTGTTGCCAGCGGTTTAGACATTAACCACCTGATTACTTTGCACTTAAACCCCCTCGTGACCAGACCAATTTTCAGCTTTCGGCGCTGACGCACTTGGAATGACAATTGCGCGGTCATACAACACTGTACCCGAATGAAATTTTTCACATTTTTTCCCCACAGATAGAGCTTTCTTTTGGTGGTATTTAATCACAGCTGGGGTTTTTATTTTTTGCTAAACAAATAAAAAAAGATGGAAAATGAAAAAAATAAATAAAATCATGTTTAATAGTTTGTTATAAAATTTTGCAAACAGGTAATTTTTCTGCTTCATTGATATGCGCTGATGAGGCGGCACTGGTGGGCACCGATAGGTGGCACTGGTGGGCACTGATAGGCTGCACTGGTGGGCACTGATAGGCTGCACTGGTGGGGACAGATAAGTCGGTACTGATGGGCACAGCAAAGATGGCACTGATGGGCACGGATGGGTGGCATGGATGGGTGGCACGGATGGGTGGCACAGATGGGCACTGATGGATGGCACTGATAGATGGCACTGATGGGCACTAATAGGTGGCACTGATAGATGGCACTGATGGGCACTGATAGGTGGCACTGATGGGCACTGATAGGTGGCACTGGGCACTGGTAGGGGACACTGATGAGCACTGGTAGGGGACACTGATGAGCACTGGTAGGTGACACTGATGTGCAGCACTGGCACTGTGGGCACTGACATATGGCACTGGGGGCACTGACAGATGGCACTGGGGGCACTGACAGATGGCACTGGGGGCACTGACAGATGGCACTGGGGGCACTTTTATTAGCACAGGTTGGGCACCATGGACCCTGGGCATATTGCAGTGAGAGGGACTGATGTCCCTCTCACTGCTGCCAGTGATCGGCTTTTTTTTTTCTCCTCGCGCTGTCAGCGCAAGCAGGAAAAAAAGCCGATTACCGGCTCTGTTACTGTCACATGATCAGCTTTCATTGGCTGACAGCTGATCACGTGGTAAGGGGTCGGGATCGACCCCTTACTCGGATCTGTGATTCAGCGAGTCTCACAGACTCGCGGATCACAGAGCGCGCCGCGCGCGCCCTTCAGGGGGCGCGCAGGCAGCTCGTTGCCGGGACGACGTCAATAGACGTCGTCCCGGCACAACAGATCCGCGCTGTAGCCGTCATTTGGCTATGGCGCGGATCTCAGGCGGTTAATGGCTGTGTGTTGAGTTATTTTGAGGGGACAGCAAATTTACACGGTTATACAAGCTGTACACTCACTACTTTACATTGTAGCAAAGTGTAATTTCTTCAGTGTTGTCACATGAAAAGATATAATAAAATATTTGCAAAAATATGAGGGGTGTACTCATATTTGTGAGATACTGTATATAGCATATACAATTGCGACTCATTGAATGTTATTAAAAATTACCTTTCGCTTTCAATCTGCAGCTCTGCAATTTTCTGTAAAGTGCACTTCAATATGGCTACCTGGAGGTGTTCTGTACACAGAATGTGTACAGAATGCCACCCTGAAACAGAATTTCCTGTTTGTGTGATTGACTTATGGATTTTCCCAGAAGTCTGCCCTAAGATACAAGTCAAATATCAGGCATCCTCTGCAACAAAAATGTAATTTTTGGAGAGATACTCCCAATAGGAAATCAAGTCTAAAGGGATGCAGACCCTGCAATTTTCCTCATTACAGCGGAGCTCCACCCAAAATGGGAAGTTCCACTTTAAGCACCCCCCCTCCTTAGCCACATTTGGCATGTCATTTTTTTAGGGGGGTACTTAATTTTGACAGGTACACCCTCCTACTTTCGCTCGGACCTCCTAGGCGATCGGAGTGGAAGTTCTCCTCTCCCCCTCCCTCCCTGCAATCTTCTGGGGACATGTAACAGGTCCCCAAAGGTTGCCAGACCAGCCGCAAGCTGTCACAGCTGGGTGCACACAGTTGTAATGCCAGCCCCGGCAAGAGGAGAGGGAGAGAATTGAGGGTTTGGGCGGCACATCACTGGATCCTGGGCCAGGTGAGTATGTGTTTATTAAAAGTCAGCAGCTACACGTTTTGTAGCATCTGATATTTAATAAACACAAAAACCACTGGAGTTCTGCTTTAATGCCCTGCAGGTGCAGCAGCTGGTTGAGGATTATGAAACCACTCCCATTAGATTCACTCATCGCATTGACTTGAATAAACAAACAGTGATTTTTTTAGATTAACAAAAGGTAGGACTCTGCATCAAAGTTTGTTAAAATCCCTGCAATGTACATAGATTACCCAGAGGGGAAAGTTTTTTTTTTTCAACAAAAGTGGGGTTACTCATTAAATATATACTTGCAGTGTTTTTTTCTTTCCATTAATGAATTCATTTATTTTCTTCCAATGGGAACTTGCTGGACAATTTGACTACTACAGGAAGTCTATTCCCTAGCACAACTCCCCCTCCCCCAATTACTGTATGTGCTGGCCAAGCTCCTGTGTCCCTCGCCTCTCTACATATTCGTTTATGTAGCTGCCAGTGGAGGAGTGAAGGAGAAGACTATATTGTTTTCTTCTGTAGCAGCTATCACATTCAAGATGTGTCATGAATGGGTCTATCAAGAATGGTTGGTATTGTGGTCCTTACTTCTGGTTTGAAAGTAAATTCTTTTGCCAAGATTGAGGGGTTGCTATGGGGGCTAAGTATGCCCCCAGCCTAGCTAACCTCTTTATGGCCCTATGGGAGGAGGATGTCATCTATGCCCACCGGAGACCCCAGTTGATACTGTGGGCAAGATATATAGACGAAATCCTCCTCCTCTGGGATGGTAACCGACTCGACCTGGACAACTTTATGGCGTACCTTAAAGAGGAGTTTCCATTAAAACAAAAAAATTAAAAGTCAGCAGCTACAATTACTGCAGCTGCTGACTTTTAATAATCAGACACTTACTTGTCCCAGGGTCCAGCGATGTGGGGGATCGAAGCCCCGCTCGTCCCCTCCTCCGCTCGGCGGCACTGGCATTCTAACTGTGGGCACACGGCTGTGGCTTCACAGCCAGGTACCCACTGCGCATGCGCGAGTGACGCTGCGCGCTATGATTGGCTGCGCAGTCATCTGGGACCTGTCACGTGTCCCAGATGCCTGACAGGAGGAAGGGGGCAGAGCTAAAAACGGAGGGGAAGTGATGTCACCAGCCCAGGCACTGAAGGAGGCAGACTATGAGGGACCCCCTAGCAACAGGCATTTAGAGGTGAGTTAAAAAAAGAAATTTCCAAATGTTTTTTTTTTTTAATGATTTTTTGTTTTTTGTTGTGCAACCCCACTTTAATGACAACACTAGAGGTATTTTTTTTAATTATGAGGCCAGCCAGTCTGAGATCCACTTTTTAGACCTTAAGATCACAGTAAAAAAGGATCAGCTTAATACTGCAACGTTTTTTAAAACTACCGACAGGAATTTGTATATTCCTGTCGATAGCTGCCATTATGAGTCATGGCTTAGATCTGTCCCCAAAAGTCAGTATATGCGGTTGAAACGCAATTGTACAAACAGGGAAGAGTTTTTAGAGCAGGCAGAGACTCGAGGAGAGGAGATTTGAGGAAAAAGGTTATTCCAGCGATTCCTTAAAAAATACCGTTCATGGACTCATGGAGAGAGGGGATCTACTCAAGGAAAAGCCCCCACGTGAAGATAGAGTACCTACAATTCCCTTTATTACTTCCTACTCTGTGCAACATATGAGTATAAAAAAGCTGATAAAAAGCATTGGCATATTTTGGGTAATGATCAGGTATTAAACACAGTTTTGCCTGACAAACCCAAGGTTATTTATAAGGGAGCCCTTTTGCTTAAGGATAGAGTGGCATGTCATATCCTTAGCCCTCTGTCTATCAAGAGAGGTTTTTTTCAGAACCTCACTGTTTTTTATCAGGGTAGGAGATGCTGGGTAATAGCTGCAGGCTTATGATTGCTTACCTTCCGGTAAGCACGTACTTTATGTGGTGGAGGTGCACGATTTTATGGTGGTGTTGGAAGTTTTTTCAAGAATTCACACAATCTGTGTCTTGTGGACTAATATATATACAGTATCTAACAAAAGTGAGTACAACCCTCACATTTTTGTAAATTTTTTATCCTTTTCATGTGACAACACTGAAGTAATGACACTTTGCTACAATGTAAAGTAGTGATTGTACAGTTTGTATAACAGTGTAAATTTGCTGTTCCCTCAAAATAACTCAGCACACAGCCATTAATGTCTAAACTGCTGGCAACAAAAGTGAGTACACCCCTAAGTGAAAATGTCCAAATTGGGCACAAAATGTCAATATTTTATGTGGCCACCATTATTTTCCAGCACTGCCTTAACCCTCTTGGGTATGGAGTTCACCAGAGCTTCACAGGTTGCCACTGGAGTCCTCTTCCACTCCTCCATGATGACATAATGGAGCTGGTGGATGTTAGAGACCTTGCACTCTTCCACCTTCTGTTTGAGGGTGCCCCAAAGATGCTCAATAGGGTTTAGCAGGGCCGTCTTTAATATGGTTTGGTTACTGGGCATACATTTTTTTTGCCCCCCCAATGCAATTTTGCTCCTCATCCCAACATCTCAAAATACAGACGCACACATACAATTATCTAAAAAAAAACACTTTGCAGACCCACTTCCCAGCAGTCCCACAGTGTGCTCAGTTCCTTTTCATGTCACAGCGCCCCATTACATTACAGATATTTTCACATAATAGTGCCCCTTTACACATCACAGCGCCCCCATTACATTGCAGCCATTGTCACATTACACATTCACATGTATGTAGGGTTTCCAGCTCCCCCCCCCAGAACAAACCCCCCCTCCATTAGTACAAATCCCCCCCAGGACAAACCACCCCCCCTCCAATAGGGTACATAAAAACACCTGGCGGCAGCTGGAGAGGACAGTGTGCACCGCCCGGGTGGAGAACAGATCGCAGCAGGCAGGAGTTAGATAGAGAGGAGGAGAACACATGTCAGGCACGGAACGCCCCCCCCCCCCAGCGTCATCACTGCTCGGCTGGTCTCTGATCTCCGGCTGCTTTGCTCTCCTTGTCTGACAGGAGGAGGGAGGGGGGGCGAGCTTGTGCAGAAAACAAGGTGGTGACCAGCGGAGAGAAAACCGCCTCTGGACACGGACAAGGAGAGGAGGAGGAGGAGGAGGAGGGAGGGAAGCCTAAGATCAGCCCTGACAGACTGTCTGTGTGTGTGGATTTTCTGCGCCAATTTGCGGGCAGCAAGCGGGCTTAACGGGCAGTTCTGCTTTGGGCCCCAAACAGTGACAGGGCCCTGGGCAGCTGCCCCGTTTGCCCTGCGGTAAAGATGGCCCTGGGGTTTAGGTCTGGAGACATGATTGGCCAGTCCATCCCCTTTACCCTCAGTTTCTTTAGCAAGGCAGTGGTCGTCTTGGAGGTGTGTTTGGGGTCGTTATCATGTTGGACTTCTGCCCTGCGGCCCAGTCTTCGAAAGGGAGGGTATCATGCTCTGCTTCAGTATATCACAGTACATGTTGGCATTCATGGTTCCCTCAATGAACTGTAGGTCCCCAGTGCCGGCAGTACTCATGCAGCCCCAGACCATGACACTCCCACCACAATGCTTGACTGTAGGCAAGACACACTTGTCTTTGTACTCCTCACCTGGTTGCCGCCACACACCGCTTGACACCATCTGAACCAAATAAGTTTATCTTGGTCTCATCAGACCACAGGACATGGTTCCAGTAATGCATGACCTTAGTCTGCTTGTCTTCAGCAAACTTTTTTGCAGGCATTCTTGTGCATCATTTTTAGAAGAGGCTTCCTTCTGTGATGACAGCCATGCAGACCAATTTGATGCAGTGTGCAGCGTATGGTCTGAGCACTGACAGGCTGACCCTCCACCCCTTCAACCTCTGCAGCAATGCTGGCAGCACTCATACGTCTATTTCCCAAAGACAACCTCTGGATATGATGCTGAGCACATGCACTCAACGTCTGTGGTTGACCATGGTGAGGCCTGTTCTGAGTGGAACCTGTCCTGTTAAACCACTGTATGGTCTTTGCCACCATACTGCAGCTCAGTTTTAGGGTCTTAGCAATCTTCTTATAGCCTAAGCCATCTTTATGTAGAGCAACAATTCTTTTTTTCAGATCCTCAGAGAGTTCTTTGCCATGAGGTGCCTTGTTGAACTTCCAGTGACCGGTATAAGAGCGTGAGAATGATAACACCAAATTCACCACACCTGCTCCCCATTCACACCCGAGACCTTGTAACACTAACGAGTCACATGACACCGGGGAGGGAAAATGGCTAATTGGGCCTAATTTGGACATTTTCACTTAGGGGTGTACTCACTTTTGTTGCCAGCAGTTTAGACATTAATGGCTGTGTGTTGAGTTATTTTGAGCCCGGTTTACTTAGCCCGGTGTTCTTTTATATATAATTAAAAAAAAACAATTGCTGCCTGAACAAATTAATTCCATTAACCGGTCTGTCTCCTCATTGATTTATGAAGAGAAAAAAGTTGACTCCAGGGGCAGGGGGGAGGGGAACGTAGAGTTCAAAACATTTCAAACACTAAAAAATATACACATGTAGCGCCGACACTTTTTTCAAAGTGCCCCGCTATATGTAAATTTTGTTTTTGCCCAGAACTGTAATGGAGTTTTGGGGTTAATTGTTCTAGGTTACACTTTGGCATCAGTTCGATTGGGCTGTATTAAGGTTCTGCCTGGTCATAGGTGAGGTGAGCACCTGTGACAGGCTGAGAATGCAGTCTGGTTGGATGCATTGGGTACCAATCTTTCCCCGGAGCCAATTAGTGGGGGCGTTTGGCCCGCTGTGTATTCCGGGAAGGGGTACTTAAGGTGCTGAAGTCACATGGGTCGGGGGTGGTGTTCCTGATTCCAGTCTGGACCAGCCCCATGAGGGGTCTCGGTCCAGGAGTGTCTACTGACTCCAGGGTCCTGGTCCTGCTGACCACCCCCACAGGCCCTCATGCTATGGGGTGGGAATCCATCCGTTTTCGAGCCTCGGAACTGGCCAGTTCGAGGCGCAGTGACTTAAGGAGAATTCTGAAGTGTTTCGGTGCCATCTCAGGATTGGAGGCCCAGCAACTCTACATGCGACCAGGGGAGGACTCAGGGGAGGGCCAGGCACGAGGCTGGCTGCTCGGTAAGAGCCTGGAAGCTGAGCTGCAAGGACACGAATTTGAATCCGCATTTCTTACGGTATCGCTGGGTCGGCTGCAAGATACAGGTGCTGTAAGAAAAAGTTCCTAACCTATCCTTTAGTTACAACTAAAGTTTCTGAGAGAGACTTTTGCATGTTCATTTAAGTTTCACAACCAAGTCTGTGGCAGAGACTTTTCAAATTCCAAATCACTTGTTGGCTACTAAATCTACAAGCAAGGATTTTTCCAACAGTCGAGTTGTCCAGTTGCGAGTGGCTACTCCCTGGATCATCTAGAGAGAGAGAGACATTTACTGAATGTCAGCAGTTCTAAAGTGCCTGAGCTTTATCACCCATACCCTCTATTCCCCACTGAGAGACTGTGTTCTGTTTCACCGTTATATGCAAATAAAAATCCTAAACAGGAATCCAGGTGTCAGTCTCTGCAATTACTGGGTATCAACCCTGGGAACCCCTAGACAAGAACGATGAGCTACAAGGAGGAGGTAATCGGTAAGCCCAGAAATCCATAGCCGCCCCGCAGGGGGTAAAGGCGATACACACAAATGCAAATAAATACACCTGTAACTACAATTATTATGTTTTAAAACATAAAACGTGCATAAATTCCAGTGCAAGTGAAATGATAAAAGTCCCAAAATGCGCATATAAACAGCAACAGTCCATGCATTGACCTGATGTGCATTCACATACCAGTTAACAAAATGCTTCCACCACCGTGTGCCACCATTCAGAGAAGCCACTTCCCAGATAGTATGGACCATTATGCTAAAAATGGTCAAACACACTCAGGTTGAATAATCAACCAATGGCCTCCTGGACAGAACTGTATGAAGCACCTCGACCTTCGGATGTCACCATGAGTTTAGAAGTATTTTAGCACACAAAGCAAAGATAGCACTCTGTCTTCTCTGTAGGACTAAACAAATTTGGTTTGATTGAGCCCTACTCTGTACATTTCTTGAGCAAAGTCTCTCATTACAGTTAATGCTTCTCTTTGGTAATGGCAGCACAGTGATTCTTCAACAGGAAGCTTCCTGATGACACATGTATGTAGAGGCTTCTGGGTAATTCCTGGCGTCACTTCCTGTCCCATACTAACACCAGATCGAGGCTTGGAACGCATGTTGATCCCAGGAAATGAAGCGGTGGAGCTAAATCCTAAAACACACTAGTGGAAAAACTCAGTGCCGGTCTAAAGGCTTTTTAATTGTGAGTGCACATTTTATATATTTTGGATGTTATCTTATTGGTTCAAATACATTTTTATATAAGTATGTTGCGCAATGATGGATATTTACTTCTTATGAGACAAAAAAGACTGGCATGGAGACATGAGGAGTAACTAGTGGCAACCTAGTTGGAGGAACACCAGGAAAGCTTAGGACTTGATAACCAGCTTAGGCTAGAGCCAGGTTATATTTACAGTGGCCACATCGGGATCATAGGTTTAGAGATCCTGTTGCATGCCGTATTAGAAACTAGTAAGGAGGTACTAAAGCGAAGAGTAGATAGGCCGACTCTGAGTTACAGTGCCAGAGCTCCTGTGCCAAATCACAGTTCCTGCCGGTGAGAAACTCCCTACAATACTGGTTGGACAACAGTTGGAGCATCTCCACCATGACCACCATGACCATGTGACCAGGTATATGTGCACAATTCCACCAGGAATTTTTTACCTTATAGCTTAACATAAAATACCTTAAAATACTTTTTTACCTTATAGAAGTTTAGAGCAACCGCAGTATCCCACCTAACACTTGCTTAAACTTCCAGCCAGTGAGCAGGCACAATTACCATTATAAAAACACCCCTGACGTAGGCACTACATTTCCAAAGATGCCTGCTCCGTATACATAGACTTTCTGCTGGCCCCTCCTGCTTCAGATTCCCACAGCTGTCAATCTAGAGCTGGTAAGTGGGCATCCACATTGTTTCTTAGCAGCCTGTCTGTGTTGCTGTAGTTTCAGATGGAGGTGAGCACAATGGGTGGCAACACTGGAGCTCCAGGGAGACCCTGCAAGGCACCATAGACACCCCATATAAGAAGGTGTAGTGCCCAATATCTTCAAGCAGATCTTCTTTAGCAAGGAGAGACCTAGGAAGAAAATGACTGAGAATGTGTCTAAGCAAGTAGGTGAGGCTAAGAAAATATTAGAAAATGTTTTAAAGGTTAAATAACACTTTTTTAATTTTCCTTCTTTTACGTTGCTTTTTGGTATTCCTGCAGTCTCATTTACAAGTTCTAATCATTTTTATTCAATCTGAAATAACACATATTTAACAGAAAGCAATAATGTTGACATCCATAATTAATATTCAATCATTTTTTAATAATATGTAATGCAGTCAAAATTTACACTGTGGTTTTAAAGTTCCACCATTAAATATTTAAACAAGGAGATGGGAAGTAGATAAAAGTATTGTGAAGACGGCTAAATGAAAGAATAAAGTACTTTAGAACAATGACACATGTCTAGATGTGTTCTATATTTAATTGTCTTTTAGCTAGGCTGCCCAATCTGCCTTCAAGTGTCATAATAGCTTTACAACTGAAAATGTTAAAGGCATGCTTAAGACTTACCCAAAACAGATATTTAAAGAGAAATTTCACTGGGAAGCTGTTCCCAAAAAAGAGTTTGCAGTGGGCAAATGACTAGTCACCAGTATTGCCTGTGGTCTCCCTGCAGCTACTCATTTCCCATCATGCCTTGTTCTTCACTTTGTCTCTCTATGGAGGTGGCCATCCTGGTAGAAGCTAGGCATTGCTTCCTCATGTAAGAGTCTCCAGGAAGAACAGCGAGCAGCACAAAAGTTACATCAGTAATTCTCACTCCACATCTCCTGAGACGAGCAGTCAGAGGCAGCAGTGCCTTCAGTTTCGCACTGCAGGGTTTAGGGGACTTGGGAGGGTCTAGGAAAACTCACATACAAGGAAGTTCACTACTATTTTTCAGAACAAATTCAAGATAAAAGTTACATTTCAGGGAAATGTTTTAGCACAATTAGCATTGAACCAGCGCATTGAATGGAAATATCTGGCCAGATCCCCACATCCACACATTTGAGGTGGATTCCTCCCACTGAGCTATTATATTCTGACAGCGGGAAGACTTCCCTCTGTTAGAATACACTAATCACCATTGCAGGCTATAGACTGTGGTGCTGATTGGGTAAAAAGGTCTGACAAGGCAGTTGCACAGAAGCTATAGCCGCTAGCAATAATCACCATGTTCTCCCCACAGGGACGGCTCCTCATCCCCCCCCCTATCTGAATATATGTAGCTATACCCCCAAAGGAGCTGCTTTTGTTAGTTCAGTCCGTTACTCTGCCTCTCAACCCTAAAAACAGTCTCAGCCCCTTCTGGCAGACCTGCCAATAGTGTAAGTGCAATGACCAATGAGAAACACACACGTTATGATAAAACACAGAAATTGTCTTTACTGCAATATTTCTGTTGAAGAATCACAAACAGTAATAGTATATAGTCAAGTAATCATCTAGAGATCAATAACTGAGATTTAAGAGCAATATAGCTCTCAATCCTATATTCAAGTTGCTTTCAGGGGATTCCAAACCTGAGAACTTCCCCAAGAGCAGAGGCACACTTAAATGGTAAATAAAGCACAATATGACACTTTAAATCAGATTGGTTACCTCTACTCAAGTCGGCTCTTTGAGTTCAGGCAGGAGGAGAGCAAAGGAATGACTCCCTTTGTGTCAAGCCTCTCTCTACTGTCCCCTGACACCACAGGCCCAACTTTACACACCTATTCAAGTCAGCAGGTAGTGGCTTAACTTTATAGATAAACTTTCCCACACACCCAATACATAGGCAACGTCTCGAACATGTGTGTGCGGATCCATATGACGCTAACAGCTTCAGTCCTTTTTAAAGCAAAGATAAGCTTTGGTGTCTTCAGCTAGCCACTTTCGCTGGTGCACTTAAACTCCTGGGTAACAGGGCAAACAATATAACTGGCCCATATTATCTAGTGAAACAGACAGGATTTTGTTCAACAAGGTGAGAGGACAATAGTGTCTGTATACAATGTCCCAGAAATGGATAGCCTTATCCTTTATCCCTGTAGCACTACAAGTGTCAGCAAGATGACTACCTGCAATAATGTTTGTATACAGTGTTCAAATAACTCTTCCTGTAGTGCAGTGTCTCTGTTCCCTGCAGATGGGCAGAAATGCCCTCTCGCTAAATCCTGCGATCAGGGCCCAAGCAAACGTCCTGGAACAGGCAGGCCTTCATGGCGTTCCGACCGGTCCCCTTACACTGAAACAGTTCTCCGTTGGTGGAGATGCACCTCAATATTCGCCTGGGATTTCCCTCTCTCAGGCTGGACATCCCAACTCGCGGTGGAGGACTGAATCGAGCGGGGTGATCATCTAAAGCCCCATACACACGGTCGGACAATCCGCGGACCAGGTCAGTCGGACTTTGTCCGACGTACTTTGTCCGATGTTGGCGTTGCGTACACACGGTCGGACAAAGTTGTCGGAATATCCGGTCCGGAAGAACGTCGTGACGTAAGTCGTCGTCCACGAGATTAGAAAAGGGAAGTTCAGCACCACGTCAGGCACCCGTTGGGCTCCTTCTGCTGATCCCGTGTTTATCGAGAGTTAGTGGAAGTTTGGTGACTTCAGATTCGCGCTTCTCAGTTTTCTGACTCAGATCGTTACTGCTCTTCAGTTTGTGCTTGTCGTGCGTATCTGTTTATTAGTGCGTGTAGTCAGTTCGCATTTGTTGGTCATTGCGGCCTATATCTTGATATAGGACGCTTTGATTTGCACTGCTTATTGTCTGCTCGTTGCTGGTATTCACTTCGTTCTTTCAGGCCTTGCTGTTTATCGGTGCTTTCTGTTTGTCCGTTCTGACCAGCCGACCTTTTGTGACCTTCTGAGCGATGTTTCCCGTGCGTACTCGTCGCCGAGTTCGTGCTGTACGCGGAATTGGTGTCGGGCTTTTAGCTTTGACCCAAGACCCGTCCATGAACAGAGTGACGAGGAGTATGTGGACCAAGAATTGGTTGCTTCAGCGTGACCAGTTCTCGCACATGCCTTTGCTTCGTGAGATCCGGGAGAATAATCCTGATGATTTCAGGAACTTTCTCAGGATGACGGACCCCGATTTTCACCGTCTTTTGGCTTTGCTGACCCCCTTTATCAGCCGGCAGGATACCTGCATGAGACAAGCCATTACTCCGGAGCAGAGGCTTGTTGCCACGTTGAGGTACTTGGCGACAGGGAGAAGTCTTCAGGATTTGAAGTTCTCTTCAGGTATCTCTCCCCAGGCCCTGGGAATCATTATTCCAGAGACCTGTTCTGCCATCATTCAGGTCCTGCAGGAGGACTATATTAAGGTAACATTTCTACTTTACTATTCCCTTCTATGTATGCTCTGTTTGCGAATGACTTGTATTTTTGACCTCCTTCCCTAATTACCATGATTGCAATATGCTCTAATATGCTGTGCCCCTTTTCTCCTTCATGCATTTTTCCCTTCACTTACCTCACCAGCATGCTCTTCTGCCCCAATAGACACCTATGGCCTAGTCACTTAAGCAATGTCTTTTGTCTGCTGCATAGTATTGTTTGCCCCCAAACACCCCCTAAAATATGCACAAATGTTTGCTGTGTGGTTTACTTCATGTAGAGCCCCCTTTTTTTGTTCTTTTGGTGGGGGGGGGGGGCAAACTCATTAGGAACCCCCTCCCCCAACTGCTCTGTCAGATGGTACCAATCCTTTATCTGCTGGCTTTCCCAAGGTCCATACACACTATATACCTACCTCTTTATAGTGCGCATCTTTAGGGATGAATTCAGCAAAGCATGTAGTGCAAGGGACTGCCTCCATACATTCCATTTCCTATTTTTTTGTCTTCTTTCCCTCCTATTAGCTTGCTTGGTAATTTAATAATGTCACACTGTGCCTGCCTTTTTTTGGGGGGGGGGGGGGGGGTTGAAATGTTATTTGATCTTTACTGTGGCCTGCCAATAGTGTTAAGTACAGAGGGTCTGGCCAAACTAGCCCACATTATTGAGCCATTTGCCAATCAATGAAGTGCAGAGGGTTAGCTGTCCACCACCCCCCCCCCCCAAAAAACCCCTAGTTATTGCCAATGGCCCATCAGAAGTGGGGGGATTGATGGGGGGGTGAGTAATCTGTGAAGGGGAGCCTCTACTTTTCTGTGCAAATACTTTCCAGCCTCCAATTTTAGACAATGCTCTTGTTCCAAGATGTTGATTGTCTAATCTGCTTGCAATGTTTAGGTGCAAAGTGACTAATTTTTTTTTCTTGTTTCACTCCACAGTTCCCTTCCACGCCACAGGAATGGCAGACTGTGGCCTCCCACTTTGCCAGCCGTTGGGACTTTCCTAACTGCGGAGGGGCAATTGATGGGAAACACGTCCGCATCGTCCCACCGCCCAACTCGGGGTCCTACTATTATAATTATAAAGGGTTTAATAGTGTAGTGATGTTGGCGGTGGTGTCGGCAACATACGAGTTTATGTATGTGGACGTGGGGATGAACGGCCGGATATCGGATGGTGGGGCCATTACGCACACGGAGTTCTACTGGCGTCTCCAAAGTGGCAGTCTGTGCTTGCCACCTCCAGAGGAGAATGCCGAAGGACTCCCCTTCGTCTTTGTCGCAGATGAAGCGTTTGCGTTGACTCCCCATGTGATGAGGCCGTTCCCGATGAGGACCCTCACCCCGGACCAGAGGGTCTTCAACTACAGGCTGTCCAGAGCCAGAAGAGTTGTCGAGAACGCTTTTGGCATCCTGGCCAGCCGCTTCCGCCTGTTCCTGACGGCATTTAACTTGGCGGAATACAAACTGAACCACATAGTTCTTGCCTGTTGCATATTGCACAACTTCCTCAAAAGACATAACAGGAACTATGTGGTGCCCGTTGGCCCAGATGTGGAGGGCCCTCCAAATGCCGAACTCACAGCCCTTCGAGTGGCACGTCCAGGCTTGCCCCCTCTAAATGCCCGTGTGGTCCGGGACCAATATATGCAGTACTTTGTGGGTAGGGGGGCCATTGCTCTGCCTGACGATGTGTGAGAGGCATTTTTTAATAAATCTGATATTTTAACCAACCTATGATTTCATGTCATTTCAGTCTTCTTTTTAGCTTATTTTACTTTGACATTTTTTCCCTTTGCCTTCGACAGTGGGAATGCACTTTCTGGGCAAAAGGAGGTAACTGTCTCTTCTTCCCAAAAAGATTATTCTCATGTTGTGTGTTTGCTACCTAATCTTTGGTCTAGAGAAGGTTTGTACTGCATAACTGACACCCAAAATACTCCTTTTCATCACCAGGTCTGACATGTGTGTATTCTCCAAAATGCTGTGCTCCGTGTTTTCGTACAAAGCACTGTGGGTGTCATTTACATAAGTCAAATCCGCTATGCTCTACAAGTGCATTGAAAAAGTTCCCCGGGAAAGAAAATTGGAGTGCAAAGTGGATTTGCCTTTAGTAAATAACACCCATTGCCCCCCATATCCTTTTCATTTTACATACATAATGCATTGTGTTTTTTAAATAAGGAAGCCACACATTTAGAAAAATAAAAGTTTACTAGGAAAACATTCCCAAGTGCGTTTACAATCTTCACGCCAAAACTGACAACATCTTGGTTATTTACAACATTGTTTACAAACATTCCGCAATTGGTAAAACCAGGCATGGAGCAAAACAGAACCTAGGAACTTGGAAAGTTCAACTTTGTAAAGTGAAGACAAGATCAGACATGACTATATGTTCAAAGTGTGTTTGATCTTGCCTTCATCACATGGGGGGGTCACCCCCGAAAAGTGGAAATTTGGAACATGCACACAATTTGGGTCTGAAAATGGTCATTAGATGGGAAAACACATGCCTAGAAGCTTCAAAAGTGCCATTTTCCATCATGGGGATGAATGGACGTTTTTTGGGGGTGCAACCCCTTCACCACAACCACTTTCGTAGTTCGTAAAGTGTTTGCACCCCCAAAAAAACGTTGCCATTCATCCACCATGGTGGGAGCTAGCACATGTGGACACAATGTGTGCATGTTCCAAATTTCAGACAGTTTTTAAGTTGCAAATGTGTTCAGAAGCAGGCACAAATGTGTGTTAATTACTTGGTGCGTTTTCATATTTTTCCTAAAACATCAATGATGTTCTTCAATTTTTGTTGAACATCATTGATGTTTTGCTTTATGTAATCTAGATCTCTATTGCAGACCATTATCTCCCCGATGAGTACGTGGGCACTCTCTGTGGTAAAGTGCGATTTTTCTTCCACAACATCCACGTCACCTAAAAACCACAAACAAACAAAAATGGGGTGTTGGAAATGAGGCAGCCATACATGGATTAGCTTACCAGTAGCTGTGTTCTCACACACTCACCTGTTGTGGTGACAATTTCTCCAAGTTCGATGATCTCTCCTTCCTCCTCCTCCTCCTCTGCTTCTGCTCTTTCCCCTTTTTTGGGAGGTGTTGGTTTGGGGGTTTCCTCAGACGGCCCAAGTTTTCGCTCCCCTATGAGAATGTCCAAAAGGAAGATTTAGCAACACAAACTATTGAGGGCAGAAATAGGAAATGACAAACATTGCTTGAAAGTGACGGACACTATTTTAGTTTGGCCAGTTACAAATGTCAACTACATGAATGTAGTCACTTTGTAAAGGTGCTAAACTGACTAGCTTTTTGGTAGAAGTTTGTGTGATGGAGACCCCCCTCTAGTATCCACTGGAGCACATGTGTGGAAAAGGCTAATAAAAAGGGGGTTTGGGTGTCCCAGCACTAGTGCTCTCGAGTCCAGATGGGTAAACAGCTACTGGGTGACCTCTCCTTTACATTGAATAAATTGGCTTTACATTCTGGATGACATTTCTAGGGAGAACAAACTTCCTTTCCCCCAAAAAAACACCAAACATCGTATTATAAGTGGCCGCACGATCGAGGTTGCGTACGATCGAATGGACACACACACGACCATGACAGTGGCAGAAAGATCGAGGCTGAGTACGATCGAATGCACAGACGAACATGAAAGTGGCCATTTTGGAATGTACAACTTTGTAAAAATCAAACCACATGGAGCAGTATGCAAGCAAGAAATCAAACACAAAACACAACTACTTACTTTTTTGAAGAATTCTCTTGATCTTTCTGTACTGATCGGCCTCCCTCAGTTTCAGGTCTGACCAGCGTTTCCTCAGTTGCTCCTTGGATCGTTGTACCCCAAAATGATTGTACAGCCTTCTCACAACTTTAGACATGATCTTGGCCTTGCAGACATTGGGGTTGAGGTAAGGCCCATACTTCCCATCATAGTCGCTCCTCTTTAATATGTCCACCATCTCCAACATTTCTCCAAATGACATATTGGAGGCCTTGAATTTCAGGCTCCGGGATCGGGACGTTTCTGCCTCCGGCCTTTCCTCGTCCTCCTCCTCGTTGGGGGGATATTTGGGGCGCACCTGCTGTGTCCCCGCCATGTGCTCTCCCCACTGCGCCGTAAAGAGAAGGGGTGGGGAATAGACGAGAAAGATCGTCAGGGGCGGGCGGAGTTTGACGCATGCGCACTGTATATAAAACGTCACACGCCTGTGTCGTAGCCACGATCTGGGAGACGAGGGGAGAGAAAGCTCACGCACGAGACGATCGCTACAAACGAAGGTACAATTTGACGTTGGTACATAACTAGCCTAGACTGATTAGAACTTGAGGCTTCTTTATGGAGAAGATTAGGAGAGTTTAGGCTGACATTATTTATATTGTTTTGTGTGGCGTTGTGTCTTGCAGAGGTGATGGAGGCGTTCTACAACGTGAGCTTTCTCCCACACTTCATTGATAAATACCGGCAATTCCCCCTCTTATGGCAGGCAAAACACAGGGATTATAGCAACAGACCAAAGAGGTACGCAGCCCTGCTGAAACTGGTGGCATTTGTAAAGCCTACCCTGCCCATGGCAACCGTCGCAAACTTAAAAGTGAAGATCAACAACATGAAGACTACCTATTTCCGGGAGCGCAATAAGGTCCTGAAGTCACAAGCATCTGGAGCTGCAGCAGCTGATGTCCATGTCCCCACGCTCTGGTACTATGACAGGCTCCACTTTCTCAAAGACCAGGCTACTGTCAGGAAGTCACTCTCGACTCTTCCTTGCACGCGTCCTTCCACGCACGCCACCCCTGATGAGGCTTCCGAGGACCAACCTGGGCCTTCCAGTCAGGAATATGTGCAGGTGCCCAGCTTGTTCCAGGTATAGTAGTTTTGGAACCAGTTTGTTGAATAATGAATGATGTTCAGTTAATTCAGGATCCCCAATTGCTTATTTCCTAACGTGATTGACATATCAACAGACAGTGGTGTGGGAGACATTTTTGGGAAGAATCTAAACTGCAGGGCTGAGAATTGTATGGTTTTGTATTTGAAAACATTTTGCAACAGTCACTAGATGAGAATTGTGTGTGTTTGATGAACAAATAACTGAAACTATGTCCCTTTTTCATACACAGGAAGACCTCAGCCAGGAGGTGGCTGTGGAAGGTGGCAGTCAGGAGGAGGCAGGGGGTAGTGGCAGCCAAGAGGGGGGTAGGCGTAGGAGCCTGACTGTCTCCCAAGTCTCTCCCCTCCGCCTTCCCTACAGAAGGGCGAAAAACATGGGGGAGGTGGGAGAGTCAGCGCTCCAGCTGATAAAAGATGCCTCAGCCTCCCTCTATGCCACACCCACCTACGAGGAGGCCTTTGCCTCCTTGGTTACAAGTAAATTTACGGGTATGGAGGCGGGGCAACGCAGCATGTGTGAGGAGGTCATCCTCAAAATACTAAATGAGGGGATGGCTGGGGAGATGACTCCCCTCACACATGTTTGCGAGAGTGACCTTGCTCCGCCTCCTCCTCCTCCTTCTGCCACCCCACCAGCACCAGCA
This sequence comes from Lithobates sylvaticus, assembly GCA_028564925.1. NCBI lineage: Eukaryota > Metazoa > Chordata > Amphibia > Anura > Ranidae > Lithobates > Lithobates sylvaticus. The sequence continues at coordinate 146,622,522 of CM053029.1, read as the reverse complement.
CCACGGCGTGGAAGGAAGCGTACAAGGAAGACAAGAGAGTGACAACCTGGACTCAGTCTGGTCTGAGAGAAGATGGAGCCTCTCGTAGTACCAGAGCCTGGGGACCTAGATGGCATCTGCTGCAGTTCCGGATGTTTTGGACTTCAGGACCAGATTGCGCTCCCTTATTATTTAGATAGGTAGTCTTCATGCCCCCAATTGTTTAAGTCTGTAAAATGATGGTTGCCATGGGTGTCCAAGGCTTTGCAAATTCCCCAAGTTTCACCATGGCTGCGTTCCTCTTTGGTCTGTTGCTGAGACCTAAATAAAGGTTTTTTTGATTTGAAATAATCATTGACTATTGTGTTTTACTTTTCTACAATGACAGTTTTTCTTGGAGTAGGCAGGTACATTTCACTAATCCTAGAATTAACAAGGGGCACCAACAACCAACAAACTCCTAGTAAATGTAAGCAAGAAATACAAATGTTAATAATGTGGTTTTGCTAAGTTGAGACATACAAACCCCCTCCAAAAAAAAAAAAAAAAAAAACTCCTTCAAATATGTATTCCCCCAAAAAAAAAAAAACTGGGTAAAAAAATAAGAAAGATTGTATTACGATCTGAGTAAAAATAAACATGTAGTGTATAAATGCTGCAAAGTAATAAAGAAGTAAGTTTGTGAGAAGTGCGGGTGAATAGGAGCAGCTAAAAGATGTCATTCTTGTTGCATTGTAAAGAAAAAGAGAATGCGCTGCATTAAAGACATTTTAACATTGCAGCGTGACGAATGTGCTGTGTCGATTAGGAAAGGTAGTTTTACCTGACCGAGCGCTTCCGTCACAGAATTTCTTCTGAGCATGCGTAGCACTTTGTCCGTCGGACAAGCGTACACACGCTCGGATTTGGTGTGATCGGACCGGGTTGACGGGAAATCTTTCCAGCAGGAGATAAGACTTTGTCCGACGGACAAACCGACGAACACTGTCCGATGGTGCATACACACGGTCTGATTTTTCAACAACCTTGTCCGATCGGACCAAATTGATGAAAAAGTCCGACCGTGTGTATGGGGCTTAAGAGACAGCACCTCTCCCTCAGGTCTGGTCTCTTTACTCCCACATGGCTGACTGAACATTTACCTCAGGACACAAAATGGAGTTTTTTACTTTCCTGTCAGTAAAGCCTGCTGGAATTTGTATTTCTCCCTGTATACCAGTCTATGGGGCCATTTTGTGTGGGAACTGCATGTCCCAGAATCCATTGCTGCTCTCCCTTCAGTTCAGTACGATCTCTTCCATTGGCTGTTGTAACGGTGCCTTTAATCGATTTTCTTCTTCTGGCCAATAGGGGTACAAGAGAGACCACTGAATGCAGAGATCTGTGTGTGTATCAGCTCACATTACATTAACTCAGTCAGTGAAAGCAGGTTTTCTTTCTGGGGGCTATCCCCCTCTCCATGACTAATCATCATATATCGTGGATTTATGTGTATTAGGTGAGTTTTTTTGGCATTGTCTCTTCTGATGATCCCCTCTCTTCCCCTCTCCCTTTTTTTTCTTCTCCCATCCCAATTACTTCGCTATCTTCAATGTGCATGCTTCAATCTTAAAATTATGCATGCGTTTTGTTAATTTCAGTTGTCCTTCTCCAGGCGTAGATCCTGAGGAAGCAAATATTGTGAAACGCGCTGATACTAAATGCTTGTTATATATCATTGTATGTATTGATGAAACCGGACTTTCTTGTTATGAAACACAAAATATATAGTCTTTTATAAAAAATTGTTGCTTATTTGTGTTTCCTATTGTTAGGCACAAGTCCCTTCGTTAGTTGGACATCTACACCATTGGGGTCATGTACTAGGAAGTGCAGTTTGAAAAAAACTATGATAACTGTCAAAATGTACACATTAAATAAAGCAATGCGTATAAATATATAAAAATATTTTTATAACATAATATAATTTATTTTTTATACATTTATACACATTGGTTTATTTAGTGTGTACATTTTGACACTTACCATAGTTTTTTAAGCGCTGCACTTTCTAGTACAGTTTTTATCAAAGGTTTGGGCATATTCACCTTTTAGTGCCAGCAGCTGTTTTATTGCCACAAAGCACCAGCTTTTTTGCTATATTTATTCAGGACATGTGACCCCTGTGATTGGCTGTCACAACGGTCACATGATCAGAAAGCTATGATCGCAAGTATGTATCAGGATCTTTCCGGTCCCCACCGGTGACTGTGCTGAGAGCAGCAAATATGCAGCCTTTCAGCGTTAGAGAACACCCGCCGAGAGGCTGCCTATATTTGTGTACCATCGGTGGGAAGAGGTTAAAAATCAGATTACATGCTCACTGTAAATATATGGCTAAATATATGGCTATTAAAGCGGAAGTAAACCCATCGATTTAACAGTTTAAAAAAAAAGGCCTGCCGGGAATGCTAACTGCACATTGGCTGTGCTCTCAACCAAACAGTCAAACCATCCAATGGCTGGTGTCATAACGGATCACATGTGCAGCACTGTGGCAGTTGAAGATTAAACAGAGGCAAAGATGGCAGCTTCCTTGGCTGAAAACGATAGGGGGGTTTACTTCCACTTTAACCAGTTTAGCTTTCACTCTCGTACACCCCTAATGGACCAGAGCAATTTTCACATTTCTGCTATGGGCTTGTTTATTTAGCAAAAGTCTAAATTTTATTTTATAATTTGTCTCATTTAAAATGACAATACCATTTCAATGGTACAAAGCACTGCAAAGCTATTTAAAAATTCCAATATTGCACTTTTTTATTCAATCTTAAAAAAATTAACAAACAAAACATTATTGGTTAAAAAATCATCAGGAAAATAATTGGGGGAGAAGAAGAAGTAAATTAGGGCTGATTAGGGTACACAAAGGGTCAATAAGGGGTTAAATAGGAACAATGTGTATTTGCAAAAAAAATTTAATATATATTTAAAGCAGAACTGTACCCATAACAACTTGATAAAAATAATGATGGTTAGCAAGGAACATACACGCCACATTAATAATTATGCTACCACAGTTTGCGTGTGTTGAAAATTGCCTCCAGCATTGCTCCTGTTTCTTCTTGCCGGAGGATGCCATTTTGCTGAAGCCTAGAGCCCCTGAACAGCAGTAAATCATAAACTAAGACTAAGCCCATCGATTTAACTGTTTCATTCCTGGAATGCCGGGATCGCTAACTATCAAGTTTCCTTGTTTCCTCAGCCAAACTGTCAAACCATCTAAAGTCTGGTGTCATAACTGATCACATGTGCAGTACCCTGGCAGATCAAACAGAAGCAGCTTCCTTGGCTGTACATGATAGGAGGGTTTAATTCTGCTTTAAGGCTGTCAGCAGATCAGCCTCTACAAACTTGGCAGTGCCTAAAAATTGAGAGAAACTGAGCATGTGCAGAGCAGGCATTACTGGATTTAAAACAGTATAGGCACTTATTTTTAATGTTTTACATAGCTATACCTGCAAAAGGGACCAACCTAATGTCATCTAGCAGGACTTTATTTTCTGACTAAAGTTGCACTTGCCGACCGCCGCACACACACATATACGTCGGCACAATGGCTCGTACAGGCAAATGGGCGTACCTGTACGTCCCTTTGAATTTGCGGCCTTGCGGGCGCGGTCCGCGGGAGTGTGCCTGCAGGTCCTACAAACTCGATGTTCACCGGCGGCCTGCGATCATGAGACGGAGAGGCAGAACGGGGAGATGTAAACAAGGCATTTCCCTGTTCTGCCTAGTGACATGACTGGGATCTACTGCTCCCTGTGACAGGGAGCAGTGATCGCTGTCATGTGAGTAGTAGCCCACCCCCCCCACAGTTAGAATCACTCCCTAGGACACACTTAACCCCTTGATAGCCCCCTAGTGTTTAACCCCTTCCCTGGCTATTTATAGCACTGATCGCTGTAATAAGGACAATGGTCCCAAAACAGTGTCAAAAGTGTCCGATGTGTCCGCCATTATGTCGCAGTCCCGATAAAAATTGCAGATCATTGCCATTATTAGTAATAAAAAAAAAAATAATAATAATAAAAAAAATGCCATAAATGTATCCCCTATTTTGTAAACGCTATAACTTTTGCGCAAACTAATCAATATACGCTTATTGCGTTTTTTTTTACCAAAATATGTAGAAGAATACATATCGGGCTAAACTGAGGAAAACATTTTTTTTATATATATTTTTTGGAGATATTTATTATAGCAAACAGTAAAAAATATAGTCTTCAAAATTGGCGCTATTTTTTTGTTTATATCGTAAAAAAAAAAAAAAAAAGCAGAGATGTTCAAATACCACCAAAAGAAAGCTCTATTTGTGGGGAAAAAAGGACATCACTTTTGTTTGGGTACAACATCGCAGGACCGCGCAATTGTCAGCTTAAGCGACGCATTCCCGAATTGCAAAAAATGCTCTGGTCGGGAAGGGGGTAAATCCTTCCGGGGCTGAAGTGGTTAAAGAAGTTTTTGTTTATTTTACTTGTCAGGTTGCATAAACTGACATCATATGCAGATTAAAATGTATATATACTAAAGCGCTGATGTCAAATTGTGAACCAAAAAAATATATTAAGATGAACAAATGATGGTGACTGCTATTATTGTGTTATGTGCTGATATCACAAAAAAGTAAATATATAAAAAGTTAATAAAGCGCTACCATCAACCTTAATATAGCACAGTGATCCAATAAATAATGTGATCCAATAAAAGATATGATCCTATAAAAGATAAATAAACAAATTATATATATATATATATATATATATATATATATATATATATATATATATATATGTCCAGTGAACCACACTAAATATAAATTAATTACCGTTCTTCAAAATTGCTTGTAAATTTCTGGAGATACTGGGAAAAAGTCAGATACCACTCATTTGTAAGATAAAACACAGAAGGACAACGATACCCAAATGATCAGGTGTGTAGTCTCTTATGATGTTCACATGTGGTGGATTGCTTTCAAACCTTCATTGCTTTCAATCCTTCATAGATCGATATTGCTCAAACAAAAGAAAAGACATACCTTATTGCGCAAATAAATAAACTAAAAACAACATGTGGGTAATAAAAACACAATTGCGCTCACACATGCCCCGCAATAAGATCGCATTTAAGAAGGTCAGTTGCATATATTCAGAGACAATCTCCTCACTTAGCTGTTCCTGCTCACACAGCACTGGGGTAACTGGTTCCTCCTACGCGTTACATCACTGGCATGTGACTTTTTCAAGATTAAAGCGCATCCCTTTGATCTGCAGATTAATAAAACAGAATACATACAAAAGTAACACTGTTACTTTGTATCTTTCCCCTCACTTTAATTTGAACAATGTTTATTAACACTGTGTCAGGCAGTCCATTTTAACAGCATTAACTTCTACAGCTGCTATATTTACCTTGTACACAGCAACTCCCTGCTATCATTTTGACAGCTGAGAATTGTTGGCATGTGTGAAGTGGGGGCTGGATTGAAAATGGGACAGAAAAACAGGGTGTACTACACATACCCTGTGTACTATGTAGCACGCCCAAATTCCACAACAGCGAACATATTACAGCGCACACATTCAAGAATGACATTTCATGCAGGGCTAGTTAAAAACACCTGAACATATTCAAAAAATACGGGGGTTTCATTCTATTACTAGGGTAGGACCCACTAATTCGGGGTACTTTGTCGCAGTAAGTGGGCTTAGCACTATATAACTATATAGTGTGACCAAACCCCCGTATTTTTTTGAATATGCTCAGGTGTTTTTAACTAGCCCTGCAGGAAATGTCATCCTTGAATGTGTGCGCTGTAATATGTTCGCTATTGTTTGGGAAGGCGCGCAGTGACGTCACCACGCTCAGGAGGACGGGCTACAGGATCCGACCGGCCGGCGGATTTGTTTTATGCTCAAGTTTGAATGTGAGTTTACCTTTGTTGTTAAATAAAATATTCGATACTGATTTACGCTATGGGTACCCCCTCTCTTCCTTTATACAACGATTCATTGCTGAGTTTATGACCTGAGTATCGGGAGGAGCAAGGGACGTTTGATCCATATCACTTACCGGTTGATCGCAGGACTTCATCGCCTGGATATCCATAGCCATCATTACAGAGCCTTATATGCTCTGCCTTCTGGTAAGAGCATAGCATTACTGGTGGAGGGATCCTATATCACCTATCGTATCACTTCACTGCGGTGCTGACATTTTGATTACCTTGGATGTGGACATTGTCTCTAGCTTATGCTCCATGTACCCCAGTCACCTTTAACTGTGTGCTTATTAACATTTCAGCTACATTTGGACTCATAACCTAAGTACTGGGCATAGGGATTTGGCTGAATTATCCCTGTCTGATATATAATAATTTTTTGTTTTGTTTTTCTGGCGCTGCTTCCTTTTTTCTCCTTGCTGATGCTTAGTGTGTGTATCCCACCTTGAGCGGCTGCCTGTTTTTTGCTCTTTTTTGGTTTTAATATTTAATTTGTATTTATGTGCATTATTAGCGCGGTTTTAACTTTTTTCCATTTTGCCTCGCTATTGTTTGTTGGTCTTATGGCAGCACCATCTTGAATCTAAACGCATTAGGGTGTGCTTCCCAAATATGTTTTTGCAAATTCCACAACAGGCTAAAGAAGTACATTGGATTTGGAAAGAATACAGTAATAAAAGCAATTTGAAGGGCTGTGATGTATGTTTATAATTGTTTCTTTCCTCCAGGAAGTTTGACAATTGTCTCTTGCTGAGATTGTGATCCGTGACTCACAATGAATTTGAGCACAAATCAGTCAGCCCCGTAGACTAGAGGACTAGAGAAGATTAGGTTATAGCACATATTTCTATAGGACTGTCTATAGCTAGGCTCCCAAGGCACAATGAAGACACAATTTCCGAAAACAACAAAGCCGTCTCTGTTTCTGTAAAAATTATGATATAATTGTGTCTGAAAAATGCTAATTTGGATCGCACAGCAAGGTAATGCCTTCATCCCGCAGCTACAGCAAAACATTCTAATCCACCGCTATTTCAGGATACAAAAAAGAAGATAGAAGGGGAGGACATCCATCTGCCATTTTGAACAGGAGCTTGCTGTTGCATATTAACACACGCTGACATGCAGCGGGCGGGCGGTCAAGCTTTTTTTTTTTTTTTTTTTTTTTTTAAAACTCATTTCCATTGTAAACAGTGCAGATATTATCCACTTTGTCAAGTCAGGCTACATCCCATTTGCTTTCCAAGTCCTTCATTAAAGCTTTGAAGAAAATGCAACTCAACAAGTTCTGAGCACATAAATCACAGCACAATCCGGCACATCATTTTACTCCTGATTACACAAGGTTTCACTGTATTTGCTGGCAAAATAGCACAAAGGAAAACAATTCAATGCTTCGTTTGCATTGCTGTCTTGTATTAAATGCTTTATACTGTGCAGACATCTCACAGGGAGGGAGGAAATTGTGATTAATCCATGGGGGAAATTGAAACAAAGAGGACATTTCCATTTTCCATTGGCCGATTAATCTCTAATGTTATCCATATCGACTGGGAGAGAAAGCTTATTCTGTCTGAAAGCTTTTTCAGAATTGTCACTCTGTGGGAAAAAAAAAAAAAGCAGTAACAGGAAATGTGATCATTTTAGTCAGTCAAAATGTATATTCCGGTTGGAAGGAATAGTGCTGGTCTGCTCATGAATCTTACCAGTGCCCAAATATAAGCTCAGCGTAGCAATAAGTGGTAAGGCTGCGTGCAATTGGGCTGGATCAAAGTGTTTAGGGCTTTCTACTGGGCTATCCAAAATGCCTTCAACCATTGGAAGAACTCATGGATTTATTAAAGTGGTGCTCCACTGCCTCCGACGTTTTTTTTTTTTTTTTTTGGGGACAATTAAAATGTCATTAAGGTTAAATACAGTTACTCACATCTTCCGTTTTTCCTGCTTTGCCCATCGATTTGGCTCATTTAAAGATACACTTGAAGCCCACAGGTATTCTCTTCGGGAATCTCTGACGTCAATATCCCATCATGCAATGGGCGTTGTAGATCAGATCTTGCGCATGCGCAGTAGGCTAATATCAGATCGCCGTTCACAGCTTCGGTTGCCATAACAACGGGCGGCATCGTCGGAAGTCCCGACCCAGAGATAGGATTCAAAATAGGGAAGACACGTAGGGAGATGGCTGGATTGCTGCTCACCCCAAAAATATAACAAGGAGAGAATCCCCCCAGAGAGTGGGTGGGGATTTTAGGCAGCGAATAGGAAAAAATTACTAAAAAATTATTAAAAAAATTAATTATTATTAAAAAATTATTTTTTTAGAGATGCCCAATGCCTCCTGGGAAATGGTGACACACATCTCCTAGGAGCATTAGCGAGCCAGGCCGCCGAGGGAAGTGACGTGTTTAGACCCGGGCAATGGAAGAGGCAGATTTCATGGGACCACCTAGCAACAGGGAGAAATAGGTAAGTGACATTTTTTTTTTTATCCAATGAATTTTTATTAGCTCATTTGCTGCACATAGAAATAAAGTTGTAATTTTGGGGGAAACACCACTTTAACTTCCTTTCCCTTGTTGTTGAAGTTCCCAATAAATACATGAACTCCTACCTCCCAAGATTTTGAGATGGGAATGAGGGACACCTACTAGCAAACGTATGTAGGCATAGGACACGCCCCCCTGCCACACCCCCTTAAAATAGCATTAATCAAAAAAAAAAAAGGTTAATTAAATCCACAAGTGCTTTTTTTTACCACTATTATTCCTTTATATTGGCTTTTAAAATGTACAAATGCAGCAATTTAGAAATTGGATGAAAGGTTTAGCACTGGGAAACACTTTCTGAAAGATAAAAAGTGAATTTTATATACAACTATATAGATCAGACCAAAATGAGGGACAAATGAGGGGGAAAGAGAGACAGAGTGACATTGCTCCAAATCAGGGACAGTTGGGAGCTGCTTGCAGTGTTAATTTCGTTGACAAAAATATTTTAGTTGGCTAAATTAACACTATTTTAGTCGACTTAAAATACCACTAAAACTAAAACAATTCAGACGACTAAATTACCACTAAAATTAAAATGGCGTTTTAGTCAAAAAAGTATGACTAAATTAAATAGAAATTTGATGTCAAAATGAACACTGCATCACCACATAAGAATAATTAGGGGGCAACTACTAAGCTGCTGAAAGAAAACAAAATTAGGAAATATGGCTTTTCTTATTCTCTTTTTCTTAAAGGGGTTGTAAACCTTTGTGTTTTTTCACTTAATGCATCCTACGCATTAAGGTGAAAAAACACCTGGCAGTGACCGCCCCCCCCCCCAGCCCCCCCGTTTTACTTACCTGAGCCCTGGAACTTGACCCGGCGGGGACGCGCTGTCTCTCTGCCCGGGGTTCTCGGCTCTTGATTGGATAGATTGATAGCAGCGCAGCCATTGGCTCCTGCTGCTGTCAATCAAATCCAATATCGGGGGGGCAGGGCCGAGTCATACCTTCGGCAGCTATGGACACCAAATGCTGGACTCGGGAGCGTGCCCGCAAGGTAACCCCCTCGGGAGAACACTTCTACAAGTGGGGATGAGCCGCCGGGGGACCCCAGAAGACGAGGTTCGGGCCACTCTGTGCAAAACGAGCTCCACAGTGGAGGTAAGTATGATATGTTTGTTATTTAAAATAAAAAAACAAACCCTTACAATCACTTTAATCTTTAACCACTACGCGCCCGCGCTATAGCCGAAAGACGGCTGCAGCGCGGACGCTCCCTGCCGGGAGGACGTCCCTGGACGCCCTCCTGTTTACTTCCCTAATGCGCGCTCCTGAGAGCGCGCATCGGGGAAGTTCTGTGCTGGCCGCGCTGGCCGTGTCCGTTTACAGCGAGATCGGCGTGTCCAATGAGAGATGATCTCATATGGAAACATATGAGATCATCTGTCAGCGCCGCTCTCTCTCCTCACACTGACAGCGTGTGAGAAGAGAGAGGATGAACGGCCGAGCGGCCGTAAGTAAAAAAAAAAAAAAAAAAAAAAAATGTGCGATCTGTGCCCGCTGCCTGCTGCCCCCATCTGTCCCCATCTGTCCCCCCTGCCCGCTGCCTGCTGTCCCCATCTGTCCCCCCGCTGCCATCTGTCCCCATCTGTCACCCCGCTGCCATCTGTCCCCATCTGTCACCCCGCTGCCATCTGTCACCCTGCTGCCATCTGTCCCCCCCCTGCCTGCTGCCCTCTGCCCCCCCCCCTGCCCGCTGCCATCCGTCCCCTCCCTGCCTGCTGCCCCCATCTGTCCCCCCGCTGCCATCTGTCCCCTCCCTGCCTGCTGCCCCCATCTGTCCCCCCCTGCCTGCTGCCCCCATCTGTCCCCCCGCTGCCATCTGTCCCCCCCTGCCCGCTGCCATCTGTCCCCCCCGCCCGCTGCCATCTGTCCCCCCCGCCCGCTGCCATCTGTGCCACCCCTGCCCGCTGCCATCTGTCCCCCCCTGCCCGCTGCCATCTGTCCCCCCGCTGCCTGCTGCCCCCATCTGTCCCCCCGCTGCCATCTGTCCCCATCTTTTCCTCCGCTGCCATCTGTCCCCCCCTGCCAGCTGCCGTCTGTCCCCATCTGTCCCCCCCCGCCCGCTGCCATCTGTCCCCATCTGTCCCCCCGCTGCCATCTGTCCCCCCGCTGCCATCTGCCCCCCCTGCCCGCTGCCATCTGTCCCCATCTGTCCCCCCTGCCCGCTGCCATCTGTCCCCCCCTGCCCACTGCCATCTGTCTGCATCTGTCCCCCCCTGCCCGCTGCCATCTGTCCTCATCTGTCCCCGCTGCCATCTGTCCTCATCTGTCCCCCCTGCCCGCTGCCATCTGTCCCCCTGCCATCTGTCCCCAGTGCACCTGTCCCCAGTGCCATGTATAAGTGCCACGTGTCATCAGTGCCACGTATCAGTGCCATCTGTCATCAGTGTCACGTGTCATCAATGCCACGTATCAGTGCCATCTGTCATCAGTGTCACGTGTCATCGGTGCCACGTATCAGTGCCATCTGTCATCAGTGTCACATATTAGTGCCATCTCTCATCAGTGCCACGTATTAGTGCCACATGATATCAGTGCCACGTATTAGTGCCACATGATATCAGTGCCACATATAAGTGCCATCTGTCCCCAGTGCCACATATTAGTGCCATCTGTCAGTGTCACGTGTCATCAGTGCCCCGTACTAGTGCCATCTGTCATCAGTGCCACATCAGTGTCGCGTGTCATCAGTGCCACGTATCAGTGCCATCTGTCATCAGTGCCACGTCAGTGTCACGTGTCATTGTCCTGGTGCACCAGGGCCTTCAAAAGTGTACTAGGTAGTCAACAAGTTAGATGTGTAATTTATGCTCCTAGAACACGTGATGGCGCTCCCTGCATGTTGGGCCTCTGTATGTGGCCAGGCTGTGTAAAAGTCCCACACATGTGGTATCGTAATACTCAGGAGGAGTAGCAGAATTTATTTTGGGGTGTCATTTGTGGTATACACATGCCATGTGAGAGAAATAACCTATTACAATGACAATTTTGTGGAAAAAAATAAAAAATAAAAAATAAATTCATTTTGCAAAGAATTGTAGGAAAAAAATGACAACATCAAAAACCTCACCATGCCTCTTACTAAATACCTTGGAATGTCTACTTTCATAAAAGGGGTCATTTGGGGGGTATTTGCACTTTCCTGGCTTGTTCGGGGCACAAGAAATGAGATCGGTCACCAGTGCATCAGATGTGATCAATTTTGTATGATTCGCACCACAGTTTGTAGAGTCTGTAACTTTCACAAAGACCAAATAATATCCACTAATTTGGGTTATTTTTACCAAAGATATGTGGCAGTATAAATTGTGGCCAAAATTTATGAAGAAAAATTAATAATTTGCAAAATTTTATCACAGAAACAAAGAAAAATGCTTTTTTTTTCAAAATTTTCGGTCTTTTTTCATTTATAGCGCAAAAAATAAAAAACCCAGAGGTGATCAAATACCACCAAAAGAAAGCTCTATTTGTGGGAAAAAAAGGACAAAAAATTCATTTGGGTTCAGTGTTGCATGACTGAGTAATTGTCATTCAAAGTGTGAGAGCACCGAAAGCTGAAAAATTGGTCTGGGCAGGAAGGGTGTTTAAGTGCCCAGTAAGCAAGTGGTTAATGTTGGTAATATAGGTATGTAATATGTGCAATGGCATTACAGACAATAGAGTTCAGTTTTATTTTTTATTTTTTTATTTTAAAGTTGCACTTCTGTTTGTCAAAAAGCAATTTTTTTGTTTGTTTATGAAACTTGGTTTTATTTATAAAGACACTATATATCACAATGGCTAAATCTGTAGCGCATGTTTTTTTTACTCTTGGAGTCTATATTGTTTAAAGTGATACTAAAGTCTTGTTTTTTTTTTTGTTTAACTATGACAATGTTACACTCACCTCCTTTGTGGTTTTGCACAGAGCAGCTTCCTCTCCTCGAGTCCCTCTCCGGCGCTCCTGGCCCCTCCCTCCTGCCCCAGAGCAAGCAGCTTGTTATGGGGGCACCCGAGCCAGGCCACTGCTCTGTGTATCCATTCAGACACAGAGCAACAGCTCGGCCTCTCACTCCTATCTCAGCCAATGAGGAGGGAGAGTCCTGGACAGCCGAGTCTCTCGTGCAACATCGATGGATCGAGATGGGTCTCAGGTAAGTATTAGGGGGCCTGAGGAGGGCTGCTGCACACAGAAGCCTTTTTATCTTAATGCATAGAATGATTTTACAATCACTTTAAAGAGATAATAAAGTATTTTGTTTAAAAATAACAAACATGTTATACTTACCTGCTCAGATCCTCCTCTTCTCAGGTCCCTCTCCGGCGCTCCTTATTCCTCCCTTCTGCCAAGTGCCCCCAGAGCAAGCAACTTACCTGAGCCCCATCTCGATCCAGGGATGTTTCGCGAGAATCTCGGCTGCCCAGTACTCTCCCTCCTAATTGGCTGAGACACAGCAGTGGGCACTCTGCTGTCAATCAAAGTCAGTAAGCCAATGAAGAGAGCTAGAGAGGGCAGGGCCAAGCCACAGGTCTGTGTCTGAATGGGCACACAGAGCAGTGACTGGGCCCTGCCCTCTCTTCTCATTGGCTTACTGACTTTGATTGACAGCAGCAGCACCTGCTGCTGTGTCTCAGCCAATCAGAAGGGAGAGTCCTGGGGAGCTGAGGTTCTCGTGCAACATTGCTGGATGAAGTGTCTCAGCCAATCAGAAGGGAGAGTCCTGGGCAGCTGAGGTTCTCGTGCAACATTGCTGGATGAAGATGGGTTTCAGGTAAGCATTAGAAGGGCTTTTACAGATCATTTCACAGTAGCGCGCTGTAAAAGTGAAAGTAAAAAGAATGTAGTCAACAGTGTAGTGGCATCACATTCACAAGTGACACCAGGCCACTTCCATTCTCTACTCAGGTAGAGCTTTCAGAGCTTTGTTCCTCCTTTCACTGCAGCAATAGATCACTGTATTAGTGATCTATTGCTGGCTGATTGTAACCAGCAATAGATGCCTATTAAAGTGACCTGCTGCTGCACAGCTACCTGGACAGGTCTGGATCTGGTCTCCACTGCTGAGATCCCCCCATATATATCCTAAAAGAAAAAAATATATATTTCCTACCCTTACTAAGCCCAGGTCCAAACAATGGTGTTAGATGATATCTATGTTCACTGTGCAAGCTCTAAATGCTCATGTTAGTGATTGCAATGTCATTTGAATTTTTAGCAATTGCAAAAGTTGCCATCGTGCCCTTGTGAACCTGACTTAATCTTATGTTAATATTATGCTAGCAATTTACTTATTTTTTCTGCTGCCTGCATCACAATGTAGTGTTGGAAGGGCATTAAAGCACTCCTAAAGAAAAACACATATGTTCACATTGAGCTTTACCATTTAGCTACATTACATAAACATCACACTATCATCAGACTCTAATTATATTTTGTCATCAATATATGGGGGTGTACAGATTACATAAATGTTGCATTGGGGAAAATGTGCACAAAATGCATAATTTGTAATTTTTTTTAAATACAGCCTAAGGAAATAAAAATGTACCCAAATTTGACTCAAAAGAAAACAATGTATATTATATTTTGATAAATTACAACTAATAAAAGGTATAATGCGAGGAACCGAAAAAATGTCAAAATGAGAATTACTGTGTAGCGCCTCTCCCCCCACTCACCTCAAGATCAGATGGTGCTGCCCCCCTGCTCCTTACCCCCAATAAGATACCGCTTTTCCCCAGACAGAGGAGCTGGGAGGCAGTGGCATCTGATCAGGAGGTGCAGAGTTGGGGTGGGCAGCATTTGACACAGGGTAAGCAGGGGTTGGGAGCAGTGACAATGTATCTGGGGATGGAATCATCTGATGAGGGTGTAAAGAATACCCCATTCCTAACCCCTCATTAGATGCTGCTGCCCCTCACCCTTTCCCTCTACTTCTCCCCTCCAGATCAGATTGTGTTGCCCCCTGTTGCTTACCCCCAAAAATACACTACTGCTGCCACCTGCCAGGCGCTGAGGTTCCCTCAAAATCAGAAGACACTACCCCTTGCTCTTCTCCTCATCAGACATCAGGTGTGGGGGAGCATCAGCATTTGATGGGGGTTAGGAGTAAGAGGGAACCGCAGCCTTTGATGAGGGAGTGAGGAGCAGGGAGGCAGTGGCATTGGCTCAGGAGGTGTGGAATGGTGGGGGCAGCTGCATTTGATGCAGGGTAAGGAGTGTTGGGGAGCAATGACAATGTATCCTCCAATGCCCCCCTCTCTACCCATTCCTAACTCCCTCATCAGATGCTGCTGCCCTCCCCCCCTTTCCCTTCACTGCTTACCTTTAAGTCAGATGATACTGTACCTCTGCTCCTTACCCGCAATATGACACTGCTGTTCCCCCCCACCATACCAAGGAGCGGGGAGGCAGTAGCACTTGATCAGGAAGTATGGAGTTGGGTGGGGTAATGAGTGGTTGACAATGTATCCACTGCTGGTCACCCATTCTTAACCCTCACCATTCTTTACCCCCCTTCAGATGTTACTGCCCCCCCCCCCCAATAAGTTGCTGCTGCCATCCTGCTCTAAACCTCCATTAGGTGCTTCCCCCACATGAGATGCTGCTATTACCCAATGCTCACCTACTGATCAGATTCCTCTCACTCCTCCAATCGCACCCTGCTGTCTCCCAATCCTCATTCTTCAATCTCACCCTGTTGTTCCCCACCTAAGCCCCTCATCCCACCTTGTTATCCACCACCCCTTAAGCTGGCCACACATGGATCGAAGTTTGACTGGTTCAGCAAGGACAGACTGAATTTCAATCAATGTATGGGCAGGCTGGTTCTACACCAGTCAATATATCCTGTTGATCAGTGCCACCGGTGCTAATGAGTGTATTCTGATGGCAGGGAAGTCTCCACACTGTCAGAATACAAAGGCTCAGCAGGAGGGATTCCCCATCCACCTAGAGTGGACGAGAAGTCCCTTTCTTTCATTCAACCTGATGGTTAAACAAAAAAACAAAAAAAGACTGGTGCATGGCCAGCATAATGATGGCAATAGCACAGTGGGGGAAATCACAGCACCGACAATCACTTGTGTTGGTACAGCAATCTGTCAGTTTTTTTTAACCTCACTAGCTAGCTTTCCACTGCCCACTCTCTACTTGGAGTTGAGCCACTGACATACCATTTGGTTTCCCTATCCACGTCCGATCCGGTCCCTGGAAAGCATGCCGGCTCAGGCACTGCAAGTTACTATCCCACTGGAGCTCTTTGTGTTGGTGCTGCTTAAGCAGCCATATACTGTGAGTGTTTTTTTAACATATCATGAATGGTATTGTTTGTAATAAAGATATACTGCACAATGATCTATTTCTGGGTTCTTGTCCACTCTTATGAGCGAATGAGAGTTTTCTACTAGTGACATCTACATAGCATGGAGTGATTTGTATTGGAGAAGACCTAATACCATACACATAGGACCTAATATTTATTGCTTGTGGGCTGCTGGTGGGCTGCAACCATTTGGTGAGTGCGCACTCATTTGATGCACTTTTTGTGAACAGGAAACATAGAAAACAATAGTTTTCTATGTATATATCAAATTGTTGGACCAGTTCTAGAGACAGTTTGTCATATCCACATCCCTAGGAAATATTTAGGAAAAAAAATTGGGAGGACACCACTCTCCCATAAGATGATGGGACTTTACCGGATATGTCACTGTCATTGAGGTAAGCACATACACAGTTTGTCATAATAAAATATGAATGTATTACAAAAGTATAAAATATTTTTTCACATTTAACATCAAGCCATATAGACTATTGGCCACTATTGATACTCCATCCATGTAAAAACTTGGAAGATGCTTGTGCATGGAGTAAACCGACGCGTTTCGTAGAATCAAAGACTGCTTCTTCTGGGCAGCTCTACATGCATCTAGATTATCAGTCAAATTACAAAAACATCATAGAAGTGACATCAGTATCATTTAATTTAATTTTATTATATATATGTAGCGCTACCCCCAGTTAAGAGAGCCGCTGGTTTGTTTTGGGTCCCTGAGTACAGCTCCACCAACCCCCGGCAATTTGGCTCTACCCGCTCTGGCACAGTTAGTAAAGGGGTACGTCCCTATGCACATAAAACTTAGCTTATACTCTAAGTATTGGTATGAACTCACAAGCAGACTGCTGAAATAAGAATAACTGGCTTTACTTTTGTCAGTAAGGAGAAGAAATAGCAACATGCATTTGAACATATATCTTACAATACTTTAGCAGGTCCCTGCAATATGCACTTTAACATGTACACAGGTATATCAATCTAACAATGGGGAAACGGAGCGCCTAGCGTGGCGACCGTCTGCTATGCACCCCTGAGGTGCAATAAATCTATCTCTGCGCCTACCTAACGGACCAGGCCTGATCCCTAGTAATAGAGCTCAGTCCTTGTACTAGTACAGTGTTCTTCACCGGCAATAAATCTGTAGAGGTGGTGCACATGTAGCTTTAAATGGTGTCATTTGTAATCCACAAAAAGTAACATTGCTGCTCTGAGGTAAATTGCGCCTAGGCAGTTCAGTAGGCATAAAACTTGTGTGTCAATGCAGGATTGAGCCTACAGGCTCTCTCACCAATCCTTGGGGTACCGTCCTCCGATCCGGTCCCTCTAATGGCGGCTCTGGTCTCTTCAATGGCGGCGTCCGGTCTCCTCAGTCACAGCCCTGCACTCCGGTCATCAGCTCCGTCCGACCGTCTGTAAGGGGAAGTCTCCGCTCCGCTGCTGTGGACTCTGAGGGGTGAGAGTCTCACTCCATCGGCTGCAAGGCCCAGGCTTCAGGCCTTCAGCTCCGGTCCGCACAGGTGTCTCTGCTGGCTGCCGTCTCCGCGTCACACGCTCTGTCAGCAGAGGCAGGCCAGTCCTGTCAGGCCTCAGAAGAGGAAGTGTCCCAAGAGGAAGAGGCGGTCTCCGCTCTTCCCTTTTATAATCTCCCCCAGCAGCCTCCCGGGCGGAAGTCAGCAGCCTGGGAGCCTGGGGGTTTATGGGAGATGTAGTCTCTAAGCCTAAAAGGGGTAGAACCCCGCTACACACTCCCCCCACTTTGAATCTTTGGTCCCCAAAGATAGTGTTCAAACTACAAACTTTCTCGGGAACAACATTTTCGCATAATTTGGACAGAGGAGCTTCCCACCAATTGGCATGAGATGGGGAGCTGTCCTGTCTACAGGTCACTTCAGTGTGGGTGACCTGTTTAACTGTGCCAGAGAGTGAGCTGGGGTTGCCCTCCACCCAACGAACAGTGGATGGGTCAGGGCTTTCAGCACTTCTCCTTGCTGTGGTAACAGAGTCCTCTGAACTTTCTCCCATCTTGGGGTAAGTTAGCTTCTTGGGAGGCTTCACACTCCTGCGAGCTCTCTGTTCTCTTGGAACTTCTTCAGGAACACATTCTGGCAACATCTCTGGTTCTGGAACATCATCTTCTTGTTCTGGATAGAGACCAGGGACATCTTCCCAGCACTCAGGCACATCACTGAATGGCACAAACTCTGTGGCTTCTGGGTTCAATGTGTTATCTTCCACATCTTCAGTAGGTGGAAGATCTATGGCAGCATTTCCTGGAGTTGAGGAAGGCCATAGCCATTCAAGTTCTCCTCTTTCTTCTTCAGGTTGGGGGTCCTGTCCACCCCTAACTTGGGAGGTTTGAGACCTAGTGTTAGGCCTGGGGGTATCCAGAATGGAAACAGATTCAGGTACGTCTCTTGCTGGAGGCATTCTGACTGCTTCAGTGAGTGGGAGCAAATGATTCCTATGCCAGGTCTTCAAAGGCCCCAATCTTCCTTCTGGCTTCAACTTGTAGACAGGCAATCCTGGAAGTTTTCTACAGATGATATATGGCTCTGATCTCCATCTATCAGCAATCTTGTGTTTTCCAGGGATCCCTAGGTTCCGTAACAGTACACGGTCCCCAGGCTGTAGGTCCTGTACTTTAACTTTCAAATCAAAGTTCCTCTTATTTCGGGCCCCCCTCTGGTTAGAGGCCGCTTGAGCTTTCTCATAAGCTATCTTCAGACTGCGCCTCAGTCTGTCCACATATCCTTTGTGGGAGGCAGCTGAGGCATGGTCCAAAGAAATTCCAAAGGCCAAATCCACTGGCAATCTTGCTTCTCTCCCAAACATAAGCCGGTAAGGGGAGAAACCTGTCACATCACTTGTGGTGCAATTGTAGGCATGCACTAGAGCTGAAATGTGTTGGCTCCAGTGTTGCTTCTTCTCTGTTTCCAAAGTTCCCAACATGTTCAATAGGGTCCTGTTGAACCTTTCAGGCTGGGCATCACCTTGAGGGTGATATGGTGTGGTCCTAGTCTTCTCTACTCCCAGAGAATCTAGTAGCTTCCTGATCAGGCGACTCTCAAAGTCCCTTCCTTGGTCTGAATGGATTCTCTGTGGCAGTCCATAGTGAACAAAGTACTTCTCCAATAGTACCTTGGCTACTGTAGAGGCCTTCTGGTCCTTGGTTGGGAAAGCCTGAGCATAACGAGTGAAATGGTCGGTTACCACCAGAACATTTCCCAATCCGCTCAAATCGGGTTCAAGGCAGAGAAAATCAATGCATACCAGATCCATTGGGCCTTCACTCTGTAGGTGGCCCATTGGGGCAGCTTGATGGGGTAAAGTCTTTCTCTGAATGCATCTTGCACAGGAATGGCAATACTCCTCCACTTCGGCCCTCATGCAGGGCCAGTAAAACCGGTCTCTGACAAGTTGGAAGGTTCTCTCTGCTCCCAAGTGACCATGCTGGTCATGTAAGGCAATCAGCACAGTCTCTCGATGCTTCTCGGGGAGAAACAACTGCCACTTGTCTTCTGGTCCATCAGAGGGGCCCCTTCGGTAGACTACCCCCTGATGCACCTGCAATTTGTCCAACTCTCTCCTCAGTAGGCGAGCTTCTTTAGAAGGGTGAAGGCGAAGTCCCTCTGGACTCTGGTCTTCCAGGGCTTCCAGGATCAATTTCCCCATGGGATCTTCCAATTGGTCACACCTTAACTCCTTCTTGGACAGCTTCGGCAGACACTCTTCTGCCAGTTGAGTTACCCCACAGTAACACTTTGGGACTCCCACTGTGGTAACTCCTATTTCTTCAGCTCTGGATCCTCCTCTGGCTTGGAGTTCAGCCCCTTGACAAAGGGCTCGCACTCCATCTGGTGCCACTTGGGTCCAGTCTTCCCAGTCATCGACCATGACATGGGATCTTCGGGACAGGGCATCTGCATCCCTATTTCCAGCCCCTGGTCTGTACTTGAGACTGAAATTGAATCCAGACAACGCCGCCAACCATCTGTGTCCAGTTGCATCCAGCTTGGCGGTGGTGAATAGATAGGTCAAGGGGTTGTTATCTGTCTTTACAGTAAACTCGGCCCCATACAAGTAGTCTCTCAACTTGTCAACAACTGCCCACTTGAGGGCTAAGAACTCCAACTTGTGGGTGGGATAGTTCTTCTCGGAGGGGGTCAGGCTCCGGCTCACATAGGCCACTGGTCGTAGCTGGTCTTCATGCTCCTGGTAGAGTACTCCACCTAGGCCCTCATGGCTGGCATCAACATGTAGCTCATAGGGTCTAGTGGGATCAGCGTAGGCCAAAACTGGGGCTGTGGTGAGACTTCTCTTCAAGGTTCTGAAAGCCTCTTCACACCTTGAATTCCACTGGTCTTGGACCGACTCACTGGACCTCCTAGGCCCCATCCCATCCTCCTCTCCTTCTGTCTTCAGCAGCTCGTTGAGGGGTTTGGCAATGCGGGCAAATCCATCCACAAACCTGCGGTAGTAGGAGCAGAACCCCAAGAAAGACCGAAGTTCTGTAACTGTTGTGGGCCTTGGCCACGAAGTAACTGCCTCCAACTTCTCAGGGTCTGTAGACACTCCTTTTTCAGACACTATGTGTCCCAGATAGTTCACAGAAGACTGATAGAACCGACACTTCTCTGGAGAAAGTTTAAGTCCCTCTTCACTGAGCCTCTTCAGTACTTTCTCCAGCCTGGCTTCATGTTCTTCCAAAGTCTTTCCAAAGACAATGACATCGTCCAGATACACAAGGACTTCTATGAGGTTCATGTCTCCAACTGTCCTTTCCATTAGGCGTTGAAACGTAGCAGGAGCTCCAGATAGGCCCTGGGGCATCCTGTTGAACTCAAAGAATCCCACTGGGGTTATGAAGGCAGTCTTTTCTCTATCTTCTGGATGCATGGGGATTTGGTAATACCCACTCTTGAGGTCCATCACACTGAACCACTTAGCTCCAGATAAACTCTGCAAGGCATCCTCTATCCTTGGCGTGGTGTACTGGTCAGGAATGGTCCTCCTGTTGAGAGTTCTGTAGTCAATGCACAGTCTCAATGACCCATTCTTCTTTCTGACTACCACAATTGGGGAGGCGTAGGGGCTTCTGGACTCCCTAATCACTCCCGTCTTCTTCAGTTCCGCAAGCTGCTCCCTCAGATCCTCCAGATCTGCTAGCGGGACTCGCCTCACTCTTTCTCTGAATGGCTTGTCCTCTTGCATGCGGATTCTGTGGGTGGCACTCCTCGCACACCCTACATCAAACTCATCTTTAGAGAAAATCTTCTCCCATCTGGTCAGCTGGGCCTTGGCTCTCTCTTTCCAAGCTCCAGGTAGGTTAGGGTTTTCCATGGAGAGTTTCTTCCAAACATCTTCTCCTTTACCCGTCCCCTTCACTTCTGACCAGCCAACTGGGACAGCAGGACTCACCTGTCCCAGAAGCATCCTGGCAGGGATCTCCACAGGCCTCTCTGTGGGGTTCCTCACACTGACAGGGACTCTTCCTCTAGCCTTCTTCAGGTCCTTCAGTGAAATTACTTCTGGTATCACTTCCAGACCTGAGTGACCCTCCATTGGGTCAGGTTCCAACATCACAAAGGGGCCAGGCTGCTCCCAAGTAAGTTTCACCGTGGCTCTCATGCAGGTCACCTCTCCAGGCTGTAACACTGCTCCCTCTTTTCCAAGCCTCCATACCCGTCCTATCCCCTCACTTGGGGTCTTCTGCTCTAGGACCAACCGCTGATAGGCCGCCTTCAGCATGGGATGGATCTTGGGAGGTGAAAGATTCTCTTTCTTCACCAGGGGGGTCAGAAGCCTTCTGACTAGGTCCGTGTTCGTCCCTATGATCAGGGACGTCTTGCTGGTTCCTGGTGGGCGGGGACACACCACTGCTAAGGTGTCGAACACTTCAGACTTCCCAGCTACGGATGGGTCAAACGTCAATCTGATGGGTAAGTATCCATCATAGGGGAAACTCTGGGTTCCCAATCCCCTTATCTCCAACTCTTCTATCTTCTGTATAGGCAGATGACTCAGGTATCTGTCATAGAAGTCCCTGTACAACAGGGTCACTTGTGCTCCAGTGTCCAAGAGGGCCTTTGTGTACACTCCTTCCACCTGGATGGGTACAGTAGGGGATGGACCAACTAGCTCTTCTGGGTAGGGCCTAGTTGATGCTGTCCTCTTCTTTGGACTCTTTGCTTTACCAGCACTTGATTTGCACTTGCTCCTTTCTTGAGCCTGGTATGCATTGATTTTCTCCCTCTTAGTGGGAGTGTGAACCCGTTGAGGGATATTGTTATCTCTCACTTTGAAGAGTTCACGCTTGGGGGTGCTGTGTCTCTCTGGAGGGGTCTTGCCCCCTTTCTCTGGAGTGCACCTTGGTTGAGGATCCCTGGGCCCCTTCTGAGGGGTTTGGTCTCCTCGCATTCTCTTCCTGTTGTGCTTCTTGGAGCTCACTGAAGGTGATGGGCACCCGGTTGACTCCTTCACCGGGGCCCTTTGGCGTTTCCCGCCGGCTGGCGGCTTTCTGCCTTCTTCTTCTTGGGGCTGGAACATACAGCTGCAATATGACCAATTCCTCCACAATTAAAGCAAATCATCTCACTGTGGTCAGGTGGGGATGCTGGTGCTGGAACAGCTGGAAACAATTCCCTCCTGGTTGTTTCCTTCTTGGGACTGGGCGTCTCTTTCGCCACTAGAGATGTCAGTATCTCCATCATCTGGGACATCTGCAACTTCAGGGCATCTACCTCTGTGTCTCTCTCAGGGGTTAAGGCCGACCTGACCGTGGCCACTGTAGACTTTGTAGACCCCATCACTTGCTTCTCCCTTTTCTCTTCCAACATGGCCTCTTCTTCTCTGACCATTCGGATGAGGTCAGGGTAGTCCAGGCTCTTCCCATCCTGCCGGGTGCGTAGAATTAGTGCGACAGGGTCCAAGGGTTGGGCTCCCCTCATCACCTGCTGGGCACGGGCTTCATCTACCTTCCCTGGATCTATCCCCTTCTTCAGGATAATCCTATGCAGGATCTTGTCTATGCGTCCCATGTACTCTGACAGCTTCTCCCCTGTCTTCTGGTAACAGTGTTCCAGTTGATAGGTAAGTTCTGTGACTTTTTCTGTCCCACCAAACACACCCTCCAGGATGTCTATGTAGTCCTGGGCAGTGCAATCCTTTTTACTCGTCTTCAGATTGCGTATGGCCTCTAAGGCAGGTCCTTTTAGGCTTTCCACAATCCTTTGCTTCTTTCTGCCTTCTGAGACCTCCCATTCTTCTAGGGCCTGCGTGGCACCATCTAGCCACTCTTCAAATCCCTCTTCTCCCGAGGGTACAGGTGTCCTCCCTGAAAACATCCGGAGTTTCCTGTATCCCGACATTGGGTAATCCCCGGGGTCTCTTCTGCACTGGGTCACAATCTCCCCTAGAACAGCACACAGTTCTGCACTGAGAGTAGTGTGTGCGGGTGCGGGACTTTCCGCGCCCTTCTGCTCCTCCTTCTTTGGGGATAGAATGGCTTTCATAGGAGAACCTTCTCCCTTGCGCGGCAGCGCATGCAGCAATTGGTAGTGCTGACCATTCGGTGCCTGTATGCTCTGGCTCCTGAACTCCTCTGGAGTCTCTTCCTTCCATTCTATTAAGGCGTATGTGTACCCAGCATCATTTCTCATGTCCATTATCCATGACTTCTGGCATGGGGATAATGACATTATGAGCTGCTTGACTGCCTCTCTCTGCCATATCCCTGGCAGTTCAATAACTGCTGCTGCGGCTGGGTCAGCGGCCCATGTTGCGGACCACCGTCCCACTTCTATTGGGTCCATGCCGGCACCT
Source organism: Lithobates sylvaticus (assembly GCA_028564925.1). Lineage (NCBI taxonomy): Eukaryota > Metazoa > Chordata > Amphibia > Anura > Ranidae > Lithobates > Lithobates sylvaticus. The sequence continues at coordinate 146,598,806 of CM053029.1, read as the reverse complement.
TCTGGCGGCTTTTCCCGCTGACTCAGGATCCCGGATTACGAGCCCCCACGTGTAGCGCTACCCCCAGTTAAGAGAGCCGCTGGTTTGTTTTGGGTCCCTGAGTACAGCTCCACCAACCCCCGGCAATTTGGCTCTACCCGCTCTGGCACAGTTAGTAAAGGGGTACGTCCCTATGCACATAAAACTTAGCTTATACTCTAAGTATTGGTATGAACTCACAAGCAGACTGCTGAAATAAGAATAACTGGCTTTACTTTTGTCAGTAAGGAGAAGAAATAGCAACATGCATTTGAACATATATCTTACAATACTTTAGCAGGTCCCTGCAATATGCACTTTAACATGTACACAGGTATATCAATCTAACAATGGGGAAACGGAGCGCCTAGCGTGGCGACCGTCTGCTATGCACCCCTGAGGTGCAATAAATCTATCTCTGCGCCTACCTAACGGACCAGGCCTGATCCCTAGTAATAGAGCTCAGTCCTTGTACTAGTACAGTGTTCTTCACCGGCAATAAATCTGTAGAGGTGGTGCACATGTAGCTTTAAATGGTGTCATTTGTAATCCACAAAAAGTAACATTGCTGCTCTGAGGTAAATTGCGCCTAGGCAGTTCAGTAGGCATAAAACTTGTGTGTCAATGCAGGATTGAGCCTACAGGCTCTCTCACCAATCCTTGGGGTACCGTCCTCCGATCCGGTCCCTCTAATGGCGGCTCTGGTCTCTTCAATGGCGGCGTCCGGTCTCCTCAGTCACAGCCCTGCACTCCGGTCATCAGCTCCGTCCGACCGTCTGTAAGGGGAAGTCTCCGCTCCGCTGCTGTGGACTCTGAGGGGTGAGAGTCTCACTCCATCGGCTGCAAGGCCCAGGCTTCAGGCCTTCAGCTCCGGTCCGCACAGGTGTCTCTGCTGGCTGCCGTCTCCGCGTCACACGCTCTGTCAGCAGAGGCAGGCCAGTCCTGTCAGGCCTCAGAAGAGGAAGTGTCCCAAGAGGAAGAGGCGGTCTCCGCTCTTCCCTTTTATAATCTCCCCCAGCAGCCTCCCGGGCGGAAGTCAGCAGCCTGGGAGCCTGGGGGTTTATGGGAGATGTAGTCTCTAAGCCTAAAAGGGGTAGAACCCCGCTACATATATATATATATATATATATATATATATATATATATATATGCAATACGATATTGTTAATATAAGTGCTCACCAAATTACAAAATAGTATCATGCTTTTTTATGATACCCAGTGTGCTATACTCAAAGGTATTTGGATGTATATATTTTTCTTATGCATGGTTTGGGGTGGCGTTGGTAGGCAATATTTGGGACATACAATTTATGTATCAGATAGTTCACAAGCTGAAAGAAAAATTTTAAATCAAAGTGCTAGGGAGCATTAGCCACTATATGGGAATCCAATTAGAGAGAGAAGAAGATGGAAGTTACCTTCTCAACCAATCTCAGAAAATCTCTGAAATCTTCGAACAATTCTACATACAAGATGCAAAAGAAGTGAAAACTCCTATGGAACCAGGCTATCTAAAGAGCAATGAAGCAGAAAACTTTCTACCCAACAATGACACGTATCGCAGAGCAATTGGTAAACTGCTATATGTTACCAGTGTGACAAGACCATACATAGCCTCAGCAGTGGGCATACTATGCAGGAAAGTCTTAGCTCCCTGTCAGCATGAATGGAATGCAATAAAAAGAGTGAGGCAGTACCTCAAAGAAACAATTCAGATGAAGTTACGGCTACCAGCAACATCAAATCCAACACTGGTCGGATATGTGGATGTTGATTGGGCCAGGGACTGTACAGACTGCAAATCCACAAGTGGATTCATCTTCCAGTATGGGGAAGGGACCATAAGTTGGTATAGTCAAAAGCAAGCAACTGTTGTTTTATCTTCAACTGAAGCAGAGAAAATTGCAGTAGCACACGTGTGTCAAGAAGCGATATGGATTTGTCAACTTTTTGTGGACATTGGGATAGACATGTCAAAACCAATTTCCATTTTTGAAGACAACCAGCGATGTATAAAGCTTACACAATCAGAGAGGGTCAATTCTAGGACCAAACACATCAACGTCAAGTATCACCTACTGAGGGATAATCAAGAGAAAGGTGTTACTGACATTCAATACTGCCCGTCAGAGGAGATGACTGCTGATGCACTCACCAAACCTTTATTGAAGGAACGTCATAATTATTTCCAGAAAAAGCTGAATGTAATTTGACAAAACACATGCTGTCGAGAAGGGGTGTTGGAAAGAACAACAGCATGGTTGCTAATAAACATTATATACTGTATGCATTATACGTATATAGTCAGCAGGTGGCACTGCAGTGTCATATAGTGTGTATTCTATGTTAATGTAATTAGAGTAAATGTTTGCTTTCCTCACTGTGTACTTGTTTGTATCCTGTTCCTGTCTCTATGCTGATGAAGACATGTTCTCCATAAAAGCAAAACTATTGCTACAAACAATAAGCTTCCAGCGCATTGTTTCAATACTCTGCACAACAAGGCTCACTCATGGAAATGTCCTCCCCACCGTCCAGGCCGTAGTACTCATTCACATCAGCCAGGGGAGCCTTGCCTCTGGCTCCTGCAGCTGTAGATCCTGTGTCCCAAGAGACCGTTCTATTTTCTTGCTCACCAGAATTCTCCCTCTCTTCAGCCAGCTGGTGCTTGTAGTTTTTAGCAGCATTAGATGCATTGGAATCCTGGCTTTCCTGCTTACATGTCCCACATTACCCTGCTTTTACTAGTGGTCTCTCTCTCTCTCTCTGCAGTCAGGAAATGATGCAGTAATCTCTGTGCTGGGCAATAGAGGAAACAAAGCTCAATGTGATGTTCAGTAAAGAGTGTCTCATGATGGCACAAGCAATCCAGCCAGCACTTGGCTACAACTGTATGCTCTGGGACTCAAGGGCTTTAGGGAGAAAAGGGCCTGGGTACTGAAATGGTTAACAATAACTAAATAAAACATACCAATAAATAACATAACAACTTTTGGTTATGGGAAGGGGTTTTTGGTGTCTGCTAATCCAAAAAGGCTCAACTGAAATCCACCTTTATGCCCAGCCCCATCTGCAATGGGTCGAAGACAGCTGCATATTTGACCATTTTCGACTTCCCAAGGGATTGTGCCCCCAGTAAATCATCTGGCACCAACAGGGGAGTACAATAAAACCAGATAGGCCTCCTGCTTTGTAACCATCCCACCTTTTCACAGACCCCTAAAACCTACCAAGCTGCTTTGACAAATGGATGAGCAGGGCTCGGTTTGAACCCGTGGGAAGCTGTTACATAATCATACTCCCAACAGCCCAATCAGCATTTCTCTCCTTGCAGCTACATGTACACAAAGAGGTGAGGTATCTTGTGACGTCATTGACTTCATATGGTCACATGCCCGTATTTAGTCAATGTCATTAAAGAACCATTACTTTTTTATACTAGCTCAACATAATCTCATACACAGCAGGGCAGAGGTGTGAGTTAATCAGCCTTTCAATCTGACCTCATCAATCACCTGCTGTTCCTTCAATGTCCAGTCAGCAGGCTGGGGACAAGAAGATGACCAATGAAACAGAACTTTGACAACATTTTTTCCTATAGTTGTTAATTAAATAAATAATTATCGTATTTCTCGGCGTATAACACGCACTTTTTCCCCCTTAAAATCGGGGGAAAGTCGTGGGTGCGTGTTATATGCCGATCCCCCCAAAAAAATGCGCCAAAAAAAATCTAGCGGCCGCCGTTAAAAAAAAACGAGCGTCGCCGAAAAAGGCCGAGTGCCGACGAAAAAGATCGATCTGACTGCTCGGCTCCGCACGCAGTCCCGCCTCCCTGCGCTCGCTTCCGAAACAGCAGGGAGGCGGGACTGCGAGCGGAGCCGAACAGTCGGCCCAATCTTTTCCGGCGGCGCTAGCTCGCTCTTTTCTGGTGGCGCTAGCTCGGTCTTTTCCGGCGGCGCTAGCTCGGTCTTTTCCGGCGGCGCTCGCTCAGTCTTTTTCGGTGGCGCTCGCACGGTCTTTCTAGGCGGCAAATTTAAACGTGGGCAAGCTGCAAATGACACTGGGCAAGCTGCAAATGACACTGGGCAAGCTGCAAATGACACTGGGCAAGCTGCAAATGATGCTGGGCAAGCAGCAAATGACACTTAAATGTACGTTTTTTTTTTTTTCCCCTAAACTTCCCTCCTAAAACTTTTTTTCCTTAAAATGCCCTCCTAAACTTGGGGTGCGTGTTATACGCCGATAAATATGGTAACTACAACAATGAGGTGGGGGGTGATGAACTGTAGAGTATTGCAGCTTTACATGTAAACCAGATATGAGGGGTTCTGCCTTAGCACATCCTCAGCAAGACATCTCGCCAATTCGTGTACATTTTCCTATGTTTTATCCCACTACAAATACTGCAATTGTAGAAAAATACCCATTGATCTGTCAGAAATCCAGTTAGCTCCTAACAGCGCATGCTGTTCTCTCCTGTTAGACTACCTAATATCCCCCTATCATAGTTACATAGTTACATAGTAGGTGAGGTTGAAAAAAGACACAGGTTCATCAAGTCCAACCTATGTGTGTGATCATATGTCAGTATTACATTGTATATCCCTGTATGTTGTGGTCGTTCAGGTGCTTATCTAATAGTTTTTTGAAATTATCGATGCCCCCAGCTGAAACCATCGCATGTGGAAGGAAATTCCACATCCTACAGTAAAGAACCCTCTACATAGTTTAAGGTTAAACCTCTTTTCTTCTAGTTTTAATGAGTGGCCATGTGTCTTTTAAACTCCCTTCCACAAAAAAAGTTTTATCCCTATTGTGGGGTCACCAGTATGGTATTTGTAAACTGAAATCATATCTCCTCCTAAGCATCTCTTCTCCAGAGAGAATAAGTTCAGTGCTCGCAACCTTTCTTCATAACTCTTACTAACTTTGTACTCGCTCTATTTCCAGTACATCCTTCCTGAGGACTGGTGTCCAGAACTGGACAGCATACTCTAGGTGCAGCCGGACCAGAGTCTTGTAGAGCGGGAGAATTATCGCTTTATCTCTGGAGTTAATCCCTTTTTTAATGCATGCCAATATTCTGTTTGCTTTGTTAGCAGCAGCTTGGCATTGCATGCCATTGCTGAGCCTATCATCTACAAAGTCCTTTTCCATCCTAGATTCCCCCAGAGGTTCTCCCCCCAGTGTATAGGATGCATTCATATTTTTGCCACCCAAATGCATTATTTTACATTTTCTACATTAAACCCCATTTGCCATGTAGTTGCCCACCCCATTAATTTGTTCAGATCTTCTCGCAAGGTTTCCACATCCTGCGGAGAAGTTATTGGCCTGCTTAGCTTAATATCATCCGCATATACAGAGATTGAACTGTTTACCCCATCCTCCAGGTCGTTTATGAACAAATTAAATAGGACTGGTCCTAGCACAGAACCCAGCTCACTAAAGAAAGTTAGGAGCTCACTTTTCTTGCAGGATCAACAGGTATTTTTCAGTAATTGCAATATTTATAAGGGATAAAACATGGACTTTTGGTATTATTTTGCCCAGACATACAATTTAGTTAGCCTACACAGCTGACAATGTCTTAGCTGTGTTCTTTATGTGTCTTATTACAATGAAGTCACGTATACTTTTGCTGTTCTGCTGATAAATTGCATCTCAGGCTCTTCATTTCACAAAACAAATTATCTTCAGGATGAATGCTATAAAATATTGTGATGTTTTGGCTTAAGGGAGATTCTATTCCTCCCAAATTTCTAATATAGGAGTGGGCATTCTGCAGATCTTCAGGGCAGGACTTTGGGTGGTGGGGGCCCCTGGGCTTGAGTCACTTTCGGGCCCTACCCTATACATTACCGTATACCGGGTCCTCTCGGTGGCTCTCAGGTCCTCTTGGCGGCTCTCAGGTCCTCTCGACGGCTCTCAGGTCCTCTCGGCGGCTCTCGGGTCCTCACGGCGGCTCTTGGGTCCTCTCGCAGTCCCGAGCAGAGCCGAGAGTAGCCGAGTGTACTTGGCTCGGCTCACAGTCACGCCCAGTCCCTGTGTTATGTCCATCATAGGGCGGGACTGGGCGTGACTGTGAGCGGAGCCGAGCCAAATACACTCGGCTATGTATCTCGGCGGGGCCCGCAGGGGCCCCTATTGGGCGGGGCCCATGGGCTTGAGCCCAGTCAAGCCCAATGGTAAGTCCAGCCCTGCAGATCTTATATTATTAGCTGTGGGGTTGATAAAAATTAGGAGGATTTCCACTAATAATTTAAGTTTTAGTATTGCTAGAAGGGAGTGGAAACCTCCCTATTAATCATAGTTTGATACTGAAAAATATGTCCTCTATCTTAGTTCCAGGAGTGCCGCTGCACCAATTGTACAATTACTGTCAGTCTGTATTCTTTATAAGAAAATCAACAGTTTTTGGGGGAGTTCTGGGATCTATCTGTGTGCAGAATACAGTGACATATATATGGAAAAACCAAAACACCTTTCAACCAATCAAAACTTGTCTGATGTTATAAAAAGACTGCCATTGATCAGGTTATAAAAAAAATGAGACCAAAGAGTGATTATACCTCCCAACTTTTTGAGATGGGAATGAGGGACACCTATCAGCAAAAGTATGCAGGCATAGGTCAAACCCTTTATTACACCCTCCTTAACCACTTACGGAACGCCCGCCGCAGTTTTTGAAGAGGAATATTGTTGTTATGGCAGCAGCTGGCTGCCATAACCCCAGTATCTTCTTCTTCAGCGGCGGTCCGCTTCAAGATAAAAGCTGTCTCTGCGACGGATTCGACGAAAGATCACTTTTATCGGCCCCTCCCGCCACGCTCTGGTGGCTTCCGATGCTTACCGTAGCTGTCGGCAGCGGTGGAGGCGATCGGATCTTCTCTCTATTGTGACATGGAGACGAGTGAGGGGAAGATGGCCCCCGTCCCCATATCAATGCATGGCGTAAGCGACATCAAAACGTAATTCCGCCTATAGCTCTTAAAGGGCCATTTTTTTTTTTGTATTTTTTTAAATGACAATTTTTTTTAATTTTTTTTATTGCATTTTAGTGTAAATATGAGATCTGAGGTCATATTTAAGAGGTCCTGTCAAGCTTTTTTTCTATTACAAGAGATGTTTACATTACTTGTAATAGTAGGAATAAAATTGACACAATTTTTTTTTAAAGAACAGTGTAAAAATAAAAAATGCGCCCCGTCCCGACGAGCTTGCGTGCAGAAGTGAACATATACGTGAGTAGCGCCCACATATAAAAACAGTGTTCAAACAACACATGTGAGGTATCACCGCAATCGGTAGAGCGAGAGCAATAATTCTAGCCCTAGACCTCTTCTGTAACTCAAAACATGCAACCTGTACATTTTCTTAAATGTCGCCTATGGAGATTTTTAAAGTGGTTGTAAACCCTGCTAAAAAAAAAAAAAAAAAACCCTGCAAGACAAAGGCATAATGAGCTAGTATGCATAGCAGACTAGCACATTATGAATTACTTACCTGCGAACAAAGCCGCCTCAGTCGTCCTTGTCTCCCCCTCCGGGCCGGCAACATCTACTTCTGGGGTTACTTCTGGGTATCACAGCGCCGGAGCCGCGATGACGTCACTCCCACGCATGCGCGCCGGAGCCGCCGGTAACGGCACACACACTGAAGCAACGGCACATACGTGTGCATGTGACAGTGCGCATGTGCCAGTGCACATGTGCCGGTGTCATCGGCACATGCAGGGGACAGGGGATATCTCCTAAACCATTGCAGGTTTAGGAAATATCCTGGGTAGCTACAGGTAAGCCTTAATATAGGCTTACCTGTAGAATAACGTTTAAAAATAGGGTTTACAACCACTTTAAGGGTAAAAGTTTGTTGCCATTCCACAAGCGGGCGCAATTTTAAAGCGTGACATCAATATACTCGCCGTAACATTATCTTTCACAATATAAAAAAATTTGGGCTAACTTTATTGTTGTCTTTTTTTTATTCAAAAAGTGTATTTTCTCCAAAAAAAGTGCGCTTGTAAGACTGCTGCGCAAATACGGTGTGACAGAAAGTATTGCAACGAGACAGGTATCCTGTCCCCCCTCCCCCAAAAAGGTGCCAATTGTGGCACCGGAGGGGGAGAGGAGACAAATGGGTGGAAGTTCCACTTTTGGGTGGAACTCCGCTTTAAGCTGAATGCAACGATCTGTATCTTGTAACAACTGCTGTCTCCTATAGTAACAACTTCTCTCACAGTATCCCACTGTAGATCCTCAAGCTCAACTCCCAGTATCCCACTGTAGATCCTCAAGCTTAGCTCCCAGTTACCCGCTGGACTTCTCAAGCTTCACTCACAGATACCCACTGTATTCTTCAAGCTTCACCCACGCTACCAGCTGGATTCCTTGGACTCTCAGCTACCCGCTGAATCCCTCAGGCTTGACTCACAGCTACCCGCTGTACTTATCTTCAAGCTCTACGTACAGCTACCTGCTGTACTTCTTTAAGCTTTATTTACAGCTAACCACTGTATTCCTGGATGAGTCTCTACTGAAGCTTTCCCACTTACTTCACCATCCTCTGGGAACTTCTTCTCATATGCCTCCTGGCAACGATTAGGATCCCCTCGGGCTGAGCTTCTTTACACGTGGTTAGACCTCAGGCTTCAGGCCTACACCTCTGCTGCTGCTTACACGCACCCACCCAGGCCGCAGCCCAGGTGGAAAGAACCCTGACCACCTTTCCAAATAAATAGCTTATCCCAGCATGCGAATTGGCCAAAGGAAACTCCTGCTAATTGGCTGAGACAACATATTTACTCATAACCTGAATTCACTGTAATCTATCATCCTAATGCCAAAGGCAACAGTGCCACCTATTGACAGAAGAGAGAGACTACAAATTAAATTCAAGCTAAGGAAAGAAACCAGTGGATCAAGACTATAAATTAGCCAGGTGAGTTACCACCTAGCACAACTAAAGTTACTAGCAGCCCTGTTTAGGACAAGGATGCTACAATTAAAACCTGTGGTTTTTTTTCAAAACTGGCGTCTACATTTGTGTCCACGTTTGGGAGGTTTCCTCCTAAGTGCTTTGAGTCCCAAGGGAGAAAAGTGCTATAGAAATACAAATTGAGTTAAATTATAATAAACTTCTTGTTCGTTGTCTACACAGTAAATAAGGCGAATCTTACCAGCAGGGCCGCCATCAGAAATGTTGGGGCCCCTTACACAGCTTTAGGCCTGGGCCCCCCAGGGTCTGACCACTAACTTTCCCAGGGCCCGCCCACTGGCCGTCCCACCGAATTCCACCCACTGGCCATCCCACTGCTGGCTCTGACTACTAAGTTCCCTTCTCCTTCCCTATAGCGGGGCTTCTCTCTTCTTCTCTATAGTGGGCGCTGTGACGGCCCAGCCGGCGCATGACAGTTTCATTTCATGTGTTGCTGAAGGAGGAGCAGGCCTGGCCGGCTGGGCCCCTTAGGACCCTGGGGCCCCTTACAGGAGTACTGCCTGTTCCCCCCTGATGGTGGCCCTGCTTACCAGTGGAGACACGGAGAGCAAACCAAAGCTCAATTTTGTTTAATATCCCACTCAATGACAATTTTAAATATTATACAAAATAGAAGTGCAGCGTAATAATAAAAAGTCTGTAAACACAGTGTTCACAAAAGAACTACAAGTCCCAGGCAAAAGTAAATGAAGAAACCTTGTGATGAATAATCGATTTCTGTGCGACACCACCTCCACCAGCTGATAAAAATTTGGCGCTTACCAGATCCGATGGACCTCTGAAATAACAGAAGGTCAAACGAGCTTGTATCCACAACGAGATGAAGGAAACCAGCACTCAAATAGACCAGATCAGCCGAAAATGGTATAAAAGAAAAGGAAAGAAAAAGACTCCATACAGCAATAACTGGTTTTAAAATCAATCAATGACATCCAGCGTGGATGTCCGGTATTAGCAGTATTAGTAGCATGTAAGGTACGATGACAGCGGGTGATGTCCGCAAGATAGCTCTCTCCCCATACGTGTTACGTCCTACGGAACTTCGTCAGCAAGGGACTTGCTGTATGGAGCCTGGCAATACGGGTTTTAAATAAATTACAAATTTTTGAGGAAGAACACTTAGATTGTGTTCCTTTCTTTTATACCATTTTCGCCTTATCTGGTCTACTGGAGTGCTGGTTTCCTTCATCCCGTTGTGGATACAACCTTGTATGACCTTCTGTTAGTTCAGAGGTCCATTGGATCTGGTAAGTGCCCAATTTTTACCAGCTGATGGAGGTGGTGTCGCACAGAAAACGGTTATTAATCACAAGGTTTCTTCATCTCCTTTTGCCTGGGACTTGTAGTTCCTTTGTGAACACTGTTTACAGACTTTTTATTATTGCGCTGCACTTACTGGTGATTGACCTAAATTGTTCAGCTTGCAACACATCTGATGCAATTTTGTTTGGGCTGATTTTTCCATATTGCATATAATTTTAATTATTACACTAGATAAGTAGGGTGATTGGTTAGAAACATAAATACATAGAAACATAGAAGAGTGATAGCAGAATAAAAGACCAAGTGGTCCATGGAGTCTGTCCTGTCTGGTGGAGATGGGTTTTGCAGCGAGTTAGTGCCAGGTCACGCTCCTCAGGATCGCCCCACCAGGGTTGGTAACGAATGGTAGCGAAGATACGGAAGGCAGCAGGAGAGGCAAAAGCGAGATATTGGCTGGAGAGAGCACAATAATCTAGCAAACAGGAAGTGCAGAGACATGGCTTAAATCAGGAAGTTCATGGGAGAAGCAAAGAGTTCAAGGCTCAAGACAAACAAGGTTCACGGAAGGATGATTCAAGGAATTGTCCAGTCAACTGTCCAGCATTCCAGGTGGCTCAGCAAGAAGAGTCATTGCCAGACACAGCAGAGGTCCAAGGTTCAAGTCCTGGCCCTAAAACAGGATCCCCTTCTTCCTGCTGGTGATCCCCCTTGTGATAACTAAAGATCTATATAGAGGAATCAAGACCTCCTTCCTCCTGCTGGAGATCCCTTTGGTAATACATAAAGATATATAGAGAGTAGGGGTCTCCAAACTTTCTAAACAAAGGGCCAGTTTACTGTCCCCCAGACTTTAGGGGGCCAAACTGTGGCCATTGGAAGTTGAAAAATTCCTGATGTCAGTGGGGAAAAAACAATGCCCCATCTTTGTTGTCAGAGAGAGGAATAATGCCCCATCATTGGTGTCATTGGAAAACATTGTGCACCATTGTTGGTGTCATTGGGACCCATTGTTGGTATCACTGTGAAAAACTGTGCCCCATTGTTGGTGTCAGTAGGAGGAATAGTGCCTCATCATCGGTGTCAGTGGATGAAATGGTGCCCCAAGGGCCAGAAAAAAATCAAGCAAAGAGCCGCATCTGGCCCCCGGGCCACAGTTTGGAAACCACTGATATAGAGGAATCAGGCCCTTCTTTCTCCTGCTGGTGGTCCCTCTAGTGATAACTTAAGATCTCCAGTGGGGAAAATAATAATTTGATCCCCTGCATATTTTGTAAGTGTGAGATATATTATATGCAAAACATCTAATCCCGGGGTTAATGATTTACCAAATCAAAAATGAAGCCTGAGAAATCATATGGAAAAAAATATGCACCAATACAATTTTTTTTTTTACAAATGCCAGAAACCTGGTCAATAAAATGGAGAAACTCGAGCTGCTATTACACGTGGAGGATGTAGACTTCATGGGAATAACAGAAACTTGGTTTGACAGCTCACATGACTGGCTGGCAAACATCCAGGGGTATTCCTTGTATCAGAGGGACAGGGATGGTAGGAGAGGGGGAGGGGTGTTTCTATATAGATGGAATGATTAACTGGTAGAAGAACAGAATGACATCAGTGATGGGGCAAGGGGGGAGGTGGAGTCCGTATGGGTGGAACTCCAAAGGGTAGAAGTGAGCGGGAAACTACTAGTGGGAGTATAATACAGGCCCCCGAACAAGAGGGAAGAAGTAGAATTCTCCTTTCACAGATGGAAATGGCTTCAAGATAGGGAAATGTCATCATAATGGGGGACTTCAACTATCCTAAAACTGAATGGGCTGAAGGCACAGCCCACTTTTCACAAGTTTCTTAAATGTTCTACAGGACAACTTCATGTCCCAATTGATGGATTACCCGACTAGAAGTAATGCATTGCTAGAGCTTTTAATTACAAATGATACAGATCTGATTGCAGATGTGGAAATATGGGACAACTTGGGAACTATTGACCACAGAATTATTACATTCTGCGTAAATCATAGGAAAGGGAGGCACAAGGGGAGTACAAGAGCCAACTTTTCTAAACTGTGCTCAATGCTGCAGGATTTTGAAAAAGGGCCAAATCTTGGAAACAGTGAACACAGAGAAAAAAATGGGAATGCTTTAGAAACATATTAAATAAATGTGTCACCGAGTGCATTCCAAGGGGTAATAAATGTAGATGAGCGAAGGTTAAACCTGGGTGGCTGAACCATAACTTAAAATGTCATATTAAGTACAAAAAAATGGCCTTTAAAAAGTACAAAGTGGAGGGGTCATTGTCAGCATTCCAACAATACAAAGAATGCAATGTGAGGTGTAAGAACACAATCAGGGTGGCTAAAGAAAGACTATGAGTGACACATAGCGGAGGAGAGTAAAAATAATCCCAAGAAGTTTTTAAAATACATTAACAGTAAAAAGGCGGGGTCGGAACACATAAAGGACTTGGAAGGGAAAGTGGTTACAGATTACATGGAGAAGGTAGCTGTGCTAAATGCTTTTTTCTCCTCAGTCTTCGCTTAGGAAGAGGAGGGGTATCCCGACCACGACAGTATGGTTAGCAACACGCCACAGGATCTTCCCTTGTGGCTAACAGAGGCCAGAGTCCAGAAAGGATTAGAGAAGCTTAACATAAATAAATCACCAAGACCAGATGGCTTACACCCAAGAGTCCTTAAATAACTTAGTCAGATTATAGCCAGACTGCTATTCCTAATCTTCAAGGACAGCATACTGACAAGATTGGTACCAGCTGATTGGCGAAAAGCCCATATGGTACCAATATTCAAAAAAGGGCAGAGATCTATTCCTGCGAACTATAGGCCTGTCAGTCTTATGTCAGTAGTTTGTAAATTATTTAAGGGGATGATAAGGGACCATATCCAAGAATTTGCTGACAAAAACAGTATAATTAGTGGTCGCTTTTGCCAAACTATCCTATTAACATTCTACGAGGAAGTGAGCTGCCATCTGGACAAAGGTAGGCCAGTGGATGTGGTGTATTTGGATTTTGATAAAGCATTTGATCATAGGTGTGTGCAGCCTATTGCATTAGAGTGTGCACCCCAAAGCTCAAACACGCCCCTTTCTCTGCAGCCTCAGATGCACGGGGCAATGAATGAATCGTACGTACTCTGTGCTTAGTGGCTTCATGTTCATTCACAAACTGAAGCAAAGTAAACATAGTTTACTATACTTTAGTTATGAATGGACACAGTGAGCGAGTGTGTTTACTGTGTTCATTTAGAAAAGGAAGCGGCCGGTAAATTACATATTTACTGGCCCCTTCCTCTGCAGCAGCAAGGGGGAGAGGAGAGGAGGGAAGCCAGCAGCACTGCAGGGCCAATCAAGAGAGGGGGAGGCCTAGGTAGTAGAAGGAATCGGCACCGCACATAGTGATTAGAGTGTGCCCAGGCACACCTGGCACACGCCCTGCACTTGTCATATGCATTTGATACAGTCCCCCACAAATGCTTAATCTGCAAGCTAAGGTCTGTAGGCATGGACCATACGGTTTGCTCTTGGATAGAAAACTGGCTACGGGGTCGCGTCAAAAGGGTTATGATAAATAACGTATACTCAGAATGGTCTAGAGTAGTTAGTGGGGTTCCCCAAGGCTCTGTCCTTGGACCAATTCTGTTTAATTTATTTATAAATGATATAGAGGGTGGGATAAATAGCTTGATCTCAGTGTTTGCTGACGACACAAAAATATGCAGGGCAATAACAACACAGCAGGATATAGAAATTTTACAAGAGGACCTAAGTAAATGAATGGAGTGGGCTACTGCATGGCAAATGAAGTTTAACATTGAAAAATGTAAGGTAATGCACTTGGGGGGTAAAAATATAAAAACAAGTTACTCACTAGGGGGAGAACTCCTAGGGGATTCCAAGATGGAGAAGGATCTAGGGGTCCTAGTAGATGACAGACTAAGAAATAGCATGCAGTGTCAAGCTGCGGCTACCAAAGCCAGCAGAATATTAGAAAAGGGAATTTACTCCAGAGACAAAACAATTATTCGGCCACTTTACAAAACTCTGGTTCGGCTGCATCTGGAGTATTCCGTCCAGTTATGGTCACCAATACTCAGAAGGCATGTGCTGGAGCTGGAGAAGTAAATTAATATGGGGACTGGAGGACTTTAATTATGAGGAACGACTACAAGGGCTAAATTTATTCTCCCTGGAGAAGAGACACTTGAGAGGAGATATGATAGCGTTATACAAATATCTCAACGGTGATCCCAGCATAAGTATGAAACTTTTCTTGATAAATCCTAGAATTCTATTCGCATTTCCCACTGCCTGGCCACACCGGTTGCTCATTTTGCAATCATCTGAAATAAGTACTGTAGTAATGGCCTGACCCCTAGAGGCCTAATGATGACCTCAAAAGTCAGGGAGAGCTGACATTCTTCTTTGTAGAGTGGGTTACTAGGCATAGTGGATGTAATGCAATATGGAAGAATTGGGCGCTATTCACTTTTGAATACGAACAAAAGAGATTTATTATCTCTTAACAAGAACTGGGAGAGAGAGTGTTAGGGCCTGAACACCCTTAGGCAGATGCAATAGCAAGTGGTAGTCTCCGAGACAAGATAGGCAGACAGCTATACAGGTTGAGGGCCTTTAAGCTAGTTGCAGCACTGTATTTGTAGAACTGCTGTCTCCTATGGCAACTAAACTCTCCAACTTCAATGTAGATCCGCACATTTAAAAGGAGTTATAAACCCTCATGGTTTTTCACCATGCATTCTACGCATTAAGGTGAAAAACCTTTTTTAGTGCTGCAGCCCCCCAGCCCCCCATTTTTACTTACCTGGACGCTGTCATCCTCTGTCCGGGAATGAACACACTATCTGTGGCTGGTGTCTCTTGCCAAAAGGATAGACAGATAGCAGAGCAGCCATTGGCTCCCGCTGCTGTCAATCAAATCCAATGACGTGGCACTGGGGGGCGGGGTCGAGACATGCATTCTGTGTGAATGGACACTTCACATGGACCGCTTCTCCAACGTGGACACTCGATGTGGGGAGGAGCCGCCAGCGCCGCCATGGGACCCCAGCAGAGGAGGTTCGGGCCCACTCTGTGCAAAACGAACTGCACAGTGGAGGTAAGTATGACATATTTGTTATTTAAAAACCCTTTAACTCACAGTGTCTCTGGTTGTAGATCTTCACTCACATCTCACAGACTCTTACTGTAGATTTTCTCACTGAGCTCCCAGTCTTCTCACCAGACCTTCAGATCCCAGCCGCACGCTGGATCCCTTGAGCTACTCCACAACTAACCTGCTGTACACTCCAAGCGTCACCTACGCTACCTGCTGGGTCCCTGGTCCCTGGCTTGGCTCTCAGCTAACCCGCTGAATCCTCTTCAAGTGTCACCCACAATCACCCGCTGGGTCCCTGGCTTGAACGCTGAAGCTTTCCAAACTTGTTCACCATCCCCGGCTAGTGAAAAAGGCTGTACTTTTTCAGACTTCACAAACCTGGCCTCTGATAACAGGAGTAGTTGTCCCTTGCTGGCGACTGTGTCCCCTTTATCTCAGACCTCTGGGTCTCACTTGCCTCTGGTAACATGGGATTGCACTCTGCACCCTTTTTCCCCTTATCTACAAACACAATCAATAAAAAATGAACACCACACTCAAATATTGGCTTATTGGCCGCGGCTCCTTTATTGGTTTACAAATAAATTCATAACTTTTCATAACCATATGACAATTCTAACTCAAATCAATTTATCATTCTCAAAACTGCTTAGCCTTGATGACTCAAGCAAATTATATTTGATCAACTTTATAATAACCAGTCCCCCTTATATGTAAGGTGACATACCACATAAAGTGCACACGACGGGAGGGGGGGGGGTGCTTATCTCTTTTTCAACCAGACAGCCTGTCAGCAAAAACTCCTGGGACAGTGGGCCCTGTATATAATGAGCCCCACTGCTTCCAGAGAGTTCCATCCACTCTCATTGGCCCATTCCTACCTGCCCTCAGGTGAGCAGGAAGGGCCAACGTCCCTTAATTATCCTGAGTAAACAGAACCATTCTAATCAGCTTAACACCTGGGGGAAGGCAGAGGCAACCCCATGCAGGTGCGCCCAAAATAATTGTGCCCTCCTTTTACATGGGATTGCACTCTGCACCCTTTTTCCCACTTATCTCCAAACACAATCAATAAATAATGAACACCACACTCAAATATTGGCTTAAATTGGCCGCGGCACCTTTATTGGTTTACAAATAAATTCATAACTTTTCATAACCATATCACAATTTTTTTTTTTCTAACTCAAATCAAATTATCATTCTCAAAATTGCTTAGCCTTGATGACTCAAGCAAATTATATTTTATCAACTTTATAATAACCAGTCCCCACAAAGTCGGGGGTTTGCCTATTTAATAGCCAAAGCATTGACCTACCCCAAACCCACGGGCGTTTCAATCATGCCCTGCAAACCCCAGTTGAAAATGTCCAGGCCCACATCAGAGAGATGTACCAAATCCTCCCGATACAGGCCCGAAAAAAACACCCTTCAAATCGAGATGCCGAAACAATAACCCCCTTATAAGAGGCATGAATTTCTCCACAGAGTGATTCACCCTCTTCCTTATTTTCTCAAAATTCTTTAACTCTGGATGTGACAACCATAGTAGTCTGGGAATGATATCAGAAAAAATAATTGTGTTTGGAGATGCCGTACTCAAATGGTGCAGATCATGTTTGAGCTTGTCGATTAAATCAGGGTTGATATTTAAATTAGCAGTATAGCAAGGATGAGACGCTCGTATGTGCCCAGAAATTTGCTTGACAGGAGCCACAATCTCATTATTAAGGGAGGACCCTTTTGTGTATGACAGATAATAGATGATTCTAAATAAATTCGGTTCGATTTTGACTATCACCTCCTCAAACGAGGAATAAGAAACCGAAGGGAAAGAATCATCAATCTCATTATTAAGGGAAGACCCTTTCGTGTATGACAGATAATAGATGATTCTAAATAAATTTGGTTCAAATTTGCGGGCTTTTACGATTTCTTTCTGCACTTTTTCCCTAACCACTTCTGGGAATTCAGCAGCTGACTTTAAATTGTCCACCACCTTGCAACCTATTTCTGAAAACGTAGGCAGTGAAAATGTAAGAGTCCACAGCTTACTACGCATGCACCAATGGCACGTTGCCACGAGAGGAAATACGTGCCAACTGAGCATGCGCAAAAGACGCCTCAGGGCGCCAACCCGCACCTGTGCAGAAGACTTAATGGAAAATGCCCAGGACGCGCACAGGAAGCGACCTCAACCTGATGGAAAAAGACAGGAAAATAGCCAGGAGGTGCACAGGAAGTGACCTCAAACTTCCCTATATAAGCCCAGCCAAGACACTGACAAATTGCTGGATTATCTTCAGTTCCCCTTGTTCCTGTGCTAGTGTGTGATCTGTCTGAATCTGTTGTGACCTGGAAACATATCCTCGGATTTGTACCTTAACCATTCTACTTCTTTGCCCCTTTTGTACTCAGCTGTCAGATTGGAACTGACCCCGGCTTGGATCTCAGCCATTCTTCTTCTGATTAACCCTTTTATTCTTTATTGGGCAAATGGACTTGACCTTGGCTCGGATCCCAGCTCGGATCCCGGTCTAAGGCTTGCACGGTGCTCAGCACTCTTGGCACCCCTGCCACTCGGTGTCCCCATCAAGTCACTGTCTCCATCTCCAGAGGTTTAAGGACCCGAGGTGCAAGGGAGGCCTCCCCACTACTTCGGTCTCACATCAGGTACGTGGCCCTCATGACAGAAAATCTGTATGTAAACCCCTCAATTAAGAACTGCGCTATCCCCCGATCTGGGTAACGGCCCAACCATGGGACCATATTTGCTAGCCTCACTGGTGTGAACGCTTTTGGCTTGAAAACTATCCCGCTTTTGCCCTGATGGACCGTCCCTTTTGAAGCATTTAAAAACGGAGTGAGGACCAGAACAAAAAGAATACTATTGCCTATATTTACACGATGCACCCCACTTGCACTGGTTCTCATTAAACGCATAGCATACACCTTTCCTGTATGGGGAAACATTGCTAACGGAATGCTGCTGTTTACAAAAGGGGGGCTTCTGGGGCACAATCAAGTTCAGGCCTATGTCTTTCATGCCCCATTTTAGATTGGGATAAATGGAAATTTTTTTGCCTAAAAGACTCATCGTATTGATAGCAGCCATTCTCCCCAAAGCTCCTGTAAGCTTCCAGCACATTCTCTAAATGCTGGATCAACACATTACATTTCTCCGGATGTTTCTCCCCTACAATGCTAGAAAAAATACAGTATACCTGGACCTGCGCCTATCCTCATCCCCTTTCTCTTTGGCTTTCCTATCCAACTTTGAGACTTTGAAATTCCTTAGAGGAAGGTAAGAGTTACAGCATATCCAAAAACTCGCCTTTCCATATTGGGATAGTACAGAATTCTATTGAACCGGCCGATACTGCCCAATATTTGGCCCGTGTGTACGGGGCTTTAGAGTTATCTGGTTGGTCTGGTGATGTCACAGCTAGGGGTCCTTCTTCCTTCCTGCAGTGGCACTTACTCCTGCACTGAGTGAATGATGTACAAGTAACGATGTGTTAATGCAGTGCAGTGCTACTCTAGGCCCAGGCTGACCTGATGACTTACCACCAGGAGGGTGTATCCTAGACAACCTTGGCTCGCAGAAAGTAGGTGGAATGCTGACTGCGGACATCTGGCAGATAGGAAGTACTGAGGGGTATAGCTCCAGACTGAAAGTCAGTATTGCAGCTAATGCTATTTTTATGTAACTATGCTATCATTTTTTATTTTTCTAAGTGGAGTTCTGCTTTAATTCAAAGCCCAGATTAATTTAACCTCCTGTGTAGCTTTTAAGTGCCCATCTATAGAAAAGCTGTACAATTACATAGTCTTCTTTCTATAATAAACGAGTAATTGGAATAATGAAAATCCATCAATCAGTCATCATAAAATATTTCAGGTGATCTTTTATGGTCATTGCATTCTTTTACCTCCAACAATACATACAAAATTCCTACATAAACCTGAAAAAGCTGCATTATATTAACATCAATTTAAGACCAAGCCTGAACTCTAATAAATAATGTGATTGTTAAAAAGTATCATCTGCTTGCGTATATCAACCATAAGTCATTCTAACATTTCAGGCTGGCGAAAAAGTTAATCATACAATTTTTTTAAGCCGTAAAAGAAATGATGAAGGGATGGACATATTTAACCTGAAATTTGCTTGACAGGAGCCGTGAGGACGGAAGTAGATCTTTATAGCCCTGAATAATTTTTATGAGGACATCTTTTAGCTGCAGCTGACTGGGAAATGATTCTGCCTCTGTATTAATGTGTTAGGAAGTAATCATTGTCTTGGATTATCTCTTACTCTCATCATATTGGCTTAAATGTCCACAGATTTATACTGGCTACTGGCTAAAGAAATCAAACAGTGAAATTACCCTGAAACGTTTGCTCATAAAAACTTGGCTATAGGTGGACGAATTTCTCACAGGCAAAGAGGGTGGTAAATTAACTGACTGCCCCAAGGTTGCCAAGCCAAAAACTTTTTTTTCCCTGACAATTGTGAAGGTATTTTACTAGTAACATTTTGGCAACAGAAACTTGCGGTCACTATAGTGTGTGGAAGGGGGCAAGCTCTAGAGTGCAATGTCAGAGCCCCTTCCTTCATTAAATCCCCCTCACATGCACTTTCTCTCCCCTGATGCATTAGCCCTGAGCTCAGCACTTGCTCCCGTGATGGTGAAGGTTAGCAGTAACAGTTGGCCCTCTCTTAGCAACATTCTTAGCAACGTCTTAGAAATTGTGCAGTCAGGCTTCATGAGGTACATAAATGACCAACATATATATAGCAAGGGCATTATTCAACTTGAGTCAAAGCTGCACAGTAGTATTGGGGGAACGGTTCGAGCCGAGAAAAAGTTCAGCCCAAACATTACCTGTTTGACTGTTCGCGAATACCTGAATTTGTGGGGCGCAATGTGGGATGTTCGCCCGCCGAGCACCCCACAATGCACTGCGCGCTTCACAGTGCATTCTAGGGCCCTAATTTGATGAAGCCTTGCACCTGACCCCTGGACTCAGAGCACTGTCTGAACTCTGATTGGACAAAGTGATGATGACTTTCTCCAATCACGGCTTGGTGCTCATAGTCCTACCCCACACTATAAAAGATTCCTTCCTATAGGAAGCTTTTGCATTGTGTTGGAGTGGAGATTGATAGAGCAGTGCTCAGTTTGCTACTAGCTACTAGCTAGTTAGTGTGTTAAATTATTGTGACTCTGAGGCTGGGTTCACACTTATGCGATGTCAGATGCGTTACGGGAACCTGCACAGAAATCGTGCTGGTTCCCGTATCGCACCAGTGTGAACCGAGACTGAGTGAACAAAGAGTGTTAGTATACAGTGGTGTGAAAAAGTGTTTGCCCCCTTCCTCATTTCCTGTTCCTTTGCATGTTTGTCACACTTAAGTGTTTCGGAACATCAAACCAATTTAAACAATAGTCAAGGACAACACAAGTAAACACAAAATGCAATTTGTAAATGAAGGTGTTTATTATTAAAGGTTGAAAAAAATCCAAACCATCATGGCCCTGTGTGAAAAAGTGATTGCCCCCTAAACCTAATAACTGGTTGGGCCACCCTTAGCAGCAACAACTGCAACCAAGCGTTTGCGATAACGTGCAATGAGGCTTTTACAGCGTCCTGGAGGAATTTTGGCCCACTCATCTTTGCAGAATTGTCCTAATTCAGTTACATTAGAGGGTTTTCGAGCATGAACGGCCTTTTTAAGGTCATACCACAACATCTCAATAGGATTCAGGTCAGGACTTTGGCTAGGCCACTCCAAAGTCTTCATTTTGTTTTTCTTCAGCCATTCGGTGGTGGACTTGCTGGTGTGTTTAGGATCATTGTCCTGCTGCAGAAACCAAGTTCGTTTCAGCTTGAGTACACGAACAGATGGTCGGACATTCTCCTTCAGGATCTCTTGGTAGACAGCAGAATTCATAGTTCCTTTTATCACGGCAAGTCTTCCAGGTCCTGAAGCAGCAAACAGCCCCAGACCATCACACTACCACCACCATATTTTACTGTTGGTATAATGTTCTTTTTCTGAAATGCAGTGTTCCTTCTACGCCAGATATACTTGGACACACACCTTCCAAAGAGTTCCACTTTTGTCTCATCGGTCCACAGAATGTTGTCCCAAAAGTCTTGGGGATCATCAAGATGTGTTGTGGAGAAATTGAGACGAGCTTTGATGTTCTTTTTGCTCAGCAGTGGTTTTCTCCTTGGAACTCTGCCATGCAGGCCATTTTTGCCCAGTCTTTTCCTGATGGTGGAGGCATGAACACTGACCTTAACTGAGGCAAGTGAGGCCTGCAGTTCCTTGGACGTTGTTGTGGGGTCTTTTGTGACCTCTTGGATGAGTCGTCGCTGCGCTCTTGGGGTAATTTTGGGCGGCCGGCCACTCCTGGGAAGGTTCACCACTGTTCCATGTCTTCGCCATTTGTGGATAATGGCTCTCACTGTGGTTCGCTGGATTCCCAAAGCTTTGGAAATGGCTTTATAACCCTTTCCAGACTGATAGATCTCAATTACTTTCTTTCCCAATTGTTCCTGAATTTCTTTGGGTCTCGGCATGATGTGTAGCTTTTAAGGATCTTCTGGTGGACCTTACTGTGTCAAGCAGCTCCTATTTAAGTGATGCCTTGATTGTGAACAGGTGTGGCAATAATCAGGCCTGGGTGTGGCTAGAGAAATTGAACTCAGGTGTGGACAACCACAGTTATAGTATGTTTTAACAAGGGGGGCAATCACTTTTTCACACAGGGCCATGATGGTTTGGATTTTTTTTCACCTTTAATAATAAACACCTTCATTTACAAATTGCATTTTGTGTTTACTTGTGTTGTCCTTGACTATTGTTTAAATTGGTTTGATGTTCCGAAACACTTAAGTGTGACAAACATGCAAAGGAACAGGAAATGAGAAAGGGGGCAAACACTTTTTCACACCACTGTAGTGTGTCAGTATAGTGTGGTGTCAATGTAGTGTGTTAGCAATACATAACATTTAGTGCTCTATACAGTGCTGTAAACCCTTTTTTTTTGGTTGCTGCGTGTTTTTTTCTTTCCTTTGTCTTTTTTTTGTCTCCTGCCTGCCTCTCTAAGCTGGTGTTTCCACTTTTAAATTTTTTTAGTTTTTTGTATAGTTGTTACACTTCTGTCAGCGTCATTCCTCAATTTAACGTGCACCAAACACCACTTTTTGTTCAATAAAGTGCATATAAGTACACATTTCATATTTCCTATTAAATTTAGGTAATAAGCCCCCCAATCATTTATGGGAGGCCAACAAGGAGAGGCGGACATTCCCATCCCACTATAAAGGGGCTAGCACAGGCAAAGGTGGACGTGGTCAATCCTCAGGCAGGGCACGTTTGTCTCTGTTTAGTGATGTTGCCCGTGCTATCAAGCCGTAGCATGCAGAGGAGGTGGTGAACTGGCTTACTAAACCATCATCATCCTCCTCATCCTCTATCACCCAAGTAGAGACTAGTGCACAGTCCACTGCTCCTGCCAGAATGGGTTATTATGCCTCCTTGTCTAGAGCTACTCCTGCCATAGCCCCAGTATCATGCATGGAGGAGTCAGCTGAATTATTTGAACACAGCGTCAGCCACTTGCTTCTTGACGATGCACAGACATTACTTTGTTCTGATGTTGGTTCTGAGGTTGATTAAGGGAGCAACATGAGTCTACAGAGAGGGGAGAACACTGATAAACAATAATGTGGCAGTCATATTCCCCCAGCCACAGCTTATTGCCAAATTGGCTCCAGTGATGATGAGGATAGAGGGGATGATGAGGTCACTGACTTTATCTAAAAAAAATTAATCTTGGCCTGATTGAACTATAATTTGGCTTCTTCACATGTGGTGCAAACATTTGTTATTCCCATCCAAAGTCTGCAAAAGAGACACCAAAACGTATCCAAAAAATCTCTAATCTTGTTCCGAGTGCACTGGCCTCATCATACAGACTGGCTCCCTAAGCTGTTTGCAAAATAAAGATATCTTGCAGGGAAAATCAATTTAAATTACAATTTTTTTCTTTATAAATATCAGTTTTGCTGCAGCAGGTTCTATACATGGTACAGATGCACCACTTTACAGGCAGACTAAGGGGATCCAAAGATACCATATCTAAAGGGATTTTTAAGTTTTATGATTTAATTTTAAGCATCATTAAAATCACTGCTCTTTAAAAATTATGTTTTTTAAAAGTTTTTTTGCATTGGTGCATGTACCCCAGGACAGTAGCCAGGCCCCTATACCCTCTTTATGGCCAATAACTTGCATATAAGCCTTTCAAAATGAGGATGTTTGATTTTTCAAGTTCATGTCACATAGACTTCATTGGGGTTCGCCGATCGAGTCTGAAGTTTTGTGATTTGGAGAGTTCTGGCGCAAACCAAACCGGAGGGTGTTCGTCCCATCTCTACTGCACAGTTTGTTTTTATTTACTGTCCCCCTTCATCTGTATAGGCACTTTTTTTGGGTAAAGGTGAACAAACCATTTAAAAATGAAAAAATCATATTCACATGTAGTGATACCCCTGCAGGAGCTGCTTAAGTTAGTTCAGTCCGTTACTCTGCCTCTCAACCCCAATAACAGTCTCAGCCCCCTCTGGCACACCTGACAATAGTGTACGTGCAATGACCAATGAGAAACACACACATTATGATAAAACACAGAAATTGTCTTTACTGCAATATTTATGCTTTCAGGGCATTCCCAAAACTAGAATGTCCCCAAAAGCAGAGGCACACTTAAATGACAAATAAAGCACAATATGGCACTTCAAATTAGATCGGTTACCTTTACTCAGATTGGCTCTATGGTTCCAGGCAGGAGGAGAGCAGAGGAATGACTCCCTTTGTGTCAGGCCTCTCTCTACTGTACCTTGACACCACAGGCCCAACTTTACACACCTATTCAAGTCATCAGGTAATGGCTTAACTTTAAAGATAAACTATCCCACACACCCTATACATATGCAGAGCCCTGAATATGTGTGTGCGGATCCATATGACCCTAACAGCTTCTGTCCCTTTTGAAGAAAAGATAAGTTTTGGTGTCTTCAGCTAGCCACTTTAACTCTTGGTTAGCAGGGAAAACAACATAAATAGCCCAGATTATTAAGAGAAAAAGACAGGATTTTGTTTAACAAGGTGAGAGGACAATGGTGTCTGTATACAATGTCCCAGAAATGGATAGCCTAAGAGTCGATTCACACAGCGGCAACACGACTTCCAGCGCGACTTTGGGAGGCAACTTGGACACGACTTGAGTATGAATCACAGCACAACTTGGGGCGACTTCAACGCGACTTGGGGCGACTTACAACATGACAATAAGTTGCCCCCAGGCCAGGCGACTTTGGCCGTGGCCAGTCACAGAATAATCAAGTCTCGAGGGGGAACTCCACGCCAAATTTTAAATAAAAAAACGTCATGGGTTCCCCTTCAAGGCCCTTAAGTCTGGTATGGATTTTAAGGGATAAAGAAACAAAAAAGCTGCGCATACCAGTGATTAAATTAAATTGTGAATATGTACACACTTAAACTACTATCCAATGTGAGTATATCTTTTGAAACTTAATGGTATACCATAACCTGATGAACTTGCCACGCAGATCCACCAGTGTGACCTGTTAGGCACGTTAAAATCCAAAAAATGTATAGAATAAAATCTAAAATAAACGTTAAAAAATACAGGTGAAAGTGGTTGTATAAATGATTAAATAATGAAATGTCCATATGTAAAAGTTGAAGTCCAATAATCAAATGACCCATCAAAAAATACAAAAGTGCAGCAACACCAATGTGTTCAAAAAGTTGTCTTTGAAGAAACTTGATCCAGGGTTATGTGAAACCTTGTGCACCACCACCACTAAAGGAGTAAAATTCCTGCTTACCAAAATGAGTTGATCCCCCATCACAGAGGATCAAACAAGCATCCAACAAAGTAACTTTTGTAGCGACCTCCACTGGAACTACAGGCAAAGATCTCCAAATCCTCCAAGCTGAAAACTCAATGGTCCTCCAGGGCTCATACATAGGTGTACATCATGTAAAGAAATGGAAGGCTCCCATCTTGCATTATCTCAAGGGTTTATTTTAAAAAACAGTAACAAACTACTTGACACAGCAGTAGGTAATGAGGTGACAGCAGTGCGCCGCTTCTCCCAACGCGTTTCGTGATAATTCACGTCGTCTGGGGACACGGGCGGTGCACTGTGTCACCTCTTTTAAATCTGTAGTCACTCACCAAGCCTCGCTCTGGGTGCGCTACTTCTGGCGTGTGCGGTCCAGCGTGATAAAGCGAATCCGCCGTGAGGTCATCACGTCACGAGCGTCAGGGCACCTCAGCGCTGATAGGTCCATTAGTGTATCATATGCTCACATCCCCTCCAATGGGGTGGAAGCAACCTATAACAACACTGGCATCGAGGTGTTCCGTTGCCAATGCAACCATCTCAGCCTCATACAATCTCGTCCACTACAATAGGGGTGTGCGTTATACGTCGGGGAGATGGGTGTGTGTTAATAATGGCGATTATCCATCAAATCTACATTTGGGTGAAAACCTCATATTCTAATGATTTGCGACATACGCTGTACATTCAACAGCGCATCGGACCTCATACCATTGCAGCTGTGCCATATACAGTGAATTGCCAGCTTGAGTGAATTAATAAAACTATGCAAAACATTAAAAGTAGATATATTAAATATAAATGACCCAAAGGATTGATTTTAAGGGGATTTTAAGGGGATGGGCGAGCTTTGGGGAAGGGGGGCACCCTGCTCACTCGTCCCCACCCCCTTTCCTGACTGTCCGGGCTGCGTGCTTGGATAGGGGTCTAGTATGGATTTTGGGGGGACCCCCGCACTGTTTTTTCGGCGTAGGGGTTTCCCTTAAAAGCTATACCAGCCCGAAGGGCCTGGTTTGCCCTTGGAGGGGAACCCATGCCGGTTTTTATTATTAGAGAGGCGACATTGTCGCTTCAATATAGATGGAGATCCGACTTGGAAGCGACTTCCATTGAATTCTATGGGTACAAGTCACCTAGAAGTCAGATTGAAGTAGTACAGGAACCTTTTCTGAAGTCGGAGCGACTGCAGTAGTTTGCATTAAGACGGATCCATTCACTTACATAGATTTTTTCATGTAGTGTGACTTGAGGCGACTAGGGGCGACTTGGGGCGACTTGAAGTTGGATCCAAAGTTGCCCCTGTGTGAATGGACTCTTACCCTTTATCCCTGTAGTACTACAAGTGTCAGCAAGATGACTACCGGCAATGATGTTTGTATACAGTGTTTAAATAACTCTTCCTGTAGTGCAGTGTCTCTGTTCCCTGCAGATTGGAAGAAAAGCCCTCTCACCAAATCCTGTGAACAGGGCCCAAGCAAACTTCCTGGAACAGGCAGACTTTCATGGTATTCCGACCGTTCCCCCACAATGGAACGGTTCACCGTTGGTGGAGATGTGCCTCAATATTCACCTGGGATTCCCTCTCAGGCCGGACGTCTCAGCTCACGGTGGAGGCCTGATTCGCGCGAGGAGATCATCTAAGAGACAGCACTTCTCCCTCAGGACTGGTCTCTTCCCTCCCTCAAGGCTGACTGAACTTTACCTCAGGACACAAAATGGAGTCTTTTACTTTCCTGTCAGCAAAGCCTCTTGGGATTTGTATTTCTCCCTGTATACCAGTCTATGGGGCTGTTTTGTGTGGGTTACATTAACTCAGTCAGAAAAAAACAGGAAGTGGGGGGGGGGGGTGAAAAATCCCTCTTACAACTGCTAGCAGGCAGCTCTCCCCAACTCAAGCTTGAAAACCTGTGTACATTGTTCAGGCCAGCTTGGCCAGATGTGCAGGTTATAGAGTGAGACACACGCTATACACATGTTTTTTTTTTTTTTTTTTTTTTTTACGTAACTCTCAAAGTTTACTATATTGCTTTTTTTCCCAAGGCTAGGTTCATACCTACAGGTGCAACTGAGCATATTTGCGTTTCAATGCATTGCGTATTAGGCAGCCCATTTATTTCAATGGCTGCTCTATGCACAAAAAAGGCACCTAACTGCATGGTGGTGGTTTTGCACATGTGAAAATGCGCACTTTGTGATTTTGTGCACGTTCCCAACACAACAGTAGTGTAAACCTAGCTTTAGATCCATTTGTGCCTCAGCCGATTATACAAAAAAAAGAGAGGGGTAGCTAAAAGGAGAAGACAGATTCTTAACTGAGGACAAGCATTTCTGGTCGACAGAAGAGGAAAAAATGGGAAATTCTACAAACAAGAGTCAAGAAAGCCTAAATGGTCATTTCAATGACGTTTTTACATTGTGGTCATGCTTCATTTAATCAATACATTTTATCAGAAGTGGAATTACTTTTTAATTGGCACTGCTTCTTGAAAATCCCCAAGCATTACAAAACCTTATATTGTGTTAGCATTGTGCTTGTCATATGTCTCGACCAATGATACATTGATCTATTGGAAGAGAAAGTAACAATACATTTGCTTATGAAATCAATATCATTGACCTTCTTGTTGCGCATATTTCTCCCATGCTGCCAAGTTGTCTGCTGGGCTGTGAACTCAGATCCGAAAACTGCAAGTACAAATACTTGGCTAACCACATGATCGATATGGTTATTGCACAGGTGGCTTAAATCCTGTAATAGCATAAGCGTTTAATGCCTCTTTCCCGCTGGGAATACGCGGACAGTGAAAAATCTCTTGAACATTCCAAATTAGCTTTAACTTTACTCGGCGGACTAAGTAAGGGGTTAAAGTATATCTAAAGCCAAGAACAAAAATGTAATATATTGTCACTTATCAGGGCACAGATGTCATCAACTACAGAAAATGATTGTAGATCCTGCCAGAAATGTAGTGTCCACCCTTTTCACTTCCTTTGAATTGAAATTATATCTCAACAATGTGATCTTATTAACACAAATTCCCCCACAGCCCATCTAATGGGGAACAGGGTGGGGGAGTGGATGCTGAGTTGTCTTTTAATCTGGGGGGGGGGGGCACATCTGCCAAATTTATAGTGAATTTTAAAACACACAATGCCCTGCTTGACCTCCCAACTGTAGTAAACAGTATTAGCATGGCCATTGAGGGGGGTTTGTTATGTGTACAATTAAAAGACATTTACACAGTGTAGGAGAGATTACTATAACAGAGTATCTGGCTGTAATTGTTCTTTACTGTTACTGCCAGCTATTAATAGTGACAGGAGGGGGGGGGGCTGAGAGGGGGGGGGGGCATACACAGGAGCTGACAGGAAGGGAGGGGTGTGAGAAGGAGAGAGGAGAACAGCCTGATGATGGAGGCATGTAAACTGACCATGGTAATGAGGGACCAGCAGCCACGATAAATGTGGTAATTTTACAGAGAGGGTGACACAGGAACAGGCAGGATCAACCAGGTTTTTTGCAGCTTAGAAAGGGGCAGTTTAGACAGAACAAGCACTGTGCTGTTTAATCTGCTATAAGGGAACATGAGCTCTCCTTAATTTTTAGGGTTACAACCACTTTAAAGAGGAAGTAAACTTCCATGTATTGTTTGTACCTATAGGTAATCCTATAATAAAGCTTACCTATAGGTACTGTAAATATCTCCTAAACATGCGCCGTTTTCAGAGATATTTACTGCATATGCAGCCGATGACGTCATCTGCGCATGTGCGCTGAAGGAATGGCCACCCGTCCACGGACCCGGAAGGAAGACGGTGAAGATGGATGTGGCCACCAGCGGTGAGGACAAGGGGTTCGTTTGCAGGTAAGTTTCACATAATGCCTTTACTTTTGCAGGTCAAAAAAAAATTGGCTTTACTTCCTCTTTAAGGGCTTTTCCTAAACAAAAAGATTGTCATGTCTCCCTAGAAGCCACATTACCCTATAGTTTGCATGTTTTGCACACATGTTTAAAAAATCACTTTAGCTCTGAAGCTTAGTTAAAACCCCCAAACATTATACATTTTCTGAACGCAGAGACCCTGGAGAATAAAATGGTGGCAGTTCCAAAAATGTTATGTTACACAATATTAATGCAATGGTTTATTGAGCACAAATATTCTGTAAAAATACACTGAAGTTAATTTTAGGGCACCCAGTTGTTTTTTGGTAAAATATAAATGATGAGGTTGCACTGAGTAAATAGATAACAAAATGTCAAGGCTTAAGGTGGTTGTAAACCCTTACAAACCACTTTGACGTACAGGTAAGCCTAGATCAAGGCTTACCTGTAGGTCCAAGAAATATCTCCTAAACCTACACGGTTTAGGAAATATTTGCCAAAAGACAGGCACCGCTGTCTATGGCGCATGCTCCGCAGACCGCGGCGTGCGCATGAGCGGGAGTGACGTCAATTGACAATTCATTATAGCCGCAAGTCATTTTAAATGACTTTTTTTTCCTTTAGAAATGTAATTTTGCTGTCAGACTGTTCTAAACACGGGAAACATGCACCACTTTACAGGCATACTATAGACACCCCCCAGGTAGGAAATTTAAAGGGATATTACACTTTTATTGTTTATTTTTTCACTTTAAGCTTTATTAAAATCAACACTTCCAAACAAACTTCAGTTTTTAAAACTTTTTTTTGCATTGATACATGTTCCCTGGGGCAGGACCCAGGTTCCCAAACACTTTTTATGACAATATCATGCATATAAGCCTTTAAAATTAGCAATTTAGATTTTTCATGTTCGTGTCCCATAGACTTTAACGATGTTCGCGATAGGTTTACTTCCTCTTTGTTTCCCTGCAAAGGTAAAGCATAATGGACTACTATGCATCGCATAGTAGTCCATTATGTGTCACTTACCTGACACAGGAGCCAGCGAAGTCACCTCTGTCCCCTTGTGTATGGAGCCTCCATCTTCTTGGTGGGTCTCGCTGCTCCGGCGCTGTCATTTGACGGAGCCGCGAGACCCACCAAGAAGATGGAGGCTCCATACACAAGGGGACAGAGGTGACTTCGCTGGCTCCTGTGTCAGGTAAGTGACACATAATGGACTACTATTCGATGCATAGTAGTCCATTATGCTTTATCTTTGCAGGGAAACAAAGAGGAAGTAAACCTATCGCGAACATCGTTAAAGTCTATGGGACACGAACATGAAAAATCTAAATTGCTAATTTTAAAGGCTTATATGCATGATATTGTCATAAAAAGTGTTTGGGAACCTGGGTCCTGCCCCAGGGAACATGTATCAATGCAAAAAAAAGTTTTAAAAACTGAAGTTTTTTTGGGAGTGTTGATTTTAATAAAGCTTAAAGTGAAAAAATAAACAATAAAAGTGTAATATCCCTTTATCCCTGGGGGGGGGGGGGGGTTGTCTATAGTATGCCTGTAAAGTGGTGCATGTTTCCCGTGTTTAGAACAGTCTGACAGCAAAATTACATTACTAAAGGTAAAAAAAGTCATTTACAATGACTTGCGGCTATAATGAATTGTCGGCCCAGCAATACACATAAAAGTTCATTGATAAAAACGGCATGTATTTTAAGGGGAACCCCGCTCCAAAATGAAAAAAAAAATGGCGTGGTATATACATACCAGACCCTTATCCGAGCACGCAACCTGGCAGGCCACAGGAAATGAGGGGGGAGGAGAGAGCGCCCCCCTCCTGAACCGTACCAGGCCACATGCCCTCAACATTGGGAGGGTGCTTTGGGGTAGCCCCCCAAAGCACCTTGTCCCCATGTTGATGGGGAGAAGGGCCTCATCCCCACAACCCTAGCCCGGTGGTTGTGGAGATCTGTGGGCGGGGGGTTTATCGGAATCTGGAAGCCCCCTTTAACAAGAGGACCCCCAGATCGCGGGCCCCCTGTGTGAATTGGTAATGGGGTACAAATGTACCCCTACCATTTCACAAAAAATGTGTCAAAAATGTTAAAAAACACAAGAGATGGTTTTTGACAATTCCTTTATTAATTTCTTCTTCTTTCCCCGCTTCGTCTTCCATCTTCTTTCTTCTGGTCTTCCTTCGGGGTGTTCTTCTTCTTCCTCCATCTTCTTCTTCCCCCGCTTCTTCCTCTATCTTCCTCCGGTCTTCTCGTCCGGCATCTTCTTCTCCGCTTCATCCTCAGCACGATCCGCCTCAGTTGGAGTCCTCCACTATGTGACACTTCTGTTCAGGGACAGTTCTTATATAACAGAGGGCGGGGCCACCTATGGCTTTCTCCGTGTTGTCAGAGGAGGGCGGGGTCACCCATTTACATAAGGGGGTGGCGGGATCTGGGGGTCCCCTTGTTAAAGGGGGCTTCCTGATTTCGATAAGCCCCCACCCGCAGACCCCCACAACCACCAGGCAAGGATTGTGGGGACAAAAATCCATAACAGACCCTTATACAAACACGCAACGGGTAGCCCCCCAAAGCACCCTCCCAATGTTGAGGACATGTGGCCTGGTGCGGTTCACCTGCGGCCTGCCAGGTTGCGTGTTTGGATAAGGGTCTGGTATTGATTTTTGGGGGGACCCCACACCATTTTTTTTGGTGCAGGGTTCCCCTTAAAATCCATACCAGAGCTGAAGGGTCTGGTATGGATTTTGAGGGGGACCCCCACATCATATTTTTTAAAATTTTGGCGCGGGGTTCCCCTTAAAATCCATACCAGACCTAAAGGGCCTGGTATGGAATTTGGGGGGACCCCCACGCATTTTTTTTTTAAATTTTAGTTCGGGGTTCCCCTATGGGGGAATCCCATGCCATTTTTATCAATGAACTTTTATGTGTATTGCCGGACCGACAATTAATTATAGCCACGAGTAGTTTTAAATGACTTTTTTTCCTTTAGAAATGTAATTTTGCTGTCAGGCTGTTCTAAACACGGGAAACATGCGCCCCTTTACAGGCATACTATAGACACCCCCCAGGTATATTACACTTTTATTGTTTCACTTTAAGCATTATTAACATCAACACTCCCGAAAAAACTTCAGTTTTTAAAACTTCTTTTTGCATTAATACATGTCCCCTGGGGCAGGACCCAGGTCCCCAAACACTTTTTATGAAAATATCATGCATATAAGCCTTTAAAATTAGCACTTTTGATTTCTCCAATAGACTTTTAAAGGGTGTTTTGCGCCTTTCAAATTTGCCGCGAACACCCCAAATTGTTCGCTATTCGGTGAACAGCCAATGTTCGAGTCGAACATAAAGCCCATCCCTAATGGCCAGACTAAAGGCTCGTACATAGGGTACGAAAATCAGAAGGGAAAAGTCTGAAGACAAGCTGTCTGGGGATTTTTGGATCGTTAGTACGGTGCATTCGACAGATGATTTGACTTTTACATCAGACAAAAGTTGGATGCGCAGGCTATAAAATCTTTGTCTGATGTGAACGCAACATCTGATTTCCGGATGGTCAGTACAGAAATCCGTCACACAAAAGGCAAAAGTGCATGCTCGGAATCAAGGAACGACTGGGAAGAGTTCGGTCTTGTAAACTACTGTTCATAATCTAGAATTAACATTCGGGAAATTGATGAAATGTCAAAATTTTCATCTTCTTTAATGGGATAATATTGAAGCTGCTTTGCATGTAGTTATGCCAAACATATTTTAAAAGGCATTTGTTTTGTACGATCTGAAAATCGCGAATCAACGCTCACCAAACTTCTACTAACATGAAATTAGCAGAAGGGGCCCAAAGGGTGGCGCTTGAGAAATGAACATCCTCTCTATATTCTCAAAGTACATCAATACATTCGTGTTTGTGAAACGACAGTTTGCGTATAGTTAGTATGCTAGAAAAAATCCTGCACACGACCTTTTGACAAAAATCAGACGCTCGGTAGTCCAACAATCAAACCGTGTGTACTAGGCCTTAGACCCCATACACACTATTAGATTTTCTGCAGATTTTTGTCTTCAGATTTACCAAAACGTATAATACGAGGTCAAACCTTAACCGCTTCCCGACCGCCTCACGCAGATATACTGCGGCAGAACGGCACGGGAAGGCAAAATCACGTACCTGTACGTGGCCCCTTAATTGCCTGTCCGCCATAATGTCGCAGTCACAATAAAAATCGCTGATCGCCGCCATTACTAGTAAAAAAAAAAATATTAATAAAAATGCTATAAAATTATCCCCTATTTTGTAAACGCTATAACTTTTGCGCAAACCAATCAATAATCGCTAATTGCGATTTTTTTTTTACCAAAAATATGTAGAAGAATACGTATTGGCCTAAACTGAGGAAAAAAAATGTTTTTTTATATATTTTTTCGGGATATTTATTATAGCAAAAAGTAAAAAATATTGCATTGTTTTCGAAATTGTTGCCCTATTTTTGTTTATAGCGCAAAAAATAAAAACCACAGGGGCGATCAAATACCACCAAAAGAAAGCTCTATTTGTGGGATAAAAAGGACGGCAATTTTCTTTGGGAGCCACGTCGCACGACCGCGCAATTGTCAGTTAAAGCGACGCAGTGCCGAATCGCAAAAAGGGGCCTGGTCTTTTGGCTGCCAATTGGTCTGGGGCTGAAGTGGTTAAAGGCCCGTACACACGGTCAGAAAATCTGAAGATAAATTTCGTCCGATGAAGTATGCTGCTTTTGACAGCCGATTACGAATTTTCGGCAGACAAAAACTGAACGTGCAGGCTTGAAAATGTTTGTCTGATGTGACCACAATGTCCGATTTTCTTTTCATTAGTACGGTTTTCTGGCAAAAAAAAAAAAAAAATCTGAAGAGCAAGACTAGGCATGCTCAGAAAAGAAAGAACACATACAAAACAATTATGTCACTTCTGACGTTGAATTCTGTCGTCAGAACATTTTCTGATGGTTAGTACCCTCTTCACTTTCGATTTGAGACTAGTATCCAACAAAAAACTGATGAAAATTCGCCCATTAATCTGACCGTGTGTACGAGGCTTTAGAGTTTGAATTTGTATGCAATCGGTAGGCTCTTTCACTACATGGTTTTGGTAAATCTGAAGAAAAAAATCTGCAGAAAATCTAATAGTGTGTATGGGGTCTTAAGCCTTAAGTACGATTGTCGGCCAACCGAACTTCTGATTTTTGTCAAAAGGGCGTGTGCCAGAATCTTGTTTTGCATACTAACGTTAGACAATTGTCGTGCCTCAAACACGAACGTAGTGACGTACTACGAGGAATTTCAGCTCTTGAGTGCCACCCTTTGGGCCCCTTCTGCTAATTTCGTGTTTGGTGAGCATTGATTCCGAGCATGCGTGTTTGTACTTTCGACTTTTGTGTGACGGATTTGTGTACTGACCATACGAAAATCTGACGTGGAGCTGTTGTCCTCCAAAAATTTACTAGCCTGTCATCCAACATTTGTTGGTCGAAAGTTGGACAACAAGGAGCGTACTAACGGTAAGATTTAAGGACAACAGTCTGTCAACAGACAATCCCCTGCAACCAATCGTACTGTGTGTACGAGAATTTTCGTTTGACAGAATACAACGTCAGAAGTGACGTAACCTGTTGAATGGTTTTGTATTTATTCTTTCATTTCTATGCATGTAGTCTTGCTCTTACGATTTTTCGCGTATGAAAACCATACTGATGAAACGAAAATCAGACGTTGAGTTCACATCCGACAAAAATGTTATAGTCTGCACATCCAGCTTTTATCTGATGTAAAATCGGCTGTCGAAATCACCGTACTAACGCTAAGACGATCGGTCACCATACCACAATTGACGTCTGAAAATCAAAGCGTATGGGCCTTTAGATAAAGAACATTGTAGAATTGCAAATAGTGCAAAGGAGGGCAACTAAATTAATCAGGAGCATGAGGGAGCTCAGCTATGAGGAAAGATTTACTGAACTTACTCTACCTTTCCAAGGGGCCATTAAGAAGGGATATGACCACCTTGTATAAATACATAGTTGTTCCATATGTGTACATTTTTATTCACTTTGGAGTGATTGCAAATAAGAAGATGGTCGCCCCGAATAGAAAAGAGATTTAACCTCCACATACAGAAAGGCTTCTTTACAGTAAGAGATGTAAAAATGTGAAAAATACTTCCACAGAAGATGTGTTAAAAAAAAAAGAGGATATGTTTAGTGTTGTTTTGAATGTATTTCTTGTATACACAAAATTTAAACTGGCTTTAAATATTTATAAAAAATATCACTATAGATCAGGGGTCTCCAAACTTTTTAAACAAAGGGCCAGTCTACTGTCCTTCAGACTTGCCCTTTGTTTAACCACTTCAATACCGGCCATTGTCATATGACGCCCACAAGGTGGATCTCCCATCCTGGGTGGGCGTCATATGACGTCCTCGCATTCCCGGCCCCTGGGGGGCGCGCGCGCACGCCGCGGCATCGCTCGGGACCCGGTGCGAGTGCCCGGCGGCCGCGATGTCCACCGGGCACCCGCGATTGCCCGTTAAAACAACGGGACCGTGCAGGACCGTGGAGCTGTGTGTGTAAACACACAGCTCCACGTCCTGTCAGCAGAGAGGAGACCAATCATGTGATCCCAGTACGGAGGAACACATGATCGGTCTTCTCCCCTTGAGTCCCCTCCCCCCACAGTTAGAATCACTTCTATAGGGAACACATTAACCCCTACAGCGCCCCCTAGTGTTAACCCCTTCCCTGCCAGTCACATTTACACAGTAATCAATGCAATTTTAGAGCAACGATCGCTGTGTAAATGTGACTGGTTCCAAAAATTTGTCAAAAGTGTCCGAAGTGTCCGCCGCAATGTCGCAGTCACGAAAAAAAAAAACGCAGATCGCCGCCATTACTAGTAAAAAAATTCAATAAATCTATCCCCTATTTTGTAGACGCTATAACTTTTGCGCAAACCGATCAATATACGCTTATTGCGATTTTTT
This sequence comes from Lithobates sylvaticus, assembly GCA_028564925.1. Classification (NCBI taxonomy): domain Eukaryota; kingdom Metazoa; phylum Chordata; class Amphibia; order Anura; family Ranidae; genus Lithobates; species Lithobates sylvaticus. The sequence goes on along the minus strand of CM053029.1, from coordinate 146,562,504 downwards.
TTACCAAAAATATGTAGAAGAATACGTATCGGCCTAAACTGAGGAAAAAAATAGTTTTTTTTTTTAAAAATGGGATATTTATTATAGCGAAAAGTAAAAAATATTGTGTTTTTTTTTTTCAAAATTGTCGCTCTTCTTTTGTTTATAGCGCAAAAAATAAAAACCGCAGAGGTGATCAAATACCACCAAAAGAAAGCTCTATTTGTGGGAAAAAAAGGACGTCAATTTTGTTTGGGTGTAACATCGCACGACCGCGCAATTGTTAGTTAAAGCGACGCAGTGCTGAATCGCAAAAAATGCTCTGGTAAGGAAGGGTTAAAAATGGCCCGGTGCTGAAGCGGTTAAAAATGTTGGAGACCCCTGATCTATAGTGATATTTTTTAGGAGGGTCAGATTGTGGCCAACGGGGGTAGAAAATGTCCCGGGCCCAGCATCAATGAGAATAAATGTGGCCCCAGGGTTGGTGGTCAGTAGGAGTAGGTGCCCCATCATTGGCATTAGTAGGAGGAATAGTATCCAATCATTGGTATCAGTGGAAGAAATAGTGCCCCATTGTTGGTGTCAGTGGAAGAAATAGTGCCCCATTGTTGGTGTCAGTGGGAGAAATAGTGCCTCATATCATTGGGAGGAAGGGCCAGATCAAGGCTAGCAAACGGCCACATCTGGCCCTCGGGCCACAGTTTGGAAACCCCTGCTATAGATTGCTGATCCAGTGAATATCTGATTGCTTTCAGTGGATCAGAAATACATTTTTTAACTTGGAACATTTTGGAACCAACTTTATAAGTGCTGGTTCACACCAGAACATGGGAGGAAAGGTTTGTTCTGCACTGTCTTCAAAATGCACTGTCTTTGCGATCTGCTGCAGATGCCAATACATTATTAACGGCACCCCAAATGCAGAACGCAAACATAGTGCATTTGTGGGCACCAGACCGCATGGTACGGTAGTACCATGACATTTGATACAGCAGGTTTTTCAAAAGTAGTGCATATACTAGTTTTTCTGCATTCCGGTAAAATTTGCAGCCTATTCAAATGAATAGGCTGCCAAATTGCACTGCAGGGGAATGCACACAGGAACACAGATGGCGTTCCTGTGCAATTCAAGTGTGAGTCGGCCCTAAAGATCTATTGTCTTCCTTTGTATAAACTCTTAATTTAGGCTTTCGAGGGTGCAGGTTTTTCATTTATTTCATTTTGTCATTTGTTTGAACTTTATGGATGTTTTATTTTAAACCTAAATAACTATGTAACTTTAATAACAATTATTTCTTGTAATATTTAAATTGCTGGAGCGATAGTTTGAATCTCTGATTTAAACCTCTGTATCAGCCCATGTCTCTCACCTTGCTGGTGTCTATCCGAATTATACAGCGTGTACGCTCCTGCATTATTCATAAAGGATTGGCTGCGCTTTTTTATTTTGCTGAATACACAGTTAAGTGACCCTTAAACCTTTTATCCAAACCCCGCAGTCTGTCCAAATTGCGAGGATGTGCAATGATAAAAAATAATGCTGCAACATATAAAATAATGTTCTTGCTCTTCCAGTAAGTGCTGTGCTGGGTTTTAACTGAACAAGCAAAACAGAATCAATAAAGACATGGAAGAGAAATGGGCAGACATGATGGTCTAAAATATAGTTTAGGAGCCACATTTAGAGCTGAACTCCAGGCAAACAGCTAAATACACAGATGAAATACATATAAGAGAGCTGTTTTTTTTTTTTGCCTGACAAGGGTTTGTATTTTTGTCTCTCGAGTCCTGAGATTTGCACAGGTCTGCCACACAGCACAGCTATTTCTGGTAGGTCAGGAGACCTGATTTTTCTCTGATGCAGTTAGGTAATACCTACAGGTCAGCAAACCATTGAGCTAATTTCTCTGTCACTCTGCTTTCTTTTGCTATCAGCATGTCCCTTGTTAGCACATGAGCACTGTAGTACAATGTACTGGCTCCTTGAGCTGCTTCTCTCCCCCTCGGTCTGAGCACTGCTGTACAGGAACTGCAAGAGGCTGATAACTGGTGATAGCCTGGTACTTCAACTAGTTGAATTAAAAAACTAAAAAAACGATATTATTAAAGTGATATTAAAGGTTTGTCTTAAAAAAAAAATAACAAACATGTCATACTTATCTTCTGCGCAGTGGTTTTGCACAGAACAGCCCCGATCCTCTTCATCCAATTGCCTCTTGGGGGATCAGGAAGGATTTTTGTCCCCCCCCCCCCTCTGGAGCAAATTGGTTCATGCTTTATTGTTTTTTTTGCCTTTATCTAGATCAGGGGTCTCCAAACTATAAACAAAGGGTTAGTTTACTGCCCTTTAGACTTTGGGGTGGAGGGGCGCACAGTGACCAGTGGGAGTAGAAAATGTTCCGTCAGTAGGAGTAAACAATGCCCCTCATTGGTTTTACTGGAACCAATAGTGCACAATTGTTGGTATCAGTGGGAGAAATAGTGCCCCATTGTTGGTATCAGTAGGAGGAATAGCACCCCATCATTTGTGTCTGAGGGAGGAATAGCACCCCGTCATTAGTGGGAGGAATGATGCCCCATCATTGGTGTCAGTTGTGGATCAAACAGTGCTCCAAGGGCCGGATATAGGTAAGCAAACGGCCACATCTTGCCCCAGGACCACAGTTTGGAGACCACTGCTCTAAATCAACTGTGGGTATAGGAATGTATATATAGGATTGTATAATTTTTTTTCCCCTTCTGTTGGTTCAACTGGATGGACTTGTGTCTTTTTTCAACCAGACTAACTATGTAAATATACTGTATGTACATGCAGTACTGTTCAAAAGTTTTAGGCAGGTGTGAAGACATTCTGTAAAGTAACAATGCTTAAATTATATTTAATTGTTTATTTTACTCAATTTACAAATTTCAAAGTGAGCAAACAGTGATGCTTCAAAACAGCATAAATTCTTCTAGGTTTTTGAAGGAACTCGGTAGGTTGTTCCAAACATCTTGGAGAACTAACCACAGATCTTCTGTGGACGTGGGCTGCCTCAAATCCTTCTGTCTCTTCATGTAATCCCAGACAGACTCCATGATGTTGAGACCAGGGCTCTGTGAGGGCCAAACCATCACTTCCAGCACTCCTTGTTCTTCTTTACGCTGAAGATAGTTTTTAATGACATTGTCCTGCTGCAGAATAAATTTGGGGCCAATCACACACCTCCCTGATGGTATGACATGATGGATAAGTATGACTGGCCCCAAATGCATGGATGCATTTCCATGCAGGTAGTCCCATTCATGTGAACTGGAATGCAGCGGTTGCACAGACACAACCTTTGCTCCCAATTTAAAAACCACGTGGGTGAGGGTGCGTGGTCATGAATACAGGCAGTGCACATGAGGCCTTAGGGTGAAGCAACACATAGATGCCATATCTGCAAATTTCTGTACTGACAAGAGACAATGGTTACTTCACAGCTAACCTAAATATTTGCTAATGAAAGGAAGAATGTGCTTTCCTTAATGTAATTTATCTGATAAAAGCATTTTTGGAGTGCGCCACTACTTTCAGCAAGAAAAAAATTTGTACATGCTAAATCCACACCATCTAATCCCTCATCAGTCTCTTAGTGTTATTATATTATCAGAATCACGGCCGTCAGAACTGGCTGCTGACAAATCTTTTATTGCGCTTTAAAATGATAATGGCATTAATCTTATGGAGGATAAAAGGGTGTCTTTATTAAAAGTCGAAGCAGGGCGGCTGGAAAAAACTGATATATAACAGTCAGCGGGGAGAGAAGGTCAGTACTATATGATTAGAGCTGTACATCCCAAAGTGAAAAAATTAAAAAATTTTATATTTATTATACAGGATTTATATAGCGCCAACAGTTTGTGCAGCACTTTACAATATAAAGGGGGACAGTGAAGTTACAATAGAATTCAAGAGTCTTATCATCTACAATCTTATAACCTTTACAAAGAACTCCAGGCAAACTTTTTTTAACCACATGTCAACTGCCTACCGCAGATGTACTGTGGCAGTTTGGCTCTATTGCACAAAAAACAACATACCTGTACGTCATTTCGTGCAATAGCTGCTGGGAGGATATTGGACACATGGGTCCGGCGGACCTAATGTCTGCCGGTCACCCGTGATCGTTCCCAGGAGAGGCAGAACAGTGATCTACCTATGTAAACAAGGCAGATCACCGTTCTGACAGGGGAGAAGATGGAGATCTTGTGTATCTGTAAGCAGGAACACCGATCTCTGTCTTCACCCAGTATGAGCAACCCCCCACAGTTAGCAAGCACCCCCTATATTTTTTTTCATGTTAAGTCATGCATGCTAAGTAATGTATTTGTGTAGCCTTTCACAGAGACCACAGTACTCCCCCTGACACTGCCTTCATCTTTTTTTTCTCTCCAGAAGGATGGAGCCATATTTGTTCAGGTATAATTCAGTGTCACCATCTCCTTTCTAAACTCAAATGCCAGATGACACAATCATGTAAATCCTAGTGCCTGTGCAGTTCTTGGCTGTATTCAGAAATGTCTGACACAAATCAGTCCATGCTTTAGCCTCTCACCTTGTGACTTGCTACAAAATTACAATGTTACAATGAATGACATCATCTCATAGCACAGATACCACCAACACCAGCAATGCAGGTTTGAAATTGTGACAGACCCAACTGGGCAAAGGCTTTTGGAGGGGACTAGGGGCAAGCCACCCACCCACTGATTATGGCCCCCATAGAGAAGAATGGGGATTTTGTCTTTTTCTTCCAGTCAGAGCATGGAAAAAAGCTTAGTTTAGCCTCTGATCCCAGGGAGAGAGCAGGCCAGTCTATAATTATGGACAACAACGCGATGAACACTGAGCGAGGCTTGGATTCATTCTCTGAATAAAGACAATAAAGCTTTCCTTCTGGAGTGGATGGAAATGTGTAATATTAATCTTGTTAGTCATGTTAATGGTCAGAGGAAATATGGTGGCCCTCCAGCAGATTGAGTTGGAGAAGCTTCCCCACTTGGGACAGAAATATTTATCAACAATATCCCTCAAGAAATCTATGAAAATAAATAAATTCCCTTTTTTCAGACTGCTGGAGCATTGTATGAGTTTTGTCTCGTACACTGCTGTAGACTGTTGCCGGACAGTCCGAGGTGGGGTGGGATACCTGATTATTCAAAGCATTGTCTGGGTGAGCAGTGACATGAGTCACCTAGGCTTGTCTAGGTTACTAGCTGTTAATTATCTTACTGTTTATGTTTATGTTGGCTGTTCATTAGATATACTGTTTATAGTTTGCATTGTTCAGGGTAATGTGATCAAGCTCTTACCTAATTTTGTGTGTTATATATTCTGTGTGAGTTTACAATAAAGTCAGTTCCAGTTTGCACCTAAGCTAGTGTCATCTAGTTCTCGGGTGCAATATTCAGCTATAATACCTGGTTCCTGGTTCCAGATTGGAAGAAGCTGTATCTTGGTGGAAGCACTCACGCTGTAGTCCCCCCCCTGTGTTTGCACAGGCAAAATTAAAACTGATTTCTAGAAAACCTGAAATGCTGGGGTTGGCAGGGGGGACTTCTGATGTAGACTACAAGCAAATGTACTGGTGCGCGTTGCACAGGAATGATCCACTGTTGTCACCATCAGGAACACCATACCCTCTGAAAAATGCCACGCTGCCATCTCTAAAGTGCATGTAGACAGGAAGTCTCTGCAAAGGGGCTGCTGGAGAAGGATGAAAAAAGGTGAAACAAATTTTATCTAAAAAAAAAAATGGCAGTTATTTATGATACACAATGCTTCAGTTATGTTTTTCATGCAATAAAAAAACTGACGTAAGCTAAGGAAATGCTCAGCGGTAAAGGCAAAATAGATGTGTTTGTTTTGTAAAAGCTTTGTCATCTTTTAAATGTTACAACTCCCTGTCCGCTAGTTTGGCCTTTTGCAAGGGTGTAAACAAAATACAGTGAACTTTGCTGCAGTCTCTAGAACTTTCTGTTGAAACATAAATGAATCCTGTAGTTGCACCTAATTTTTCAATCTGCAGATGCTCGCCACTCTCCAACTCTGTAATGTCACTTGATGTCCTTGTTGGTGGAACACTCTGCCACCTTGTGGACAGCTTGAGTAGCAGTGTGTGACTTCAACAGACAGGACACCTAGAAAGAGTTTGAATGTGTTCAATACTGAAAGCGTGGTATTAAGTGCAGCGGGTCACAGGAATCAACAATGAATCGATAACATCAGCAATAGGAAGACAGGAAGCACTGATTTGTATATCAGGCCAAAACGATTTTGGCTTGTTTTGGATGGAATGTGGAAAAATTTGATCTGATGATTTTTTTTTCTTCTGCTATCCGAAGCTCTGTTATGCTGCGTACACACGGTCAGAATTTCCGATGGAAGCAGTCAGATGGGACGGATTTTATCGGATTTTCCGACCGTGTGTATGCCCATCGGTCTTTTTCTGTCGGAATTTCCGACGGACTTTGGATTGAGAAACTGTTCTTAATTTTTCCAACGGAAAACCTTTTTCACACGATTTTCCGATCGTGTGTATGCAATTCCGACGCGCAAAATTCCGACGCATGCTCGGAAACAATTTGACGCATGCTCAGAAGCATTAAACTTACCTTTTATAGTACAGTCGAACGTGTTGTATGCCGTGGTGTTATTGACCGTGGAATTTGGTGTGACCGCGTGTAGGCAAGACAGTTTGAGTGAAATTCCGTCGGAATTCCGAAGTGAAAACCATCAGAGCTTTTTCCGACGAGAATTCCGACCGTGTGTACGTGGCATTAGAGATTTCCCCTAACTTCCTGTCTTGCTGACAACAGTTTCACCAGACAGGTAATGAGGGAAAGTCTGTAACAGGAGCACAGGTAGAAATAAAAATCTGTGTTCAGTAATATGTGCCAACGCGTTTGGGGGCTACAGGGATCCCCCTTCACTGGGACTGGAATATTAGACTGGAATATTAGTGGATTAAAGAAGAGCTCCCATGAACCTAAAAATAAAACAGTGGTCCAGAAATGCATGTGCTAATTCCTTGTATCCTTTTTTCCAATTATTAATTGGCAGCGGGTGGCGAGCTGCCTGACCTGCCACCAAGATGAGAAACACCACTTGAGAGCTTTCACCATACCAAAAAGTGGTGTTTTGACATCAGTCTCATGCTCCGGTTATCGGTTGGATTAACCACCTGGAATTCGTGGTCCCTGTTTTGAGGTCGTGTTCCATCTTCCATTTGGGTTCTCCAAGGTTTGGTCGTTCGTACCTCTCAGTGAAAGTTCCACGGATCCCACCAGTCCATTCCAGAGATGTCCAACCTGCCGGTTTTCGGATTCTACATGCTTGTTTGACTCCCTGTCGCTGACAGGGGGTCCACTTGCTCTGGTAAGCACACATCCTTTTCTATACTCATCATAAAGTGTTTGGAAAGAGGATCAAGTTCGAGTCATTTCCGTGTCTTTTTGATATCATCATCATTATATTGCACTGGGACACTGATATTAATTGATTTCATTTTTGTTTATGCACATTGGACATTTGTGTTTACTTGTATATAGGGAGTAATCCCGATATATATTTTTGTGATTTTAGTCACTCATTGGGCACTATTTATTAGTTTTATGCTCACTTATGTTTAGCGCTACATTCTTACCCACATTGTCTACAGAATTTTTGTCACATTTATATGTAGCTGCTTGGGTTACACCTTTTTTATTTTCACCATTTGAGTTTAGCGCGATAATTTCCTTTTATTCACTTCCTTCTGTGATGACAGCCATGCAGACCAATTTTATGCAGTGTGCGGCGTATGTTCCAAGCACTGACAGGCTAACCCCCCACCCCTTCAACCTCTGCAGCAATGCTGGCAGCACTCATACGTCTATTTCCCAAAGACAACCTCTGGATATGAAGCTGAGCATGTGCACTCAACTTCTTTGGTCGACCATGACAAGGTCTGTTCTGAGTGGTTGTTAAACCTCCGTATGGTCTTGGCAACCGTGCTGCAGCTCAGTTTCAGGGTCTTGGCAATCTTCTTATAGCCTAGGTCATCTTTATGTAGGTCAACAATTCTTTTTTTCATATCCTCAGAGAGTTCTTTGCCATGAGGTGCCATGTTGAACTGCCAGTGACCAGTATGAGAGAGTGAGAGCGATAACACCAAATTTAACACACCTGCTCCCCATTCACCTCTGAGACCCTAAAGAGTCACATGACACCGGGGAGGGAAAATTGCTAATTGGGCCCAATTTGGACATTTTCACTTAGGGGTGTACTCACTTTTGTTGCCAGCAGTTTAGACATTAATGGCTGTGTGTTCAGTCATTTTTGAGGGGACAGCAAATTTACACTGTTATATAATCTAATATAATATAATCTGTGTAGTAAAGTGTAATTTCTTCAGTGTTGTCACATGAAAATATATAATAAAATATTTACAAAAATGTGAGGGGTGTACTCACTTTTGTGAGATACTGTATTTCTGTCTATAGACACACACACAGCATCGCTCGGCCCCACCCCCCTTTGATCCCTACTCGGATTTAACTGACAGCAGCAAGAGGCAATGACCTGTGAGGAGAGAGAGAGAGAACAGCAGTGCTGCTGTAGCTTTGTGCTCCGCCAAACTCTATGCCACACTTTGGCACCCCTCTCCGTTGCTGTGTGTGCAGAGTGGTGCAGCTGCGGGCTGTGTATGACAGCTTGCGTCATCCCCCCCACCTCCCTTCCCCTCTGTACAATGACAGAGCAATTTATGTATGTTCAGCTGACTTCTGAGAGTATTTGTGCTTAAAGTGGTTGTTAAGCCACTATGGTATAAACATACAATCTCCTCTGTAAAAAAAAAAAAATGTGTCCCAGTGTCTGTGTTTTATAAAAAAAGATGCCGATTTCTACCTTATATCAGAGCATCTCCCGACGCTCACGTGACTCCTTGGCTCTCTCCTCTGCTGACAGCTATAGTGGGAGGGGCCGAGAACTCCCGCAGACATCACCCGGGGGGAGGGAGGAGAGAGAGCTGAACGCTCACATGAGCGCTGGGAGACGCTCTGATATAAGGTAGAAATGGACATCTTTTTTATATAACACAGACGTTGGGACATATAAGGTTATTTAACAGAGGGAATGGGATGCAGCAGGGTGGGAGGGCTGGGGAGTGTATGGCGCTGACAGGCAGGGAGGCAGGGAGGCAGGGAGGGGAGAGAACAGGGGATAGAGGACAGGGGAGAGCAGAGAGGAGAGCTGCAGATGAGGGAGGCACGTAAACTGACCAGCAGGACTCAGAAGCCATTTTACAGGGGGAGGGCAGAACCAGGCAGGATTAGTCAGATTTTTTAGGTTATACAGGGGGCCAAAATTCACAGCACACGCACTCTGCTGTTATACATACTTTAAGGGAACAGGATACATTTATTTTTTTCCGGGTAACAAATGCTTTAAGTGTAAGACATGCCCCCCCTTGTGCCTGGGATAGAGAATACCATGGTTGTGGTTACAGGACACTGCCTAGTTGTATTTTGCCAAAGGCTCACAGTTACATTGACCAAAACCACTTTTGGTTTAGATATATGCTATAATTTGTAAACTTTCTTTACTGGAACATTGTTCTTTCTGCTTAGAATTATCAGCATAATTTGAGCTGCTTTCTCTGCACCTAGTATCGATGACTCTTACTCCTTGATGACTTGCTTCAACATCACAAAGGGGGCATGTGGGCTGGTCCCTAGGTCAGCACTATCAATAATGCCATACTCATTTATTGCCATTGGAAATAACAATTATCCCATTATAGCGGGACTGCGCCCGCTCCGCAAGGGTTAATTACTCGTTTAGGTCTAGGGGACTTGTTAAAGGAGATTTACTTACCCAATCCTCTGCTTCTGCTAGACCAGTCCCTGCAGTGTCCTCTCCCCTACACTCCAGCTGTCTAAGGTCCTGACATTATCAAGATCGGGCATGGTCCATAGCCCTGCCTTGGACAAGATGAGGCTGAGGAATAGTCCACAGACAGAGTGTGGGGAATACTTTCTGCCAGGGGAGCGAAGGACCAGGTAAGTTAGAGTGCTCCTCCTCTCCTGTAGACTAAAAGTTATCCCTTGCAGCGCAGGCTCAGAGTTTGGCTTTAAGCTGGAGAACCTAAAGCATGACTAAATGGCACCTTCTCATTCACTAACTAGCCAAGAGAGACCAGTTGGAAGAGAGGAAAGATCCTGCACATCCCGGAAAGGGACACACATCCACGGAGTCCAATGGTGGTAATAAGAGAGACAACTGCCAGCTCCAGGCCACACACCCAACAAGTTTCGCTTCACCCCCCAGAGCTTAGTCAAGGTCTCTTTATTACCACCATATGACTCCGTGGACGTGCGGTGCCTGGGATTGTTCCTCTTTTCCTTCCAGTTACTACAGGAGCTGGGACGAGCTCCATCCCTTACTCCTGCACTCCTGCAGTGGATGCGGCATCACCCACACTACTCCCCACAGTAATCGAGCCTGAGCGGCACACTAGTAAACTATAGCCATGAGAGACCAAGGGCCCCACCTTCCTCACTTGAGATCTTAAAGTATTACCCCACGCCATACCAATGTGCTCTCTCTTACCAGGGAAATTCATGAGGCACAAAGAAAGCAATCTACAAATTGAACTCCAAAAGAGAGCATAACAACATCCTCTTGAGGACCCCCTTACACACATACAAAAAAGGAAAGTTTAGTAATTGGGGGTAAAGCTTTAACGGTATGGGGACAAAATACCCTTTTCCAAAATCTTTTTTGTTTCAGACAAAGTAGTAGAGTATTGTTAATACAGAAAGTTTGGAGTTTGGAGTTTAAGTGATATCCATAATTGACTAACTTAAGTTATTTAAAGCAGAGGTTCACACAAAAATTGAACCTCCGCTTTTTGGAACCCCCCCGTCCGTCCGGTGTCACATTTGGCACCTTTCAGGGGGGAGGGGGGTGCAGATACCTGTCTAAGACAGGTATTTGCACCCACTTACGGGCATAAACTCCCACGGGAGTCTATGCCTCTTCCCGTCCCGCCGCGCTGTCTGCTGGGACACACACGGGTCCCAGAGACAGCAGGGACCATTCGTATTGCGCTGCACGACTCGCGCATGTGCAGTAGGGAACCGGGAAGTGAAGCCGCAAGGCTTAATTTCCTGATTCCCATACCGAAGATGGCGGTGGCAGCATCCAAGGACCGAGGGACGATTCGGCCTCGGGTGCCGACATCGCTGGACCCTGTGACAGGTAAGTGTCCTTATTTTAAAAGTCAGCAGCTGCAGTATTTGTAGCTGCTGACTTTTAAGAAAAGAATTTTCGTGGCACTCCTTCTTTAAAGTGTCACTTAATGCAAAACTTTTTTTTTTTCATTTTGGTTAGCGTAAGGGAGGGTTATAACTCCCATCAAGTTTTTTTTTTTTTGTTTTTTTTTTCCTATCTGTGTCCCATTGTGGAGATATCCCTTTACTTCCTGTACCATAGCCAAAACCCTCCAAAGTGAGGGAATCCCAGAGTGTCACCAGGGTCACCAGAACACCAGAAAAAGGGTCCCTATTGGAAAATTTCCACTCTATTCATGTTCTGATGTCAACCCAATATTTGGGATTTTCATTCCCTTTCGATGATAATGGTAAATGGGGGCACAGACAGCAAAAAAGCCTGACAAGGATTCTAATCCATCTCTACGCTATCCAAAACAAAAACAAAAAAAAAACGTTTGCCTTTAGTGACATTTTAAGATGCAACATTTAGAATGCCTTAGATCAAGTCCCTAGAATTTTTTTAGAACCCTTTTCAGAATTGTATAAAGCCTGAAGAAGGGATCTAAGGCATCCCAAAAGCTTAAGTCACTAAAGGTTTTCATTTAAACTCCAAACTTTCATTTCAGAAAAGCAAGGTTTGCACCTTCCTTTCCTACTTCCTCTAAAACTCAGTAGACTTTGTGAAGACAGAAGTACAGAAGTTGTTCTATTTAAAGAAAAACTAAAAACTTGCCATCGTCTTCAACTAGTTCCCCAGAAGTTTCTGTTTAATAAGAAGTTTATGATTCTTCTACTCCAGTTTGTGAGCAGATGACGAGGGCCAAGATCAGCCAGCAAATGTTTTCCATGTCTCCTTTTTAATTATTAAATAAATCAATTCATTTTTTGAAACTTGGAAGAACTTTTGAACTAAGCTGGCAGTGCACACAATTACCATCTAGCGCTGTCCCTCATTTAATGATCCATGGCTGCGTTATGGATACAATGTGGCAGGCAAAACTTAATTCACTGTAGAAATGCCAATGGGGGGATATCTGTTGTGGCTCCGGAAGTAAGCCTCTTTGCCCTGTAAATATTACATTGTTAAATCTAAACAAGCATTGACTTCATACCCAGGAAGACCTGTGGGGTGCGACCCCGTCTCCACTGCCGTGTCATTGTTGAGTTTTTAATATCAGGATGTGTCCTGATAGTTAACGGGCCAATAAAACAAGTCATAAAGAAAAGGTAGTAAGTAAAATTTTATTACTGGGTGGACTGTAAGTCCTATTCTCCATTGTCACTTTATAGAGACTGCAATTTACTGCAATGTTATTACTGAAATCTTTTTTGTTCTAGTTCATTATTGCTGTTCATCATCATGAAGTCTTTATTTTTATTTTGCTCTTATGGCTTGCAATGGCATTTCTGCAATAAGATTACCACAACTAACTCTTGAAATACTACACACTGAAACATTAGTTTTTTATCTTCTTAGGCTAGATTTATTTTTAGTGGCATTACTAAAATTGCTACTGTTGAGAGTAGTGATCACAAAACAGATGGAACACTTGGCTCCCTATGGTATAAGTTACACAAGTAGCCTGAAGTAGCCATTGCTCTCACATACAGTAATTACTCAATGCTCCATTGGTTTACCATTAATTTCTTCTAAATATTATTTGCTATAGTATAGTCCTCACCATAGGGAACTGTTTATTTTTTTATTACAGGTAGTTATATAGTGCCAACAAAAATGAATAAGTAAACCTTGCGCTTAGGTGTAATAATGAATACAATTATTTAAACTTATTGTGAATTATTAATGTCAGCTGCAGTTATAATGTATGGAATTAGCAATACAAATCAATGGTAAAGAAAAAACACTGCACTCAGTGCTAAATAATCAATACATCTATATCAAATCTCCAGAAGCTAAACATATGATTAGAATTAGCAATGCATCTTAATCCATTCCATAACTGAAAAAACATAAATTAAACAAATATGACAAGTCCCACTGTGCTCATTCTTATAAAAGTGCTGTGCTCTTTAAACAAAATTTCAGTGCTCCATTCCACTCGTGCTAATTGCCCCACATACATGTACACTCACCGCACTTATTTGACCACCTATCTCTAGTGTGGTCTACTGCATTTTGTGGGGTACTGCCCTGGATAATTACACAGGTCAGCGTATAGTTGGATGGTTGAAATGCGCTGAGGCTTATTTACGCCATTGCGACGCAACTTCCACTGACGTCATTCCTTGGGACCGAGTCGAGCCACACTTCTGGAAGCTTTGGTGAATGGCGGCCGGTAGCCCACCGCCTATACATGCTGTATACATCAGGTGCCAGGTTTAAACACTTGCCGACCACGCTATAGCCGAATGACGGCTACAGTATGGTCATCTAGTTCTGGGACAGTGTCATATGATGGCATCCCGTTATCGCTCCTGCCACGTGCCAGCTGTTGGGCATGAGCAGCATGCACTGTGATCATAGTGTCTTTGGACACTGCTGATCACAGATTGAGGTAAAGAGCCAATCAGTGGCTCTTTACCACTTGATCAGCTGTGTCCAATCCCAGCTGATCTTGGAGATAAACAGATTCTGACAGCATGAGGAGAGGAGAAGAGAAGAAGAGAGCCGATAAAGGTCTTCTCTAATGCCGCGTACACATGACCGGACTTTCCGGCTCACTTTTTATGAAAAACGATCAGATTATCCCACTGAAGTAGAATTGTAAAATATTGAACCAGGCAGGATTTCAGCAATGCAGGTTTATTAACAGCTGATAACATACAGGTTTATGTTCAAAGTATTACAACATACAGGTCTAATTTATACAGTTTCTTACAATGCAAGCATATTAGATATAGGTATTCTTATTTCCTAACCAAATTGAAACAATTGTGAATTGTTCTCACCTTGAACCAGAATGTTTATTTTCTGCCAATTCTTGGGAACCCATCACCTGATAGGGACCAGTCGATCGACCAGTGGTCTGGTCCCCTCACAGAGTTCTGGGTTCCAGCTCGACCAAGTTCGTGAGGGAAATTCACCTGAGACCACACTCTGGAACAAGTTAAGAAGTCTTCTCTGACTCGTACGAGGAGACAAGTTTCGGACAGATATTTGCCCATTGGTTCTGACCTCTATGACCCTTGCAATAAGGCAGCATACACAGAGTTCAGCCTTATGAGCTCCTATCTGACTTGTCTGACTAACAATTGTAGAGCTTGCATTTATATACCCTTTTACAAACCTATCTCAGCCATCTGTCCTAGATAAGATCTACGTCATTGTAACCAACCATAAATCTGACACCTGTTCTACAACCAGATAAACTTAATTATTTCCAGAATTCCTATATGTTCATTAAAGTGATTTATAACTGCTTTTGTCCAATAAAAAACACCTGTGTAGAGACAGTCTGGCACTCAGCTGTGTTATCAAACTCTCCTCATCTTGATAAGATTTAACTAAGTTCAAGAATTACAGATTTACGACCTTGAGAGAAAGAACTTTCAATAACCCCACCAGATGAGTTATATGTCTCACTATATGTATGTATTTTAACAGTTTTAATGAGGGCACAAACAGACCTTTGTTTGACCCTGTCAAGCTTAATTAATGTTCTCTACATAACTTTCCCGTGTTCCACATAATTATTTTAACCACCTGTTTTGTTATCTTATTTGTTTGATTTATATGCATTTCAAGGACTTGGGACAGTTCTATATAACTTAAATCTATTCTAATGAACTTTCACCCAGTAAAATATCTTATAAAAAGTATGAGAAAGAAGCAGAGAGGTCATCTAAAGTTCAGCATTTAAAACTTTCTCTATATTTATACATTAATAAAGATTAATAATTATTGTTTTACTTATTGAATAATAATATTGATAAAACCACTACTATATAACAAAAATAATAATAATAATAATAATAATAATCAATAAAATATATGCAAATCAATATGAATAATATGAAATACATTGGCTAATATGAGATTCTACAACACCACACACGATCGGATTGTCCGACAGACTAATTCCGTCGGACCTAGTCTGCCGGAAACTCCGGTCGTGTGTACACAGCATTAAAGGGATATCTACATTAATAATCAGGGCACTTATTATCTGTGTCCTGCTTATCAGTGCAGTCCCACCAGTGCTACCAATTCTTGTCCACCAGTGCAGCAAATCTGTGCCCACCAGTGCTGCCAATCAATACCTACCATTGCTGCCAACAGTGCTGCCAATCAGTGCCCATCAGTGCCTCCTCATTAGTGTCACCTATCAGCGTCACCTACCAGTGCTCATCAGTGCCGCCCAACAGTGCCCATCAGTGCCACCTATCAGTTTTACCTATCAGTGTCCATCAGTGCTGCCTATCAGTGCAGCCTCATCAGTGCCTCCTCATCAGTGCCCACCAATGCCACCTCATCAGTGCTCATCAGTGCAGCTTATCAGTGCCCATCTTTGCCCATCAGTGCCGCCTCATCAGTGCCCATCAGTGCCTATAAGTGCAGATCAGTGAAAGAGAAAAAATATCCGTTTGAAAATTTTTATAACAAACTATGACATTTTTTTTAAATACCACCAAAAGAAGGCTCTATTTGTCTTTAAAAAAAATGTGTTTGGGTACAGTGTTGCAATTGTCATTAAAAGTGCGACAGCGCTGGAAACTGAAAATTGGCCTGGGCAGAAAGGGGGTAAAAGTGGACAGTAGGCAAGTGGTTGCTACAGTAGGCACATCCGCATGTGAGTTTAATTCTTTACCCCCTATTTTTAAATAAAATAACCATACGGTTTTATGCTATGAGTCCTCCCTTTGTTATTCTTGCTGCTGAGTCAATGCCCGTGGATTAGTGATTTTGCTATCTTGCAAGTACTGGTAATTATCCAGGGGAGTACCCCACAAAGCACAATAGACTATACTAGAGATAGGTGGTCAAATAAGTGTGGTGAGTGTACATTTATGTGTGGCACCTAGAGCACGAAGGGAGTGGAGCACTGAAATGTGTTTAAAGAGCACAGCACTTTTATAAGGAGCACAGTTGGACTTGTCATATTTGTTTAATATATGCTTTTATTTATTTAGTTATTTTCAGTTATGGAATGAATTAAGATGCATTGCTAATTCTGATCATATGTTTAGCTACTAGAGATTTTATATAGATGTATTGATTATTTAGCACTGACGCTAGGGTTGCCACCTTTTCTCACAAGTTTCACAAGTCAAACCCGAACACTTTAGCGGCACATAGCAATTTTTAATTTTTTATAGTATAAACCATACATATATTTTTCTGCTATTAAATAACATTTCTAATCATATCAAGTTATAACAAGAGTCCCCCTTTACACCAGAGTCCACACAGTTCCCCTTTTACATCTGAACTTGCAGAGTTCCCTTTCACTATAAGGGGGGACTCTGCAGACTCTGATGTAAGGGAGATCTCTGGGGACTCTGACATAAGGGATGCTCTGGGAACCCTGATTTAAGGGGGAACACTGAGAACTCTGATGTATGAAGAGGACTCTGATGTAAGGTGGAACACTGTGGCCTCCGGTGTAAAGGGGAACTGTGATGTATGGGGTGCTCTAAGAACCCTAATTTACCTTAGTGTACTCACTCAGAGGTAAGAGAGAAAAGGGGGGAGATTTCAAATCACAGCCAGGGATGGATGGTGAGCCCTTGGCAGTCAGCACCTCTCATCCAGATGTATCTGAGGCTGCTGGAATTCAAATTTCCAGCCCCCACGTTCCTTTTCCATTTCTGAGGCACAGTGCCGGGGATTGTAGTGTAGGCAGAAAAATTGTTTCCATTTCTGAGGCACAGTGCCAGGGATTGTAGTGTAGGCAGATACAGAGGGATAGAGGAGCAGTATGAGCCCTCTCTCCTCTTCCATCTGTGTGTGTTTAGGGGAGAATTGTTAGTGTTAACTTTGGGCAGTGTAAAAGAGAGAACAGACACTTTCAGCTTAGCCAACTGCAGCTCAAACCTGCAAGGAAGCCATGGTCCAGTCTGAATCATGTGTCTGGGTTTCAGGCAGTCTGCTGAATCCAAACCCGAACTGTCCGGGTGACAGGTGGCAACCCTAACTGATGCTTTTTCCTTTACCACACATCAATTTACGCCACACTTTACATATATATTGTTCATTCACATCAGTCCCTGCCCTCAAGGAGCTTACAATCTAAGGTCCCTAATTCACATTCATACATGCACATACTACGGCTAATTTAGACAGGAGCCATTTAACCTACCAGCATGTCTTTGAAGTGTGGGAGGAAGCCAGTTTCCCAGAGGAGACTCAAGCATGCACAGGGAGAACATGCAGACTCCAGGCAGGTAGTGTCGTGCTTGGGATTTGAACCGACAACCCTAGTGCTGCTGGGCAGAAGTGCTGACCCATCTGTTAAAGCTAAAGTTCAATCTCTCATTCCTCTTTCCACACTCATGAACATGCTTATGAAATGTTTAATTAAAACCTCTCCCTTTTCATCATATACCTTATTTTAGACTCAAATATGTCATTACTGGGTCTGTTTGCTTGTCAATGCACTGTAGGCAGATCATGTCTTCAGAGACAGGAGGGCAGGGTGCTGTACATAACTTCCTGAAAACATGAAAGCACCCTGCCTCTGTACTCCTCTCAAGAGCCCTCAAAATGCCTTGGTGGGTGAATGTCAGTCTGGAGGAGAGGTCATTCCTTGGCAGGCTGCATTTGCATTCCTAGGGTGACAATGCTCACTCACCACACTGTAGATTTTCAATTCAGTGACCAAAAAGAGAATGATTACTAGCGGAGGAGGCAGAAAATACATTAGAACACATCCTAAAAACCTAAAGAGATAAAGAAGGCAATTTACTTTGCAGGGTTTCTATATCTCTAGTGCCTGAACCTTTGCTTTAACTAATTAAATATCCTTTGCTACAAAATCTTATTTTTTTATTTGCTATTTAATCTATAATGCTTCTGGGAGCTTTTCATTTTTATTCAGTTAAAATTAAAATTTTGTGCGATAGGTCACCTTTAAGGGCATTTTGCAATTTGGTTGAAGTGAAAAAAAAAAAAAAGCTGATGTGAGGAAAAAAAATATGCCAGTGACATACTGCTAAGTCTGTATGAACTGTAAAAATAATTACAAAGTTTGTGCGGTACATAACCCTGCATCAACAATAAGCAAGACCCTAGCACATTGCTAGAGCGTGACCCGCAACCTCCTGCTCAGGGCAACTGAATCTCTTATAAACTGAAAGCTGAATTTGTTTTGCTGTTTTCAAACATGTTAGAATTTGTAGATCAAGAATTTCAACTGAGTTATCAACTAGTCTCCCATCAGAATGTTTACAGTGCCTTGAAAAAGTATTCCTACCCCTTAAAATATTCCACATTTTGTCATGTTACAACCAAAAATATACCATATTTATCGGCGTATAATACACACTTTTCTCCCCTGAAAATAGGGAGCAAATCAAGGGTGCGTTTTATATGCCAATACCTGGCTGCCTCGGAGGTGAAGGACGGAGCGAGCACCACTGGATTACGCAGAGCCGGGATCTCCTGTGTACTCGGCACTCGCAGTCACATACAGTGACACCTCCTGGCCCAGCTCCTAGCATAGATGTCACATCACCTAGCAATGGACCGGTGTTCTGTCTATCATAGGAGCTGGGCCAGGAGGCGGGACTGTGTGTGACTGCGAGCGCCGAGTACACAGGAGATCCTGGCTCTGTGTAATTCAGCACTGGTGAGGCTGCATTGATGGGCAAAGCTGCATTGATGGACAAAGGCAAGGCTGCAGGTGGGCACTGAGCAGGCTGCAATGATGGGCAAAGGCGAGGCTGCAGTTGGGAACTGATTAGGTTGCATTGATGGGCAATGGCGAGGCTGCAGATGGGCACTGATCAGGCTGCAATGATGAGGCTGCAGATGTGTACTGATCAGGCTGCAATGGCGAGGCTGCCGATGGGCACTGATCCGGATGCAATGGTGAGGCTGCAGATGGGCACTGATCAGGCTGCATTAATGGGCAATGGTGAGGCTGCAGATGGTCACTGAGCAGGCTGCATTAATGGGCAATGGTGAGGCTGCAGATGGGCACTGAGCAGGCTGCATTGATGGTTAATGGTGAGGCTGCAGATGGGCACTGAATAGGCTGCATTAATGGGCAATGGCGGGGCTGCAGATGGGCACTGATCAGGCTGCATTGATGGGCACTGGTTAGGCTGCATTGATAGGCAATGGTGAGGCTGCATTGATGGGCACTGGTGAGGCTGCAGATGGGCACTGATGAGGCTGCATAGATGGGCACTGACCCTTATTTTGCTTCAATGTTCTTTATTCAAAATGTACGTTTTTTTCCCTGAAACTTCCCACTTAAAATAAAGTGTGTGGTATACGCCGATAAATACGGTAAATTTATTTTATTGGGATTTTATGTGATAGACTGTTATGCCTGCGTTTATCTATTAAGTTCTTGTGGTAAGACCAAGGAAGACTAGACTTCTGAAGTGTATTAATGCTTTACTAAACAGGGAAAAATCTGCACATACAAACTGTAGGATGAACAATACAATACAACTTATAGCTTCACATATAAGCATGTATAATATGTACACATTAAGTAAACTAAACAATTACTCAACTTAGGGGTCAAGATGTCCTCCATGGTCCTTTGCTCAGTCCAACTCACAAAAGCGTCTCCAACGTTCTCCAGTTCCTGGAAGCCATGTGTTTTCTCTTTGTCCTCCAAACACCAACTCCTCTCTGTCCCAAAACACATGTCTCTTTCAAACCCTCTCCATGCTCCTCCCCCCACTTCCTGCAAACACCAACTCATCTTCAATACCTGGCTATCTGGTTTATTTACATATCAATGGAGGGGGGTAGAGGCCTTCTGTGGACATGCTGTTACTACATCTAAACTCTATATTATTGCAATAAAGTCACTATACAAATGCCCATAGCAACACATACCACCTCTTGACTTTATAGGATAATATAGGAAACTTCTTCAAGCCTTTTGTCCAGGAAAGGGCAAAATAAACCCCCCGTATAAATGGGAGGAACAAATTCCCTTTCGACCCCCATCTTGTGGGCGGTCAGACGATTGGTTTGTCCCTGGAAGGCTGACTTTTGAGCAGGGTTAACAATGTCTTTTGGCAGTTTGTAAAGAAAGTCCCAGATGAAAAAGTCTCTTTTCTTCTTGGTCATAAGGAAAATGCTCAGATGGAAGTCCACTCCAATTCAGCCACCTTTTCTCAGGCTCTCTTCTGGTCTGTCTCCTCCCATCTAGCATGGTCATCTGCTCTGCCTGCTCCACCTCTCGATGCTCAATACCTGAAAAGAGTAAGAGACAAAGCAGATTATATGTTCCTTCCAACTGTGCCTAAAAACATAGCTCACTGCTCACATTTCTCTATCTGCCCATTTCTAACTGCAAAACTATTGTAGGGTGCCCACTGTTGCCTTGAAATACTTTCACGGAAAGGCATTGACTTCCAACGTAACGAATAAACTTGCATGTCTCTCCGTGCTGTCCTGGGAAGCACACAGGCCTGCTGTTGTTCAGCCTTCACAGCATGGCACATTTTTGCAAAATGCCCCATTTTATGGCAACAGAAACACTTAATGTGACTGAATCTACCATTCCCAACCATTTGCTTCCACTTCTTAAACAATGCTGGTGTAGGAATCCCATCTATTTCCTCTCTAGGGACCCCCACCTTAAGTAAATCAATCCACATGTGTCTCCTGGAGATCATAGGCCTTGCCTTCCTTGTATCTGACTCAACTCGGTCATTTGAGCTGATCAAATCCTCTGCTTCCCGGTTATGAGAAGTAACAGTGGCACATGTCCTACTTCTGCTTACAGGCTTTGGGCCTTTGTCCTTTGTTAGGGCATCATTAGATTTGGTCATGAGGGCTGCACACCGCTCATTCAAATCTTCAGCTCGGCCTACAGGGGTTTGAACACACTTCAAAGCCACTGCAGGTTTAAGTTTGATTACCCTCCTTTCTAAATCT
This sequence comes from Lithobates sylvaticus, assembly GCA_028564925.1. Lineage (NCBI taxonomy): Eukaryota > Metazoa > Chordata > Amphibia > Anura > Ranidae > Lithobates > Lithobates sylvaticus. The sequence goes on along the minus strand of CM053029.1, from coordinate 146,541,215 downwards.
TTTTCCTTGCTTGCAGTTTCTTCCAAACACTTGGATGCCACTGCAAGCTGCTCCTTCAGTAAATCTCTTTCTAATTCCGCCTTTTCCCTCTTTTCAGATTCAATATGTAGAGCATGCAGGAAGTGCAAACCAAACACAGCAACTGCCCGCATCTCTCCCTTACTGAACCCAAAACTTTTGAGACTAAAATCTGAGGAAAGACCACAGACTCCATCCCCCCAAGCTCTGTTCAAAGGAGACGCATATCTAGCTAGCTCCTTTGCAACAGGCATCCACTGACTATTTCTGGCCCAGATAGGAAGGGTGCGCGCCTTCAAGTCCTCCTGGACACCAGAAATCTTTGCAGCCTTACTCCTCCTAAACAGTGTACGCAGCATTTTTCCCCCAGCACAAGCAACAAAACACACAATATAAAACAGGTCTGCTTCAGTTGAAATTTTAGCACAAATAACGGCCGAGCCCCCAAATGTTATGCCTGCGTTTATCTATTAAGTTCTTGTGGTAAGACCAAGGAAGACTAGACTTCTGAAGTGTATTAATGCTTTACTAAACAGGGAAAAATCTGCACATACAAACTGTAGGATGAACAATACAATACAACTTATAGCTTCACATATAAGCATGTATAATATGTACACATTAAGTAAACTAAACAATTACTCAACTTAGGGGTCAAGATGTCCTCCATGGTCCTTTGCTCAGTCCAACTCACAAAAGCGTCTCCAACGTTCTCCAGTTCCTGGAAGCCATGTGTTTTCTCTTTGTCCTCCAAACACCAACTCCTCTCTGTCCCAAAACACATGTCTCTTTCAAACCCTCTCCATGCTCCTCCCCCCACTTCCTGCAAACACCAACTCATCTTCAATACCTGGCTATCTGGTTTATTTACATATCAATGGAGGGGGGTAGAGGCCTTCTGTGGACATGCTGTTACTACATCTAAACTCTATATTATTGCAATAAAGTCACTATACAAATGCCCATAGCAACACATAGACCAACACAACATGGCACATAATTGTGAAGTGGAAGGAAAACGAAAAGTTTAAAGCAGTGTTAGGTTATAAAAAATATCCCAAGCTTTGAACATCTCACAGAGCACTGTTCAATCCATCATCCAAAAATGGAAAGAGTATGGCACAACTGCAAACCTACCAAGACACGGCTGTCCAACTAAACTCACAGGCTGGGCAAAGAGATAAATAAGAGAAGCAGCAAAGAGGCCCATGGTAACTCTGGAGGAGCTGCAGAGATCCACAGCTCAGGTGGCAGCATCGTGTTGTGGGGATGTTTCTCTTCAGCAGGGACATGGAAGCTGGTCAGAGTTGATGGGAAGATGGATGGAGCCAAATACAGGGCAATCTGAGAAGAAAACCTGTTAAGAGTCTGCAAAAGACTTGAGACTGAGGCAGAGTTTCACCTTCCAGCAGGACAAGGACCCTAAACATACAACCAGAGCTACAATGGAATGGTTTATATCAAAGCATATTCATGTGTTAAAATCACCCAGTCAAAGTCCAGATCTAAATCCAATTGAGAATCTGTGGCAAGACCTAAAAATTGCTGTTCATCCAGTCTGACAGAGCTTGAGGTATTTTGCAAAGAAGAATGGGCAAAAATGTCACTCTCTAAAAAAAGACTTGCAGCTGTAATTGTAGCAAAAGGTGTTTCTACAAAGTATTGACTCAGGGGGGCTGAATACAAATACACGCCACACTTTTCACATATTTATTTGTAAAACATTTTGAAAACCATTTATCATTTTCCTTCCACTTCACAATTATGTGCCACTTTGTGTTGGTCTATCACAAAAAATCCCAATAGAATACATTTACGTTTTTGGTTGTAACATAAAAATTTGGAAAATTTCAAGGGGTATGAATACTTTTTCAAGGCACTGTATGGCAATTGAGAGCACCCAGACACCCTATATCTGGTGGAAACAGTGGCAATCAGCTAAAAACTACAACCTTCTGCACAGCCGCACTAGGACTGGGTGCAATCTGAACCAACAGGGTTCAGGGGTCAATGACTGTAGCGAAATATAAAGTCTGGTCCCCAATATACTGTGAAGTTGATAGCCAGGATCTCCGGCTCCCAGACGGGACATTCCAGGCGAGGTGGAGACGGCATGTCTACTGATTTCTGAATAAGTAAATTGGGTTAAGTAGGGTCTGAGGCAGCTTTCCATTCACCTATTGTTCAGTGTGTTAATGAATCCACCTCTTATCTGCTACGAGATGTAATTACACTCCTAGTCATGTGTAGGGCAAAGTTTTATTGTTAGGGGAATGCCCCTGGAAAATGAGTTAAGAAACCCCTTGCATGGGGATGCATAAAAGTCAGCTGTGGCTAAAATAAAGTGTTCATTTACTCCTCGAACTGTGTGTCGTCCAGTTACTGGGGGGGTAAAAGGTGGTTGTGGATAAGTTAGCACTTCCTCCGCTTCAAGAATTTCCCAGTGGACTTTAGGATCCGCTACAGTGGTGGCAGCGGTGGGATTAAAGCCTTGCAGCAAGAGGAAGCAGCTTTCATGCAAATTCGGTTACACGAATGGAAGTGTGAATGGAGACAAACTATGCTGGATTAAAACGAGCAACGTTAAAGGATTTGCTGGAAGCAAGAGGGAAGACAGCCAGCAATAAAACCAAAGCCGTGCTGATTGCAGAACTGACCGAGGGGGATCGGGCACGCAGTATGGCTACAGAAACCACGGACCACCCCAGTTTGACCAAGAAGTGAAACGCAGGCTAGCGTTTTATGGAGAAAACCCCTCAACAGAGCTGGTACAGGCAACGTTAGCCCAAGTAGATGCCTTTATCACGGCGAGAGAAGAGCGGGAGAACCAACTCCGGCTGGCGGAACAGCGTACCTCTGAGAGACGGCTAACGAGTACACCGTCACAAAAGACAAGACTAAAAGTACCCCATGATGCCTTTAAAAAGTTTGTGGAAGCGGAGGAAGAGATCGATAGCTTCCTGCAAGATTTTGAACGGTAATGCAAGCTGTACCAAGTACCCCAGACAGACTGGGTAAGGATCTTAGCGGGTAAGCTGTCAGGCCGTGCAGCAGAAGCCTACAGAGCCGTGCCAGAGGAGGAAATCGCAAGCTATAGCCGGGTAAAATAAGTTATTTTGGCAAGATATGCCATCACCCCAGAAGCATACCGGAGACGCTTCAGGGAAACAAAGAAACAGGAGAAGGTCTCCCACACCGAATGGGCTTGCCGAATGCAGAGGGCAGCCCTAGCTTGGCTACAAGCCAGTCAGGCAACCACAGCCGACGCAATCACCCAGCTGATTTTACTGGAGCAATTCTTTAATGGACTAAAGCCAGAGGGACAGGAGTGGGTAAGGGACCGCAAACCTACCACTCTCTCGGAAGCTGCCAGGCAAGCTGATGAATATCAAGATGCCCGCAGGCCATCACAGACTAGCTTCCGACCAAACACCAGACCTCTGAACAATAACCCAGGGCCACCAGCTACACAACGATCTGAGCTAATCCCTAGCCCCCCTGCAAATCGATACCTCGGGCGAAAGGGAGTGCAGTGCCATTCGTGCAAGCAATTTGGGCACTATCAGAGAGACTGCACTCAGAACCGGGACCAAGCTGCATGGATTCGACCAGGGCCACCCCCTCCAGCACGGGCGGCCGCTCATTGCTATCACACGAAAGCAGCCCCAGACAACCGCAGAACTGAAGAATTGGAGGAACACTGGAGTATCCTACACGAGGCTGACCCTGTACAGGCTACTACCGACAACAGGCAACACCATCACCAGTCAGTACAGCTGAACGGGAAGACTGCTCAAAGTCTATGAGATTCCGGCGCCACCCTCACACTGGTCAAACGTCACCTGGTTCCAAAGGCCGACCACACAGGGAGTTCCGTAGTCGTGCGGGTTGCAGGGGGAGCAGTACACAGGCTACCTACGGCAAGAGTACACCTGAACTGGGGTGCCGGCTCCGGATTAATTAAGGTGGGGTTGATCCAGGAACTTCCCGCTGATGTCCTGCTGGGGAACGATCTGGGCCAGTTGACTTCTGCTTTTGTACCAGCCCCGGTCACCAACGAGATCTACCCCGTTACCACCCGGTCCCAGGCCCACACCACGGAAAACAGCACACCCTCGGAGGCTCTGATGCTTCCATGTTTGGATTGGGAGCGGTATTGAGCCAGGTTGGAGAAGATGGCGGAGAACACCCCGTCGTTTACTTGAGCAGGAAGCTTCTCCCCAGGGAAGTGAGCTATGCCGCCATAGAAAAAGAATGTCTGGCTGTGGTGTAGGCCCTAAAGAAGCTTCAGCCCTACTTATACGGACAGCAGTTCACCCTACTCACAGACAAAACCCGTTGGTATGGCTAAATCGAGTGGCAAGGGACAATGCCCGGTTGTTGCGCTGGAGTCTGGTGTTACAACCGTATGACTTTACTATCCACTACCGGCCCGGGAAACAGAATGGCAATGCTGACGGATTATCACGGCAAACTGAAGACGGCATGTCTACTGATTTCTAAATAAGTAAATTGGGTTAAGTAGGGTCTGAGGCAGCTTTCCATTCACCTATTGTTCAGTGTGTTAATGAATCCACCTCTTATCTGCTACGAGATGTAATTACACTCCTAGTCATGTGTAGGGCAAAGTTTTATTGTTAGTGGAATGCCCCTGGAAAATGAGTTAAGAAACCCCTTGCATGGGGATGCATAAAAGCCAGCTGTGGCTAAAATAAAGTGTTCATTTACTCCCCGAACTGTGTGTCGTACAGTTACTGGGGGGGTAAAAGGTGGTTGTGGATAAGTTAGCACTTCCTCCGCTTCAAGGATTTCCCAGTGGACTTGAGGATCCGCTACAGTGGTGGCAGCGGTGGGATTAAAGCCTTGCAGCAAGAGGAAGCAGCTTTCATGCAAATTCGGTTACACGAATGGAAGTGTGAATGGAGACAAACTATGCTGGATTAAAACGAGCAACGTTAAAGGATTTGCTGGAAGCAAGAGGGAAGACAGCCAGCAATAAAACCAAAGCCGTGCTGATTGCAGAACTGACCGAGGGGGATCGGGCACGCAGTATGGCTACAGAAACCACGGACCACCCCAGTTTGACCAAGAAGTGAAACGCAAGCTAGCGTTTTATGGAGAAAACCCCTCAACAGAGCTGGTACAGGCAACGTTAGCCCAAGTAGATGCCTTTATCACGGCGAGAGAAGAGCGGGAGAACCAACTCCGGCTGGCGGAACAGCGTACCTCTGAGAGACGGCTAACGAGTACACCGTCACAAAAGACAAGACTAAAAGTACCCCATGATGCCTCTAAAAAGTTTGTGGAAGCGGAGGAAGAGATCGATAGCTTCCTGCAAGATTTTGAACGGTAATGCAAGCTGTACCAAGTACCCCAGACAGACTGGGTAAGGATCTTAGCGGGTAAGCTGTCAGGCCGTGCAGCAGAAGCCTACAGAGCCGTGCCAGAGGAGGAAATCGCAAGCTATAGCCGGGTAAAATAAGTTATTTTGGCAAGATATGCCATCACCCCAGAAGCATACCGGAGACGCTTCAGGGAAACAAAGAAACAGGAGAAGGTCTCCCACACCGAATGGGCTTGCCGAATGCAGAGGGCAGCCCTAGCTTGGCTACAAGCCAGTTAGGCAACCACAGCCGACGCAATCACCCAGCTGATTTTACTGGAGCAATTCTTTAATGGACTAAAGCCAGAGGTACAGGAGTGGGTAAGGGACCGCAAACCTACCACTCTCTCGGAAGCTGCCAGGCAAGCTGATGAATATCAAGATGCCCGCAGGCCATCACAGACTAGCTTCCGACCAAACACCAGACCTCTGAACAATAACCCAGGTGGCTGTGGATAAGTTAAAGTTAGCACTTCCTCGGCTTCAAGGATTTCCCAGTGGACTTGAGGATCCGCTACAATGACCTTATCAATGTGTTGTTGTTTCCTAAATCTACAGTCAATGGTTGGTAGGTGACCATGCTGTAATCCTTGTAGCCCAATTCTGGGCTCAGCACTTTCTCTCGAAATCACCCCCCTCCCCCCACTCCCCTGAAGGACCCCCAAGCTTTAAGCAGGTCAGATAATGCCCCATGATTCTTTTCTTTTTCACCTTTTCCCCAGGCAGGATGATCCTGAATGATGCAGATAGGCCTGCTGATGTTGTGAAGCTAGCACAGCTCTCTGCACTCACAATGACCTGCACTCACAGTATGTCCTTAGACCTTTGTTTGAATGTTGCTGGACAGGTGATCTCTTCAAAGAGAAATCATCTCTTGTCACCAGAACAGGTGTCTCCATTATAAAATTGCTCTCTATTCCTGTTCCACTGACAACTGTGACATTTTGGATTTCCTATCACTTTTAGTCTCCGCGACAATGGTTACCAGGACAAACTTTACCCATAACAACTTGATAAAAAATAATGTTCTTTAGCAAGGAACATACATTCCACATTAATAATTACGCTACCAAAGTTAGTGTGTGCTGTGAATTGCCTCCAGCATTGCTGAGGCTGCCATTTTGCTGAAGCCCAGAACCCCTTGAACAGCTATAAATAATAAAGCAGAACTAAACACATTGATTTAACGGTTTAAAAAAAAGGCTTAATTCCTTGAATGCCAGGATTGCTAACTGTCACATTAGCTTGTGTCCTTAAAGGGGAGCTCTAGCCCCACAACCAAATAATTAAAAGTTAGCAACTACAAATACTGTAGCTGCTGACTTTTAATATTAGGACACTAACCTGTCCAGGGATCCCGCGATGTCGGCACCCCAGCTGATTTTTTAATTGGTTCCTGGGTGTTGCCGCTGCCATTCCTTGTAAAAGGAAACCAGCAGTGAAGCCTTGCAGGTTTACAGCCGGTTCCTTACTGCGCATGTGCCAAGCGTGCTGTGCTTCCTGATTGGTCCAGCGGCAGTGGAAGGAGGAGGGGGCCGAATTTCCGGGGGACCTTGCTGCGGCAAAATCTCCTAGAAATGGGGATGGGTACCTATCAAAAACAGGTACACCCCCTCCCCCTTGAAAGGTGCCAAATGTGGCAGCGGAGGGGGAGAGGAAGCAAAAATGCGGAGCTTCCCCTTTTGGATGGAGCTCTGCTTTAACCAAACTGTGAAACCGCCAAATGGCTGGTGTCATAATGGCAATTCCAGTTGCAGATCAAACAGAAGCAGCTTACTTTGCTGTAAAGGATAGGAGGGTTAATTCTGCTTTCAGGCTGCCAGCAGATCGGCCTCTACAAACCCTGCAGTGCCTAGAAATAGAGAGCAACTGAGCATGTGCAGAGTAGGGTGAGACAGTCTATTACTGGATTTTAAACAGTATAGGCACTTATTTTTAATGTCTTACATAGCAATGCCTGCAAAAGAAGCCAGCCTGAAGTGATCTAGCAAGACAAAATTGTCTGACTAAAGTTCCACTTTAATAACACTAGGTATGTGACCTGACACTTCCAGGTAGGGGGTGCGTTCATGACCTGGCTGTGCTGTGATTAAACACAGCAGATGTTGATAAGCGGGTGCCGGCTAATAGATTACCGCCGGCACCCACTGATCATCATAAAATTACACAGGACAAAACCCTACCTATGTGAGCAAGGCAGAGCCCTGTCCAGCGGGGCAGTAATAGATTTTCTTTTCCCGCAATGCAGGGAATTACATCCATTAGTTCCCCTAGTAAAAGCACCTACCACAGTACACCAAAACACTGGCTAGGCACACATTTAACCCTTTGATTGCCCTAGATGTTTAACCCCTTCCCAGCCAGTGTTAGTACAGTGACAGCGCATGTTTTTAGCACTGATCACTGTATTCGTGTCACTGGTTCCCACAAAAGTCTCAGTTAGTTTCTGAATGTCTGCTGCATTATCACAGTCCCGTTATAAGTCACTGCTAGTAAAATACTAGTAAAATAAATAAATAAAAATATCCCATACATTGTAGACACTATAACTTTTGCACAAACAAATTAAAATACGCCTAATTGGATTTTTTTGGACCAAAAATATGTAGCAGAATATATATTGGCCTAAATTGATGAAGAAATTCGATTTTTTTCTATTATATATGTTTTATAGCAGAAAGTAAAAAATGTATTTTCTTCAAAATTGTCGTTCTTTTTTTGTTTATAGCACAAAAAAGAAAAAATGTAGTGGTGATCAAATACCACCAAAAGAAATATCTATTTGTGGGAAAAAAGGGCATAAATGTTATCTGCAATGGAGATATTTGCTAGCACATCATGGATCGACAGGGTAGCGTCCAAGTGGATTTTATTGGATGATCGCACAAAGCAGTGCAACGCTTCGGAGCCACGCAGGGCCCCTTCGCCAGGCATGCCTGATGAAGGGGCCATGCGTGTCTCCGAAATGTTGCACTGCTTTGTGTTGGAGCTGGAACCTGGTAACCTCCCTAAACATCTCCTACCACTAAGCCACTTTCTACTGCCAGCCTGATTTCAGCTTTTTTTCTAGTGTGTGGCCACTCAATAGAATAATGGCCGGTGTCAGGCAATTAAACCGGCTGAATTGAAAAATTATTTTAAAACATAAGTGAACGAAAGGGCGTTTTTTTAAATCTATTCCCGGAGTTTTCCCTTTTAACCTATCATCACTCTACTGAAACACATAAAAAAAAGTAAAAGTAATTTCTAAAGACAGAGGATTGAGTTGCTAGCTATGATAAAGGGAAGAAACAATGTTTCACTGTCAGGAGGCGAGGATTATTTTGGGCATTTTATATCTCTGCGGATTAACAACAGGAACCAACTTTTTAATGTATTGCAAAAATGTGCTTAGGAAGATTTGAATAGCAATGTGTAAGGCAGCTGCACTTCACAAAGCCGGGGACGTTGAAGCTGTTTAATACAACTCAAGTATTTTCCAAGGAAATAAATGAATTTCAGTGGGGTGTCAGAATACCAGCTGCTCCGCTTAGAGAAGTTAACGACTCCCTAATAAATGTTACAGACTGGCTTAAAGGTTTAGTGCATACAAAAACTGATATTTTAACACTCGTCGACAGCCAAAATATTTTTTCCCCGTTTTGGACAAAAGGATAGAATCAGGGGAGGACTGGAAACCTTTGGCCTTGGGGGCAAATACAAACAACTGGCCCTGTCATGGTAGGGAATAGGGATGAGCCGAACACCCCCCGTTCAGCTCGCACCAGAACCCGCGAACGGACCTAAAGTCCGTGCGAGCTTTAGAACCCTATTAGTTATAATGGATGCGAACGTTCAAATCAAAAGTGCTAATTTTAAAGGCTAATATGCATGTTATTGTCATAAAAAGTGTTTCCTGCCCCAGGGGACATGTATCAATGCAAATTTTTTTTTTAAAAACGGCCGTTTTTTCAGGAGCAGTGATTTTAATAATGCTTAAATTGAAACAATAAAAGTGTAATATTCCTTTAAATTTCGTACCTGGGGGGTGTCTATAGTATGCCTGTGAAGGGGCGCTTGTTTCCTGTGCTTAGAACTGTCCCTGCAAAAAGTGTCATTTTTGCAGGAAAAAAGCTATTTAAAATCACTCGCGGCTAATGTGAATTGACGGCTCTCGTAACACAGAGAACAGTCATTCATTGAAAGTCATTCATAAAAAAAAAGTAATTGATAAAAAATAAAAAAAATTAAAAAAAAAAAGCGTGGGGGTCCCCCCAAATTCAATAACCAGGCCCTTCAGGTCTGGGATGGATATTAAGGGGGACCCCAGCCAAAAATAAATGGCGTAGGGTCCCCCTCAAAATCCATACCAGACCCTTGAGGTCTGGGATGGATTTTAAGGGGAACCCCAGCCAAAAAAAATAAAAATTGGCGTGGGGTCCCCCTCAAAATCCATACCAGACCCTTATCCGAGCACGCAACCTGGCAGGCCACAGGAAAAGAGGGGGGACGAGAGCGCCCCCCCCCTCCCGTCTGAACCGTACCAGGCCACATGCCCTCAACATTGGGAGGATGCTTTGGGCCTCTTCCCCACAACCCTGGCCGGTGGTTGTGGGGGTCTGCGGGCAGGGGGGCTTTTTGGAATCTGGAAGCCCCCTTTAACAAGGGGACCCCCAGATCCCGGCCCCCCCCCTGTGTGAAATTTGAATTTGACAATTCCTTTATTAAAATCTTCTTTCTTCTTTCTTCATCCTTCCGTCATCTTCTTCCATCTTCTTCTTCCATCTTCTTCTTCCTCCGATCCGCTTCTTCTTGCGCTGGTCTTCTCGTCCTTCTCGTCCGGCATCTTCTTCCATGGCGTCGGCGTCTGTTCTTCTGTCGGGCCGCTCCTCGCAATGGGAGGCTCCCGCTGTGTGAGGCTTCGTTCCGTCTGACAGGCCTTATCTAATCCTGATCCTGATGACCCTGCCCCCCTCTGACGTCAGGGGGAAAGCCATAGGGAATTCCCCATGACGTCCCCGTGCCTCAGAGGGGGCGGGGTCACCAGGTGCCCTCCGTTATAAAAGACCTGTCAGACGCAGCGAAGCCTCACACAGCGGGAGCCTCCCCTTGCGAGGAGTGGCCCAAGAAGAGACACCGACACCGACGCCGACGCCATGGAAGAAGATGCCGGACGAGAAGGACGAGAAGACCAGCGCAAGAAGAAGCGGATCGGAGGAAGAAGATGATGGAAGAAGAAGATGGACGAAGATGCCGGAAGGAGAAGATGAAGAAACTGAAGGATGAAGAAAGGAAGACCAGAAGAAAGAAGAAAGAAGATTTTAATAAAGGAATTGTCAAAGACCGTCTCCTGTCATTTTTACAATTTTTGACACTTTTTTGGTGAAATGGTAGGGGTACTTTTGTACCCCCTTACCATTTCACACAGGGGGGGGGGGGGGGGGATCTGGGGGTCCCCTTGTTAAAGGGGGCTTCCAGATTCCGATAAGCCCCCGCCCGCAGACCCCCACAACCACCAGCCAGGGTTGTGGGGAAGAGGCCCTTGTCCTCATCAACATGGGGACAAGGTGCTTTGGGGGTCTCAGACCCCCAAAGCATCCTCCCAATGTTGAGGGCATGTGGCCTGGTACGGTTCAGGCGGGAGGGGGGGCGCTCTCGTCCCCCCCTATTTTCCTGCGGCCTGCCAGGCCAGGTTGCGTGCTCGGATAAGGGTCTGGTATGGATTTTGAGGGGGACCCCACGCCATTTTTTTGGCTGGGGTTCCCCTTAAAATCCATCCCAGACCTCAAGGGTCTGATATGGATTTTGAGGGGGACCCTATGCCATTTTTTTTTTTGGCTGGGGTCCCCCTTAATATCCATCCCAGACCTGAAGGGCCTGGTTATTGAATTTGGGGGGACCCCCACGCTTTTTTTTTTTTTTTTTTTATCAATGAATGACAGTTCTCTGTGTTACGGGAGCCATCAATTCATTAGCCGCGAGTGCTTTTAAATAGCTTTTTTCCTGCAAAAATGACACTTTTTGCAGGGACAGTTCTAAGCACAGGAAACATGCCCCCCTTCACAGGCAACCTATAGACACCCCCCAGATGTGATACTGCAATGCTGTACTAACAGCACACACACACAAATCCCCAGAAATACAGCACATATTCTCAGCAGTCAGCAGCACACTGACACGCTGACACTGAAACACAATATGCGAGGCCGCCGCCGCTGTGGCCTCTTATACCGTGGGGCGTGTACTAAAGCCCCTGAGCTATAATTGGCTACAGACATCCTGCCTGTAGCCAATTATGGCTCTCCTCGCTCCCAGCGCTGGGATTGGCCAAGCATGCGGGGTCACAGTGCATGCTTGGCCAATCATCAGCCAGCATTGCACTGCGACTGGCGCAATGCATTGCGAATGTGATGCGAGCGGCCCAAATAGTTCTGGGCTCGCCGAACGGGCGAACGCCCGATGTTCGATTCGAACATGGGTTCGAATCGAACACCGGGCCCATCCCTAGTAGGGAAGATTTCCTCTGGGCCCAAGAATGCACTTCATACAGAGTGTGCCATGGTGCTGCTGTGATTGGTGGACATGGTGAAAGGTGGGTGCGGTCTTAAAGAACACAATTAATCATAATATACTTTTCACATAAACAAAATGACTGCTAAAAATGATAAATAAATTACCACGCCAGCATCACAAATACAACTGATATAAATTTTAGTTTAAAATGTATAAACTTTAGAAAGAAAATTACCCTAATGACCTAAAATCATGCTATGCACAGCTGCAGTGAGTACTATTAATCAATTATTCATAACTCTGAATTGTTAAATTTCAGTATTAACAAGAGTGACTACCATAGTATTTCTAATTATGTTTGTTACACATTTGCAAATTTCTTGTTGTCTCCCTCCCTCCTGCAGAAGCGAGTTATGTCCCATTCAATTTATTGAGGAATATATACATCTCCCTTGGATATCCCATGAGGATAAATACCTGTACTTGAGAATAACACATTTATATTGGTTTAAATGCAACACTATGGGGGTTATTTACTAAAGGCAAATCCACTTTGCACTACAAGTGCAAACTCCAAGTGCAAAGTGCACTTGAAATTGCACTGAAAGTGCACTTGGAAGCGCAGTTGTTGTAGATCTGAGTGGGACATGCAAGGAAAATAAAAAACAGCATTTTAGCTTGCACATGATTGGATGATAAAATCGGCAGAGCTTCCCCTCATTTCAGCTCTACCCCTCAGATTTACAGCGACTACACTTTCAAGTGCACTTTCAGTGCAATTTCAAGTGCACTTTGCACTTGTAGTTTGCACTTGTAGTGCAAAGTGAATTTGACTTTCGTAAATAACCCCCTATATGTATGTAAACTGTGTATAGTTACATAATAGGAACACCAATAGGGAGTTGCAAAATGAGGGAGTCGGGTACCCCTGTAAAAAACAAATTTGGACAGGAGGCCTTTAACCTCCCTGGCGGTATGATTCTGTCTGGAATTTAGTGCTGAAAGCGGTACAATTATTTTGCATGGAAATTTGGCATTTTTATATTGTAGGCATGCAATTCTTATGAATAACTCACTTAAATCTGTCCGAACCAGAGTCTAGTAGACATCCCGGGTATGATAAAGTTTGAAACACAAAATAATAAATTATAATATAATAAAAATATATATAAAAATGATTCAATAATGTAATCAAATCAAAAACACAGAAATTTGCTCAGTTGCAGAATAGTCGCTGTCATTAAATTTATTGTTTGATGATAAATTGTGATTCTAATTTATTATCGGTGTTTTCTAGCTGGTCTAAAACCACTTTTGACATAAAGGGACACTTTTTGGTTGCTATGGACAATCTCCAGTTTCCAGGCAGAAAAAAAATCTTTTTATTATATAAAATGACATGCAGGGCACTGGGCAGACCACTAGGGACAAAGGGGGTGTGTATTTTTTGTATACAGTACTGTAATCTGTAAGATTACAGTACAGTATGTGTGTTGTGTTTTTAAACTTTTTTAAATTTGGCACCGATCTCCGCTCCCGTGCGTCGGAACGTCGCAGGGAACGGAGACCAGCACTGTGTGAATCGAGCGAGCGGACGGCTCGCTCACACAGCGGGGAGACATCGCAGGATCCAGGGGAAAAGGTAAGTAACTTCCCCCCTGCATCCTGCACGCAAGCCCGAGTCTGGCTCGGGGTTACCGCTCCCAGCAGAAAAAGCTGGACCCGAGCCAGACTCGGGATTACCGCTAGGAAGGTTAATTGAAATATTGATGCATGTAATGTTTCTGTGTCCATTTTTTTTTTTTGCATCAATACATTTTTGTAGAGCTTTAACCTCTTCTTGCATGCTCTATAGCCGAAACACGGCTACAGCATGGGCCTAAATTGCCGGGAGGGCATCCATATATGTCCCCCCGTGCATGAGCTGCCTGCGCGCCCCCTGTGGGGCAGGTGTTGTGCCCTCTGTGATGAGCGAGTCAATGAGATCCTGGCCCCTTGACAGCTGATCACGTGATGTAAACAGTGCCGGTAGAAGCACTGTCCCAATGCCCTAGATTTGCAGTCTGCTGGTACCGATTCCAATTATCGTTCCCTTTGATCACATAGCCATGGACTTGGTGAGCTAGGTCAGGCCAAGTCAGCTAGGGGAAACCAATACATGTTCATGAAAACAGGGCTCTCATCTGAGATCTTGATGGATCAGGGTACCCCTGTTATGTCTAAAGTGATGAAGGAACTCTGTAAACTGTTTCAAATTAAACACTTGCAGACTTTATTGTATCATCCACAAACTGATGGGTTCGTGGAGCGGTTCAACAAAAAGGGGATGCTAAAAAATGCAGTTGAGGAGGATAGTCATTTGTTATACAAGAGGTAACCCAGGCCTCCACAGGATTCTCCCCTTTTGAGTTGGTTTATTGGAGACACCACCATGGACTACTGCATATAGTGAAAGAGACGTGGGAACAAGAAGCTTCCCCTTATAGGATTGTAGTGGAACACATTTCACAAATGCAAAACCAAATGATAAATGTTATGCCCATAGTTAGGGAACATTTGCAGGCTGTGCAAAAGGCCCAGAGTTGTGTGTACAACTGGTCTGCCAAGGTTATAGAGTTTAAAGCTGGGAATCGGGTTCTTGTATTATTGCCTACAGTAGAGAGCAAGTTTCTCGCCAAATGGCAAGCACCTTTTGAGATAGTCGAGAAGGTGGGAAAGGTTAATTATAAAGTTCGTCAGCCCACCAAACGTAAACCCTACCAGATTTACCATGTCAATCTGATCAAACCATAGAAAGAAAAAGAGGTTTTGACAGTTGGTCGAATGGTTCAGAAAGATCCAGACACTCAGATTAGGCAGGTAGGAATTGCAGAGCCCTTTCCCCTGTCTCAGAAATTGAGACATATTTATTGCCGAAATACTGTCTCGGAAGAGCTTAAAAGTATGTTGAATCTTGGGATCATCAAAGAGTCCTCAAGTAGTTGGACAAGTCCTATGGTGATTGTCCCCAAGCCAAATGGAACCTGGAGGTTCTGTAATGATTTTCATAAATTAAATGAGGTCTCCAAACCAGACATGTATCTAATGCCCAGGGTGGATGAATTAATTGAAAGATTAGGGATGGCCTGATACATTACCACTCTTATTTGACAAAGGGATACTGGCAGATTTCACTTTCCCAAGAGGCTATAAGAAATTGTCAGGAGCCTACCTTGACTACGTCATCATCTCTAGTCATGACTGGAAGAGTCATTTACAGAAAGTCCAGTTAGTGTTGGATGCGCTCCACAAGGCAGGGTTCACAGTATACCCGGAAAAGAAGATTGGGTTGGAGGAGGCCCGCTATTTGGGTTATGTTGTAGGCAGAGGGGTGATTAAACCCCAACTGAGCAAGGTGGAGGCGATCCAGAAATAAAATCCACTCACAAAAAAACAGGTGCGAACTTTTTTTGGTATTGTGGGGTATTATAAGAGGTTTATCCCCAACTTTGCCAGCCTAGCAGCGCCTTTGACAGATCTCACAAAGGGAAAAAAAATTAATGTTGTTCACTGGAATACTGAAACAGCAGCAGTGTTCTGCTATTTGAAGCAAGCTTTGGGCCAGAAACCAGTACTAGTAGCCCCAGACTTTCAGAAAGCATTTCTGGTACAAACTGATGCTTCAAAGTTGGGTCTGGGTGCAGTCCAGTCCCAGATGGTTGGGGGAGATGAGCACCCTGTTGCATATGTTAGAGACGTTGCGCTCCTCCACCTTCCATTTAAGGATGCCCCACAGATGCTCAATAGGTTTGGGTCTGGAGACATGCTTGGTCAGTCCATTACCTTTACCCTCAGCTTCTTTAGCAAGGCAGTGGTCGTCTTGGAGGTGTGTTTGGGGTCGTTATCGTGTTGGAATACTGCCCTGAGACCCAGTCTCTGAAGGGAGGGGATCATACTCTGCTTCAGTATGTCACAGTACATGTTGGCATTCATGTTCATTGTTCCCTCAATGAACTGTAGCTCCCCAGTGCTGGCAGCACTCATGCAGCTCCAGACCATGACACTCCCACCACCATTCTTGACTGTAGGCAAGACACACTTGTCTTTGTACTCCTGACCTGGTTGCCGCCACACACACTTGACACTATCTGAACCAAATAAGTTTATCTTGGTCTCATCAGACCATAGGACATGGTTCCAGTAATCCATGTCCGTAGTCTGCTCGTCTTCAGCAAACTGTTTTTGGGGCTTTCTTGTGCATCATTTTTAGAAGAGGCTTCCTTCTGGGACGGCAGCCATACAGACCAATTTGATGCAGTGTGTGGCGTATCGTTTGAGCACTGACAGGCTGACCCCCCACCCCTTTAACCTCTGCAGCAATGCTGGCAGCACTCATATGTCTATTTCCCAAAAACAACCTCTGGATATGACGCTGAGCACATGCACTCAACTTCTTTGGTTCGACCCTGTTCTGAGTGGAACCTGTCCTGTTAAACCACTATATGGTCTTGGCCACCTTGCTGCAGCTCAGTTTCAGGGTCTTGGCCATATTCTTATAGGCTAGGAAATCTTTATGTAGAGCAACAATTCTTTTTTTCAGATCTTCAGAGAGTTCTTTGCCATGAGGTGCTGAAGTATGCGCTAAAATACTTATATCTATGTATTAATTTGTCTAGTCCCTATAATGTTATTAGTCTGTTAAACCTATGAGCGCATGCTACTGTTAGTATCACAATAATACGAGGTTAGCTATGAAACCAAACACAAACTGCTGTTAATAACACACTATCTTATTTATTTCCCAAGAATCAGGAATGCTAACATAAAGTAATAAAAGACATTACAGTATCACAAGGCTTACAATCAAATCATATAATACAAGAACATCAAAGATACTTATCACAGGGCCCTCCTTGTGGTCTCGAAAGATGGCCGCCAGACCATGAGGTGACTAGAGACATCCTCTCATGACCCCATTCCCAGCAAAACAGAAAGAGGAGCTCTCTGCGAATTCCTTTTACCAAGCTCACTCATTCAAACTCCCACACCCACTCAAAGTCACCCCCCCTTTGCCTTTCAGGTATCCATAGCGACCTTATAGTAACCGTCTAATTACACATGTCACAGCAGGTGGGCTACAAAGCTTTTGGTGTGTTTTCCAACCTGGCTACATTCCAATCCAGGGAATGCCTTCTGTCCTCAAAGATATTGGGAATGTGATATTACATGAGTTCATATTGAATCCAACATATGCCGCTTTGCGACTGAAAATCGCATAAAAACCCTTCTTCAGACACGGCTCCTATTGAACAGTCCATAACTGTTTTGTCCCTGACATGCGTTTCCAAACCAGTATCCATAGAACAGTCCTTTAAACGTCTTAACGTGTTGTATTTTTACAACGTGTCCCTGACATGCGTTTCCAAACCAGTATCCATAGAACAGTCCTTTAAATGTCTTAACGTGTTGTATTTTTACAACGTGTGCAGAAACAGCTCCTATGGAACAGTCCATTGTGGTCTTACCATGTTATGCTTCCCAACACGTGCCGCTTTGCCACTGAGTAACACATCCTTCTTCAGCGACAGCTTCCATGTCACCAGTATGTATCTTTGGTATCTTCTCCTTTCCGGTGTCTTCAGGACGGATGCAGTACAGGCAAGGGGTGTCCATTCATTCACCATTCACCAGTACACATTCAGAGCACCATATCAAACAGCTCTCAAATACTGATCTATTATTTAGATAAGTCTCGAGGAGGGCCTTATTCACCCACATTAATAACCTACAATACTCATAGGTCACACTATACCATAATATAAATCGACTTATTACCATACTATATACATATATATGTGTCCCGTCCATTTACGCACCCCGCTCCCAACCCTATAACCCTTTACTGTACATATGGGTCGGGAATAGGCAGGCTTGCTCACAGCGGTATTGCAGGGCCCTGACTTGGCAGCAAGGTCTCTAATTTGAACACAGAGACCCTACCGTCAATTCGTCCCTCAACTTGCATAGACAAATGGGAGATCCTTCTATATAAATATCGAGTCTAATCACACATATAAATCTGCAAAAATGACACAAAAACACACAATTCCATCCCTGTGCCTGGATTTCAGTGACCATTCCCAGGGTATACCATGCACCTCTACTTATGGTTAGGTTCAAGGAACCTTCCAGTTTTATGACTAGCGTTACATCGGTATTCTTTAGGACAAAGAAATAAACTCGTCTATGCCCCAAATGACACCCAGGTGTTTCCTCCCCAGCAATGATCCCTGAAATAACTTCCCAACATTTTTACGTTCACCACCATGATGTATTGACCTGGCATACAAAGGACATCATGGTCAGGCTTCCGACCGAGGGAAGTATCAACCTGCTTCCATCTCCTCTGATCACATGTGGGTGATCTAGCCTCAAATGCGACAAGATAGAATCCCCAATCAGTAAGCCCATTGATGCCACCAAACATACAGACCAAGTCCGCACTTCTATATATGGGATCATACGGCCTAACACCTTTCACCATCCAAACTGGTACAGCCCATCCAGGCATTCGACCACCATTTTGGATTAGTGTAGGCGACGTGTTTTGGCATAGTCTTACTGAGCGGTGATGCTAACTCATCAGGCCACTGCCCTTTATACAGAGATTGCGCAATCAGCTTGATGCTGGTTGACACTTCCGTCCGCCACTGCGTGTACGCCAGAGCCCATGACAGATTTCTATCCTGTACCCTCACACCCTCCACCAACCTCTCAACATGGTTCACCAAATCTGGAGACCCTGGGTATTTTGTGAATGTTATTAAGGATGCCCCCAATCTCTCTGAGTAACAAAGTCCCGCTCAAGCTATTGCTGAGAGTTTGTTCCTTAGGATACCGATGCCTACTCCATTACCAACACCCATCCCAGCTCCTATTCCCCAATATAGTGCTGAATACATGCCTCCTCTTGTGGTTACTCCTCAGAGATAAGCATCCTGAATGAATGAATGATTTGTATAACGCTACAACTGCGAACTGAATCGCCTCAAGGCATGCACCTTATTCTGTGTCCGCACATCTCTGGGAGTAAGTCACTGGTACGATGACAGCACTTGATTCAGCATATACTCAGCACATATAGGGTAATAGGTTTATCAACCACTGTGAGATGTTGCAGTGCCATATGGTGAAGGCATACTGTACTCTGGTAGTCAGCGTTTGTTCCCTTTATCTATCGGAGCATGCTCCTGTGTGTATTCACTGGCATTCCCTGTGCAGGGTTTCAACTTCTCAGGTGAGACCTCAACCAGGCGCATCTCCCCCATACAAGGAAATGTTCACCCCATTGATGTGTCACCTGACACCCTCTAGTCCGGCCAACAGACACCTTATTATGCATAAGTGCCCGCCTCCTGGGTACCTGCACCATATAAATTCCATTACGTCAATACATGTCATACATTACACAACTTTTCTTATTTCCACTCCTCCCTCCAACAAAAACATATATATTTTACATTTTCATGTTCTGATGGATTGGATGTGTTATGTTCCTTCCCCCAACCTCCAACCCATTGTACGTATATTAATAACACGTTTGCATTCATCAGGAGAGAGTCCAGCAAAAAAAAATGTTTCAAGTCTTATTGATAGGCACAGTCTTTCAGATTCAGCACCAGATCGTCCATAGAAAAAGAAAAAGTGTTAAAGTGAATCTTTTTGTTTGTCCCGTCTCTCCTGATATTTAGTGGAATAAATTTGGGGCGTGGTATGGCACAGACAAACTGCCAACCAGATGATCATCTGTCATCCATTTTCCAGAACCTTTCCAATCTCGCTCCACCAGGATTCTGGAATTGAAAAACAAGAGCAGAATCAAATTCTTATCCATAATATCTGCTTGCTTATTACATTTATCTCCCTCCTTGGAACCCAGGAACTTAGTATTCCTGGCTTCTGCAATTTGATCAAACTATCAAAATAACCATGACCTCTTTAGGCAGAACCCACTCTAAAATGGATCCCCACGGTATGGTCAAAACTTTAAAAAAACGAACGTCACTGTTGTTTCTCAAAAATTCTCAATTTAAAAACGCAAAAAGAAAAACAACCAATGCATTTATCTTTATCTTACGATCTATGCACTAACATTATCTTACGATCTATGCACTAATTCCCCTTTCAGGTGTATAAAGCCTAAACCTTTTGGAGCTTTTTACACCTGAACAAAACAACAATAAAATAGCTGATTAAGCCAATACCCAAAAACAAAAAAAAATATGTTTTTTTTTTTTTAAAAAACAAAAAAACAAAAATTTAAAAAAGAATAAACATTAAAAGTCTGGCCATTATCACCCAAGAACAACATGACAAGACAACCACCATACAACAATGACAAACACTCAACTTTTAATTAAAGACATCCATGGATTTTCTCCTGAGAAGAGTACATGTTTCTTTTTTTTATCTGAAAGACAATAAGTTAATGGGAAAAACAACACAAACAAAACATTTGTAACTTCATCACAACATTTGCTACCTCATTTGTAACTCTTTAGTTTTGTCAGATTATTGTTTAAATATTTTCATTGTTTGCAAACAATTACTAATTAATGAGCTCATGGTACCATGTGATAATCGATTATGCATTTACAATAACCTAACCCCCGTGTTGGTCTCACTTTGACGGACCTGCAAACAAAACACAAATGTTTAGTATTCAAACCTGTTCTCTCCCTGGTTTCTGGAAAAGGAACACAAAGACAATGATTAAACACGATTATCATGACAATTGACTTTAAGTGCCCCAAGTCTCTTCTCATTAATTGTACTGCTAGGGGAACACCGAGTTGTAGTATAAACAACTAAACTAAAAAAATAAAAATTACAAACATTAAAACTAAAACTAAAATTAATAAAATAAAAAAATAAAAAAATTGAAAAGTGAAAAAAAAAAAAATGTAATAATTAAAAAAAAACAAAATATGAAAAAAAAATAATTCATAATAAAAAAAAAATGAAAACATTAAAAATTAAAATAAAAAAAAACTAATAAAAAAATTCATAAAAATTAATAAAACATTAAACCTTATATAAACAAAATTACCAAAAATACTTAAAACCTTATTCATAGGAAGGAAGCTTTGATCAGAGTATTTTTTAACATACTTGCAGCTGACTAAGTGCTGCCAGCATTGTGAACTTCCAGTGACCAGTATGAAAGAGTGAGAGCGATAACACCAAATTTAACACACCTGCTCCCCATTCACACCTGAGACCTTGTAACACTAACGAGTCACACGACACCGGGGAGGAAAAATGGCTAATTGGGCCCAATTTAGACATTTTCACTTAGGGGTATATTTACTTTTGTTGCCAGCGGTTTAGACATTAATGGCTGTGTGTTGAGTTATTTTGGGGGGACAGCAAATTTACACTGTTATACAAGCTGTGCACTCACTACTTTACATTGTAGCAAAGTGTCATTTCTTCAGTGTTGTCACATGAAAATATATAATAAAATATTAACAAAAATGTGTGGGGTGTACTCACTTTTGTGAAGCTCTGGTGAACTCCTTGCCCAAGAGGGCAGTGTCATGTCTTCAGTGTTGTCACATCAAAATATATAACAACATATTTACAAAAATGTGAGGGGTA
This sequence comes from Lithobates sylvaticus, assembly GCA_028564925.1. Lineage (NCBI taxonomy): Eukaryota > Metazoa > Chordata > Amphibia > Anura > Ranidae > Lithobates > Lithobates sylvaticus. Next base: position 146,519,683 of record CM053029.1, on the reverse strand, counting down.
TGCTCACTTTTGTGATATATATATATATATATTATATATATATATATATATATATATATATATATATATATATATATATATATATTCATATATATTTTTATACATTATATATACATTTTCTTATCCAGAATGAAAAGCAGCATTAACATTGCACAGAGATGGTATAGAAGCCCTCCAAGGGCTGTATAGGAATAAATCATGCTTATGTTTATGTACCATTAGGAAATAAATTCATGCACTTTACCCAAGGTCACATTGTGCATTTCGGGAATGCTAAGTTATCTCACAAGGTCCCCTGCCTTACATGCTTATCCACATTGTATGCAATACACTGTACTTGTATCTCAACGCTATTCACAAATATAAATAGAAGTCTGTGTACATAATACAGAGATTATCTTTATCCTAAACCTTGCTGTTGACACTTATGCTGGTCTTTTATGCTCCATCTGCGTGAAAAAATTGCTGCAGGCAGATATATAAAAACAACCTTTAATTCACTTACATGTTCCCACAAAGGTCATGAAATTATTCATCCAGTGTGAGGGCATGAAACCTGATTTTGTTCTGAGTAGCTGCATGCCAACTGGAAGAGGAAGTCAGACTTGCAGTAGAGATGTCTTCTCTGTAAGCCAATGTAGGTGGCAGTCACCTTTGTGGTGATGTTAACTGGTAATCGAATGCCCCGTACACACGATTGGATTTTCCGACAACAAATGTTGGATGTGATCTTGTTGGCTGAAAGTCCGACCGTGTGTATGCTCCATCGAACATTTGTTGTTGGACTTTCCGCCAACAAACGTTGGCTAGCATGTTCTCAAATTTTCCGTCAACAAAATGTTGTTGACGAAATTGCAGATCGTGTGTACGCAAGTCCGACGCACAGAAGTTCACGCATGCTCGGAATCAAGCAGAAGGAGCCTCACTGGCTATTGAACTTCCTTTTTCTCGGCTCAATGTATGTCTTATACGTCACCACGTTCCCACGTTCGTAATTGTTGGCCAACATTTGTGTGACTGTGTGTATGCAAGACAAGTTTGAGCCAACATCCTTCGAACAAAAATCCATGGTTTTGTTGGCGGAAAGTGCGATCGTGTGTACGGGGCATTAGAGTTTGTATAGGATGGGCAATGGTGCAGTCTGCAGAAATATGCAACAAGATAGCACAGCAGGGTTTGAAAGATTACAAGACTATGTTGGCTAGCTTACAGTTACTGTACATGTCTGAAACACTATATTTAGAGTTGTAGGTGGAGTTGTCTTTTAAAGCAAGCCTGTGGACTTTCTTAATTTGGTAAGGGCCTGTGTACATGGGCTTTTGTTTGCATCAGAACTGCTTCTATATCTATAAAAATCAATGTAAATGCAAAAAACAACTTGAAGCATCTCAGAAGGAGGTCGACTGCATGTCAAAGGAAAGTCAAATGCCAGTCAGAAATAGGTCAACTGCAGGTAAAATACAATTGTAAAAAAACTGGAACTCAAGAAGAATCTCACAATGGGAGATTTTTCCTCTGTAGGACTTTGAGAGGCAGAGAGTCTTCAAACAATAATTGTATCAAAAAATAAATTTATTGAAAAAAGTTAAAACATGATAATGATGAAAGAGAGTTGGATGCATATATGGATCAAGTGGTAACAAACCGGAAAAATTTTGTACAACGATACAGTAAGTAAACACCCCACAACTCTGTTTTGACAGTTTGCCTAGGACAAGAAGGCCCAACGCGTTTCAAGGTTGTAACTAATGAAACCTCTTCTTCAGGGGCTAGTGGTGGAGTGTATGGTTATCTGAAAGTTTTAACAAAAAAATACAACAATAAACAGGCCGAATAAATTCCATATTATATCAGAATCTTATACATATAAGCACATGGAAAGTAATCAATACATTAAGGAGTATTCTGACCATATAGTTCCTATAGTTCCTGAGCCACCACCAAACGGCATCCAATTTCAGAGAAAATGGAGATAAGTGATTTGCTGCCAGTGATCAGATCTATGAGGAAAGCCTCTACACGGGGAGACTTGATATGTAAAATTTTCGAAAATGTTGAAGCTCGGGAAAAAAAAACGTTTTTTTCAGGTTTTTTTTTGAAAATTTTAAAAAAATGCTACATTAGCACTTTGTCTTTTTAAGATTGAAAGTCATTCTGTTACGAGAACGTTGAGAAAAACTATGTGCATTGTCATCATTGTTGTCCTCTTCACTTCGACCCATGAAGGATTTTTTAATATCTACAGGACACTTGTTACATACAAGAATGTGTTTTGTCATCATAGTAGCATTTGGAAATGCATATTTCATCTGACAATATTTGCAAATCACATTTTTCTTTTCAGAAGAACTTGTAATGTGAAAATGCCTCCATATACTAGATGTTGGTATCACCATTTTTCTGAGGGGAGTAGGAAATAAAAACAAGAAAAAAATTACAATTTGCAAGAAGACACTAATCTATGGTTGTTTGTGGGGGTGGGGGAAGAACCAGATTACTGGTAATTAAATTATTATTTACACAAAAGTTTATAAAGATAAACTAATGTAGCTAAATGATTCAGTTTTCTGGATTCAGAATCAGATAAATGTAAACTCTTACCTTTTTTAATTAAGTATATACTTTCAGGTCCTTTTTTGTTGCTCTGTATTTTCCTCCAATGCTTTTGAGGCCTAGTGAAGAGGACAGAACAAACCAAACACACCCACTAACATGCAAAAGCAAAACTGAAACCTTTTTCTTGTTACAATAGCAGCACAGCACCTCCTAAAGGAAGAAATGCATACCGTTCTTGCATTTGAGGGTTCAGTTTGTTACCTAGGACTTAGCTAGGACTTGCTTGTCCGCACAGAAATCAGAATAATCTGATAACATACATTTTTTTTTAGAAATGATTTGGAAAATATTTGAACACCCTGTCTTAAAATATTTTATTCATCATGTTAAAATAAAATATTCCACAATTTTTTTTTCTTTTTAACATTTTTCCAATTTTTGGGAAAAAAACAAAAAAGCTTTCAGGAAAAAAACCCGGAAATTTTTTTTTCCGAATTTTTCAGTTTTTTTCCGGGCCTTTACATCTCTAGGGGAGACACATGAGTTCAGTTCCAGGACCGAACACAGAGGGCGTCCTACCACCAAAATGTATGACCGCTAGCTCGAAGTACCCTTGACTGACCTATCATCTAGAAAAGAGAAGGCAGAGTAGTGACTATAATAGCAGACAGAGAGAGCAAAGGAGGGGATGAGCCTCCATAAACTGAACATGCTACAAATTAGCATGAACCCAGATTAATTTATCTGTCCAACACATACATGGTGGATAGGTAAAAACTGGAGAATTTTGCAGATGGATGTGCATGGAAAAAACGCCAATGTGTAGCAGCCCCACGAAAGAGAGTCTGGAAAAGAGAGACAGAAATACTATGTGATTAATTCCAATCACAAGTAAACCTTTCAGTGTCTCAAAAGTGGTGTGGGATATATTCAAATAAAAATCCAGCACACCACAGAGTCAACATAAATTTAGTAGACTCTCATGAAAATTGACAGACAGATATGCTTGATATCAATATAATAGAAACTGCTATTTTGATTAAACACCAAAACAGTAGCAAGGCTTTACCTTAAGGAGCACAAAACCACACGACCCGTCTGATGCCTGCAGCAGCAAAAGACAGGATGTCCTGACGTCCGTCTTAAATAGTGCAGCTCACCAGGAACAAACACCTACAGCTGACTGCTACAATTCGAGACTGGGATTGGATGGAGGAGGTGCTCTCCGAGTCCCCGGCATGCAGGCCTGCCCCCATATACCACATGCATAGATGCCGTCCAGGGGAACAGCATCATGACATCACGCACTAGGAGGAAGAAGGCGTGGGTACACACTGGGAGGTGACCGGCATCCGCGTTGGCGCTGTGACACCCATGGCAAATGAGATACATAATATTCTTAAAAAAACAAAAACATTTGAAAAAAAAATGAAAGTTTAACTTACTAGAAACACCTGTTGCTAGGCAGTCTTCCTAATCTGCCTCTTCGGTAAGCTGCCCTGTTGTGTTCTGGGACATGTGTGTGTCCCAGAAAACAACAGGGTCATTCACAAAGCGATGCGCGCCTCGTGCATGCGCAGTAGGAAATGGGCAGTGAAGCCGCAAGGCTCCACTGCCTGTTTCCCTTCGTTAAGCAGGCGGTGCCGGCAGCTGATCTGATGGACGGATCGGCCTCGGGGGGAGGGGGGGCAACATCGCGGGCTCGCTGGACAAGTAAATGTCCTTATTAAAAGTCAGCAGCTACAGTGTTTGTAGCTGGTGACTTAAAAAAAAAAATCGCATCCGGAACGCCCCTTTAAGGCCCCATCATTGAAATTAAGCTACAAACCCTAGTAGTGCAAAGTATTAGTACTAAACATTAGCTGTACAAATGATTAGTATGGTAAGACCTCATATGGAATATGGAATTCAGGTTTGGGCACCAGTTCACAAAAAGTATATCAGAGAAGCAGAGAAAGTGGATAGAATGGCAACCAAACTGATAAGAGACTCAGCTATGAGGAATTATTAGAGGAAATAAATGTATTTTTTCTTGAGAAGAGGCGATTAAGGGGGATATTATGACTATGTATAAATACATATGTGGTCCATATAGTTAACCTGGTGTACAGTTATTCATTTTAAAGTGAAACAAAAGGGGAAGTTCTTCTCTCCCCCCACCCACTCTTTAACTTTTGGCAAAGGTAGGATCAGGTACCTAGTTTTGATAGCTTAGGTAATCTGAGTAGAAGTTCGCCGTGAAGAACGGGCTTAGATGAGAACGGCGTGGGATCCTTGGACAGGTGAGTGTCTGTTTATTAAAAGTCAGCAGTTTTCGTAACTTTTAACTGAATTTTAACATTACTTTAAATTTTTGGGAGCTTGGCTCAAGAACCTCTTTAAGGTTATTACAAAGGACAAGGGGGCACTCCTTACTTCTGGAGAAAAAGAGATTTAACAGTAAGAGCTGTTAAAATATGTATAATTAACTCAAGAAATAATTCTGGCCAGTTCAGTAGATTGTATAAAAAAAGGGCTAGATACTTTCCTAAATGCAAACAATAACTGGATATTAAAGTGGTAGTAAAGGCAGAAGGTTTCCATACCTTAATGCATTCTCTGCATTAAAAAACCTGTGATCAGCACCCCCTATCCAGCCCCCCCTAAATAAATACCTTATGCTGATCTTGATCCATCAATGTGCCCGAGAGCAGCAGCGTTGATCTCTCTCTGTCCTCAAATGACATGGAGGCAGCAGTTGGAGCCACTGTCAATCAAATCCTGTATGGAGGGAGCAGGGGGGAGAGGCCAAGTGACACTGTGTGTGTTAATGGACACACATAGCCCAGCTCAAGAGTGAGGCCATACGAATACCCCCATAGCAAGTGGCTTGTTATGGGGGCACTCATTATAAGTAATAACATTAGAGATTGCTGATCCAGGGAATATACAATTGCCTTATGGGGGATCAAATTTTTTTTTCTCTGACTAGAGCAAATTGGTCCATGCTTCATAGTTTTTTTTTTTTGCCTTCCTCTGGATTAACGGTGGTTATAGGATCTTATATGTTTATTTTTTCTATTTATTATTTTCTATTGGTTGAACTAGATGGACTTGTGTCTTTCTTTCTTTTATTCAACTTGACTATGAAACCCTCTCTGCAGATCTATTCTTACCTTTACAAACACAGCCAGACGCTATACAGACCTTCATTTCCAAGCAACAAAAATCTAATTAACGCCGGCATCTCTTGTAGGTCCTTGATGGTAGCCAGGTCGCACCTGTATATCTTAAAGTCTTACTACGTCTATGAACACCGAACTTGGTAAAGTTATGTTCCCTCTATTTTTTCTCTACCCACAGCTAACTTGCTTGGTAATATCCAACTGCTGGTTCTGTATGATTCCGTTTCCACCTACTGCCTGTTGATTGATGAATGCATATCTTTTTTCATGGAAATGAGACAACTGTATCTATAGAAAAGAAAAGAAAAAAATATTCTAGAAGAAATTAAGTACATAAAAATGCAACATATAAAAAAGTCAGCATTCAGTTACAGGATATGAAAATACCATGCATTCAGACAATAAAAAAAAAAATCAAATTTTCCATGTGGACAAGAGGCTTGCGGTGTCAACGAAAACAGGAAGACGATATTGAAGGGATTAATATAAATAGAAAAGCATTTACACACTTCATTAAAACAGCAAATAAATAACCGAGATACATAGGAGATATCCTAGCCTGTGGTTTTCTGAGAGAGAAACTTCATATTTTAATGAATATTTTACAAACGCTAGCTGGTTTATTGTCCAAGTTAAGCCTGGTGTTATGCCGACACTGCAATATATACAACATATTGGAGCTGCATAGCAATCTGATAATAGTCCACAATGAATAGCGTGTCAATGGCAGCACACTGTATTACGCTACTGCACAAATAATCTGTAATAATAAAGCTGTGAGATAATTACAGTATATAAATGAAAATAAATGTATCAATTGATTTCAGTAGGCTTGTTGCTCCCATATCTAAACACCAGTATATATGGTAAGTTTATGAGCTGTTTGCATTTAATGGAAATTTCGACTTATACAATATTATTTTTTATATTATTTTTAAATGGTAGAAACATGCCTAAACTAGGATTTTTTGTTATGAATGGGGTACATGGAATGTACAGTGCTTTTGTATAAATGTATTTATTATATTTAGGACTAAAAATACAATTGAAAAATATTTTTGTTTACTAAATATGTACACATTGCTCTCTGTAACTATAAGGCTACTTTCACACTGAGGCCTCTGCTGTCCCTCCAGTGTGAAAGCCCGAGGGTGCGCTTGTAGGATGGTAAAAAAAAGTCCTGCAAGCCGCATCTTTGCAGCACTGTAGGAGCGGTGTATACACCGCTCCTAAAGCGCCCCTGCCCATTGAAAACAATGGGGCAGTGCTGCCAAACCACCGCTGCAGCGGCGCTTTGAGGGCAGTTGTAGCCCTTTTTCAGCTGATAGCGGGGGTTAACAGCCAAATAGCGCCACTAAAATGACCACCGATGCCCGCCTGCCCCAGTCTGAAAGTAGCCTAACACTAACCCTTCTTGTAACCATGTCCCTCCCTGTAACCCTAACACTAGCCCTTACTGTAATCCTAACATTAACTCTCCCCCCATGTAATTCCATTTCTAACCTATTCTGAACCCTCCATATAGCCTTAACACTACCTTTCACCCTAACCCTTCATTTAACCCTAACACTCATTGTAACCCCTGGCACCCAGCTTGGGTGCCTCTGTTAAGATGCAGCTTCCTTCACTCTGGAACAAGGAACCAGACATTATAGCTGAGCATTGCACCCAAGAACTAGACACCTTTAGCTTAGGTGCAAACAGGAACTGTTAATTGAAAACTCACACAGAATATATACCACACAAAATCAGGTAAGAGCTTGATCACATTATCCTAAACAATGCAAATGGTAAACAGTAAAACCAGTACATCTAATGAACAGGTAACATAAACATATAAACACCCCCCTAATAGGTTGGTAACAAGGTTAAGTGAACACAATACTAGCAGACAGACAGAAACTAAGTAACTCAATTAACAATGGTGATTTACACCTAGGAGACACACAATGGGGAATTATACAATGAGAGAAAGGCACCTTATTAAACAGATTAAACAGGAGACACCAGCATCAGGTTGTTTGAAGCTGATTATAATTTTCTGCTTAGAGTCTCTGGTCTAGGAGGGGGGTTGAAGCAATCAATGCTGGTTTGAGGCTCCAAATCTGTATCCAGGTAATATGTTCCCAGAGTCTGTGTGTTTTGGGGTGACATGGACTGACATCTGAAGCAAAACCACTCCAAAAGGTCCCCCAGGCACACATCTCCCAAAGAATATAGCCCTCTCAAAAGCGAGGGCCCATAGTCAGGTAGGCAAGTGGCCACCCTACAGTCCCTTCCAAAAGCCCCTGTCCCTGTTGGGTGTGTCACACCTACATTTCCTAATTTAACTTTATTCCCTTGGTTGCATCATGTTCTAACATGAACTGGAATTCTTTGAGCCAAAGATCAAACTGTCTGTGCATTAAGATATCAGCCTCACGACCCCAGTACCTATATCCACTCCCCTATCAGAGAAGGCATCCTTAAAAACAAAATGACATCTTCTAAATTTCAAACGTGACAAGTTGCCTTGGATTTACGTGGCATTTAGCAACTTGGAAAGTGTGTCCTGATTTTAGATTACAACTAGGTACAGAGCAATATGATTGGAGTTCTTTTTGCAGCAGTATACTCTCCTGGCACGCATAACGCATGCTTCAGTCAGAGTCAGTGTCAGAGATGCCAATGAACTTAAAAGCCCATAGTGTTCAGTGGTGACTTTTTATCTTGGAACATGTCTGTAGGCTTCATGTACTATTTAATAGAACATGATAAAAATATTTGAACCTTGGGGTATTTTCTTACTGCTTTTGCCATGAGCCTTGTTCAAAAGTCATGCTTTACTTTCTCCTCCGTCATGGAGGCTGCAAAGGTTTTCTGAATCGTCATGTTCTCAGCATGCTGCTCAGAAGAGCCAGTAGTCTAAATGAATAATAAGAGATTCTGACAGGACACCCCTGCCAGATGGAGATTTACCAAACTGCCAGTCCTTGCCAACCATTGCTCATCCTGTCACTGCTCATTCAGCATTCTCCCTAATATCTGAAGGCAATGTTTGTGTAAAGCTCTAGCAAGAGTCAAGAAACAGAAGTTGACACCTGTCTGTCCATCATTGGAGAGACAGGCTGACCTCAGAACCTTGATACTGGATTCTGTAAAGATCAAGGGTATGCTGAAATAACAGAGTTTCATGAACATGCATCCTTTTGAACAGTTTTGCCACAAACAGAGTGTGCATATTTAGACATCGTATATATATAAGTTGGCTCTAAAATATACATCTAGGGATATGAGCAATTTTTTACAAACTTACAAGTTACATAACATTATAGAAAATATGGGGCATGGAAAGCAGGTACGGATATGGAAATATGAAATAGGGCAGAACTTACCACATATGCTTGGAAAGTTTTAAAGAAGAAAAGGCATGTATGGAATCGATTTCTTGTTAAAAAAAACAAATTTCGAAGTGAGAGATGATTCACTCCCGGGGTGCCAGCACAGACTCTATGTCACTTGCAGAGAGACAACACTAAATGGATTTAAGTGGATAGCGCCATTAGAGGAATTGTTAAGAGGTAGGGTTCAAAGCAAAATTGGGTTACTATACAAATAAAGTATTGATGAGGGACTGTACCTCTTGGAAGTCATGTGGTACGCTATAGGTAACAAGGTTCAGGTTTGTACCAGTGCAGAAGTAAGGTGCAGATATATGCTGCACCGTAGATCATGAGGCATTTCAGTTGTTATCTGAAATGTACAGGGTAGATAAATTAGTATCCAGCAAACGGTAATTAAAAAAAGTCCATATCAGTCCAAATGGGACTGTGCATATAAAGAAGCTATATGGAGATGAAAAGTAATAAAGTCTTACCCCATTGATGAAATGAATGGATAGTGACGGATTAGGCTCACTGGGGAAGGCGATTCAAACGCCTCACTTCCCGGTGTGCTTAGGCTCCTGACAGGGATTGAACTGGCAGAGGGGGCTGCCTTTTGTAGTGTGCTCTCCGACCCGGCGGCGTCTGACGTCACCGCCGGGTCGCGGGCGCTTAAACGGCAATGCTGGGCGCCAGAGGTACTGTGGTGCGTGGTGCGCATGCGTCGGCGGCGAACCGTGCCGCCGACGCATGACGTCAGACGTCACGCCGCTTGACGGCGGCATGACGGCGGCCATTTTGGGAAATCCTAATTGCCCTTATAGCTGAGGGCATCGTTTAAGCCGGGGGAGGCGGTGGAGTTTTTTAGAAACCTATCAAGGTCAACAGAGATGTTTTCCCTTGTGTCCATCTCATCATAGATGGGTCAGGTTTTACAAGTGAAAGCATTTAGTTAATTGTTTTAAAAAATCTCTTAATTCTGTGCGACCAGTTCTTGGCTGCACCGGCATCCCTCATTCTTCATTGACGTTTACCCTGAAGAGTCTGATCAATGGGTGAATTTTACCTATTGCCTCTAACTGTATTCTGGTAAAGTAAAGCCTTGCCAATCCTGTTTCTATCAAATGTATGTGTACTGGTGAATCATTTTGCTAAAAGTTTCCAACACCCTTAAAATCACGTTCTTCCTTTTCAAAATATTTTTTTCATGGTAATTTGGGATGTGGTGTTGATCTACACAATTGAACTCACTTTTTTTGTATTTATTTTTACTCTATATTACAAAGGCTGGTTTATTATTTTGAACATGTGACCAGCATCAGAGTATTAGAAGCTCCTCCTGCTTATGTTTCCCTGCAGACAAGCTGGGAAAGGTCTGGGTCATGTGACAACTGTATATTGATTAGGGAAAAGGTACTTAGATTTTGTTTATTAAAATAATTACAGTGCCATCATCCACAGGTGACAGAAATAGAAGGGATGATGTAAATTAAACAGCGTGTGTTTAGAATCACTTTAAGCATGTTTACATTGTTACTTATGGTACCTCTTTTTCTTTGGGTATAAGCCCTGCTTATTTTGTTTTGCTGGGCACCTACGTTTTTGGGTCCTGCTCAGTATGATGACGCACTCTATTCTTCCATGGAGGAGTGCTGGGAAGGGTCACAGGGGTTTCCAAAAATGGTCACTATACTTAAAGTCAGAAGCCCTTAGAGTGAGAATAGTAACAGTGTAGTTTCCTAGGTAGTCACTAGAGGTCTCCAGTGTAGAGAGTGGGGTGTACCATTGACAGTGAGATGGTGCCAGCCCTGTTCTTGCCAATGTGAGGAAAGATCTTGGGAAAGAGGGCTCTGTATATCTCGTTTGGCAGAAGTCCACCTGTGTTTGGTCATTCTGCGAAGAACCAAACCATGACAAAGATGTAGTCTTTGACGCTCTAACTCCTGGGAGCTTCCCCATAGGGGGGACATAGGGAGAAAAAGTGCAAGACATTTGGGACTACTCACATCCCCTAAAATGGTGCAGGCTTCTCAACTCATCTCTCCTCTTTTATTGCTCTCTTCATTGTTTGCAACTTAAGGAATGTGACATCTCTTCTGGGATGACAGACCTGTATAAATATGTAGGACAACTTGTGGAGCCCAGCTTACCTTAGAGAGCTCTGTAAACTCCTTGTCCAGCTCCCACGGCCCCTCCTATATGTAAGTCATCCTGTGTCTATTAGGGGCACAGGGTGACCGAGAACCCCAGTCTGATCTGCACTAATCAGACTCACCGTACAACCACACCGGGCTCAGCATTTCGTGTTATCCGTTATCCTGGGTCTTATATGTGTGGTTTGTGTTGAAAGAATGAAGGGGCTATTTCACTTTGGACAGTAATATTTCTGAACAATATCCCTCAAGAAAATATGAAGATAAATTCCACCTTTCCGACTGCTGGAATATTGTATAAGCTTGGTCTCATAAACTGTTATATACTTTTTACTACATCGTTTGAGGTGTGGCTGTATCCCATTTTTCTATTATCTATATAATCCTGTTGAGGATGGGGGTCTGTGACACTCCCATCCCCATAGTACACAGTGAGTCTAAGGGGACCAACCTTTGCCAGACAGAAATGGGTTAAAAAAGTTTGTGCTCCCCACCACATGGAGATCAGGGGTCAAGGACTGGCTCATAACAGGGTTGAGGTCAGATCTCTGTCCATGCCACTCAAATTCCTTCACACCAAACTCATCAAACCATTTCTTTATGGAGCTGGCTTTGTGCACAGGGAAACAGGTATGCTGGAACAGAAAAGGGCCTTCCCCAACTATGCCTACAAGGTTGAAAGTGCACAATTGCCTTTGTATACTGTAGCATTAACAGTATGCTTCATTTCATTATTTGAAGGAATGACCATGTGGTTTACATTTTTTTGGAGAGTGAAATGAAATCATAGGGTCTTATAAATACAAAGGAAATATGCCAACGCCCTACAGGCTTTTCCCTAGGGGGAAAAGAACTCAAGACCCCAGTACTGCCAGGCTAAAGTGCTAACCATTTAGCCACTGCACTGCCTGAAGCACCTGTTCCACTTATCTAATCTAATTTAATGTTCTCTCAAGGAAAACTCAGTCAATCACCTCTATTGATATAAACCAGAGTATGTTATTTCTCCGGGTACAAGGAGATAATGAGCAAGCTCTGGAACATGTCACCAGGGACTCTCGTCAAAATATACCTTCCCTCCGGCAAAACAGTGGCCCACAAATATTAATGACTGGAAGCTAAGAGGATTCTTCTCCTTCATCGAGTTCCTCGTGCCTTCAAGCTGTGAGGTTTACTGTTCTGTGCCAGGGCTCAATATTGCAGCTTCTCGTTATCCGAGGACAAGTTCATTATATACTGTAAATCTCTGCATTAAACCTGAAATGGACCGGCTCAAAACCACTATGCAGCCCTTACAGTTTTTTCTGCGACTGATGAAGTCTTGTCATTCCGGGAATTAAATTTTAATATTTGAGAAAAGGGAATAATTTGATGGTAAATCAATGTCTATACTGTATATAAAAATATCCATTCTGGGTTCATATTCTGTAACTTTGGGGTGGCTGAAGTAGAACTCTAGGCATCTATAAAATCAGCCTTTAGTTGACTTATACTCTCATTAAAGCCATCCAATTTTTTTCATTAGTTTTTTCTTCAGGTAAGTAGATCCATCTTCATACTACGCTGTCTCACTCCCGCTGAAGTTAAGTTTAGAAGGGGTGTGTCCCTCTGATGGGTGGGAGTTTTTTTGTATAGAAATAATAATAACAAATGGGGACAAGGTCCCACATGACATGCTCACGGCCAAACAGAGGAGAGGATCTGTCATATAAAGGATTTAGGAAAGCCCAACATCTCCAATCTCCAAATAGTTTACCAAAAGTATCGGTATTAATAATCTGCCTAGGAGGAGTCATTTTGCATACCCTCCCCCTAAGAGTAGGGCTACATACATATGGGGGTAAACTCAATTTTACCTGTTTAAGGGCCACAGTAAAAATATAACTGTTTTTCACTTTTCTAACATTGTTATTTTGATTATTGTGTTTTGCTTGTGCACAATCATGTATTTAGCAACACATCTCCTCTAAAGTTTAGTATGGCTTTAAATATGCTACAGTAGAAAACTTACAGCATATCCTATCAACAGTGTTGGTCATCTTACTTTAAAAAAGTAATTAGTTAAGTTAAAAATTACTTCTCCCAAAAAGTAATTGCGTTAGTAACTCAGTTACTACATTGGAAAAGTAATTAGTTACGCAGCAAAGTAACTGTGACTTTTTTTTTTAATATTCTATACGTGTAACTAAGGGGCGGGTCTAGTATTACTGTAACCAAGGGGCGCATTTATTATTATTGTATATCGTGTAACCAAGGGGCTGCTCTATTATTACTCTAACCAAGGGGCAGATCTGTTATAGCGTGTAAGCAAGGGGCGGGTCTATTATTATTATATCGTGTAAGGGGCGGGTCTATTATTATTATATCGTGTAAGGGGCGGATTTCTACAGAAGAGGGGGAATGTTAAATTAATGGGCAGAGCTCGATATATAACAATAATAATAAATGCACCCCTTGGTTACAGTAATACTAGACCCGCCCCTTAGTTACACGATAGACGCCCCTTGCAGAGTAGCACGAGCATCGGGAGAGTGCGGCATCGCCTCCTACAATTACATGTTAACTGCGCCTGCGCGGTGTAGAGTTCACTCAGAGCTGTTTAGGTTCGGCAATTTTCGGAAGCTCCGTAGTCCTTCGTACTGCGCAAGCCCTGCGCCTGCGCAGTACAGGGGGTCCTTATCCAGCGGGGGAACTTTTTCGGCAGGACACCGGAATTACACTACTGCCATCTAGTGGCAGTAGATGTAATTGGGGTAACTAAGCCAAAGTAATGGGAACTGAGTTACCATGAGGGGAAAAGTAATCAGTTAGATTACTAGTTACCCTCTAAAGTAACTGCGTTAGGTAACTCAGTTTATTTTAACTCAGTTACTTACATCACTGCCTATCAATTGTAAGGGTGCTCATCTCTGGCATGGACAGAGGTTCCTGCAGGGCTCCTCGCATGTGAGTAAAAGTTCACACATCAGTGTAGCCCCTCCTTGTGAAGGGGTTTTAAGCTAGTTCCAACATTGGGGCCTACTGTACATAAAATCCAGTGGTGGAGGGTCCAATACCTCAGTTTCATCACATTTACACAGTAATCAATGCATTTTTATAACATCGATTGCTGTATAAATGACAATGGTCCCAAAATAGTGTCATAAATGTCCGATGTGTCCACCATAATGTCGCAGATCACCGCCATTAGTAATAAAAAGAATATATTTTTTTTAAATGCCATAAACTATCCCCTATGTTGTAGACGCTATACATTTTGCCCAAACCAGTCAATATACGCTTATTGTGATTTTTTTTTTTACCAGAAATATGTAGAAGAATATATATCGGCCTAAACTAAGGAAAAAAACGTTTTTTTATATATTTTTGGGGGATACTTATTATAGCTAAAAGTTAAAAATGTTGAGTTTTTTCAAAATTGCCCCCTTTTTTTATAGCGCAAAAAATAAAAACCGCAGAGGTGATCAAATCCCACCAAAAGAAAGTTCTATTTGTGGGAAAAAAAGGACGTCAATTTTGTTTGGGTACAACGTCGCACGACCGCGCAATTGTCAGTTAAAGCGACGCAGTGCCGAATCACAAAAAGTGCTCTGGTCAGGAAGGGGGTTAAATCCTCCAGGGCTGAAGTGGTTAAGGTGCTCACTCAGAAAATAACAGATGGCATTCCCCTGAAGGGAAAAGTCGCACAACGGGAACTTTACATCTTTTCATAGTCTGAGCTGAGGCCCTAAATCTTTCACAAAACTACACACGCGTCTATCTACTCTGCACTAGGCCAAAACTGTAGGGACTGACAACACCCCAACTACACACTCATTCCTTCCTACCTAGGCGGAGCCCTGCCCCACAATATATGGCCTTGCAAGAGGACCAAAAACACTTGCAATGTTTTTCTTTTGCTGATATACAGACCTGCGCTCTGCAGATACCTTCTCTCACCGTAGAGGTCAGCGGACAAGAAGAATTTGGATTTGGAGACTGGATGTTACACATGCATTGTTTGTCTGCCTTTAAAGTATATGTAAACCCTCACCTTTTAAAACAACCCATTCAGTTTAAAATAGAAATGAAAGGCATTCCCTCTGTTCTCAGCTGCATAAGAGCTAGGGGAGGAGAACCAGCAGCACACTGAACTTTCCAGTGAATGGCTGTGCAAGTGGGATTTATCTGGACAAGTCTGATCATTGGATGAGAGCGGATTGAGTTCTCAGCACAGCTAGAGAACTGACCATGCTGTGCTCTCATGCCTAGTGTGGTCAGTTTAAAAAAAATTGGAAAGCAGAGGGACTGGCAGGAACTTCAAGGATATCACAAAAAGGAAGAAATGAAGGGAGAAAAGGCTACTTTTTCAAACATACAAAAGTACATGGCACATATCAGGAATATGTAATGTTGGGCTTACATATTCTTTAAATAATTTTGCCTCTGCAGTTAAGAGGTACTCTGTATAGCTAGTCCCACCCTCTTTTCAGTGGGTCATTAGTTTCTGTTCTGAGCAAAAATTATTGCTGGAACTAGGTATTCTATGATTTTGTATCCTGAATCTGATGTTCATCTGTGAATATCTGCACACGTTTTGGATTAAAGTATAACTACGGTAAGTGGAAAACTTTTGTTTTTGGTTTTCGATAGAGTGGAGATGGAATAGAACACCCATTAGGGAGATTCACCCTCTCTATTGGTCCTTTTTACCATTATGGCGCTGTTCCCTTTCTCCCTTAAAGCGCCCACCGTACAGCTACGGTGATTCGTGCAGGGGAGCCAACCTGCTGCCGTATAATGACGGCGGCTGGTCGACAACTGGTTAAAGCTTTCTACGAACTGCATGGTATAATTTGGATCAAAGTCACTGTCTGCCATTTCTACTGAGACTATAAGGTCCAGCTATCTTGCCACAACTGGATCAGTTCTAGAGATCACACTGGCAGTGCTTAGATTGGAGAGGCAGAACAGTTAAAAGAGAAGTACAGACAAAGCTTGTTTGGCTGTACTTCTCCTGTGGATCACAGAGTGAAGTGAAGTTCATTCTGCACTCCTGTGACCCTTTCTCAGCAGATAGCGGGCCACCCAGAACCCTGGACCAGCGCCTGGCTTAGCCTCTCACCAAACCACTGAGAGCCTGAGCCAGACGTTCCCCTTCCACAGCCCAGCACTCCAGTGAGCGAAGGGGGGGGGGGGGGGGGGGGGGGGCGGGGCAGAGCAGACAGCAGTGACTGACAGTCACCAGCTCTCTGCTCACGAAGCTCTGAGAACTGAGTGATCAGCAGTGTTTGCTCAGTTCTCAGTGTTCTCAGAGCCGGCAGGACCCAACTAGGCAATTATGATTCTTTTAACAATCAACATGTTAAAGCAAGCTGGGAATATTATGGAGAGAATGTCAAGGCTTTGACTTCTCAAATTGTTACTGAGTGACATAGCATGTAAGAAAACAAAGATGTAAGCTGTTATATGAAGATATTTAAATTTGGAATTAAAATTTTAGGCAAACAACTACACTACATTACCAAAAGTATTGTGACGCCTGCCTTTACAGCATTCTTTAAGGGCATCCCAGTCTTAGTCCATAGGGTTCAATATTGAGTTGGCCCACCCTTTACAGCTTCAACTCTTCTGGGAAGGCTGTCCACAAGGTTTAGGAGTGTGTCTATGGGAATGTTTGACCATTCTTCCAGAAGGGGATTTGTGAGGTCAGGCACTGATGTGGACGAGAAGGCCTGGTTTGCAGTCTCTGCTCTAATTCATCCCAATGGTGTTCTGTCGGGTTGGCTGGGATACTTCACATATCCATAACCTGACCTTGAGTTGCCCGTCTCATATCTAGTACCACCAAGTACCGGGCCACCTAGTGGTAGAAGAGAAAAGTGCAACAAGGATAAACTTAGGGAGCAATTAATAGATCTCCAACAATCAACCTGGATAATTATTCCTGGTGAGTAAATTTGAGAGGAGCAATCCCGCCTAAACCCCAGGGTGCTACATATATTAGGGGCCGGGCATATGGATTAGGGGGGCGGTACCCCTGCGCCCCTAATAGAACGGCCGCCGCTGCAAACTGCTTCCTCTGAGCCAAGATTGTGCTTGACCTGACCCCAGCCTGTGACTGGACAGTGGTAGCTCATGATTAGCTCATCTCTCTGTCACTCAGTTCCTTCCTCTCTCCTCTCACAATCCAGCCCTTTTGTACAGGAATTGCAAGAAACTGATACAAAAACAAGTTCAAGTAGATTAGACTTTAAAATACATTTAAAGTGGTTATAAGGCCCCTTTCACACTTATACGACTTGTCCCACGATTTGGGACTGCAAAGTAGCATGACAAGTTGTTCCCGATGATTTCCAATGACAGCCATTCATATTAGTACGACTTCAAGTCATTCCGACTTCAAAGTAGTCACTGCACTACTTTGGTCCGATTTTGATGCCACTTACACAGGCATGCCTTGAAATCGCAGCAAAAATCGCGGCCGCAAATTGTGAAGTGTGAAAGGGGCAAAGTCAAATTTATTTATTTTTTTCATTTTTACTGTAGGGCTACCCCCGTAGGAGTTGCAAATGTCAGGGTTCCCCACTACTGCTCAGTATTTCTTTCTTGCACCCAGACTTTGGCTTGTTTTGGTTGTTTATTAGGGGATGATAATGTGGATGGGGTAGAGATTATGGAATGCCCAATTTAACAGTAACAACAAATCCAGGGACAAGTTCCTCCTTTTTTACAGCATGCACTTCTTCCTCCTGCACAAATCTTGCTCTGCTGGGTTCACTCCTTACAGGCTAGAAAACGCTCAGTCCCTTAGAAAAGTAGCACATGTATAGTGAACTGCATCATGCAATCCCTTTTGCTTCAGTGTAGATACTGATCCCAGCTCCACTTCTGCAGAAAATGCTAGCCCACCTGGCTGCCACCAGCCCACCTGGCTGCTTTTTCTTCCCGGGTCCTCCTGACTGACACCCTGCACCAGTCCTGCCCGACTGGCACACTGGAGACTTCCCAGGGCAAGGTTGGATGAAAACTTAAAGCGGAGTTTCACCCAAAAGTAGAAGCTTGGCTGATCCGCTTCCTCTCACATTTGCCACCTTTCAGGGGAGAGAGAGGAACAGGTACCTGTTTTTGACAGGTACCCATCCCCACTTCTGGGAGACGGCGTTGTGGCACCGTCCCTCAGAAGTTCGCCCCCCCTCCTCCTTAGACAGCGCAGCACGTTAGGTGAATGCACGGTAGGGAACCGGCTGCAAAGCCAAAAGGCTTCACTACCGGTTTCCCTTACCAGGAATGGTGGCGGCAGCACCCGAGAGCCGATCTGAAAATCGTCGGGGTGTGCTTATATTAAAAGTCAGCATATACAGTATTTGTAGCTGTTGACTTAAAACTAAAATTTTTCCCCAAACTGAAACACTGTTTTAAGCACACCGCTGTCTTCAAGAGAGACCTGCTACAGCTGGCAGTCTCTCCCCTAGTCTCTCCCTGCACCATGCTGATCTGTCTCTCTTTGCTCCTGCGGCCTCTTTGGAAAGCGTTCCTCCAACTGTCTCCTGGGGTAGGATCCTTCCAGGTCAGCCATCCGAGCTCCGGCCCGAGGTAAAGTCCCTCAAGGGCCACCGACAGACTCCCTCAACACTGCTTCACCCGACTCCCTGGCTGGTATGGCTCATCCAATATTTAAAGGCTCTTTGGTTCCATGCCAGGCCCACTTCCTGGGGATTGGCCAAGGACCTCCAAATATGCAGAGCAGCCCCCCTAGTCTCCACCCACTAACTTACAGAAAATTTTACAATATTCTAGAACCAAGGGGAGGCACCAGAGAGCTGCCTGGATGAGTCATCCAGCCCTAACCTCTATAACCCAGACTATGGTTTGCCTGTACTACCACTAGTAGCACACTAGAGGGTGCTACATTACCTTAATGTATTCTCTGCATTAAGGTAAAAAAACTCCCCACTATCTATGGCTGCTCCTACTGATCCTGCACCACCCCCCCCCCAATCTGCAGGACCGCAGCGGGAGCCATAGGCTTCTTCTGTTGTCAGTCAAACTCCTGTGGAGAGGGATCAGGGGCATGGCTTACTAGTGCTGTGTATGTCTATGGAAACACACATCCTAGCTTATAAGCACACCTGCATGGGTGCCCCCTTAGCACCCAGCTTCCTAGGGAGCACCCGGAGGAGGAAGGAGAAGACAGCACCAGCGGGGGACTGCCAAAGAGGAGGTAAGGGACCACTCAGTGTAATATCATTGCACAGAGCAGGTAAGTGTAACATCTCTTATATTTTTATAAAACAATGTACTTTTAGTATCAGTTGAATAATATAGTCATGATTACAGAGCTGTACTAATTTGTACCTTTTATAACTGCCTGAAGTTCAGCTTTGAAGTGATTGTAAGGGATCACCTTGTAAAACAATCCATTTAGTTTAACCACTTGCCTACAGGGCACTTACACCCCCTTCCTGCCCAAGCCATTTTTCAGCTTTCAGCGCTGTCGCACTTTGAATGACAATTGCACGTTCATACTACACTGTACCCAGATTACATTTTTAGACTTTTCTTCACACAAATAGAGCTTGGATAGGCAGTACCGATGGGCACTGATAGCCAGCACTGGTGGGCACTGATAGGTGGCACGGATAGGTGGTACTGATGGGCACTGATGGGCATTGATGGGTGGTACTGATGGGCGACACTGATGGGCATTGATGGACAGCAGTGATGGGCATTGATGGCACTTGTGGGCAGTGGTGGGCACTGATTGCTGGCACTGGTGGGCACTAATTGCTGGCACTGATTTGTGTCACTATTGTAATCAGGGCACTGATGATCAGTGCCCTGATTACATGTGTAGTTGTCTCCTGTGAGGAGATGCCACTGATCAGCTCTCCTTGCCACACAATCTGTCAGTGTGAGGCGAGGAGCACCAATTAACGGCATTTCCGTGTTTACATGTGACCGGCTGTGATTGGACAAAGAGAACGGGATACTTTTTCATCCAAGTACATGGTACAGCAGGCACATATCAGGAATATTACTTTTTTGGGGCAACAAACATTTTAACTCTGGGTAGATATTTAAAAACACAAATCATTAAATGAATTTTAACAGCAGTTAGTAAAAATATTTGCATTTGACTTGATTTCAGCCTTTTCTGGCACTCTTTACAGCAGCACTCAGAATGGATGAGTGGGGGGCAGGACTTGGGGCCAACCAGGTGTCCTGCTTTCACATGTGCTTACAAGCGATAAGCAGACTTGAGGAGAATGATTAGAGACAACCTCATCAGTCCCTTACTGCTCCTTCACTGTCCATTCACAGATGAAGGGCAGGTCGGTGACCTAGCTGTGTTTCTTATATACAGCCGAAAAAAGTACGGTCCCTGGGCTGACAGGGTTGTGTAAATCTCAGGACTGGCTGGACAGAAATACAAATCCTTTGACAAGTAAGACAGCTCCCATACACTGTGTGTATTTAGTTGTTTTTGTGATGCTCCGTTTTGATCCCAAGGTGATGTACAGTGAGCGGAGATAACGGAGTCCGTACGCCATAGGGACACAGAAAAAAGGGTTAAACTATTTTGGCAATAAAGCAGGCAATCTCTATCTGTATGTATTGTCCACCTCTCCCGTCCCCTCCCAGCCTCCTTTCTTCTCTATTATTTATGTCACATTGCTTTACCGCTCCCCTTTCATGCGCCGCTACCTAGATAAGGTTTTTCCAATCAACCTGCTTGTTATCTCGCAGCGCTGTTAACTGGAGATGAATTAACAAAGAAACGTCGTATCTTATCGCTGGAAGAGAGGAAATTCACAACAGAGAGAGAGGCACAATGGGACGTTCTTATATTCCGAGACTGTAATTATGTTCCCACTTCATATGCTGATGTGATCCCATCAAAGCATTCGTCACCGGCGGGGAGGGGGTGACACCAAATACCCACTCTCCTCAGGTTTGCGCTTTTCTAAGGCCAGGTAATACAGAATAAGAACGGAAAGCTTTAAAGGAAACCGACTTTAAATGAGATGTAAACCCAATGACTACAATCTCCTATATGCTTTATCATGATAATGTCATTTCAAAAGTCATTTTCAAAATGTTTTACTTGCCAGCTTTCGCTAAATAATACCTGGTGATCCTACATTGAAGGTCCTTGTTCAGGCACTTCCTGTTATAGGGTGAAAATGCTGTTCCTATCTCCCAGGTGTGCCCTAGTGTTGTCACTGTTTATCACATGGGCTTCTAAAGGAAACTACAAGTGACTGTTTTAAAACACATTGCACAGGCATAGATAACGGTTCTCACCATCAGGACACCCGCACTGAGAAATGCCATGCGGCTATCGCTGGAGTACATATAGGCAGACAGTGGCCACAAAGAGGCTGCATGAGATTAGCAGCACTAAGATTCAACCAGGGCAGGGACAAGGGGAGGGCAGGAGGGGCGGCTGCCCTGGACACTGTGGTATCATGTCAGGTGGGAAGCCACAAGGATATTGGGGGAGGGGGGGTTGTGTTGGGAGGGGGAATTTGGGGAGCAGCAGGGATTAAGAATTGTTCTAGGAGGGGAAATTTGGGTGTGTGTGCTAGGAAAGGTGATTTGGGAGATTTGTATCGGGGGGGGGGGGGGGATTTGTACTAGAAGAGGGGGAGGGGAAATATTTTTAAAGGGGGATTTGTGCTAGTAGGGGAAATGGGGGGGGGGTTGCTAGGAGGGGGATGGGGGGGATTTGTGCTAGGAGGAGTGATTTTTGGGGGGAAATTGGGCCAACAGATCGGCTTCGGGTGCTGGACAGGTAAGTATCCATATTTTAAAAGTCAGCAGCTGCAGTATTTGTAGCTGCTGACTATTAAAAAAAAAAAATTGGCGGACCTCCGCTTTAAGGAAGTATACTGTCTAAGGAAATGGAGTAACTGCATATGTTTTCACTAAGCACTCTGAGGATTGTGAGAGTTTGGGTGCAGTGGCGGCTGGTGCTCAAAATTTTTGGGGGGGCGCAAACAAACAGCCTCACTGTGCCATCAAACGCTGCCACTGTGCCCATTAAACGCTGCCACTGTGCCCATTAAACGCTGCCACTGTGCCCATTAAATGCTGCCACTGTGCCCCAAGTGCTGCCACTGTGCCCCAAGTGCTGCCACTGTGCCCCAAGTTCTGCCATTGTGCCCCAAGTGCTGCCATTGTGCCCCAAGTGCTGCCACTGTGCTCCAAACGCTGCCACTGTGCCCCTTAAGTGCTTCCACTGTACCCCTTAAGTGCTGCCACTGTGCCCATTAAGTGCTGCCACTGTGCCCCTCAAGTGCTGCCACTGTGCCCCTCAAGTGCTGCCACTGTGCCCCCTGCCTGCCCTCTGCACTTACCTTGTCCCGGTGTGCAGCTGGTGACGGCGTAAGGCGACGAGCGGTGTCTCATCGTCGGATGTCTTCTTCTCCCGCGCTCCTCCTGTCTTCTGCTATGATTGGACGCCAATCACAGCGCCTGTGACTTCAGCCAATCAGGTGACAGGTAACAGACCTGGCAACCTGATTGGCTGAGAGGCGGGTCTGTGTTAGGGAAGCGATGTATTCGCTTCTCTAACACAATACTGTGTAATCAGCGAACGCACAGCAGTGCGCCCGCTGTTTACACTTAGGGAAGCCTATTAGAGCACACCGCTCTAATAAGGTCCCCTATTAGAGCTTACAGCTCTAATAGGGGCGCTTCCAGCAACACCCCCCCACTGTAATTCAGATGCCCGGCGCCCGATCAGGGGCCGGACACCTGAATAGGGGGCGGCAGTGGTGACAATAGATAGATTCATGCAATGCATGAATCTATCTATTGGTGATAGAGCAGTGCAGGAGAGGGGGGGCGGCGCTCCTGCGCCCTCTATGCATGCACCGCCACTGTTTGGGAGGATCCGAGATAAAGGTTATACTTTTCCATCATACAATGTGCTGACTAGTAAAGAATTATAATTTTTCCGCCAAGAGAGGAATTTAGAACTAGTGAGGATTGGGGCAAAAGAAGCATTACCAAATAATGGAGTCAGTGGACACAGTCTTCATGAGAGCCCATTACTACTCAGATAACAGTCCCAGACACTCAAGGTAGCGCTAGTGAGAGTTGGTAGAAGGTCCTCCGTAGGCCTACAATTAGGGTCAGTCCAGATTAAAGAGGTAAGGTAATAATCTTTATTACATTCATGCGGCAAAACCACAAAATATGCGGCTTGTCATAGGAGTCAAGGCAATCACGAACGGTACATAACAGGGGGTATAATTGAGGTCAGTAAGGGCAGATATTTGAGATGGAATTTGAACCCCTAAGTATTTTACAGCTTTGCGTTGCCATTTGAGTGTGAAATTAGACTGAAGGCGAGATACGTCAGAGTGGGACAAAGAGGTGTTCAAAGCCACAGTTTTATAGAAATTAACTTTAAAATTGCTCACCACACCAAATTCTTGAAAGACGTTCATTATGGAGGGGATAGAGATGTGGGGATTTGCGACATACTGTATAATAAAAGGTCGTCTGCATTAAGTGAAAGTTTGTATTGGTGCTGTTCTACAGAGAGACCCAGAATATTGGGATCTTGTCACAAAGCAGGTATTTACTTGACTAGGGTAGCCAGATAACTTACTGCCCCAATAAAACATGAACGAACAAAACATACCTGAAAGTAAAAACGCGGACACATGTTGGATGTAAAATGGCCTTTCGGCCTTTATTAACACAAACTGTAAAACTGACACTTTATTTCAAATATTTAAAACAATTAAAATATTCAAAATATCCCATCTATCAAAACAAGTAAACGGATGCTAGTCCCTGACGACCCCTTATTACTTGTTAGGCCTGTAATCCCTCTTGTTAGCATTATATTGTCCCCAGCCATAAACTCGCCTCGAGGACTCGCTAACTGACCACAGACCCCCAACTTATTAACAGTTATTATATATATATATATATATATATATATATATATATTATAGCCCAGCCAGAAGGACTCCATATCTGGGATGGGTCCCAACTTTTAAAGCCATTTTCTATATATAAACTACATATAGAAGTAGCTGTCGCCAAGGACCCACGCCACTGCGGCACAAGTGTGAAACCTCACATTTGTGCCCGCCGCCATGCCAAAAAAGCCCTATGGATGCCGTCCTCCAAGAGCCCAAAGGTCAATACCTATAGGGTTAAGATGCACCCCGTCTCCCCTTAAGTACCTCCAGGTGTCCACCTCAAGTTCCCAGTGTCTAATAACCACACCTCCATTGCGGACAATGAACCTCCCCACCTCCTTGTTCACTTTTATACGGGTTTTATTCAACTTCTCCTAAGAGCGGGCCCCCCCTCCAAGACATGCGGGCCACAATATCGGACCACACCACTGTCATGTCCGGAAAGGACATCCTAAGTCTGAAAAAATCCCACTGTATAGCCTTGATAATTTGCCACATGGGCTTGACGCTCAAGTCATTGCCACCTACATGCAGTACCAGTATGTCCGGGGATCTGTTGTCACAGTTATACAGTAATCTTCCCCTGTTTGCTTACCTCTCCTCATGTGTTCAGACTAAGAGGCCAGCCACTCTCACCTGGTGGTTTTTATAACCCCTCCTTTAAGCATGGCACCACCCCAGGCCCTATCAGGGAAACCTATATTAACCTGTGCACTGCAAGCCAGTGGTGCTAATCAACCATTGTGTATCCTTTGTGTGTTTGGCTTTCTGTTACCAGCCGTGTGCGATTCAGTGTTCTGTTACCGACTTTGGCGTGTCCCTGACTATCCCTGTTTGCCTGTGACCCTGACCTTCTGGCGTGTCCCTGACTATCCCTGGTTGCCTGTGACCCTGAACCTTGGCGTGTACCTTGTTGTCCTTTTCTGCTTGTGGCCCTGACCTTGGCTTATCCCTCACTATCCCTCTCCTACTGTTGCCTACTGTGGGTGTGAGCTGGGGGACCCTGGGGGTCGCGACCTGGAGCCAGTTGCAGCCCAGTCCATCCTCACCACTAGAGGCTCTGGTGAATACCAGCTGGCTCTTAGACTCCGCGCCCCAGGATATCTTACGCTCTAACCCCGGAGGGATCCGTCTTGGTGTCCAGCGGCCCTGTGTTCCGAATCACCTGGACTCCCGTCCGCTGCAGTCAGCCATAGGGTCCACTACCTTGCGGTGCACTCCTGATCCCTACGGTGTGCATCTGTCACCTAGCCTCAGGGTGACCTGACATCTGTCTAATCTCGCAAAATGATGTACTTCGGGCACTACTCTATGCCACATCATGCCTGGGATGCCTATCCATCTAACTGAACATTCATCCCTGGATAATCTGAGCTGCCTCCCATTTGGCCTAACATTTGCCCTCCTGACCCCCCAAAAAACGTATGAGTGTCCCATAATCCATACGAGACATCTGGGGGGATCTGAAAAGATAGAATAAAAATCATACCCAGAAAGAATCCAAAACCACAAAATAAATGCAATCACAAATAGTCACAGTAAATGAGGTCTGACATACAGTTGGTACCTAGTGGATTCCCACCTGCCTATGCTCTTTATCACATCCCTAGGGAGTCCCCACAGGGACGCCTCAGTGGCCACCCCAATAAAAGAATGAGCTGCGTATTCCAAAAGGGGGAAACCGCTCACTTCTAAACACTTCCGAAAAACCGCAGTGAATTGAAACCTGGAGAGGCAAGACCCATCCTGATGTATAAAGAAAGCCCCCCCCTGGCGGGCGAATATCTATGAATTGCCGTATGGCCGTAACCGGACATGTATTGGTATCCCTTCCTGTAAATAACTCCACTCTCACCCCCATACCTTCCTGGTCAGCTTTTGATCTTCTAATCCATAACTCCACAACCCCGTCCAACAGAGCCACGTCCCCTGTCCTCAAACCCCCACTACCCATTTTGAGGGAGAAACCAGCTCGCCTATCCTGAAGGCCCCAAAGAAAGCCACTACGAAAACCGCCCTAAATAGGATTCGTTCAAAGGCGGATGAACAGACTTCTGCCAATACTGCCACGCTTCTTTCCAGCACCGCAAAGGACACCAGGGCGCCTGGAGTCCGGGTTGTGTGACCCTCTCCTGTAACCCCTCAAAGCCCTTCGTACCATAAAGGACTTTGTAACATCCTCCTGAACCTCCAATTGAAATAAAAATGCCAGAGCCGCCATTTTCTTACTCATTGCAGAACCCGACACACCTTTAGCATAACTACGACCGATAAAATACAGCAACCAAGTCTGTATTTCTGCTGGGTCCTCCGACCCTCCAACCTTCTCCCTCGGGTCCCCCCATTCCTGCCATACTTTCCTGTAGGCTTTCCATGTTCCAGCGCTGAGGGACTGTTGTATTAAACCTGCTGCGATTCCAGCGCAATCTTCCACAACTCCGGTGGGCACGGTTCCCCCACCCGATTCGCATCCGGCGCCAGCTTGCGAAATTCTATCCACTGGAAACGAGACAAAGCATCCGCTAATTTGTTGTTGATCCCAGGGATATGTACTGCATACACAAAAGCATTTATGCGCAAACAACTGAGCACCAGGTATCTCAATAACCTGACCACTGGTGGGGACGAGGCCGATATGTTGTTAATCGCCCACACTACCCCCATGTTGTCGCAGTTGAACCTCACCTTCTTATTGCTCAACTCCTGTCCCCACAATTCCACTGCCAACACGATGGGGAATAACTCCAACACCAAATTGCCCAGGAAACCTGCCTCCTTCCAGCTCTCCGGCCACGGACCCGCACTCCACTTCCCCTGACAGTAGGACCCATATCACCGGGACCCTGCCGCGTCCGTGACAGCGCCAAGTCAGCATTGCTGACTGGGCCTTCCTGCTATATTGACTTACCATTGAAGAACTCCAGAAAGACATCCCACATTTTTAAATCCTCCTGCAGTTCCCTATTCAAATGCACAAAATGATTCGGCATCTTAACCCCCGCCGTGGCCGCTGCCAGGCACCTGCAGAATATTCGCCCCATGGGAATAATGCGGCACGCAAAATTCAACTTACCTAATAGGGATTGCACCTCCTTCAATCTCAACTTATGTTTTTGGCTGGCCATACACACCTCCCTCCTCAAGGCCACCAACTTATCCTCCGGCAATCTACATTCCATGGCCAAGAAATCTATGGTGATCCCTAAAAAAATTAACTCAGCTTGTGGGCCCTCCGTCTTATCCGCCGCTAGCGGAATCCCGAACCTATTCGCCAGATGCTGAACTGTACTCAGTAATATACCACAACACCCGAATCCGGCGGGCCAACGCATAAAAAATCATCCAAATAATGAATGATGGAATTAACCCCTGCAACTTCCCTAATGGCCAATTCAAAAAATGAGCTAAATGCCTCAAACAACGCACATGAGACAGAACAACCCATTGGCAAACAACGGTCAACAAAATACGCCCCTTGCCAACAACATCCTAACAAATGAACGCTCTCTGGGTGCACCGGCAACAGGCGGAATTCTGATTCCACTTCAGTTTTTGCCATCATTGCACCCCTCCCATATTTTCTAACCCAGGATACGGCCGCATCAAACAATGTATAGGTAACCGCACAGGCCTGCGGGTCGATACCATCGTTCACCGAGCCGCCTTTTGGGTAGGACAGATGATGAATCATCCGGAACTGACCCGGCTACTTTTTTCGAACAACACCCAACGGGGAAACCACTAAGCCCGGCACTAGTGGGGCCAGAAACGTGCCCGCCATGCGGCCTAAAGCCACTTCCTTGGCCAATTTGGCCGACACCACCTCGGGATGTAGGTGTGCCGAAGGGACCTCCCTAAGAGAACTCGGGATCCTAAAACCTACTCTAAACCCGTCCTCCAATAGGCACGCAGCAGCCCGATACGGATACTTACTTAGGAAAGGTAGCATCCTTTCCAAGCTCACCGGTGTCACTCCTTTTTTCATCGGTGTCCCCTGGGCAACCTTTTCCTTGTCTAAAACACTGCAGGAATGGGTGAGACCCGCTACACCCCGAGCATTCGTGCTTGTATCTGCATGAGCTGCCATAGCGGCAAGTTCCTTCATTGAACTGCCAGCAAACCCCTTTTTGCTTAAGAGCCGGCGATCATGTGGAGGAGGCGCCGCCGCCCCCCCCCCCCCCCCTGGAAAAAACTGGTTCCCGGCCCTGGACGACATCATAAGCTTCATCCACAGGCTAATGTCCTTGTGGTCCCACCTAATCGATGGGCGCACTGTCTTCCGCTGGCGAAACTGTTCGTCATACCGAAGCCAAGCCAGCCCCCCATACACTCTGTGTGCCTCGCTAATTGCTTCCAGGTAGCAGAACAGGGCCGAACAATTCTCGGGCGCCTTTTCCCCGATCACACTGGCAAAAATCGCAAATGCTTGCAACCAATTTGCAAACGTGCGGAGAATAAGCCTGTACCTCTTCTTCCTCATCTTTTTTGCTCTCGTCCGGCTTCACACGATCCAAATTAAACTTCTCTAGCGGGAGCAAGGAAAATATTTCCACAAACTCATCTTTCCAGATTTTTTCGCGTACCTCTTTCTTTAAATGAGCTCCTAATGGTCCCTCGAAGCAAACGTACACTTCGCAACGCGCTGCGCCTGCCAAGCATACTTTTTTCGCCTCCTGATCCCTCGCCGCCTCCCCCGCCGACGTACCCCCGATGTCGTTCTCCGTCTGTGTCTCTGTCGACAGTGAAGTCGCAGGCAACTGTGCTGTGACTGAACTGCCCCCTGCCACCCCAGGCTTAGGGCAGGGAGGGGGCATCCAGGGGCTGACCTGTGTCAAGGGTTATGTAGAGCCTTCCTCTAGTCGCCTTAACAGCTCCCTGAACGAGTCCCACAAATCCCCCCTATCACCACTATCTGATGGGGCCTGACTCCTCCCCCTACCTCCCCCTTCCCCCTGTGACATGTCCCCCCCGTGCATGTGCAATAGAAACAGATGTAGCCTCATGGAGGCGAAACGCATCGGGAGATGATTAGCTGATGCCACTGCTGCCAGATCTGTATTGATGCTTTTAACCATTTTGGTACATGTGAGTACCTTACTTTTGTGATTTTAATAAATTTAATCGCCTGACGGTATTACACTATATGGTCCCCTTTCTTTATTGTCGGTAATACGGGGAGGTACCATACCATACACCGCCTACCACTCTGTCCTTGAGTTCCTCTGGACTATCCAGTGAAGATCTTGTCTGCTGTTGCCACGTGCCTGGGCTGAGAGCTGTTCCTATCGGTGTAGCTGACACCATCAAGCGTTTGCGACTCGTACGGTGTAAACCTATCTGAGTCCACAACATTTGGTAAGCCTTATTCAAACTGGTGACGGACCCCTTCAGACAAGCCGCACAAGTCACTTATATATTGTTTCAACACTTTTCTTTTTTTACAAGTTTGGTGTATTTGTTTATAGTACAAAATTCACTTCATTAGACTCATTAATTTATATCGGTGTCTCAAAAACATGCATATATGAAGTCACGTTTTTTGTTTGAAATAGAGATTTCATTGATTAGTTGTTGTCACACCACTTATTCATGGGTATATTTGTTTGTTCCTTATTATGGTTATAGTGTGAAGTTCATTTAGTGATACATATTTACTTTACAGTCACTATACATTTGAGTGTGTATTACGCACACATTGGTTATAAGATTCAGTTTGCATGTATTCATTTGCACAATTTTTTTATATGAATGTCCAATAATTACACCTTGGACATTTACAGCGCCGCATTTTGTATTCCCAATAGAAACAGGTGAGACTGACTTACCAGGCTGTCGCAGGCGAACGGACCCTCCAGCTGTCTGTCCGGTCACCCTCGCCGCCTCCTGGGGATCTTCCATCAGCTCTCAACCTTCAATGCTGCTGCTGTCCGCTTGATCTTCCAAACTCTGTGCGCACCGCTCCTCTGCTGCAATCAATCTCGGTCTGGACAGTGCAGAGCTGAGCTGGATAGGGAAGCTGGCTTCCCTTGAGGGCTCTCCTCTTCCTGCTTCTCGTCGTCCTCAATGACATCATCAGGCTGTGCCGCGGCCAGCGCACAGGCATTCAGCCGGCCAACCCTTCCAGGACCCGAGTCGATCCTGGAGGCGGGGCCTCCCGACCGCCGCTCTGCTGCACGAATTCTAGCAGGGGGATTCTGTGTGGCTCCTCCCCACCCCAAGATGGCGCCGCCACAAGGCAGGGCGCCGGCCGCTACACTGGCAAGGCCGGCGCCCGCCGACCAGTGTCTCCCCCGCCGGGCTGCCCCCCCAACCGGAGCATCGCCAGGGGTGGCAGCCGAATGGATCTCTGCCCGCACGGTAATTGCAGTAGGGTATCTGGCGGCCTGTAACCCGCCGCTCCCTCTCGGGCTCTGCTGTGCTCTGGTGTTCCTCCCCGCCCCCCTCTGTGCAGATTGAACATTCTGGGGCTCCTCACCAGACGCTGGGTCCTAGGGGTGATCTCGGGGCTCAAGCGCTCCGGAGGTATGGACCTCCTAGCTCACGTGGAGGCAGGTCGCGTTGTAGCAGGCCCCTGCCCGGCCCCTTGTAGGGTAGAAGCGATCTGGCTCTGCAGCCAATCAGCCCCATGAGTTTCTGCTGCAGCCCTAAGCTGAACCCACAAATGCTCCAAACCACTCATCTTCTAACACTAACTTTTTTCTCCCCAGGCCCTTACGTACCAGCTTCACTGAACTTCTGTAAACTCCTGCTGACCTCCAACCGACTGCTAAATTCCACCCAGAACTGAAACACTCATAGTACTCCACCCCCTGAACTATTGTCCAATCAGGTAGGTACCCAACTAACTATTTGCCCTGCAAACTTTTTAACCCTTAAACTGCTTCTGTTCCTAGCACCCTGTCATGTATGTACTACGCCTACTCTGCGCTCCTGCTGCGTACATGTCTAGTTCTCACAGAGATAATGATACTTGCCCTGACAATATCTTCATCTATTTTTCTGTCAAAAAGGATGGAGCCATCTTTGTTCAGGCATCGTTTAGGGTCACCATCTACTTCCTGGACAGAGATGCCGGTTCCGAGATGAAACAATCATGTAAATCCTGGTACTTGTACAGTTCTTTGCTCTTGTGTTCACAAATGTCTTACGCAGATGTAGTATGCTGTCTGTGTCCCTGTTCAGAAGATTCCACCTCACTTTCTGTCTCTATGACAATTGGATTTAGAAAATTTTGGGTTGTTGTGGAAACAAGGATTGGTGATAAAGCTTCAGTGGAGACACCTTTTTCCAATGATAACTCTTACAGGAGAGAATTTCCCTTTCTAGGGCCCCCTAGAGCTCTTAAAGTGGCAGAATTACAGTTACGGCAATTCGCCCAGGGGAGCCAACCTTGCCGCAGTATAACTGCGGTGTCTGGTCCTTAAGTGGTTAAGCTTATGACCGAGACCCTTCTCCACCACTGAATGCCCAGTTGTACTCCCCCTAGTATGTATTATGCATGCATATTCTTAGCCCCCAAGTGCAAAACTTTACATTTATCAACATTAAACCTAATTTGCAACATAGTTGCCCGATTAAACAGTGCATTGCCGTCAGCTTGTATATTGGAGAAATCCTATAAGGACACAACTCCACTGCATAGCTTGGTGTCATCTGCAAAAATTTAAATGGTACTTTTAATCCCAGACTGGGGGCATAACATTCATGTGTGCAGGGTGTTCACTGCACATGGGCTCCCAAGGGGGGCCACTGTGACCCACACTGCACACATGGATGGTCCCCTGGTTCACAGTCAGGGATGATCAGTGCGGTGGGAGGGACAGGGATCTCCCTGTATAGCTATCAATGAAGTAGCTGACAGCTGCTTCTCCTTCTCTCCTTCCCACGGCTGTCAGGTGAAAAGCCATGCAAGGAAAACGGTGCTCACAGCTGTCCCTCCCGCCGCACCAATCATCCCCGGCTGTTTTGTGTCCTCCTCCTCCGTCTCCCCTCCATGTCCTCCTCCTCGTCTGCCTCTGTATGCTCTTCTGGCCACTCTTCTGTCCCCCTGTCCTCCTCCTCCAGCCCCCAGTGTGCTCCTCCTCACTCCCCCTTGCAGCCGGCTTCCCCCTCTCCTCCTGCCGGCTGCTGGGGGGATCTGTCAGGATGGAGAGCGGAGGAAGGTAACAGGTAACATGCAATTTACTGGCCTCTTCCTTTTCTGAATTGGACACAGAGAGCGATCACTACTGCTCACTCCTGTGTCCTGTGGTAAACTGTGCTTACTCTGCTTCAGTTTATGAATGGACAGGAGCCTCTGTCTCCTGTTCATTCATCTTCAATGCTAAGGCTGCTGAGAAAGGGACAGGGGTATCTGTGTCCTCAGTCCCTTTATCTATCTCAAAGGGGAGTTGTCAGGGGTCTGTTTAGACCCCTGATATTTCACGAAAGTCTACCAACAGGGCTGATTAAAAAAAATTGCAATAAATTGTAAAAAATAAAACTATAAAAAAAATGTATAAAATAAAAACGATTGACACCACTCCTCCCCACCATACCAACACTGTCCACTGTGCCAAACCCCCAAAAAGCATTTTTAAAGTTTTTTTAAAACAAATAAAATAAATACATAAAAAACTACTGACACCATCCACTGCCCTACTGACACTTCCCACTGTCCAATAACCCCCAGCGCAATTTAAGCCACACCCACATTTTGCCACGACGCGATATGTGCACCACTTTTTTTTAATCAATGCCTAGGGTCCACTTTTCATCTTGCACACAGGCCCACTCATTTCATGATACGCCCATATCCCAGACCCTATATCATTTATAAATATATTAAAAAGTAAGGGTCCCAACACTGAACGCTAATAGCCTTACACCATTCAGAGTAAAGGCCCATACACACTATTGGATTTTCTGCAGATTTTTGTCTTTAGATTTACCAAAACCATATAATATGAGGTCAAACCTTAGGAGTTTCAATTTGTATGCAATCAGACAGGCCCTTGCACTACATGGTTTTGTTTAATCTGAAGACAAAAATCTTATGAAAGGCCCCATAGTGTGTATGGGGCCTTAGAATCATTAACCACTATTCTCTGAATACAGTTTTCTATCCATTTAT
This sequence comes from Lithobates sylvaticus, assembly GCA_028564925.1. Lineage (NCBI taxonomy): Eukaryota > Metazoa > Chordata > Amphibia > Anura > Ranidae > Lithobates > Lithobates sylvaticus. Next base: position 146,486,410 of record CM053029.1, on the reverse strand, counting down.
AAATTAATTTTTCCAAACCTGTAGACTTTACCTTACACATTAGCTGTGTGTGCGGAACTGTGTCTAGTGCTTTTGCAAAATCCAAGTATACTATATCCACAGCCACCCCACTATCCAAGGTTTTACTTACCTCTTCATAAAAAGAAATCAGATCTGTTTAACAACTTCTGTCTTTCATGAATCCATGCTGTCCATTGCTTTAAAACGGAAAATTGTATACTCACCTAATTTTCCTTTCCTGATGCATCTTCATGGCAGCACACACTAGGTTGTGACTCCGCCTCCACAACCTGATAGGATTGGATAGCTATAAAAATTGAAGAGAGACCCCCCCCCCCTCTATTGTCTGTATTAGGGATGGGCCCGGTGTTCGATTCGAACCCATGTTCGAATCGAACATCGGCCGTTCGTCCGCTCGTCGAGAGCAGAACTCTGAGGGCCGTTCGCATCAAATTCGTGTGATGCGAACGGTCCACTATGCAATGCGCCAGTGGCAGTGCATTGCTGGCTGATGATTGGCCAAGCATGCACTGTGACCCCGCATGCTTGGCCAATCATAGAGCCAGCGGCGAGGAGAGCAATAATTGGCCACAGGCAGGATGCCTGTGGCCAATTATAGCTCAGGGGGTTTAGTACAGCCCCACACTATATAAGGCCGCCGCGCCGGCGGCCTCGTGTAGTGTGTTCCGGCTTGAGGAACAGTGGCAGTGTACTGTACATGTACACACTATATGCAAATTATTTCTGTGTGGGGAAAGTGTAGGGAAAGAGGAAAAATAGGCAGGGATAGTGTATTCTTCTCAGCCTTTGCTTGTGGGGAAAGTGTAGGGATAGAGGAAAAATAGGCATGGATAGTGTGTTCTTCTGAGTGCTGTTCTCTACCAATCCAGCCATCTGCAGGAGTTAGTGTGTGTGTGTGCTGTGTGAGTATAGGACAGCAGTAGCACACTAAACCACCTTACACTGTATCTGCCCTGTTGTCACCTAAGACAGCCATCTGCAGGAGTTAGTGTGTTTTGTGTGCCTCCAGCACAGCACAGTATACACTAACAGTCCATACATACATACATACATACAGTATATACCTACAGTCCCTGTCTTGTTTGCACCGCCTGTATACTGCGGTTCAGAGTATATAGGGTTTTATTTTGGGTGCAGGGTTCCCCTTAATATCCATACAAGACCCAAAGGGGCTGGTAATAGGCTGGGGTGGGGTAGCCATGCCATTTTTCTCAAAGATTTTCATCCATATTGCCTGGACAAGACATGACATTAAAGCCGCAAGCAGTTTTAAATGGCTTCTTTTTTTCCTTTACAAATGTCATTTTGTGCAGGGACAGTTCTAAACACGGGAAACACATGTCACTTCACAGGCATACTTTAGACACCCCCCAGTTACCATATTTAAAGGAATATTTCATTTTTTTTTTCACTTTATGCATCATTAAAATCACTGCTCCAGAAAAAACTTCAGTTTTTAAAACTTCTTTTTGCATTGATACATGTCCCCTGGGGCAGGACCCGGGTCCCCAAACCTTCTTGAATATGCCTTCTTGATAGAGTTGACCAACCAGGATGCAATTGTAGGAGAAGTTGCTGGTTGACCTTTCCTAGCCCCATGGGGAATAATCAGGAGAGTATCCGATTTTCTGGTAGCTGTAGCTGCCAGATAGCTGAAAACGACTGATTGTTGGTGAAAGATGGAAGGATGATGTCCTGATTATAATGAATTGAGGATGATACTTCAGGGACGATATGGTCCGAAGGTCTCAGTACCACTCTATCAGGATAAAGGACTAGATAAGGTTCTGTTATCATTAATGCTTGTAACTCAGAAACTCTTTTTGCAGATGTAATGGCAATAAGGAAGGTTAACTTCAAAGTCGAGTTCCATAGAGAGGCTGACTCGTCCGGGTAAAAAGGGGGGTTTGCCAGTGCATCAAGTACTATTGAGAGGTCCCATGCCAGGAATGTAGTTTTTTTCGGAGGTCTGATCTTCAGGCATGCTCTCATGAACTGGATTACTAGAGGGTGTAACGCCCATCTAATGCCTGTTTTTGCAGATAAAGCGGATACATACATTTTAAGGGTACTTGAGCTTAGTCCTTTATTAATACCTAATTGGAGGAGCTCCAAAACTTGCGGGGGTTCTGGTGATATTGGATTCCAGTTTCTTTTTTGGACCACAGAACAAAACCTTCTCCAAATTTGCGTGTGTTTTGTTAGTGGTGGTCTTTCTGTTGAAATGTGTTGAAATGTGTTGAAATGGCCTCTTGTGAGCAGCCTTGCTCTAACAGCCTATTCCTCTCAACTTCCATGCCATCAATGGATGCAGGAATTGGCCCTGGGATAGGAGGTCTGATGTTACCGGGAGAGGCAGTGGTTGCTGGAGGTTGAGTTGCAATAGGGTTGTAAACCAAGGCTTCCTTGGCCAGAAGGGGATTACTGCTATTACCGTAACTGATGATCTCCTGAGTCTGGATAGAAACCTTGCGATTAGGGGAATTGGTGGAAATATGTATCCCAGCTTGAAATTCCACGGATGGATCAGACAGTCTATTCCCACGGCCGTCGGGAAGGTTGCTCTCGACAGAAATCTCCGACATTTGGTGTTCACAGGTGTAGTCGCCAAGTCCATCTCCGGTATTTCCCAAGTCTCTGTAAGAAGAGAAAAGGCCTGATGGCTCAACGACCACTCGTTCAAGAGACATTTTCTGCTTAGGTAGTCGCCAACATGTTTTGTGCTGCCGGAACATACACTGCCCTCAGGTCTGCCAGATGTACTTCTGCCCAGTCCAGGATGGGACGAACTTCCTCCATTAGTTTGCGACTCCAGGTACCTCCTTGCCTCTGGATATATGCTACTGAAACTCTGTTGTCCATCCAAATCAGAATGCTCTTCCCCCTCAGTTAAGGCGCAAAAGCCATAAGCACCTGAAAGTCTGCTCTGAGTTCCAGTATATTTAAAACCATACTGTGAGCTTGAAACTGCCACTGACCTTGGGCTGCCTGGTCTAGGTAATGAGCTCCACATCCCTTCTGACTGGCATCCGATGTGACTACTTCTGGCTGTGGAGGGACTATACGTCTGTGCCTCCTGAGGTTGCTCAGATGTGTCCACCATCATATTGATTGTTTCACACATCTGTGGATGTAAATTGTCTGAAGCATTAATGCTCCATTCCACTGCCTCAGAAAGGAGTTTTGCAACACTCTCACACTCTCGTGTGCCACTGGGACCACTGAATCATGGGCAGAGTTGCAGACATGGATCCCAGGGCGCTCTTACAAACTCTGGCTGGTAAACGTGTTGCTGAGATTAGTCTCTGCATCTTCTGAATTAAAGGCATAACTTTTTCCTGAGGAAGCTGTACTTTGTTTAGGTTGGTGTCCAATTCTGCCCCTAGGAATACCATATTCTGTGTAGGCTGTAGTTTGCTCTTTTGCCAGTTGACTATCCAGCCGAAATTATGCAGGGTTGACAGCAAAATCTCCAGGTGCTGGATCAAGGTCTGGCGACTTTCTGCTAGAAGCAGTATGTCATCCAGATAATGGTGTATTCTTAGCCCTTTTTCCCCTAAGATATGCAATTATGGGAAGAAGAACTTTGGTAAAAGTCCTGGGAGCCGATGAGATGCCGAATGGTAGGCACTGGAACTGGAAGTGATGGTGGTTGATTGAAAAACTGAGACATTTTTGAAAGGCAGGATGTATTGGAATGTGTAGATAAGCGTCCGACAAATCTATGGACAGCATCCAGTCTTTCAGATTCACTGCTAACAGTATGGACTGGAGGTTTTCCCTCTTGAAGGTCTCTATCTTGATACTTCTGTTGAGTTTCTTTAAGTCCAGTACTGGTCACAAATCCCATTTTCTTTTTTTACAAGAAATAAGGGGGAATAGAATCCTCTTCCCTTTTGACATAATGGAACCTCCAAGATAGCTCTCTTTTGTTTTAATTCTGTTACGGTATATATATTAATAGAATTTTTATTTTATCCGGAGAAGTCGGGAGTCTTGTTGGATGAAAGTGTTTTTTGGGAATTCTGCTTAGAAACCTCCATCTGTGACCGAATTTGATTGTGGAAAGGGTCCAGGGGTCTTTGATGTGATCCATCCATATTTGTACAAAACTTTTGAGTCTGGCGCCCACTATTAGGGGATAGGACTTCAAAAGGACTTCTGCTGCTATCCAGATGGGGTGGTCTTGGATTTTTGCATTCTCAGGAAAGATGACTGTGTATTTCTCCAATTTCTCTTAAATTCTCTTCCTGGTCTATAGGTTTTTGCTTCCCTGTATCTTTCAGGAAGGTTGCGTTTATAAGCAGGACCCTTTGGGGTTTTAGGTCACCTGTCAGAGGGAATGAGGATGACTTGCCCCCTGTAACTTTGGAAATGGCTGCATCCAATTTGGGGTCGAAGAGGTTAGAACCGTCATAAGGATATTTGCACCAATTTGTTTTTGATGTGGCGTAGGCTATCCAGGGTTTTAGCCACAAAGCACTTCTCGCCATTACCGAGGCTAACATTGCCTGGGCCAAGGACCTGATAATGTCCACTGAGGCTTCTGCGACAAAGTCGCCTGCCAATTTGAGTTCTTGGAGAGAGGTAATTATTTTCTCTTGATCTACTCATTCCTGAAATAATTTTTTTATATTAGAGGCCCAACCAGAGATAGCTCTACCCACTGCCGCCATGGTGACTGCTGGTCTACAGGCGCCTCCCGCCGTGGAGTATGTTCTTTTCAATTCTAGATCAATCTTCGGATCTAATACGTCCTGAAAGGAAACTGCTTCCTCAATGGGTAGGGTGACATGTCTGGCCAGGCGCATTAGAGAAGCATCGACTATTGGAGCATTAATTAAGGGTCAACCCTAGGTTCTTTCAAGGGATACATTTTTGCTAGCCTATTATTAAGGCTAGACCTCTTGTCGCATCTTTCCCATCCCGTCTTTAAAAATGTCTTCTAGTTCTTCAATGAAGGGGAAGGTTTCTGGATTGCTCTTTAAATTTGGAAAATATTTTCGGATTTTCTGAGGTGCTTCTTCAGATTCTTCCCAACTGTTCTGATTATAGGGTATATATTTACTGATCGTACTGTTCCTTTAAATTGGCATCCATTACTAACAGGAACTGTAGTATATTCCTCCCACTTCCTGCCCAGCAGTCATATCAGATATTCTTTCTACAGTGAAGGAAGCATGCTAAAGACCTCCACTATTTCTTAATACAGGCCTTGGAAAGATAAGTCTGTAAGTAAGCAGTCATTAGTTTTTAATTAGTTAGTATATGTTCTACTAATGCAACTACATTTTATATGTGTGTTGGTGGGATGTGTCTGTCAGGAAGTTCACTCAGCTAGGCCACATTTTTGCTAGCTAGTGCCTTAACAGTATTGTAGCATGCCTGTTACTATTTGCATCTGTGATGTAATGTTAAATGCTAATGCATATTTTTATAATTTGTGTTTTGCAGTTTTACAAAAAAAAAAAACTTATTCTCAGTAAAGATTTCAACTATTAGCCCTTCCTCCTGAGTCTTTATTGGGAAGCTGTTAGCTGTCTGCCAAGCCTTGTACTTTGAACACATTGTGAGGGCAGAACAGTAAAAAGACTTTTAACACAGCGGGCCTAGTTTAAAGAAGAGTGGAATCATTCTGCTCATCATCAGCTAACCTCTACAGCCACAGACACTACAGAGAAGTAATCTGTTTCATCATGCAGCACACAGACAAGGATACTGCACCAGTCATCCCTCAGCATACACAAGCAGAGGAAAGCATACACAATATGACTATTGGAGTTATATACTCAAAGACCAATCTGTTGGTCCTTCAGGAAATCGAATGAATGGTGACATAATCCCTCCTCGGGAAAATATAAATCCGGCCTATAGCAGAAAGACTTGCAGTAGACAAGAACAACCACACGACTATAGTGGATTTAACCAAGCATCCCAACCGTCTTACCAGCCACAGACATGCCCTGTGTTTGTTCCCAGAAAATTCCCACCTGAGGCAGCAGGAGCCACAGATGTGACAAAATACTTGATACGCCGTGAAATGGTGAGCTCTGGTCTCCTGAAGTTTGATGACCGTCCAGAAAACTATTGGGCCTGGAAGTCATGTTTTCTAAGCAGCACCCAAGACTTAAATATGAAAGACAGGGAAAAGCTTGACCTACTCTCCAAATGGCTCGGACCAGAGTCCACTGAACAAGCCAAAAGAATCAGGTCAGTACATGTTCATGATGCGACAGCAGGGCTTACAATGTTATGGCAGAGATTGGAAGACTGCTATGGGTCACCTGAAGTAATTGAAGATGCACTTCTAAAGAAAATTGAAAATTATCCAAAAATAACAAACAAAGACAATCAGAAGCTGAGAGAGCTTGGCGACATACTTTTAGAGCTGGAAGCGGCAAAGGCTGGTGGATACCTTCCAGGCCTCTCATATTTGGATACAGCACGTGGAGTCAAACCGGTAATCGAGAAGCTTCCTTACAGCTTACAAGAAAGATGGGTCACGCAAGCATCAAAATACAAGGAAGATCATCAGGTGGCATTTCCACCTTTCTCCTTCCTCGCCAAATTCATTGTGAATCAAGCTAAAATACGCAATGACCCAAGCTTCGCCTTTTTGAACATGGGAGGCTCCAGTTCTGTAAAGACAGAGAAACAACCTTCAGTGCACAATAAAGAACGCAGAGCAACAGTGTCTGTACGCAAGACAGAAGTACCGACTGAGTTTGAGGCATTAATTAAGGGTTAACCTGCAGGCCTCAGAGAGAAGTCAATCATGTTGCAAAATGGCCGCACATCATGTCTTAGCCCCTGTACCAACAGGATTCTTCAACCCAATACAACAGCAGAAAGTTCGGAGTTACATGGAGGCTATCACCTCATCTAAAGATACACATTGTTTGAAAGAACGCGAGATGATGACAAACCAGCACCATCTGTTGAAGATAGCCTCTTCCTTGAGATAATGGACAGAGAAGAAACCAGGACAGATACGAGTAGTATTTGACTCCAGTGCAAAGTATGAAGGCCTTTCCCTAAACGATGTCCTCCTCAGTGGACCTGGCTAGACCTCTGAGGTGTCGCATCTTTCCCATCCCAGAATCTAACCTAAGGTTACACAAGATAGCGTTGCAAAAGACCTAAAATTTATTTCTTTGTAGCCCCCATAACCATGCAAGGCAAGGCTCTTATGAGAGAAATTGCTACTAAGGAGAAAGAAATGCAGTGGAAGTTGTGGAAGGACTCATTAATAGAGCTTGAGTTCTTCAATGAAGGGTGTAATAGCAAGGGAAGCAAGTTCAGAGTCTTGCAGACATCTTCTGGAATAGATTCTGGTCGGAGATGTTGTCCTATTGCTCTTCTGAAGTTGTTTTACTTCTTAAAAAGGAAACATTGTGGTAAATTTGGAAAATATTTTCGGATTTTCTGAGGTGCTTCTTCAGATTCTTCCCAACCTATGGCCTCTTTGACTGATTTTGCAAAGGGTTCCACCAGAGAAAAGTCAAAACCAGCTGGCACTTCTGGATCTTCATTCTCGGAAGGAGATTCTGGTTCTAATGTATGAAGGGAAGCTGCTGATGTGCTTGGAGCTGGTCTATATGGCGTGTTGTCCCCATTATGGATTCCCGCACAGATTCCCGAATCAGCTCAGTAACCTCTCTGGCATCCGGTTCCCTCTCCTTTGTGGCCTCATTAATGCATGTGCGGCAGGTCAATTTATCTGGAAAAGCGGAGGAGCCACATACCCAGCAGGCATTTGCTGCAGGTCAGGTGTGGTGGCTCCGATCATGATGTGATGAGGGTGAGCTCCTATGATGCGATCGGCTATGCCGAGAGCTATGGGGTGAATGACCAGGGCGCGAATGGCTATGGCATGAATGTCTATGATAAGATGTGGATCGCGATCGACTTCTGCAGGATATTCTACTTGAGGCATGGCTTGATTGTTCTTTACGTCTTGACCTGGAAGGGCTGCCAGAAAGTGCCATATTAATAGCTATGCTATCTTTTTTTCTCTCTTCAATACATTCCGTTATGACGGACAGCCTCTTGCCTTATTGGATGAGGGTGGTCTGCGTGGGCAGTGGTCTCTATGAGCAGTGCAGATAGAATGTAGGTAGGAAGAATAAGAAGCCTGGAAACATTATAAATAGTTATTTAAAAAGGTGTAGACAAGTAAAAAAAAACAGCATATACAGGAAGAGATCATCTGGTTCACATACCTGAAATAGTAGGCAAGACATACAGCGTTAATATGTAAACCAGTGATCACAGAGTCACTGACAAACACTCTGGGCTAAAATCGGTGCCGTCGTTGTGGCGGAAATTACGCTCTTGCGCATGCGCAGAGGCGGCGCGACTGCGCCGGCGCCATTTTCGAACAGGGCAAGGGGATCTAAATGGCCGTATCTCCTCCTCCCGCGCGTGCTTATAGTGGAGGGAGAGACGCAGCAGCCATGACAGCCACAGCGCTTGTGGGACAACAGATCCTAGTAAGTTTAAAAAAGAAAATAGATAACTTTGTGCAATATATACAGAAATAGGAAACCACTGCAATAATTAAAGCTTCGTTAAAGCTTACTTAAATGCCAGATATTCTGTTGCAGATGCCCCTGAGACCACCAGATCGGGGTTCCTTCCATAGAAGCTCCCTTAAAGACTGTACAGGAGGGACTTCCAAACAGGAGAGGCTTGAACCTGCTGGGGCGATTGCGGTAAGAGGCTTGCGATGTCCATCCAAACTGGTCAGGTGAGGATAAAAAAGAGAATAGAGGGGAGTCTCTCTTCAATTTTTATAGCTATCCAATCCTGTCAGTTCGTGGAGGTGGAGTCACAACCCAGTGTGTGCTGCCATGAAGGCGTCAGGAAATGTTTTTTTATAGCAAAAACACATGTTGTCTTTTATTAACCTCTCCCGTCCCTTCCCAACTATAGAAGTTAAACGAACAGGTCCGTTCTCTTTCTCCTTGCTTTGCTTGCACTCCCTAGGCAACTTGGAAAATGTAGTTCCTGCTGCTCCTTCCACAGGACTGTGTCACAATTTGGAGACTACAACTCCCATCAGCCCAGTTCCTCCCTGCAGGCTTTTGTCATTTCCAGGAGATGCAGCAATAAATATCCTCATCCTTTCCCCGTGAACGGGGCTTACTCAGGCTACACACAAAGCCCAGTAACAGCACTAATAGCCCTACTTCACAGATCATCCCCCTGCTGTGGCCCCTCACTGGGGGAGAAGAGACTAAGGAAATGCTTTTTCCTGTCTGCAGCAGGCTGCTGGCATTGTCCAAATCTAGGCAAATCATTGGACTGAAGTTCAAGAACAGCACTTTATTTACAAACTTGGAGCTTTTCTGAAAAATTAAAGTGTTATGCCCCATACACACGGTCGGAAATTCCGACCACAAAATCCGTCAGATTTTTTCCGATGGATTTTGTCCGACACTGGTGTTGCATACACACGGTCGGACAAACGTTATTTTGTTTTTTTAAATTACAAATATATTATGCTTACCTGCTCTGTGCAATAGTTTTGCACAGAGCAGCCCTGATTCTCCTCTCCCCCACTGGGACACCTGGCTACTGCCACCAGCCAAATGTCCCCATAGCCAGTGTCACTGGCTATGTGGGAAGTCGTGCAGGCTCACTTTCGAGCTTCGCTGTCTTCGTCTATTGACACAGACAGCGGGACTGGGCCTTGCCCCCTGCTTGCTTGTCACTGGCTGTGATTGACCTGAGCAAGAGCCAATGGCTCACATTGTTGTGTCTGAGCCAATGAGAACGGGGAGAGCAGAGAGAGCCTCTGCTCATGTGCACATTGCTGGATCGAGATCGGGCTCAAAAAATGTTTAAGGGTGGCTGTATATAGAAGATGTTTTACTTTAATGTATAGAATGTATTAAAATAAAAACTATTCTGTCTTTATTACTTATTACATATTATTATATTTAGCTTAAAAATAACAAACATGTTACACTTACCTGCTCTGTTGCAGAGCCTGGATTGTTATCTTCTTGGGTACCTCTTCTTGGGTACCTCTTTGGTGCTCCTGGGCCCTCCCTCCTGTTGAGTGCCCCCACAGCAAGCAGCTTTATTTTTTCTAATAAAGTAAAAATTGTCTACTGTAATTTTTACAATTTTTTTGGTGAATGAGTAGGGGTACAATGTACCCGATACCCATTCACATAGGGGAGGGGGCCGGGATCTGGGGGTCCCCTTGTTAAAGGTGGCTTCCAGATTCCGATAAGTCCCCCATCCGCAGACCCCCACAACCCCTGGGAAAGGGTTGTGGGGATGAGGCCCTTGTCCCCATCAACATGGGGACAAGGTGCTTTGGGGGGGACGCCCATGTTGAGGGCATGTGGCCTGGTACGGTTCAAGAGGGGGGGCGCTCTGTCGTCCCCCCTTTTCCTGCGGCCTGCCAGGTTGCATGCTTGGATAAGAGTCTGGTATGAATTTTGGGGGGACCCGTGACATTTTTTTGGGCTCGGGGTTCCCTGTAAAATCCATACCAGACCTGAAGGGCCTGGTATGGATTTTGGGGGGACCCCCACGCAACTTTATTTTTATATTTTGGCACAGGGTTCCCCTTAATATCCATACCAGACCCAAAGGGCCTGGTAATGGACTGGGGAGGGGAGCCCATGCCTTTTTTTTTCAATGATTTTTATCTATATTGCCGGGATCCAACAATTCATTATAGCGGCTAGTAGTTTTGAATACATTTTTTTTCCTTTAGAAATGTAATTTTGCTGTGGTACGGTTTTAAACACGGGAAAGATGCACTACTTTAGAGGCATACTAAGGTCACCTCCCAGGCACAATATTTAAAGGAATATTTCATTTTTAATGTTTCACTTTAAGCATTATTAAAATCATTGCGCCCGAAAAAACTTAAGTTTTTGAAAAAAATTTTTGCATTGATACATGTCCCCTGGGGCAGGACCCCACCGGTCCCTAAACACTTTTTATGGCAATAACTTGTATATGAGCCTTTAAAATTAGCACTTTTGGACTTTCATGTTAGTGTCCCATAGACTTTAACGGCATTCTGCAGCTTTCAAATCCATATTGCTGTAGCCCAACACCTGGCTACACACACACCGAAAGCTACTATTGCATCATGGCAACTAAGCTGTGTGTTACAAGATCTACTTAGCTATGACAAGCTCAAGAGAAGGAATTGACACACACATAAGCTACGATGCAGATTCCTTTATAGATAAACAGGCATCATAAAAAGTAAGATCATTTTCAAAGAAAGACTTTTCGATATTGCACAGAGGTGATGTTTTTTGGCCCTTAAGATATGAAGAGAGCTTAGCAGATTTGTCCTTTCACTGCTGTCACATTTAATGTACATGTCATTGCCCAGTAATAAATTGAATTCTGTTCTGGTCCTGTCTGGCGAATGGAGCCCCTGCGGTGGCAGAAAAGACTGTGTGTCATGCTACCAGTAGGACGATCCCCCTAGGCAGACAAGAGAACATAAAGAGACATGAATGGCTCACCTTGAAATGGCGGCTCAGGTCTGTTTTTATCAAGGTACACTGTAGGGGAGCTTGCAGCAATGTCACACAAAAGACCGGCTGCTCCAGCTCCGACTTTCCCTTTAAAGTCTTTGTGAGGGGTTCAAAATTCATAACATAGGATATGAAATGATTACTACAAACAACTCGCTGCTTATGAAAGAGAAAATTAGGGAGGCAACCTCTCAGCTTGAAATCAGTTTAAAACAGCAGTCATGACCTTTCCCTGACTAATTTCCAACCTCATTCAGCAAAGGAACACAAAGTGCTAAAGTGGTTCTAACAGATTGCTAATACTAAACAAATGCCGTTATTTAGGGGACATGCAAATCATACCCACTAGTTGCACTAGTCAAAGGTCCCTTACTATGCAACAGTGTGATCTGTTAACCAATAGGGGTGAGCCGAACACCCTTGGTTCGGTTCGCACCAGAACATGCGAACAGACAAAAAATTTGTGCGAACACCGTTAGTCTATGGGACACAAACATGAAAAATCAAAAGTGTTCATTTTAAAGGCTTATATGCAAGTTATTGCCATGAAAAGTGTTTGGGGACCCGGGTACTGCCCCAGGGGACATGTATCAATGCAAAAAACAGTTTATAAAACGGCCGTTTTTTCAGGAGCAGTGATTTTAATAACGCTTAAAGTGAAACAATAAAAATGAAATATTCCTTTAAATATCATGCCTGGGGGGTCCCCTTAGTCTGCCTGTAAAGGAGCGCATCTGTCTTATGTGTTTTACTGTGCCGCAGCAAAATTAAATTTCTAAAGGAAAAATTGAATTTAAAATTGCTTGCGGCTGTAATGTATTACCGGATCCTGGCAATATAGATTAAAAAAAACGAGGAAAAAAATCGCCATGGGTCCTCCCCCCAGTCCATACCAGGGGACTTTTTTTTTATTTTGGCACAAGCTTCCCCTTAAAACCCATAACAGACCTGAAGGGCCTGGTATGGATTTTGGGGGGGACCCCCACACCATTTCATTTTACATTTTGGCACGGGGTTACAATTAAAATCCATATCAGAACTGAAGGGCCTGGTATGGATTTTGGGAGGATCCCCACACCATTTTTTTTAACCACTTCAATACATTGTGTCAAATAAACTACACTGCCTGCACTGACTGAATATAGAGTCTACACTAAATATCTAGACAACACTAAATGCAGAGTATATATATATATATATATATATATATATATATATATATATATATATACACACACATACTAGACTGTATATTTATATTAAATACACTGCCACTAACTAACTGCCTGCCTAATCTAGCTCAATCTATCTTTGTCCACAGTCACACACTATACACTGCCGTTATGTAAGCAGCCTTATATAGTGTGGAGCATGGACTTAGTCCCCCTGAGCCATGATTGGCCAAATGCACCCTGCCTTTGGTCAATTATGGCTCTCGCAGCAGAGCGCGCTGTGATTGGCCAAAGCATGCGGGTCTAGTGCATGCTTTGGCCAATCATCAGACATCAATGCACTGTGATCTCGCAATGCATTATGGGGCGTTCTGCAGTGCTCGAATTTGCCGTGAACGTCCCATAATATTCGCTGTTCAGTGAACGGGTGAACACCCGATTTTCGAGTTGAACTTATGTTCGACTCGAACATCGAGCTCATCCCTATTAACCAAGGAGATGCTACCACCTATGGTTTGCTATGATAAAACAACATGATAACTTTAACTTTCCCTTCCCAGCAGCGTTTGGTTGCTTTGTTTTACATTTCATCTAATGCAAGCTAAGAAAGCCTTGTGTAAAATATAAGTCACCAGATTTGTAGGCAGGTGCAGCTTTTCCCTCTATTGATTAGATGGTGATATGCCACAACACAGATGACTGGTGTCTTCAGAGGGAAATTTTTTCCATCAAAGACTCTGTAGTTGTCACAGAGGTTGCAGCTGTCTGATTGGATGCTGCAAATTATGATGAACTTGGGAAGCCATCTTGGTGTGGGACTGTATAAATTAGGGTGCCACTGCCCTGCGCCATTCAAGCGCGCCTGGAGCATGTGGTAGGTGAGGGATAGAGAACCCACTTGTTTTCAAATAGGGTCAGTGCAGGGACATCGCTGTACACAGTGGATTTTCCAGTACCTGGATCAGTGAAGTGGGACTCCACTCAGCAGCATAGAGCCAAGCCAAGCCATCCTCTGGTAAAACAGGCAAGCCTAGCAATACTGCTACCTTGCAATATTGTGCCATTACTACTGTTATGTTGGAAACTATGAACAACCATTACTGAGTATCAGCGCCTATATAAAATATCTGCATTCAACCTTGTTAACCTAAATACAATATATACTGTAGAATATAATACAACACCAAGGAGTTTGTGTGGCATCTTTTTTTTCAACAGCTTTTTCAACTTCAACAGTTCCTGAATATACATCACAAATACATCACAAATACCTAGCACACATCAAATGGATCGCAAAACACATCAGTACCAAGCTCCACATATAGAAGATTTTGCAACTACTATGAGCATCATAACATGTTCATTTAATCAGATACTGTAGACTCACTATTTGTCTGTCTGCCCCCTCTCTATCCAAAAATCTTCATGAGTGCTTCTTCAGTCTGGGACTCTCTTTCCTGATTGGCTGAGACACAGCAGCAGTGCCATTGGCTCCCACTGCTCTCAATCAAACTCAGTTAGCCAATCAGGAGAGAAAGGGGGCGGGGCTGAACTGCAGCTCCATGTCTAAATGGATACACGGATCTGCAGCTTGGCTCGGGTGCCCCCATAGCAAGCTGCTTGCTGTGGGGGACACTCAACAGGATATATGGGCTAGGAGTTTCTTCCAGTCACCCGAGAAGAGGAGGATCCGGGCTGCTCTGTGCAAAATCACTACACAGAGCATGTAAGTATAATATATTTGTTATTTTAATAGAAAAAAAAAACAAGCAAGCATGCACAAGTGCCCCAAAAAGGCAAGTGGCTTACTATTGTGGCACTCAGCAGTGAGGAGGAGACCAAAGCACTGGGGGGATCCCGAGAAGAGGAGGATTGGGGGTGCTCTGTGCAAAGCCATTACACAGAGCAGGTAAATATAACATGTTTGTTATTAAAAAAAAATAAAAAAATCCTTAAGTATCATTTTAAAGTAAGATTTAAGTAAGCCAACACCAATGCAAATATGAAAAATAAAGGTGACAGTGAAGCAAAGCCAAACCATTAACCAATATACACAATATACAAGCGGTGGGGAGCTGAAATAAAGAGGATGTAAGCAGGACTGCGACAGGAAACAAAGGTAACAGAGATAGGGTTAACAGGACACATTGTACTGGATACAAGGAACAGGAGAAGGCATGGATCAGCAGGCAGGAATATGGCTAGCTGGCAAAACATTGAAGCAAAATGGAATAACAGAGGAGGGTCTAAATACCCTCCCAGCAGCCAGCATCAGGTGAAGACTAATTACTAGACATTGCTGGCAGCTGAGAAACCCTCGCTGGTAAACACAGGAACTACAACCTTCAGGTCTGAGAACCACAGTGCTGCCAGCAGGTGAACCAGTTCTGGACACTCACTACAGTGGGATGAGAAGATGTTGCAGGGGCAGGAATTGTTACTGTCCATTTACAATCCTGTAGCTTGTCAATCAGCACCTGGCCTCACCAGGTTCTGCCCACTGCTTTTTGGATTGACAGCACTGCTTCCTACTATAACACTCCCACTGTGAACTGCAGTGCTGGGGGGGGGGGGGGCTAAATGTGGGCAGGGCCAGACTGGGAATAAGAACCAGCCATGGAAAAAAATTCTATACCAGCCCCATAGCGTTATTGTACCAGCCCAGCATCATAACGTCATTATTTTCTTGTTCATGAATGGGAAAACCATGCATTTTTAAAGCACATTTGAAGAATGTATTATATATATAGAAAAGACAGATATGAAAGCATGTAGGGTTATATATGTATATATACATATATATAGATATATGCACAAACACACATATATATATATATATATATATATATATATATATATATATATACACACAGTATACACAGTATATATATAAGCAAATTACAGTTAAAAGTGGTAAAAGGGGGATCACCAGGGACTCTGGGATTGTAGGGGGGACTCTGGTGACCAGAGACCACCTTCCGCAGAAAGAATACACTAAGGTAAGGGGATGGGGTTACTGATATAAGGGGGAACCTTTATATCAGTGCCCCCTTACATTATTGTATTCACTTACATTGTATTTACTATTGTATTTTATGGTATTCACTTACATCAGTGACCCCCCCCCCTCAGACTGGCATGGCGGCGCCATCACTGACCTCCTCTCAGGTGCTTCATGCAGGGCTCAGTCAGTTGGCTACAGCTTGGTGGCTCCGGTTTTATTCTATTGTCTCCTCTTCACAGTCCACACAAGTCTGACTTCTCCCATGACCCCCATCCTGGCAGCACTCCCACTCTTGACTCTTCTGTAGGCTCCCCCACAGAGACTGCAGACATGATATAAGACAAGAGATGGTCAGAGACTGTGGACATGATACAAGAGATGGTCAGAGACTGCGGACATGATACAAGAGATGGTCATAGACTGCGGACATGATACAAGAGATGATCAGAGACTGCGGACATGATACAAGAGATAGTCAGAGACTGTGGACATGATACAAGAGATGGTCAGAGACTGCAGACCTGGTACAAGAGATCAATGCAGCCTCACCAATGCCCCAAAAAAATGCAGTCTCACTGTGCCCAACAATGCAGCCTCACTGTGCCCATCAAATGCAGCTTTACAGTGCCCATGAATGCAGCCTCACTGTGCCCATTATCACAGCCTCACTGTGCCCATCATCGCAGCCTCACTGTGCCCATCATTGCAGCCTCATTGTGCCCATCATTGCAGCCTCACTGTGCCCATCAATGCAGCCTCACTGTGCCCATAAAATGCAGCTTAACGGTGCCCATGAATGCAGCCTTACTGTGCCCATCAATGTGGCCTCACTGTGTCCATCAAATGCAGCTTTATGGTGCCCATCATTGCAGCTTCACTGTGCCCATCATTGCAGCATCAATGTGCCCATCACTGCAGCATCACTGTGCCCATCAAATGCAGCTTTAGGGTGCCCATCATTGCAGCCTCACTGTGCCCATCATTGCAGCCTCACTGTGCCCATCAATGTGGCCTCACTGTGTCCATCAAATGCAGCTTTACGGTGCCCATCATTGCAGCTTCACTGTGCTCATCATTGCAGCATCAATGTGCCCATCATTGCAGCCTCACTGTGCTCATCAAATGCAGCTTTACGGTGCCCATCATTGCAGCCTCACTGTGCCCATCATTGCAGCCTCACTGTGCCCATCAATGTGGCCTCACTGTGTCCATCAAATGCAGCTTAACGGGGCCCATCATTGCAGCTTCACTGTGCCCATCACGGCAGCATCAATGTGCCCATCATTGCAGCCTCACTGTGCCCATCAAATGCAGCTTTACAGTTCCCATGAATGCAGCCTCACTGTGCCCATCAATTCGGCTTTACGGTGCCCATCAATGCGGCTTTACGGTGCCCATCATTGCAGCCTCACTGCCCATGAATGCAGCCTTACCATTGCCTGCCCTGGATCACACACACAGTGGGAGCGCTGTGTGTCACAGTGCCGTTTTTCCAAAACATGTTGGGATTTTGTATGATCACATCAAGTATATGACCCCTTTTGGAGTCCATGAGCGATTCAACAAACAAAGCAAATGTTAAAGCAAGTGTATTTGTAATTTATATCCTATGCTTTTAGGAACATTTAATACTGTAATTTGTATAACGTGATGTTGTAATAATTTTTTTTAAACTTTTAAATACTTTTGTTTCATCCCTTAAATATACCTCCACCCATACAATCCCCCTAAGGGCATTCTTTTCTTTACACATCTGTCAATATGGGATGTGGTAGGAGTGTTGGGAACTAGCTCAACTGTGATTTCTCCATTTCTTTAAAAATCCATGTGTCTCGGAGCTGGGTCTGTGTGTGTTGTCGTCAGTGCTGTAACAAGGTCCCGCCCCCCTAGACATCTATAGTAGATAGATAGTAGATTAAATCAGTGTTCCGCCTATCACACGAGACGGTCTAGGGGGTGGGACCTTGTTACAGCACTGCCGACAACACATACAGACCCAGCTCCGTGATATGCAGTGCTCCCGCTGTGTGTGACAAACAAGAGGAGGAGGCGGGATGGGAGCGCTGCAGCCAGCCACAGATCAAAACGGCCCCAGGGCAAGCGGCCTAAATTTCCCAGTATCCCGGTTGGCCAGTCTGGCCCTGCATGTGAGACACTATTGAACGATTTGGCCCCATCAGGGAAGGCAATGCAATGGTTTTGTTTATTTTATGACTCTTCTGAATCACATAGCAGCTAGATTTGGTACTTATTTAAACCGTCATACAGCAGCCTTTAGTTGTACTTTAACCCAGTGTCAGCTTCAAGGGCCAGAGAAGAATTATGACTTTTATAAGGCCCCTTTCACACTGGGGCGGTTTTCAGGCGGTACAGCGCTAAAAATAGCGCCTGTACACCGCCTGAAAAAACCGGCCCCATTCACTCCAGTGTGAAAGCCGGCGGGCTTTCACACTGGAGCGGTGCGCTAGCAGGACGGTAAAAAAAGTCCTGCTAGCAGCATCTTTGGAGCGGTGTAGGAGCGGTGTATTTACCGCTCCTATACCGCTCGTTCCCATTGAAATCAATGGGAAACCGCGGGGATACCGCCCGCAAACCGCCGCTGCAGCGGCGCTTTGCGGAGGTTTTTAACCCTTTTGCGGCCGCTAGCGGGGGTTAAAACCACCCCGCTAGCGGCCGCATACCGCGGGTAAAACGAAGGTAAAGCAGCGCTAAATATAGCGCTGCTTTACCGTCGCCGCCCCGCACCGCCCCAGTGTGAAAGGGGCCTTAAAGCTTGTGCGAGCTGGTCATGTCTTTGCACAAGGTGTAACAACCTCATAAATCTTTCTGTGCAGATTTTCGGGGTCGTCACTTTTTAAAATGTGGTCTAAGGTTCGATAACGATACTTCTGGGTGCAAGAAGCCATATCTCCAGGAATTATAAAGTAATCATCTAAAAACAACTCTATCCCTCCAACCTTCCGGCTCTGAGATTCGGCTGTTATTGTGTCAAGTTTGAAAAACAAGCTGGAATGAAAGTTTTAAAGGTAACTTCTTCATGACACGTGAAGTTATCTGCTTCTTTCTCTAACCTTTTCAAAATTCAAAGCTGAACTCCAGGCAGGTATAAAAGACAAAATGTTTTAGCTCTGTAGTTATTAATACATCATTACATTTATTTTTTAAACAGACGTGGTGTAAATCTCAACATTTGACCCGATATCAGCCTTGTGCAGTTACTGTGCAGCACAAAGAGCCAATCAGGTTCTGTTTTCTCCTTTGGAACTGGCCAGTAACACACCTCCAGTATTAGAGTGCCTCCACTCTGGATGAAGGAGCACAGGGGCACCTTTTGACAGCAGCATTGGTAATATGGGAGAGGAGGGATGTGTGTTAGATGTACTTGCAGATGTAGATAAATGAACAAATTGAAGCTAAACTTCAGCTCTCACTTTATAAGCAGTTATTTTTATTCTTTTGGGATAAAGGTTGTCCATGAATAAATACAAGTTGATCATTGCTAAATGGTTTGCCTCAACCCTTTAACTGGTTCATTTTGCAACAGAGCTTGTTCTGTAGAAGAACAACAGCCTTACTGGCTGGATAGCCAGGTGAAAATAAAGGAAAGAAAGCCTAAGAATCAAAACTAATACATTCACCACATCTAAGGTTTGGTTAGCTGCAAAATAATAATAAATGGATGCTTTTGGTTTAAATGTCACTTTAAAGTGGCACTAAATTCTGGATAAAAAAAAAAAAAAACAGTTAGTGTAGAAAAGGAGAGGTTCAAAATTTCCTCTATGAGATATAGATGCACAGTAAAAAAAAAAAAAAAGATATGCAATACCTACTTTATCTAAAACACAAACATTTTGGTTTCCGATATACATACTGACCAACCGTTTAGGACACTATTAACCTCACCCAAAGTTAAAATGAGACTTGCCTAGTGACCACATGGTCTCTTCCGGACCAACACAGTTACCAGAGTGGCCCGTCCAAACTACACCTCTAATTATGCATGGACCAATGCCTTGTGGCCCCCAATCACCTTCATAAATGCCTTATTGATTTACTTCTCGTGTGCCATAACTCAAATAATAGTGGCACTGTAATCCTGGGTCATCGTCTGGGACACGGCATAATCACATAGCTCCCAATTGTCGCTGATATTGAGGGACTTTCCCTCATTCGGAGCAAAGTCCCTCTGTCCCTCTTTCCTCCTCATTTGCCCCTCATTTTGGTCTGATCCATATAGTTGTATATAAAGTGCACTATTTAGCTTTCAAAAAGTGTTTCCTAGTGCTAAATCTTTCATCCAAATTCTAAATTGCTGCGTTTGTACATTTCAAAAGCCATTGTAAAGGAATAGTAGTGGTAAAGCATTTGTGGGTTTAACCAATCATTTTTTTGTATGGGGTGGGGGCGTGGCAGGGTGTGTGTCCTATGCCTGCATACTTTTGCTAATAGGTGTCCCTCATTCCCATCTCAGAAAGTTGGGAGGTATGTAATCAGGACTGAGGTCCATGATGCGGGAGTGTCCCAGCATACCCGCCATAGATTTATCCTAATGCCTTTGTCATTTTGTAGGGCAAAGGAACAGGTTAACTCCCCACATTCCCAGTAGCATGTACTTACCTTTCTTCACTCCCCTACCGCTGCTTCAGTGCTTTGAGTCCAAGGAATTACCTGTTACTTACAGGTAGTAAGGAATATGTGACTCACCCCATATGACAGTGCTGGGCCAATCAACTATGTCACATGTGAAGTCTTCAGACCTGTATAGCAGGGTTGGTAACCTCGGCCCTCCAGCTGTGGTAAAACTACAAGTCCCATGAGAAATTGCAACACCCTGACAATCACAGGCATAAATCCTAGAGGCAGAGGCATGATAGGATTTGAAGTTTCACCACAGCTGGAGTGCCAAGGTTGCCTACCCCTGCTGTATAGGCTACAAGTCCAGCAACAAGAAGCTTACACAGTATTGTTTATCCTTGCCCCGGTAGCTGAACCGAGAAGTGGGAGAGTGAAAGAAGGCCTGCATTAAGGTGAACCTTAGCAAAGCACACGTTCACTTTAAACCCCAACAAAGCAATAATGTATGTTACGGAGAGTGCTGGGCTGTTAACAGCCATCAGATAATCCAGGTACTGGTCGTCCATAATAATGATCCTTCTGCATTGATTAATCTACATATATAGAAAGGAGAAATGAAGGGTGGCCAGAGGTGCAGAAGTGACATTATTTTGACATTCAAAACAACGTGCTCGCCATCAGGATTAACTGAAAAAGTATACACGTTTACCTTCATTACAAAGTGCTAACTGACATGATGGTAGAAAGTCTCTGGATGGTGCAGATAAAGACACCACATTTATATAGTAAATAATGCAAACATAATTCAAGCAGAACTATTTTTGTGTAGCAGGTGTCTCACTCTTTAACCCACAATCCCACCAAGCTGGCCGGAATGATGTACACAGACTTTCCAGCTTGAGTTGGGGAGAGCTGCCTGCTAGCAGTTTTAAAGGGGGATTTTTCACCCCCCCCCCTCCTTCTTCCTGTTTTTACTGACTAAGTTAAAGCGGTGATCTGCTTAAAATTTTTTTTAAAAGTCAGCAGCTACAAATACTGCAGCTGCTGACTTTAATAATCAGACACTTACCTGTCCCAGGGTCCAGCGATGCGGGGGATCGAAGCCCCGCTCGTCTCCCCTTCTGCTTGACGGCGCCAGCATTTTAACTGTGGGTGCTCGGCTGTGGCTTCACAGCCGGGCACCCACTGCGCATGCAGGAGCCGCGTGCCGTGACTGGCAGCCCAATAATCTGGGACCTGTCACATGTCCCAGATGATTGACAAGAGGGAGGGGGGAGAGGCAATCTCCCTTCCTGCGCCAAGGGAAGTGACGTCAGAAGCCCAGGCGCCAAGCTATGCAGACTACGAGGGACCCCCTATCAACAGGTATTAAGAGGTGAGTAAAAAAAAATATTTTTCACCAAATGTTTATTTTTTTTAAGCACATTAATCTATTTTTCTTTTTGGGGTGGAACTCCACTTTAATGTAATGTGAGCTGACACACACAAAGCTCTGCATTCAGTGGCCTCTTTTGTGCTCCTATTGGCCGGATGAGGAAAACCAATTGAGGGCACAGTTACAACAGCCAATGGAAGAGATTGTACTGAACTGCAGGGAGAGCTGCAATGGATTCTGGGACATGCAGTTCCCACACAAAACGGCCCTATAGACTGGTATACAGGGAGAAATACAAATCCCAAGAGGCTTTGCTGACAGGAAAGTAAAAGACTCCATTTTGTGTCCTGAGGTAAAGTTCAGTCAGCCTTGAGGGAGGGAAGAGACCAGACCTGAGGGAGAGGTGCTGTCTCTCAGATGATCTCCCTGCGCGATTCAGGCCTCCACCACGAGTTGGGATGTCCAGCATGAGAGAGGGGGATCCCAGGAGAATATTGAGGCACATCTCCACTAACTGTTCCATTGTAAGGGGACCGGTTGGGTCTCCGTGAAAGCCTGCCTGTTCCAGGACGTTCAATTGGGCCCTGATTGCAGGATTTGGTGAGAGGGCATTTCTGCCCATCTGCGGGGAACAGAGACACTGCTCTACAGGAAGAGTTATTTGAACACTGTATACAAACATAATTGCTGGTAGTCATCTTGCTGACACTTGTAGTGCTACAGGGATAAAGGATAAGGCAGACATCTCAATTCTTCAGCGAGGTGCGGGAGTCTCTCTGTGGCAGCTCGCGCATACCCGCAAGCACCTCCCGATCTCCCGGGAATGATCGGTGCGGCGGGGAACAGCTGTGAACCCCGATCTCCTTTGTATAGATTTTTAGCTGACAGCCACTTCTCCTTCTTTCCCTCCTGCGGCTGTCAGCTAAAAAGCTATACAGGTAGATTGGTGATCACCGCTGTCCCTCCCGCAGCACCTATCATTCCCAGCTGTTTCCTGTATACTCCTCCCCTAGCCTCCCCAAGTGTCCTTCTCTGACCCCCTGTTCTCCTCTGGCCCTCGTGTTCTCCTCTGCTGCTCCTGTCCTCCTCCTCTGCCCCCCTTATCCCCTGCAGCTGGCTCCCCTCCTCTCCTCTCCCGCCGACTGTGGGGGGAAATGTCAGGAATTGGACACAGTGAGTGAGATCGCTCCTGTGTCCTGTGATAACTGAGCAGAGTAAACTGTGTTTATGAATGAACAGAAGCCTCTGTCTCCTGTTCATTCATCTTCAGTGCTGAGAAAGGGACTGGGGAATCTGTGTCCTCAGTCCTTTTCTCTGTCTAACAGAGGAGATGTCAGGCTTCTGTTTAGACCCCTGACATCTCACCAAAGCCCCCAAAAAATATAAAATACAAAAAATTAAAAAGTGTAAAAAAATGAAATAAAAAATTACTGACACCACTCTCCCCTGCCCTACCAACACCGTCCACTGCCCCAACCCCCTCCCCCAAAAAATCATTGTGAATTTTTTTTTAAAACAAATTTATAATTGTAAAAAAAACAATTATTCAAAATAAAAAAAAATACTGACACTGTCCAGTGCCACCCACCCCCACCCCTTCCCCAGAAGCACTGTGGAAAAAAAAGCGCCGCCTCCCTGAAATAAGTTTACCACCTCCCCTGAAATTAGTTTTTGCAGGTTGAGATGTCTGATAAGGCATATGGGACATTGTATACAGACACCATTGTCCTCTCTCCTTGTTGAACAAAATCCTGTCTGTTTCACTTGATAATCTGGGCCAGTTATGTTGTTTGCCCTGCTACCCAGGAGTTAAAGTGCACCAACGAAAGTGGCTAGCTGAAGACACCAAAGCTTATCCTTGCTTCATAAACCCTGAAGCTGTTAGGGCCATACGGATCCGCACACACATATTCAGGGCTCTGCCTATGTATTGGGTGTGTGGGACAGTTTATTTATAAAGTTAAGCCATTACTTGCTTACTTGAATAGCTGTGTAAAGTTGGGCCTGTGGTGTCAGGGGACAGTAGAGAGAGGCCTGACACAAAGGGAGTCATTTCTATGCTCTCCCCCTGCCTTGACTCATAGAGTCAATCTGAGTAGAGGTAACCAATCTGATTTGAAATGTCATATTGTGCTCTATTTACGATTTAAGTGTGCCTCTGCTCTTGGGGACATTCTAGTGTTGGGATGTGTTTTTTAGTGTTTTTTATGTTTTGTGCTCATGTGCTGGTTGTTAGCTTATTGAAACTAATAAGCCATGTCTGCTTTCCCAGCATGCATTGTACTGCGCATGCACTGGTTCTTAGTCTATTAAAATTATAAGACACATTGGTTTTTACATGGCACATGTGTTGCTTGTACTGCGCATGTGCTGACTCTTGGTCTATTAAAATTATTAGTACTATAGGCTTCAATAGACCAAGAGCTGCAACGTGTGGACGCCGGGGGAAGGATGTTTCGGTAGCTGGTCGGTAGCTGGTCTTGCTCTAATTAGCCGCTGATTTGTTCAGGATTGGCCGGTCTGAACAGCAAACTAGTTGGATTTTTCTTGGTGGAGTGGATAGCGCTGAGGTCTTTTTTCTTTGAATGATCGTTCCTGGGTGGATCAGTCTTACCAGCCATCGCCTGCCTTGAAAGCTGCTTGCTTATACTTCCAGTGCCTTATTTATCCAGCCATCCGGTAAGCGTCCAATTTATCAGGTGGTTGGGACTGCACAACTTTTGCATGTCACAGTGTGAGGATACAGGCTAGTCACGGTGGTGTTCTTTTCTAGTATCGCAATTTTGTCTGTCACTGGAAACCAGAATTCATGATCTAAAGAATATAACGATTTCTGACCTGGACTATTGTAGCTACCACTGGACTTTATCAAACAGTCAATTTTGTGTGCTCCTCCATGGCCACAGTTTATTGTTTATAATTTTTTGTGTGTCATTTTAACCCCTTGTACTTAAATAATTTACTTGTTGGCGCAGCTTTATCCAATCCCCAAAGCTTTATGTGTGAGTATCCCACTTCTAGCAGCAGCCTTTTTGGTTAAGTCCCCATCCCCCCTTTTTTTCCCCTTCCTCCTTTTAGCGCGGTTTATTTATTTTTATCAACAAAAACTGTTTGTGCAGTAGGGATTGGCACTGAAAGCATATCTTCTCTAGGTGAAGTGTCCTGATGTATTGCTTGTGTACAGTCATGAGGTGGTGGTAAGTCATCCTGTTCTCCTTAAAGACCTAATAAGGCAGGGATCCTCAAACTATGGCCCTCCAGCTGTTGCAGAACTACACATCCCATGAGGCATTGTAAAACTCTGACATTCACAGACATGACTAGGCATGATGGGAATTGTAGTTCCTGAACAACTGGAGGGCCGTAGTTTGAAGACCCTTGTAATAAGGCATTCAAAATTGGAGCTGAGCCAGAGTTTATGTTTGAACTTTTTATTTTCAGGTTTGAATTGGACAGGAGGATGATTCATACCCACTCAATCTTTGTGCTGACATATGCTGAGTATGTAAAGTTTTGAGGAGTGTGGTAACATTGTGTGAAGTATGTAAGGTAGTATTATGACCCAAGGTGAATGGCGCTGCCATCTCTACAACCATTGCACAATGCTCTGAGACACGCAGGCACGCCTTGCACCTGTACTGGAACCACCTTTGAGAAAAAAGCTACAGGGCGCAGTCTCCCACCATGTTCCTGGGCTAGAACTCCCGCCATGGTCCTGCAATTTTCCCTGGCAAACAAGTGAAACATGTATTATGCAATTCAGATATATCTGGAATCAGTTCTCAAAGAACGAAGAAATGACACTCACACGATGCTGCGCTCTAAGAACTGATTGTATTGAGTTATTAAAAAATGTTTCATATAGCAGTTTACACATCACACAGAACATTCTTTTTTTTTTAAATCAGAAAAAGGTTTTATTAAACAAAGACAAACATTGATACATTTAGGTGGTTACAATCACAATAAGGCACAAAGGTATGATAGATACCAAATACATCTGTAAACTGCATATTGTAACGCTACAATCATTAGTAAAAAAAAGGATAATCTTCACATGGTATCTATATGTCCGAACACAGAAGCAGAGCCTATTGTAACAGAAGTCCTGGATAATATTATGAATCGTACCACCAAAAACTGATGTCCATACAGTAAACCAATTAGACCAAGAAGTGTCAACCAGTATTCACGAATGGCTTTCAAAATGTAGCCAGATAATAAGAAATTAAAAAAACCAAAGAGAGACAAAAGGAAATAAAAGAAAAACAAAAACAACTGCAGCTCCCTTTCACTCTTTATAGTTCAATAACCAATATTTCGTACGTACCATGCCTCTCCTCCATCACCATATCCATGTATTTCCCAGGTGTAATAGCTGTCATCATATTTTCCCTGTTTAATAGGCTACATTTGAAGTAGTCTGTCTCTGATCAGTTGGGTTGGGGCTAGCCCCGGAGTATCTAACCACGGTTGCCATAATGCATAAAATTTCCCTTGGACATACACAGAACATTCTTAATAAGACATGCGCAGTAGATATTAAGACAATTACAGCTGGTCAAGACAAAACAAACAGTCTTTGTTCTTTGTTTTAAGCTAGCTAAAGGAATGTAAGAACAGGATAAGGAAGCGTGTGAGAAAAGTCCATGTAGAAGAATCTCATACTAAGACAGATAATGTTTAAAGGGGTATTCTAACTATACATATTGTATAATGGAAGTTTGTGAATATTGATATGGCTGACAGAAACAAGATGGATGCTAAACATAACCTTTCACCTCTTAGTAGGTCATTATGCTTATTTATTTGCATAAGGCAAAACATTTTTTTTTTCAATTTTGGATAGAGTAAGGGGAGAGTATAACTCTACTTCCTGGTCAATAGCTAAAAGAGGAAGTGAGAGGAAATCCCTAAAAATCAAGGGGATCCTGCAGTGTCACCAGAGTCACCAGAATTAGTGTTTCCATTCCCACTATTACGGTTCTGGTCAACCCAAAAATTGGGAATGTCTTTTATCTACTTTTAGTGAAAACAGTAAACAGTACAAAAAGAGAGAGTGAATCTCCCTCACAGGAGGCACAGACAGCAAAAAAAGCTGACAGGTGTTCTAATCCCTCTCCCTCTTATGTGTTAACTCAAAACTTTGGATTTTCCATGGGATGAAATGCAGGAAATAAGAAACATAAACATTAAAGGACATATGTTTCTTGAGCTTGAAAATGCCATGGCAAATTAAATAGATTTTTTTAATGACCCTCAATTCCTGTATGTAATCGCATGTGGTCATCTCCCTAATCACTACAGTTATCTTTCATTACTTTAGATTTTGGTGATAATGGTCATTTGAACAAAAGAGAGTGTGATTCTTCTCATCTGTGACAACGACAGCTATAGAAACCTAAAGTATATTAAACCATACCGCACAACCTTCATGTGAGTCCACCTGTGGAGGTGGGTGCATGGCTAATTGTTGGTACCATGTAAATCCAAAGGCAGAAAATGGCCAACACTCTAACCTGAAATCTAAAATCACTATTGCTTTAGATATAAAATCATTTAGTTCTAAAAACCTGATGGGTTGCCAACCCCTCTCCGCTCTATTCAAAATTAGAAAAGAAAAAAAAGTTTTGGTTGTAGACAACACTTTAAGCTATGTTTTCTGGCAAAAGAGCCTAACACAACTCGCCGTACAACCACTCCGGACTCAGCACTTCCTTTTGAAACTGTTGTCATGGATTCTGTGTGTGTGGTTTGTGCTGAAGAAGTGAAGGGTCTCTTTTCACCTGGGACATTAATCACTTCAGCCCCGGACCAATTGTCAGCTTAAGGACCAGAGGTCTTTTTTCAATTTCGCACTGCACTGCTTTAACTGGTAATTGCGCGGTCATGCAATGTTGTAACGAAACAAAATTTGCGTCCTTTTCTTCCTACAAATAGAGCTTTCTTTTGATGGTATTTGATTGCCTCTGCGATTTTAATTTTTTGCGATAAAAAAAACGAAAATTTTGAAAAAAAAAAAGATATTTTCTACTTTTTGTTATAAGAAAAATCTAATAAACTCAATTTTAGTCAAACATTTGGGCCAAAATGTATTCAGCCACATGTCTTTAGTAAAAAAAATGCCAAAAAGCCTATATTTATTGGTTTGCGCAAAAGTTATAGCGTCTACAAACTAGAGTACATTTTCTGGAATTTACACCGCTTTTAATTTATGACTGCCTATCTCATTTCTTGAGGTGCTAAAATGGCAGGGAAGTACAAAACCCCCCAAATGACCCCATTTTGGAAAGTAGACACCCAAGCTATTTGCTGAGAGGCATGTTGAGCCCCTTGAATATTTTTTTTTTAGTCCCAAGTGATTGAATAAAGAAAAAAAAAAAAAAAAAATGTATATATTGCTCACACATGCCATGGTTATGTGTGGAATTGCACCCCAAAATACATTTTGCTGCTTCTCCTGAGTATGGGGATACCACATGTGTGGGACTTTTTGGGAGCCTAGCCACGTACGGGGCCCCAAAAACCAAGCACTGCCTTCAGGATTTCTAAGGGTGCAAATTTTTGATTTCACTCCTCACTACCTATCACAGTTTCGAAGGCCATAAAATGCCAAAATAGCACAAAACCCCCCCAAATGACCCCATTTTGGAAACTAGACACCCCAAGCTATTTGTTGAGAGGCATGGTGAGTATTTTACAGCTCTCATTTGTTTTTGAAAATGAAGAAAGTAAAGAAAAAACATTTTTTTTTTCTTTTTTCAATTTTCAAAACTTTGTGACAAAAAGCGAGATCTGCAAAATACTCACCATACCTCTCAGCAAATAGCTTGGGGTGTCTACTTTCCAAAATGGGGTCATTTGGGGGGGTTTGTGCCATCTGTGCATTCCATGACCTTCGAAACTGTGATTGGCAGTGAGGAGTAAAATAAAAAAATTACACCCTTAGAAAGCCTGAAGGCGGTGCTTGGATTTTGGGGTCCCGTACGCAGCTAGGCTCCCAAAAAGTCCCACACATGTGGTATCCCCGTACTCAGGAGAAGCAACAGAATGTATTTTGGGGTGTATTTACACATATGCCCATGACATGTTTGAGCAATATATCATTTAGTGACAACTTTTTGTAAAAAAAAAAAATATATATATATATTTTTTTTTTTGCATTATTCAATCTCTTGGGACAAAAAAAAAAAACATATTTAATGGGCTCAACATTGCTCTCAGCAAATAGCTTGGGGTGTCTACTTTCCAAAATGGGGTCATTTGGGGGGGTGGGGGGGGTTGAACTGTCCTGGCATTTTATGCACAACATTTAGAAGCTTATGTCACACATCACTCACTCTTCTAACCACTTGAAGACAAAGCCCTTTCTGACACATTTTGTTTACATGAAAACATATTTTTTTTGCAAGAAAATTACGTTGAACTGATCAGTATAGATCTGATCAGATCAGATTTTGATCTGTTCAGATACTGTACCACTAAGGGAGGTGTATGCTTTGCGCGTGTGTGTTTGCGGTACTGGCACTTACCTGGGGCGACGCAGACCTTATTTGACCCTAAAACCTAATTGATATCAACCGCCAGGCGATCAGGGGGTTAAACCGTTATTGGGTAATAAATGGCGGGTGCCCTAACAGTATAAAAAACAAACGAACTAACCAGCGTCACCCGTAACAGTTATACGGTGATCACTGGTCAAAGGGTTAACTAGGGGCAATCAGGGGGTTAAAACCTTTATTAGGTAATATATGGGGGTACCTGACGCTATATAAAAACCTGACGGGGAACCTAAATAACTAAATAACTAACTGGCTAACCAGCGTCACCAGTGACACTTATACGGTGATCACTGGTGAAAGGGTTAACTTTAGGGGTAATCAGGGGGTTAAAACCTTTATTTAGGTTGTAATATGGGGGTACCTAACCTATAAACCTATTTATGAACCTATATAAACCTGGCGGTTAACCTAAAAAAAAAACTGGCTACCTAGCGGCACCAGTGACACTAATGCAGCAATCAGAAAAACGATCGCTTAGTGACACTGGCAAAAGGGGGTGAAAGGGTTAACTAGGGGCAATCAGGGGGTTAAGACCTTTATTAGGTAATATATGGGGGGGTACCTGACGCTATATAAAAACCTGACGGGAAACCTAAATAACGAAATAACTAACTGGCTAACCAGCGTCACCAGTGAAACTTACACGGTGATCACTGGTGAAAGGGTTAACTCTAGGGGCAATCAGGGGGTTAAAACCTTTATTTAGGTCGTAATATGGGGGTACCTGACCTATAAACCTATTTATGAACCTATATAAACCTGGCGGTTAACCTAAAAAAAAAAAACTGGCTACCTAGCGGCACCAGTGACACTAATGCAGCGATCAGAAAAACGATCGCTTAGTGACACTGGCAAAAGGGGGTGAAAGGGTTAACTAGGGGCAATCAAGGGGTTAAACCTTTTTTAGGGGGGTAGGGGGCTACCTTGGACCTAAAACTAACTGCCCTGACAGTTATTACAGTCACACTGACACTAAATGCAGTGATCAGTAAATAAATGATCACTGCAATTAGTAAAACTGTGACTGGGGGGGCAGGGGGTGATCTGGGGGGTGATCTGGGGGTGACAGGGGGGTTAATTGTGTGCCTATGTGTACTGGTGTCAGTGTACTGTTGGTGCACTAACCTGTGTTTCTTCTCTCCTCGGCGTTCCGGTCAGAAAGACCGACACGCCGAGTGTGACATCACTTCCGCCTGCCTATATTTACAATACAGAGGCAGGGGAAGCTTTTCATTCGCCAGGAGCGATCGCGAGGGGGTGGCCAGAAAGCACTGGCCATCCCCTCATCCCGGATCGCTCCTGAAGCGATGTCGACCGTCCCCGCCAGCGGAGGGGGGTCCGATTGGACCCCCCAGCCGCCGGAAGAATGTCACGTACAGGTACGGGATTTTGCCTGTACGTGCCATTCTGCACACGTATATCTACATGGGGCGGTCGGCAAGTGGTTAATGTTTGTGAAAAATATCCTTCACCTTTAAGACTGCTAGACTCTTGTAAGAGTATTTCACAAACCATTGCTAGTTTAAGGTGGGGTGGGGGTTGTTGTATCCCATTGTTCTATTGTTTGTGTCTGCCTTTAGGAGCAACCTATTATGGGATGTATGTCTATGTGGATTAGCTGTAAAAGGGGAGGGGGGTTTTCTCCAGCAGCATCTCCCAACGACAGTCTACTGATGACAAGTTTGAATCCACCTGTGTCATGGTACTGATGGAGAAGGGATGGGGGAACCCCCCAACAGCCTCCCTGCTGATAAGGTGGTCTATTGTTGAAACGTTGATTACCTGTGTGTCCCTTATTGCTGATTGGACGGTTTACCCCGCCCTGAATCAAAGATAGGGGTGATTGTCCCTTGAGTGTATATCTGTTGTTACATGTGCTTGAATAAACGGACCTTGGATCGTGCTGGTACTGGACGAAGGAAGCATTTACGGTGGAAAACTCATCTTGAGTATGGGGGTCCGTCACAATGAGTTCTATTTCGATTTTGCCCCTTAATAGAGGATTAAACAAAGCTTGGCTGCTATGCAGATTTGCATTGATCAGCATGCAGGAAGGATAGAAATGCATTGCTTCTCATATCTAGATATTTTTCTGTATGTTCGGGGAGTCCTTTTGAAAGCTACCAGAAACCTGGGAATTACTGAGTGGTCTGTGCAATGGTGAATTATAGTATGAGTGAAACAGGTGGCTGCCTAGGGTCCTGGACTCTAGGGGAGCTCAAAGAAGTCAATTTCAGCTTTGCAAGTCATTAGCCTTTTTGTCAGAAGATAATCATCAATAGACTTTGTGTTGCTTTCACTAATATTTTCCTTTAAGATTATCAAATAATCCCATTAACCTAAAAATTTATAGATGAGTTTCTGAAGAACACACCCCTTAAAGGCACCATACCAAAATGTAATATTTGAACAAATTCTAGGGCTCCCACATCCATCCCAAGATGGGGGAGATCCCCAGACAAAGAACTAGACTTTAAAATGTGCCGAAATAAGGGGGAAGTACAAGTAACAAAAATAATTAAAATCAAAATATATGAGATGAGATAGCTAAAGAGATTAAGAAAAAACAGTTGCGAGACAAGACACCCCCATTCTGCTTCTCCAAGGTCCATCTCTTGTATGTAAATTTCAGCGTGGTTCCTGAGGAAGCTGATTATGCAGAAAAAACGTTGATTCCACATGCTGACACACTTGTATGAAGAATGGAATATGTTGTAACTGGATTTGACATACATTTTTTTTAACAAATGGATGGGGCTTCTATCAGATTTTGTAATAGAAAATACAGTATATTTTGATTTTAATTATTTGTGTTAATTGTAATTTCCTCTTATTTTGGCACATTTTACAGGCCCGTTCTTTGTCTAGGGTTCTCCCCCATCTTTGGTAGGATGTGGGAGCCCCAGAATTTTTTCAACTATTATTAAATAATCATTTATATAATGTATGCACATTTCTCATGCCTTCATCATATGAATTATTTCAATACATAGTATATTGCAGCATTAGATGCAAAATTTCAACACCAGCATCAAAAAAGCTGGAGAAATGTTTTGGAAACCCATGTTAAAACAAAAATGTCTGTCTATTCGTATACATGATCCATTAAAACTGGTAGAGGGGGGCCATGAATGAAATCACATCCTTCAAAATCTCTCTGAAGTCTCATGCCACACTTTAGCCAAGGATGTCAGTAAAACATTAGGATTTGTCAATTCTCCTTTGCAATGAGAACAAATATACAGTGCTTTTTCTTCCACAAAAGTTGTTAAAATGGCACTGAGACTTTTCAACCATCACTTCCTCTAAGACAAAGAAACAGGTGGAGAGAGGAATAAGTTCAGCGTCTCTGTGCTGTATGCCAATAAAGTTTTGTATGCCAATGTAGAAGCGGTGGTTGGCTCTTTGTTTGATTCAATTTTTCTACTGCTGAATAAATGTGTTTCAAGTTTTTGGTCTGTTGCCCTGGCACACCCTTAGTTCTTCTGCAATTCACACACGAGCCAAAGCCCTGGCCCAAATGCTAGCTCTAAATAGTGTTAGAACCTGCACTAACCCATTTTAAAGGATAAGCACTGTTGATATAAGCTGTACCATAATTCCATCATCTCCTCATTGTCACCCTCCCTGCTGGGCAACCAAAGACACAGTTTGTGTCATAATTCTACAGAGCAAAGAAACCCAACTGGCTAAATGAAACGCAATAACCAAAAATAGACAGATTGTCAGTGAAGAAAGAGGCCATCTGTTTCCAAGGAGACAATAGTGCTAAAAACAAAACAAAACAAGCAAGAAACACAACACAACAAATTTATAGCAAATTAGCAAATTACATAGCAGGTACATAGAGAGGGTGCCCCAGTTGCAGATAATGACTGGTACTAATTATTAGTAGGGATGGGCCAAATGACCCCCTGTTCGGTTCGCACCAGAATTTTTGAACTTTGCGAAAGTTTGGAACCGAATAACGAATCCCATTGAAGTCTATAGGACCTGAATGTGAAAAATCAAAAGTGCCCATTTTGAAGGCTTATATGCAAGTAATTGGGCATACAATGGTTATGGGGGTCCGGCTACTGCCCTGGGAGTACATGTATCAATGAAAAAAAAAAAACTTAATTTGTAAATGAGCAGTGATTTATTGTTGCTTAACCACTTCCTGCCCGGTTAATAGCATATTGATGTCCGGGAAGTGATTTATTGTTGCTTAACCACTTCCTGCCCCCGGGGGCGCGCATAGCATATTGATGTCCGGGGAAGTGGTTGGGTTGCCCCGGTCTGCTAGGCTGGAGATTGGGCCTATCCTGGGGGCATCTGGCTGCTAGGCTATCTGAGACCTATCCAGAAGCAAGAGATAGCAGCGCAGAGTTGGGATTGCGGCTTGCAGTCCAACCAAAAGTGATGGTTCTGCCGGCTGGAGAACCTGTCAGTGGTCAGAGGTAGAGGGGAAGCTGTTGCCACAAAGGGACCATCCGCCTTATTACCAGGGACCACAGTGAGTAACTGAAGCAAGTACCAGAGTCACATTCTCACCAAATGGACACGGTGGAGAATCAGGAAACTTCAGACGGTGATCAAGTCAGGGACCCAACCAGTGGAGGTGACGCTTGCAAAGCAGCCTTGTGTGCCAAGTCAGTGATGTACAACACATAGGACGAGCTGAGAAAAATTAAGTTCAATAGCCAAGTGCTGCTCTTCTGCTTGATTACGAGCATGCGTGGCACTTTGTGCGTCGGAATTGTCTACACACGATCGGAATTTACGCAAACAGATTTTTTTGTTGGAAAATTTGAGAACCAGATCTCAAATTTTGTCCGACGGAAATCCCAATGGAAACTGTCCGATGGAGCCTACACACGGTCGGAATTTACGACAACAAGCTCCGATCGCACATTCGAAAGTCCGACCGTGTGCACGCGGCATAACTGTCTAATAGCACTGAACAGAGCCCTGTTCTATCTCTCTCCATGCCGCTATCACACTACAAAGGGCCGATATGGAAAGAATACTTTTATAGTGTGGGGCAGGATTAAGAGCAATGAGCCATGACTGGATACAGTCATCATGACAGCGTCCAATCATGGCTCTGATAGTGCTCTGTGCCCTGATTGGGCGAAGCTTTCATTGCTTCAGCCAATCAGGGCTTTCAATGCACTGTGCGGCGGCACAGTACATTGTGGTAGTTTGACAAACGACCCGATAATTCGGCCCGAACTCAGCCAATATTCGGTCCGAACTCATGCTCGGGCTGCACCTTTCACCCATCCCTAATTATTAGTGACTACACATAAAATTCAAAAAAATTCATGGTGTACTTTCTTCAACACCAGATTTCTACCTTATTAACGACAACTAAACAATTACCATAAATTAAGCCAATCCACCTTCCAGAAAGAATTTAGCTTGTCATCTTTTTTAATATGTTATTTATTTTTGCCATCCATAGCAGTGGACTATGCTACTGAACAAAGAGTAAAGTGAGCCATTAACATAAATTAGCATTCAGCTGATTCACTGTGCTGAGAGACACAATGATCATTACTATAGGATACAGAAGACTTGAAGAATCGCCAGGTATCCACTATTAGTGATTAAGGTTTGCCGAGCGCTGTGATCTAGCTCATTAGAAAACATTATGCATATACCTCATTTTTTTCTCCCATGCTGCTAATTATTTAACTATTCATCTTGAGCTCCTGGTTATTCATCCACTAAGCCAATATAGTTGTTTGGAGTATCCGGTCTATAGGAAAAATCAACAACAACTCCAGGATGCCTTCTGTCTCTGACCAACAGCAAGTTCATTTAAAGTGGTTGTAAACGCTCAAAAAAACAAACAAAAAAACAACTTGCAAGACAAAGGCATAATGAACTAGTATGTATCGCATACTAGCTCATTATGAAATACTTACCTTAAATCAAAGCTGTTGCAGCGGTCCCTGTACACCGCTGTGCCTGGCGACATGTCTCCCAGAGTTATTTCCGGGTTCGCGGGCTCCGGCGCTGTGATTGGCCGGGGCCGCGACGACATCACGCCGGTCACAGCGCAGCTACTGAAGAGACAGCACGAGCGAGTTCTTCAGTGCGGATACAGTGAATATTTCCTAAACGGTGCAAGTTTAGGAGATATTCACGGTACCTACAGGTAAACCTTATTATAGGCTTACCTGTAGGTAAAAGTGGTAGTACAGGGTTTACAACCACTTTAAAGCTTATTTTTATTTTCCAATTTTTGATAGTGTAGGAAAAATATAGAAACTGTTGTAAGTTGCTGTTACTATCTGTACAGCTTGGTGTTACCAACTTTGCTCTGGCAAAATAAGGGACAGGAGGTGGTAGATGTTGAGGGTGAGAGCTCTATACCGCAAAAGCACCCACACCAAGAGCTTCCACCTTCTGGGCTGTGCAGTGGCCACCAGACGCTAGTAGGGTTCCTTCCTTGTGCAAAGTGCATGGTGTAGAGCAGGGGTCTCCAAACTATGGCCCTCCAGTTGTTCAGGAACTACAATTCCCATCATGCCTTGTCATGTCTTTGAATGTCAGTGTGTTACAATGCCTCATGGGATATGTAGTTCCGCAACAGCTGGAGGGCCGTAGTTTGGAGATCCCTGGTGTAGAGGAACTCTCTGTCACAATGATGGACAGATAGTGCACCTTTTCACAGGTCACCACAGCACCCATTTCCTGAGTCAACCTGAAGTCTACTACAATCCTGTATCATACAAAACAGGTTGCAACCCTAGTCTCTCTGTTAGAGAGTTTCACTCTCCCTATTCGTCATGAGGATAAATAGTGATGGTTGGATTACCCTTGTCTGAGAAGATTTCCATCCCTTCCTGTCTAGGCCTTGAGTAGGTCTAGGCAAAGTACTATCATGACTATGTGTAGCCAAGTGCTGGCTATATCACTTTGCCATCATTGGACATTCCTTAACAAAGATTGCATTGAGGTTTGTACCCTCTAGGGCCCAGCATGGGGATTATGACATTATTTCCTAATTGCAGAGAGAGAGAGAGATTGCTAATGAAAGCAAGGGAACGTGGGACATGTAGTCCCAAAAGCCAGGATTTCAGTGGATCAAAAGCTACTGCAAACTATAAAGTTCCATCTGGCTGGAGAAAGAAAGAATTCTGGGTGAGCAGATAAATAGAACTGTCTTGGGAGGGGGCTTACTCTCTTGGGACACGGGTTCTACAGCTGCAGGAGAGGCTATGCTCCCCTGGCCAGTGTGAGTGAGCCTTGTGGCCTGCATAGTGCAGAGGGCTTTCTGTGTGTGAGACTTATCCCTGAAGGCAGATCATCAGTCATCGGCCTCTCATTGGCAGTGTGGCTATTCAGGGCCACTTTCACCTACGCTTACGCAGACACAGCTGAATCCTTGGGTCGTTAGATTGCCAGTTGGGCATCCTTCATCTGACTGCAGATCGTTCAAGAGCGTGTTCTGGGACATCCTCACCCTTAATGTTACATTCAAAGGCACTGCATGCAGACAACTTTACTCCACCCTTTTCTACATCAAAGGCTTTTTGCTGGGAAACTCTTTGCTTTTTCTATTTACCTTTGCTGGTCACCATTGAACAGCAACGCCTTTGGGCTCCTTTATAGCTAGCTAAAGATTTTGGACACCCTTACTTCAAAGACTCTCCCATGCAAAGGAATCAACCTACAGCACCTGTTTATCTTAAGGGGGAACTCTCACTCAGGTTTTACATAATGTGTTTTGTTGTTTCTTTTTGCCTGTGGCTTCAGGGCTTAGAGGGCGCTGACTGACAAAAGGTATTTTCTACCACCTCTTGTACCTGGAGTCATAGATTCCCTTAAGATCTATTGGCTTTTACTGCCAGGTTCACTGTTATTGCCATTTCATTGCATATCTCTGTAATTCTGTTCATGATATAGTTGCAATTTGGGGAAAACCTACATTTTACCTTTTTTTTCCCCTTGTTAACCCAAGAATATCCAGTAAAATATCCATTCGCAATCTCTGATATTTCGTGGGTGTTTTATTCTCCCTTTGAATCATGTCAGAACCCAGGGTGTCAGAGGTGTCGGGAG
The DNA here is from genome assembly GCA_028564925.1 of Lithobates sylvaticus. Lineage (NCBI taxonomy): Eukaryota > Metazoa > Chordata > Amphibia > Anura > Ranidae > Lithobates > Lithobates sylvaticus. The sequence goes on along the minus strand of CM053029.1, from coordinate 146,449,127 downwards.
GCTTGCAGGGTCAGGCCAACCACTGAAGACAGTCATCTTCCTGCAGCCCCTACGTGGGAGGTGCTACATATGTTTAGAGAGAGGAAGGTTAACAAGGGCTTAATTTAGGGAAGGTTAAGTTAAGTTAGGAGGAATAATTTGAGCTTGCTTTACCTGATTGGTGGGTGTAGAATTTGGTTGGCTGTATAGGGGTGAAGAAGATGTTCCATTTTTAGTCAGCTTTATCAGCATCCAGTTGACATTCACCAGCCTGTAAGCAGTTTGAAATTATGCCAGTTAGGTGCTGCCCCGGACGAGAGGGTAAGGGCTCTGTTTTTCCGGTTCTTTGGTTTTGCCAGGTTTTTCTTTGGGTTTGACTCACTGATCCTGTGCTACAAAACTCATCTGCCCTCTGACGATACAACCATCTGCACAGATCCATTCTGATACTCCAGTTTTTGGAGACATGACTCAGGGATAGATCGCTCTCTATTGACCTGTTTGTCCATACACTGACCTATAGTTCCTTGGACAAATATATCATGACCAATTTATGATGTCCAAATGTATGATTCAAGTATACAGATGATACAACACAATTTGAATGCTATTTAACACAGTACTCCCCCATTTTTGGTGACCGTGTAACAAGATGAACTCTAACGCTGCTGGCTTTGCATGGACGCTCCAGATTTAGCATTCACATGAATGCTCTTTTTGCAGTGAATCATCTGCCCCCCAGTGAATCACTGGTTGGGCACTGGTTCGGATGCTCGTTGGTGATGTTTAGAGGACAATATGCAGCCAATTTTTAACCTTGGTTATTACTTCTAGATGTAATCATTGTTTTAACAGAAGTCAATCTTCTTTCTTTAACGTCTATGCAAGAAACTTCAAATCACGTTGGTTGTTCTCTGTCTTCACCCTTTGTCTGGTGATTCCCTTTTTGAGTACACTGTATCTAGAATATTATCCAACCCAATTTTAATATGTATTGTCATTTTTTACATTTTTGTAATAATAAAGAAATTGTAAACTTTTAAAATCTTTTCAAAGATACTTTCTATTCACTCTAAAATTACCCATTGCCGCTAAAGTTACATTGTGAATTTTGTTTTCTTCCATGCTATAAGAGAGGGACAGTGGTCCAGCGCAGAGAGCCTGTGGAGGAGAGAATTGGAGAGCCTCACCCGTGAGGAGAGAAGGAATGTCGCCTGCTGCTGCTACTGCTGTCATGTAAAAGGTCATCAGGACCTGGGGCTTGTCCCTGAAGACTTCAGCACTGGAAAATGCCACTTTTGGATCCCCTGATTATACATGGACTCAGGTATACTGGGGCAGCACCTAGCCTGAATTAGGATTAGGGACATAGGAAGAAATACTGTTTTTGCCTGAAAGACTTTGCAATGTTTTTGCACTTTTTCAAGTACTGTAAAGCTTTTAAAACCTTGTTCCCGCCTGGTTTTAAGTTAGTAAAGAAGTGTAATGCAAATAACCAGCACCTTTCCACAGTTTAGGTAACTAAGGTACTTTAGGGTGTGAAGACATCAGTACAAGAGTTAAAGAGGAACTGCAGTCTGCTCACATAATTTGTAGTAAAGACATCATTCTGAAGCTTCCCTCTAACCACTTTGCATATTATTTTATATGATTTTGTACTTGCCAAATATGCTGCAGAAATCTCCCTCCACTGAGTCTGGCTGCAACCATTTTAACTGTGGGCAGCTGAAGCTGCTGCCTGTTCACTTCTTGGATTTACGCAGACACACCTCTAGCTCTACAGCTCTCATTGGCCATCTTATGACTCATCCCACCTCCCTTACTGGCAAACTCTCACAAGAGTGTGGGTGCTGTTAGATGTTAGCTGCCACCAGCCTGCCTGTGATATGTGAAGTGTTCCAGACTTCCACTCCAGGTCACCAGCTCAACGATCTCCTCATTGAGCTTGTTAAGTGTACGCCTCCTAGCCATTTGCCTGCCATTGGAAGCCAGTTCCTGTGGGATTTTGGTGGATGTCTGTTTTTCTCATTCCTCTGGTAAGGAGATTGGAGTGTCACTGTGGTGTGGTGTGTTTCCCATTCGCACTGAAGCTTGTGCGGGGTTTACTTTCTATCCCCCTTGTCCTTATTTTAATTATGGACTAGATTTAAATGTTTTTAGCGCTGTATACAGACTTTTACATAGTAGGTAAGGTAAATAAAGACAATAGCCCTGTGTAGATGTCAGATGTCAGTGTCGATAATTATTTCCCATATCCCCGAATGTTTTGTTTTTTAAGATGCACGTCCAAGAGTCTTTTAAAAATATTAATACTCACGAGTGACACCACCAACTGTGGTAGAGAGTTCCACATCCTTATCGCCCTGACAGTGAAAACCCCACTATGCAGCTTAAGGTTAAACCGCTTCTCCTCCAATCTCATTGTGTGATCCCGTGTCCTTTTACACTCCCTGAGACTGAATCGTTTTTTTTCCTATGCTGGGATCACCATTGAGGTATTTGTAAATCGCTATCATGTCATCTCTCAAGCATTTCTTCTCCAGTGAGAATACATTTCTCATAATTGAGGTCCTCCAATTCTTTTAGATTAAAAATAAACTGGTATGAAAATCGTTCGCCCTCCTACTATTCCACACCACCACTGCGCACAAAGAAAAAATTTGTTAAAACACCTATGTGTATAAAAATAAACTAAGCAGCTACTTAAATAGATAAATAATGTAAAGTGGTTTTAAATGAATAAAAACAGCAGCGCTAATAATCACAGTGTCTGTATAAACAGTGCTAAAAAAACAACAACACAATTAATCACCTATATACATAAAGTGAAAAATTAAAGTGAAGTGTGATTATATATTTTTTGCAGGTGTCCAAAAAAGGAAAACAAATCCAAACAAAAGTCCATAAACTGTTACTTGTAGTGATAAAGTTTCAAAAAGTGACAGAAAAGTGAATGAAAAATCCTGAAGCAAATAAAGTTTTGAAGTGTCTTTAAACAAAGTTCTTGAAGTGACTTGAAAAAATATCTTCCACCACACCACCTGTGTTCAGTGCTACCGCACCCTAAGGAAACACACTCACCAGCAGTATATGCCTTGCACTCTCATGCTCGGCCAACTCGCTTAATAGCTCCACATGGGTCACAGATGGATCCAGACAGAATGTTAGATAATTGCACTCCACATATAAGGAAAAAAGAGATGCTTCCAATAGTGAAGTAGAGTAAACCATTTATTTCAACAGCACACAAAATTCCTCAACCATTGTACTCACATCCTTCATATAAAAATAAGGCACTTCAGCATAATCTTTTCAACAGGAAAACAAGGACCCAGCAGTGGTGACCCGATATCTTATGGTCTCGGCTAACCCGGCGTTAATACCAATATGTCTCACCCTCCACGCTGTCTCCTTTCTCTTTCACTTCACACGGCACAGCACACCCAGTAACTGGAACGTTGAATGTTAAATGCTCCTCACAGTTTCCAAACCCCAATGATTAAGCCACTTCAGTGAAACATGTCTGGGTATGGTTACATGGCAACTGTGAGGAGCATTTAACATTCAACGTTCCAGTTACTGGGTGTGCTGTGCCGTGTGAAGTGAAAGAGAAAGGAGACAGCGTGGAGGGTGAGACATATTGGTATTAACGGAGGAAGAAGAGTGCAGCGCTAAGAAGTGAATGGTAGTAACACCATTCAGCTATGAAGGTAAATGGCGGTAATACCCTTCGACTCCTCAAATGGTGATTGGAAGAGTAAAGTGTAAACCTACATGAACGTGACAGATATCTATTCCTCAGTGATAACTATAGGAAAGGAACCTGTAAAAAAGGTGCAAACAATGGTGGTGGTGCACACAATGAGAATCACCAATGACATATATTCCTCTATGGTATCTGGAGGAAATAATGTGAACCTGGAACAAAAAATTTGGCAGCACAAATAATAATATTTAAAGTGCACACATTAAAGTCCCAAGAACGAGTCCTCAATATTGATTGGGGAACTAATTCCTGGATGCATTCAAAGTGAAAATTGTCGTATCAGGTAGTGATAAAACAACAAGAGTCCAAAGTGATGAACTGTGGATGACTTGAGACCCAAACAGTCCTAAACCGAATCTTCAGGTGTACACACTTGGATGTGAGAGAGTAAAGATGTACGCTTACCGGAACTGATGGACTCCCTGTCAGCAACAGGGAGTCAAACGGGCATAAAGAGGCTCTAGGTAGCCTACAATCTCGATGTCCCAAGCAGACAGACGAACTGTGCAGAGTCCCTCACAGCTGGGCCAACAGGATACGGTCAGTCAAGATGAGGGTGGCTGTCATGGAATCTGGGTGCCCATGGAAGGGATGGAAACTCCTGGACGGCCACTTGATGAATGGAGAGTGGACTGGGCGGATGGTGGACGCTCACTTGTGGATGAAGCGAGAGTGGACTTGGAATACTCTCCCAATGGATGTCCAACCATATAGAGAAAAAATAATAAAAAACAATCGGAGGAGACTCCAATAGTATAGATCAATAGAGTAGGTTTTTATTAAAAAACCGATTACAAAAAAAAATGGTAGGATAAAAGTGATCACAATTAAAAGCAGTGTGGGTGTAGGTATGTCCTGGCCCGACGCGTTTCGTCTGTAGTAGACTTCAACTGGGGCATATAACCATTCACCTACACTGCACATATATATATAGATATCTAAACATGATTATCATCCAATCAGGGAATGTTAACATGTGACATGATAGTTACCTAGTCTGATAGGACCAGATCCGATCATATGATGGGAAATGTGATCCCCCAGGGAATAGAGTGGCCAATGGGATGGGATTATGGCAAGATGAGAAGCCCTGATAGGTGTCAACCTGACCACACCATCCCCAAACAATTGAACAGAAGCACATGTGAAAGTGGCGCCAAAAAGGAAAGCCAATGAGTGATCGGACGGAGCCCCTGGGCGGGGTCCACAGTCCCCATCAGATCGGAAATGGTTGGTCAAAAACATGCTCTGGGCCAATCACCATAAAAAGCCAATGGGTGGTATCCTTGAACCACCAATAACACAACACCTAGTGAGCATCAAACAGGAACAGGCGTGACCAACATCAAGGTCAAACTCCATTGGGTAGTAACATCCAATGGAGCGACGCCAGCACCACGCTCATTCGCGTCCTCCAATATGTGCACATGCGACTATCCAAATGGCCGGTCCAATAAGACCGGACAGTGATGTCACATGTGCCCTACAGTCCAAAGACAGGGCGGGCGTTCAAATCAATGAAGATCCCGCGCCGATCACGTGACATGTGGTCACCTGACGCACCAGAGGTCAGATGACCATTCGGGACCAAGGGGAGGGCGGCGCCAAAGGCGCTGAGCGTATCAATAGACTGGCAAGCACTCTGAAGAACAGAGGGGGCCGTCTTGGGACTTGTGAAGGTCACATGACCAAGCTAAAGCCTAACGCGTGCGTCATGACGTCACGCGTAAGAGGCTAGATCGTGGGCTCGAAAGGGACCAGAATTCAATACAGGAAAACAAAACATTCTATCTGGACGATTAAACGTGTAGAAACACGGTTTTCCTAAGGACTGCTCCTCCCCTTGTTCCTCAATCTTGGATCAGTGACCTCTAGTGGTGAAATGAAAAATATAAGATGTAAAATATACAAACATAATGAATGTAAAAAAGATAAAGATGACACACTAGCGCCATCTTGTGTGAATTTAACATAATGAATGGATAACCATTCCAAGTGTGGAATTTTAGCATAATAAAGACCCATTCTAAATACATGATAAGATAGGATGGGACAAGTGGACACAAATAATATGTGAAAAAACCAACATGGAGAGTGGACAACTAACTGTATCCACCTAAAACTCATAAATCTATCTCATGGACATATCTGGAGCCACGGAGAAAAGATGTATGAATAAAAAGCTAAATAATGACTAAGGACTGAAGCAATAGTGAATAAGAAAGTGTATTAAACCAAATCAAGCTGTGTTAATAAAAGAGTTGATATCCCACTCGACATTCAAACCGAATGGCGAGTAGGTACGGAGCTCATAGATCCAGTAGGTTTCGAGGCGAGAAACACCCCGCACACGGGACTCTCCTCTCCAATGAGGGACGAATTGGTCGATGACCAGAAATTGTGTCCCAATGGGATCGCGCTGGTGGCATTCTAGATAATGTCGGGGAACACTATGGTTGGTTTTGCCTTTTTTAATGTTGTTAATGTGCTCATTTACCCGGATGGAAAAGGTCCTAATTGTGCGTCCAATATACTGTTTTTTACATGGACAGGTCAAAAGGTACACAATATAGCGAGTCGCACAAGTGGTGAAACATTTCATGGAGTAGATGCGTGAAGTGGTGGAAGACTGGAACGTATCACTCTTTCTCCTGCCGCTGATGTTATGTAAACATACATTACACCTACGGCAGGGAAAGTATCCCTTACATTGAAAAAAGAAGGAAACTTTTTTGGGGGGATCAATAACATTAGGGGCGATCTGGCCCTGTATAGATCTGGCACCCCTGAATATGACACCCGCTTTTTCAGGTATTGCGGAGTGGAGAACTCTATCGTTCTGAAGTACTCCCCAATGTTTTTTTATGATATGTTTGATTTGCATAGACTGTACGGAAAAGGTGGTAAAAAAGGACCATTTGAATTTCATATCAGTGGTCTTTTTGGTTTGTGTTTCTAGTAGGGCCTTACGATCTAACTGATGAATACGGTCAATCTCCCCATTAAGATCTTCCGACCTGTAGCCCTTCTCCAAGAAACGTTGTTTGAGTACAGCGGCCTGTCTGGAGAAGTCTTCCACTCTAGTACAATTCCTCCGTAAACGGAGGAATTGACTGCGAGGCACTGACTTGAGCCATTGGGAATGATGGCAACTATCGACCGGAATGTACCCATTCCGGTCGGTAGGTTTGAAATATGTACTAAACTGTAGTTTCTGATCGACAACTTTGATCTCAAGATCCAAAAAGTTGACGCTAACAGAACTGGCCTCATGGCATAGGCGGATGCCCCTGTCATTGGAATTGAGCAGAGATATGAATGTATCAAGCGACTCGCGACTACCCCTCCATAGGAGGAGGATGTCGTCTATGTACCTCGCCCAGAAGACCAATTCTGGTCTCCTGAGGGCATAGACGACATCCTCCTCCCATTTGGCCATAAACAAGTTCGCGAGGCTGGGCGCAAACTTAGCGCCCATCGCCACTCCGCGCTTTTGTAAGTAGAACCTGTTCTGAAACCAGAAGTAGTTGTGCTGGGCCGCGAATCTGAGCAGATCCATGATGAAGTTCCGCTGTATAAGAGGTATCGAAACACTCTGAGATAGATAGTGTTCGACTGCCTCAAAACCTAAATTGTGCGGAATGCACGTGTAGAGTGCAGCCACATCTGCTGTTACCAATAGCGTGTCATCAAGGTGGGTGACTACTTCCAATTTTCTGATGGTATCGCCAGTGTCCTTCAAATATGAAGGCACGAGCTTAACCAACGGCTGCAGGTAGAAATCGACATATTTGCCTATTCTAGCCGTAACGGAATCAATCCCGCTGACTATCGGCCGCCCCGGGGGGTGGACGGGATTTTTATGTACCTTAGGAAGGTAATAGATTGTGGGAATCCTGGGTACTACGGGTATCAAAAAACTCCTCTCTTTCTTATCAAGAATGCCTAGAGAGGAGCCTTCCTCAACAAGGGCAGTCAAACCCCTTTTAAAGAGAGTAGTAGGGTCGTTGGGAATAGGAGTATATGTGTCAGTGTCACCCAAGATGGTATCCATTTCCTTAATATAATCGTCTTTATCAAGAACGACTATACCACCGCCTTTATCGGCTGGCCTAATGATTAAATTCTTTCGATCACACAATTGCTTCAGTCCTGTTTTAACTTGATTGTTAGTATGTACCTTTTTATTGGGTAGTCTCTCAAGGTCTTGTAAGACCAAACTACGAAAAACCTGTAAAGAGGGGGCCATCGCCCCAGGAGGATTGAACAACGAGGGGTTGGATAGTCCTGAATGAACCTGACCATCTGATACCCTAGTAGTATTGTAAGTGGGTGTAGTAAGAAAGTGTCTTTGTATATTTAATTTTCGGACAAATTTTTGAATATCGATGAAAGTAGAAAACTTGTTCAAAGTCCTAGGAGGGACATATTTGAGACCCTTGTCAAGAACAAGCTTTTCTTCATCTGATAAACAAACAGTACTTAAATTGAATATGCCCGAACTGGTCAGGTCCTTTTTCTTTTGGCTTTGGACCCGCCGGCCACCTCGGGTCCCTCGTTTCCTTTTGAATTTCCCGGGTAGTCTTGCACAGGCCTGGGAAAATCCAAAGGATATGAACGTCCATCTCCATTGGAGTTATACTCATATGGAGAACGGAGATAAGACTCATCATCTCTCCCCATATATCCATATGCATCATAATGTACATCATTCCTTCTAGTCTCTGGAACAGGGAATGGACGTGAGTTTTGTCGAATGGGAGTCCTATAGCCATTCTCCTGGCCACCATGGTAATAGTCTTCACGTGAACCATGCCAACCAGTAGAGTGTCCTCTAGGACTATTATAATGGTAAGTGTCTCTATATGGACCCTGGTAAGCACCTCTATTTTTATTATTAGGGGGGCCCCTACCTCTAAGGTTTGGAGGTGGATATCCGTTTAAATTATACGGTTTCCCCCGGGGTTCAAAGTTTTTGAGAGGTGCAGGCTTGCCTGGTTGGGACACAGGAGGGGGTCGTATAGACCCTTCTGTATAATGGGGATCATACATCAATCTCCTATCAGCACTAGGATTGTCAGACTGTGTAACCTCCATTTCTGGGTTAACGTTGGCAGGGATGACTTTTTTCTGCCAGTTGAAAACAGTCTTGGATTTATAATCCGTAACATCCCTGTTGTATTTTTTCTGTTTTTTTATTCTTTGATCCTTCTCCTCTTTCTCCAAATGATTTTTAAGATTAGTAGAAAGGGAGATATACTCAGCGGAGGTTTTGTAAGGACTCAGCTTTTCTTTGAGATCTTTGATCTCTTTATCAATATTAGTGAGTTTCAGTTGCTTTCTTTCGATTAGAAATGTAAGAAGCTGAATGCCCACTTCATTGAAATAGCCAAACCAAATATCGGTGTCCATATCTCCTTGTTGAGGGGAAACGTCCCACCTCAAACCTCTGGGAACCATCTTTTCTCTAACATATTGTTCAAGAAAAGCTGTGTCCCATTGGATATGAATCTCTGTGGTCATGAGATTTTTAAGTCTCATGAACATACCGCTAATCTCTGTTTCAGATCCGGTAGAGGAAAAAAACCACATCAGTGTTGAGTAACCTGGAGGTTCTATATTCAAAAACGTCCATATTTCTAAAGGCGTGTGAGTAGCGGCTATAATTAAAAAAGTCAATGTGAAAATGTATAGGTGGAGAGAATTACAGCGCTAAACTCAAAAGAACATAGTGAAGTATAGCAGCAGCACTAGAATAAGACAAGTATTCAATGGACAATGGAGGAAGAAGAGTGCAGCGCTAAGAAGTGAATGGTAGTAACACCATTCAGCTATGAAGGTAAATGGCGGTAATACCCTTCGACTCCTCAAATGGTGATTGGAAGAGTAAAGTGTAAACCTACATGAACGTGACAGATATCTATTCCTCAGTGATAACTATAGGAAAGGAACCTGTAAAAAAGGTGCAAACAATGGTGGTGGTGCACACAATGAGAATCACCAATGACATATATTCCTCTATGGTATCTGGAGGAAATAATGTGAACCTGGAACAAAAAATTTGGCAGCACAAATAATAATATTTAAAGTGCACACATTAAAGTCCCAAGAACGAGTCCTCAATATTGATTGGGGAACTAATTCCTGGATGCATTCAAAGTGAAAATTGTCGTATCAGGTAGTGATAAAACAACAAGAGTCCAAAGTGATGAACTGTGGATGACTTGAGACCCAAACAGTCCTAAACCGAATCTTCAGGTGTACACACTTGGATGTGAGAGAGTAAAGATGTACGCTTACCGGAACTGATGGACTCCCTGTCAGCAACAGGGAGTCAAACGGGCATAAAGAGGCTCTAGGTAGCCTACAATCTCGATGTCCCAAGCAGACAGACGAACTGTGCAGAGTCCCTCACAGCTGGGCCAACAGGATACGGTCAGTCAAGATGAGGGTGGCTGTCATGGAATCTGGGTGCCCATGGAAGGGATGGAAACTCCTGGACGGCCACTTGATGAATGGAGAGTGGAGTGGGCGGATGGTGGACGCTCACTTGTGGATGAAGCGAGAGTGGACTTGGAATACTCTCCCAATGGATGTCCAACCATATAGAGAAAAAATAATAAAAAACAATCGGAGGAGACTCCAATAGTATAGATCAATAGAGTAGGTTTTTATTAAAAAACCGATTACAAAAACAAATGGTAGGATAAAAGTGATCACAATTAAAAGCAGTGTGGGTGTAGGTATGTCCTGGCCCGACGCGTTTCGTCTGTAGTAGACTTCAACTGGGGCATATAACCATTCACCTACACTGCACATATATATATAGATATCTAAACATGATTATCATCCAATCAGGGAATGTTAACATGTGACATGATAGTTACCTAGTCTGATAGGACCAGATCCGATCATATGATGGGAAATGTGATCCCCCAGGGAATAGAGTGGCCAATGGGATGGGATTATGGCAAGATGAGAAGCCCTGATAGGTGTCAACCTGACCACACCATCCCCAAACAATTGAACAGAAGCACATGTGAAAGTGGCGCCAAAAAGGAAAGCCAATGAGTGATCGGACGGAGCCCCTGGGCGGGGTCCACAGTCCCCATCAGATCGGAAATGGTTGGTCAAAAACATGCTCTGGGCCAATCACCATAAAAAGCCAATGGGTGGTATCCTTGAACCACCAATAACACAACACCTAGTGAGCATCAAACAGGAACAGGCGTGACCAACATCAAGGTCAAACTCCATTGGGTAGTAACATCCAATGGAGCGACGCCAGCACCACGCTCATTCGCGTCCTCCAATATGTGCACATGCGACTATCCAAATGGCCGGTCCAATAAGACCGGACAGTGATGTCACATGTGCCCTACAGTCCAAAGACAGGGCGGGCGTTCAAATCAATGAAGATCCCGCGCCGATCACGTGACATGTGGTCACCTGACGCACCAGAGGTCAGATGACCATTCGGGACCAAGGGGAGGGCGGCGCCAAAGGCGCTGAGCGTATCAATAGACTGGCAAGCACTCTGAAGAACAGAGGGGGCCGTCTTGGGACTTGTGAAGGTCACATGACCAAGCTAAAGCCTAACGCGTGCGTCATGACGTCACGCGTAAGAGGCTAGATCGTGGGCTCGAAAGGGACCAGAATTCAATACAGGAAAACAAAACATTCTATCTGGACGATTAAACGTGTAGAAACACGGTTTTCCTAAGGACTGCTCCTCCCCTTGTTCCTCAATCTTGGATCAGTGACCTCTAGTGGTGAAATGAAAAATATAAGATGTAAAATATACAAACATAATGAATGTAAAAAAGATAAAGATGACACACTAGCGCCATCTTGTGTGAATTTAACATAATGAATGGATAACCATTCCAAGTGTGGAATTTTAGCATAATAAAGACCCATTCTAAATACATGATAAGATAGGATGGGACAAGTGGACACAAATAATATGTGAAAAAACCAACATGGAGAGTGGACAACTAACTGTATCCACCTAAAACTCATAAATCTATCTCATGGACATATCTGGAGCCACGGAGAAAAGATGTATGAATAAAAAGCTAAATAATGACTAAGGACTGAAGCAATAGTGAATAAGAAAGTGTATTAAACCAAATCAAGCTGTGTTAATAAAAGAGTTGATATCCCACTCGACATTCAAACCGAATGGCGAGTAGGTACGGAGCTCATAGATCCAGTAGGTTTCGAGGCGAGAAACACCCCGCACACGGGACTCTCCTCTCCAATGAGGGACGAATTGGTCGATGACCAGAAATTGTGTCCCAATGGGATCGCGCTGGTGGCATTCTAGATAATGTCGGGGAACACTATGGTTGGTTTTGCCTTTTTTAATGTTGTTAATGTGCTCATTTACCCGGATGGAAAAGGTCCTAATTGTGCGTCCAATATACTGTTTTTTACATGGACAGGTCAAAAGGTACACAATATAGCGAGTCGCACAAGTGGTGAAACATTTCATGGAGTAGATGCGTGAAGTGGTGGAAGACTGGAACGTATCACTCTTTCTCCTGCCGCTGATGTTATGTAAACATACATTACACCTACGGCAGGGAAAGTATCCCTTACATTGAAAAAAGAAGGAAACTTTTTTGGGGGGATCAATAACATTAGGGGCGATCTGGCCCTGTATAGATCTGGCACCCCTGAATATGACACCCGCTTTTTCAGGTATTGCGGAGTGGAGAACTCTATCGTTCTGAAGTACTCCCCAATGTTTTTTTTATGATATGTTTGATTTGCATAGACTGTACGGAAAAGGTGGTAAAAAAGGACCATTTGAATTTCATATCAGTGGTCTTTTTGGTTTGTGTTTCTAGTAGGGCCTTACGATCTAACTGATGAATACGGTCAATCTCCCCATTAAGATCTTCCGACCTGTAGCCCTTCTCCAAGAAACGTTGTTTGAGTACAGCGGCCTGTCTGGAGAAGTCTTCCACTCTAGTACAATTCCTCCGTAAACGGAGGAATTGACTGCGAGGCACTGACTTGAGCCATTGGGAATGATGGCAACTATCGACCGGAATGTACCCATTCCGGTCGGTAGGTTTGAAATATGTACTAAACTGTAGTTTCTGATCGACAACTTTGATCTCAAGATCCAAAAAGTTGACGCTAACAGAACTGGCCTCATGGCATAGGCGGATGCCCCTGTCATTGGAATTGAGCAGAGATATGAATGTATCAAGCGACTCGCGACTACCCCTCCATAGGAGGAGGATGTCGTCTATGTACCTCGCCCAGAAGACCAATTCTGGTCTCCTGAGGGCATAGACGACATCCTCCTCCCATTTGGCCATAAACAAGTTCGCGAGGCTGGGCGCAAACTTAGCGCCCATCGCCACTCCGCGCTTTTGTAAGTAGAACCTGTTCTGAAACCAGAAGTAGTTGTGCTGGGCCGCGAATCTGAGCAGATCCATGATGAAGGTCCGCTGTATAAGAGGTATCGAAACACTCTGAGATAGATAGTGTTCGACTGCCTCAAAACCTAAATTGTGCGGAATGCACGTGTAGAGTGCAGCCACATCTGCTGTTACCAATAGCGTGTCATCAAGGTGGGTGACTACTTCCAATTTTCTGATGGTATCGCCAGTGTCCTTCAAATATGAAGGCACGAGCTTAACCAACGGCTGCAGGTAGAAATCGACATATTTGCCTATTCTAGCCGTAACGGAATCAATCCCGCTGACTATCGGCCGCCCCGGGGGGTGGACGGGATTTTTATGTACCTTAGGAAGGTAATAGATTGTGGGAATCCTGGGTACTACGGGTATCAAAAAACTCCTCTCTTTCTTATCAAGAATGCCTAGAGAGGAGCCTTCCTCAACAAGGGCAGTCAAACCCCTTTTAAAGAGAGTAGTAGGGTCGTTGGGAATAGGAGTATATGTGTCAGTGTCACCCAAGATGGTATCCATTTCCTTAATATAATCGTCTTTATCAAGAACGACTATACCACCGCCTTTATCGGCTGGCCTAATGATTAAATTCTTTCGATCACACAATTGCTTCAGTCCTGTTTTAACTTGATTGTTAGTATGTACCTTTTTATTGGGTAGTCTCTCAAGGTCTTGTAAGACCAAACTACGAAAAACCTGTAAAGAGGGGGCCATCGCCCCAGGAGGATTGAACAACGAGGGGTTGGATAGTCCTGAATGAACCTGACCATCTGATACCCTAGTAGTATTGTAAGTGGGTGTAGTAAGAAAGTGTCTTTGTATATTTAATTTTCGGACAAATTTTTGAATATCGATGAAAGTAGAAAACTTGTTCAAAGTCCTAGGAGGGACATATTTGAGACCCTTGTCAAGAACAAGCTTTTCTTCATCTGATAAACAAACAGTACTTAAATTGAATATGCCCGAACTGGTCAGGTCCTTTTTCTTTTGGCTTTGGACCCGCCGGCCACCTCGGGTCCCTCGTTTCCTTTTGAATTTCCCGGGTAGTCTTGCACAGGCCTGGGAAAATCCAAAGGATATGAACGTCCATCTCCATTGGAGTTATACTCATATGGAGAACGGAGATAAGACTCATCATCTCTCCCCATATATCCATATGCATCATAATGTACATCATTCCTTCTAGTCTCTGGAACAGGGAATGGACGTGAGTTTTGTCGAATGGGAGTCCTATAGCCATTCTCCTGGCCACCATGGTAATAGTCTTCACGTGAACCATGCCAACCAGTAGAGTGTCCTCTAGGACTATTATAATGGTAAGTGTCTCTATATGGACCCTGGTAAGCACCTCTATTTTTATTATTAGGGGGGCCCCTACCTCTAAGGTTTGGAGGTGGATATCCGTTTAAATTATACGGTTTCCCCCGGGGTTCAAAGTTTTTGAGAGGTGCAGGCTTGCCTGGTTGGGACACAGGAGGGGGTCGTATAGACCCTTCTGTATAATGGGGATCATACATCAATCTCCTATCAGCACTAGGATTGTCAGACTGTGTAACCTCCATTTCTGGGTTAACGTTGGCAGGGATGACTTTTTTCTGCCAGTTGAAAACAGTCTTGGATTTATAATCCGTAACATCCCTGTTGTATTTTTTCTGTTTTTTTATTCTTTGATCCTTCTCCTCTTTCTCCAAATGATTTTTAAGATTAGTAGAAAGGGAGATATACTCAGCGGAGGTTTTGTAAGGACTCAGCTTTTCTTTGAGATCTTTGATCTCTTTATCAATATTAGTGAGTTTCAGTTGCTTTCTTTCGATTAGAAATGTAAGAAGCTGAATGCCCACTTCATTGAAATAGCCAAACCAAATATCGGTGTCCATATCTCCTTGTTGAGGGGAAACGTCCCACCTCAAACCTCTGGGAACCATCTTTTCTCTAACATATTGTTCAAGAAAAGCTGTGTCCCATTGGATATGAATCTCTGTGGTCATGAGATTTTTAAGTCTCATGAACATACCGCTAATCTCTGTTTCAGATCCGGTAGAGGAAAAAACCACATCAGTGTTGAGTAACCTGGAGGTTCTATATTCAAAAACGTCCATATTTCTAAAGGCGTGTGAGTAGCGGCTATAATTAAAAAAGTCAATGTGAAAATGTATAGGTGGAGAGAATTACAGCGCTAAACTCAAAAGAACATAGTGAAGTATAGCAGCAGCACTAGAATAAGACAAGTATTCAATGGACAATGGAGAAAGAAGAGTGCAGCGCTAAGAAGTGAATGGTAGTAACACCATTCAGCTATGAAGGTAAATGGCGGTAATACCCTTCGACTCCTCAAATAGTGATTGGAAGAGTAAAGTGTAAACCTACATGAACGTGACAGATATCTATTCCTCAGTGACAACTATAGGAAAGGAACCTGTAAAAAAGGTGCAAACAATGGTGGTGGTGCACACAATGAGAATCACCAATGACATATATTCCTCTATGGTATCTGGAGGAAATAATGTGAACCTGGAACAAAAAATTTGGCAGCACAAATAATAATATTTAAAGTGCACACATTAAAGTCCCAAGAACGAGTCCTCAATATTGATTGGGGAACTAATTCCTGGATGCATTCAAAGTGAAAATTGTCGTATCAGGTAGTGATAAAACAACAAGAGTCCAAAGTGATGAACTGTGGATGACTTGAGACCCAAACAGTCCTAAACCGAATCTTCAGGTGTACACACTTGGATGTGAGAGAGTAAAGATGTACGCTTACCGGAACTGATGGACTCCCTGTCAGCAACAGGGAGTCAAACGGGCATAAAGAGGCTCTAGGTAGCCTACAATCTCGATGTCCCAAGCAGACAGACGAACTGTACAGAGTCCCTCACAGCTGGGCCAACAGGATACGGTCAGTCAAGATGAGGGTGGCTGTCATGGAATCTGGGTGCCCATAGAAGGGATGGAAACTCCTGGACGGCCACTTGATGAATGGAGAGTGGAGTGGGCGGATGGTGGACGCTCACTTGTGGATGAAGCGAGAGTGGACTTGGAATACTCTCCCAATGGATGTCCAACCATATAGAGAAAAAATAATAAAAAACAATCGGAGGAGACTCCAATAGTATAGATCAATAGAGTAGGTTTTTATTAAAAAACCGATTACAAAAACAAATGGTAGGATAAAAGTGATCACAATTAAAAGCAGTGTGGGTGTAGGTATGTCCTGGCCCGACGCGTTTCGTCTGTAGTAGACTTCAACTGGGGCATATAACCATTCACCCACACTGCACATATATATATAGATATCTAAACATGATTATCATCCAATCAGGGAATGTTAACATGTGACATGATAGTTACCTAGTCTGATAGGACCAGATCCGATCATATGATGGGAAATGTGATCCCCCAGGGAATAGAGTGGCCAATGGGATGGGATTATGGCAAGATGAGAAGCCCTGATAGGTGTCAACCTGACCACACCATCCCCAAACAATTGAACAGAAGCACATGTGAAAGTGGTGCCAAAAAGGAAAGCCAATGAGTGATCGGACGGAGCCCCTGGGCGGGGTCCACAGTCCCCATCAGATCGGAAATGGTTGGTCAAAAACATGCTCTGGGCCAATCACCATAAAAAGCCAATGGGTGGTATCCTTGAACCACCAATAACACAACACCTAGTGAGCATCAAACAGGAACAGGCGTGACCAACATCAAGGTCAAACTCCATTGGGTAGTAACATCCAATGGAGCGACGCCAGCACCACGCTCATTCGCGTCCTCCAGTATGTGCACATGCGACTATCCAAATGGCCGGTCCAATAAGACCGGACAGTGATGTCACATGTGCCCTACAGTCCAATGACAGGGCGGGCGTTCAAATCAATGAAGATCCCGCGCCGATCACGTGACATGTGGTCACCTGACGCACCAGAGGTCAGATGACCATTCGGGACCAAGGGGAGGGCGGCGCCAAAGGCGCTGAGCGTATCAATAGACTGGCAAGCACTCTGAAGAACAGAGGGGGCCGTCTTGGGACTTGTGAAGGTCACATGACCAAGCTAAAGCCTAACGCGTGCGTCATGACGTCACGCGTAAGAGGCTAGATCGTGGGCTCGAAAGGGACCAGAATTCAATACAGGAAAACAAAACATTCTATCTGGACGATTAAACGTGTAGAAACACGGTTTTCCTAAGGACTGCTCCTCCCCTTGTTCCTCAATCTTGGATCAGTGACCTCTAGTGGTGAAATGAAAAATATAAGATGTAAAATATACAAACATAATGAATGTAAAAAAGATAAAGATGACACACTAGCGCCATCTTGTGTGAATTTAACATAATGAATGGATAACCATTCCAAGTGTGGAATTTTAGCATAATAAAGACCCATTCTAAATACATGATAAGATAGGATGGGACAAGTGGACACAAATAATATGTGAAAAAACCAACATGGAGAGTGGACAACTAACTGTATCCACCTAAAACTCATAAATCTATCTCATGGACATATCTGGAGCCACGGAGAAAAGATGTATGAATAAAAAGCTAAATAATGACTAAGGACTGAAGCAATAGTGAATAAGAAAGTGTATTAAACCAAATCAAGCTGTGTTAATAAAAGAGTTGATATCCCACTCGACATTCAAACCGAATGGCGAGTAGGTACGGAGCTCATAGATCCAGTAGGTTTCGAGGCGAGAAACACCCCGCACACGGGACTCTCCTCTCCAATGAGGGACGAATTGGTCGATGACCAGAAATTGTGTCCCAATGGGATCGCGCTGGTGGCATTCTAGATAATGTCGGGGAACACTATGGTTGGTTTTGCCTTTTTTAATGTTGTTAATGTGCTCATTTACCCGGATGGAAAAGGTCCTAATTGTGCGTCCAATATACTGTTTTTTACATGGACAGGTCAAAAGGTACACAATATAGCGAGTCGAATGGTCATCTGACCTCTGGTGCGTCAGGTGACCACATGTCACGTGATCGGCGCGGGATCTTCATTGATTTGAACGCCCGCCCTGTCTTTGGACTGTAGGGCACATGTGACATCACTGTCCGGTCTTATTGGACCGGCCATTTGGATAGTCGCATGTGCACATATTGGAGGACGCGAATGAGCGTGGTGCTGGCGTCGCTCCATTGGATGTTACTACCCAATGGAGTTTGACCTTGATGTTGGTCACGCCTGTTCCTGTTTGATGCTCACTAGGTGTTGTGTTATTGGTGGTTCAAGGATACCACCCATTGGCTTTTTATGGTGATTGGCCCAGAGCATGTTTTTGACCAACCATTTCCGATCTGATGGGGACTGTGGACCCCGCCCAGGGGCTCCGTCCGATCACTCATTGGCTTTCCTTTTTGGCGCCACTTTCACATGTGCTTCTGTTCAATTGTTTGGGGATGGTGTGGTCAGGTTGACACCTATCAGGGCTTCTCATCTTGCCATAATCCCATCCCATTGGCCACTCTATTCCCTGGGGGATCACATTTCCCATCATATGATCGGATCTGGTCCTATCAGACTAGGTAACTATCATGTCACATGTTAACATTCCCTGATTGGATGATAATCATGTTTAGATATCTATATATATATGTGCAGTGTAGGTGAATGGTTATATGCCCCAGTTGAAGTCTACTACAGACGAAACGCGTCGGGCCAGGACATACCTACACCCACACTGCTTTTAATTGTGATCACTTTTATCCTACCATTTGTTTTTGTAATCGGTTTTTTAATAAAAACCTACTCTATTGATCTATACTATTGGAGTCTCCTCCGATTGTTTTTTTATTATTTTTTCTCTATATGGTTGGACATCCATTGGGAGAGTATTCCAAGTCCACTCTCGCTTCATCCACAAGTGAGCGTCCACCATCCGCCCACTCCACTCTCCATTCATCAAGTGGCCGTCCAGGAGTTTCCATCCCTTCCATGGGCACCCAGATTCCATGACAGCCACCCTCATCTTGACTGACCGTATCCTGTTGGCCCAGCTGTGAGGGACTCTGCACAGTTCGTCTGTCTGCTTGGGACATCGAGATTGTAGGCTACCTAGAGCCTCTTTATGCCCGTTTGACTCCCTGTTGCTGACAGGGAGTCCATCAGTTCCGGTAAGCGTACATCTTTACTCTCTCACATCCAAGTGTGTACACCTGAAGATTCGGTTTAGGACTGTTTGGGTCTCAAGTCATCCACAGTTCATCACTTTGGACTCTTGTTGTTTTATCACTACCTGATACGACAATTTTCACTTTGAATGCATCCAGGAATTAGTTCCCCAATCAATATTGAGGACTCGTTCTTGGGACTTTAATGTGTGCACTTTAAATATTATTATTTGTGCTGCCAAATTTTTTGTTCCAGGTTCACATTATTTCCTCCAGATACCATAGAGGAATATATGTCATTGGTGATTCTCATTGTGTGCACCACCACCATTGTTTGCACCTTTTTTACAGGTTCCTTTCCTATAGTTATCACTGAGGAATAGATATCTGTCACGTTCATGTAGGTTTACACTTTACTCTTCCAATCACCATTTGAGGAGTCGAAGGGTATTACCGCCATTTACCTTCATAGCTGAATGGTGTTACTACCATTCACTTCTTAGCGCTGCACTCTTCTTCCTCCATTGTCCGTTGAATACTTGTCTTATTCTAGTGCTGCTGCTATACTTCACTATGTTCTTTTGAGTTTAGCGCTGTAATTCTCTCCACCTATACATTTTCACATTGACTTTTTTAATTATAGCCGCTACTCACACGCCTTTAGAAATATGGACGTTTTTGAATATAGAACCTCCAGGTTACTCAACACTGATGTGGTTTTTTCCTCTACCGGATCTGAAACAGAGATTAGCGGTATGTTCATGAGACTTAAAAATCTCATGACCACAGAGATTCATATCCAATGGGACACAGCTTTTCTTGAACAATATGTTAGAGAAAAGATGGTTCCCAGAGGTTTGAGGTGGGACGTTTCCCCTCAACAAGGAGATATGGACACCGATATTTGGTTTGGCTATTTCAATGAAGTGGGCATTCAGCTTCTTACATTTCTAATCGAAAGAAAGCAACTGAAACTCACTAATATTGATAAAGAGATCAAAGATCTCAAAGAAAAGCTGAGTCCTTACAAAACCTCCGCTGAGTATATCTCCCTTTCTACTAATCTTAAAAATCATTTGGAGAAAGAGGAGAAGGATCAAAGAATAAAAAAACAGAAAAAATACAACAGGGATGTTACGGATTATAAATCCAAGACTGTTTTCAACTGGCAGAAAAAAGTCATCCCTGCCAACGTTAACCCAGAAATGGAGGTTACACAGTCTGACAATCCTAGTGCTGATAGGAGATTGATGTATGATCCCCATTATACAGAAGGGTCTATACGACCCCCTCCTGTGTCCCAACCAGGCAAGCCTGCACCTCTCAAAAACTTTGAACCCCGGGGGAAACCGTATAATTTAAACGGATATCCACCTCCAAACCTTAGAGGTAGGGGCCCCCCTAATAATAAAAATAGAGGTGCTTACCAGGGTCCATATAGAGACACTTACCATTATAATAGTCCTAGAGGACACTCTACTGGTTGGCATGGTTCACGTGAAGACTATTACCATGGTGGCCAGGAGAATGGCTATAGGACTCCCATTCGACAAAACTCACGTCCATTCCCTGTTCCAGAGACTAGAAGGAATGATGTACATTATGATGCATATGGATATATGGGGAGAGATGATGAGTCTTATCTCCGTTCTCCATATGAGTATAACTCCAATGGAGATGGACGTTCATATCCTTTGGATTTTCCCAGGCCTGTGCAGGACTACCTGGGAAATTCAAAAGGAAACGAGGGACCCGAGGTGGCCGGCGGGTCCAAAGCCAAAAGAAAAAGGACCTGACCAGTTCGGGCATATTCAATTTAAGTACTGTTTGTTTATCAGATGAAGAAAAGCTTGTTCTTGACAAGGGTCTTAAATATGTCCCTCCTAGGACTTTGAACAAGTTTTCTACTTTCATCGATATTCAAAAATTTGTCCGAAAATTAAATATACAAAGACACTTTCTTACTACACCCACTTACAATACTACTAGGGTATCAGATGGTCAGGTTCATTCAGGACTATCCAACCCCTCGTTGTTCAATCCTCCTGGGGCGATGGCCCCCTCTTTACAGGTTTTTCGTAGTTTGGTCTTACAAGACCTTGAGAGACTACCCAATAAAAAGGTACATACTAACAATCAAGTTAAAACAGGACTGAAGCAATTGTGTGATCGAAAGAATTTAATCATTAGGCCAGCCGATAAAGGCGGTGGTATAGTCGTTCTTGATAAAGACGATTATATTAAGGAAATGGATACCATCTTGGGTGACACTGACACATATACTCCTATTCCCAACGACCCTACTACTCTCTTTAAAAGGGGTTTGACTGCCCTTGTTGAGGAAGGCTCCTCTCTAGGCATTCTTGATAAGAAAGAGAGGAGTTTTTTGATACCCGTAGTACCCAGGATTCCCACAATCTATTACCTTCCTAAGGTACATAAAAATCCCGTCCACCCCCCGGGGCGGCCGATAGTCAGCGGGATTGATTCCGTTACGGCTAGAATAGGCAAATATGTCGATTTCTACCTGCAGCCGTTGGTTAAGCTCGTGCCTTCATATTTGAAGGACACTGGCGATACCATCAGAAAATTGGAAGTAGTCACCCACCTTGATGACACGCTATTGGTAACAGCAGATGTGGCTGCACTCTACACGTGCATTCCGCACAATTTAGGTTTTGAGGCAGTCGAACACTATCTATCTCAGAGTGTTTCGATACCTCTTATACAGCGGAACTTCATCATGGATCTGCTCAGATTCGCGGCCCAGCACAACTACTTCTGGTTTCAGAACAGGTTCTACTTACAAAAGCGCGGAGTGGCGATGGGCGCTAAGTTTGCGCCCAGCCTCGCGAACTTGTTTATGGCCAAATGGGAGGAGGATGTCGTCTATGCCCTCAGGAGACCAGAATTGGTCTTCTGGGCGAGGTACATAGACGACATCCTCCTCCTATGGAGGGGTAGTCGCGAGTCGCTTGATACATTCATATCTCTGCTCAATTCCAATGACAGGGGCATCCGCCTATGCCATGAGGCCAGTTCTGTTAGTGTCAACTTTTTGGATCTTGAGATCAAAGTTGTCGATCAGAAACTACAGTTTAGTACATATTTCAAACCTACCGACCGGAATGGGTACATTCCGGTCGATAGTTGCCATCATTCCCAATGGCTCAAGTCAGTGCCTCGCAGTCAATTCCTCCGTTTACGGAGGAATTGTACTAGAGTGGAAGACTTCTCCAGACAGGCCGCTGTACTCAAACAACGTTTCTTGGAGAAGGGCTACAGGTCGGAAGATCTTAATGGGGAGATTGACCGTATTCATCAGTTAGATCGTAAGGCCCTACTAGAAACACAAACCAAAAAGACCACTGATATGAAATTCAAATGGTCCTTTTTTACCACCTTTTCCGTACAGTCTATGCAAATCAAACATATCATAAAAAAACATTGGGGAGTACTTCAGAACGATAGAGTTCTCCACTCCGCAATACCTGAAAAAGCGGGTGTCATATTCAGGGGTGCCAGATCTATACAGGGCCAGATCGCCCCTAATGTTATTGATCCCCCCAAAAAAGTTTCCTTCTTTTTTCAATGTAAGGGATACTTTCCCTGCCGTAGGTGTAATGTATGTTTACATAACATCAGCGGCAGGAGAAAGAGTGATACGTTTCAGTCTTCCACCACTTCACGCATCTACTCCATGAAATGTTTCACCACTTGTGCGACTCGCTATATTGTGTACCTTTTGACCTGTCCATGTAAAAAACAGTATATTGGACGCACAATTAGGACCTTTTCCATCCGGGTAAATGAGCACATTAACAACATTAAAAAAGGCAAAACCAACCATAGTGTTCCCCGACATTATCTAGAATGCCACCAGCGCGATCCCATTGGGACACAATTTCTGGTCATCGACCAATTCGTCCCTCATTGGAGAGGAGAGTCCCGTGTGCGGGGTGTTTCTCGCCTCGAAACCTACTGGATCTATGAGCTCCGTACCTACTCGCCATTCGGTTTGAATGTCGAGTGGGATATCAACTCTTTTATTAACACAGCTTGATTTGGTTTAATACACTTTCTTATTCACTATTGCTTCAGTCCTTAGTCATTATTTAGCTTTTTATTCATACATCTTTTCTCCGTGGCTCCAGATATGTCCATGAGATAGATTTATGAGTTTTAGGTGGATACAGTTAGTTGTCCACTCTCCATGTTGGTTTTTTCACATATTATTTGTGTCCACTTGTCCCATCCTATCTTATCATGTATTTAGAATGGGTCTTTATTATGCTAAAATTCCACACTTGGAATGGTTATCCATTCATTATGTTAAATTCACACAAGATGGCGCTAGTGTGTCATCTTTATCTTTTTTACATTCATTATGTTTGTATATTTTACATCTTATATTTTTCATTTCACCACTAGAGGTCACTGATCCAAGATTGAGGAACAAGGGGAGGAGCAGTCCTTAGGAAAACCGTGTTTCTACACGTTTAATCGTCCAGATAGAATGTTTTGTTTTCCTGTATTGAATTCTGGTCCCTTTCGAGCCCACGATCTAGCCTCTTACGCGTGACGTCATGACGCACGCGTTAGGCTTTAGCTTGGTCATGTGACCTTCACAAGTCCCAAGACGGCCCCCTCTGTTCTTCAGAGTGCTTGCCAGTCTATTGATACGCTCAGCGCCTTTGGCGCCGCCCTCCCCTTGGTCCCGAATGGTCATCTGACCTCTGGTGCGTCAGGTGACCACATGTCACGTGATCGGCGCGGGATCTTCATTGATTTGAACGCCCGCCCTGTCATTGGACTGTAGGGCACATGTGACATCACTGTCCGGTCTTATTGGACCGGCCATTTGGATAGTCGCATGTGCACATACTGGAGGACGCGAATGAGCGTGGTGCTGGCGTCGCTCCATTGGATGTTACTACCCAATGGAGTTTGACCTTGATGTTGGTCACGCCTGTTCCTGTTTGATGCTCACTAGGTGTTGTGTTATTGGTGGTTCAAGGATACCACCCATTGGCTTTTTATGGTGATTGGCCCAGAGCATGTTTTTGACCAACCATTTCCGATCTGATGGGGACTGTGGACCCCGCCCAGGGGCTCCGTCCGATCACTCATTGGCTTTCCTTTTTGGCGCCACTTTCACATGTGCTTCTGTTCAATTGTTTGGGGATGGTGTAGTCAGGTTGACACCTATCAGGGCTTCTCATCTTGCCATAATCCCATCCCATTGGCCACTCTATTCCCTGGGGGATCACATTTCCCATCATATGATCGGATCTGGTCCTATCAGACTAGGTAACTATCATGTCACATGTTAACATTCCCTGATTGGATGATAATCATGTTTAGATATCTATATATATATGTGCAGTGTGGGTGAATGGTTATATGCCCCAGTTGAAGTCTACTACAGACGAAACGCGTCGGGCCAGGACATACCTACACCCACACTGCTTTTAATTGTGATCACTTTTATCCTACCATTTGTTTTTGTAATCGGTTTTTTAATAAAAACCTACTCTATTGATCTATACTATTGGAGTCTCCTCCGATTGTTTTTTATTATTTTTTCTCTATATGGTTGGACATCCATTGGGAGAGTATTCCAAGTCCACTCTCGCTTCATCCACAAGTGAGCGTCCACCATCCGCCCACTCCACTCTCCATTCATCAAGTGGCCGTCCAGGAGTTTCCATCCCTTCTATGGGCACCCAGATTCCATGACAGCCACCCTCATCTTGACTGACCGTATCCTGTTGGCCCAGCTGTGAGGGACTCTGTACAGTTCGTCTGTCTGCTTGGGACATCGAGATTGTAGGCTACCTAGAGCCTCTTTATGCCCGTTTGACTCCCTGTTGCTGACAGGGAGTCCATCAGTTCCGGTAAGCGTACATCTTTACTCTCTCACATCCAAGTGTGTACACCTGAAGATTCGGTTTAGGACTGTTTGGGTCTCAAGTCATCCACAGTTCATCACTTTGGACTCTTGTTGTTTTATCACTACCTGATACGACAATTTTCACTTTGAATGCATCCAGGAATTAGTTCCCCAATCAATATTGAGGACTCGTTCTTGGGACTTTAATGTGTGCACTTTAAATATTATTATTTGTGCTGCCAAATTTTTTGTTCCAGGTTCACATTATTTCCTCCAGATACCATAGAGGAATATATGTCATTGGTGATTCTCATTGTGTGCACCACCACCATTGTTTGCACCTTTTTTACAGGTTCCTTTCCTATAGTTGTCACTGAGGAATAGATATCTGTCACGTTCATGTAGGTTTACACTTTACTCTTCCAATCACTATTTGAGGAGTCGAAGGGTATTACCGCCATTTACCTTCATAGCTGAATGGTGTTACTACCATTCACTTCTTAGCGCTGCACTCTTCTTCCTCCATTGTCCATTGAATACTTGTCTTATTCTAGTGCTGCTGCTATACTTCACTATGTTCTTTTGAGTTTAGCGCTGTACTTTTGTTTGGATTTGTTTTCCTTTTTTGGACACCTGCAAAAAATATATAATCACACTTCACTTTAATTTTTCACTTTATGTATATAGGTGATTAATTGTGTTGTTGTTTTTTTAGCACTGTTTATACAGGGTGATTATTTTTCAGTATTGTTTACACAGGTTAAATATTTAGTTTTTTTTCACAGACACTGATTATTAGCGCTGCTGTTTTTATTCATTTAAAATCACTTTACAATTCTTTTAGATTGTAAGCTCTAGTGAGCACGGCCCCTTCCCCCTGTATTGAATTGTATTGTAACTGTACTGTCTGCCCTCATGCTGTATAGTGCTGACAAACTTTGACGCTATATACATCCTGTGTAAAAATAATAATTATAATAATAATAATAATAATAAAAAAGAAGTAATGTGATGATGAAGGGAGGCTCCTGTTATTATAGGTAGCTAATTTTATATATAAAATTCAGTTGTGCCGATTTGTTATTAAGGGACACAGTGGTGTCATCACTTCGTGTGCTGACAAAGTTGCAAGTGCATCTGTCTCTGGTGGTAACAGAAAAATTCTCTTTCCTCTCTCACAATTTCTCTAGTCAAAGTTGCAGTTGTATTAGGGCTAGTTTACACCGGATGCAGTCCAGTGCATTTTTATTCTGCATCAAAAACACATGGACATTGTTTAACATGGATTCCAATGGCCCTAGTTTACACTAGGGCAGTGTGTTCCAGTGCAGTCAGCAAAAGTATAACATGTTGCATTTTTTCTATCTTGAACGCACGAAAGCACATCAAACTCGCTGGAACACATACTGTATGTCGTCCATTGAGATGAAGAAAAATATTAGGGAAAAAACGCACTGGAACGCAGCAAAAACACGCATGCAGAAATGCACCTGGAATGCAGAAGTTGTGGCATGAACCAGCCCTTAATATTTAGCTTGGGTCGGTCACTAGTTCTATATAGTAAAATATAGTAAATGTATATTTATAAGTTGAAACTCTATTGATATTTGCACAGGTAAAAGTTTTATTATATTATTATTATAAATGATTTATATAGCGATAACAGTTTACACATCGCTTTACAAAGTATAGGGGGGACAACACAATTACAGTACAATACAAAAGGTACAAGAGGGCCCTGCTCGTAGAGCTTACATTCTAAAGGGAGGGGGTGGTGGTACAAAAGGTAATAGCTGCAGAGAATGAATGATTTGATGGGGGTGGCTTAGGACAGTTGTTAGGTGGGTGTGGGATAGGCTTCCCTGAATAAATTCGTTTTCAGGGATCTCTTAAAGGTGGACAGGGTAGGGGCTGATCGGACATAATGGGGCAGGGAGTTCCAGAGGATAGGAGAGGCTCTGGAGAAGTCCTGAAGGCGAGCATGGGAGGAGGTAACAAGGGAGATAGAGAGCAGGAGGTCCTGGGAGGAGCGGAGGGGACGATTTGGGCGATATCTGCAGATGAGGTTGGTGATGTAGATGGGGGCGATGTTGTGGATGGCTTTGTATGTTATGGTTAGCATTTTGAATTTTACACAGTGGGGTAGGGGAAGCCAGTGAAGGGATTGGCAGAGAGGGGCGGCAGTCACGAACATTATCACGAAAAGTCATGAAAAGTTGAACATTATCTCAGTTTGTCCCTAAGGCCAGAATTTCCCAGTTCCCAGTTTTTCCCTGATTTAAAACTCACAAATGTTCAGACGAAAAAAATAAAAACAGAGGAGCAAAATTAATAAACACCATAAATATATATTTTTCTGCCACTCCCTACTATTCCGCCTTCGGAATGGGGCTATTGGTGCCTAATGGTACACATAGCTCCCACTATACTGCAGCTGGTCATCTATCAGTGGCAGCACATGGCTAGTCACAGACAGAAATTCCGACCTGAATATTACACTCCATCTTTTAACATAGAGCAGGCGGACATCTCCGAGGAGAATGCATAATATCATGAGATATTTACTGCCACCGTCACTTCTAAGCTCTCTGCTTATACACAATGTGATTATGATTAAGGGAGGGAAGGCACTGACTGCAAAGGAGGATAATGGTTTAACGCACTGATGTATAAGCACACAGAACTACATAGGATATTAAGTAAGTAGTGAATTTCCATAACAGCCGCTGCTTCTCATAGCGTTACAGAGAGCTTTGTAAGAGAATTATGAAGGCATAAATAAGCTGAGCTGCCTGAGCGTTGTTTTCTTGTTGGTGATGCACGCCGCAAAAAATAAAACCCTTCTTTCTTTTAGTGAGACCCTTTATATCAGCAAAGACTGAGTGGCCTTGGCACTACTGCTTGCAGCATCTGCAATGAAAATAGATGGATTAGGTTGTGCTCAGACTGGCTTCTCAGCAATGGAAAGTTATAAAAAATATGAGCAAATGTTGCAAAGAGGACCTGTCAGCTTCTGGCAAACATGAAATACAGAGTGTATTGTGTACAAAGATGAAGCCTAACCCTTCTCTCCACCATCCTCATGCTAAGAGAGGGACTGCAGATGCATAATGCAAATGAGGCCCAATCATTTTTTTATTTTATTAAAATAAAATGAATTAAAAAACCCAATAAAAACCAATCACTAAATTCTCATATAAGCCTTAATGGTAAAGTGACACTAAAGGATATATTTTTATTCTCCCCAAAAAAAAAACAGTAGTAAAAACAGGAAGCTGAGCCATGGTCTAGTGCCCCATGCACCTGCGTTGATGGGGAAAAATGTCCCTACATCTGGGGTGTCACTGTAAGGAAAAATGTCCCTGCGTTGGTGGTGTCACTGAAGGGAAAAATGTCCCTGCATCTGTGGTGTGACTGAAAGGGAAAAATGTCTCTGCATTTGTGGTGTGACTGTAAAGGAAAAACGTCCCTGCATTTGTGGTGTGACAGGAAGGGAAAAAATGTCCCTGCATCTGTTTTGTAACTGGAAGGAAAAAATATCCCTGCATCTGTGGTGTGCCTGGAAGGGAAAAATGTGCCTGCATCTGTGGTGTGACTGGAAGGGAAAAATGTGCCTGCATCTGTGGTGTGACTGAAAGGGATAAATGTCCCTGTATCTGCGGTGAGACAGGAAGGGAAACATGTCTCTGCATTTGTGGTGTGATGGGAAGGGAAAAATGTCCCTGCATCTGTGTTGTAACTGGAAGGAAAAAATGTCCCTGCATCTGTGTTGTAACTGGAAGAGAAAAATGAATCACATCTGTGGTGTGACTGGAAGGGAAAAATGTCCCTGCATCTGCGGTGTGACAGGAAGGGAAAAATGTCCCTGCATCTGCGGTGTGACTGGAAGGGAAAAATGCCCCTGCATCTGTGGTGTGACTGGAAGGAAAAAATGTCCCTGCATCTGTGGTGTGACTGGAAGGGAAAAATATCCATGCATCTGTGGTGTGACTGGAAGGGAAAAATATCCATGCATCTGTGGTGTGACCAGAAGGGAAAAATTTCCCTGCATCTGTGTTGTAACTGGAAGGAAAAAATGTCCTGCGCCTGTGGTGTGACTGGAAGTGAAAAATGTCCCTGCATCTGTGGTGTGACTGTAAGGGAAAAATATCCCTGCATCTGTGGTGGGATTGGAAGGGAAAAAGGTTCTTGCGTCTGTGGTGTGACCGGAAGGGAAAAATGTCCCTGCATCTGTGTTGTAACTGGAAGAAAAAATGTCCTGTGCCTGTGGTGTGACTAGAAGTGACAAATGTCCCTGCATCTGTGGTGTGACTGGAAGGAAAAAATGTCCCTGCATCTGTGGTGTGACTGTAAGGGAAAAATATCCCTGCATCTGTGGTGGGATTGGAAGGGAAAAAGGTTCTTGCGTCTGTGGTGTGACCGGAAGGGAAAAATGTCCCTGCATCTGTGTTGTAACTGGAAGGAAAAAATGTCCTGTGCCTGTGGTGTGACTGGAAGTGACAAATGTCCCTGCATCTGTGGTGTGACTGGAAGGGAAAAATGTCCCTGCATATGTGGTGTGACTGGAAGGGAAAAATGCTCTTGCGTCTGTGGTGTGATTGGAAGGGAAAAATGCTCTTGCGTCTGTGGTGTGACTGGAAGGAAAAAATGTCCCTTAATCTGTGGTGTAACTGGAAGGGAAAAATGTCCCTTAATCTGTGGTGTAACTGGAAGGGAAAAATGTCCCTGCATCTGTGGTGTGACTGGAAGGGAAAAATGTCCCTGCATATGTGGTGTGACTGGAAGGGAAAAATGCTCTTGCGTCTGTGGTGTGATTGGAAGGGAAAAATGCTCTTGCGTCTGTGGTGTGATTGGAAGGGAAAAATGCTCTTGCGTCTGTGGTGTGATTGAAAGGGAAAAATGCTCTTGCGTCTGTGGTGTGATTGGAAGGGAAAAATGCTCTTGCGTCTGTGGTGTGACTGGAAGGGAAAAATGTCCCTGCATCTGTGGTGTAACTGGAAGGGAAAAATGTCCCTGCATTTGTGGTGTGACTGGAAGGGAAAAATGTCCCTGCATATGTGGTGTGACTGGAAGGGAAAAATGTTCTTGCGTCTGTGGTGTGACTGGAAGGGAAAAATGTCCCTGCATATGTGGTGTGACTGGAAGGGAAAAATGTCCCTGCATCTGTGGTGTGACTGAAAGGGAAAAATGTCTCTGCATTTGTGGTGTGACTGTAAAGGAAAAATGTCCCTGCATTTGTGGTGTGACTGGAAGGGAAAAATGTCCCTGCATTTGTGGTGTGACAGGAAGGGAAAAAATGTCCCTGCATCTGTGTTGTAACTGGAAGGAAAAAATATCCCTGCATCTGTGGTGTGCCTGGAAGGGAAAAATGTGCCTGCATCTGTGGTGTGACTGGAAGGGAAAATGTGCCTGCATCTGTGGTGTGACTGAAAGGGATAAATGTCCCTGTATCTGCGGTGAGACAGGAAGGGAAACATGTCTCTGCATTTGTGGTGTGATGGGAAGGGAAAAATGTCCCTGCATCTGTGTTGTAACTGGAAGGGAAAAATGAATCACATCTGTGGTGTGACTGGAAGGGAAAAATGTCCCTGCATCTGCGGTGTGACAGGAAGGGAAAAATGTCCCTGCATCTGCGGTGTGACTGGAAGGGAAAAATGCCCCTGCATCTGTGGTGTGACTGGAAGGAAAAAATGTCCCTGCATCTGTGGTGTGACTGGAAGGGAAAAATATCCATGCATCTGTGGTGTGACTGGAAGGGAAAAATATCCATGCATCTGTGGTGTGACCGGAAGGGAAAAATTTCCCTGCATCTGTGTTGTAACTGGAAGGAAAAAATGTCCTGCGCCTGTGGTGTGACTGGAAGTGAAAAATGTCCCTGCATCTGTGGTGTGACTGTAAGGGAAAAATATCCCTGCATCTGTGGTGGGATTGGAAGGGAAAAAGGTTCTTGCGTCTGTGGTGTGACCGGAAGGGAAAAATGTCCCTGCATCTGTGTTGTAACTGGAAGGAAAAATGTCCTGTGCCTGTGGTGTGACTAGAAGTGACAAATGTCCCTGCATCTGTGGTGTGACTGGAAGGAAAAAATGTCCCTGCATCTGTGGTGTGACTGTAAGGGAAAAATATCCCTGCATCTGTGGTGGGATTGGAAGGGAAAAAGGTTCTTGCGTCTGTGGTGTGACCGGAAGGGAAAAATGTCCCTGCATCTGTGTTGTAACTGAAAGGAAAAAATGTCCTGTGCCTGTGGTGTGACTGGAAGTGACAAATGTCCCTGCATCTGTGGTGTGACTGGAAGGGAAAAATGTCCCTGCATATGTGGTGTGACTGGAAGGGAAAAATGCTCTTGCGTCTGTGGTGTGATTGGAAGGGAAAAATGCTCTTGCGTCTGTGGTGTGACTGGAAGGAAAAAATGTCCCTTAATCTGTGGTGTAACTGGAAGGGAAAAATGTCCCTTAATCTGTGGTGTAACTGGAAGGGAAAAATGTCCCTGCATCTGTGGTGTGACTGGAAGGGAAAAATGTCCCTGCATATGTGGTGTGACTGGAAGGGAAAAATGTCCCTGCATATGTGGTGTGACTGGAAGGGAAAAATGCTCTTGCGTCTGTGGTGTGATTGGAAGGGAAAAATGCTCTTGCGTCTGTGGTGTGATTGGAAGGGAAAAATGCTCTTGCGTCTGTGGTGTGATTGAAAGGGAAAAATGCTCTTGCGTCTGTGGTGTGATTGGAAGGGAAAAATGCTCTTGCGTCTGTGGTGTGACTGGAAGGGAAAAATGTCCCTGCATCTGTGGTGTAACTGGAAGGGAAAAATGTCCCTGCATTTGTGGTGTGACTGGAAGGGAAAAATGTCCCTGCATATGTGGTGTGACTGGAAGGGAAAAATGTTCTTGCGTCTGTGGTGTGACTGGAAGGGAAAAATGTCCCTGCATATGTGGTGTGACTGGAAGGGAAAAATGTCCCTGCATCTGTGTTGTGACGGGAAGGGAAAAATGTCCCTGCATCTGTGGTGTGACTGAAAGGGAAAAATGTCCCTGAATCAAAGTTTGAATGAAGTAGCTTCACTCATAGCAACCAACCCAACATGCCTTACTTGTACTGGCCCAGGGGCCAAATTTCCCCCAGGCCGATTCTCTCCTGCTTCAGACAAAGCTTTACAGGACACATAAAGAAGGGAGTAAATAATATTTTATTAGGTATACTTTATAACTTTTACAATATTACTTTAAATGTATTTCTCATTCTTGGATGAAGTGTCTCTTGTTAGACGTCATCGTGTTCTGTGAAACCTCTGTGCTGAGGATATGTCTGTTTCTGTGCAATTAATTTCTGAAGGAACTGTGCTCATGGTGACCATAAAATTCGATTAATGGCTACAAGTAATTAAAAAAATAAAACAACAAGAACAATTTTTCGGTTAATTAAGCTTGCTATTTTTGTAATATAGATTAAATAATTCCAATCCACACGCAGAGATTTCTCATTCTGAACCCTACAGCTTGCTTGCTGTTAAATTTAAAAGAAATAAAACAACAGAGTTTAAAATCACATTCTGATAATGACTTTATATTATATAACAGTCACAAGTGAAGTTAAGCATCTGTTTCCAGCCAGAGTCTCATGCCTCTGGAACAAGAAGACACGGCCAGCCACTCTTTGTGTTGTTATGGGGGAAGATATCGATTGAACAGGTATTCAATGCTTTCTGTTCCATTGGAGATAAACTATATTGCCAAATGTATGTGGACACCCCTCCAAATGATTTAATTCATCTGTATCTAGTGAAGGGTACTGCTAATGCTACAGCAGTCAAGGATATTTTTGACAATTATGCCCTTGCAACTTTGTAGCAACATTTTATGGAAGGCCACTTCTGCCCCATCATGACTCTGTCCCTGTCTACAAAGCCAGCTTTTTAACCACTTCCCGCCTGTAGTATTGACAAATGACTAGCGGGCGGTGGCTCTCTCATATGACATCTTCCCACTCTCCCTGGGACACAGCGTTTCACCGATCCTGGTAAAGAGCCGATGGTGAGGCTCTTTACCCATGTGATCAGCTGTGTCCAATCTTAGCTGGTTGCATGTTGTGATGGACCCCCGTACTCAAGAAGAGTATGTCGCTGTATAAGCTTCCCTTGTCCGGTACCAGCACAATCCAGGATCCCTTAGCCCTTCCAGTCACTTGTCGGGGCATCAGTGTAGGCTGGTAAGAAGCATAAGACTGTTTATTCAAACACAGGTACAAAGAGATAAACACTCAGGGGACAATTCCCCCCCCCCCTTCTTTGCATACTGAACTTCATTCAGTAACAAGAGACACACAGACAGCATTTAGGAAGGGCTGCAGGAATAATCCCCCCTCCCCTCTAACAGCTAATCCACATATATACATATACCGTACATCCCATAATAGGTTGCTCCCAAGGCAGACAGAAACAATACAACAATGGCATACAGCCACTTAACAATAAACACATAGCAACCCCCACCACACCTCAAACTATCTAGCAATGGTCTATGAGACTATGAGACTCCTGCAATATTCTAGCAGTCCGAAAGTTGGAATTATTTATCTTCATATATTTCCTGAGGGGTATTGTTCACAAATATTACTGTCCCGAGTGAAAGAACCCCTTCATTCTTTCAACACAAACCACAAATATAGAACCCAGGATAACGGGTAAAATGAAATGCTGGGTCTGGTTGTACTGGGAGTCTGGTTAGGACAGACCAGACTGGGCTTCTCCGTCACCCTGTGCCCCTAATAGACACAGGGTAAATTACATATAAGTGGGCCCAGGGGAGCTGGGAAATGGATTTCCAGAGCTCTCTAAGGCTGGATTCACACCTATGCATTTTTAGTGCTTTTGTCAGAGAACTCACGCTTTCCATGCCCGTCCTCGTCCAGTAGGAGTGAATCCCCACTCTACGAACGCTAATACCCATGCGCAGCCTTCCCAACGGAACCGAACGTGCGGGCGTACCCGCGTACCAACGCTGACCTGTGCGCGCCCTCGTTTGTCAATACGAACGAGGGCACGCACTCCCACGTCAGCACGAACGTGTGTGCGTAATCACGCACGGACCCGCACCTCCACCAATCCCAGCACAAGGCGCCCTATATAAACAGGGCCTTCACATGGTGTCAGTGCTGGATCGTCTTCAGTCTTATCTCCTGAATACCTGCCTGAAGTTCCTGCCTACCTTGGTCCTGATTCACCTGGTTTTCCTGTTACCCTTCCTGGATTGACCCCGCTTACTGACTGCTTCCTTTGGTTTGACCTCAGCTTGGATCCCTGAACTACGGCTCTGCTCTCTGATTCGGTACCTTATCCCCTGCCTGTTGCCAACCTATTGCCTGCCTTGACCACGAACTTGCCTTCTGCCTTGTACCTTGTTTGCCAGCCAGTTGCCGACCTACTTGCCTGCTTTTTGACCACGAACTTGCCCTCTGCCTTGTACCTTGTTTGCCAGCCAGTTGCCGACCTGTTTCCTGTCTTGACCTCACGGTGCCTACATCCATCTGTTCGGCTGTTGCTGCACACAGCCTTGGATACCAACGTGAACACCAGCTCTTCAGAGGAACCAGTACTTCCAAGTACCAGTCTACCAGCCGCAGGCACTTGCACCCTTTCGTGCCCCAGCACTCCCTGTTCCCACCACCAGGGGTGTTTGGACCGGAACCGTGCACGAGGCCATCCCCAGCATCCGGACTCCGCTGTAAGGTACGTGATAGTACGATCCAGCCAGAATGGAGTCCGAAGGGGGTGCCTCGCCTTTGGAAGCTCTGTGCCAACAGATGTCGGCCCTTATCCAGGTAGTCCAGGGCCTGCGAGATGACTATCTTCAACTAGAACAGAGAGTGGAATCCATGACCCCAGGCTCTGCAACTCATCAGACCTCCCTTGCCCTTCAAGTCTCCAGCCTGGGCCAGACAGTTTCCGAGTTGCAGCAAGAAGTCCGCTCGCTTAAAGACACAGTACGCCCAACCCTGGAACCTGTATGTCCGGAACCTTTCGTGGTGATGCCTGAGAAGTTTAATGGGAATCGTGCATCATTCTTGAACTTTAGGATGGATTGCGAGCTGTTGTTTGCTCTTAAGCCTAGGACCTATGCCTCTGACTTTATAAAGGTTCGCGCATCCATCAATCTGCTCACTGGGCTAATCAAGACATGGGCTTTTCAGCTATTACGGGAGAAGAGTACAGTCTTGGACAGCTGGGAAACTTTCATGTCTGCTCTGGACTCTTATATTCCAGTTTCTAAGAAAACCAGTGTTCCCAAGTCTGCTCCTAGTACACGTGGCCTACGGGTACCCAGGGACAGGAATACCCTGTACAGATATGAATCCGAGCCATCCCAGTCTGTGCCAAGTTATGAAGCTCTAAGCCCTCAAAGCCTAGATGCTCCTGAGGTTTTAACCACTCCTACCCTGGATGATGTGGAACCCATGGAGATCGGGGTCATCTGGCCCAAGCTATCTCAAGGTGAAAGAGAGCGGAGAAGAGACTGCGGTCTTTGTTTCTACTGTGGGGGGAGAGGGCACCTTATCTCTCTCTGCCCAATTCGCCCACCTCGGCCAAGGGTTCTCCAAGTGGGTACTATTAGGATCCTTCCTGCTATCCATGAATCTCTGCCTGCTATCCAGCTTGAAGTTCCCGTGTGCCCGCTTGAAGTTCCTGTTCCCGTGTGCCCACTTGAAATTCCTGTTCCCGTGCCCCCGCTCGAAGTTCCTGTGTCCCCGCTCGAAGTTCCTGTGTCCCCGCTCGAAGTTCCTGTGTCCCCAGTTCATGTTCCTGTGTCCCCTCTTGAAGTTCATGTTCCTGCGTCCCCTCTTGAAGTTCATGTTCCTGTGTCCCCACTTGAAGTTTCTGTGCCCCCGCTTGAAGTTCTGTCTCCTGACTGCACGTATGCCTCAAATGGGACCATGGTCCGTAAGCAGGATCTGGAGTTTTTTGAAAGAGCTTTACTAGCGACAAAAGTTTCCCCAGCAAAGACAAAGAAAGAGCCCAAAGGGATTAAGGAGAAGTTCTATGGCACTCTTATTGGCTCTTGTGGTATGGATGTTTTTGACGAACTGTCTGTTCGCTCTCGGGGGGCATACTTAAGGGGGGGGAACTGTCACGGTTCCTACCGTACCAAGCAGATGGGCAGGCGAGGTCGCATCCCAGGTGGCCTATGAACTTGAACTCCCCGCCTCATACAGGCTTTTCACCGTTCCAGCTCCCAGGGTTCGCTTCAAAGAGGCATCCGGAGGCTGCCCCTAAGGAGGGGGCAATGTCAGAGAACCCACGCTTTCCATGCCCGTCCTCGTCCAGTAGGAGTGAATCCCCACTCTACGAACGCTAATACCCATGCGCAGCCTTCCCAACGGAACCGAACGTGCGGGCGTACCCGCGTACCAACGCTGACCTGTGCGCGCCCTCGTTTGTCAATACGAACGAGGGCACGCACTCCCACGTCAGCACGAACGTGTGTGCGTAATCACGCACGGACCCGCACCTCCACCAATCCCAGCACAAGGCGCCCTATATAAACAGGGCCTTCACATGGTGTCAGTGCTGGATCGTCTTCAGTCTTATCTCCTGAATACCTGCCTGAAGTTCCTGCCTACCTTGGTCCTGATTCACCTGGTTTTCCTGTTACCCTTCCTGGATTGACCCCGCTTACTGACTGCTTCCTTTGGTTTGACCTCAGCTTGGATCCCTGAACTACGGCTCTGCTCTCTGATTCGGTACCTTATCCCCTGCCTGTTGCCAACCTATTGCCTGCCTTGACCACGAACTTGCCTTCTGCCTTGTACCTTGTTTGCCAGCCAGTTGCCGACCTACTTGCCTGCTTTTTGACCACGAACTTGCCCTCTGCCTTGTACCTTGTTTGCCAGCCAGTTGCCGACCTGTTTCCTGTCTTGACCTCACGGTGCCTACATCCATCTGTTCGGCTGTTGCTGCACACAGCCTTGGATACCAACGTGAACACCAGCTCTTCAGAGGAACCAGTACTTCCAAGTACCAGTCTACCAGCCGCAGGCACTTGCACCCTTTCGTGCCCCAGCACTCCCTGTTCCCACCACCAGGGGTGTTTGGACCGGAACCGTGCACGAGGCCATCCCCAGCATCCGGACTCCGCTGTAAGGTACGTGATAGCTTTTTGCATTTTGGAGATTTGCATGACAGAATGTG
Organism: Lithobates sylvaticus; assembly: GCA_028564925.1. Classification (NCBI taxonomy): domain Eukaryota; kingdom Metazoa; phylum Chordata; class Amphibia; order Anura; family Ranidae; genus Lithobates; species Lithobates sylvaticus. The sequence goes on along the minus strand of CM053029.1, from coordinate 146,411,770 downwards.
TTCAATAGGAAACCATGTTAAATGGACTGTAGTGCAAATCTGAAAAATGCAAAAAGCACTAAAAATGCATAGGTGTGAATCCAGCCTAAGGTAATGTCATGGTTATGCAGTAGTGTTTGTCTGTCAGCTTACCTCTCCATGTGTTCAGATTAATAGGCCAGACACTTTCACCTGGCTGCTTAAATAATCTCTCCTCAAGGCGTGGCTCCACTAGTCAGACAAGCCAAAACGTCAGGGAGCCAGAGATGAGCGTAGTAGAACAGCAAGCATGATCTGGAGCCAGAAGGAATGTCAGCCAAACAGGAACACAGAAGAGCGTCTCTAAAGATGTGACCAAGGCGAAGGCAGAGATCATCTGGACTGGACGGCTTAAGTAGGCAGGACTGACGAGCAGGATATCATCAACAGGTGTGTCATTGTGGAGAGATAGGAGCTGGCAATTAGCCGACATCTGAGTGGCCAGCTTTGAGAAGGAAGGGCTGAGCCCAGCCCTGACACATTCATATCCATTCCTATGAGGCCCCGGCCCCTTACCATGTGATCAGCTGTCAGCCAATGACAGCTGATCACATGATGTAAACAAAGGCTCGGTAATCGTTTTTTTCTCTTCACGCTGATAGCGTGAGGAGAGATAAAACCCGATCACCGGCTTATCTGCAAGGGACATCGGTCCCAAAGAGGCAGAGGCAATTATGCCTCATCTGTGCCCACTAGTACCCCCTGCCAGTGCCACCTGCCATTGCCACCTGCCAGTGCCCACAGTGCCCACCAGTGCCACCTATCAATGCCCATGAGTGCCACTTATCAATGCAAACAAGTGCCACCTATCAATGCCTAGCAGTGGTGCCAATCAGTGCCACCTAGCAGTGCTGCCTATCAGTGTAACCCATCAGTGCCCATCACTGCCACCCATCAGTGCCCATCGCTGCCACCTTTTGGTGCCCATCAGTGCCGCCTCATCAGCGTACATCAATGAAGGAGAAAAATTACCTGTTTGCAAAATTTTATAACATCACCTCATTTTGGGGGGTGATTTTAATATGGTCATGGATACGGAGAAGGATAGACTTTGATGTGCTAAACCACAGTCTCACGCCTTAAGAGACTGGGCAGCTGCTTATAACTTAATTGATATATGGCGATGGAAACACCCGGATAGGAGGGAATTTTCATGCTCATCAGAGTCTTATAAATTTCTGTCCCGACTTCATATGTTTTTCCTATCTTGAGATGCTTTACAGAAAGTGTCTTATTTGCCAAGGGCACTTTATGATTATTCTCCCTTGGAGCTTAAAATTCGAGTGTCTAGGCCTCCAGGTGGCCAGGTTTGGCGGATGAGTCCTTATTGGATGGTGGAGCCGTTGGTCCTATACACTTGTGCGGATGCTATAACCAAATATTGACAGGAGAATGCCCGGGAAGTGCCAGCGCTAATTACATGGGATGCTTTCAAAGCGGTACTAAGAGGAGCTTATATGAAAGGAGTTTCAGACCTTAAGAAAGCTAATGGGGAATGGGAGCTTACTCATGGCTTCCGAACTGAAGGAGGCTGAGGAGTATTATGTCAGGGATCCCTCCCCATTTTTTTACCAATTGTTACAAGATGCCCAAAGGGCTTATGAGCTGGTGCTGGTGTTAAGGACTCAAAAGCGCTTACTGTATCAGCGTCAGAGGGTTTTTGACATAGGGGACAAAAATGGGAGGCTTCTTGCCTTCTTAGCTAAAACTATACCTGGTCCCATCACTATTTCTAGCATCTATGATAGTTCAGCCAATCTCCACACCTCCCAGGATCGTATTCGAAATTTTATTCGGACCTCTATAAATCCCAAGCTCACTATTCTCCCCCGGAACTATATGAATATGTAGACTCTATAACCTTCCCTACCTTGTCAGATGAACAACAACTATCGCCTATTTCCATTGAAGAGATATTGGGGTTTCTAGCTACAAGTGGCCCAGAGATATGTGGCCCCAAAGTCGGGTCGAAAAATGTCATTCTCTGCTGCAGAAAAGTGCTTGACATTTTGCGACCCGACTTTGGGGCCCCGTATCTCGGGGCCACTTATAGCTACAAATATGGTATGCAAACACAGTAGAACTAGCACTACAACCTCTCCAAATTTGGTGTTTCTATCACCAAGTAACCCCGAGATACGTGGACCCAAAGTCGGGTCACAAAATATTTTCGAATTCGGTTGAAATAGTTTCAAATGCGGTTGAAATCATTTCAAATGCAGTTGAAAAAATTTCAAACGCAGTTGAAAAAATTTCAAATCTGGGGGTCACTTGGTGCTAGGAACCCCATAACTTGTGGCAGGTGACATGGCAAGTGGACTATCCACAACTTGGTCACGTGGCCGGTCATGTGGCACTCGTGGCCGGTCATGTGGCACGCGTGGCCGTCACGTGGCACTCGTGGCAGGTGTCGTGCCATTCGTGGTAGGTGTCGTAGCACTTGTGGCAAGTGAATAATACAAAACTTGTGGCAGGTGATGTGGCAAGTGGACAATGACATACAGCATATGTACTTGCCTTGCGATCGACATCCGTGTTAGACGTGCAAAAAGAAAAAAATTGTTTTGTTTCGTTTTAATTCGTTAATTAATTCATTTTGTTTAGTTAGATTCGTTAAATTCGTTTTCGGATTTTGTTTCGTTTTTGACCGAATTCGAAAAATCAGTCGCATTTGAAATTATTTCAACCGGATTTGAAAATATTTCAACCGGATTTAAAAATATTTCAACCGAATTTAAAAATATTTCTACTGGATTTGAAATTATTTCAACTGCATTAGAAACTATTTCAACCAGATTTGAAACAGTTTCTAATGCAGTTGAAATAGTTTCTAATGCAGTTGAAATATTTTCAAATCTGGTTGAAATAGTTTCTAATGCAGTTGAAATAGTTTCTAATGCAGATGAAATATTTTCAAATCTGGTTGAAATAGTTTCTAATGCAGTTGAAATATTTTCATATCTGGTTGAAATACTTTCTAATGCAGTTGAAATAGTTTCTAATGCAGTTGAAATAATTTCAACCGACTTCGAAAATATTTTGCGACCCGACTTTGGGTCCACGTATCTCGGGGTTACTTGGAGAGGTTATAGTGCTAGTTCTACTGTGTTTGCATACCAAATTTCTGGTTTCTAGCTATAAGTGGCACCGAGATACGTGGCCTCAAAGTCGGGTCACAAAATGTAATTCTCTGCTGTAGAAAAGTACTTGACATATGCCCCATATCTGGGGGTCACTTGGTGCTAGGAACCCCATAACTTGTGGCAGGTGACATGGCAAGTGGACAATCCACAACTTGGTCACGTGGCAGGTCACGTGGCACTTGTGGTCGGTGACGTGGCACTCATGGCAGGTGTCTTGGCACTTGTGGCAGGTGTTGTGGCAAGTGGACAATGACATACAGCATATGTACTTGCCTTGGGATCGACATCCGTGACAGCCTTTTCTCATCTTTTTTTTTATGTGACAGATGTATATAAGTAAATAACCATCTTCCAAAATGTATAATTCAAATAGAAAAGATTAGAACAGAATAGAAAAAAATATATAATTTAATAGCAGATCTCCTGTAGACTATTAACAGCCATTTCACTTCTTTTTTTTTGCAGATCTTCTGCAGACTGTTAGAATCAATTTCATTTTTTTTTTCAAAGTCGGGTCGCAAAATATTTTCGAATCCGCTTGAAATAGTATCAACATGTTTTGAAATTATTTCAACATGATTTGAAATTATTTCAACTGCATTTGAAATTTTTTCAACTGCATTTGAAATTTTTTTCAACTGCATTTGAAATTTTTTCAACTGCATTTGAAATTTTTTCAACTGCATTTGAAATTATTTCAACCGAATTCTAAAATATTTTGCGACCCGACTTTGGGTCCACGTATCTCGGGGTTACTTGGTGATAGAAATAGTTTCTAATGCAGATGAAATATTTTCAAATCTGGTTGAAATAGTTTCTAATGCAGTTGAAATAGTTTCTAATGCAGATGAAATATTTTCAAATCTGGTTGAAATAGTTTCTAATGCAGTTGAAATATTTTCAAATCTGGTTGAAATAGTTTCTAATGCAGTTGAAATATTTTCAAATCTGGTTGAAATAGTTTCTAATGCCGTTGAAATAGTTTCAACCAGATTTGAAAATATTTCAACTGCATTTGAAATTATTTCAACCGAATTCGAAAATATTTTGCGACCCGACTTTGGGTCCACGTATCTCGGGGTCACTTGGTGATATAAACCCCAAATTTGGAGAGGTTGTAGTGCTAGTTCTACTGTGTTTGCATACCAAATTTGGTTTTTCGAATCGAAAAATCGCGGACGAAATTCGAAATATCTCAGGGTCACTTAGTGATAGAAACCCCTAGTTCTACTGTGTTTGCATACCAAATTTGGGGTTTCTAGCTATAAGTGGCCCCGAGATATGTGGCCCCAAAAGTCGGGTCACAAAATGTAAAGCACTTTTCTGCAGCAGAGAATGACATTTTTCGACCCGATTTTGGGGCCACATATCTCGGGGCCACTTGTAGCTAGAAACCCCAAATTTGGTATGCAAACACAGTAGAACTAGGGGTTTCTATCACTAAGTGACCCTGAGATATTTCGAATTTCGTCCGTGATTTTTCGATTCGAAAAAAATTCGGATTCGGTTAAATTCGTTAGTATTGTAATTCGGTAATTCGGATGCATCCGAATGTCCGAATAATGAAAAATTCGTCCGAATTTCGATTCGGAACATAACGAAATGCACATGTCTAAGGAGCGGTACTAGACAGGGGTGCCCTCTATCGCCACTGCTATTCTCGCTGGTGATAGAACCCCTTTGCGGTCCTGATAAGATCGTAGGTCTGACGATTGGGAGTCTGTAAGAGAAGGTATCCCTTTATGCGGATGATATGTTGATATACCTGGCAGACCCTCAGTCATCATTACCGCCTTGCTGAAGATTATCCAAGAATTTGGCAGATTCTCCGGTTTCCAGGTTAACTGGGACAAATCACTTTTATTTATGTTGAATCAATCAGCCCCGATTACGGTACCTCTATCATGTCCTTTGCAAATAGTCCAAAACTTTCAATACTTAGGTTGTTGTATCATAATGCCTATCTGTTCATATATTAAATTTATTTGAATTGGATCCCCTCATCTGTAAATTGTGGAATACACTAAAGACCTGGGGCAATCCATGTTTAAGGGAGTTTTTCCGTAGAACGGACGGCGGGTTTTGGTTCAAACGTGGGGTGAAACTGATCTCACATCTATTTCTAGATAATACCTTTCGATCCTTGAAGATTTTCATAGAGACTTTGGTCTCTCTTCCACAGCTTACTTTCATTATATGCAGATACGCCATATTGCTGCGGCACAGTTTGAACTCCGTAATATAGATATCCAACCTTCCCCTTTAGAACGCCTATTGACTGATCCATCTCACACAACTGGTGTATACATACTACAGGTCTCTCCTTCATTCCACAACTATTAGGACTCCAATCACAGAGAACAGATGGCGCTCTGATATACCAGAGTTGACGGAGGATATTTGGCAGGAGGTTCTTCCTTTCGAGGTATCTTCTGTTATTTCTTCTTGAGATAAAGTTATAGAAACTAAGCTATTGTATAGGGCCGACTATACTCCCTTTTTACTTCATCGTTTGCATAGACTACCCTCCTCAATTTGTGCTTAGATGTCATACGGCTGATGGCACATTCTTATATATGATGTGGGAATGTCCACCAATTAGGAAATTTTGGTCAGAGGTCACTGCTTTTATTAGTTCGCTAACCCAAATACCTAATATTTGTAATCCTTTGAGATGTCTACTGGGATATATAGATGATGAAGGGTTATCTCAAAATGTACAAATCCTTTTATGCATAGTCTTATTTTATGCAAAGAAAACCATAACTATGCACTGGGAGTCCCAGTCTTCACCTACAATAACTTTTTGGCTTACCATTATTAACCAAGCACTCCCACTGTACAAATTGACATATGAAGCTAGAGGACGCCCACACAAATTCGCAAAAATCTGGGATTTATGGGTCAAGTCGGAGCGTACTATACCACATATCTCTTAAATCAAAGGATAGGGATGTAAATACACTTTCCTGTGATTTTTCCTTTGATACCAAATATTAGGAATCCACATGTTTGTTTTTTACTTCTTCAATTTAAAATATGGATGTAAAACTGACTGAAACATTGAAATGTATGTGTAGACTGGACTTTTTATAGATGCAACTTATTGATGATTGAGCTCTGTTGACTCCAACCTTAGTGTATGTGTATATGCAGTGATGTAACTAACGGAATTAAAGTAAAGGGCTTTACTAAACGCCATTACTTTAGAGGGTAACGAGTAATCTAACTGATTACTCTTCCCCTCGTGGTAACGCCATTCCCATTACTTGGGCGGCGTTACCGCAATTACCCGCCGCGCTCGCGGATCGCTCCGTGGCCTCGGCCTTTGGAAAGGCCGCGGCTTGGGCCTAGCTCCGGAGTGGCGGCCATCTTGGTGCACCCGTCGGCCGCAGCTTCGGCCTAGCTCCGGAGCGGCGGCCATCTTGGTGCACCCGTCGGCCGTTTACAATGTGATTGCTCCGTCAAATGACAGAGCGATCACTTGTAAACAAACCGGCGTCAAGATGACGCCGGTTCCTCTCTCCTCTCTGTGTACAGATCTGTACAGTGGAGGGGAGAGATCGGATGGCAGCACTGCAATACTCTGCAATACCCTGCCAATACTCTGCAATACCCAGCCAATACCCTGCCAATACTCTGCAATACCCTGCCAATACTCTGCAATACCCTGCCAATACTCTGCAACACCCTGCCAATACTCTGCAACACCCTGACAATACTCTGCAACACCCTGACAATACTCTGCAACACCCTGACAATACTCTGCAATACCCTGACAATACTCTGCAATACCCAGCCATACTCTGCCATACTCTGCCATACCCAGCCATACTCTGCCATACTAAGCCATACTCTGCCATACTCTGCAATACTCGGTAATACCCAGCCATACTCTGCCATACTCTGCAATACTCTGTAATACCCAGCCATACTCTGCAATACTCGGTAATACCAGCCATACTCTGCAATACTCTGCAATACTTGGTAATACCAAGCCATATTCTGCAATACTCGGTAATACCCAGCCATACTTGGCGATACCCAGCCGTACCCAGTCATGCTCAGCCGTACCCAGCCATACTCAGCCAATATTACAGTGGGGGAGATTGTGGATATTACAGTGGGGGCTATATGGTGGTGGAATTTTCACAGGTTTTTGCAAATTCAATTATTATTTGCTGATTCGAAAAATGATCCGATCCGTGACTCTGATCCGAGGAACGATCCGATCCCTGAGATTGGGGGGGACAGATGTACAGAGGGGGGAACGGATATATGTGTGTGGGGGGGGGGGGACAGATGTGTAGTGGGGTACAGAGGGGAAACAGATATATGTGTTGGGGGGAACAGATGTGCAGGGGGGTACAGAGGGGAAATAGACGTGCAGGGGGGAACGCGCCCCTTGCTTACAGTAATACTAGACCCGCCCCTTAGAATATTAAAAAAGTCACAGTTACTTTGCTGAGTAACTAATTACTTTTCCAATGTAGTAACTGAGTTACTAACGCAATTACTTTTTTGGGAGAAGTAATTTGTAACTTAACTAATTACTTTTTTAAAGTAAGATGACCAACACTGTGTATATGTGTATGTGTTGTTGTGTACAATAAAAAAAAAAATTACACCTTTAAAAAAAAGGAATAATGGGGTGTCTCAGCCAATGGGCAGGGATTTTCTTGGGTCCCTTGGCCTGCTGGGAGAACCTATTTATTTGGGTGGAGTCAGGTAATCAGGGTTCTGTGCCACCTGGATGGCTGTTTGGGTGGACATGTGTTGTATTGCCCCAGGCTGCTAGGCCAGAAACTTAAGGCCTATCCTGGGGACTTCTGGCTGCTAGGCTATCTGAGAGCCTATCTAGAAGCAGTGCAGGGTTGGGACTGCGGGGTTGTAGCCCAACTAAAAGTGACGGTTCCGTCGGCCGTGGAACCCATCATGGTCGGAGGTAGAAGGGAAGCTGTCAGCACAAAGGGACCATCCACCTTGCTACCGGAGACCACAGTGAGTGAGCTGAGGCCAGTAACAGAGCAGACTTCTCGACCAACCAGGGACAGTGAAGAAGTGGGAAAGCATCAGCAAGTGCCAAGTCAGGAACCCAGCGGGACAGCAGAGGTGATGCTTGTGGAGTGCCAAGCCAGGGACCTAACGTGTCAGCAGGGGTGAAGCTTGAGGAATATCTATGAGTACCAAGCCAGGGACCCAGCAGTGAAGCGGGGGTGACGCTTGAGGAAGATACTGAGTTCTACAGTGAAAGAGCTCAGGGGATCCAGTGACTATTGGGTCTGAAGTCTAGTGAGAGAGACTGGGAGCTTGTTAAGTGAAGACTAGGGTTGACCGAACCCGAACTGTAACTTTTGGGTTTTTGGTATCCTGACCCGAACAATTTACTGTATGTTCGGGTTCGAGTTTGGTGTTCGGCAATGTAATGGCGCATTTTAAAAAGCTGCAGGGCAGCCAATCAACATTTGTTTAACTCGTGTGCCTTAGAAGCCATCACAGCAATGCCTACTAATTGCATGGCTGTGATTGGCCAGTGCAGCATGTGACCCAGCCTCTATATAAGCTAGAGGCACATAGCACAGCACGTCACTCTGCTTTAGATAGTGTAGGGAAAGGTTGCTGCTGCTTTGAGGGAGAGAATTAGATAGGAGTCCTGATTCAGAAATCAAATTACTCAGCAATCTACCTTGATTTTGTTGTGTGGGTGCAGTGCACAATCTTTTTACCCTGCCCTGAGCTCAGTGCCAGAGAAAAGATAACTTTTATCCATCTGTTAGTTAGGTTGGCGTCGGCGGGCATTTTATGCAAGCTCAGTGTGCCAGCACTGCATATGTTACTGTGAGATACACCCTTTAGATACTGTTGTTCTATTCTGCTATTCTAAAAACACCCATTTAGGGCAAAAAATATATATTTGGTGCATTTCCTGCATATCTGTATTTAGTGAGATACACACTTTAGATACTGTTGTTTTATTCTGCTATTCAAAGAAAATTTTTTTTAGGGCAAAATAAACTTTTGCCAATGTTTTCTGCATATCTGTACGTGTGAGATACACCCTTTAGATACTGTTGCTCTATTCTGCTATTCTAAAAACACCCATTTAGGGCAAAAGAAAATATTTTGCAGTGTTTCCTGCATATCTGTACGTGTGAGATACACACTTTAGATCAGGGGTCTCAAACTGGTGGCCCTCCAGCTGTTGCGGAACTACAATTCCCATGGGGCATTGCAAGGCTGACAGTTACAGGCATGGCAGAGGCATGATGGGACTTGTAGTTCCGCAACATCTGGAGGGCCGCTAGTTTGAGACCCCTGCTTTAGATACTGTTGTTTTATTCTGCTATTCCAAAAAAAATTATTTAGGGCAAAAATAATTTTTTTGGTGCGTTTTCTGCATATCTGTACCTGTGAGATACACCCTTTAGATACTGTTGTTCTATTCTGCTATTCCAAAAAAACACATTTAGGGGAAAAATCCTAAATTGCGGCCTAGTCTGTATCTGTACGTGTGAGGCACACCCTTTAGATACTGTTGCTCTATTCTGGTATTAAAAAAAAAAACATTTAGGGGAAAAATCCTAAATTGCGGCCTAGTCTGTATCTGTACGTGTGAGGTACACCCTTGCTCTATTCTGGTATTAAAAAAAAACACATTTAGGGCAAAAAAAATGTATTTGCAGCGTGTCCTGCATATCTGTACGTGTGAGATACACACTTTAGATACTGTTGCTCTATTTTGCTATTCAAAAAAACGCATTTAGGTGAAAAATCTTAAATTGCGGCCTAGTCTGTATCTGTACGTGTGAGATACACCCTTTAGATACTATTGTTCTATTCTGCTATTCTAAAAACACCCATTTAGGGCAAAAAAAAAAATATTTTGCAGCATTTGCTGCATATCTGTACATGTAAGATACATCCTTTAGATACTGTTGTTCTATTTTGCTATTCAAAAAACACCCATTTAGGTAGGGTGACCAGACATCCCCGGTTTCCGGGCACAGTCCCCGGATCAAGGACACTGTCCCCGAACCAAGTCTGTCCCCGGTTTTGTCCCCGGATTGGATTTGAACAGGGGCTGGGGCAATTTCAAAGACAGTCAGTGCAGAATTAAAAGAAAAAATCTGAATTACACCCCCCCCATCTGCCGCTCCTACTAGCTTATGGGGTGGGGTGTATTTGTTTCATTTTCTGTGCCCCTTTCTGGTGATCATGTGCTGGTCGGAGTGGAGAGAATATTTCTTCAGTTTCAGGTGCATGCCCGTTCCGCTCCTGCTCGCATGTTCTTCTGCCTTGGCTCAAGTCCCGGCCAGCCACCTGCCCATCTCCTTGCCTTCCCTGGTGGAGTGATCTTCCTCCGGTCCCCACCCAGTAGTAGCCAGGGCCCGGAGAGTAAGACTTGACAGGCTGTGAGGTGGGCAGCGGTGGCGACGGGCAGAGAGTTGCTAATTGCCGCCATTACTAGTAAAAAAAAATATTTCATTTTAAAAAATCTGGTCACCTTAATTTAGGGCAAGATCCTAAATTTGAGAAATATGAGGAGAACGTCAAATAAGGGATGTGGCCTCGATCGTGGTGCTGCTGGTGGAGCTCCTGTTGCAGGGAGAGAACGTGGTCGATCTGTGCCAGCTACACGCACAAGTGAAACACCTTCCTCAGGTGCGAGTAGGCGACAGAGCCTGCAGCGGTATTTGGTCGGGCCTAATGTGGCTCTACGAATGTTGAGGCCAGGACAAGTACAGGCGATAGTAGATTGGGTTGCTGACAGTGCCTCCAGTTCCTTCACATTGTCTCCCACCCAGTCTCCTGCTGAAAGATCAGAGTTGGCACCTGCAGCCGATCAGTCTTTCACCTCACCCCCTTGCAAATCAGCCAAGCAGTCTGAGCCCCAAATCATGCAGCAGTCTCTTCTGCGTTTTGATGACTCTGTTAGCAGGGTTTCCCAGGACCATCCACCTAGCCCTGCCCCAGAAGTGGAAGAGATTGAGTGCACCGATGCCCAACCACTTATGTTTCAAGATGAGTACATGGGAGGACCATTGCAGCACGTCTCGGATGATGAAGATACACAGGTGCCAACTGCTGCTGCTTTCACAATTGCTCACAGTTACTCTTGGTGGGTGCAGGAATGGGCCCTGCTGTGAGTTATTAGATCAAGATTTGTAATTGCATGCACCTGTTGAACAGGGCAGAAAAATTGGGCCTTTGGTGGTGGTGGTGGTGGTGGACGGTGTTGCCACAAGACTGTAAGCCCTCACAGTTACTCTTGGTGGGTGCAGGAATGGGCCCTGCTGTGAGTTATTAGATCAAGATTTGTAATTGCATGCACCTGTTGAACAGGGCAGAAAAATTGGGCCTTTGGTGGTGGTGGTGGTGGTGGTGGTGGACGGTGTTGCCACAAGACTGTAAGCCCTCACAGTTACTCTTGGTGGGTGCAGGAATGGGCCCTGCTGTGAGTTATTAGATCAAGATTTGTAATTGCATGCACCTGTTGAACAGGGCAGAAAAATTGGGCCTTTGGTGGTGGTGGTGGTGGACGGTGTTGCCACAAGACTGTAAGCCCTCACAGTTACTCTTGGTGGGTGCAGGAATGGGCCCTGCTGTGAGTTATTAGATCAAGATTTGTAATTGTATGCACCTGTTGAACAGGGCAGAAAAATTGGGCCTTTGGTGGTGGTGGTGGTGGTGGTGGACGGTGTTGCCACAAGACTGTAAGCCCTCACAGTTACTCTTGGTGGGTGCAGGAATGGGCCCTGCTGTGAACTATTAGATCAAGATTTGTAATTACACGCCCCTGTTAAACAGGGGCTGAAAAATTGTGCCTTAGGCATTGGTGCTGGTGCCACAACACTGCAACCCCTCACAGATACTGTACTCTGAGCACAGCAATGAGACCTGTTGCAAAGCATTGCCTAAAAATTGTAATTACACGCCCCAACAGGGGCTGAAAAATTGTGCCTTAGGCACTGGTGCTGGTGCCACAACACTGCAACCCCTCACAGATACTGTACTTGGAGCACAGCAGTCAGACATGATGCGAAGCATTGCTTAAAAAAATTGTAATTACACGCCCCTGTTAAACAGGGGCTGAAAAATTGTGCCTTAGGCATTGGTGCTGGTGCCACAACACTGCAACCCCTCACAGATACTGTACTCTGAGCACAGCAATGAGACCTGTTGCAAAGCATTGCCTAAAAATTGTAATTACACGCCCCAACAGGGGCTGAAAAATTGTGCCTTAGGCACTGGTGCTGGTGCCACAACACTGCAACCCCTCACGGATACTGTACTCTGAGCACAGCAATGAGACCTGTTGCAAAGCATTGCCTAAAAATTGTAATTACACGCCCCAACAGGGGCTGAAAAATTGTGCACTGGTGCTGGTGCCACAACACTGCAACCCCTCACAGATACTGTATTTGGAGCACAGCAGTCACACCTGTTGCGAAGCATTTTTTAAAAAATTGTAATTACACGCCCCTGTTATACAGGGGCTGAAAAATTGTGCCTTAGGCATTGGTGCTGGTGCCACAACACTGCAACCCCTCACAGATACTGTACTTGGAGCACAGCAGTCACACCTGTTGCGAAGCATTTTTTTAAAAAATTTTACTTACACGCCCCTGTTATACAGGGGCTGAAAAATTGTGCCTTAGGCATTGGTGCTGGTGCCACAACACTGCAACCCCTCACAGATACTGTACTTGGAGCACAGCAGTCACACCTGTTGCGAAGCATTTTTTTTTAAAAATTGTAATTACACGCCCCTGTTATACAGGGGCTGAAAAATTGTGCCTTAGGCACTGGTGTGGTGGCATGGATCATTGAGGAGGAGGAAGAGGATAGTCAGTGAACATAACAGGACAGTCACTCAGCATCAGCATAGGCAGTCTTGAAGGGATGTGTAAATTATTCAGTTATATCCGCTTCAGGTGCCTGGTAGCTGGTGGTGATCCAAGACTGATTCATTTTTATGAAGGTCAGTCGATCAACCGAGTCGGTGGACAGGCGCACCCTGTGATCGGTGACAAATCCTCCAGCAGCACTGAATGTGCCTTCGGAAAGAACGCTGGATGCAGGACAGGCCAGTAGCTCAATTGCATACTGTGCAAGCTCTGGCCAGTGATCCATCCTCAGGACCCAGTAAGCCAGAGGATTTTCGGTGGGAAAGGTGTCCAAGTCTGACCTTGCCCCTAGGTATTCCTGCACCATGTATATCAGACGCTGGCGATGATTGCTGGAACCGATCATACCTTGGGGCTGCGGACTGAAAAATTGTCTGAACGCATCGGTCAGACGTCCACCTTCCCCAACGCTCCTTCTGCTACTGACCAAAGCCTCAGCAACTCGTCGTCCAGGACCAGGAGTTTGTAACCTCCCAGTTTCTGGGAATGCGTTGCACAGACCTTTCTGCAAGGCCTCCCTGAGATGTCTCATCTTCTGCTCCCTCTGCGACGGCAAGATAAGGTCCGCAACCTTACCCTTGTACCGTGGATCAAGGAGAGTGGCCAGCCAGTAATGGTCCCTCTCCTTGATCCAAAGAACACGAGGATCCTTCCGCAGGCTTTGCAGGATCCGGGAGGCCATGCTACGTAGGTTAGCTGAGGCATTCGGTCTGGAGTCTTCTGGGTCACTGAGGACGACATGATCGCCAGCCACCTCCTCCTAGCCACGTACAAGTCCACTGGTTTGTTGGGACTGTACATCATCCCTAAAAGACTGCTGCTGCTGATGCTGAGTGCCAGGCTCCCCCTCCATGCTCACACAATCCTCCTCCTCCTCCTCCTCCTCCTCATCCTCTTCCTGTGTGATGGGTGGGACAGAAGGAACACTGTCTGGATAAAGGGGGCCTTGAGAGGCAAGGAAGTCCTCCTCTTCCTGCCTCTGTTCTGCCTCAAGTGCCCTGTCCATTATCCCACGCAGCGTATGCTCCAACAGGTGGACAAGAGGTACAGTGTCACTGATGCATGCACTGCCACTGCTCACCATCCTCGTGGCCTCCTCAAATGGTGAGAGGACAGTGCATGCATCCCTGATCATGCTCCACTGGCGTGGGGAAAAAAAGCCAAGCTCCCCTGACCCTGTCCTGGTGCCGTAGTCGCAAAGGTACTCATTGATGGCCCTCTGCTGCGTGTGCAGTCGCTGCAGCATGGCCAACGTTGAGTTCCACCTGGTGGGCATGTCACATATTAGGCGGTTCTTGGGCAGGTTCAGCTCCTTTTGCAGCTCAGTCAGCCGAGCACTGGCATTATAAGATCGGCGGAAATGCACACAGACTTTCCTGGCCTGCCTCAGGACATCCTGTAAGCCTGGGTACCTGCCCAAGAACCGCTGCACCACCAGGTTGAGGACGTGAGCCATACAGGGCACATGGGTGAGCTGCCCCTGTCGCAGGGCGGAGAGGAGGTTGGTGCCATTGTCAGAAACCACCATTCCTGGCTTAAGCTGGCATGGCGTCAACCACCTCTCGGCCTGCCCCTGCAGAGCTGCCAGAACCTCTGCCCCAGTGTGGCTCCTGTCCCCCAAACACACCAGCGCAAGCACGGCATGGCATCTTTTTGCCTGCGTACTCGCGTAGCCCCTTGTACGCCTACGGAGCACCGCTGGTTCCGAGGACAGAGCACTGGAGGAAGAAAAAGAGGAGGGGGTGGAGGAGAGAGGTGTGTCACAACCAGTAGTAGCATTTTGGAGGCGTGGTGGCGGAACAACCTCCAACACTACTGCACCTTGTCCTGCATCCCTCCCAGCTTCCAATAGAGTGACCCAATGGGCCGTGAAAGAAAGATAACGTCCCTGTCTATGCCTGCTGGACCATGAGTCAGCGGTAATATGCACCTTACCGCTGACCGCCCTGTCCAGCGAGGCATGGACATTGCCTTCCACATGCCGGTAGAGAGACGGAATCGCCTTCCGTGAGAAAAAGTGGCGTTTGGGAACCTGCCACTGAGGAACCGCACATTGAACAAACTCACGGAAGGGGGCCGAGTCTACCAACTGAAAAGGCAGCAGTTGAAGTGCTAGCAATTTAGCCAAGCTAGCATTCAACCGCTGGGCATGTGGATGGCTGGGAGTATACTTCTTTCGACGGTCCAGCAGCTGGGGCAGGGAAATTTGCCTGCTACAATCGGACGTCGGTGTACTGTGACACACCTAATTCTACACCTTCAGTCCTCTCAGAGCAGCTTTCAGAGAGGACTGAAGATATAGTGGGGATGGAGATCCCAGCTGATGAGGAGCAAGGAGAGGTCCGCTTTGTTCTTTGGTGTGGGTCTTTTATGTGTGCTTGCCAAAGAGCTGCAAGGCATATGTCTGCTCATGCTTGTGGTGCCCAAGCGGCTGATGTTTTGGCCACGCGAGATACGCTTGAGACAAATATTGCAAATAGCAGTGGTGCGATCTGATGCACTCGTCTCAAAAAAGGCCCACACCAAAGAACTTTTGTGATAACGTGCAGAGGCAGCGCCCTGCACAGGCGGAGCTCTGCGGTCTGATACAGTTGGTGTGCTGGCCTGTAGCTGGCCTCCAGGGGGCATCCTGCCTCGTTGGATATGTGACGCCGCATCCTCCTCCTCCTCCTCCTCCTCCTCTCTCCCTTCAGGCACCCACGTGGAGTCAGTGACCTCATCATCCCCTCCCTCTTCACCACTAGAGCAAACCTGGCAGTAAGCTGCAGCTGGTGGAACAGTACTGCCAGATTGCTGTCCTTCAGCATCCCCTCTCTCTGCGTGCACACTACTGCCTTCCTCAAGCTGGGTATCATCATCCGAGCCTTCGAATCGTTGGGCATCCTCCTGGAGCACTGTGCTCAAACAGTTCGGGGGACTACTCAGGGGGACATGGTGGGTCTAGGGAAGGGGTGGCTGATGATGCCATTGAGTACGCGTTGGCAGCTGCTCTGCCAGTACCCTGAGCCTGGGTGAGAGAGGATGAGGAGGATGAGGAGGGCTTGGTCATCCATTCTACCAAGCCTTCGGCATGATGCGGCTCAACATGTCCAGCTGCCGAAAACAAAGACAAGCGTGTCCCATGGCCACGTGCTGATGACGATGCACGACCATGTCCACGACCAGCACTGTTGTCTCTAGAAACAGAGCCTGCTTGCCCTGTGTTCTTGCCTGGTCACGGTCTGCCTCTGCTTGGCGGTCATCCAGCCATTGTAGTCGGTAGTGTATATTGTATAAAAAATAGAGCTCCTATGTGTGCTCACAACACACTGTAGGTCCTATGGGTGCTGACACTAACACACTATAGGTACTATGTGTGCTGCTGACAAGAAAATATAGGACCTATGTGTGCTGCCACAAACACACTATAAGTCCTATGGGTGCTGCTGACACAAAGACACTATAGGTACTATATGTGTGCTGCTGTCAAGAAAATATAGGAGCTATGTGTGCTGCCACAAACACACTATAAGTCCTATGGGTGCTGCTGACACAAAGACGCTATAGGTACTATATGTGTGCTGCTGTCAAGAAAATATAGGAGCTATGTGCGCTGCCACAAACACACTATAAGTCCTATGGGTGCTGCTGACACAAAGACACTATAGGTACTATATGTGTGCTGCTGTCAAGAAAATATAGGAGCTATGTGTGCTGCCACAAACACACTATAAGTCCTATGGGTGCTGCTGACACAAAGACACTATAGGTACTATATGTGTGCTACTGTCAAGAAAATATAGGAGCTATGTGTGCTGCCACAAACACACTATAAGTCCTATGGGTGCTGCTGACACAATGACACTATAGGTACTATATGTGTGCTGCTGACAAGAAAATATAGGAGCTATGTGTGCTGCCACAAACACACTATAAGTCCTATGGGTGCTGCTGACACAAAGACACTATAGATACTATATGTGTGCTGCTGTCAAGAAAATATAGGAGCTATGTGTGCTGCCACAAACACACTATAAGTCCTATGGGTGCTGCTGACACAAAGACACTATAGGTACTATATGTGTGCTGCTGTCAAGAAAATATAGGAGCTATGTGTGCTGCCACAAACACACTATAAGTCCTATGGGTGCTGCTGACACAAAGACACTGTAGGTACTATATGTGTGCTGCTGTCAAGAAAATATAGGAGCTATGTGTGCTGCCACAAACACACTATAAGTCCTATGGGAGCTGCTGACACAAAGACACTATAGGTACTATATGTGTGCTGCTGTCAAGAAAATATAGGAGCTATGTGTGCTGCCACAAACACACTATAAGTCCTATGGGTGCTGCTGACAAAAAGACACTATAGGTACTATATGTGTGCTGCTGTCAAGAAAATATAGGAGCTATGTGTGCTGCCACAAACACACTATAAGTCCTATGGGTGCTGCTGACACAAAGACACTATAGGTACTATATGTGTGCTGCTGTCAAGAAAATATAGGAGCTATGTGTGCTGCCACAAACACACTATAAGTCCTATGGGTGCTGCTGACACAAAGACACTATAGGTACTATATGTGTGCTGCTGACAAGAAAATATAGGAGCTATGTGTGCTGCCACAAACACACTATAAGTCCTATGGGTGCTGCTGACACAAAGACACTATAGATACTATATGTGTGCTGCTGTCAAGAAAATATAGGAGCTATGTGTGCTGCCACAAACACACTATAAGTCCTATGGGTGCTGCTGACACAAAGACACTATAGGTACTATATGTGTGCTGCTGTCAAGAAAATATAGGAGCTATGTGTGCTGCCACAAACACACTATAAGTCCTATGGGTGCTGCTGACACAAAGACACTATAGGTACTATATGTGTGCTGCTGTCAAGAAAATATAGGAGCTATGTGTGCTGCCACAAACACACTATAAGTCCTATGGGTGCTGCTGACACAAAGACACTGTAGGTACTATATGTGTGCTGCTGTCAAGAAAATATAGGAGCTATGTGTGCTGCCACAAACACACTATAAGTCCTATGGGTGCTGCTGACACAAAGACACTATAGGTACTATATGTGTGCTGCTGACAAGAAAATATAGGAGCTATGTGTGCTGCCACAAACACACTATAAGTCCTATGGGTGCTGCTGACACAAAGACACTATAGGTACTATATGTGTGCTGCTGTCAAGAAAATATAGGAGCTATGTGTGCTGCCACAAACACACTATAAGTCCTATGGGTTCTGCTGACACAAAGACACTATAGGTACTATATGTGTGCTGCTGTCAAGAAAATATAGGAGCTATGTGTGCTGCCACAAACACACTATAAGTCCTATGGGTGCTGCTGACACAAAGACACTATAGGTACTATATGTGTGCTGCTGTCAAGAAAATATAGGAGCTATGTGTGCTGCCACAAACACACTATAAGTCCTATGGGTGCTGCTGACACAAAGACACTGTAGGTACTATATGTGTGCTGCTGTCAAGAAAATATAGGAGCTATGTGTGCTGCCACAAACACACTATAAGTCCTATGGGTGCTGCTGACACAAAGACACTATAGGTACTATATGTGTGCTGCTGTCAAGAAAATATAGGAGCTATGTGTGCTGCCACAAACACACTATAAGTCCTATGGGTGCTGCTGACACAAAGACACTATAGGTACTATATGTGTGCTGCTGTCAAGAAAATATAGGAGCTATGTGTGCTGCCACAAACACACTATAAGTCCTATGGGTGCTGCTGACACAAAGACGCTATAGGTACTATATGTGTGCTGCTGTCAAGAAATGATAGGAGCTATGTGTGCTGCCACAAACACACTATAAGTCCTATGGGTGCTGCTGACACAAAGACACTGTAGGTACTATATGTGTGCTGCTGTCAAGAAAATATAGGAGCTATGTGTGCTGCCACAAACACACTATAAGTCCTATGGGTGCTGCTGACACAAAGACACTATAGGTACTATATGTGTGCTGCTGACAAGAAAAAATATAGGAGCTATGTGTGCTGCCACAAACACACTATAAGTCCTATGGGTGCTGCTGACACAAAGACACTATAGGTACTATATGTGTGCTGCTGTCAAGAAAATATAGGAGCTATGTGTGCTGCCACAAACACACTATAAGTCCTATGGGTGCTGCTGACACAAAGACACTGTAGGTACTATATGTGTGCTGCTGTCAAGAAAATATAGGAGCTATGTGTGCTGCCACAAACACACTATAAGCCTTATGGGTGCTGCTGACACAAAGACACTATAGGTACTATATGTGTGCTGCTGTCAAGAAAATATAGGAGCTATGTGTGCTGCCACAAACACACTATAAGTCCTATGGGTGCTGCTGACACAAAGACACTATAGGTACTATATGTGTGCTGCTGACAAGAAAAATATAGGAGCTATGTGTGCTGCCACAAACACACTATAAGTCCTATGGGTGCTGCTGACACAAAGACACTATAGGTACTATATGTGTGCTGCTGTCAAGAAAATATAGGAGCTATGTGTACTGCCACAAACACACTATAAGTCCTATGGGTTCTGCTGACACAAAGACACTATAGGTACTATATGTGTGCTGCTGTCAAGAAAATATAGGAGCTATGTGTGCTGCCACAAACACACTATAAGTCCTATGGGTGCTGCTGACACAAAGACACTATAAGTACTATATGTGTGCTGCTGACAAGAAAATATAGGAGCTATGTGTGCTGCCACAAACACACTATAAGTCCTATGGGTGCTGCTGACACAAAGACACTATAGGTACTATATGTGTGCTGCTGTCAAGAAAATATAGGAGCTATGTGTGCTGCCACAAACACACTATAAGTCCTATGGGTGCTGCTGACACAAAGACACTATAGGTACTATATGTGTGCTGCTGTCAAGAAAATATAGGAGCTATGTGTGCTGCCACAAACACACTATAAGTCCTATGGGTGCTGCTGACACAAAGACACTATAGGTACTATATGTGTGCTGCTGTCAAGAAAATATAGGAGCTATGTGTGCTGCCACAAACACACTATAAGTCCTATGGGTGCTGCTGACACAAAGACACTGTAGGTACTATATGTGTGCTGCTGTCAAGAAAATATAGGAGCTATGTGTGCTGCCACAAACACACTATAAGTCCTATGGGTGCTGCTGACACAAAGACACTATAGGTACTATATGTGTGCTGCTGACAAGAAAATATAGGAGCTATGTGTGCTGCCACAAACACACTATAAGTCCTATGGGTGCTGCTGACACAAAGACACTATAGGTACTATATGTGTGCTGCTGTCAAGAAAATATAGGAGCTATGTGTGCTGCCACAAACACACTATAAGTCCTATGGGTGCTGCTGACACAAAGACACTGTAGGTACTATATGTGTGCTGCTGTCAAGAAAATATAGGAGCTATGTGTGCTGCCACAAACACACTATAAGTCCTATGGGTGCTGCTGACACAAAGACACTATAGGTACTATATGTGTGCTGCTGACAAGAAAATATAGGAGCTATGTGTGCTGCCACAAACACACTATAAGTCCTATGGGTGCTGCTGACACAAAGACACTATAGGTACTATATGTGTGCTGCTGTCAAGAAATATAGGAGCTATGTGTGCTGCCACAAACACACTATAAGTCCTATGGGTTCTGCTGACACAAAGACACTATAGGTACTATATGTGTGCTGCTGTCAAGAAAATATAGGAGCTATGTGTGCTGCCACAAACACACTATAAGTCCTATGGGTGCTGCTGACACAAAGACACTATAGGTACTATATGTGTGCTGCTGTCAAGAAAATATAGGAGCTATGTGTGCTGCCACAAACACACTATAAGTCCTATGGGTGCTGCTGACACAAAGACACTGTAGGTACTATATGTGTGCTGCTGTCAAGAAAATATAGGAGCTATGTGTGCTGCCACAAACACACTATAAGTCCTATGGGTGCTGCTGACACAAAGACACTATAGGTACTATATGTGTGCTGCTGTCAAGAAAATATAGGAGCTATGTGTGCTGCCACAAACACACTATAAGTCCTATGGGTGCTGCTGACACAAAGACACTATAGGTACTATATGTGTGCTGCTGTCAAGAAAATATAGGAGCTATGTGTGCTGCCACAAACACACTATAAGTCCTATGGGTGCTGCTGACACAAAGACACTATAGGTACTATATGTGTGCTGCTGTCAAGAAATGATAGGAGCTATGTGTGCTGCCACAAACACACTATAAGTCCTATGGGTGCTGCTGACACAAAGACACTATAGGTACTATATGTGTGCTGCTGACAAGAAAATATAGGAGCTATGTGTGCTGCCACAAACACACTATAAGTCCTATGGGTGCTGCTGACACAAAGACACTATAGGTACTATATGTGTGCTGCTGTCAAGAAAATATATGAGCTATGTGTGCTGCCACAAACACACTATAAGTCCTATGGGTGCTGCTGACACAAAGACACTATAGGTACTATATGTGTGCTGCTGTCAAGAAAATATAGGAGCTATGTGTGCTGCCACAAACACACTATAAGTCCTATGGGTGCTGCTGACACAAAGACACTATAGGTACTATATGTGTGCTGCTGTCAAGAAAATATAGGAGCTATGTGTGCTGCCACAAACACACTATAAGTCCTATGGGTGCTGCTGACACAAAGACACTATAGGTACTATATGTGTGCTGCTGACAAGAAAATATAGGAGCTATGTGTGCTGCCACAAACACACTATAAGTCCTATGGGTGCTGCTGACACAAAGACACTATAGGTACTATATGTGTGCTGCTGACAAGAAAATATAGGAGCTATGTGTGCTGCCACAAACACACTATAAGTCCTATGGGTGCTGCTGACACAAAGACACTATAGGTACTATATGTGTGCTGCTGTCAAGAAAATATAGGAGCTATGTGTACTGCCACAAACACACTATAAGTCCTATGGGTTCTGCTGACACAAAGACACTATAGGTACTATATGTGTGCTGCTGACAAGAAAATATAGGAGCTATGTGTGCTGCCACAAACACACTATAAGTCCTATGGGTGCTGCTGACACAAAGACACTATAAGTACTATATGTGTGCTGCTGACAAGAAAATATAGGAGCTATGTGTGCTGCCACAAACACACTATAAGTCCTATGGGTGCTGCTGACACAAAGACACCATAGGTACTATATGTGTGCTGCTGTCAAGAAAATATAGGAGCTATGTGTGCTGCCACAAACACACTATAAGTCCTATGGGTGCTGCTGACACAAAGACACTATAGGTACTATATGTGTGCTGCTGTCAAGAAAATATAGGAGCTATGTGTGCTGCCACAAACACACTATAAGTCCTATGGGTGCTGCTGACACAAAGACACTATAGGTACTATATGTGTGCAGCTGTCAAGAAAATATAGGAGCTATGTGTGCTGCCACAAACACACTATAAGTCCTATGGGTGCTGCTGACACAAAGACACTATAGGTACTATATGTGTGCTGCTGACAAGAAAATATAGGAGCTATGTGTGCTGCCACAAACACACTATAAGTCCTATGGGTGCTGCTGACACAAAGACACTATAGGTACTATATGTGTGCTGCTGACAAGAAAATATAGGAGCTATGTGTGCTGCCACAAACACACTATAAGTCCTATGGTTTCTGCTGACACAAAGACACTATAGGTACTATATGTGTGCTGCTGTCAAGAAAATATAGGAGCTATGTGTGCTGCCACAAACACACTATAAGTCCTATGGGTGCTGCTGACACAAAGGCACTATAGGTACTATATGTGTGCTGCTGACAAGAAAATATAGGACCTATGTGTGCTGCCACAAACACACTATAAGTCCTATGGGTGCTGCTGACACAAAGACACTGTAGGTACTATATGTATGCTGCTGACAAGAAAATATAGGACCTATGTGTGCTGCCACAAACACAATATGGCTCCTATAAATCCCTGCCTGGGATGGGACAGAAGGTTGGGACAGAAGTTGGGGTGCAATGCTGTGCTAACAGCACTGCGGTTGGTGCTACTGCTATGCTGTACTAACAGCACGCACACACCAGACTAATCCCCAGCAGCAGCTAATATCACACTCACTGTGCAATCAGCAGCAATGAATGATCAGTATTCAGTAATGATGAATGACTCAGGTAGCAATGGTTTAGCAAAGAAATAGCAATCAAGCAAAGACAGAATCAGCAGACTGCTCTCTCCTAAAGCCGGAACACATGTGATCGGGGCCGACGGCGTGGCGGCCTTTTAAATGGTGGGGCGTGTACTAAAGCCCCTGAGCTTTAATTGGCTACAGGCGTCCTGCCTGTAGCCAATTATTGATCTCCTAGTTTCCGGCGCTGTGATTGGCCAAGCATGCGGGGTCACAGTGCATGCTTGGCCAATCATCAGCCAGCAATGCACTGCGCCGGCCGCAATGCATTGCAGGGCCGCTCGCATCACACGAATGTGATGCGAACGGCCCAAATAGTTCTGGGCTCGCCGAGCGAGCGAACGCCCGGTGCTCGATTCGAACGTAGGTTCAAATCGAGCTCCGGGCCCATCCCTATTCACCACATTCACTGAGCTCTGGGGCAAATTCCCTTGCAAAGTGCAAGTAAAGTAAACAGTGCTAGTAAAGTTAACAGTTTGTTTGCCTTTAGTAAATCACTAACTCTCCCCACTCTCTTCTGCTTTATAGAAATAAACATAAATGCCAGAGGGGTAGAACAATTGTATTATTTATGTGAGTGTATTTTGGGGTGTTCAAGTTATTTAGGAATCCAACTTTGTCAACAAGTGGCATACCCTGGGGAAATTATACTTTCTCTTCCACTTGGCCAACTGTCTTTTATTGCCCACTGCTATTCGAGTTGGCTGGCCTCACAACAAAAATATCTGATGTCCTATCTGAACCAGGCACTTTGAGGCTGGTTTTGTACAGTCTGTGCCTGCTTTGAATTAGTGAACTACAAGCCAAAATTAGAAGAGTAGGGCAGACTGTCAACCAACTCTGCCAGCATTTTGGTTGTAGTATTGAAGCTTCAGAGTGGGTGAATTGTAAGTACACAGTACACTATAACTCAAGTAACTGCAAGGGCAGTAAAAATAAGGACCTGTCACCCAACCAGATAGTATGAGAGGCAGGACAGCAGACAGCAACCTTACATTATACATGATCATTGTACATGTAGTCTGTGTTGGGTGATGTTGGCCCTTTATGTTTGCTCTGCTGCAGCAGGGGTTAAATGAAAACTTTTGTTTTTATGAAAGAAATAAT
Organism: Lithobates sylvaticus; assembly: GCA_028564925.1. NCBI lineage: Eukaryota > Metazoa > Chordata > Amphibia > Anura > Ranidae > Lithobates > Lithobates sylvaticus. Next base: position 146,387,393 of record CM053029.1, on the reverse strand, counting down.
AATAATACTTTACCTAAATGGGCTTGTTGATTTGTTTATTATAATGCAATCACTTGTTCAAATTTCACCTGTTGTTTGCATGTATTCTTCCAGTCTCAAGCGCATTTTATCTCCTTCAGCAAACAGACGGAGCGATAATTTGTGCGCTGGGCCCACCCGCTGATGACAGCTCAGGGGATTCGGGAGCTGGCCTTGCATGTGTTAGTGCCTGGAGTAGGAGAGCAGTATTGTCTATATGGGAAACATCTTTTCAAAATGCAGAGCCTCTGGGCATGCTGCTGCTGGATTTAAAGTATTTCTTCAAAGTCATCGGACCATAAAAAATGAAACGTTATATTCCAAAGCATGACTGTCCTTTCAGGTGGAAACAAGCTTGAATGAATTTAATGGTATTCCTGTGCCATTTTTGCTTAAGATTCAAAATGTACTGAACATATTAAAGTAGTTATTCAGTCCCCTCCCTGCAAAAAAATAAAAAGTCAGTAGCTACAAATCCTGTAGCTGCTGACTTTTAATAAAAGGACATTTAACTGTCCAGGGATCCAGTACTGTCCTTACCCGGGCCAGTTCTTCACTGGTCTTCGGATCTCTGCACAGTTATGCTGACTGTGGGAAGCTAACTGTAACTCCTAGTGGCTAAAAGGCTGCAGAAGGAGGGGGGGGGGGGGGTGAGACTTCCGCTCAGTTCCCCTAGGCCAGTGGTCTCCAAACTGCAGCCTGGTGGCCAGATGTGGCGATTGGCTTTCTTTTATCTGGCCCTTGGGGTCCTATTTTCATCCACTGATGCCAACAATGGGGCATAATTCCCCCCCACTGACACCAATTTTGGGGCAGAATTCCTCCCAATAAGACCAACGATGGGGCACAAATCTGCCCAATGACACCAATTTTTGGGTGACAATTCCTCTCAATGACACCAATGATGGGACACTATTCCTCCCACTGACACCAACAACGAGGGGGCTATTCCTCCCACTGACACCAAAGATGGGGCATTGTTTATCCCCACTGACATCTGGACCTTTACTACTTCCAATGGCCACAGTCCAGCTTTCTCTTGAGTCTGAGGGCAGTAAGCAGTCTATTTGTTCAAAAAGTTTGGAGACCCCTGCCCTAGGGGATTAAGGCAGGAGTGGGAGCAGGTACCTGTCAAAACCTCTGCACTTGTGATAAGATAATGTTGCTAAAAAAGAAAGAATACCTTGCGCCAAATTAAATAGTGAGAAATTACAAAATGCTGCTCCCCTTAGTAGTGTGAAATGGACTACCTTAAGTAAAATTCTAAATTGAGGGGGGCGCTAATGTTAAGAACAGATGTGTTTGTGATAAAGTGTCTATTGGGTGGGGCCACTTTCAACCAATCCGGCCGCCACCTTCAATACTATAAAAAGTGCAAAAGTGCTGTACTAATATTCCTCCTCTAAACAATTCAAAACCCATACATTATAAGTGCAAGGTGCTAAATTTTAAGCTCAATATAATGCCCTTGAAACTGTTCATATATTCATTCAAAAGAAATATCTTCAATGCTGTGTCTTCAATGTGACATCCTGTGTGTATACCATTGCCAACTCGTATATATCCAAACATAAACCCGATGTGCTCAATAAGTTGATTCTACTCATCAGAGAGCCATGACCTCTTATAGCTTGTTTAGTGAAGTTTTTAGTGGCTTTAGTGGCAGAGGAGCAGGTAAGTAAATCTTCTTTGTTCGCTCCCCTAGACCTAAACAAGTACAGTAATTATTATTGCAGTGCAGATGCAGCCCCAGGGCGGAGGATCATTTTTTAGTAGCCTGGAGTTGCACTTTAAATTCAACACTGGCTGCTCTCAGCTGTATTATGTGCAGCTCTCCTGTACAAATGAATGGGGCTGCAGCCCACATGTGTAGTTAGAAGTTTTAAATTGCCCTAGTGGTTTTACTCTAAGGCCCCTTTCACACTGGGGCGGTTTTCAGGCGGTACAGCGCTAAAAATAGCGCCTGTACACCGCCTGAAAAAACCGGCCCCATTCACTCCAGTGTGAAAGCCGGCTGGCTTTCACACTGGAGCGGTGCGCTAGCAGGACGGTAAAAAAAGTCCTAATAGCTGCATCTTTGGAGCGGTATAGGAGCGGTGTATTTACCGCTCCTATACCGCTCGTTCCCATTGAAATCAATGGGAAACCGCGGGGATACCGCCCGCAAACCGCCGCTGCAGCGGCGCTTTGCGGAGGTTTTTAACCCTTTTGCGGCCGCTAGCGGGGGTTAAAACCACCCCGCTAGCGGCCGCATACCGCGGGTAAAACGATGGTAAGGCTGGCTTCACACTGGGGCGGTGCGGGGCGGCGACGGTAAAGCAGCGCTATATTTAGTGCTGCTTTACCATCGTTTTACCCGCGGTATGCGGCCGCTAGCGGGGTGGTTTTAACCCCCGCTGGCGGCCGCAAAAGGGTTAAAAACCTCTGCAAAGCGCCGCTGCAGCGGCGGTTTGCGGGCGGTATCCCCGCGGTTTCCCATTGATTTCAATGGGAAGGAGCGGTATAGGAGCGGTGAACACAGGACTTTTGTTGCGGTCCTGCTAGCGCACCGCTCCAGTGTGAAAGCCCACCGGCTTTCACACTGGAGTGAATGGGCCGGTTTTTTCAGGCGGTATACAGGCGCTATTTTTAGCGCTGTACCGCCTGAAAACCGCCCCAGTGTGAAAGGGGCCTAAAGCAGCGCTAAATATAGCACTGCTTTACCGTCGCCGCCCCGCACCGCCCCAGTGTGAAAGGGGCCTAAGGCAACAAAACCTTGCATAACATATCAAGTGATCTCTAACATGTATTACCACCATATTATGTGTGGTCCTTTGGTAGCTAAAGAAATGGATTTTGGTAAAAATAACAAAAGCAACGGAAAATAATACTTTTGTAGGCTTACAATATTAAAAAGCATAACATACATTCATCTCTTTCTGTCATCTTTTACTACATAAATTGAAGGATGTGATTCAATACTGTCCACAATACGGTTGTTGCTTTAAATCACATCCCCCCACCCTTGCTACATATTTCATCAACCCCCCCAGCACTACCAATAATCATCCCCCCCCCCCCCCCCCCCCAGCAACACTGCCACTGATCCCATCTCCCCCAGCACTGCATTGCCACTGATCCCACCCTGTCCCCACCGCTATCACTGATCACACCACAGATGAAATATGGATACCATAAAATATGGATGTAGCAAAAGGTAGCACAGATTTGTAACTATGCGTGCATGCACAATTTTTAAGTTGCCATTTTATAATGTTTGCAATAAAAAAAATACTTTAGTTCAGCTTGAAACATTTTTCTTTGTCCCAGTCTGTCACATTGTGGTTTTGCGTCAATGGACTGATTTCAATGACAGGTGCTTATCCGAGGTATTTCAGGAGATGTTCACTCATAGTTTGTGACAGGTCCTAAGGTCCCAAACCTCTGCAGCCACCCCAGATATCGAAGTGGTAAAAACAGAAGTGAAGAGCTGAACACAAATTGTTTTATAAACAACCTGTCAGTTTAATTTTCCCGTCTGTGACAGATATGACAGCCCTGAATAATGTTTTACCTCTGATCCTATTACATATTAATGGTTTCTTGTAAAAAAAAAAACTGCATCAGCTAGAGGCCAGGATGAATCACAATTAGCTTCCATAGGGGCTATGCACTTTTCTTTCCCCAGGCTAAGTGCCCTTCTTATTGAGACTAATGCCGCATACACACGGTCGGATTTTCCGGCAGAAAAAGTCAGACGGAATCTTTTCATCGGATATTCCGATCGTGTGTGTGCCTCATCAGCCTTTTTTTTTTCGAAAATTCGGATGTACCTAGAAATATAAATAAGTATTTCCGACGGAACCAATACCTATCGGGAAAACCGCTCGTCTGTGTGCTATTCCGACAGACCAAAAACGACGCATGCTCTGAAGCAAGTACGAGACGGCAGCTATTGGCTATTGAACTTCCTTTTTCTAGTCCCGTGGTATGTGTTGTACGTCACCGCGTTCTAGACGGTCGGACTTTGGTGTGATCATGTGTAGGCAAGACAGTTTCAGCGGAACGCCATCGGAAAAACCTTCAGAGTTTATACCGATGGGAAAACCGGTCGTGTGTACGTGGCATTACAGCACAGAAGAGCAGCGAGACAAATTTCCTAATTAAGAATTGTATTTAAAACTAAATGCTACTACATTTAAAGTGGTTGTAAACACTTACAAACCACTTTGACCTACAGGTAAGCCTAGATTAAGGCTTACCTGTAGGTCCAAGAAATATCTCCTAAACCTACACGGTTTAGGAGATATTTACAAAAAGACAGGCACCGCTGTCTAGGGCGCATGCGTCGTAGACAGCGGCTCGCAGGAGCACTGAGCACGCTGCAGATCACGGCGATATGCCGCTCGTGTCGGCTCCCGCGCGCATGCGCATGCAGCGAGACCCGGAAGTCACTCCGGGATTGATGGTGGCGGAGGAAGACGTGGGCGAGGGTCGCTTCGGGGGCTACGTTCTCAGGTAAGTTATTCATAATGAGCTAGTATGCTATGCATACTAGCTCATTATGCCTTTGCCTTGCAGGTTGAATTAAAAAAAAAAATTGAGTGCCTTTACTTCCTCTTTAAAGACTACTTTAAAGTTCAGTTTGAAGCCCAACTTCAAGATTAAAGTAATGAAATGTCTGCTCCTGCCAGCATGCTGCAGAGAAGGACCCTTACTCTCTGTGTAGGAGCAGTTTTCATGGTTATGCAGTAATGTTTGTCTGTTACCTCTCCATGTGGTCAGCTTTAGAGGCCAGCCACTCTCACCTGGCTGCTTAAGTAATCTCTCCTCAAAGCATGGCTCCACCCCAGTCCCTATCAGATAACTCTATATTAACCTGTGGACTGCAAGCCAGTCCTGCCTATCAATATTGTGTGTTTTGGCTTCCATGTGCTCATTGCTCGGTGTCCTACATCTGATCCTGTTTACCGACCTTGGCTTGTTCTTGACTGTTCTCGTCTGCTTCATATCCCGACCTTTGGCGTGTTCTTTGACCATCCCTATCTGTTTGTTGTCCTGACCTTTTGGCTTATCTCCTGACTATCCTCGTTGTTCCAGGCTGCTGCTTCCTTTCTATCCTCCAGTAGTCTACTGTGAGCGTGAGCTGGGAGACCCTGGGGGCCGCGACCTGGAGCCAGACTGCAGCGAAGTCCATCCCTACCACCAGGGACCCTGGTGAACACCCGCTGGCTCTTAGATTCCGCGCCCTGGGAAATCTCATGCTCTAGCTCCCAGTGTTATCTATGTTGGTGCTCCAGAATACCTGCTTTCCTGAACCACCCAGGGCTTCATCCGCAGCAGTCAGCTGTAGGGTCCACTACCTTGCGGTACACTCCAGACCCCAATGGGGTGCATCTGTCACCTGAACTCAGGTGACCTGACAGTTTGATCAACCATGGACCCAGCTGACGTGCCGCTACCCACAGATGATCCATTGCAGGGCATAGTCTGCAGACTTGAGACCCAGAAATCGAATCAGACTCCGGTGATGCAATTCCTCCCCGATCTGGCTTCCTGCTTCAAGCAGTTTCAGGCCTCTTTGGGAGCCCTGAGTCAGCAACCTCAAGTACAATCGGCGGCTGCCCCTATTCCGGTTGCAGTCACAGGCACACATTCACTACAACTGCCATTTCCGTCCTGTTTTTTAGGGGTCTCCAAGGCCTGCAGGGGGTTCCTCAGCCAATGCACCATTCATTTTGAGCTCCAGCCTCAAAACTTCCTGTCTGATCGGGCAAAGGTAGCCTATATTATTTCCCTCCTCCCTGGAGAGGCTTTAGCCTGGACTGCCCCCCTGTGGGAGAAGAATGATCCGGCTCGGGTTTCTTCAGCGGCCAGTGCCCTTTTACATCTTCGCCAAGAATCTTCTTCAGTGGGACAATATGCTCTTCAGTTTCGTATCCTCACAGCTGATGTAGAGATTGGGAGCCTAATCCCCAACTAGGCTACCAAAGAAAATGGGGGCAGTTTGGACTATTGCGGTACAATACAAGGGGTACAGAAGTTGATATAACAAAAATATATAATTATAAATATTCCAGATGATTTTATTGATGCCAGAATACAAATCATCATTTACATGTTAAAAGCATAATGGTGGTACATGTATACATCACAAATGAGTAATTAAAATACAATAGTTGATCACAGATGTCAGATGTCATTGGTCTCGACTAGTTTCGCGGTCATTTACCGCTTCATCGGGAGATTATCTGTGATTAAATCAAGAGATTCCATATGATGATCAAAATATAAAAATATAAAAAACAAGAACATATAGCATCCTGATAGGGAAAATCTTTAATCATACAGCGGGGAGACAAAGCAACGCAGCTTACCTATGCTCCAGCAGGCTAACGGCTCACAGTGTTACCACCTAATGAATGGTCCCCCGCGGCAACTCGGGGGAGCTATGGTGTGGTGGTTGGAATCTGGAGGGATAAGTATGCAGGTAAAAATAATGGGTATAGTATGAGCTTCGAAGGATAAAAATGGTGAACTGTGTGGTCAAAATGTGTGGTGAAGATGTGTGAAAGTGGTGAGGGAAGAGTGAATGGGTGCATAGGTGGGTGAGGGAATAGGGAAGACCACCAGGATATTGGTGAAAGTGCAATATGAAGATGAGGTAACAATAAAAATATGAAAAGAAACACCAAGTGGGATGAAAATCAGGAGGATATAGGAACGTTGTCACTAGATATTGAAGATGTGAAATGAAGAAAAGGAAAGAGGGAGCGGGTGGGGGAATGGGGAAAAGGAACCAAGGGGCTGGGGGAGGGGAAAAGGTATGCAGGAAAGGGAGACAGGAAATTGAGGGGTAAGGGAAATCGGGGCTGTGGATTCAGAGGAAGTATGGGCTAGCTGGGTGAAACAATTGTGAGTTATGGTAATTAAGAGAGGCACACTATACCTGGTACTAAGGTTGATAGAAAAAGGGGTCCCGGGAGTGACAACCCCATTAGGGAAGATAATGCCATAATGCAGCCCTGGTGTGTATCAATAAATACCACAGGCCAAGGGTGGGAGCATGTTTAAGCCTATCCATCCAGGCCTGAGTCCCCTAAGGAGGAAACGGAACGATAACATAATTAAATTGCCATATCCAGCACTAGCACCTGCATTTGCAGGATACTGTCTGGACCGTGGAATAGGTAAGAATAGTTTAAGGGGGAACACTTACTGCTGGCTAGCTGGAAATACACAATCCCGGGAACTGACGTCCAGACCACCACAGTACAGGCAGTTGCCTGTTATGTATAGCTCCCGATCTTGCGGCGTTTAAATAGCGCCATCGGGCGCCAGTGCATGACGTGTTTGGGCCGTGGCTGACGCGGAGCGCCGACACACGGTCACATGACGCCACGCACAACGCCGCAAGGTCAGAGCTCCAGCACAGCGCATGCGCGAGATGACTACACGTGCGCATGCGCATTGGCCCTAAGGCCGAGAAACCAAGGTCTCAGCCAGGGCCTTAGCAGGTGAAGGAAACCGAGCCGAAGTGGGGCTAGTTCCTGCACCGAGGAGCTCACCGGGCTGCCGCAGAGGAGCACAGGTGGGGCACTAACGAGCCCAGACCGACGTGGAGGGGGGAGTAAGGCAAGATAGGAAGCTTGTTAAAATTAATAAGGGAGGGATTGGTTGATTATATTTATCAGTAAAGATTGTTTAACATCAGTAAAGGTTTATGTTTCACGAAAAATTACATAAAGATAGTATTGATAAATGGGATAAATATCCCATAAAGCCAATGCAAACTAAAAATTCAAAGAAGGTCCAGGGTACAAAGGGGCATATGTCTAAAGACCATGATAGGGTAAATCATGGTTAAGGAGGGCGGATAGCCTATGGTAAACCATAAATTTGTCAAGCCCACCCACTGGACATCTAGGATAAATAGTTGCATGAAGGCTAACTATTACCACAATTGTGACTGAGAGAGTAAAGGTAAACAGGTAATCCTGCAAATGCAGGTGCTAGTGCTGGATATGGCAATTTAATTATGTTATCGTTCCGTTTCCTCCTTAGGGGACTCAGGCCTGGATGGATAGGCTTAAACATGCCCCCACCCTTGGCCTGTGGTATTTATTGATACACACCAGGGCTGCATTATGGCATTATCTTCCCTAATGGGGTTGTCACTCCCGGGACCCCTTTAATATCAACCTTAGTACCAGGTATAGTGTGCTTCTCTTAATTACCATAACTCACAATTGTTTCACCCAGCTAGCCCATACTTCCTCTGAATCCACAGCCCTGATTTCCCTTACCCCTCAATTTCCTGTCTCCCTTTCCTGCATACCTTTTCCCCTCCCCCAGCCCCTTGGTTCCTTTTCCCCATTCCCCCACCCGCTCCCTCTTTCCTTTTCTTCATTTCACATCTTCAATATCTAGTGACAACGTTCCTATATCCAGAGGTGGGGGACTCGAGTCGCATGACTTGACTCGAGTCAGACTCAAGTCGGCTATTTGAGGACTTGCGACTTGCTTGACAAAATTAAACAAATGACTCGACTTGACTTTGACTTGACACTAATGACTTGTGACTTGACTTTGACTTGGGCCCTATGACTTGGCAAGTCATTACTACCACTAACCATTGCAGTGTAAAAGCCGCGCCTCCTTGTCTGTGATAGGCGGAACCGCGCCTCCTTGTCTGTGATAGGCGGAACACTCAATTTCACAGCAGGCAGTGTTCCGCCTATCACGGACATCCTCTCATCCTCGTCTGTGTTATGAGGATGAGCGGATAGCCGTGATAGGCGGAACACTGAATGCTGGGAAATAAATTGAGTGTTCCGCCTATCACAGACGATGAAGAGGCGCGATTTTGCAATACAGGGGTCTGGAAAGTGGAAACGTGGAATGGCCGCCGGGACGCTGATGGGACGCCGCCGACCAGGTACACCGGCGCTGACAGTATACGGTCGGTGTTCGTTGTGCAAATTATTAATTTTATTTTTTTACAGCATTAAGTCCAAGGGGTCTGACTCATATAAAAAAAAAAACATTGGCACTAATGAACTGACAATCGTAGGAAAGAAATACACATATTGGAGACAATAGGGGCCATTGTGAATAATTGCCCCTATTGTCTCCAATATGACTATTTCCTATGATTGTCAGTTCATTGATTTACATTGATCCTATGTGAGGTCCTAATGTTTAGTACTATATTTATGACCAGTTGCTGTAGGTGTGCAATTTGCTTATAACCAGCTATGGGGTTGTGCAATTAATGAGTTGGAAGCTGTCCGATAGATCAGTTTAAGTTTATATGGAGGTGCGCAATTATTAACCAGTTTATAACAAGCTGTGGGGGCATGCAATTAATTTGCTGATAATAAGCTATGGGGGTGTGCAATTCATTTATAACCAGATATAGGGTTGTGCAAATATTAATTTTGACTTGGGAGGTATGCAATTGATCAGTTTAAAACCAGCTATGGGGTGTGTGCAATTAATCAGACAGTTTGACTTGGGAGGTGTGCAATGGATCCACTGGTTATTAACTGGCATTGCACACCCCCATAGCTTGTTATAAACTAGTCAATTGCACACCTCCCAGGTCAAACTGATCAATTGCACACCCCCATAGCGGATTATAAATTGATCAATTGCACACCCCCATAGCGGATTATAAAAAATTGGTCCATTGCACACCCCCATACTTGGTTATACACGGATCCATTGCACACCTCCCAACTGATTAATTGCACACACCCCATAGCTGGTTTTAAACTGATCACGAGGACCCCTGGCCCATTCTTAAAACAGCAGTGGTAAACTGGCCACCCTTGCCCTATTTAAATGGCAGCTTCTCAGAACGGCCCATTGTGCTTCCATTCCCACCAGTCTTTTTTTTGCCGGCCTGTGCCACCCCTTTGTCTGCCCAGCTGCTTTGCCATTACTGATCAGCAGCAGCTGGGGGAACAATGACAGTGGCAGGGTCCGGTGTGCTCCCCTCCAGAGAGTCACAGACAGCCGGGGCAAAACTGGCACAGGAGACTGAAGTATTTGCCCGTCTGACTGCAGGCGTGATCTGCATGCCAGGCAGGGATCGGTGAGAGAGTAGCTGGCAGAGGCTGGTGCTGAGAGTGTACTATAAGAACGGTAATGTATAGCAAACCCTAGACAACCAAATGGTGGGCAGTAATGTATAGCAACCCCTAGCAACTGAATGGTGAGTTCATTAATAATTGAACATGTTACTTGTTTGTTGCCTAAATACTAAAATTTACACTTACAACTGTATTTTTTTTTTTAATTTTTGGAAATGCCAGTAAAAACTTGCCTGTGCCAGCCCAGTACATTTTGGGTGTCACGTGTGGCTGTTCTGTCACAGAGGAAGAGAGAGATCTTGTGTCTAAGCTGAAACGCAGATCTCTCTTTTCTTCTAACACATCCATCCCTGCCACAGTTAGAAAGCACTCCCTAGGAGCATACCTAACCCCTTGATCACCCCTAGTGTTAACCCCCTCCCCTGCCAGTGTCATTTATACAGTAACAGTGCATTTTCTTTAGCACTAGTCACTGTATTGGATTGGTGTCACTGGTGCCACTAAATAGTTTTGTAAGTAAGCAACACCTTATTTTCTGGCAGTGCCCCTCCCGACACAGTATACTCTGGATCCGCCCCTGAGAGACCAACGCACAAGACAGCTATAATGGAGGGAGCGATTCCAAAAATAATTAAATTTGGATTTAAGGATTATGTTTTAGATGTTGGCGAAAAGAAGAGAACGGCGATGTGCAAGGTCTGCAGCTCAAAAATAAGAGACACGTCAACCACAACATCCAACTTCATCCGTCACTACAAAACCCACAAAGAAAGGTAGGTACAGTAACGTGTATGGGTGGGAGCAGAGTGTATTGTTGTTAAAATCAATAAATCACATAGCTAACTTTATTTTCCATCTCTCTTCTGTTTACTCTATAGATATGAAGAGTACATCCATACCAAAGGGACTTTTGATGCTAGCCAGCCTCAAATCTCACAATTCATCGCACAGGGGACTGTGCAGCTATACCACTGCAACCACCAGCAGCAGAAGGCAATTACAAACTCAATCCTGTCAGACCTCATTATAAACTGCAACATGCCACTATCCATCATTGAACATCAAAGCTTTCGTCGCTTTTTGTCAATAGTAGACAACAAGTACTCTCCAGTAAGTAGAAGAACAATTACTGGCAAGCTTGACAATCTGGTGGCAGATAGGCAAATGAAGCTGAAAAATGAACTCGCAGCAGTAGATCATCTGTCAGTGACTGTAGATATATGGTCAGACCGCAGGATGAGAGGCTTTCTTGGAGTCACAGTGCACTGGATCAACATTGAGGAAGACCGTCTTCAGTTGAAATCACAGTTGCTTGCGTGCAACCGCTTCAAAGGTCCCCATACAGGGGAAAGAATTTGTGAGGAATTTGAGCGTGTATGTGAAGAGTACAAGATTAAAAAAAAGGTAGACCACATCATCTGTGACAACGCTGCAAACATGAAAAAAGCATTCACTACATGTTTTCCAGGACAGGGAGAAGAAGACGATGACCTTGATGATTCGGACATTTGGAATGACTTGTCAATGGAAGAACAGGAGATGCTTGACAATTATTTGAGTGCAAAAACCCAGACTAGACTTCAATGTTTTGCACACACGCTTCAATTGGTAATAGGTGATGGACTTAAGGAGACTAAATTAGTCAATGCAGCTCTCGCCAAAGCTTCCAGGTTGAGCTCCTTGTTACATACAAGCACCTCTTTCAAGGAAAAATTTGAAGAGGAGTTTGGACAGCGTGGAATCCCTGCCGCTGTTACCACACGCTGGAATTCCACACTGAGGCAATTGAAATCAGTGGTCAGCTGTGACCAGGTGAAACTGACTAGAATTCTTGAAGATGGGGGACACAGAGAGACTGTATTCACAGCTAGAGAGTGGAATCAGATTAAGGAACTCGTGGATGTCCTTTAACCTTTTGGAGAAGCCACAGACCTCTCACAGGGAGAAAAAATTGTGACAATAAGTGCTGTTGTACCCTGTATCCTTTCTCTGAATCACCACTTGGAAAATCATAAAGAGAGCGTGCGCTACCTTGGTGGCTTGATCCGTAGCCTGCAAGAATCACTCAAAAGACGATTCGGAGGGATCTTTGTCAATGTGAGGATGGCAGATGAACACAATGATGTAGCAACCTTACCCTTCTCTGACCCTCTATACCTAAAAGCTGCTCTGCTGGATCCTTCATTTGGCACCATGTGGTTGACCCATGATGTTTTGGCTCCCGAAAATATCAAGGAGGCTGTGTCTGCGATGATAAAAAGTATGTTATGTTTTTGTAATAATCCAATGTAATGCCAGATTGTAGGCTATAAAAGAATGTCAGTATGTTGATATACTCTACTCAGAGGTCTTCAACCCTCTCCTCAGGGATTCCCAGACAGGCCGTGTTTTTGTTTTCACCCTAAAATAACACACCTGTTTCAATTAGTCAACTACTACACATTAAGCCTTTGATTAATCAAATCAGGTGTGTTATTTCATGGGGAAAAACTAAAATATGGCCTGTTTGGGGGACCCCAAGGAGAGGGTTGAAGACTTATGCACTAAATTGTCATGATCTAGTTGCTTTTGATATTTCAGTTGTGTTGTGACCATTTATGCTTGTGTTCTTCAGACTTGATTCTCAAAGAAGAGGACTGCAAGCCCACCCCACCAACCACAGATGAAGACGAGCAAATGCCAGTGGCAGAGCCAGAGAGTCAGTCTGGGCTGTTCTCAGCATACCACAAAAAACATAAGAAAGATTCATGTTCTACTCCCCAAATTCAGCTGAACCAGTATTTAGACATTTGTGATGGACAGAGTTGCCTTCAGTTTTGGGCCATGAACAGGCACATGTTCCCCTCTTTGTTCAGGGTAGCGGTAAGAGTTATGTCAGTCCCTGCATCAAGCGCACCTGTTGAACGTGTGTTCAGCCATGGTGGGGTGATAATGCGACCCCATCGCTCACAACTGAGCGAGAAAGTACTATCGAATTTTAATTTTTTGCAAATGCAATGCATTGTAACTTTAGCTGGCCATGCACCTATAGATTATCTGCAGATGTTCTATGGTTAGATGGAAAAAGTGGGAGATTCCTCCATCCACACAGTTTAGCGAACATAGAGAAATCTCATCTGTTGCCCTTTTTCCATCTAACCATAGAAAATCTGCAGATAATCTATAGGTGTATGGCAAGCTTTACAATGCTTTGCATTTGAAAAAAATTAAACAAACAGCAAAAAAAAAAAAAACAATTTGTAAGTAAGTGGCTCATCACCATTCAAGTGTCTACATATACTTTATTAGTTTGAAGTTTAATGTTTCATGCATTGTAACTTAAGCTGGCCAATGGCCATACACCTATAGATTATCTGCAGATGTTCTATGGTTAGATGGAAAAAGTGGGAGATTCCTCCATCCACACAGTTTAGCGAACATAGAGAAATCTGTTGCCCTTTTTCCATCTAACCATAGAAAATCTGCAGATAATCTATAGGTGTATGGCCAGCTTTACAATGCATTGCATTTGCAAAAAAATTTAACAAACAGCAAAAAAAACTATTTGTAAGTGGCTCATCACCATTCAAGTGTCTAGATATACTTTATTATTTTGAAGTTTAATGTTGAAAATATTATTTTTAAAATAAAACCTTTCCTGAACAACACTGACTTTTAACTCATTTAAAGGTGGTAAATCAGTATTTTGACTTGATTTGTGACTTGACCAAAACAAATGACTTGACTTGACTTGCTTGACTTCTAGCAGGGACTCGACTTGACTTGCTTGCTTTTCGCCACAGTAACTTGGGACTTGCTTGTGACTTGAAGGTTACGACTTGAGACTTGCTTATGACTTGCACATGTGTGACTTACTCCCATGTCTGCCTATATCCTCCTGATTTTCATCCCAATTGGTGTTTCTTTTCATATTTTTATTGTTACCTCATCTTCATATTGCACTTTCACCAATATCCTGGTGGTCTTCCCTATTCCCTCACCCACCTATGCACCCATTCACTCTTCCCTCACCACTTTCACACATCTTCACCACACATTTTGACCACACAGTTCACCATTTTTATCCTTCGAAGCTCATACTATACCCATTATTTTTACCTGCATACTTATCCCTCCAGATTCCAACCACCACCAGAATTTTGGTTGGAAGCCAAACAGTGAGGACACTGTGTGGAGAGTGAACAAATTTTGCTTTTTTGACTGCTGGTGATTGCTGGATTGCATTTTTAGGTTCTTCTGGACCTTTTCCATTTTATCTTCTTAATACCCTTTTCTTCTTACACTTTTTAAACAGTTTTTTTTTTTCCTTTCCTTCCTTCAGCTTACTAATTAAGGGGAGTGCCTAATTGCTCCCAGGTGTTTCAGGCCTATATAAGTTTGTGTAGAGCTCATCGTGAGCCTGCTCATCCTTGAGACTGGTTGAACTCTGTCCAAGTGGAACTTGTCTAAGTGGTGAGTTAAAACCAGGAGTTTATAACAGGAGGTTGTAACAGGGGTCATAGTACCTGTGCAGGGAGATCAACATCAGGATCCACCCTATCGCCATCATTGGATCACCCGGTAAGGTAAATATTCTGGTAAGTAACGCAGGGACCACCACTTAGCAGTTGATCCAGGGACCAACATCCGACCGCCCCTCGGGGGGTCAGGAAGGAATTTTTTCCTCTGCTACAGCAATTGGCCGCGCTAGTAGGGGTTTTTCGCCTTCCTCTGGATCAACGGGAGGGAGGGTGTAGGTCTACAGGGTTTTCCCACAGATCCGCAACATCTTCAACTAGCCTGCGCAAGACCGTTATCGCCTCAACAACAGCATCAGCGTTTTTTCAACGCATCATCTCGTCCACAGCAGGGGAATTTTTTGGAGCACCTCAACATGTGCAATTTCAAATACTCAGCAGAGTCCCTATGCAGACTAAGAAATTTGACCGCAACTCTACCGACCGACATTCAAAAAATATTACAAAAAGAACGACTACTAAGAATCGATCCACAAGCAACGATCAAACATAAGAAGACTACAACTCAACCGCAACAGTTAGCATGCGCTTTGATTAACACCAGATCGGCAGTCAAGCACAGGCACGAAATCCATGACTTCATCACACAAAACAACATAGATTGCCTCTTCATCACGGAAAGCTGGCTAACACCCGACTGCAACACCATCCTAACAGAATTAGTGCCAGAAAACTACAGGATCCTAACCGAGCATCGGAAAGGAAAAAAAGGAGGAGGCCTAGCAGTGATCTTCAAAGCTCATCTAGCGCTCGTCAAACCTACGGTACAGAACAAAGCAACGTTTATGGAGACACTTACTCTACAGATGCAAACCACACCACAAGAAACCATCCACATGCTGCTATGCTACAGACCACCAGGACCAAAGACAAATCTACCGATACCACTCACGGAATTCATCTCGGCACACACCCTGAAAAACAACAAGATTCTGGTACTCGGAGATTTCAACCTCTGGGCGAATTCCACCGAAGACCCCATCGCCACCACCTGCATCAATCAACTGGAAGACCTAGGGCTTCAACAAATAGTAAAGGCTCCCACACATGGGTCGGGTCACATCCTGGACCTCATCTTCAAGCAAAATACGGACATCAGCATTCAAGACAACATAGCGCTACCATGGTCAGACCACCACGCTATCAAATTTGAGATCGCCACCAACATCTCCCTGCAAAAACCAAACCCAGCAGCAACAACACACTGGATTAGATCGCAGAAGATACTACATTCGGAAATCTTCAAAACCACACTAACACACAAAATGGGTACACTAAATCAAAACCACTCAACAGAACGAATACTCAGCTTCATAAACAAGGCACTTCTACAAACAGCAGACGCAGTCGCCCCGAAACATCGAGTACCCATCCGCAAGAAAAATTCTGGTTGGTTTAATGGCACGCTTACTCTACTGAAACGGGAACACAGAAGAGCAGAAAGAGCCTGGAGAAGAAACACCACAAAGGAAAATCACACAAACTACAGAATACTCACCAAGAGATATCATAAAGCAATTTTCACAGCAAAAAAAGAACATGTCTCAAACACCCTCTCAAAAGCCTTAAACCGACCACGGGAACTTTTCAAACTAGTCGCCCAGACTATGAACCCCACCTGCCTTGAGCCCCTAGGAAACGAAACTCAAGAATACTGCAACAAATTATCAGATTTTTTCATCAACAAAATAGACAACATTCAGAAAATAATTCAACAAAAAAAAACAACAACCAGCTCTACTCAACTCAACCCAGGTAAGGAATTTTACATCCACAGCGCACAAGCACCACATTTTTCACTTACCCCGATCACAACGGATGAAACCAAAAATGTCATCAAGAGCCTCCGAGACAGCACCTCGCCAAACGACATCATCCCCACAAAACTCTTGAAAGAATGCTCCGACATTCTGGCCCCCGCTATCACACACCTAGTAAATCAGTCGTTCAAAGAAGGATTGGTTCCGAATTCCCTCAAGCAAGGCATCATCAAACCATTACTAAAGAAACCCAACCTCGACCCCAAGGATCCGAACAATCGCAGACCGGTAACAAGCCTGAACACCATTTCCAAGATCATGGAGAAAGCAGTAGTACAACAGCTTCAACTTCATCTGGACACACACAAGCTCCTAGACCCACTACAATCGGGCTTCCGCCCAGGCCATGGCACAGAAACGGCACTTCTGAAAATATGGGATGACGCCCTAGAAGCAGCGGATGAGGGAGAATCGTGTCTTCTGGTATTGCTGGATCTCAGTGCGGCGTTCGACACAGTGGACCACAACATGCTTCTCAGCCGCCTCAAGGAAGTGGCAGGAGTTACAGATGGAGATCTGCCATGGTTCGCTTCCTTCTTAGGAAACCGGTCACAAACAGTGAAACTAGGAGCCTTCATTTCGGAAACTCGGGCAATCACTTATGGAGTCCCTCAAGGATCACCATTGTCACCAGTACTGTT
Source organism: Lithobates sylvaticus (assembly GCA_028564925.1). Lineage (NCBI taxonomy): Eukaryota > Metazoa > Chordata > Amphibia > Anura > Ranidae > Lithobates > Lithobates sylvaticus. The sequence goes on along the minus strand of CM053029.1, from coordinate 146,370,321 downwards.
CAACATTTACATCCGACCACTCTTCAAAATTATTAGCAAATTGGATCTGTGCTTCCACTCATACGCGGACGACACTCAACTGTACTTCCGGATCACCGGGCAAAAAGACCAATACCAGGAACTAGGAAAATGTCTCACATTGATAGATGACTGGATGACCACTAGCTCCCTCAAACTAAATGGATCAAAAACAGAATTACTGCTCCTCGACGCAAACTCAAGGAAAAAGACGAAGACCCCTTGGACACCACCAACCATCTTGGGACAGACCATCCTTCCAAGCAACAAAGCCAAAAGCCTCGGAGTAATCTTTGATTCAGAGATGACAATGGAGGCACAAATAGGATCCGTAATCAGCGGATCCCACCATCTCCTTCGCATGCTACGCAGACTCATCCCCTTCATCCCGGAAAAGGAAAAAGCGGTAGTAGTAGGAACGATCATCAATTCACGGCTCGACTACGCAAACTCACTCTACATAGGATTACCGGATTACCAGATTGCGCGCCTTCAAATTGTCCAAAACACAGCAGCAAGAATAGTCACCGGAAAGAAACCCTGGGAATCCATCTCCCCATCCCTAAGGATGCTCCATTGGCTCAAGGTAAAAGACAGGATCACATTCAAGACCCTCTGCCTCACCCACAAATGTACACAAGGAAATGCGCCTCAATACCTTTGTGAGAAAATAGAAAAATACATACCGAATCGCAGACTTCGATCAACAAACCAAAATCGCCTTCTCATCCCCAAAGCCCGCTACAAATCGAAGGGAGAACGAAGATTCGCAGTACAGGGACCCCGGCTATGGAATGCTCTACCAAACAACATCCGCATGGAAGAAAACCATCAGGCCTTCAGGAAAAAACTCAAGACCCACCTCTTCTAATACATGGCATCCCAACATGAGCAGTCAAGCGCCTCGAGGCGATTCAGTTCGCAGTTGCAGCGCTATACAAATCATTCATTCATTCATTCATTCACCACACCATAGCTCCCCCGAGTTGCCGCGGGGGACCATTCATTAGGTGGTAACACTGTGAGCCGTTAGCCTGCTGGAGCATAGGTAAGCTGCGTTGCTTTGTCTCCCCGCTGTATGATTAAAGATTTTCCCTATCAGGATGCTATATGTTCTTGTTTTTTTTTATATTTTTATATTTTGATCATCATATGGAATCTCTTGATTTGATCATAGATAATCTCCCGATGAAGCGGTAAATGACCGCGAAACTAGTCGAGACCAATGACATCTGACATCTGTGATCAACTATTGTATTTTAATTACTCATTTGTGATGTATACATGTACCACCATTATGCTTTTAACATGTAAATGATGATTTGTATTCTGGCATCAATAAAATCATCTGGAATATTTATAATTATATATTTTTGTTATATCAACTTCTGTACCCCTTGTATTGTACCGCAATAGTCCAAACTGCCCCCATTTTCTTTGGTAGCCTAGTTGGGGATTAGGCTCCCAATCTCTACATCCAGAGCCGATCCGCCCTATACGCGGACTACGCAAGCTGCGTAGGGCCCCGCGGCGGATCGGCTCTGCTCGGGGGCCCCTGGGGCCCCTGCCGCCACTGTGAAGGCAGCGGCGCCTGAAAAAAGATGGCCGCGGGGCCGACATGCAACTGCGCATGCGCCCGCCTTTCCGAAAATTGCTGAGCAGCGGCAACAGCGCTGTTGCAGTTGCATGTTGGCCCCGCGGCCATCTTTTTTTCAGGCGCCGCAGCCCTCACAGTGGCGGCAGCGGCACCAGTGACACGATGGCGCCAAGTGGCGCCATTTTTAAAAATAAAACGTCCCCTCCGCAGCCTCTTACCTCCTGGGCCCCCTCCCCCTCGCAGCCTCTTACCTCCTGGGCCCCCTCCCCCTCGCAGCCTCTGACCTCCTGGGCCCCCTCCCCCTCGCAGCCTCTGACCTCCTGTCCCCCTCCCCCCTCAAAGCCTCTGACCTCCTGCCCCCCTTTGCAGCCTCTGACCTCCTGCCCCCCCCCCCTCGCAGCCTCTGACCTCCTGCCCCCCTTGCAGCCTCTGACCTCCTGCCCCCCCTCTCGCAGCCTCTGACCTCCTGTCTCCCCCCTGCAGCCTCTGACCTCCTGTCCCCCCCCCTCGCAGCCTCGGACCTCCTTTCCCACCCCCTTCACAGCCTCGGACCTCCTGCCCCCCCCTCGCAGCCTCGGACCTCCTTTCCCACCCCCTTCGCAGCCTCGGACCTCCTGCCCACCCCTCGCAGCCTCGGACCTCCTTCCCCCCCCCTCGCAGCCTCAGACCTCCTGTCCCCCCCCTTGCAGCCTCAGACCTCCTGTCCCCCCCCTCGCAGCCTCAGACCTCCTGTCCCCCCCCTTGCAGCCTCAAACCTCCTGTCCCCCCCCCCCTTCGCAGCCTCCGACCTCCTGTCCCCCCCCTCGCAGCCTCTGACCTCCTGTCCCCCCCCCTGCAGCCTCTGACCTCCTGTCCCCCCCCCTTCGCAGCCTCTGACCTCCAATCCCCCCCTTGCAGCCTCTGACCTCCTGTCCCCCCCCCTTCGCAGCCTCTGACCTCTTGTCCCCCCCCCTTCGCAGCCTCTGACCTCCTGTCCCCCCCCCCCTTCGCAGCCTCTGACCTCCTGTCCCCCCCCTTCGCAGCCTCTGACCTCTCCTGTTGCCCCCCGCAGCCTCTGACCTCTCCTGTTGCCCCCCGCAGCCTCTGACCTCTCCTGTTGCCCTCCCCCGCAGCCTCTGACCTCTCCTGTTGCCCTCCCCCCACAGCCTCTGACCTCCCCTGTCCCATCCGCAGCCTCTGACCTCCCCTGAGTCAAGAGAGGGAGCGCAGCCAGGATGGGGGTCATGGGAGAAGTCAGACATGTATGGACTGTGGAGAGGAAACTATGGGATAAAACCAGAGCCACCAAGCTGGAGCCGACTGACTGAGCCCTGCATGATGCACCTGAGAGGAGGTCAGTGACAGCACCGCCAGGCCAGTCTAGGAGGGGTCAATACAATATTGTAAGGGGGCACTGATATAAAGGTTTCCCCCTTATCAGTAAACCCCCTTATCTTAGTGTTTTCTTTCTCTGGTCACCAGAGTCCTCCCCACAGTCCCAGAGTTTCCCTTTACATCATAGTATGCAGGATTCCACCTTACAGTGCAAGGGGGAACTCTGATGTAAAGGGCAATGCTGCAGACCCTGATGTAAGTAGGGAGGCTCTCTGAGGACACTGATGTATGGGGGGCTCTCTGGGGACCCGATGTAAGGAGGGGCTTTATAGGGATGCTCTCTGGGGACCCTGATGTAAGGGGGGTGCTCTCTGGGGACCCTAATGTAAGGGGGGGTGCTCTCTGGGGACCCTAATGTAAGGGGGGTGTTCTCTGGGGACCCTAATGTAAGGGGGGTGTCTCTCTGGGGACCCTAATGTAAGGGGGGTGTTCTCTGGGGACCCTAATGTAAGGGGGGTGCTCTCTGGGGACCCTAATGTAAGGGGGAGGCTCTCTGGGGACCCTAATGTAAGGGGGAGGCTCTCTGGGGACCCTAATGTAAGGGGGAGGCTCTCTGGGGACCCTAATGTAAGGGGGAGGCTCTCTGGGGACCCTGATGTAAGGGGGGTGCTCTCTGGGGACCCTGATGTAAGGGGGTGCTCTCTGGGGACCCTGATGTAAGGGGGGTGCTCTCTGGGGACCCTGGTGTAAGGGGGAGGCTCTCTGGGGACCCTGGTGTAAGGGGGAGGCTCTCTGGGGACCCTGGTGTAAGGGGAGGCTCTCTGGGGACCCTGGTGTAAGGGGAGGCTCTCTGGGTACCCTGGTGTAAGGGGAGGCTCTCTGGGGACCCTGGTGTAAGGGGAGGCTCTCTGGGGACCCTGGTGTAAGGGGGGGGGGGGGGCCCTGGTGTAAGGGGGGGGGCTCTCTGGGGACCCTGGTGTAAGGGGAGGCTCTCTGGGGACCCTGGTGTAAGGGGGGGCTCTCTGGGGATCCTGATGTAAGAGGTGGCTCTCTGGGGACCCTGATGTAAGTGGGGGATCCACACTCAGATATGTAAAGATATATATATTGTATACATGTCTGTTCTATTTTGTTGTACTTATTCTTTGACTGTTTTGTTTAAAGGAGGGAGGATTGTATTGGGAGCCATTCCCGCCGGTCTGGACGATGTCATTTCCGTGTGTAACCAGATCGACACTCCCTGGGCCCTAGCCAGTCTGAGCTCCCCTCCCTTCATCCCATGAAGCATCTTCTGCCTGCTAAGGAACCTATGCAGCTGGGCCGGACCAGGCTAACCCCCGAAGAAGGTACTAGGCGCAGAACTTTGGGCTTGTGTGTCTATTGTGGGAGCAAGGGTAATTTTCGTGACTTCTGCTCGCTTCGGAAAAGCTTGGGTCTAATACATCTGGAAGGTAGAGTATTGGACCCAGAAACATCACCTTCTTATCTTCTTCTTCCAGTGTTCCTTCATGTAGGTGCTTCTCCCCAATCGATCTTTGCATATCTGGATTCTGGGGCTGCTGCCAATTTTATGGATTGGAGAACTGCTTCTTCCATGAAACTTACCCTTTTCGCCCCTCACTACGTCACTGGTAGTCTTGGCAATTGATGGCACTGTTCTCCCAGGGGTCCCTATCCGCTTCCAGATTCTACTTATTAAGATGTCTGTAGGAATACTCCACCAGGGGTGGATATCCTTCCTCATTTTACCCAAGGCCTCTACACCCATTGTATTGGGCCTTCATTGGCTACAGCTCCACTCTCCACATGTGGACTGGGTCTATGGGCAGATCCTGGCTTGGGGTCCCTCATGTTTCTCGTCCTGCCTTCTCAGGGTGGCCCCCAAGGAGATACTTCCGGTTGCTACCACATCTGTATCTTCTGATTTTCCTGCTGCATACAGTGATTACTGGGATGTGTTCTGTGAGAAATCAGCTGAGGTGCTTCCTCCCCACAGGTTTTATTGACTGTGCTATTGACCTTGTCCCTGGAGCAACTCTGTCCAGGGGTCGTACCTACCCTCTGTCCATCCCAGAGACCAAGGCCATGATGAGTATGTCGACGAGAATCTAGATAGAGGTTTCATCCAGAAATCCTCATTGCCTACAGGCGCAGGGTTCTTTTTTGTTGCCAAAAAGGATGGTACCTTGAGACCCTGCATCGACTATTGAGGTTTAAAGCGGTGACCATCAAGAATCGATACCCCTTACCCTTAATATCTGAGCTATTCGACAGGTTGAAGGGTGCCTCCATTTTCACCAAGTTGGATCGCTGAGGTGCATGCAATCTGATTCGGATATGGGAGGGTGACCAATGGAAAACTTCTTTTTAACACTAGAGACAGGCATTACGAATACCCGGTTAAGCCTTTTGGTTTGTGTAATGCCCCAGCTGTGTTCCAAAACTTTGTCAATTAAATCTTCAGGGATCTGCTGTACCAGTTTGTTGTCATCTATCTGGATGACATTCTCATCTTTTCGGAAAATCTGCTTGTCCACAGAAACCATGTCCACATGTTCACCTCAAAACCACGAGATGCAAGGGACCGGGGTGCGCTTCCCCACCATAGCCATGACACCGGAGGACGGCTGAGGACTTCAGACAAAATAAAGATACCGATACGTGCCTGATATTTTTAAACAAAGTGTGAGTACATACTTTCTTTTTAATTTCACATACAGTTCCCACTGTAATCAGACCCACTACACTCAGAGTGGCGCTGCTCTTTCTCTCTTTTTTCTCCTCTACACCAGAGTCTCTTCTGCTCTATGGAGCCGGCTGCCGCATCTTACAAGCACACACTGTTACTCCTGGACTGAGAAAAAAACTGTCAAAAAAAACACATCACAGTGTTTCTCCTCTTCAGCCCCCACTCTCTCTCGCCCACCCTCAGTGTCACTCCATCTGTGACCCCCCATACTCGCTTATCACTAACTGTCGTCGGCTCTCCATCCTCCCCCTCTCCACTACACTGTACTTCAGTGCCTTAGAGAAAATAATCTGTATGCCAAGCTGGAGAAATGTTCCTTTGAATGTTCTGAGGTCCTGTTTCTGGGATGGTTTGTCTCAAGTTTGGGTCTTCGTATGGATCCTGGAATAGTCTTGGCCATTACCAACTGGCCTCTTCCTGCTAGCCTCAAGGCCACATAGCGCTTTCTTGGCTCCACAAATTATTATAGGCAGTATAATATAGGCAAGGAAAACTGTGTCCGGGGAGGCACCATATATACGCCCCGTACACGCGTCGAACCCCACCAGCGCCATGCTGGCACGTCATGTGCAAGGAGGGGCCTCGACTCAGGCGGTGAGCACCGCCCACGAGTGAGGCCCCCAGCTATGTCGGCTAAAATGCAAAAACTTGCGCCTCACGTCATGATGCCTGGAGGCGTATTTTTTACATCTTTTCATGTTATTAAATATGTCCTTTTATTAATCCACCTCCACAATGTCAATAGTTTCATTTAAAGTCCCAAATTCCTTCTTTATTTACTTGAACCAGGGATGGAGGCACACTACATATGTGCTTCATTTAATGTCATTGTAAGGGTTCTTTTTTTTTTTTTTTACATAACTGTCAGGAAAGCCCCTCCAGCGGGCGTCCCAACATCCCCAGGAGGAGAAGGATTCCCCGGCTCAGAACGGGCCTGCTGCGCCCACACATGCGCAATAGCGCGGCTGTCGGTGCGTGCGGGCGCGCGGGGGCGCGCGCGGGCGTGCGCGGGAGCGCGCGCGTGCACGCGCGGCTGCCCTGACGCTGTTTGGCGCCAAGAGCGCTATTTAAACCAAACCCAGTCCCTGTTGCCTTGCTGCCCGATCAACAGCGTTCCCTGTATGTGCTTTGTCTACTTGCAAAACCTGATTCACCTGATCCCTGCTGAAACCTGGCTTGTCTCTGACTCTTCTGACTTCTGCCTGCCCCGATCCCGGTTCTGGACTTGACTACCCCTTTGGATGCTCCCTTGTACCTGATCTGCCCGTCTGTGTTTGACCCTGCCTGTTTGAGACCCGCCTGCACATTACCTGCTTGCTTCCTGCTGCTGGACTACAGGACACCTCCTTGTGTCTGCTGCACATTACCTGCTTGCTTCCTGCTGCTGGACTACAGGACACCTCCTTGTGTCTGCTGCACATTACCTGCTTGCTTCCTGCTGCTGGACTACAGGACACCTCCTTGTGTCTGCTGCACATTACCTGCTTGCTTCCTGCTGCTGGACTACAGGGCACCTCCTTGTGTCTGCTGCACATTACCTGCTTGCTTCCTGCTGCTGGACTACAGGACACCTCCTTGTGTCTGCTGCACATTACCTGCTTGCTTCCTGCTGCTGGACTACAGGACACCTCCTTGTGTCTGCTGCACATTACCTGCTTGCTTCCTGCTGCTGGACTACAGGACACCTCCCTGTGTCTGCTGCACATTACCTGCTTGCTTCCTGCTGCTGGACTACAGGACACCTCCTTGTGTCTGCTGCACATTACCTGCTTGCTTCCTGCTGCTGGACTACAGGACACCTCCTCGTGTCTGCTGCACATTACCTGCTTGCTTCCTGCTGCTGGACTACAGGACACCTCCCTGTGTCTGCTGCACATTACCTGCTTGCTTCCTGCTGCTGGACTACAGGATACCTCCTGGTTCCCGTCTGCACAGATCTCCAGCCCTCTACCCAGCTTATCAGCCAGGCACTTGTGCTCCCCTGTGCTCCCGAGCTCCTGTCTTCCCTATCAGGGGTTCCCGAACCAGGGGTTTACGAGTGGCCGCTCCCTGCAATACGGGCTCTGCCTTAAGGTACGTGACAGTATCGGGCAGCCATGACTGAGCCCATGCAGGGAGCCACGGCTAGGGAGGACTTATGCCGTCACCTGGCCGGACTGACACAGGCCGTCAACTCCCTACAGGAGGGGTACTCCCGCCTAGAGGAACGCGTGCAGACCCTAGCCACCTCAGGCCCAACAGCGCTCAGCGCATCACCTGCACCCTCGGTGGTTATGCTGCCTCCTGAGCCCAAGGTCCCCATTCCGGATAGATTCTCCGGGGCCCGGAACAGATATAGGGCATTCCGCAACGCCTGTGAACTCTTTTTTTGTACTCCAACCCCAAACCTTTTCCCTTGAGTCCACCAAGGTGGGGTTTGTGGTCTCCCTGCTACAAGGGGAGCCCCAGGCCTGGGCCCACCGCCTGGTGGAACAGAAGCACGAATGCCTCAGCAATCTGAACACCTTTTTCCAGGCCATGGGCATCCTCTACGAAGACCCACAACAGGCAGCAACTGCCGAAGCAGCTTTGGTTGGCCAGAGTGGGCATTCCTGAGACTCTCGAAGACCTAATCAACCTGTCCACTCAGATAGACAGGCGTCTGAGGGAGCGTAGGACTGAGCGTACGGCCGGTTCTTCCCGTCCGGTGTGGATGCTACCCCGGGTACCCTACCCTTCTGGCCGCACCGCAACTGCACCCTCTGAGCCTATGCAACTGGGCGTCCTTCGTCCTTCCCTGACCCCAGAGGAGCGACAACGCAGGCGAATCCAGAACCTTTGCCTCTACTGTGGGGAACCCGGACATTACGTAAGGGCCTGTCCCGCGAAGTCCTGTAAGCACTCCTCTCTGTTTTCCACTGTTCTGCCTGCAGTACTTAATAATGCGTCTCACCTGACTGTTTCCCTTTCCCTACAGCTCCCAGGAGGGAATACTCTGGTCCCCGCCATAATTGACTCTGGAGCCAGTAGTGGGTTCATGGACCAGACTTTTCCCCGCAAATTTCGAGTTCCTTTATGTCCCCGAGCCAGAGGACTGTCGGTACATCTAGCCGATGGGTCGGCTATCAGATCTGGACCTGTGACCCAAGAGACGGTTCCTCTACACGCTACCATTGCGGGTAACCACAGTGAACTACTCCGCCTGGACATCATTGAGTCCCCTCTGTTCCCTGTTATCCTGGGCATACCCTGGCTCAAGGCCCATAATCCTCAAATCGACTGGCCCACGGGGAGTATCAGCTTCATCTCTCCATACTGCTGTCAGCACTGCCTGCAAGGGACCACCAACGTCTCACCCTCTCTGCTCTGTCTAGAGGTTGACGTTGAGGCCCGTAGGGCTGTCCCGGAAGAATACCACAGCTTTTTGGACGTGTTCAGTCAAAAAGGGGCAGAGACACTCCCTCCACACAGGCCCTATGACTGCCCAATTGAACTTTTACCAGGTGCAGAAATTCCCTTCGGGAGAATCTTCCCTTTAACAGGACTGGAGTTGGAGACTCTCAAAGCATACATCGATGATAACCTGCGAAAGGGGTTTATACTACCTTCTACCTCCCCAGCCGGGGCAGGGATTTTCTTTGTAGAGAAGAAGGATCACTCTCTACGCCCCTGCGTAGACTACCGGGACTTGAACAAAATTACAATTAAGAATCGGTACCCTCTGCCCCTGGTACCGGAACTATTCCAGAGGCTTGGTACAGCTGTGGTGTTTACCAAATTAGATCTCCGTGGGGCATATAACCTGGTCCGTATCCGAAGCGGGGACGAATGGAAGACTGCCTTCCGCACCCGCTTCGGACACTACGAATACCTGGTGATGCCATTTGGGCTCTGCAACGCCCCTGCTACGTTTCAACATTTTGTAAATGACATTTTTAGAGACTATCTTGACTTATTTGTTATTGTCTACTTGGATGACATCTTGATTTTCTCTCCCTCTCTGCCTACTCACAGGGAACACGTCAGGAAGGTCTTGACCCGTCTTCGCCAGCATGGCCTGTATGCGAAGCCTGAAAAGTGTGAGTTCGAACGTCAAAGTATCCAGTTCTTAGGCTTGGTCATTTCAGTAGATGGGATTAAGATGGATCCGCAAAAGGTGTCTGCCATCTTGGATTGGCCTGCCCCCACGGACAAGAAGGGAATTCAGCGATTCGTAGGATTCGCGAATTTCTATCGCAAATTTATTAAGGGGTTTTCCAACATCATTGCCCCCATCACCAGACTGACCAAGCAAGGTACCAAGTTCCAGTGGTCTCCTGAAGCTCAGTCTGCCTTTTCAACATTAAAGGACCAGTTCGTGTCGGCCTCTGTCTTAAAACACCCGGATCCTGCACTCCCTTACATCTTGGAGGTCGACGCCTCTGAAGTGGCGGTAGGGGCAGTCCTCTCCCAGAGACAAGGCCCTAAGGCGCTCCTCCACCCGGTGGCCTTTTTCTCCCGTAAGCTGTCCGAAGCAGAGAGAAATTACGATGTCGGGGATAGAGAGATACTGGCCATCAAGGCCGCGCTCGAGGAGTGGCGTTATCTCCTGGAAGGAGCCGCCCATCCTATCCTGGTCTACACGGACCATAAGAATCTGGAATACTTAAAAGTAGCCAAGAGGTTGAGACCCCGCCAGGCTAGATGGGCACTTTTCTTCACCAGATTTTCATTTCACATCACCTTCAGGCCCGGATCCAAGAATACCAAACCTGATGCTCTATCACGAATGTTCAGTGAGTCCACAGTTCCGCCACCTCCAGACACCATACTTACCCCAGGTAACTTCCTTCTTCTGCATGAGGATCTTCTATCCGAAATTAAACAAGCCTCCGCTTTGATCCCTCACCAGCCGGGCAGTTCCTTGCAGCCTAGAGACGGTCTGCTGTGGCATGAGGAGAAGATCTTCGTTCCTCAACAGTCACGGGTGGCCGCCCTGAAATCCTGCCACGACCACGAATTGGCCGGCCACTTTGGTGCCCGCAAGACCGCTGATCTTCTCCTGCGCACCTTTTGGTGGCCCAACCTTCTAAAGGACTGCAGGGCATACGTCGAGTCATGTACCACGTGTAACCAGAATAAGGGCAGCAAGACAAGAGCCTGGGGCTTGTTGAACCCCCTTCCAGTCCCGGAGAAGCCATGGAGGATGATCTCCATGGACTTCATTGTCGAATTACCCCCTTCTGAAGACTTCACGACCATTTTTGTGGTAGTAGACAGGTTCTCCAAGATGGCCCACTTCTTACCCATGAAAGGCACCCCCTCAGCTCCTGAGACCGCAAGAGTCTTCATCAAGGAGATTGTAAGGCTCCACGGAATCCCCGCCAATATCGTATCTGACCGAGGGGTGCAATTTACGTCCAGGTTCTGGAGGGCATTATGTGCGGCCCTGAAGATCAACCTCCTATTCTCCTCCGCTTACCATCCCCAGACCAACGGTCAGACCGAACGTACCAACCAGACCTTGGAACAGTACCTGCGATGCTACTCATGTTTTTCTCAAGATAACTGGGTCCCCCTCCTACCTCTTGCCGAGTTTGCATACAATAACTCTGTTCATTCTGCAACCAACCAGTCTCCGTTTTTTTCAAATTACGGGTTTCACCCCCTGTTCTTGTCCAACAGCATCCCAGAGTGCTCCGTGCCAGCAGCCCAGGAAACCCTGAATTTTTTCAGCACCAATAACAAGTTACTTCAGGAGACGATACTGAACACCCAGGAACGAAACAAGGCGATATTTGACAAGAGGAGGAGAGGGGACCTCAACCTAAAGCCGGGAGACTTGGTTTGGCTGTCCACCCAAAACCTGAAACTGGCGTGTCCTTCCAAGAAGTTGGGGCCAAAGTTTGTGGGTCCTTTTCCTGTAACTAGAAAAATCAATAATGTGGCGTACGAGTTAAAACTGCCTGACTCATTCAGAATCCACCCAGTCTTCCACGTTGCCCTTCTAAAACCTTCAACTCCGGATCCCTTTGCCAGCCGGAACACCGGCCCTCCTGAACCTGTGCTTATCGATGGCGAGGAGGAATTTGAAGTGGAAACTATTGTGGACTGCAGGAAGAGATATGGCCAGGTTCAATACCTTGTAAAGTGGAAGGGCTACGGGCCGGAAGAGAATTCTTGGGAGCCAGAGGCTAACATCCATGCCCAGAGGCTAATTTCGGCCTTCAAGAGAGCCAATCCAAGTAAGTGGGCCCAGTTGGGCATCCGGAGGCTGCCCATTGGAGGGGGGCAATGTCAGGAAAGCCCCTCCAGCGGGCGTCCCAACATCCCCAGGAGGAGAAGGATTCCCCGGCTCAGAACGGGCCTGCTGCGCCCACACATGCGCAATAGCGCGGCTGTCGGTGCGCGCGGGCGCGCGCGGGCGTGCGCGGGAGCGCGGGCGTGCGCGGGAGCGCGCGCGTGCACGCGCGGCTGCCCTGACGCTGTTTGGCGCCAAGAGCGCTATTTAAACCAAACCCAGTCCCTGTTGCCTTGCTGCCCGATCAACAGCGTTCCCTGTATGTGCTTTGTCTACTTGCAAAACCTGATTCACCTGATCCCTGCTGAAACCTGGCTTGTCTCTGACTCTTCTGACTTCTGCCTGCCCCGATCCCGGTTCTGGACTTGACTACCCCTTTGGATGCTCCCTTGTACCTGATCTGCCCGTCTGTGTTTGACCCTGCCTGTTTGAGACCCGCCTGCACATTACCTGCTTGCTTCCTGCTGCTGGACTACAGGACACCTCCTTGTGTCTGCTGCACATTACCTGCTTGCTTCCTGCTGCTGGACTACAGGACACCTCCTTGTGTCTGCTGCACATTACCTGCTTGCTTCCTGCTGCTGGACTACAGGACACCTCCTTGTGTCTGCTGCACATTACCTGCTTGCTTCCTGCTGCTGGACTACAGGACACCTCCTTGTGTCTGCTGCACATTACCTGCTTGCTTCCTGCTGCTGGACTACAGGACACCTCCTTGTGTCTGCTGCACATTACCTGCTTGCTTCCTGCTGCTGGACTACAGGACACCTCCTTGTGTCTGCTGCACATTACCTGCTTGCTTCCTGCTGCTGGACTACAGGACACCTCCCTGTGTCTGCTGCACATTACCTGCTTGCTTCCTGCTGCTGGACTACAGGACACCTCCTTGTGTCTGCTGCACATTACCTGCTTGCTTCCTGCTGCTGGACTACAGGACACCTCCTCGTGTCTGCTGCACATTACCTGCTTGCTTCCTGCTATTGGACTACAGGACACCTCCCTGTGTCTGCTGCACATTACCTGCTTGCTTCCTGCTGCTGGACTACAGGATACCTCCTGGTTCCCGTCTGCACAGATCTCCAGCCCTCTACCCAGCTTATCAGCCAGGCACTTGTGCTCCCCTGTGCTCCCGAGCTCCTGTCTTCCCTATCAGGGGTTCCCGAACCAGGGGTTTACGAGTGGCCGCTCCCTGCAATACGGGCTCTGCCTTAAGGTACGTGACAATAACAAACATACAGTGTCATACTTACCTCCACTGTGCAGCTCCTTTTGCACAGAGTGGCCCTGAACCTCATCTTCTGTGGTCCCCCGGCAGCTCTCACGGCTACTCCCCACATCAGATAACCCCCTAGGTGAAGCGCTCTCCCGTGGGGTTACCTTGCGGGTACGCTCCCGAGTCCATCATTCGGTGTCCATAGCCACCGAATGTATGATTTGGCCCCACCCCCTGGCACCTGCGTCATTGAATTTGATTGACAGCAGCGGGAGCCAATGGCTGCGCTGCTATCAATCTATATCAATCAGGACAGCTGGAGCTGGTGTGCTCGTTCCCATTGCGCAAATTTTAGGGCTCAGGTAAGTATAAGGGGGGCTCGGGGGCGCTGCTGCATTAAAAAATGTTTTTCACCTTAATGCATAGAATGCATTATGGTGAAAAACGGCAAGGGTTCACAACCCCTTTAAAGTCCCAAATTCCCCCTTTTATTCTATTTTTTATTGAAGTGGATGCTTCTTTAATGGGGGTGGGAGCTGTGCTTCTTCAATCCTTTGAGAAGAGACGTCAACCATGTGCGTTCTTCTCCAAGAAAAATTCTCAGGCAGAGAGAAATTATGCTATCGGGAACTTCTCGCAATTAAATTAGCATTAGAGGAGTGGCGTTATCTCTTGGAGGGTTCCCCTCACTCCATAACGATTTTTACTGATCACAAGAATCTACAGTACCTAAAGAATGCTAAATGTCTGAATCACAGACAGGCCAGATGGAGTCTTTTCTTTCCCGTTTTAATTTCACAATTACATACAAACCTGGTCCCTGCAACGGTTGGGCTAATGCACTCTCATTTGACACTTTGGACGAGGAGCCCACCCCTGAACCTGAGTCGATCATTCTGACCTCATGCATTGTGGCCCATTCTACCACCCTGGAGTCAAAAAATTCCTCCTGGCAAGACCTTTGTCCCAACTGAGCTAAGATCCTTCATTGGGGACATGATTCCAAGGTGGTAGGTCATGCTGGGTTTCTCCAATCCTTCTTGTTCATCAGTCGTCGCTACTGGTGGCCTAATCTCTGCTCAGATGTCAAAGACTACGTTAATCTAAATCCTACACACAAGCCCCTGCTGGTCTTCTCATGCCCTTGCCCATTCCTAGAGCCCTGGTCTCACATTGCCATGGATTTTATCACCGATCTCCCACTGTCAGAGAATAATACGGTCATTTGGGTGGTAATCGAACTGTTCTCCAATGGACAGACTGAGACGGTTAATCAAGAGTTAGAGGTCTTTCTTTGCATCTTAGTCTCTGCTCATCATGACGATTGGTCCTCTCTACTACCATGGGCAGAATTCTCCCACAACGATCATGTAAATACCAGATTGCAGAAGACACCCTTTTTCACACTTCCCATGACCTATTCTCCAAATATTCCAGCTTTGGCTACGGCTATGGCTCAGAAGTCTTTCAAATCTATTTGGGTGACGTTCATGATTCCCTCCAGGCAGCTGCTGACAAATTCAAAGGCTTTGCCGACCGCCGCAGGTGTAAACCACCTTCTCTTCAGCCAGGGGACAAAGTCTGGCTCTCCACCAGGAACCCTTTGGCAAGCACACCCCCTATCAGCAAAAAGGCAGGTAGTTACACAGCTTTGACCATATTCGCTATCCCCCGGCTTACTGCAAGAATATAAAGGTTGTAGCTGGCCCCCTAGAAATCCACTGGGTCCAAGGACCCTCATATTTTGTTGCTAACCCGGCATTAATAAAGTTTTCAAGAGATTATAAAACACATCACATAGGCATGGCCCATCATCAGGAAGTCGGTCCAGAGCAAACATGTGCAGCTAAATCTGTACTGAGATGGAAACATTTATTTAGAAATTGAGCTTGTTATTTTATGAAAAAAAAGCTGTTTTCTATATTATACAGTGCTTTTGTAATGTCACCCAGCTAGGATTTAGATCTACTTGAATTATTACTTTTAGCTGGACTGACCCCAAACACAACATATCCAAATTTAAATAAAAAAACATTTTAATCGAACAACTTTTACATGCATATGTTATTCCCTGTACTGTAAGCTATTATACAACGTACATAGTGCTCGAGGGGGGTCATTGATTTTACAGCAGTAAATTGCTGCACAATAAATTTATTCATAAAATTAAATGGAGCTGGAAATGGTGTACATGTAAACATTTTGTGTTAAGACTCGTGGTGTAAATTGCTTATTGGTAAGCTCCAGGCTGCACATACTCAGTGACATTGTGCACCTTGGCTCTCTCTGCGATCGTTCATGCCTAAAGCGATTTGCCCTGATCAACCCCCTCTAATTGCTACTCCGCGTAGACAATGTTCATTGTGCATGTTATGTTCTCTTGTAGGCTTCTCCTGAGGTCTGTTCATCAGGTGAAATCGATACAGTAAGATATTCCATGCAAGATCTTGAAAGGGAATAATCTCTTCATTTTTGAGTTGATGGAATATTCTGTGCGATGCATGGAGGACAGGTTTGGGATATGTGAATCTGCAGAGCTTGCATCGTCTGTGTGGTATAAGAAAACTGTTTCACTCTCAAATATTTAGGTAGCGGCTTTCATCAAAAAGTATCCCTACAGGTGCACATCCTTAAAGTGAACCTAACAGGGTAGCACAAAAGTCATAAAGGAAGGTGTCCTGCTAGGGAAGAGCTGTTATACTTATCTCTCTGTCAAACCCAACAGCCCAAGTCTCCTACCTTCATTGTGTTTTTATACTGCAATCTCCATCAGTGGCTTCAATATTTAACATATCTGGGAGTGTCAGATCTCTCTGTCTTCTACTGGTGTGAGTCCTTCTTACGGCCCCTATGTCACTAGAGAACTCAGCAGCTTGGATGAAACCATGGTGCATAGTGGGGGACACGGGCATATGACACTTGTATGGAACAGAGGTGCCATCAGTGGGATGAGTATATTACCTTTTTCTCGCAGGATGCCTTTTAGGTGTTTAGCTACTCTCAAGATTTAACATTTCTTCCAGGCTATTTTCATGTCTGTGACCCCTTTTGGGGAGATTTCTTGTTTCCTACCCCTGTGCCACTTCAATAAGAAATGGATATGCTGTAGTCACTAGGAGAATAAAGTACAGGTAGAAATGAAAAGAAAACGTATTCTTAGTTAAATCTTGGTATCCTTTGTTTATTTCTTCCAATTCTGTTCAATAGTCCAGAATAATGTAACTCCTGCCCTTTGCCATCAGGTAGGAATTTCCTGTAATAAAAACCAATCACTTCTGCTCTGTCTCCTTGTGCAAGATGACTGGTCTTGTATTTGCCCCCCTGTAATTTTCTGAAGGCAGCCTGTAGGAGGAGAACCCACTCCCTTCCCCAGATCTGCTCTATGCCTACAGTATGTATAGCCCAGTGATACAATCAGTACTTTTTCTTTTGTAGCACCCTCTAGCTAGTGTGCAGGTGTACAAAGCTTAGTTGTTAGTGTAGGTAAATTGGCTTGGCTGAGAGTCAGGCCTGGGCAGAATCTGGGTCAGGGTTTAGGGAGGCTGGATGACTCATCTGACAGCTCTTCTGGTACCTCCTCCTGTTTTCTGGAACCTTGGAGAAGGTTCTAGGTGTAGTGGGTGGAAGCTAGGAGGGGCTGTCATGCATATTTATGAGGTCCCTGGCCAATCCCCAGCAAAAAGGGCTGGCAGCTCACCTCATAAATTGGTATGAGTCATGCCGGCAGGGGCAGTCGGGTGGAAGATGGAGATGAAGTGCTAAGGTGGCTGTCGGAGGCCCTAGCAGGGCACCCCCTAGTCTGGGGGGGTGACCTCAAGCCTGGGCTCGGGTGCTGGAATGATCCCTTCTTGGAGGCACGAGAGCAAGTGAGAGGACAGCAGGAACCGGTCAGCATGTCCGGGAGATCTCCTGAAATTCAGCCGGTGGGTTGGTGAGTGTCAGTCTGGAGGACTGTGGAGAGAGTGTCAGTCTGAAGGACTGGGGGGTGAAGTTAGCCTGGAGGGCTAGTGAAAGAGGCAGCTCCAGCCAGGCTGGTTGGCAGTGCCTGAAGAGGTGGTGCTGGGATCTTTTTTTCAAGTATAGGCGCTTCAAGTTCCTGCCTGTAATGGGCCTTTGCTACAAAATGACTACAGGGTGACATGGCTGGGTTTTGCAAGCAAGAGTGTGTGCTGGAGGAAGAAGAGGAGCTGTATATAGGACTGTATATAGGAAGAGTTCTTTCTGAAGTTTGTTTAAAGTCAGGTGGGCATCGCATAATCTCCCATCCCTATACAAGTTATATCCCTCAATAAAACAAAAAAGAAACAAAGTCACAGACTGTTCTTTGACTCGAGTGACTGTGGAAATTCGGTGTGCCTGGCTGTGCAGGGCGGGGGATCCCAATCTACTTGTGGCTCCTTAGGGGGTGCGCTATACTTTTAAATGGATGTCTTAGTTTGTAAATGCATTTGGAAAAACATATTTTAATGAAAATTTTGCTATATAAATTTAGCTTTAAATTATTAGAATTGTACAGGCATTTTATTGATAGATTTACATTCCCCTGTTACTTAGCTTTACTATCCGCGTGGCCAGGAGATAGGTAAATGGGGCGGGTAGGTGACCAGTCACCCAGCACATAAGTAAGCTGCAGCAGTTACCAGTCCCCATAGCACAGATCAGCTCAGGAGAAACCGTTTCAAGGTATAAAATATGACCTTTTCTTTGGATGAAGTTGTCTTGACTAGCACTTGGTCATGACATTCCCGATCAGACAGCACACATACTGTGCATAGCACTTTCCATTTTTGTGCCTGGAGTTAAGCATTAAGTATTAAAAACTAACATAATTATTAAAACGTTACTGATTTATTAGCTCTCACTGTTATAAATTAGGCAGTAAGATCTTCATGGGCAGTTTAATGTTATTTCAAGGTGGACATAAAAATCTTGTAGTGTATAAATTTTGTAGGTGGATGTTCGTAAAAATAAAACAACCGCTGGCAATAATTAAAGTAGAATACCAGAATGCTTTAGTTCTTTTTAGGTTTTTGGCTGAGCTAAACACTCTGTTAGGTTTTCATTGCTGGCTGTGTCCTTGTCAGGGAGATTTTCCTCAACTTTCTTTCCCAGTGACACAACGGGGCACAGAAAGCATCAAAACTCTGATTTTATAACCTACTACAGCAAGTAATACAATTCCTGACAGAGGATCTAGCCCCTTTAGAAGTGCAAGCTTCTCACCATAGGTAGAACTCCCAGTGCGTCAAGTCCAATGACATTGCCAAGGTTTCTATATCCTTCCAACAGGGTGTCTGCAATTTGACTTTAGAATCTTGCAGAGGTATTCAGCCGATTACAGAAGCAGATGAAAGAGGATTTTGGTAAACTGAATACTGATGCCATGTATGGAGAGATGCTTCATTTTTCTGGCAATAATAGAAAGTTATGGGAGTTATCAGATCAAATTGATAGGTCATTTTAAAAAACATAAACCACCAAATGGCTTATGCTTCAAGTATGCGTCAGATCAATTTCCTACGTTTTCTTTAACATTCACTGAACTTGGTGCGAGTTTGACGATCTTCGTCTGAAGATATCATCCATTTGGCTTATTTTTTAATTAAGAGCCTATTCTTGGAGAAGTGTTTCGCAGTATAGGACTTTGTCCTTTGATGTTGTATTTTCAAATAGAATTGAGCCTTTATAGAAGAAGGGAGGGCGTGCCTCCCTGTCCGTGGCCTCCTCCTGCCTCCTTCTCCTCTTATATCTCCAGGTTTCCGGTCCCCAGCGCTCCTATCTTCTGTTTTATTCTCTTTTAACTTTATACATAACATGGAAATTACAGAGAATAGAGAATGAACCATTATTGAAAAACACACACGGCAAGGAGAGACAGGAGCAAAGTTCAGTAAGGGCTGATTGCTTGTTGTGTTCTTCTCAGTGAAAGGTCGATGCATTATTCCTTTTCAAAAAAGATGTAGATGGTACCAGAAGGAGAAAACAACAGGGGGAGACTGCTCGTTCAACATTCACGAGGAAAATATGTGCATTACATAAGAGAGAAAAGAAACATTGTTATATCCAAATGAATACAAATTCATGAAAGTTAAGAAAATATACTTTTCTTGGTGGTTATCGAAAGAAATAACTTAGCTTAAAATGTTGTTTTGTTTAGAGCAGGGGTCACCAAACTACAGCCTGTGGACCATATTTGACCCTCTACAAGATTTTATCCTGCCTGCAGCTAGGGTCAGTGGCATATGCTTAATGTATACAGATTGAGGATTAAGAGGCAGAGGCTGCCTATGGTCTCCGATTCAACCCTCCCATCCATGTAAGGGGGGACTCTAATGTACAGGGGACTTTGATGAGGCACTGATGTAAGGGGGACTGTGATAGGGACCATGATGTAAAAAGCACTCTGATGGGGACCCTGATGAAAGGAGCACTCTGATGGGGACCCTAATGAAAGGAGCACTCTGATGGGGACCCTAATGAAAGGAGCACTCTGATGGGGACTCTGATGGGGAACCTGATGTAGGAGGACTCTAATGGGTACGCTGATATAAGGTGGATGGGGATTTTTTTCAGCCTGTGAATATTTGTAAAATACACTATGCGGCCCTTGTACTGAAACATGTTGAGACCCCTGGTTTAGAGTATTGATGTTTAAACTAGAAAACTGTAGGCAACATATGGTCATCCAAAGCTTCTTCTGCAACCATTTTGATATTGGTCTAGCTAAAGAGGTTTTCAGGTGTTAACAGACTGGACAAGGGCAAATGACTAGTCACTTTTTAGTCACCTGCATTACCTGCGGTCGCCCTACAGACTTACCATGCCTTGTTTTGCACTGTGTATCTGTCTGAAGGTGGTTATCTTGGTAGAGACAAAGCTTTTCTACTTTATATCTGAGCTTTACCCAATGCTGGCGATCTGAAAAATGGATGAACAACGGTATTGCACAGAGCAGTCCCTTGGCTCCATTATGTAAGCCCACCCCTCCTTAAAGGGCACCTTTGCTGCCATTGTGCTATTTTCTGGATGTCCAGTGTGCCCCCTTGTCTTTAAGGAGGAGTGAGCTTCCTCCAGGCTCATCTGCTCTCTATCTATCAATTAGAATGCATGTGCTTCCACTATGGAGGCTCTCATATATTTACAAGAGTCAAGACTGCAGAAGTATTGGGGTGCCTTGAAGCAGCTCTGCAGCTTACTCGTGTATATGCAAATGTGTGCAAATGAAACCCCTGTTTTTAACGCAAATTGTTGGACAGGATAATTCGGTTGGTAGCAGATTGGCTGGTAATTTGAGCTGGGAATTTTCTTTGGTTTTGTTTTGCATGAGTTGCATTGCCCTTCCTTGTGCTCCTTGCTGTGAAGGCCAGTAATAGGTGGGGGCAGTGGCCAGTTGTTTGTTACTTCCTACGGGTGCCACCTCAGAAAGCTGGGTGTTAAGAGGGCAACCGTGCATGCGTGCACTCCTGAGCCAGGCTATGTGCATCCATAGACACACAGCGCAGCTCAGCCATGCCCCCTGCTCCCCCCTCACAGGGTTTGACTGACAGCAGCAGAACTCTATGGCTCCTGCTGCTCTCTGTGTATCCTGTGAGAAAGAGAGAGCAGCTGGACTAGTGGAGGAGTCAGGCAGATGTTTTTATTTTATTTTTTGGGGGAGGGGGCAGAAAAATGTAATGGGATGTTTTTTTACATTATAAGAACAATTAAAAATTGTTATTCTGTATAAAAACATAATATCTCCAAATTTTAAGATCAGGTTGACTTTAATTGTCTCTTTTGTAGGTGCTTGGGAAATCTATTACTGTTTTTTGATTCAAACTGGCTCCATGTGACAGAGGAGTTTGCTGTCTAGAACAGAAAATACAGGGTGTAGCCCATAAAAACGAGATGCCCAGAAACTGGCAGTAAAGTTGATGGCATTAGTAGTCATCTATGAGTGAAGGTGGGCACTTTGAATATAAAAGATGCATCTTGGTTCTCCTGGGAACTTATCAGGTATCTCCAGTAGGCAAACAAGGTTAGATATCTTGTAAAGCCAGGGCATGGAATTTGCAAGAGAATTATGCTGCATATATTTCCCCACAAAATTGCAGTCATGATTTACATGATTATGTAATCTCTGAGCTGGCTAATCAGTCAAGGAAGTAGATGCTGGCAGTGGATGATGTCTAAACAAAGATGGCTCCTCCATCCTTCTGGGGATAAAAGCAGATTAAAGCATAGTCAGGGAAGTGCACTTAAAATTATACAATAAACCGGATGCTAGCTCCACTTTAAACAAAATAAATGCCCTCTTGCTCTTTGGATTCTTGATGACTCTGAGGATACATACAGTATATGAATTCTATTTTAATATAGTAATACTGAACGTTACAGAACAACAAATCTAAGTTCCCTTATTTACTAAGAAAATCCTGTCTTCCTCTGTATTCAGGGTGCTAGCTCTCCTCTCTGAATGCTGAAGTTAGAACAAGTCCATTATGATTGCGGTTTAGCAGCTCAGCGCTTATCACATTCAATTAATTCCAACTCCATAATAATCTGACTCCTTATTACTTACCTTTAAATTCTACCTCTGGATTGACAGCTCCTCATTCCTTAGTCACCTCTCCTTACCCACTCGCTAACACACCAATTAAAAGACTAATTATGGGCATAAAATCCCTTCACATTTTATTTGGCATTTATTTATTTATACGCTGCATTTTTCCTCGATATTCTATCAGCATTCCGCACAAGTCAGAAAAGCAATGTCATTATAAGGAGCTCTCAGGTGCTTTTACAAGCCGCTTAAAGGAAACATGTCACTTTATTCTAAATTTAAAGAAAACTTGTACTCATTGTTCCCCTTGCGTGCAAAGATTGCTTATGGATTTTTATATGTCCCCTGAACCTTCTTCTGTATCATGCAGATCTCTAGGGATGGGCTGCTGCATTAGCGAAAGACCTTAGATAAAAGGGTATGGGTGCTAGAGATGACCACATCATTGAAGTCTACTCCATCCATCATATTTGCTCCAGTGGACAAATATTTCTACAGGCCTGGTAGGAAGCTCAATGGCCAATTGAAAGCGAGCTCTCAGCAAGCTGACAACACTGCTACTAATTGCGAGGTAGCGTCTTAAGCCCCATACACACGGTCGGAAAAACCGACCACCAAATCCATCGGATTTGGTCCGACGGATTTAGTCCGACACTGGTGTTGCATACACACGGTCGGACAAAGTTGTCGGAAAATCCGATCATTCTGAACGTGGTGACGTTTGTTGCCTACGACGGGACTACGTAGAGACTAGTAGCCAATAGCTTTGGTCTTGTAATGTGATCTGAGCATGCGTGGCACTTTGTCCGTCGGAATTCGCTACACACGATCGGAATTGGTGTGATCGGACTTTGTTGTCGGAAAATCTATCCAGCAGGAGATAGAACTTTGTCCGTAGGACATTCCGATGGAAACTGTCCGATGGTGCCTACACACGGTCGGAATTTCCGACAACATTGTCCGATAGGACAGAATCCATCGGAAAATCCGACCGTGTGTATGGGGCTTTAGTGTTGACAGCCTACAACAGGAAGTGCTATTACTCCATGTTATAAACTTCACAACAGATTCACAAAAAATGTTTTAGATAAACTGTATACAGCGAGATGAACATACTGAAAGATGGATTTTGGATTTACTTATATTTTACCGGAATTAATCAATTTGCGAAGCAAATTACCACTTCCCAGCAAGCTTCAACATCTGGGTTCCATCTCTAGGTTCTAACTCATGGGCATCAATATGCTCATTCCTACAGGGTGCAGCCTTCTTGGTTTTCTCTTGACCTGGCCTCAAGGTGGATAAGCATGTCAATCAAGAGGATTTATATACTTCGAGATCCAGTAAATGCTAACGACTATCTTTGCATGAGCCTGCTATCTGCAATCAAGCACTTTCGTGTGGTTATATTTTCCTCTATTTATAGTATATAGGATGTGGGAAAGGAACAGGGAAAATCTAGACCACAGTAGGATATGAGTTTTGACTTTTTTATAAAAGCTGGAAACTGTAGCAGATTTTGCAAAAGTCTTTTAATACGGCCTCATTATGTTCTAATCTGATTTGTCACGAGTTCCCCTTTTCATTTGAGTACAGGTAGCATTTAAGTTCATTTATTATAAGGGCCTGTTCACACTGGAGTGCTGCGGTAAGGCATGGGCATTAATGTGCGCTATTGGTTTGTTAAGGTGCATTGTATTAAGGATACCTATTCAAATTCAGGGGGCTATCAATGCACTGAAATGCACATAAACAGGACATGCAGCATTTTTTTACAACACAGGGCACCACCATGACACAAAATTTCCAGTTTCGCTGTGTGCAAAATTTTACTGTAGCTGAAAAAATCTAAATTTCACTCATTAAGTTGCTTAGGCAAAATATTATAAGCTCTTTTTTCTTTCTTTAGAGTGTTTTTTAATGGGGGGGGATTGTGTACTTAGAATAGTTTAGTTTATTACAAATAGGGTATATTTAAAAAGCAGTGAATATGATAGCGAGCAAACATTAACTCCAGGTCTATGTGTTTTAAATTATGATTGATTAACCAACAGAGAATGTTTGGTGGTGTACAGGCTTTCCGATATGGTTCACCTGTCAGTTTTTCAAGCGGACCTGATCGGAGCCTCCATTCACTCCCATGGAGTGGCGGATATCAGCGGTAACATGTCCGCTGACACTCGCTGCTATCTGATCTGATCCTGTTCGTGAGATCCAGAAGGATAGTGACCCTACTTTTCATCCGTCTGGAGGATCGGATCAGATGAAAACGGACAGGTGGTTCTTTTTCATCCGATCTTCCCATAGAGGAGAGCAGGGTTCTGACAGTTCCGTCTTTGCACAGTGAGTGGAGACAGACCTGTCAACCGCCTGCTCAGCAGGGTTCAACTGATCGATCCCCCGCTGAGAAAAGCGGAGTCCGCCGGGAGGACCGCCTGTGTGAAAGGACCCTAAATGTTCTTTGTGTTTGTGTTTTAAAAAAAATAAATAAATAAATGCACTTTTTGTTGCAGGTAAAAAATGTGCATTTACTATTTTTTTTTGTTGGAACATGGAAAAGATTGTATTCACGATCAGAAGATCGTGGGTGCCATGCAGGACTCTTGCAAACTGCCAGAGTAAGCTGCCAGTGTAAGCTAGCTGCCAGGGCAAACAGTTTCACACTTACAGGAAGAATCAACAGCGCCCTGGTAGTTCATTGAGAGCTACAAGCCGACAGCTACAAAGGCTGTCGGTACTTGTTGTTTTCACATTTACAGAACTCTGTGAATGAATGATGTGGCCAGGCAGGTGGAGCTCGCTGTTACAATGGGGATATGGGATGTGGGGACTGTACAGTAACATGTTATACCCTGAATATAAGTGTAACATGTAATATGTTACAAAAGGGGAATTTATCCTTTAACTGCTTCCCACCCGCTGTATTGTAAAATGACGGTCGGGCAGGACCGCACTTGTTCTGGGAGGACGTCACATGACGTCCACCCATTCTTGACGCTCATGTGTACCCGCACACAGTTCATTACCGAACGCAGTAAAGAGCCGATGAAGTAGGCTCTTTACTGTGTGATCAGCTGTGTCTAATCACAGCTGATCACATGTAAACAAATGCCAGTTATCGTCATTTCTTGTCCTCAGCACGGTCAGTGTCTGAGGAAGAGAAAGCCCATAACCGGCTTTCCTGTGGTGACAGGGGCATTTACACTAATAATGAGGGCACTAATTATCAGTGCAGCCCCATCAGTGTCCATCAGTGCTGCATATCAGTGTCCATCAGTGCAGCATATCTGTGCCCATCAATGCCGCGTTATCAGTGCAGACTCTTCAGTGCCTCTTCATCAGTGCCCATCAGTACTGCCTCATCAGTGCAGCCTCATCAGTGCAACTTCATCAGTGCCCAGCAGTGCAGCCTGTCAGTTTTTTTTTTTACATTTTTGGTATTTTTTTGTTTGTTCATTTCTACTCAGAAACTACATAACAGAGGCAACTGTGAAGGGGTTAGTTGCAATATAAGTAAATTTTTTCTTCAACAGTAGAGTAGAGGTTTACTTTAAAGTGGTTGTATAGATTAATTATTTACAAACATGTCATACTTACCTCCAGTGTGCTGCTCATTTTTCACAGAGTGGCCCTGACCCTTTCTTTTCTGGGGTCCCATGGCGGCTCTCTCGGCTCCTCCCCGCGATAGCTAACCCCTTCGGGAAGCTCTCTCCTGAGGGGGTTACCTTGCGGGCACGCTCCCGTCTCATACACTCTGCGTCCATAGACACAGAGTGTATGTCTCGGTCCCGCCCCCCCAGCAGCCCCGTCATTTGGATATGATTGACAGCAGCATGAGCCAATGGCTGCGCTGCTATCAATCTATCCAATGAAGAGCTGAGAAGACCGGGACGAGAAGAGCCGAGAAGCCATTGCGTTCTCAACGCGGGACTTTTGAGGGCTCAGGTAAGTAAACCGGTGGGCTGGGGGGCTTGTAACCATCAGATGTTTTGTCACCTTAATGCATAGGATGCATTAAAGAGGAAGTAAATCCAATTAAAAAAAAAAAAAAAAAAAAAAAAAGACACCCTGCAAGGCAAAGGCATAATGAGCTAGTATGCATAGCATACTAGCTCATTATGAAAAACTTACCTGAAAACGAAGCCCCCGAAGCCGTCCTTATCCTCGATCTTCTTCGCCGCCATCCAGGGCCAGAGTGACTTCCGGGTCTCGCCGCTCCAGCGCTATCATTCGCTGGAGCGGCGAGACGTCACTCCCGCGCATGCGCACGAGATCGGCATATCGCCGTGATCTCGGGATCTTCAGTGCGCCCTCAGTGCGCCTGCGCCTGCCTTTACAATCCCTAAATATCTCCTAAACCATGTAGGTTTAGGAGATATTTATTGGACCTACAGGTAAGCCTTAATCTAGGCTTACCTGTAGGACAAAGTCATATGGAAGGGTTTACTTCCACTTTAAGGTGAAAAAACGGGAATGTTTGCAACCCCTTTAATACTCAAAAGAAAAAGAAAATTGGCTAATTCATTCCATGCTTGGACTGTGATTCCATAAAGTAGGGCAGTCAGTAATTGGCTTACAAAAATGCTTTAAAACGATCACTCTGATTATGACAATACAACAGAGGTTTTAATCAAATTTCAATGTTTTTCAGTGCTGACAAAGACCAAAGGCTTTTTATGATTTGCTGTAAATAGATTGCGAGTAATTAGACATTTTTATTCCTTCAGTCACAGGTTCGAGAAGGAGATAATAGAGGAGATTCTCTGATCATTCAGATAACGAGGGACATCAAAGTTTTCTTGGATGCACCGATCCTCCCTTTATTGTTCCCTGCTATTATTTTTAATTTTGTGTGTACCACATAGGTCTTTCTAGAGTCATCATTTTAATTTTCACTTTTAGGTTTTATTTTTCTGTGAAGGTGTTTTCACAGGAAGAAGTGAAAATTAGCAAGAAAAAAAAAGTCCTGAAACAGCTGCAATGGATACTGTCGTTTTTGATTCTGTCTGTCTGTGTATTAAAGTATTAAAAGGGTGAGGCCACCCAAAACTGATCATTTAGATTCAGGTAAGTACTGAACAGTTTCTGATATTTTGTGGGTAAGATCTCTGCACTGAGCTTCCAGGTTTGCACGCCTGCTGTGCCCATTATGAAGGGCTACCATAATCAGTGCTGGATTTTTATTTGATTCATATGATGGAGAATGTAATAGGAGGAGCTGGGACACACAAAGGTGAGAAGAGAATTATATCGGGGACATGTTACTGTTGGAGTATCCAAGACATACACTATATTACCAAAAGTATTGGGACACCTACCTTTACATACACATGCACTTTATTGGCATCCCAGTCTTAGTCCGTAGGGTTGAATATTGAGTTGGCCCACTCTTTGCAGCTATAACAGCTTTAAATCTTCTGGGAAAGCTGTCCACAAGGTTTAGGAGTGTGTCTATGGGAATTTTTGACCATTCCTCCAAAAGTGCGTTTGTGAGGTCTCCGCTCTAATTCATACCAGAGGTGTTCTATCGAGTTGAGGTCAGGACTCTGTGCAAGCCAGTTAAGCTCCTCCACCCCAAACTAAGTTACACCCAATCACATAAAATCCCCCCCCCCCCCAAGAAATTTTGAGACCCCCACATATACGCATGTACAAACGTAAACGCATGCCTTAGGGGCACCAAAATGTGAAAGCATTGATTGTGATACATGTTACATATCACCGTGCACGCCAGAGTGAAAGCAACAATTTTAGCACAAGACCTCCTCCATAACACTAAACGAATGACCTATAGGGGGCTTTTGAAGCATTGCATATAGAAAAGATAGGGTACTGAAGTATGTCACCAATTCACGGGCACACTCAAATTTAAGTTTTGACATATTGGGTATCTATTTACTCGTTGTGACCTCGTCTTTTATATTTTACCAACATTTTTAGTTGTTTATTGCGTTTTTTTTCTTTTATATAGTGTGATTTCTACTGAAATTTTGCATTTCCTAGACCTTTGCGGTAATCATCAAGGGACATGAAAAATTGAAACTACCTCTATTTTATCCTCTAGGGTGTCAGCTTTGAGAAAATATATAATGTTTTTTTTCGGTTTTATGTAATCTTCAGGCCTAAAACGATTTTTTTAAACATGTAAGCAAAAAATGCAAAAATGGCTCTGCCAGCGAAAAGGGTTAAAGACAGCGGATGGGAAGCTCTAAGTAAAAACAATTGTTTTTATGATTTTTTTTTTTTTAAATAGATACTGTGTTGAATGAGATCAAGGGAAATCAGATTACACCTAGAGCTGAATGACACTGGAAGACAAACCAATACTGTTCAATACCGTGAGCTGCTCCATGCCAAATATTTGGAGCTGGTGCTCTGGGTAATGTCTATGTATGTATATATGTATGTATCTATCTATCTATCTATCTATCTATCTATCTATCTATCTATCTATCTATCTATCTATCTATTCTATCATTAGGCAGCAGAAAATTATACTAAAGTTGGTCATACATTATAAAAATGTCTTATTCAATTTCCTTTAGATTTACCTTTTTACCTAACTATGTAGTACCAGTGCCTGCCTGCTTGCATACAAATTGAAAGTGTTTAGGTTTGACCTCATATTATACGGTTTTGTTAAATTTAAAGGAAAATTGTACAAGAAAATTATATAATGTATGACCAGCCTAAGATGTGTCATGTTACAGGTCAGCCGTCTGTGATTACTCAGCCCCTTCCCTATTAGTATTTATATTTAGCCAAAACAGCCTCCGCTCCGGCCTTGGAGGCCATGTGAAGTGCGTTGGGCCCAGCTGGTGACTCCTCTGCCCCATATTTCTATAACAGACAGACGGCCCGGAGCAGGAGATGTTGCAGTATTTTCAGTTCTCTGTTTGCTCCTCACACAAATTTCATTTTTCAAACGCACATATCAGCAGCTGTGCGAGACTAAGAACTGTACGGTTTGGAATCAGTCACTGCCAAATGCTACGCAGATCCACAAAATAAATATTTAACGTGAAACAACATGCTTTATTTTGTGCGTAATGTGTTATCGAATAAACAATTGCTTGCGTGGCTTTAGAAGCTTGGGGGGTGATGATCTTGGAAGGGGTAAGGACTAAATGCACCAGTTCTTTGGCTGTGCATTATATCATAAATACATACAGCTTTCATATTACATGTCAATACTACTTTTGAAAGCCATCATTGAATATTGGCAAATAAATGTTTCATTTGCCCCAGGCCATGTATCAGAGGATTGATGTTGAGGATGAAATTTCATCTAGGTTAAGGGAATTATTTCAACCTTTGTGTTGGCTGAAAGGGCATGTAAACAATTAACTTCTCTGTTTTGGTTACCTTTTGGCCCGTCAAATATACCATTGAAAGTATTTGTTTATATCTGGTTTTCCAGATATCTTGTAAGTGGGTCTGTTAGCAATGTCCCCAGCCAGGGGCGTTGCTAGGTCTACAAAAGATCTGGGGCTAGAGCCCATAGCAGCGTAGTAAAGAAAGTCATATGCTTGGGTGGGCATACAAATGTATATACAGTAATATACACGTCTGTGTGTATATATCCCCAGAGAGCCCCCCACTTACATGAGGGTCCCCAGAGAGCAAACCCTTACATCAGGGTCCCCAGAGAGCCTCTCCTTACACCAGGGTCCCCAGAGAGCCCTCCCCCCACTTACATCAGGGCTCCCAGAGAGCCCCCTTAAAATCAGGGTCCCCAGAGAGCCTCCCCCTTGCATCAGGGTCCCCAGAGAGCCCCCCACTTACATCAGGGTCCCCAGAGAGCCTCCTCTCCCCTTGAGGACCCCTGCAGAGACTCGGGGCTATGGACCCCAGATTCGGGGCTATAGCCCCAAAAGCCACCCTCTAGCGACGCCACTGTCCCCAGCTATCTCTGAAGACTGCAACCCCCCTCCTTATCCATGTTCTAAGGAGAAGAAAATGGAGATGTTCTGTAGTTCTGTCTTAGGGAA
Source organism: Lithobates sylvaticus (assembly GCA_028564925.1). NCBI lineage: Eukaryota > Metazoa > Chordata > Amphibia > Anura > Ranidae > Lithobates > Lithobates sylvaticus. Next base: position 146,340,638 of record CM053029.1, on the reverse strand, counting down.
GCATCACTGCATGGAAAATGAGCATTAGAACCATCAGGACAGGACGTGTGTTGCTGGCAGGATCACCAGGTAAAAATAAAGGAAAAAAGCCTAAACAAAAAAAAAAAAACACGCAGCCATCTAAGGACTGATACGCCGCATTACATTACATTTTTTTATTCTTTGGTTTACATACGCTTTACATTTTATACAATTACATAAAATTTACCAAAACCGTTACACTTTGTGATGGTGCTGTACTGTATGAAAAGTCGCTTTTTTTTCACGTAATCGAACACGAAATCTTTTGATATCAGTCACCTGTTTGTGATTTGTTTGCTTGGCTTACTAACGTGTTTTGCCCTGATAAATACACACCTTGCTTTGTTCTGTCATCTTTCTATCGATGATCCATAAATCCGCGCAAATATGACAAGCCACCCGTTCAATAATTAATCACGCATTTGCAATTATAACCTGCCCTGACAAACTGAATCTGCCGGCTGGATTGTAATTATGAGTTATAGATTAGAACAGCGTGCTTTCTATCTTAAAGGGGAAAAAGACTTTCTATTTATAGACATAGAGCTAAAGTGTCAGTCGCTGGCCTTGTAGCATTTTAAAAAGGTTTCCATACAAAAGGTAGGGCCGTCTATTAAGTTTATATACTGTGCCAAGTATAATTATGTTTAACCTTTTGTTCAGGACTATATTTCTGTTATCTAATGTACACCTAATGAAATTCCAGATCAGAGTATAATAACTGCTTAAAGGGTAACTCCACTTTCATTGGGGAAAAAAATGGCAAAAAAAATAAAATAATATAGTATATGCAATTGAGAAACAAGTCATATTGTAATTAAATATTATTAAAAATGACCTTTCCTTTTCAATCTGCAGTTCTCTAATTTTCTGTAAAATACAATGCAATATGGCTACCTGGAGGTATTCTGTACACAGCATGTGTACAGAACGCCCCCCAGAAACATAATTTCCTACTGGTGCGATTGGCTCACTGCTTTTCCCAAAAGTCTACACTATGATATAAGTCAGATTTCAGGCATCCCCTGCAACAAAAATGCAATTATTTGGTGAAATACTCCCAAAAGGAAATCACGTCTAAAGGGATGCAGACCCTGCAATTTCCCTCATTAGAGCCCTGCAGGTGCAGCAGCTGATTGATAAATATGAAACCACCTCCATTAGATATACTTACCACATGGACACAGACAAACACACAGGGATTTCTTCAGAATAATACAAAGTAGGAATCTGCAACAAAGTTTGTTAAAATCCTTGAAATGTACATAGATCTCCCAGAGGGGAATATTTTTTTCTCAACAAAAGTGCAGGTGCTCTTTAAAAATACATATTTTTTTTAATAGACCATCAAATTAGCCATTGTAGGTGTCTGCCCCATGTGAATAGCGAACATATTACAGCGCACACATTCAAGAATGACGTTTCCTGCAGGGCTAGTTAAAAACACCTGAACATATTCAAAAAATACGGGGGGGCGCATGCGCGAAGCTCGACCTGGCAGTCCTCCTCCATTAGAGCTCCGCACTCCCCGCTGCATCCCGGGACCTCTTACGGCAGACTGAGCCGACAAAAATCCACCTGCCTTTCAGGACAGCCTTGCGAACCACCCCGGCACAACCTGCAATGGTTCTTACGGGCCACAGAGGGAAGAATAAACCGAAACCCATCAAGGAAGCTTTAGCCCGCGCTTCCTCCAAGATGGCGGCGAAGGCCCTAGCCAAACAATACGCCACTGCCACGCTCACCCCGGACCCTCATGACAGTGATGAAGGGGACGAGACTGACTCCAACATCGGGGGATCCCCCTCCATACCATCCTCAGGTATGTCACAAAGCGCTTTTTTAAAACACATGGAAAGCATGCTGCAGAAGGCCCTAAAAAGCACATCAGAACAAATCACAAACAGACTCTCCCGCGAGATACGCGAGATAGGACAACGTACTGCAGACTTGGAAACAAGGGTAGATGACATTGAACTCACCCTCCAAGAACATGCCCAAGAACACGCTGCACTCAGAGATGAGAACGCAACGCTGCTTTCCCGTTTAGAGGACGCGGAGAACCGCTCCCGCAGGTCCAATCTCCGCCTGCGTGGCATACCTGAAACAGTAGAGGACACACAGTCCTTCACAACAGCCTTGTTCCAGGAATTGGCCCCCTCAATCCCCATAGAAAGACTAGAGTTTGACCGAGTCCATAGGGCCCTCACACGCCACCAAACGGATGGCCCCCCACGGGACATTATAGTGAAGCTACACTATTTCCGCACCAAAGAGCAACTCCTGACAGCTGCCCGCAAAAAAGAGGAACTTTTATTCCAAAACCACAAGTACCAGCTCTTTTCTGATCTGGCTCCCTTAACCATCGCCAAACGCCGTGCCATGAAGCCACAACTTCAGATCTTAATGCAACACCAGCTTAAATACACCTGGAAGTTCCCCTTTGCGCTGCAGTTCTCCTATCAAGGGCAGCAGCATTCCTGTAATACACCAGACTCCCTGCAAAGGCTGCTGGAAAGTCTCCACCTTGCTCCCCCACTACAGCACTCTGAAGTCATGCTACCTCGTACCCCAGCCCGCATGCCGGCACAGCCATATTCAGCGACACCACTTCGTCATCCACCGGGACCATCCTCTGTCCGAAAAAGGACCCCTGCTCGCTATCAGGAAGAAGACCTCTTTCTCAATCAGAAGTCCCGCACCCCGCGTTGAATCTTCAACTGTATTCCTTCTCTCTGCCGTTTTTTCCCGCTTGTGTCTCTCCTAGGTACCCGATGAACACTTGTTACCAAGCTTCATGGAATCCTGCACCAGCTCAAAATGACAATCATCCGTCCAGTTCCATAAGCAGCTTCCTGTACCTTGCACCCCAAACTTCTCATCGGCTCCTAGATGACTGCGGCTGGGTATGTAACCTACACACCCAGTAAACAAGTCCTGGACACAAGCCTGCCTCTTCGGAGGCCCCTTAAGGCTCAGTCACCACTGAAACCACCAACCCAACACTATGATAATTGACATACTCTTTGTGTATTCCAGTTTGCTAACTTTTTTCTCCCTCCTTTTTCACCTGCTGTAAATCCTCACAATGTATACCTAGTCGAATAATTTTGACACCCTGCGCTCTCCGCGGGGACAACCCCCTCGCGAGGAGCGCAGGATCCTCAAATATTGGTGTTGTACTATACTGTTACACTGTATTCCTATTCAGTTAGCTGCACCATACTAAGCAATGACATGTCTCTTCGGTCTCAACCCACCTTTTCCCTTACCACTTACCTGCCCCAGTCATGCCCCCCGCTTTTCCCCCTCCCTTACCCCTTTCCTTTCCCCTACCCCCCTCCCCCCCTCCTTCTCCCTACCCCTCTTCCCCCCCCCTCTTCCCCCAGCCCCCCACTCCCCCACCAAACAAACACTATTGGGAGACTCTGTCTATGAACATACTTTTATAACCCATACCTACACCCCCCACCAGATCCGTGGCTCTACTTACAGCCAGCTTAACCTTTACAGTTTGTCTAACCATTTGTTTCTCTATGTTGGATTGTTAATTTGTTTTCGTCCACCTGCAGCGGGGAGCAGTCACTGCTCCCTCGCCTTTTGGTACTCGCGTCCTCCAGCCCCCTTTGTTTGGCTGCAGGATCCGAACACCCCTTTGCTGTCCCGGCGTTTTATACCGTAACCTTACAGTTCAATGACCTGCTCTACACTCCGTCCGACCCCCTTTCCTCCTCCCCCTCCAAACTCCCCTCTCAACTCTTACCTCCTCCTCCTAACCTATTTGCTCTTTCCTGGTCGAGTGGCTCCCCTTGATTATATCTTCCAATATATAATCCTCCCTAACCCATTATTATGGCCCCCTTAAACATACTGTCCCTTAACGTTAAGGGCCTTAACTCCCCCAACAAGAGAGTCAAAGCCTTCCAAACCTTTACCACCCTTAAAGCTGACGTGGTAGCACTACAGGAGACTCATTTCTCAATCCATCATACTCCTAAATTTTTCAGCTCCCGCTACCCCAGGGTTTATACAGCCTCGTCCGACACAAAACACAGAGGGACTTTATTGGCCTTTCACCATACCCTCCCATTTACTCCCACAAAAGAAATAAAAGACCCAAATGGCAGATACATCATACTAGTTGGTCTCTTACAAGACATAGAAACTACTTTTGTCTCTTATTATGCCCCGAACTCCAATCCAATCCCCTTCTTTTCACACCTATTCCAGGTCATCAGAACACACTGCAAGGGTACCCTATTTATATGTGGAGACTCTAACATGATACTGCACTCCCACCTAGACAAATCCCCCTATACCCCAGAACACTTCTCCCCTTCCCTGCAATTTCGCAAACTACTACAACAAAATTCCCTTCTAGACACCTGGAGGGAATGCAACCCAATTAAGAAAAACTACACATTCTACTCCCACCCGCATAAATCATTCTCTAGAATTGACCACATATTTGTCCCGATAGCTTCATCTCCTATTTTGCTTCACTCCTCCATACACCCCATCACATGGTCAGACCATTGCGCAGTTATCACTACAGTTTCTTCCCTCCTCTCCAGACCCGGGAATAGGTCTTGGACCATGAACGAATCCCTCCTCACTAATCAATCGTATTGCATTGACATACAATCTGCCCTTTCGGACTATCTTCATCACAATAATACCCCGTAAATCTCCCCCACCCTATTATGGGAAGCCCATAAACCGGTAATCCGAGGCAAATGTATCTCAGTCGCCACACAAATCAAAAAGCTCAAAAAACTTAAACTGCAGCGCCTTGAATCTGACTTCCAAGCCTCCCACCTGCAGTTTCAATCTTCCCCTACAGAGGCCAACAAAAATTCCCTCGACAAATGTAAACTAGAACTTGATCTTCTACTGGCTGAATCTGCGGATAAATACATGCGCAGATCTGACCACAAAATTTACACTAAAGCTAACAAGCAGGACACATTCCTTGCTCTTCGCCTTCGTCGGCCAGACCATGTCCATAACCCTATCAGACTCAAATTGGCTCCCGACAATATTACCAGTAATGCTATTAAGGTACTCACGGAATTCCGCAAACGTCTTGCTAAATTATACGAATCAAATGGCCCATTACCTTCTAACCTTTCTGAAACTCTGTTTCACAACCTAGCAATTCCTAAATTGTCGGAAGCCAATAGAGAGTCTATAGATGAACCAGTCTCGACCGACGAGGTCCTTGCGGCAATCAAAACTCTCAAACTCAATAAGCGCCCTGGCCCTGATGGCCTTCCGGGCGCCTATTACAAGAAATTTGCCCATACCCTGGCCCCACTCCTTGCCCATTCCTTCAACGCTATATTGAAACAACAATCTTTCGGCCGCGATACCCTGACTGATATAATTGCCATGATCCCTAAACCCAACACGGACCACACCTTCTGGTCCAACTACAGGCCCATATCCTTATTGAACGTGGACATAAAAATTTTGGCCAAGATTCTTGCCCTGAGACTTAATCCAATCATAGGTGACCTGATATCCAAGGATCAGGTTGGCTTTATTCCCCGCAGGCAAGCCAGTGACAATATTCGCCGCACAGTCCTCCTCCAACACATAGCTAAATCACGCAAAATTCCCATGCACCTCCTGTCCTTGGATATCAGGAAAGCCTTCGACACGGTATCCTGGCCTTATTTGCACTACATCTTGCAGAAGTGGGGCTTTGGTCCCAATTTCCTCCAATGGATAACTGCCCTATACACACAACCCCAAGCATATGTGAAATACTCGGGATTTAATTCTGAGTGTTTCCCAATTCAAAGGGGTACTAGACAGGGATGCCCCCTATCCCCATTGATATTTGCCCTTATAATTGAGCCCCTAGCCTCCCTGATTAGGTCAAACCAAAATATCCGAGGCATAGAAATAGCTAACACTACCCACAAACTATGTCTCTTTGCGGATGATGCCCTCTTATTTGTTACCTCCCCTCACACCACCCTCCCTAACCTTCTGCAACTCCTGGAGAGGTTTGCCATGGTCTCAGGGCTTGAAGTCAATCAGGCGAAATCCAGAGAAATGAATGTCTCATTACCTCAATCTGAACTCCAACGCTTACAGGCTAACTACCCATTTATCTGGTCTTCTAACTCGATCCCATACTTGGGGATCAAACTTACGAGCAATCCCCTGCATCTATTCCAAGCAAATTATACTCCTATGCTCAAGAATGTGACCTCAATGCTTAATACCTGGCAGTGGCGGCTGGTGCTCAAAATTTTTGGGGGGGCGCAAACAAACAGCCTCACTGTGCCATCAAACGCTGCCACTGTGCCCATCAAACGCTGCCACTGTGCCCATTAAACGCTGCCACTGTGCCCATCAAACGCTGCCACTGTGCCCATCAAACGCTGCCACTGTGCCCATCAAACACTGCCACTGTGCCCATCAAACGCTGCCACTGTGCCCATCAAACGCTGCCACTGTGCCCCAAGTGCTGCCACTGTGCCCCAAGTTCTGCCACTGTGCCCCAAGTTCTGCCATTGTGCCCCAAGTTCTGCCACTGTGCCCCAAGTTCTGCCATTGTGCCCCAAGTTCTGCCACTGTGCCCCAAGTTCTGCCACTGTGCCCCAAGTTCTGCCATTGTGCCCCAAGTTCTGCCATTGTGCCCCAAGTGCTGCCATTGTGCCCCAAGTGCTGCCATTGTGCCCCAAGTGCTGCCATTGTGCCCCAAGTTCTGCCATTGTGCCCCAAGTTCTGCCATTGTGCCCCAAGTTCTGCCATTGTGCCCCTTAAGTTCTGCCATTGTGCCCCTTAAGTTCTGCCATTGTGCCCCTTAAGTGCTGCCATTGTGCCCCAAGTTCTGCCACTGTGCCCCTTAAGTGCTGCCACTGTGCCCCTGCCTGCCCTCTGCACTTACCTTGTCCCGGTGTGCAGCTGGTGACGGCGTCAGGCGACGAGCGGTGTCTCCGTCGGATGTCTTCTCCCGCGCTCCTCCTGTCTTCTTCTGCTGTGATTGGACGCTAGGTGATTGGACGCCTAGCGCCCAATCACAGCGCCTGTGACTTCAGCCAATCAGGTGACAGGTAACAGACCTGGCAACCTGATTGGCTGAGAGGCGGGTCTGTGTTAGGGAAGCGATGTATTCGCTTCCCTAACACAATACTGTGTAATCAGCGAACGCACAGCCGTGCGCCCGCTGTTTACACTTAGGGAAGCCTATTAGAGCACACCGCTCTAATAGGGTCCCCTATTAGAGCTTACAGCTCTAATAGGGGCGCTTCCCGCAACACCCCCCCCACTGTAATTCAGATGCCCGGCGCCCGATCAGGGGCCGGACACCTGAATAGGGGGCGGCAGAGGTGACAATAGATAGATTCATGCAATGCATGAATCTATCTATTGGTGATAGAGCGGTGCATACTGCAGTGCACTGTGCAAGGCGCCCTTAAAGGGACATGTTTAAATAAATGTTTTTTTTTTTTTTGAACTTTTTTTTTTTATTTTTTTTAACTGCAAGGAGGGGGGGGGGGGGCGGCGCCCGGGCGCCCCCTATGGACGGGCCGCCACTGATACCTGGTTACCACTTTGTGTCTCCTTTGTGTCTCCTGGCTAGCAGTGAAAATGTCACTACTTGCTAAGCTTCTCTACTTATACAGAGTCTTACCTATACCGATCCCGGCCTATTTTCACAGAGTAATCCAAAACCGGGTATATAAGTATATATGGGGGACCAAAAGACCCAGGATTTCCAGACCAGTCCTACTCCACAGTAAGATACAGGGAGGCCTAGGGGTACCAAACTTCTCACACTACTTTCATGCAGCCCAGCTAGCCCAACTGACCCTTTACCATGCTTCAACGGAAATCCCACTCTGGGTTGCACTAGAGGCAATAGACATTCACCCTGTCCCCATATCCAACTTGCTCTGGCTCCCTTCGGTCCACCGGGGGCCGGTAACTAATCCAATCACTCTTCAATCGCTGAAATTATGGGACAAACTATCCAAGACTTTTAGACTAGCCTCCCCCCACCGGCCACTCCTCTCCATTATAGGTCACCCGCTATTTTACCCTGCCTACACGGAACCAACTTCTTTTCAGGCCTGGATCCAGGCGGGGTTACACCGCTTCCAGGATTTAATTTCCCATGGCACGGTTACACCCTTCCCGACTTTGCAGGCTCGCTCACAATTGCCCTCTAGAGAATGTTTCCGATACCTTCAAATTGCCCACTTCATCCGCACCAACCTAGGCCCAAATATATCCAATACTAGCCTGTCCATCTTCGAAGACGTCTGTGACTCAGACCCCCACGCCCCTGGCATAATTTCAAGACTATACACACATTTGACCTCCCCCAACGCGACAATGCCCCCCTACGCTCTAGCCTGGTCCAAGGACTTGAACATTGATCTAGACCTGGATGAATGGTCAACCATTTGGACGAACACTAAGCTAGCATCTCAGAACGTCATTGCCTCAGAAGCCAATTACAAAGTTCTAATGCGCTGGTACCTGGTACCCGCTAGGATCGCCAAGTTCACCCCATCATATTCCCCGAACTGCTTTAGGGGTTGCACTGAACAAGGCACCCACCTACACATCTGGTGGACATGCCCAATTGCCCAACGCTTCTGGGCAACCATATTTCAAATGGGTTCAACCCTACTCGGACACACCATTCCCCCAGACCCTGCCCTCGCTATCCTAAACCACACCACGCAGGATTATACCAAGGCGCAATTACGCCTTCTATTACAACTCACTACGGCAGCTAAACAAACAATTGCAAGGAACTGGAAAACCCCAAATCTTAACATCACTGAAGTCAAAAATAGAGTTACCCGAGCAATGATACACAGTAAGATAGAAGCCAAGGTTCTAGACAGAACCCCCCAACATCTTAAGATTTGGCACCCCTGGATGGAACATTTCCTCCCTCAAGACTTTGACAGGCTCCTCCTAGAACCCTAGAACCCCAATTTACGCCCTGCTCCCTCAGATTATCAGTGTAAACTCTCTGACCCCTGGGAGCCACTCGACCAAACCTGAACCTACACTCATTCTTATACTCATTTTCCTCCCCACCTTTCTCTTTGCTCTTTCGCATTCCCCTCCTTAGGGGGAAGACCCCCCCCCCCCCTAATTCTAAAACCTTTTCTTACTCCTCCCGCTGTCCCCGCTACCTTCCACTCTTTCCTCCTCCTCCTTTTCCCGTCCTCCTTCCCCCCTCTGTGTTCCCCTTCCCTGAATTTATGTTAAGTCAGGGGCATCTCATGCCATAGTTGCCATAGTTTTCTCTTACGGAGCACCGGTAGCCCAACGCATGTACGCATATGTTGGGGCTTGACCCCGGTTAAAGTTATAGGCCACCTGCGAACCTGTTATACACCCACAACATCTTAATGTCCCCTTTTGCTTGACTCAGGGAATCACTCATATGTTTGTAATACGTTATCACATGCTCTGTATGACACGGAAACCTACACGCATGATGTTTGTAACAGTAGCAGTTTATTTGTACTTTCTGTTTGTACTGTAATCTTGTTTTCAATAAAAAAAAATTTGAAAAGCAAAAAATATGGGGGTTTGGTCACACTATATGGTTATATAGTGCTAAGCCCACTTACTGCGACAAAGTACCCCGAATTAGTGGGTCCTACCCTAGTAATAGAATGAAAGATCCTGCGTCTCAACCATGGGAGCCAAACTCCTCTATGTGGGAGAACTGAAAGGATACCTCCTATACACTGGTGGCCACTAAATAAGAGGTAATGAAGAGGGGGAGGGGTGCTCTAACCCCAAAAAAACCTGGTCAGGGTTCATTACAACATACAAAAACATATTTGGGAAACACTCACCAATGCGTTTAAATTCAAGATGGTGCTGCCATGTGAATAGGGCTTCATTGCAATGCATGCAATTGTGGCACTGTGGTGCAGATTTTTCTGGGTTAAAATAGGCAATGAGGAGAAAACATATTGCCTCCTCCTTGCCTATCATGAATGAACTTTTCTTATTTGCTCCTATTGGGTCTCTTAAAGCGGAGTTCCCACTAAAAAAAAAAAAAAAAATTAAAAGTCAGCAGCTAAAAATACTGCAGCTGCTGACGTTTAAAAATCGGACACTTACCTGTCCCATGGTCCAGCGATGCTGGGGATCGAAGCCCCGCTCGTCTCCCCCTCCTCTTAGCGGCACCGGCTTTTTAACTGTGGGTGCCCGGCTGTGGCTTCACAGCCGGGCACCCACTGCACATGCGCGAGCCGAGCCGCGCGTCTGGGACCTGTCACGTGTCCTAGATGATTGCCTAGAGCAGGGGTCTCAAACTGGTAGCCCTCCAGCTGTTTTAAAACTACAAGTCCCATGAGGCTTTGCAAGGCTGACAATTACAAGCATGACTCCGACAGGCAGAGGCATTATGGGACTTGTAGTTTTGCACCAGCTGGAGGGCCGCCAGTTTGAGACCCCTGGCCTAGAGGGATGGGGGAGAGGCGATCTCTCTTCCTGTGCTGAGGAAAGTGCCGTCAGGAGCCCAGGCGCTGAAGGAGGCAGATTTTGAGGGACCACATAGCAACAGGCATAAAAAGGTAAGAAAAATAAAAATTCCAAATGTTTTTTTTTTCATGCACATTAATGGAATTTTTTATATTTTTGGGTGGAGCTCCACTTTAACTATACCATTCAAAGCATTTTGTTGTATCTGTTATCTAAATAATTTTTTCTATTGTCATGTTAAAGAGGAAGTAAACCCTCTTTTACAACTTTAGCTTACAGGTAAGCCTATATTAAGGCTTACCTGTAGCTAACAGGGATATCTCCTAAACCTGCACGGTTTAGGAGATATACCTGTATTTGCATGTGCCGACGTCATGCGGCACATGCGCACTAGCGACAACTGAAGCATCGGCGCTATATTCCGATGCTTCAGTTGTTATATGCCGCTCTCGTGCGCATGCGCGTGACGTCATCGCGGCTCCGGCAAATCACAGCGCCGGAGCCGCGATACCCGGAAGTCACTCCGGGAGAAGATGTCGGCGATTTCATGTAAGTGATGCATAATTAGCTAGTATGCTATGCATACTAGCTAATTATGCCTTTGTCTTGCAGGTTTTTTTTTTTTTTTTCGATTTTTTTCAAGAGGGTTTACTTCCTCTTTAAGTTTTGACTTGTGCTGCAGGAAAGCGGTTGTAACCCTAAAAAAAAAAAAAAAAAAAAAAAAGATCCTGTTCCTTTAATCACTTCAATACCAGGCACTTTCCTTCCTGCGCACGCCAATTTTCAGCTCTCAGCGCTATTGCTTTTTAAATTACAATTGTGTGATCATGCTGCACTGTATCCAAACTAAATATTTATCATTTTGTTCCCACAAATAGAGATTTCTTTTGGTGGTATTTGATCACCTCTGGGGTTTAAATTTTTTTGCTAAAAAAATAAAAAAAAGACCGACATTTTTTTTCTTTGTTTCTCTTATAAAACTTTGTAATGAAGAAAGTTTTCATCTTTGCTGATGGGCACTGATGAGGCTGCAATGACCGGCACTGATAAGGCAGCACTGATGGGCACCGATAAGGTGGCACCAATGATGTGGCATGGATGAGGTGGCTCTGATGGGCACTGATAGGTGGCACTCATGAGGCGTGGACTGTGTCAGTAGCTTTTTATTTAATTTTTTTTACAATTTTATTTTTTACAATTTATGAATACAGTATCTCACAAAAATGAGTACACCCCTCACATTTTTGTAAATATTTTATTATATCTTTTCATGTGACAACACTGAAGAATTGACACTTTGCTACAATGAAAAGTAGTGTACAGCTTGTATAACAGTGTAAATTTGCTGTCCCCTTAAAAATAACTCAACACACAGCCATTAAAGGGGTTGTAAACCCTTGTGTTTTTTCACCTTAATGCATCCCCTTAATGCATCCTCGTGGCGATACCTCACATGTGTGGTTTGAACACTGTTTTCACATGCGGGCACTACTCACGTATACGTTCGCTTCTGCACGCGAGCTCGGCAGGACGCAGGCAGAAGCGAACGCATACGTGAGTAGCGCCCGCATATGAAAACAGTGTTCAAACCACACATTTGAGATATTGCCACAATCGGTAGAGCGAGAGCAATAATTCTAGCCCTAGATCTCCTCTGTAACACAAAACATGCAACCGGTAGAATTTTTTAAATGTCGCCTATGGAGATTTTCAAGGGTAAAAGTTTGTTTCCATTCCACGAGCGGGCGCAATTTTGTAGCGTGACATGTATGGTATCAATTTACTCGGCGTAACATTATCTTTCACAATATAAAAAAAAAGGGGGCAACTTTACTGTTGTCTTATTTTTTTATTAAAAAATGTTTTTTTTTTTTTTTTTTAAAGTGCGCTTGTAAATACATTGTGATAGAATGTATTGCAACATCTGCCATTTTATTCTTTAGGCTGTTAGAAAAAAAATGTATAACGTTTGGGGGTTCTAAATAATTTTCTAGCAAAAAAAATGTTTTTAACTTTTAAAAACCACATCTAAAAAAGAGGCCCAGTCTTAAAGTGGTTAAGAATCAAACTAGACTATCAAAACCATCCAGGGATGGTCCAAAAAAAATAAAAAATTGGGTGTGCTAATTCCAAGAGTATTGGAAGTAGGGTAGAACCTATTTTCTGCTCCATACTGCTTCGTAGGATGACAGAGCCAAGAAGACCAACATCTTGCTGCACGACTCTCATCACAATTAATAAAAGGAGAATAGAATATAAAAGTCTTGCGAGCTACCTACAATGAGTAAAAAATGTATATGGACAGCTGCTGGCACTAATCACGTCCCATATAGCTGTGTAATAGCATAAAAAGTAAAGAAATATGTGCTGCACTATCTACCTGTTGTTCTGCTATCACAGCAGTAATAGCGAATGAATAAAGTGTCAATAGTGCTATATGATACCCAACTGTGCAAAATCTAATTCATAATATAGCTGAAATTTTTAAAAAATACTATAGCGATATATACACAGACACAGTTTGTATGCACAATATCACTTTATTTTCACTTTTTTGTCACTTTTATTTATTCAGGATTTATTGCAATGAACCTGTTTTTAACATTTTTATTTTATTAGTTTGATGTGTGAGATCTTGAATGGTTTTATATATCACAAGGATATATCACTATAGTATTTTTAAAAATGTTCAGCTATGTTATGAATTTGATTTTGCACAGTTGGGTATCATATAGCACTATTGACACTATTCATTTTTTATTACTGCTGTGATAGCAGAACAACACGTAGATAGCGCAGCACATATTTCTTTACTTTTTAATTGATAAAAGGACATTGTCATACACATTGTCATATAAATATTTTTATACATTAATATTACAATGCCTATGATATTTACTTTTTGGCTTTTTGATCATGCACAGTATTTCTCATGTGATGTTTTATTGTACGAAAGCAGTACACATTACATGAAAATCATCAGTTCTGTTCAGTAACGAAAAAAAATTAAGCAGTTTGGCACTTCAGTAATTTTTATTTTGGAAGGTCTGAATTGTTTCTTGAAATTTGTGCAGCACGCTATATGAAAATCTTATGATCGTTTCAAATACGGAATTTTCCCACCGATTATCATATAATGTGTAGGCCTCACTAGTGATTGCCAAATCTGTTACATGGTAGACTTACCATTCTATAGATATGGTGATACACAGTTAGGACCAAATTTCTCTTATATTCACCGACCGACACAGCTCCTCTCTTAGACATTGGGTTGTTATGCCACCTTTAGGAGAATACTAGGCATTACTTGTTATGTAACACACAGAACTTTCCAGTTCCACCCAGGGGGCGGTCCCTTGGGTAACAACCCTCCAGCCTGCCCTGCAGCCATCAGTTTTTTTTGCCTAGTAAGGAGAAAAGACCTAGGAACCCTGGCGGGCCCATTGGTCCGTCTATTTTTCTGCAGAAGCTTAGTTTTTGCTCAAGATGATAGATCCTGTGATCTGCTATCAACAGCCGGCTGGGTGACAGGCTGGATACCCTTATCCTTGTAGTCTCCCCAGTCTGGCCATCGAGCGTGTGCAGCTACGGCTCAGCAGGCCACGACGAAACCTCAGCTCCAGAGGTGGTCAGTGAGCTTTTATGCTCTGGGGCATACATATGAGCGGGCTACTGATGTCTGTGTCACAGTATGCTGGACCGGCAGCTACCCTGTACTGATCAGTGAGTAGTTCTGCAACGGAATGTCTCCCAGCTCTTCAGGATTGGTAAGTACAGCTCTCCCTGCCTCGGTGGGGCTGAGCAGCTGGGCATTCCCTGGGAGGTCGATTCGGGGGCCCTCTCTCCCCCCTCTCCTCTCTCCCTGTCCCCCCTCCCTCCCTGTATGCTGCTGTGGGGTGTGTGTGTCTGTGCAGGGCTCTCACCTGGGGAGTTTTAGCGCTGGTTGTGTCCTAGGTCCTGTTCTCCATGTCCCTGGAGGTGCCTGTGAAGTGTTTGTCTCCTCATGGTTTCACATTCGGCGGCCATCTTATGTGTGGGCATGGGCTTCGGCGGCCATTTTCTCTGTGTTTTTGTCGGCGGCCATTGTAGGGTCAGCATGACTTCAGAAACTGGTGTTTCTTCCCCTGAAATCCAGGCAATTGCAACCGGGTCGCCTGCGGACTGCGCAGTACCCTTGGACACCTTGTCGGCAGTCCTCAATTAGTTTGTTGCCAAGATGGAGGCGGTGCGTGGGTGCAAAGGTGCTAAAAAGCGGCCCATGCCCCCCCGTCCTCTGGGGAGAGTTCTGACGCAGACTCGGGACCCGCTGAGGCTGGCGACCCCTGCTCTGTCATGTCAGAGGACGCTGACCAGGACTGTTCGGACAGCGAGGATGAGTATCCGTCCAGGTCCGTGCGCGACAAAGCGCTGGTTGGAGCTCTTATCAGGGCTGTGCGTGATACCCTGAAGATTCAGGAGCCAGCAGATTCCTCTGCTGAGGTAGCGGTCCCTTTTGGGTCCCGTAAGCCAGCCCGTTCACCTAAGGTGTTCCCGTATCTGACTTATTTTGACAAGTTCATTTACAAGGAATGGGGTCGACCCCAACGGACCTTTTCGGTCCCCAAATACATGGCGGTGCGTTACCCTTTCGAGGAGAGCCTTCTCAAAAAGTGGTCGGCTCCTCCGGTCGTAGACCCCCCAGTATCCAGGTTAAACAAAGTAACCACGATCCCTGTAGAAGGGACTCCTGCCCTTAAGGATCCAACGGACAGGAAGGCCGAGGAAGTAGCTCGTTCCTTGTTTACGGTGGTGGGGTCAGCCGTGCGACCAGTACTGGCATCCGCACTGGTGTCGCAGACACTAACTGAGTGGGCGAAACTGTTGCACCGCGAATTGGGTGAACAACAGGCTTCTCCTGTCTGCGTGGAACTAGCAGATCAACTAGTGCAAGGCCTTAAGTACGTTTGTGACACGGCCCTGGATACTCTCCCCTTGTTATCCAGGGCTTCAGTGTCAGCGGTGGTGCTGAGGCGCTTGATTTGGTTAAAATGCTGGTCGGCTGACCAGGATTCCAAAAAAGCCCTGACGGATCTTCCCTTCCTTGGCGACCGGCTCTTTGGAGCCTCTTTGGATGACATTATTAAGAATGCCACAGGTGGTAAGAGTACTCTACTCTCACAGGCCAGGAAGGCTAAGGAGCCACGCCGTTGGCAGGGGCCCTCTTTTTCCGCTCATAAACGGCATTTTCGTCCCCCCGGAGCTTCGGCCAAACGTCCCCAGTCCGACAGGACGACCACGGAAGGACAGAAATGTCCCTGGAACCGCAAGCCTAACAAGCCTGGGAACAAAAGTGCTACCGCATGAAGGTTTTCCCCCACCCATGTCTCGGGTGGGGGGATGCCTTCGGGAGTTTGCAGCCCGGTGGTCTTCCCGACTATCCGATCAATGGGTCTGCGATCTGATTTCCTGCGGCTACAAAATAGAGTTCCTCTCTTGGCCGCAGAACAGATTCTTCCCCTCCAGCATACCCATTTCCCCGGTTCGCCAGGAGGCCCTCTTGGGGGCGATAAGGAACCTGCTTAATCGCGGGGTGATTGTACCTGTTTTGGAATCGGAACATTTCCAGGGGTTCTACTCAAACCTGTTTGTAGTTCCCAAGAAGGAAGGGGTACGTCCAATATTGGATCTGAAAGCTCTCAACCACTTTGTGAAGGTGCAGAGGTTCAGAATGGAATCAGTTCACTCAGTAGTCGCGGCACTCCATCAAGGGGACTTTCTGGCGTCCTTGGACATCCAGGATGCGTACCTGCACATACCCATATGCCTCCGGCATCAAAAGTTTCTGCGGTTTGCGGTCGGGGAAGCCCACTATCAGTTCTTCGCTCTCCCTTTTGGTTTGGCATCAGCCCCCAGAGTCTTTACCAAAGTATTGGCTCCAGTTTTGGCGTTGCTGCGTCAACGTGGGATCACGATCGTGGGATACTTAGATGATCTCCTCCTGAGAGCATCTTCCGCCTCAGAGTTAGAGGAGGATGTTGCGATCACCGTGCAGACCCTGCAAGAGTTTGGGTGGCTGTTAAACCTAAAGAAGTCGGTGGTGGTACCGACCCAGCGTTTGGAGTACCTAGGCTTGCTGCTGGACTCCAGGGAAGCAAGAGTTTTTCTCCCTTCAGACAAGCTGCAGACTCTCAGAGCTGCGGTAAAACGGCTGATGAACCGCAAGAGGTCGCCGCTTCGCTTCTGTATGTTAGTCCTGAGTCTCATGGTGGCCTCCTTCGAGGCAGTACCATATGCCCAGTAACACATCAGAGTTCTACAGAAGGAGATTTTATCACAATGGGACAAATCTCAGTTGACCCTGGATCGACAAATCCAGGTGAGCCAGCTAGTCAGAAATTCACTGGTCTGTCGTCTGAAGTCCTCGGTGCTTCAATCCGGGAAGTCGTTCCTTCCTCTAAAATGGACGGTGATCAGTCTATCCGGCTGGGGTGGAGTGATGAGGGTTCAGTCGGCTCAGGGCCTCTGGTCGACGGAGGAATCCAAATCTGCTCGAGCTGCTCGAGCTGAGAGCGATCAGGCTATGTGTCACGTACCTTACAGCGGAGTCTGGATGCTGGGGGTGGCCTCGTGCACGGTTCCGGTCCCAACACCCCTGGTGGTGGGAACAGGGAGTGCTGGGGCACGAAAGGCTGGTGCTTGGAGGTACCGGTTCTTCTGGAAGGCAGGTGTAGAGGTTGGTAACCAAGACTATATCCAGTGATGGCCGAACAGATGGGTATAGGCACTGCAACGTCAAGACAGGCAGGGGTCGGCAACTGGCTGGCAAACGAGGTACAAAAGCTGAAGGCAAGTTCGTGGTCAAGAGTAGGCAGAGGTTGGCAACAGGCAGGTGATGAGGTACAAAATCAAAGAGCAGAGCCGTAGTCAAGGAATCCGAGCCAAGGTCAGTTTAGTAGTGGCAGCCAATAAGTAGGGGTGATCCAGGAGGGTAGTCAAAGGAAGCCGGGTAGATCAGGAACAAGGTAACAGGTAATACAGGCAGGAATTCAGGACACAGACTGAAGACGATCCAGCACTGACACCATGTGAAGGCCCTGTTTATATAGGGCGCCCTGTGCTGGGATTGGTGGAGGTGAACGTCCGTGCGTGATTGCGCATACACGTTTGCACTGACGTGCGAGTGCGTGCACCCATTCGTATTGGAATGCGAGGACGCGCACACGTTCGCGTTGGTACGCGGGTACGCCCGCACGTTCCAGAGCTCGTTCGGTTCCGTTGGGGAAACTGCGCATGGGTACTGGCACCCGCAGAGTGAGGATTCACTCCTGCTGAACGAAGACGGGCATGGGTAACGTGAGTTCTCTGACACTATGCCTCTCCACATGGTCAGTGAGACTGCAGGGGCGTCCGATCAGGATCCAGTCGGACAACGCCACTGCGGTGGTGTATGTGAATCACCAAGGAGGAACAAGAAGCTCAGCCGCTGCACAGGAGGTCGCTCACATACGTCGTGGGCAGAGCAACATGTACCGGCCCTGTCGGCCATTTACATCCCAGGAGTGGAGAACTGTCAGGCAGACTATCTGAGTCGCCAGATGCTGGACCCAGGAAAATGGGCGTTGCATCTGGAGGTGTTCAGGCTACTGTGCCTGCGGTGGGGCACACCAGACGTGGATCTTCTGGCCTCCCGTCTCAATCGGAAGGTGCCGAGATTCATGTCCAGGACAAGAGATCCTTGGGAAGACGCGCTGGTAGCCCCGTGGGGTCAGTATCAGCTGATCTATGCTTTTCCTCCGTTGAGGCTGCTACCACGTCTTCTCCGCAGAGTGGGAGTAGAGGGGATTCCAGTGATTCTGGTCATCCCAGATTGGCCTCAGCAGCCTTGGTACGCAGACCTAGTGCACCTGGTGGCAGACGCCCCATGGCGACTGCCGTTAAGAGAGGATCTTCTGTCTCAAGGTCCGATTCTCCATCCTGCTTTACCATCGCTGGCTTTAACGGCATGGCTGTTGAAAGCCAGGTACTGAGGGACCGGGGGCTGTCGCACGGAAATCTTCTTCTCGGAAGATATATCATCGTACCTGGAAGGCTTACATCTCCATGTGTGAGGAGAAAGGATGGCATCCACGCTCCTTTTCTATATCCAGAATCCTGCTGTTTCTTCAGCACCATTAAAGGACAAATATCAGCCCTGGCTGTCTTTTTTCAGCGACCCCTGACGTCTCACTCATTATTGAGTACCTTTGTTCAAGGGGTGCGACATGTTGTCCCTCTGGTGCGTCCACCGTTACCTCTGTGGGATCTGAACCTGGTGTTATCGGCGCTTCAGAAACCGCTGTTTGAAAATATCAGGGAGATTCCTCTGTTGACTCTTTCCCAGAAAGTGGTCTTTCTAGTGGCTATCACATCAGCCAGGAGGGTTTCGGAACTGGCGGCCTTGTCCTGCAAGTCTCCCCATCTGGTTATCCACAAGGATAAGGTGGTGTTGCGTCCGGAACCGTCTTTTCTGCCGAAGGTGGTCTCGGTGTTTCACATCAATAAGGACATTGTGTTACTATCCCTGTGTCCTAAGCCGACACATCCTAAGGAGGTGGCCCTTCACGCGTTGGACGTGGTTTGGGCTCTGAAGGTGTATTTGTCTGCCACAGCTCCCTTCCGGAAGTCAGACTCACTGTTTGTCTCGGTGGCTGGTCCAAAGAAAGGCATGGCGGTCTCGTTGGCCACCATCTCTAGGTGGATCAGACAGATCGTAGTACAAGCCTACACCTTGAAGGGGCAGGTGCCCCCCTTTCCGGTCACGGCCCACTCCACAAGGGCAATCGGAACGTCTTGGGCTTTCCGACACCAAGCGTCTGTCGCTCAAGTGTGTAAAGTGGCTACCTGGTCGTCTGTCCACACGTTTACCAAGTTCTACAAGGTAGACGTCAGTGCATCGGCTGATGCCTGTTTTGGGTGCAAAGTTTTGCAGGCGGCCGTATAGTTGCAATTGAGTATGCAATATTTTTATTTTTTCCTGGTTTTCCGACGAAAAACACAGTACCGTTAAGTTAATCCACCTGTAGCCACGGAAGTCCCATAATTATGGGGAACATGGGTAAGAATATAACATCAAAACAGATGAACTCTTGACCAGAATCTGTGATGGTGAAGATGGGTCTGGTTTTCTGCGTAGCGGTCAGGAACAGGGTAAGGAACCATCGACTAAATGGACTTGAAGGCTTTGCTTCTTGCCCTGGAGGGGGATGCAGAGTCTTTTGGCCAGGGAGAAGTACAAGAAGCAGCTGCATGCCCCTGAATCAACGATGGCCAAGAGCCGGACCTCCTCTTCCTCCACCTGTAGGGAGACAGGGAGGATAAGGTTAGAAGAGGAAGGACCAGCAACCTGAATGTTCATAGGAAGTGGTTGGTGCGACTTACTAGACCGCACAGGACAGTTACATAGAAAGTGTCCAGCTCCTACGCAGTGTAGACAAAGATTGGCCTGTTGACGGCATTTCTTCTCATCGGGCGTGAGTGGAGAGCGGACCAGACCCAACTGCATAGGTTCACCTTCTGAGACAGGAGTGGAAGAAGAACTAGGCCAAGGAGAAGGAACAGGTGGAATCCTGGGTAACATCCAAGTAGGATGAGAGGTTTGAAAGCATTCAGTCTGCCGCTCCTGCAGGAGCCTGTCAAGTTTTGCGGCAAGTTGAATTAGGCCTTCTAGGGTGTCTCAACTAGGGCCAGTTCATCTTTGAGAGTTTCTGAGAGGCCTTGTCGGTATTGGTATTTGAGAGCAGACTCGTTCCACCCAGTGTCAGCAGACCATCTTCGAAAGTCAACGATATAATCTTCTACCGTGCATTTACCCTGAAGCAAGGTATGCAGAGAGAATTCGGCCATTGCTGAGTGCTGTGGATCATCATAGATCTGTGCCATTGCTTCGAAAAAGGTGTCTACAGAGTTCAATACAGGGCTCTTTTGTTCAAGCAAGTTATGGACCCATGCTTGGGGTTCCTCCGATAGCAGGGAGATGATGAACCCCACTTTCACAGACTCAGAGAAGAAGGTTCTGGGCTGGAGGACTAGATACGAGCAAGCATTTTTGAAGGCTCTGAATTTCTTCCGATTCCCCAGGAAGCGTTCAGGTGTAGGAACTCTTGGTTCATGGGGTGCCACTGTTAATGCGTAAGTTGAGCTTGCCCGGTCTTGTGGAGAAGAGGAGGATGCTGTACTGGAAGATGATGGACCTGAATCTACAGGAGCAGGCAAGACCGTCAGGTGCTGCAAATGACCCTCTAATTGAAAGTAGCTTTCTTGGAGTCTCTGTAGTGTCTCTGTAGTGAGGGCGGTGACCTGCTGACACAGAGCCTTGAGTGGGGAGCCAACTCTGTCGGCCTCTAACATGGCTGGGTTGTACTGTCAAAGTACCTTTTCCAAGGCCAAGATTCTGAGAGAGGCTCCCCTTGCGGCTAAGCGCAGTATACCCCTGAAGGTGGTACAGGAGGTATAGGGCTCCAGGTTCCCAGCAGGTTGAGAAGGGTTGAGCTGATGATTACTTGGAGACTTTGCTTGAGAAGACAACAAGGAGTATTCTGGACACTTAGTAAAAGCCTGGCCTTAGGGTTGAACACAGGAGAGCAGATTGGAGGCTGTGGTGAGGCCAGCTGAGGGTCAATCATCAGTAAGTGATAAGCAAAGTCCTTAAGCCAAGCCGGGGGTCAAATACTGGAGAGGAGATCAGAGCAGGTCAGGAGGCAAGCCGAGGTCACAGCAGAAATCACTTGAAAGTATAACACAGGTTCAGGAACAGGGAATAGCTGAAGACAATCCAGCAACTTGGGACAGACAGAGGCAGCCTTATATAGGCCAGCAGGGGGAACCATCTGCCACATGATGCGCCTATGGCACCCATTTCTTCTACTGGCAAGATTGCCAGTACTTCCACAGCCTATTCCCTGACACTATTTCTCTGACAGCAGAGCTGTGGGAGGGAAACTCCTGCCTACTACAGGCTTCCTGCAGAAAACTACAGGACGGGGCGGAGACAAGACCAGTCACCCTGCAGAAGGGGAGAGAGCAGCAGTGACCGGTGAAGTAAAGTTTCTGACTGGATTACTGCACAGATCTGGAAGAAATACACAAAGTACACCAAGATTCAAAGAAGAATATACATGACTTTTGTAATTAGACAATATTTGAAAATGCCGGAGTATAGCTTTCATTTTCCTTTTTTCCCAGCTCCCGAGAGTGGATAACAGTGTCAAGAGTATTTTGAATAACTATGGGGTTCTTGTATTGAATCCTGTTATGCAATGTTAGAAGCCGTGAGGCAGTGGTGTTTATTTGGAACATCAAACCAATTTAAACAATACAAGTAAACACAAAATGCAATTTGTAAATGTGTTTATTATTAAAGGTGAAAAAAAATCCAAACCATCATGGCCCTGTGTGAAAAAGTGATTGCCCCCTAAACCTAATAACTGATTGGGCCACCCTTAGCAGCAACAACTGCAACCAAGCGTTTGCGATAACGTGCAATGAGGCTTTTACAGCGTCCTGGAGGAATTTTGGCCCACTCATCTTTGCAGAATTGTCCTAATTCAGTTACATTAGAGGGTTTTCGAGGATGAACGGCCTTTTTAAGGTCATACCACAACATCTCAATAGGATTCAGGTCAGGACTTTGGCTAGGCCACTCCAAAGTCTTCATTTTGTTTTTTCTTCAGCCATTCGGTGGTGGACTTGCTGGTGTGTTTAGGATCATTGTCCTGCTGCAGAACCCAAGTTCGTTTCAGCTTGAGTACACGAACAGATGGTCGGACATTCTCCTTCAGGATCTCTTGGTAGACAGCAGAATTCATAGTTCCTTTTATCACGGCAAGTCTTCCAGGTCCTGAAGCAGCAAAACAGCCCCAGACCATCACACTACCACCACCATATTTTACTGTTGGTATAATGTTCTTTTTCTGAAATGCAGTGTTCCTTCTACGCCAGATATACTTGGACACACACCTTCCAAAGAGTTCCACTTTTGTCTCATCGGTCCACAGAATGTTGTCCCAAAAGTCTTGGGGATCATCAAGATGTGTTGTGGAGAAATTGAGATGATGTTCTTTTTGCTCAGCAGTGGTTTTCTCCTTGGAACTCTGCCATGCAGGCCATTTTTGCCCAGTCTTTTCCTGATGGTGGAGGCATGAACGCTGACCTTAACTGAGGCAAGTGAGGCCTGCAGTTCCTTGGACGTTGTTGTGGGGTCTTTTGTGACCTCTTGGATGAGTCGTCGCTGCGCTCTTGGGGTAATTTTGGGCGGCCGGCCACTCCTGGGAAGGTTCACCACTGTTCCATGTCTTCGCCATTTGTGGATAATGGCTCTCACTGTGGTTCGCTGGATTCCCAAAGCTTTGGAAATGGCTTTATAAACCCTTTCCAGACTGATAGATCTCAATTACTTTCTTTCTCAATTGTTCCTGAATTTCTTTGGGTCTCGGCATGATGTGTAGCTTTTAAGGATCTTCTGGTGGACCTTACTGTGTCAAGCAGCTCCTATTTAAGTGATGCCTTGATTGTGAACAGGTGTGGCAATAATCAGGCCTGGGTGTGGCTAGAGAAATTGAACTCAGGTGTGGACAACCACAGTTATAGTATGTTTTAACAAGGGGGGCAATCACTTTTTCACACAGGGCCATGATGGTTTGGATTTTTTTTCACCTTTAATAATAAACACCTTCATTTACAAATTGCATTTTGTGTTTACTTGTGTTGTCCTTGACTATTGTTTAAATTGGTTTGATGTTCCGAAACACTTAAGTGTGACAAACATGCAAAGGAACAGGAAATGAGGAAGGGGGCAAACACTTTTTCACACCACTGTATATATAAGTAAATACACAGGCTGCACTAGCGGATAACAGTGCCTTATGTGAATTTCAATAAAAGTGACAAGTGCAAATAAATTTATACACTTGTCACTTTTATTGAAATTCACATGAGGCACTGTTATCCGCTAGCGCAGCCTATGTACCATATACTTATATATATTGTTTGCCATTTCTAGGGTCTGTACCTTTGCAGGCAGCAGCAGCGGTCTTTATATATATTTTTGGGTGTTTATTCATTATTATTTTTTGGTTCCTTAGGCGCAAGTTTTAGGTTGTTTATCAGTGATGTTTATTTACCTAAAGCGTAGTTCCACTCAAAGATTGAACTCTCGCTTAGCCGTCTCCTCCCCCCCATCCGGTGCCACATTTGGCACCTTTCAGGGGTGAGGGGGCAACAGGTACCTGTTTTTGACAGGTACCGTTCCCCCTTCTGGAAATGGCGCCGCGTCCCTCCTCCTTCCTCTGCTGCCGGGACAATTAGAAAGTGCAGTGCACTTTGTGCATGCACAGTAGGGAACTGGCTGTGAAGCCGAAAGGCATGTGAAAACATAAAAAGTAATATTATTCCTGAAGCATTGTCCAGGCACAAGGCAGACTTGAAGGTTTAGTACTTTATACAGCTCTGTGACATCAAGTGAAAAATTTAAATAGAAGATGAGAACCCTCACAATGTTTCCGCTGCTAACTACTCAGCAACGACTTGACATGAATTTCAAGAAGCAAGCAATTTCATAAGAGATTCATTTTTTTCTACAACACTGTGAACTTGGTTCATATATGTGACAGATTTACATTAAGAATAAAATTCTAGCTTTACACCAGAGCTGACTCATTCAGGCTAATGGTATTTAGTCAAGCTGCTCTGTTGGAATTACTGTGGATTCCAATTAACTCACCATTGACTATCCCGCACAGAGATCATCATGCGGAAGACAGGCTATACAAGGCATGGCGCTGATGAAAAATTCATCCTACAAGGCTCAATTTAAAATATTGCAAGATGTACAGTATGCATTTTTCATAAGAATTGCAGGTGAGCTATGGATACAGCCACATTGTGCACCGGGGAGGAGTGTGTATTTATAACCCATTTACATCCATGCCTATTTTTAGCTACAGCAGCAGCATTCAAAGATTTATCAGAAAACAACAGTTGTCGGTGAACCATTGTTCTGGGGTTCAGGTGTCAGTATGTCATTGTTCTGGGCCCCAGGTGCCAGTGTGCCATTGGACTGGGCCCTAGATGTTAGTGGACTAGTGTTCTGAGCCCCAAGTCACAGCACAGTTGTTCTAAACCCCAGGTGTTTTGGGCTCCAGGTATCAGTGTGCCATTGTTCTGTGCACCAGGTGTCAGTGTGCTATTGTTCTGGGCCTTAGGTGTCACAGTACCATTGTTCTCAGCCCTAGATGTCAGTATGCCATTGTTCTGGACTCCAGGTGTCACAGAACCATTTTTTTGGGCTCCAGGTTTCAGTGTGCCATTGTTTTGGGCCCCAGATATCAGTGCACCATTGTTCTGGGCCCCAGGTGTCAGTGAGCCATTGTTCTGGGCCCCAGGTGTCAGCACACCACTGTTCTGAGCCCCAGGTGTCAGTATGTCATTGTTCTGAACCCAAGTGTTAGGGCACCATTATTCCAGGATCTTTAGAGTCAGTATGCCTTGTTATGGAACTGAAGTGTCAACGTGTCATAGTTCTGGGGCCCCAAGCATCAGTGTGCAATTGCTCTAAGCCCCAGGTGACATTGCACTATTCTGGACTCCAGGTGTCAGAGAACCATTGTTCTGGGCTGCAGGTTACAATTTGTCATTGTTCTGGATCCCAGGTGTCAGTGTACCATTGTTCTGGGCCCCAGGTTTCAGTGCAGCATTGTTCTGGTACCTAGGTGTCAAGCACCACTGTTCTGAGCCCCAGGTGTCAATATATCATTGTTCTGGACCCCAAGTGTTAAGGCACCATTATTCAAGGACCTTTAGAGTCAGTATGCCTTGTTTTGGGACTGAAGTGCCAATGGGTCATAGTTCTGGGGCCCCAATTGTCAGTGTGCCATTGCTCTGGGCCCCAGGTTTCATTTCCCCATTGTTTTTTGCCCTATGATGTAGTACACTATTGTTCTGGATCCCAAGTGTAAAAGAGCTATTGGTCTGGGACCCTAAATATAAGCAGCCAAATCATTTTTCTGAGACCCCAAGTGTCATCACATCATTATTCCTGGCCCCAGGTGTCAGTGTGCTGTTGTTTTTGGGCCCAAAGTGTCATTGTTCTTGGACTTCAAATGTGTTAGATTACCAGGGATCCCAAGTGTCAATGTGCCATTTGTTTAGGATCTCAAGTGTGCCAATGTTCTGGGTCCTACGTATCATTGCCTCATTGTTTTGGGACCCCAAGTGTCAGTGCAATTATTGTCCAGAGAAGCCTGAAGCAAAAGGAAATAAAATGACATAAGTGAAGGGCGGGTATGACAGGGTTAAGCAGGGCACAGGAATAACAGAGTTTATGTAAAAGATTAGGAGATTGGTGGGTTAGGCAGGGGCGAGGAGCTAGCTACATGCATGTGTGTCCATCCCCAGCTCAGTGGTAGTACTGGGAGTGAGCTGTGAGGAGCTGCAGGACCATGGATGAGGTAGAGGCCTTGCTGGACAGGCTTAGGGCAGAAGCAGTGACAAGGGGGGATGGATGACTGCAGGGACGGCTTACAGCGGCATTAGGATAGGGGTCCCAGAACTGAATGTAGCGAGGAGAGAGTCTGCATGAGCTAGGCAGTCACAGCCGCTGGAGTGCTTCTCACTGGACCCCCCCTCCCCCCAGGGCTCAGCGGCAACACGGGAACCCCTTGAGGGCTCCCTGCAAAACGAACAGCGGGGGGTGGGGCTCTAGTGTGGGATGCGATCTGCAGCAGCTGCCGGGCCTTTTCCATCTGCAGCCGGCGGCCCCCAGGCGGTGGTGGGGCAGAGGACAGAGCCAGAGGAGAGAAACAGGCCGACAGAGCGGTGCAGGTGGCAGAGGCCCAGGAAAATCGTTCAAGAAGTCTGTGGGAGTATCTGGCACGGGGAGGCGTGGCAGAGATCAGCGCGGATCCTTGGCATCTGGAAATGAATCCCCAGGAGGGTTGTCAGCAGGAGCCGAAGAAATAGTGGGTGATCGATCTGAGGGTGAGCTGTCGCTGTTGCGCACCCCCATGCAGTGGAAGCGTTGGTAGGTTTTATCGGTGGGAAGAGGACCTGACCATGATTCGGGGACGGGGTCTCAGCTGGGGAGGCCGCTAAGGGAAGGACATGAGGTCTTGGCGAGTGACGCTGGGTTACCTGATGATGGTCGAAGGCCATCCAAGCCCTGCACTGAGCCACAAGAAAAAAGTGGGTTCTGGCAATGTAATGCAGTCCCTGCTGGGGGAAATCATGAAGTATCAGAAACCAGATGCATGATATGGGTGGAGAGAGAGCGATACGGCATTCGTGATCCAGAAGGCATCTAGGTGATGTGAAGGAGCCTGACATTCAGTGCTCTATTACAATAATAAATCCATGCACAAAACGCCACATTCCACATCCACTAATGCCCAGTCACATCATGCAAATCATGCCCACAGTGCCACAATCAGCACATACATCAGTCAGCTGCATCAGGCACTATATACGCCATCAATCCCCACGTGTTATCATCCATAGTGTCGCCACAGCACTATAATCCATCATGCCACTGCGCCTATCCTCTCCATCTGCGCTATCCCACATGCGCTATCATGCTATCTCCCACAGTCTCCATTAGGCCTGTGCCACCAAGTGCCATAGTGGTCCTACAGTGCTCACAGGCCGCCTCATCAGGCGCAAATTTATTGAACAAAATTTACTGGAACAAAGTAAAAAAAAGTGTTTTCAATGTAAAGCCCTGCAGTTTGGGGCCTCCAAGTAACAACATTATGCTTGAAGAGGTAAAAAGTGAGTAGAGGTACAGTTCAGCGCATACCTCACAGGGGGACATTAGGGATTAATGGGCCGACATGCGAAAGCCTGATTACTTAGGAAATAGCAGGTGTAAAGTGCCCAGCATTGACAAATGCGCATTTATGCGTTTTTTGCAACTTTGAGATATGCCACAGGTGTACCCATACCAGAAGTTAAGCATGCTTGGGGCTGACCTGAGGTCACTATGTAATCCATTGCCTCATGCTGTTGATGCAATCGATCAGGTCGCCCATCGGGCCACTAAATGCCACGTGCCATTCTATACCATCGTCCCATCGTCCAATTAATTAAAAAGGCACCATCGCCTTCGTACATATGTGCCGCCAGTGATGCTAACTGGCATCAGTGCCAACAACGATGCCCCAGTTGTAGACATGGCTCATCAGAGCACAATAGCGAAAATTACGTTTTTAAAAATTTAATAAAAACATAAAAAACATTTTTCAAATGTTCAACCACATATGATTAAATACCCCAAGGGGGGCCCATTTGTGTAGATAGTGGAAAAATGCGTTTGGTCGTATACTGCACCGCGCATGCATAAAGCCAGCCCGAAAGCAAAACTGGGGTAGGCACCACGTATGTAAGTGCCTTAGGCTATGTTTAAAGCGTTTTTACCTGTTTTTATGGTTTACGATTGACAATTGTTAGCTTTAAATCAAGTGGTAGGGGTCCGACGAGGCAATGGTATAATCATTTCCAATTGATCGCATCGCAAAATTGGCAGGCACAATCCAAAGGAATATTGCAGGTATTTTCAATCAGATGTCACCATATCGCCAATAAAATGAAATCCAACACGCTTGTCAGGTTTGTCTCTGGAAGAATGCGTCAATTGAAAAATTCTCTCCAGATTTTTAGACATGGGATATATAGTAACAAAAAGTTGTTTTTACGTAATATGCTTTAATAAAATTAAAAGTTATCAAGCAAATGTCGTTTAATGTGTTTGCTTACGTTTTACTCATTCACCTAGTGACTCTCGACATTGCCGTGTACATATTTTGTGATTATTCTCGTGAATAGTCATCCAGTTGGCCATGATCAAAGCGCCCATTTGCCCTATTATACAATTTACTGTTTAATTAGCTGTATTAGTCATGGTTAACAATTATGTTTCAAGTCTCAGTGTCAATTGTCTGGGAAGGAGTTCTTTCCAATATCTCCATTTTATTGGCAGGACATCCTGCAAAGCTGTAACTTTTTACGATTGTACTATATCTTTAAGCAGTCCTGTATTGCAACCTTGGTGTCGTGCTCTTGTATGGTTCCCACATTCTTGAGCCATTGTCAATATGTTCCAAATTTGTCTACACTTGCTTTTCACAATTAGGATTATAATCAATTTGAGTGTCACGTATTCTTTGTTCGATGTTTCTTTAAATTTACGTTGTTCTAGTTAACCATCGGGCCTTCAGATAAAATCAAGCCACTCTTCTAATTAGCATGATCATGACGACCCAGCTCTAGCGCATTCATCGCATCTACCACATTGTACGAGAGTTTGTGTCATTAAGATTGTAAAATTTTCTTGGATGCCAAACTGTCATTGTTCGAGCCCAAAGTGTTTAGGGACACCATTTATATTTTTTTAAACTAAATCACTCTCTTATCTC
Source organism: Lithobates sylvaticus (assembly GCA_028564925.1). NCBI lineage: Eukaryota > Metazoa > Chordata > Amphibia > Anura > Ranidae > Lithobates > Lithobates sylvaticus. The sequence continues at coordinate 146,311,716 of CM053029.1, read as the reverse complement.
TTAAAAAGTGTCCTTGTTTCGGTACACCTCGGTTGTCACTGCAATATGACTTCTCACAAGGTTTCATTTCATTTCCTCCAAATTAGACCTGATTGCTTCACTAAATTCATAAGTTTAATTTTTGGGACAGTATATTGCATTGAATGGCACCAACTGTGCAATTTTACGTTGTTTAGTAACCATCGCTTCAGATTAGACAAAAGACATAAACCTGTCATCGACCTGTACGCCGATGACCAAGCTCTTGTTTAAATTAGTTGATTTGCCTCGCATAGAAGCGATCTATTAAGGGTCATTTCCTGGATTGCATTCAGGTGATCAAAGGAAAAACTTTTTACATATCTGAATGTAATAATGCTAATTAAAAGATAAACCTCCACACATAAAAAAAAGCTTCTTTTACCCTTAACCTAATTGCGGAGAGGTTACTTAGACCTGGTCACAATGGTCGTTGAGTTTATTAAACCATCGTACTGAGATTCAAAAACCATGATAAAAAATTGTTTTTTTTATCCATGATGAATAGTCAGAATCATAAGCCCTTTAGAAGCACACTAGTGCGATATAATCTTCTTACTAGGACTAAGTTATTAACCTGTAAATCACCTTTTGAATCTCAGAATGCTTTAAATTGAAAAGCTGTGAATTCCTGCGTTTCAGAAAGCTCATACATGCATTCCATTTTCAGATATTATGCAGAGAGGCCAAATACATATTAAGAGTAAACCTTAGAAGTAATATTGTAAATGCAATCGGAGGCCTTGCACTATTCGCGTAATTAACAGAAGGTTCTATGAAGCAAAAAATTTGATAGTTGTATGGGTATTAAAATACTCGTGTCGTTATAAATTACCATAAAAAATGACTTGTATGCTAAACTGTTAGAGTACATTATAATCACCTTTTAGAGTCACCCAAATAACTGATAATGAATGGTTCCTACTAAATGAGTATTATTGTCTGTTGATAGCAATCATTAGACTACAGAATTTTATTTGAATCAATTTGATATGAAAGTTTTCAGAAAGACAATACACTGACATCAGATTTTCAGCAGATTTTGATAAATTGCAAAACAATGGTAATCTCTTTCACATCTTTAGGGTCATTTATAGACAAACAGGAAGCCTTACATGGGTTTTGGTAATGGGGGGGAGATTGCAGCAGAAGATGAAGTGTTATGGGGTTTAAAGGTTGCTAGGGAGGAAAAGATGAGGGGTAAATGACCTGGAGTGAAAAGGTGAATTGTAGATTGAATAATATAGAAAGTGATAACTTAAGGGAGGGCCCTGCTGTGGGTGCACAAACAAAATGTTGTAGGCAGGTCCTCACATACATATTTTAGTATTACATTTTTTATCGAAAAAAGAGATGGGGAATGATTAAGTCAATAACATGATGACATGAATACATGGTCTCTTCTTCACATTTGGGAGGGTTACCCATTAATCGAGAGGCATGCCTCCATCGTGTATGAGTTAGGTTCAATAACCTGATAGGGAGGTAGGCCTCGTCTTCCAAATGGGGATAAGTTAGCGGTTGATTGGGGGAGCGAACTGTAAGGCCGATGGTGCGACAGTGAAATGCATAGGGAGTGGAATATTTAAAGGCAAACCAACCGGCCCAGATCTGCTTCGCGAGGTCAGCTTTCCCCCTTAATGTGAGGGTCATGTCCTCCATTCTGTGTATGTAGTCTACTTTCAATAACCACTGACGTAGGGACGGTATGGTCCTCGTCTTCCAAAATTTGGGGATAAGTGATTTAGCCGCGTTGAGTAGGTGGGGGGTCGCCGAACGCTTGTAAGGGCCGATTGGTTTGCCTGTACAGTGAAATAGGACATACCAAGGGTCATTGGGAACATCACAACCCTGGATTTCTTTGATCCAGTATAGAACTGCCAACCAAAAGGGACGGAGTCTGGGGCAATACCACCAAATATGGGCGTGGTTCGCCCTCTCTCCACATTCCCTCCAGCAGAGGGGCGAAGTTTCTGGAAACAGTTTGTGTAGAATGGCGGGGGTGTAGTGCCATCGGGATAGAAGTTTATAGTTAACCTCTGCCATTTTGGAAGCCCCTGATGAGGAGTGTGCCATTATTAGGATGCTCTTCTTCTGATCCGGAGACAAAGTCCTGTGGAGGTCAAGCTTCCAGCTATGAATAAATGTCGGGTTGCCGACAGATTGAAGTGAAAGGAGGGCTTGGTAGAAGTAGGAGATGGGTTTCTCAACAGGTTGGTGTTCGGAGAACGCCAACTCGATTGGCGTCAGGTCGGTTACCGATCTGAGAGGCTTCGGGAGGGAATGAACAAAGGCAGAAAGTTGGTGGTGTTTCCACTGATCCATGAAGGAGATGGGGAATGTGCTAAGTAGGGTTGGTAGTGGAAGTATCTCTGATGAGGAGGTAACTTGGTGTAGTAGAGTTTTCGACCCCAGGTACCATTGTTGAGAGCTAGATGGTATGTTGCCCGGTGGGAAATAGTTGTGGCCCAAGAGGGGGAGTAGAGGAGAGTTATAGTTCCATGCTTTTGATTTACATATGGAGTCCCACACCGCTAGCGTAGACAGGGTGAGAGGAGAGGTTGTGGGGGCCAGGAACCTAAATTTCTTGGGTATCCACATATGTGTAGAGAGTGTGGACCCGGATAGGTCAGATTCGAGTGATACCCACAGTTTAGTTTCCTGTCGGTACTTCCAGTCGGAGAGTCTGTTTAATATAACCGCCCGGTAATACAGGCTATAGTCCGGTAGAGCGAGGCCGCCCTGATTTTTGGGTTTAATAAGGAGAGACCTCGGAAGTCTTGGCCTCTTCCTGTTCCATACATATTTCGTCGTCAGGGAGTTCAGCAGTGAGAAAAAACCTATCGGGATTTTGTACGGGATCATTTGTAGTAGGAAGAGCACCCTGGGCAACACGTTCATTTTTATGACCCCCACCCGACCCAACAGAGAGTGTGCAAGTTGTGTCCATTTATGCAGGTCTGAGCGTAACGCGTTGAGAAGAGGAATATAATTCGTCCGAAAGAGGGCTGCTGGGTTGGGGGTGAGCTGTATCCCTAGGTACTTCATGTGCTTAGTTTGCCAGGTGAAGGGGAAGGATTGTCTAAGGTGAGTGGTTGCGTGAGGGGGGACAGTTAGGTTCAGGATTTCTGATTTTGTTCTATTGATTTTGAAGTTGGAGATTTCACCGAACGCTGTGAATTCTGACATAAGGTTGGGTATAGTGATTAGGGGCTGTCTGATGTAAAATAAAATGTCATCGGCGTAGGCCGCGTATTTATGTTCCGTCTCGCCCACCACTATCCCATGTATGTTGGGGTTGAGTCTTACCGTGGATAGGAAAGGTTCTAGCGAAAGGGCGAATAAGATGGGGGACAGGGGGCATCCCTGGCGCGTGCCATTATATAGAGTGAATGGTTCACTGAGCGTACCGTTAATGCGCAGTTGTGCTGTTGGGTAGTTATAAAGAGCTTCGATTTGGTGAAGGAGGGGGGTGTTGATACCCAGGTGTGTCAGTGTCGCCATGAGGAACTCCCAGTCCACCCTATCAAACGCTTTCTCAGCATCCGTAGATAGTAGGAGGGTGGGCTGGGAGTCCCTGCGGGCATGGGCTATGAGGGATAGGGTGCGAAGGGAATTATCCCGAGCCTCTCGTCCTGGTATGAAGCCCGTCTGGTCCCTCGACACCCACTGAGGGATCAGGGGGAGCAGGCGGTTCGCTATAGCCTTCGCGTAGATCTTGGCGTCGATGTTTAAGAGTGAGATTGGGCGGAAGCTTCCACAATTAGTTAAGTCCTTACCTCCCTTGGGGATGACTGTTATGTGTGCATGTATGGTCTCAGAGCGGAGCTGGCTGCCGTCTGCAGTCACGTTGGCATAGTTTGTCAGTCGGGGAATAAGGGTGTCCGCGAATGCTCGGTAGTATGCCACCGTGAACCCGTCAGGTCCCGGGGCTTTGCCACTTGCCATGGCTTTTAAGGCTTGGTGGAGCTCGTCTGATGTGAGTTCTCCCTCTAATGTCGCCAGGGTCTCGGGGGAGAGGCTGGGAAGATTAGCCTTGCTCAAGTAGTCCCTGATTCGTTGTGTTTTTTCCTGCTTGTTGCCTATAGAGTGCTGGACCTGGTAAAGGTGCTGGTAGAATTCCCTGAACTCCTTCGCGATCCCCGGCGTGTCATACACCAAGGCCGCGGAGGAGCCCCGGATCTTAGGAATAAATGACGCAGTTTTCCGTTGTTGCAGTGAGCGTGCAAGAAGTTTACTGGGTCTGTCACCCCATTCATAGAACTGTTGGGATATCAAGTGTGTACGCTGCTTGTGTTCCAGGTGTAGCAATGACTTCAGCTCCTCCCTCTTTTCAGTGAGGGACTGAAGTAGAGCCACGGCCTGGCTGGCCTTGTGGAGTTGTTCGAGCTGTCTCACTTCTGCGAGTAGTGTGGTCTGTCTATGAGTGCGTTCTCTCTTTCTCCTGGCGCCAAGTTCGATAAGTTTCCCTCTAATATGAGCCTTATGGGCTTCCCATAGAGTTCCTGGTGAGATGTCAGGGGTCGCATTATCTCTGAAATAGTGTGTCAATTCTTCCCCTATCGCTTTCGCGTCTATCTCGTCAGTGAGTAAGCTATCGTTCATTTTCCAATTAGTTGGTTTCAGGGGTAGTGAGCGGACGTTAATGGTGAGGGATATGGGCGAGTGGTCCGAAATGGGTGAGGTCTCTACTATTGATTTGACTAGAAGGGGGAGGTGTTGGTGGTCAATTAGGATTAGGTCGATTCTCGAGTACGTTTGGTGTACCGTGGAGAAGTGTGTGTAGTCACGCTCGCGTGGGTGCATGAGCCTCCAGGCGTCCATGAGCTGGGAGTCATGCATTTGTCTGCGGATGAACCTTAATTTCTTGTGCGACATTGTCGAGCCACCTCTGGAGGTGTCTAGGGATGGTTCCAGGGGAGTGTTAAAGTCCCCAGCTAGGAGGACGCATCCCTCGGAAAATTCACGCAATTTCCTGAGCGTGTCGGCAATGAAACGTGCTTGGTCTCTGTTGGGTGCGTATAGATTAGCCAGGGTGCATGGCATGGTGCCCAGGGTGCCCTTTACAAACAGGAAGCGCCCCGAAGGGTCGCTTAACATAGAGCCAAAAGTGAACGCGGTACCCTTGCGGAATCCAATGGCCACTCCTTTGGACTTGTGGAGATCAGACAGGCTGTAATACCACGTGGGGTATGAGGGGGAGTGCAGTTTAACTGTGGTGGTGTGTGTGAGGTGAGTTTCCTGTAGGAAAACTATATCACCCCTAAGGCGGTCAAGGTCTCTATAAAGGGCATGTCTCTTCCCAGGGGCGTGGAGGCCCCTGACATTAAATGAAATTAATTTTGCTTGGGTCATGGTGGTTCCTGAGGGTGTACCGCGTTCACAATCAGGTCAGAATACATTTCCACATATAGTTCCCATAGGGCCCAGGCAGAGCCTCGAGAAGAGCGGGAGAAGAGAGGAGGGTGTGAGAGAGGGGGGCAGGTGAGGGAAGGAATGGAGATGGGGGAGGTATTGGGAAGGTCAGGGGGGATGGGGGAGACAAAACATAACAAAAACAAAAACAGCCAAGACCGTTCCATCAGGGCGGTCGTGTGAGCACGCAAAACAATGCGGTGCAAGGGTCGGGCACGCGTCCCGCACCGCACCCCCAATCCCCCCGCCCCCGGGGAGCGGGGGGGTGAGGGCGCCGCACAGGGCGCGCACCGACATGGGGGGGCCGTCGCAACGGGGCACCAGCCATTAGAGTGGGTGGAGAGGTGTCCCGGTGCTCCGGCGCCGACAGAAATCTGCAGACCTGCAGGAATGTTACAGGGGGGAAGGGGTGGGTGACCAGTGGGGGGAAAAGGAGTGTAATCAAGGCATATACGTACAGTCAGCAAATGTGGTTGACCAAGTAAGTTTAACACAGATAAGAACCTAGTAATAGAAAACATTACTAACATTACTATGATCGGGTGACCTTCGGGCGAAATCAGCCCTGTGTCTCCCCGATGTAGGCACATTAAGAGCAGCGCAAGTTTTTTAAAATAAAATAAGACAAAACAAATTCACACAGGGTTCAAGGCCCCGTCCTACCCGAGTACCCGGTGCGGAATTCCAACGCTGGGGGCTTGATGAGACCTTCTGTGGTATGATGAACTGGGTATAGAGACCGGTTGAACACCGTAAGCCGGTACCGGGGGGTAGGGCGGTCGGTCTGAGAGGTTGCAAACTGGTAACTTATAACTCGGGGGATGTCCAGACCGTGGACAAACACAGGGAAAAACTGTAAGGCATCTGGGGCGCTCTGTTGGCCATCAAGAGGCTCGATCAGATGGGCTCGGACAGATCGGTCGATCAAATAGCAGGTTGGGTTGCCGATGTCATCCGACAAGGCGATAGGCTCGCTCCGGAGGGGCCGACTTCAGTCGGGCGGAGAAGGTGAGGTGGATGGTGGAGATCGATGTCTTCGGTCTACTTTGTGCCAGTGGGAGTCGCTGGTTCCAGGCAGCGGCGGGAGGATGTCCGTCCATCCCGGGAGATCCGGTGGGGGTATGTTGAGGTCGCGGCAAAATTTCTCCAGGTCCTCCGGGAATCGGAGGACCGCTGTTTTCCCTTCCATCTGGGCGATCAGGGCAGCCGGGAAGCCCCACCGGTACTTAATGGAGGCTGACCGGAGAGCTTCCGTGAGCGGGCGTAGAGCCCTACGCCTGTCCAGGGTTTCCTTGGCTAAGTCCGGGTAGAAGGTGAGTGAGGCGCCGTCAAAGTCCAGCGGAGCTACGTCCCTCGCTTTCTTCATAATCAGCTCCTTCTCCGGGAAGTGATGGACTCGGCAAATGATGTCTCGCGGCATGTCTGTAGGGGCCGCTCTGGGGCGCAGGGCCCTATGGACTCGGTCAATCTTCAAGGGAGCATCCGCTGCGCGGCCTAGTAGGCCGTTAAAAATTCCCTGGACGGACGGGAGCAGGTCCTCATCGCCTGTGGCTTCGGGTAGGCCACGGATCCGGACGTTGTTGCGCCTGCTCCGGTTCTCCTGGTCTTCCAGCTTGTAGAGGGCCATCCTGTGGGCAATCGCTAGTTGTCGGGTGGTGGTTTGCAGGGCCCTGATTGCTGTCGCGTGGCGATCGAGACGAAGCTCTGACTCTTCGACACGGAGCAAGACCTGCGACAGGTCCGAGCGTACCGCCGATACCTCCTTCTTGATGACGCGTTCGAGGCCTAGAAGCATGGAAGCCAGATCGGCCTTGGTAGGTAAGTCCTCCACCAGGGAAGCGACTCCGGCGTGTCTAGGGTGGCGATCCTCCCCATCGGAGCCCGCAGATGATGTGGGAGAGAGATGTCTGTGATCTGGCCTGCTCCGGGAGGCGGAGCCGGACGCTGCGAGGCTGCCTCGTGGTGAGCGGCCTAGGCCGTCCTGGTCGTCCAGGTCTGGGGGATCTGCGGACATATACCTCTTAATGGAGCCACTGGCGGGTCCCTTTTTCGTCAGGGACTTGGTGGTTCTCCTCTTCATCTTCGAGGGTGAGTGGGTTAGGTCTGCGTGCTAATTATAGTTAATTTCGTGCTGTCGGCACCGGAGCTCGAGGGAAACACGTCTGGTCTAGTGCATAGTCAAGACCACGCCCCCCTCACACTACAATTGAGAGGAGATTGTACAAGCAGAACCTAACATTTTATAATAGTGGGAGGTGGTATCCCCCATATGGTAATGAAGACCCACTCCGTGGGACAATCATGATGCAGCCTACTGTGCTTGTGTGGATTGGGTTTTTGTGCAAACAAGTACGTGTCCACTCTGAAGCATGCGCTCGTGCGGGTTCTTTACGCAACGCCCAGTGCATAATCGCATACAGTTGCATCTTCTAATTGATCAAAATAGACAGCTGTTTGCAGCAGCTGCAGGTCCTAGAGGCGTACTTATGTATGTTGTACAGTGCCTTGAAAAAGTATTCATACCCCTTGAAATTTTCCACATTTTGTCATGTTACATCCAAAAACTTAAATGTTTTTTATTGGGATTTTATGTGATAGACCAACAAAAAGTGGCACATAATTGTGAAGTGGAAGGAAAATTATAAATGGTTTTCAATATTTTTTTACAAATAAATATGGTGTGGCATGCATTTTTATTCAGCCCTCTTTAGGCCTCATGTACACTGGATGTTATAAAAAGTCAGTAGCGTTAGCTGTAAAAAGCTGTAGTTGTAGAATAACATTTTCAGTGTTTTTGCAGTAGCGTTTTTCAGCATTTTTTAGCTGAAAAACTCCTCTCAAAACCCACTAATTCTGAGGGTTTTTTCCAGCCAGAAAACACCCCTGACAAATACTGCTGATAACAGCAGTTGTTCTATGTGTGTATGGACACAGGACAACATGCTGGAGAGTTTATTGGCTGCAGAAAAAAACGTCTGAAACCAAAAACAGCAGCTGTAAAAATCTCCATTGTGCCCGAGGCCTTACTCTGATACCCCTAACTAAAAGCTAGTGGAACCAATTGCCTTCAGAAGTCACCTAATTAGTAAATAGAGCCCACCTGTGTGTAATTTAATCAGAGTATAAATACAGCTGTTCTGTGAAGCCCTCATACAGCATCATAAAGGCCAAGGAACACTGTGTCCGTGTGAGACCTGCATACTTGCTCAGTGAGTGACAGACAGTCAGCACTATTCTGGCGGAGCTTCGGAGTCTCGCAGTGTGGCGACATCGCAGCCACCACTGGGCACAGCGAACAACATGAATGATCCCACGGCACACCTGCAATTCTCCCGTGGCACACTAGTGTGCCACAGCACACAGTTTAAGAAACACTAACCAAAATTGACAGACAGTGCAAGAAGAGCATTAATCAGAGAATCAGCCACGATGTCCATGGTAACTCTGGAGGAGCTACAGAGATCCACAGCTCTGGTGGGAGAATCTGTCCACAGGACAACTATTAGTCGTGCACTCCACAAATCTGGTCTTTATGGAAGAGTACCAACAAGAAAGCCATTGTTGAAAGAAAGCCATAAGAAGTCCCGTTTGCAGTTTGCTAGAAGCCATGTGGGGGACACAGCAAACATGTGGAAGAAGGCACTCTGGTCAGATGAGACCAAAATTGAACTTTTTGGCATAAAAGCAAAACGCTATATATGGTGGAAAACTAACACTGCACATCACCCTGAACACACCATCCCAACCGTGAAACATGGTGGTGGTAGTATCATGTTGTGGGGATGCTTATCTTCAGCAGGGACAGGGAAGCTGGTCAGAGTTGATGGGAAGATGGATGGAGCAACTACAGGGCAATTTTAGAAGAAAACCTGTAGAGTCTGCAAAAGACTTGAGACTGGGGCAGAGGTTCAACTTCCAGCAGGACAACAACCCTAAACATCCAGTCAGAGCTACAATGGAATGGTATAGATCAAAGCATATTAATATGTTAGAATGGCCCAGTCAAAGTCCAGACCTAAATCCAATTGAGAATCTGTGGCAAGACTTGAAAATTGTTATTCACAGACGCTCTCCATTCAATCTGACAGAGCTTGAGCTATTTTGCAAAGAAGAATGGGAAAAGATGTCACTCTCTAGATGTGCAAAGCTAGTAGAGACATCCCCAAAAAGACTTGCAGCTATAATTGCAGTGAAAGGTGGTTCTACAAAGTATTGACTCATTTTCCTTCTTCTATCAATCTATCCAATGAGGACAGAGACTGCGGCTAGAGCCGCTGGGCTCGTGCTTGCAGCTGGACCGAATTATGTGCCACTTTGTGTTGGTCTATAACATAAAATCCCAATAAAATACATTTATGTTTTCGATTGTAACATGACAAAATGTGGAAAATTTAAAGGGATATGAATACTTTTTCAAGGCACTGTTTGTATGAAGCCTACAGTCACTTACTACTACTATATGCCACTTAAAAAAGTGAGTGGGGCTGCCCATACACTCTTAGATTTTTCTTATTCAGTCCACAGGCACAACTAGAGAAATCTATCAATTCTTCCATCCATGCTAAACAGTGTGGAAGGATGAACTGCCCAATGCGGGCTATTTATTCTGACAGCCACAGCTGACTGGCTGCAGTCACTGTTCGGCTCACAATTGTTCACCCAGCTCTTTCAATTCTGTGATTGGGCCAATCCACAGCTCAAATTTTGGCAGTTTTTTTAGGAACCAGCTGAAATTCACTTTGTGCATGGCCAGCTTAATAGATAGATAGATATATAGTTAGATAAATAGACTGTAGCAGAATATCAGACACGTATGAGAATACTTCTCCCCCTACGCACATCATCATACATTAAAATATAATAATTTAGCAGGTGGAGGGGGCAAAGGGAGTTCTGGGAAAAGTGAAATAATTACAGCATAACTAATTGCACATCAGTTCTAGCCCCTCCATCCCAAACCTGAAGCACATATACTATAATGAGACATTTCATCAAGCGCTTAATTATGGCACAACGAGTAGATGCTTCCGTGCTGACACTTCTGCAAATGAAAAAAAAAAAGTAATCGAGTTACTAAATTATCTAATGTGGCTATTAGCCCTGGTCAAATTTCATTTGCTTGCTAGCACATTGCAAGGCCTTAACAATAGATGTGAGAGAGTGTTAAACGGGCCCTGACGCTTAGGTGTGTGTTTGCATCTCCAGTTTATTGGGATGGAAGGAAAGATGAATAAATTGATAAGTAAATCAATAGGCTGGCAGAAAGAACCAACAAGTCATCCCATTACTGCTCCCAAATAGCAAGTTAAAGTAATTGTAAAGGTTTGTATTTTTTCCTTTAAATAACAAACATGTTCTACTTACCTGCTCTGTGCAAGAGTTTTGCACAGAGCAGCCCCAATCGTCCTCTTCTGGGGTGCCCTAACGGTGCTCCTAGCCCCTTCTCTTCATCGGGTGCCCCCATGGAGAGCCGCTTTCCATAGGGGCACCCATGCGGGCGCCCTCACGAGTCCCACTGCTGCGTCCATTGACACATTGCCAATGGCTCCTGCTGCTATCAATCTATCCAATGAGGACAGAGACAGCGTCTGGAGCCGCTGGGATAGTGCTCGTCGCAGGACCGAAGGGATTGAGGTAAGAAAAGGAGGGTGGGCTCTGGGGGGCAGTTGCAACACAGAAGGTGTGACGGATCTCGGATGTCTCTTCTGAGAATCTCCGCCAGACCTGTGTCTCCTGTCCTCCAAATGCACTTGCAGTCTGCAGATTCGCCATAACCAGCCCTTAACCCCTCAATCACGAGACAAGCCACACAGGTGTTGAGGGTTAAACATCCAGAGCATAAACTGTTTATTAAGTTTCAAACATACACTTTTAAACACAGTTGGGGACACCCCCTTAGCCTTGTCATAGAGGGGGTAGGGGACAAGGAAGAACCAATGGGAACTCAACACTTGTGTATTCAAACAGCTACAGTTGAAACACAAAGGGATTATGATAAGCAGGCAGCCCCTCCTAACAGATCCCCTGCTGGGAGATGTCTCCAGTCCAGACCTTTCGTCTACATGCCATGACCCAACACAATTAACACAGCAACAAGAGGGGGGGGGGGGGGGGTGGGGGGCGAAGGGATGCAGCATTACATCGCATTATCTCAATGGCACTTTGTCCCCAAGTCTCTCCCAAGTCCATTCTGGGCCATAGTCTATGGGTAGGAGGCCAACGCAGAGCCCCCTCCAAAACACACAGTGACAGTGGGTTCTGTCACATTTCTCCCCTTTTAAAAACAGACTAACCAGGTCCTTGACCCCCAACTGGTCTCGACCTGCGTTAGTCACAAATTCCCACCCCAGGCAAACAGAAAAAGAATCAGTACAACTCTGGTGCTGGGGAGCAAAACCGCACATACGGTCTCCCGTGAATAAAAACAGCCGCTTTAGAGCAGGACTGCCTGTCCGCACTCCCGTGATCCGGGGCCTGGTTGCATGTATTGGGGGGAGCTGAATAATCCTCTGCCCCGATGCCAGCGCTTCAGCTGGTAGGGAGCATAGGCTGGTAGGGCTAAGCCTTTGAGGAAGAAAAGGAACTTGCTCTTCTCCTGGTGTAGTTACCAGCCGCTGGGGAGGTATCTTGCAGGGACTATCTCCCAGACTCTCCATCTCTTTTTCTGATGCTGGGCAGAGACCAACAGCGCTCTGCCCCGTAGCCAGCGCTTCTGCTGGGGGGACATATGCAAAGATATTCAGCCGCTGAAGAGGGGGAAGGGTTTTTTCCCCTCCCGGTTCTGTGACCAGCTGCTGGGGCAACTTTTGACAGGGGCCATATCCAAAACCCTCCAAAAACATACTGAGGGCTGGGCAGGGGCCAGCGGCACTCTGCCCCATAGCCAGCGCTTCTGCTGGGGGGATAAACACTGGGGTAGTGTCCAAGTGCTGGGGAAGTAGAATGGCTTTCTCCACTCCCGGTGGGGATTTCCGCTGCTGGGGAAACAGCTCCCGAAGATCATCTCTCGGACTCTCCGGATCCAATTCTGAGGGTGGGCAGAGGCCACCGGCACTCTGCTCCGTCGCCAGCGTTTCTGCTGGGGATATAAACACTGGGGTAGTGTCTAATTGCTGGGGAGGGAGAATGGCTTTCTCCACTCCCGGTGGGGATATCTTCTGCTGGCAAAACAGCTTACTGAGGTCATGTCCCAGACTCCCTGGATCTAACTGTGAGAGTGGGCAGAGGCCAGCGGCACTCTGCCCTGTAGCCAGCGCTTCTGCTGGGACACCGGATGCGATACTCTGGACTTGCTGCTGATCCCCATCTACCAGCCTTCCAGCGCCCGTCTCAACTCCCCCTTCTGAGACTTTTATGCCATTAGCTTGTCTCGCTGCCTGGGGAACCTCCGATGCCTTCCGGCATTCAAGCACTCGCAGTGCCCTCTGTATCATCGCCGCTTCTTCCATTGTGGTTAGAACGGGAAAACGTAGGGGTACCCCTGGCCCCATTTGCTCTGCATCTTCGCGACTGTCCGCTTTTTCTCCCAGACAGTCCCAGGCAACGGGAGCCATGCCGGGCTGCTGATCACCGTCAAACAGCCGCTTGTAGCCAATCTTCCGAGGTAACCAGCCGCTACCACTCGATGTTTGTGCCAACATGTCTCCAATACGCATCACGTGACCAGGGTATTCACACACTCCTTGGCTTTTCTGTTATACGACCATGTGTGTGCATTTTATGTTGTGTGGCTATGTCAGCCAAATAAAAGGTTTTATTGTGCTAGGTTTCGCTTCCCTTGTTTTTTCTTTTGTTTAAATCATGTCCCCCCCCCTCTTTCCTCCAGACTGTACATATTAAGTTCCTTGCTCTTGATATGTTTTATCCTTGAGACCTTTCACTATTTTTGTGACCCGTACAAGGTTGCCAACTGTCCGTAAATTTACCCATTTACAGAAGGTCTGTAAATGCCCGTCACAGGCGACGGGCATCCGTAAAATATTTGGCCGGGAACTGGCATTGGAACTGCGCACTTGGCAGCACTCGGGTGGCCTTTGCCATGCAATGTTTAAAATAGTATGCACATCTGGATGTACGCTGGTGATGCTGCTGATTGTATGTAATATAACAATAAGAGAGAGTGACAAGAGCCGTATGCGGGTTCCTGGATGAGGTAGGGGCTGGAGATGTCCTCCAAATGTGTTTCCTACCTGCCCTGGCCATATTGACTTCCGGCAGCACCTTCGCTTCTTAAGGTAAAAAGAACATGTTGGGTGGGCGTGTGGGGGAGCGCTGGGGATGGGGGGACAGGGGATGACCTTAACACTGAAGTGTGACCCCCTCCATCTGGCTCTGTCCCCCCTTCTTTTCTGTCCACCCTGCTTTGTTTCCCCTCCTCCTGGCTCTGTTCAACCTTCTTCCTTTATCCACCCCTCCACCTGGCTCCAACCCCTTCTTTCCAGCTGGCTTTGTTCTCCCCCCCCGGCTTCATCCCCCCTCTCTTCTGTCCACCTGGCTCTGTCCTCACCTCCACCTGGCTCCACTCCCCCTCTTCTGTCCGTCTGGCTCTGCCCCCCTTTTTCTCCATCTACCGCCTTCATCTGGCTGCATCCCCACTCTCTTCTGTCCACTTGGCTCCATCCTCCCCTCCACCTGGCTCCATCTCCTCCTCTCTTTTTTTTTTTCACTTTATGCATCATTAAAATGACTGCTCCAGAAAAAATGTCAGTTTTTAAAACTTCTTTTTGCATTGATACATGTCCCCTGGGGCAGGACCCGGGTCCCCAAACCTTTTTTAGGACAATAACATGCATATTGGCCATTATAATTAGCACTTTAGATTTCAAACGTTCGCGTCCATTGTAACTAATAGGGTTATAACGTTTGCGCAAACTTTCGGTCCGTTCGCAGGTTCTGGTGCGAACCGAACCCGGGGCTGTTCGGCTCATCCCTACTTTAGACACATTGATAAAAGCACTAGGTATATGTTTAAGGCCCCTTTCACGCGGACGGACCGTCTATCCGTTTTTCTTCCATCCGTCGACGGACGACAATGCATTCCTATGGGCAGACGGATGAACATCCGTCACCATCAGTTAACCTCCGCTTCCGTTTTTATCCTTTTTTTTTAACGTACAAGGCTACGTCCAGATCCGTCAAAACGGATATTAACTGATGTTGACGGACATTGTCCGTCAACGTCCGATCCGTTAAGATCCGTTTGAAAGAAAAACATGGGAGGAGCAATGCATTCTGGGTAATTTTCTGGGGAACAAAACGGATGAAAAAACGGATGATAAAACGGACGTAAACGTGTACATTTACGGATGTAAGCGGATGTTAACGGGACAAAAGACGGATGAAAACTGACATTAACGGAACGGATGACTGATGAAAACGGATGAGACAACGGATAAGAACTGATACGTTTTTGACGTGCCTAAACTGACTGCGTCCGTGTGAAAGGGGCCTATAGCTTAAATATTGATATTTGCACTGTTTAGTACTTAAAATGGCAATTTTATGTACGTTTTATGACGTTTTAGTAAACAATGTGGCTCTGTCAGTAAATTTTAATATGTAAATTTTGGGCATCCTGTCAGTAAATTTCACTTTGGGGGGGTTTGCAACACTATACCCATCTCAGGACTCTTTATATCTTTTCAATATCTTTTTGTAAGTGAGGTCTCCATAATTCCACATCTTTGTCTTGTGTCTTCTACATTTCCCCTACGAGTGTGGGAGGAATGATGAGTATTTCTTATGCTCTGGTAAGGCAATTAGTTCATTCCTTTGCAAAAATGTAAACCATGAAGGAGCAAACAGGACTCATCATGTATTTCATACCACAAAACTTTATGAAAACTGAACAAATAAATCAGTAAACAGATGATTCAGCTATTTTCTTGAAATAAACAACAAAATATGTTTGTTATTGTTTAAATGTCAGCCAGCTGAACAAATTAGTCAGGACGAGGTTCCATTAAGAAATAATAACAAAAGCGACAATAACAAGCTGATTGAAGTTTTTATGCTGACTCATATCTAAAAAACTAGGCTGGCTCGCCAAATGCGTAAAAGTTCTATTTTAAAGCATAATTTTAATTTTGTAGTTCCTGAGCCAATTGTCTTCTTCTGCTACTATCAGATAAGGCACACATTGTCATCTTATATACCTATGATCTTTCCCATAGGCTCCATGCACACTGAAGCTCATAAACTGCAGTTTATTGGAGTTTGGGCGTTTTTTTTAAAAGCCCATAAACTCCACTCTATGTTAGCCTATGTGTCCATGCACACATGGACGTTTTTTAGCTTTAATGAGCAGTGGAGTTTATGGGCTTTTTTCTGAACGCCAGAAATTTGCGTTCAAAATGCCATTTTTCACCGCCAAAAAAAGCCAAACGCTGATAAACGCTGATGAACGCTCGTTAATTAGCGGTCAGCGTTCTATTTTGTCAATGCATTGTAGGAGTTTGGAATACATTGTGGGATTTTTGGAGTGTCCTCTGTGTATTTTTATTAAAAACGCCCAAAAAAGCTAAAGCTATAAAACGCTCATAAACGCTCATAAACGCTAGTACAAAATGCTGTTAAAAGCACATTTTTCAACCAGCTTTTTCTGCCAGCAATCTGGCGTCCAGAAAAAGCTTTTTTGAGCTTCAGTGTGCATGGAGCCTTAAAGTTGAAGCCCGGCTATACTAACTACCCTGTAGCAAAATCTCTAACCTCTTCCAGTCTAATGAGAACCTTTGAGGCCACAGACCGCTGACATCCTTCAATATGTAGTGGGTTGTGAGGCATAGTGGGTGCAAAGGTAGTAAAAGTCATTGGGCGCCAGAAACTTCTTGGATGCAGAAGAGGTTTTATTTCTTTTAACAGTCCTTTTATATTTTGCAAGGGAAAGAGGGTTGGGGCCAGGACACACTCAAGTAGTTGTAATTTCAATAGGCAGATTCCGAGGCTTCAATAGGAGGACAGCCTTACAGGGAAAGGCCCCAGCAAGGTGCCACTTTTGCACGTGCAGGTATGCTGTCTCCTATGGCTATAGTACTTAACAGTTCTTAATTCAAACATAACAGTTCTCTCCGCTTTACTACAACTTCTATTTGTAGTTCTTCAGCCTCTTGAGCTCCTGGTCTCTCACCGGACCCTCTGATTCACTAACTCTGAATCCCGTGAGCTCCTCAAGGCTTTTGCGGTGGTATCTCCCTCAAGCGTCACCCTCGCTTCCCTGCTGGGTCCCTAGCTTGGCACTTTGGATACCTTTCAAGCTTCACCCCCGCTGACTGGATCGGTCCCTGGCTTGACACACAAGATTTCTCTAGCTCTGACCACGGCAGGTTCTCCAGCCGGCAGAACCGTCACTTCTGGTTGGACTGCAAGCCGCAGTCCCAACCCTAAGCTGCCCTCTTACTTCTGGATAGGCCCTCACACAGCCTGGCAGCCAGATGCCCCCGGGATAGGCCCAATCTCTGGCCTAGCAGCCCGGGGCAGACGACACACATCCACCCAGATAGCAGTCCGGGTGGCACAGAACACAGATCACCGGACTTCACCCGAATATATAGGCTCTCCTAGCAGGCCAAGGGATCCAAGAAAACCCCTGTCCATTGGCTGAGATACCCCATATACACTTAACCTGACCTTGAGTTGTCCTTCTCATATCTAGTACCACCAAGTGCCCGGCCACCTAGTGGTAGAAAAGTACAACAAGGCCAAACTTAGGGAGAAATCAATGGATCTCTAACAATTTAACTATGGTATCTACCCCTGACAAGGAATTTGGTGAGGAGCTTATACTTACCTATTGCCAGGGTGCTCTGGTCCGGTTATGTGATCTTCCCAGCAGCCGGTTTCAGGGGAGAGAAATGAGTGATGACAATGAGATGGGAAGCCTGGGCTGTTATGTCATCCATAGGCTTACTATGGGGGATCAATTGCTGGCTGTACCTTCTCTCCCCTGAAGCCAGCCTCTGGAAGCCAGTCACATGACCAGACACATGACCAGACCAGAGAGGTCTGAGAATAGGTAAGTATAAGCATCTTCCTTCTGCAATTCTAGCCCAGACTTTCCGGTTACATAAAAAGGTGTTATTTGTTTGAAATGTACTATCTATCTATCTATCTATTTTTTACCTTATCTACATATCTAGTACCAGTCTATATACTATGTCTAAGTTAAAGCTTGAATAAAATAAGGTCAAAAAAAGTTGCACTTTATTGCTGTTTACAGTAAGTTAATTACAGTAAGTTAGTTTCACCTTTTAAGTCTTTGGACTTTTTATTTTAGAAGGTCAGCAATTGCAGGCTTCATACCCCTATCTGTAAAAGATGCAAAACTCAGGTGCCAATCTATACAAAGGGCAGCACAGTGGCTAAGTGATTAGCCCTTTCACCTGGCAGCACTAGGGTTGTTGATACAAATCCCAACTACAGAACTATGTGCCTCGATATGCATAGAGAAAATGGGCCCTTTATCTATGCATATCCACAGAATGTGAAGATTTAGACAGACTCCTGACCAGCCAGCACCCATTGCTGGAAACACTGGATGGATTTACAGGCGCTTGAGAGGAGACCTTAAAGTATTACTAAACCTACAACAGTAACAGCACAGGGTCAATCAGCACTGTCCAGACAGAGGGCCAGGGGTCCTGCAGCCTCATAAGACAATCAGGGGAGAATGAAAACTCTTTAACCAAACACTGATAGAAGCCATAAGACTGCTCTAACTGTTGATGAGAAAAGATATTTAGCAGTTTATATTTGCTAAAACTATTGCATTTCCATGTTCTGTGTAGTGTGGGAGACCAGATATAGTGAATGCAGGGTCCTGGGTTTAGTAACACTTTACGTTTTATGAGGTTACTATCTGCCTGGAGTTTGCATGCTCTCAGTGTGCCTGTGTGGGTTTCCTTCCACACTCCAAAGACATGTTTGGTAGGTTATCTAGCCCTAGTATGTGTATGTATGAATGTGAGTTAGGACCTTAGACTGTAAGCTCCTTGAGGACAGGTACTGAGGCGAATATATAATATTTATGTAAAGTTCTGCGTAAATTGTTGGCGCTGTATAAATACCTTTAATAATTAAAGAACATTATCACTTTAAGCCTCTTGCACGTGGGGGCCTGAGCCCCTGGTTTGTAAATTTCAGCATTTTTCACCTGCCGGCAAAGCCCAGGGGCTGCCCGCAACTGCCTATAGAAATCAATGGCTGTGTGCAGATGTACCCCAGTATATGCCAATGTTGAAGTGTAGAATATGGGAGCATGCAAAAAATAATGATAACGCCACTTTATACCCCAGTATAGCCAGACAGAGTCATTCATGTCTATAGGAGGCTGTACATAGCACCTAGGCTAACGTTTTTAAAGTAACACTTTATTTTTATCCATCTTCTCAGACTGATGCTGATCAAGTGTCAGTTTATTCCACAAACTCCCTTGTCTATCATTGACATTCTGCAGATCTCCATTTCACAAAATGACACATTAATTGTATCCCAGGTACAATTAATTGAAAGCCTTTTCATCGGAACGGAAACCTGCCTGCACGTAGACAAGGGAATCTACTTATCTTCACATATTTTTGACATTCTGGTGCACTGATCAAAATATTACTGAAAATGTATGTTATTCCTGTCTCCAGAGCTGTTCCTCTATTGTGATGAATAATATCATTCACGGACATCCTGCCGTTCAAATTAGCTGTCATCTCGCACAAGGCACCTCTGTGAAGAGAAACAATAGGAACATCTTTACATTGTTACAAGAGAAAATTAAATGGTGATTTGCATAACTTCAGCAGTAGCAAAACTTTTCTCCCTCCCAAGCTTTGTGTGTTTTTTATACATAGTTCAGAAAGCCATTATGTTTTTCAATAATTGTTAGTTAGTTATGGCTTATCATGATACAAGGTATTTTATATCTAAGAAGGCTGAAATTTACACTCGTAATTGCCAGTTTCAATTGTAAATATAATATGACTTTTGGTAGAACTTTTGGCCAAATCCCGGCCTCCCCCCTTGTGTGAATGTACAAATGCACCCCTACCATTTCACAAAAAAAGTGTGAAAATGGTAAAAAAACACAAGACACGGCTTAGGACAAGTCCTTTATTAAAAACTAAAAAAATTAAAAGTGTCCCATGAAGTCCATTCATCTTCTTCTTCTCTCGCTCCGACGGACCAAAATAAAAACGCTGCACTTCGCCACCGATCTGGAGGAAGGTCGGTTGCGTTTTATTTTATTTTTTGTCTTTTTTGGTCCGTTGGCGGAGAAAGAGAAGAAGACTTCGTGGGACAGTTTTATTTTTACATTTTTTAATAAAGGACTTTTCCCCAAGCCGTGTCATGTAATTTTTACCATTTCACACAGAGGGGGGGCCAGGACTTGGGGGTCCCCTTGTTAAAGGGGGCTTCCAGATTCCGATAAGCCCTCTGCCCGCAGACCCCCACAACCACCGGGCAAGGGTTGTGGGGATGAGGCCCTTGTCCCCATCAACATGGGGACAAGGTGTTTTGGGGGGAACCGCAAAGCACTCTCCCCATGTTGAGGGCATGTGGCCTGGTACAGTTCAGGAGGGGGGGCGCTCTCTCGTCCTGACAGGTTGCGTGCTCGGATAAGGGTCTAGTATAGATTTTTGGGGGGACCCACCACGCCATTTTTTTAAATTTTGGCGCGGGGTTCCCCTTAATATCCATACCAGACCTGAAGGGCCTGGTATGGAATTTGGGAGGAGCCCCACACAATTTTTGTAATAATATAAATAATGCGCTTCAATCATCCTGACACCATAACAACCATGGTGCCGGGATGATTGAAGCCTCAACACCAGGTGTTTAGAGTAAAGTGGGCTGGTCTGGATGAAGTCCAGGGCCAAATTTATGTCCCAGTCCAGCCCTGGGCAGAGCACTCGCTACCATACCCACACAGCGACTGCCCACCCATCCTCTCCTGCAGCTCCCCCCCCATTGCTGCAGACAAATGCCATGTAAGGAGAAGAGGCTGAAACCTTCACACTGTTGGCTGATGGCCAGCAGCGTGAAGGGGGAGGAGCTTTTGGCTTTTCACCCCCCTCCGCTTCCATCACATCTGCCTCTGACTGAACCCCCCTTCCCCATCACCACTTCTCCACTGCCTCTGACTTATCCCCCCCACCAAAGCTGCCTCTGACTGAACCCCCCACCACCACATCTGCCTCTGACTGAACCCCCCCTCCCCATCACCACATCTGCCTCTGATTGAACCCCCCGTCCCCATCACCACTGCCTCTGACTGAACCCCCCCTCCACTGCTGCCTCTGACTGAACCCCCCACCACCACATATGCCTCTGACTGAACCCCCCTCCCAACTACCACATCTGCCTCTGACTGAACCCCCATCCCCACCACCACATCTGCCTCTGACTGAACCCCCCACCACCACATCTGCCTCTGACTGAACCCCCCACCACCACATCTGCCTCTGACTGAACCCTCCCACCACGGCTGCCTCTGACTGAACCCCCCCCTCCCCACCATCACACCTGCCTCTGACTGAAACCCCCCCACCACCACCACATCTCCCTTTGACTGAACCACCCCCCCCCCATCACCACTGCCTCTGACTGAACCTCCCACACCACCATCACTGCTGCCTCTGTCTGAACCCCCCCCCCCACCAGAACTGCTGCTTCTGACTGAATCCCTCCACTACCATCGCTGCGTCTGACTGAACCCCCCTTCCCATCACTGCTGCCTCTGACTGAACCCCCCCCCACCCCACCACCACCACCACATCTCCCTTTGACTGAACCCCCTCCCCTCCCCATCACCACTGCCTCTGACTGAACCCCCCCACCACCACCATTACTGCTGCCTCTGTCAGAACCCCCCACCACCACCATGCTGTCTCTGTCAGAACCTCCCACCACCACCACGCTGCCTCTTACTGAACCCCCCTACTGACACCCCCTCCCCACCATCACACCTGCCTCTGACTGAACCCCCCCACCACCCCACCACCACATCTCCCTTTGACTGAACCCCCATCACCACTGCCTCTGACTGAACCTCCCCCACCACCATCACTGCTGCCTCTGTCTAAACCCCCCCCCCTTGCTGGGCAGCACTTTTAAACTGCACTCAGACACCACCCACAGCCAGCCTCACTCAGCATTTTCACAAATCAAAATCGATACAAGGCAGTCCTTCTAAATATCTGTCCATCCTCCAGGAAGCCTGCTGTGGTGTCCACTAGGGGCAACATTTGTCCATGAATCATCGCTATTTGACCCGGGTCAAATATTCAGTGACAGCTGGTCTTTGATCTTCTGTAACTCAGTCAATCAGTCATCTTAGCAGCAGTTGCTTTTGAAGCTTTTGTTTGCAGACATGATAATCAGGCATTTTAATTTTTATTACACCAGGTGGTTTGGAGCCGAGCAGATCTCGCTCTACTCCCCTGTCAGAATGGGGATCTGTTGGTTTACATACACAGATCCTTATTCTGGCTCTCTGTGGAGCAATCGCGGGTGGCTGGTGGACATTGCGGCTGCCGGCCACACCCATCGGCTCCAGTGTTGCGCAACAGGAGCGCGTGCCCCCCCTGTAGCTTCTTAAAGCGGCCGATGTACAATGATGGCAATTCACGCAGCCATGCCAACCTGCCGCAGTACAACTGTGACAGCTGGTCGGCAAGTAGTTAATGAAGAAAATCATGCTTTGTATACTTTAACCAAGTATTGTTTTTATCATTTATTATTTTCAAATTTCTGCATGCACTCATACGCTGTACTCATGCTTACAATAGCTGTATATGCCATAAACATAAGTACAGCGGCACACAGCCATTCAGGTCAGAGTCAAGCTATATACTGTACCTGAGCTGCCCAGAACTTTTTTCAGGAGGGGCATCGTTTTAAGGTCACCCATGCCCCGTCCCTTTTTGACAATGTCATGAAGGGGAGGGGCTTAGTCATTATCACATAAAGCACAGGCATGCAAAGGTTTAAGAAACCTGATGCAAAAGCTTAATGGAAGGATCAAGCTGCCATTGTCTGATTAGCAATTTCTAATCTGTTTTTATGTTTACAGAGGTTTCCACTACTGACTTTTCTTTCTGAAAATGCCAGCACCATGGCTC
The DNA here is from genome assembly GCA_028564925.1 of Lithobates sylvaticus. Classification (NCBI taxonomy): domain Eukaryota; kingdom Metazoa; phylum Chordata; class Amphibia; order Anura; family Ranidae; genus Lithobates; species Lithobates sylvaticus. Next base: position 146,289,175 of record CM053029.1, on the reverse strand, counting down.
TGTTGTTCCAATATTTATATTCATTAACTCAGAGGAGGTATGTAGATAGGAATCTTTAACTTTCCTTAAACTTTTCCGATGTGCATACAGGATCTGGCTTAGAAAGCATTCAGACACACCGGTCAGCATTACAGCCAGGTAAAGAGCTTTTTTAGAGAGTTAGCAATGATCTCTCCCATATATCTATCATGAAATAATTAATTTAACACCTTGACCGCAATTATACAAGTAGTGCTGTTAGATGATCTCCAGAACATGAACACCGGCTGCCTCACCGCAGGCAGGTGCTGGTGCAGGTGGACAGCTCACACTCAGCTCTTCAGGCATTCTCTTTTCTTTCCCTCAGGCTCTGAGCCGCGCTGCCTGGAGAAGATGTGGAGAGGAGGTGGGTGGAGCCAAAATTGACCAGGTGCTAAGGAGGAAGAAGTTCCTCCTCCGCTCTGAATGATGGGACCTCACGCCGGCCTCATGACGTGACGTCACTGGTTGCTTAATGCCAGGCTGAAAGCGAGTCTAGCAACCAGTGCAGCGGGCAGCAGAGAGGCCAGCGAATGGTGCAATAAGAGAGTCTAGGGAGTCATGGTGGCGCCGCTGCTGCTGAATGTAACAGTAAGTGACTGCCACAGCTTCGGCACCCCCCCCCCCCACTTTGCGGCAGTATGCAGCGCTTGGGCAGTCGCACCCGCCCAGGATCGGCCCTGAGTGACTATGTGTGAACACCTTGCTCCCCCATGCGGACGCCCATGCCAGGTAGAGGAAATACTCTGGGAGTTATGCCGAATGGGCTCAGCCGGCCTGTTTGTAAGGGCCCTTTTATATGGCTTTCACATTTTTACATGCTTGCTTGCTCTTTTATATTATAATGGTTGACTTGTAGTCTCCATCAGAACAATGTGACAATGCAGGAGCACAACTGGAGCACAGGGACAGAACACTGTCCCTCTGTAATAGGCAGTGCCTGAACAATGAGCTTCTAGGTAGGGTCAACAGGTATTATTTTAATAAAAGCTGCAGATCTCAAAAGCTTGAATATGACTTTTGAAATTCTATAACATGTTTAAACTTATATGAGATTTTGTGAAGTTGATATTCTATTTTTTCTTTTTCAGAGTACAGGACAATAAAACAGCTCTTATAAAAACAACAAAGCTGCCTCCAGACATTCATTGATACATCGTTATCTCACAGCAAGAAATAGTAATACAAGCTGAGCATAGCTTGTACAGTCTACAGTACTACTGGTAAGGAACACAAGAGGTAGTACACCACATGCTGGTGTCCCACAGAGCAGGCATAACCAGATTCGTAGAGCTACACAATGACAAATAGACTCGGAAATTTATTAAGAACACAGTACAGATAATAAACACCAAAAATACAGCAACACCCAGGCAGGAAATCAGGTAGACCAGGGTCAGGTGGTGGATGTAGAAGAAACAGCTGGAAGGACAGTTTAATAATGGTGCCAGAATGTGGGACCAGATTTGCAGGAAGCATGTATAGGCAGAAGGCTCAAGATAACTGGTATATGGAGCAGGAATAGGGCCAAAATGAGTTTGAGGTTTGTGGGAAACAGGTATAGGCAACAGGTTTAGGATAATGGATACAATGTGCAGTGGAAAATAGTGGGCACACAAGAAAAAATGATGAGGAACTGAGGGATTCTAAAAGAGGAGCTAAACACCCTCCCAGCAGTCAGCTAAAAAAAACTATGGCCTTGTTCACAAAGATGTAGATAATAGGCAGTTTGGTCACATTTTTACAGCTTCCAGACTGCCTATCAATGCCACTCACAATTGTTAAAACAGGGAGCAAACGAAGGTGTACAGTACATAAAGTATTGCCTTTCATCACAGTGAGGCAAAAAAAAAAAAAAAATGCTGCCTGCAGCTTTTGGCAGGCGTTGATGTTTTGCAAGGGCTTCTAATCACTCATTTGCAAAGGCATCGTATACAGCTTATATAAGATGAGGTTGCAAAGTATCAAAAGTGATCATTTGGCATTGTTAGCCCTGGTTCAAACCGGTGCAGCTTTGAGTGCAATTTGCACTGACCATTTCATTGGGGCTTGTAACTTCATTTAACAGACGTCTATGCAAGTCACAATGAAATTGGTAAAAAGTAGTGCAGGAACCTTTTTCATATTCACTGCGACAACGGTTCCATTGCGGGCAATAGGGTGCGACTTGCCATGCGCTCAAATTGCATGACAAGTTGCACCGATGTGAACGGGGGGCTAAAAACGAAAACAAATAAAAATCACAGGATATTGGAAGAGCGTTGCTTGACAGGACTTGAATGCCTGTGCAATGAGTCCGAAGTGCGCATTAATGGTATAGGCACATTAAAGTAAATTTATAGACTCCCTTAAAATTTAGCACCTCTGTAAATTTACCCTAATTCCTAAAATCTGGTGTATGCTAGCAGATGCTGGTTCTGCACTATTCGGGTATGTGGATCACAGTACAGTGCCACCTGAGCGATTCAAGTTCTTAACCACTTGCCGACCGCCCCCTGTATATATACGTCGGCAGAATGGCACGTACAGGCAGAATCACGTACCTGTACGTGACATTCTTCCGGCGGTTGGGGGGTCCGATCGGACCCCCCTCCGCCGGCGGGGACGGTCGGGATCGCTTCAGGAGCGATCCGGGACGAGGGGACGGCCAGTGGTTTCTGGCCACCCCCTCGCGATCGCTCCTGGCCAATGAAAAGCTTCCCCTTCCTGTCTATTGTATAGACAGGAAGGCGGAAGTGATGTCACGCTCGGTGCGCCGGTCTATGTGACCGGAGACGCCGAGCGGCGAACATGTACAGGTTAGTGCACAACACTACACTGACACCAGTACAGTTAGGCACATATTCCACCCCCCTGTCACCCCCTGATCACCCCCCAGATCACCCCCTCCCCCCCCAGTCACAGTGTCACTAATTGCAGTGATCATTTATTTACTGATCACTGCATTTAGTGTCAGTGTGACTGTAATAACTGTCAGGGCAGTTAGTTTTAGGTCCAAGGTAGCCCCCTACCCCCCCCTAATAAAGGTTTAACCCCTTGATTGCCCCCCATGTAACCCTTTCACCCCCTTTTGCCAGTGTCACTAAGCGATCGTTTTTCTGATCGCTGTATTAGTGTCACTGCTGTCGCTAGGTAACCATTTTTTTTTTTTAGGTAACCGCCATGTTTATATAGGTTCATAAATAGGTTTATAGGTCAGGTACCCCCATATTACAACCTAAATAAAGGTTTTAACCCCCTGATTGCCCCTAGAGTTAACCCTTTCACCAGTGATCACTGTATAACTGTCACTGGTGACGCTGGTTAGCCAGTTAGTTATTTCGTTATTTAGGTTCCCCGTCAGGTTTTTATATAGCGTCAGGTACCCCCATATATTACCTAATAAAGGTTTTAACCCCCTGATTGCCCCTAGTTAACCCTTTCACCCCCTTTTGCCAGTGTCACTAAGCGATCGTTTTTCTGATCGCTGCATTAGTGTCGCTAGGTAACCATTTTTTTTTTTTTAGGTAACCGCCATGTTTATATAGGTTCATAAATAGGTTTATAGGTCAGGTACCCCCATATTACAACCTAAATAAAGGTTTTAACCCCCTGATTGCCCCTAGAGTTAACCCTTTCACCAGTGATCACTGTATAACTGTCACTGGTGACGCTGGTTAGCCAGTTAGTTATTTCGTTATTTAGGTTCCCCGTCAGGTTTTTATATAGCGTCAGGTACCCCCATATATTACCTAATAAAGGTTTAACCCCCTGATTGCCCCTAGTTAACCCTTTCACCCCCTTTTGCCAGTGTCACTAAGCGATCGTTTTTCTGATCGCTGCATTAGTGTCGCTAGGTAACCAGTTTTTTTTTGTATTACTGTTACGGGTGACGCTGGTTAGTTAGCTTGTTTTTTATACTGTCAGGGCACCCGCCATTTATTACCCAATAACGGTTTAACCCCCTGATCGCCCGGCGGGTGATATCAATTAGGTTTTAGGGTCAAATAAGGTCTGCGTCGCCCCAGGTTAGTGCCAGTACCGCAAACACCCACGCACAAAGCATACACCTCCCTTAGTGGCACAGTATCTGAACAGATCAATATCTGATCTGATCAGATCTATACTAGCGTCCCAGCAGTTTAGGGTTCCAAAAAAAAAACGCATTGTTAGCGGGATCAGCCCAGATACCTGCTAGCACCTGCGTTTTCCCCCTCCGCCCAGCCCAGCCCACCCAAGTGCAGTATCGATCGATCACTGTCACTTACAAAACACTAAGCACACATAACTGCAGCGTTCGCAGAGTCAGGCCTGATCCCTGCGATCGCTAACAGTTTTTTTGTGGTAGCGTTTTGATTCAGTCGCTTCAGTCAGGAGCTTTTTTACCTGTGAATCTCAAAAAAATAAAAAAAAATAAAATAGTTGTCGTTTTATTGTTCTCTCTCTCACTCTATTCTCTCTCTATTGTTGCTCTTTTTTTACTCCATTCTATTCTGCAATGTTTTATTATGTTTTATCATGTTTTATCATGCTTGCTTTTCAGGTATGTAATTTTGTTTACTGTGTTTTAGTGTTGAGCATTTTTTTGTTTTCAGGTGCGCCATTCAGTTGCAACGCGGATTTATTTATCTTGACAGCAACAGCGTTTGCTCCCACGATACATAAAGCCGCGACTCCAACGCTGTAGGAGGTGATTTCACCACCACAGTTAAAAAAAAGAGCATATATGCCGAAGCATGGGGGCAGCAGGGGGGGGGAGGAGCGATTGGCTCCTAATGCCACGTACATACGGTCGAAATTCCGACCGTGTGTACACGGCATAACTTTTGCGGGAGGATGCCCCCATGCATCGGCATATATAAATGGTGCATGTATGCCCATCATTAGAAGTGGGTGGATGAAGGGAGGTATTCTAATGGTGGGCATACCCACCAATCAATCTCTTTTTTTCGTTCAGCCAAGAGGCTGCATGAAAAAAAAAAAGATTACAATATATGTCCAGTATGTTGCTGGACTTTGAATGGTTATACCAGAATGATGCCTGCAGGTTTAGGTATCATCTTGGTATCATTCTTTTCAGCCAGTGATCGGCTTTCATGTAAAAGCAATTCTAGCGGGTAATTAGCCTCTAGACTGCTTTTACAAGCAGTGGGAGGGAATGTCCCCCCTCCCGGATATAAACCGCGCCATTGGGAAATTGGGAAAGCATTTTATCACACCAATCTTGGTGTGGTCAGATGCTTTGAGGGCAGAGGAAAGATCTAGGGTCTAATAGACCCCAATTTTTTCAAAAAAAGAGTACCTGTCACTGCCTATTGCTATCATAGGGGATATTTACATTCCCTGAGATAACAATAAAAATCATAACAAAGAAAAAAAATGGAAGGAACAGTTTAAAAATAAAATAAAAAAGCTAAATAAATAAAAAAAAAAACAAAAAAAAAAAAAAAAGCACCCCTGCCCCCCCTTCTCTTGCGCAAAGGCGTACACAAGCGTTGGTCTGGCGTCATATGTAAACAGCAATTGCACCATGCATGTGAGGTATCACCGCGAAGGTCAGATCGAGGGCAGTAATTTTAGCAGTAGACCTCCTCCGTGAATCTAATGTGGTATCATGTAAAGGCTTTTAAAGGCTTTTAAAAATGTATGTAGTTTGTCGCCACTGCGTGTTTGTGCGCAATTTTAAAGCATGTCGTGTTTGGTATCCATGTACTCGGCCTAAGATCATATTTTTTATTTCATCAAAAATTTGAGCAATATAGTGTGTTTTAGTGCATTAAAATAAAAAAAAGTGTATTTTTTCCACAAAAAATGCGTTTGAAAAAATCGCTGCGCAAATACTGTGTGGAAAAAAAAAATGCAACACCCACCATTTTAATCTGTAGGGCCTTTGCTTTAACATTATATATAGTGTTTGGGGGTTCAACGTAATTTTCTTGCAAAAAAAAAATATGTTTTCATGTAAACAAAAAGTGTCAGAAAGGGCTTTGTCTACAAGTGGTTAGAAGAGTGGGTGACGTGTGACATAGGCTTCTAAATGTTGTGCATAAAATGCCAGGACAGTTCAAACCCCCCCCAAATGACCCCATTTTGGAAAGTAGACACCCCAAGCTATTTGATGAGAGCAATGTTGAGCCCATTAAATATTTTTTTTTTTTGTCCCAAGAGATTGAATAATGAAAAAAAAAAAATATATATATTTTTTTTACAAAAAGTTGTCACTAAATGATATATTGCTCAAACATGTCATGGGCATATGTGGAAATACACCCCAAAATACATTCTGTTGCTTCTCCTGAGTACGGGGATACCACATGTGTGGGACTTTTTGGGAGCCTAGCTGCGTACGGAACCCCAAAAACCAATCACCGCCTTCAGGCTTTCTAAGGGTGTAATTTTTTTATTTCACTTCTCACTGCCAATCACAGTTTCGGAGGCCATGGAATGCCCAGATGGCATAAAACCCCCCAAAATGACCCCATTTTGGAAAGTAGACACCCCAAGCTATTTGCTGAGAGGTATTGTGAGTATTTTGCAGATGTCGCTTTTTGTCACAAAGTTTTGAAAATTGAAAAAAGAAAAAAAAAAATTTTTTTCTTTACTTTCTTCATTTTCAAAAACAAATGAGAGCTGTAAAATACTCACCATGCCTCTCAACAAATAGCTTGGGGTGTCTACTTTCCAAAATGGGGTCATTTGGGGGGGTTTTGTGCTATTTTGGCATTTTATGGCCTTCGAAACGGTGATAGGTAGTGAGGAGTGAAATCAAAAATTTGCACCCTTAGAAATCCTGAAGGCGGTGCTTGGGTTTCGGGGCCCCGTACGCGGCTAGGCTCCCAAAAAGTCCCACACATGTGGTATCCCCATACTCAGGAGAAGCAGCAAAATGTATTTTGGGGTGCAATTCCACATATAACTATGGCATGTGTGAGCAATATATCATTTAGTGACAACTTTTTGAAAAAAAAAAAAATCTTTTTTATTTTTGTCTTTATTCAATCACTTGGGACTAAAAAAAAAAATATTCAATGGGCTCAACATGCCTCTCAGCAAATAGCTTGGGGTGTCTACTTTCCAAAATGGGGTCATTTGGGGGGGTTTTGTACTTCTCTGCCATTTTAGCACCTCAAGAAATGAAATAGGCAGTCATAAATTAAAAGCGGTGTAAATTCCAGAAAATGTACTCTAGTTTGTAGACGCTATAACTTTTGCGCAAACCAATAAATATACGCTTATTGGCATTTTTTTTTACTAAAGACATGTGGCTGAATACATTTTGGCCCAAATGTTTGACTAAAATTGAGTTTATTAGATTTTTTTTATAACAAAAAGTAGAAAATCTCTTTTTTTTTCAAAATTTTCGCTCTTTTTCCGTTTATATCTCAAAAAATAAAAATCACAGAGGCAATCAAATACCATCAAAAGAAAGCTCTATTTGTGGGAAGAAAAGGACGCAAATTTCGTTTGGTTACAAAATTGCATGACCGCGCAATTACCAGTTAAAGTAGTGCAGTGCGAAATTGAAAAAAGACCTCTGGTCCTTTGGCTGCCAAATGGTCCGGGGCTGAAGTGGTTAATAGGTTTACAGGAACAGCTATTAATAAAAAACCTTTATCCCTAGTAGTCAAGTCAGGAACAGTGCTGATTGAGTGAAGCCAGGGAACACAATTTTTTTTAAAGTGATGATATTTATGATGATTATGATCATAAGCAATGAATTCAAATTTGTATAATGGCATGTTAATATTTATAAGCTGTTTCCATTCTAAAAGTGATGGAGAGGGTTTTTTTTCTTCTAGGTGAGGAATATAATCTTTATTGCATAACAACAGTATACGTAAAAAGGCATTTGATGCAATCTTGTATTTCTAGGTCACCTAGGACACCAAGAAGGCAATCTTTGGATTAAGGAGACCTAAAATCACCTCAATAAAGGTATTAACCTTTCACCAAAATTGCTTTAAGTGTCTACAGTTATTCTCAACAGCCCATACAGTACATAGTAGAAGATGAAAGGCTCAGTTGATATAGTTTAACTGGAGCATAATAGACCTGGTGGAAAAGTTTAAGTTGAATTACCTGGTCTTGAGAGGATATCAGTATAGTCCGGAAGTGGATTAAAATTTTGCCCACTTGAGGTTAGACAGGTGCATCACCATTTCTGTCAGGCTTGTATCTAGAGGTGCATACCTTTAAGATGGCCAAATAGTAGTGCCACATACAAAAAGTGCCACATGCGCCAATTCCACAATCAAAAAGGTGACTAAAAAGTGTCACACTTGTGTAATAATTGTCCACGTACAAGTGGTACCCCTTTCCGAATAAGGGTCCCACACAATCTTACCAGCGCTCCCTATGTAGTCTGGGCAGTTCTCCAGCTCCAGGTGACTATCTCTTCCCTCGTAAACCATAAAACTATATGTATAGTCTGTTGCCCTGTCACAGAGCTTATACATCTTGGCCCTATATCTGGCACGATTGCTGGGAAGATACTGTTTGATAGACAAGCGGCCAGAAAATGTAATCGGGGACTCATCAATGCAGACAACTTGATCGGGAGTAAACAAGGCGGCAAACTGCTGGTTGAAGTGGTTTACGAGGGGCCAAATATTGTGGAGCCGATCATATCCTAGGTCACCCCGAGGATGACAGAGTTCATTGTCATTGAAATGCATGGGAGAATAAGTTTAGTGCATGTTTAATTAATTTTTTTGTACTTCTCTGGACTTTCTCCAGTTCCAGAAGAACTGGACAGAATAGTCCAGATGTGACCAAACCAGAGTTTTATAAAGTGGCAGGATTATTGTTTTAGCTTTTTAATGCATGCTAATAGTCTGCTTGCTTTGCTTGCTGCAACTTGACATTACTTTACATTTTTCAAAATTAAACCTCATTTGTAATGTAGTTGCCCACCCCATTATTTTATTCAGGTCTTCTTGTAAAGTTTCTATATCCTGCTATTATTGCCCTGCTTATTTGTGTATCGTCAGAAAACACTAGACATGTGCGATTAGTTTTTTTTCATTTCATTTTTTTATTAATTCGTACAATTATACGAATCCGAATTACAAATTTTTACGAATAAAAATTCTGTACAAAATACGAAATTTCGTTTACGAATTTCAGATCCAAATTATCCGAATCCAAACTACCAAATGACGAATTTCAACTAATATGAAAGAAATTATAGCAGATATAACGAATTATTTGAATGAATTCGAGATTCAGTATAACGAATATCGACACTCTACGAATAATAAAGAATTATCCGAAAACGTATTAACGTTACATAACACAAGTCTATTGTCTATTGTTCACCAATCACTCAGAGGAAGTACGAAATACGGAATTTCGTATTCGTAAATGAAATTTCGTATTTCGTACTTCTTCTGATGCCGCGTACACACGAGAGGACTTTTCGACAGCAAAGGTCCGACGGAACGAATCCGTCGGACAATTCAATCGTGTGTGGGCTCCATCGGACTTTTGCAGTCGAAAAATCCGACAGACTTTTGAAATAGAACATGTCTTAAATTTTCCCGTGGGAACTCCGCTGGACCCAGTTCCTATCGAAAAATCCGCTCGTCTGTGTGCTAGTCCCACGGACGAACAATGACGCTAGGGCAGCTATTGGCTACTGGCTACGATCTTCCTTATTCTAGTCCGGTCGTATGTCATCACGTTCGAATCCGTCAGAATTTATTGTGATTGTGTGTGACCAAGTCCGTTCATTCGAAAAGTTTGTCGGAACTCCGTCGAAAGTCCGTCGGAAAGACCGTCGGAAAGTCCGCTCGTGTGTACGCGGCATGAGTGATTGGTGAACAATAGACAATAGACTTGTGTTATGTAACGTTAATACGTTTTCGGATAATTCGTTATTATTCGTAGAGTGTCGATATTCGTAACGATTTGTAAAGATTCGTAACGATATTAACAATTCGTACGAAATTCGTATTTCGTATGAATCCGAATTAAATTTCATACACGAATTACAAATTACGATTTTTTTATAATACGAAATGGAACGGAACGAAACAAAATTAATTTTTTGACGGCTCCCATGTCTAGAAATCACTGAGATTGAGCTATTTATACCAACCTCTATATCATTTATGAATAAATTAAACATAATTTTTCCCCGGACAGAGGTTTGTGGTAAGCCACTTACTACTCCAGACCAGTCTGTGTACAAGATATTTATCACCACCCTTTGGACGTGCTCCTGTAACCAGTTTTCTATCCAAAAACCCTATGATCCATGCCTACAGACCTCAGTTTGTGAATTAATCATCTATGGGGGACTGTATCATATGCTTTTGCAAAATCCACAGGCCTACCATTATCTAGATGGCAGCTCACTTACAGGTTGGTTTGGCAAGAATAACCTTTTGTAAACTCATTAATTGAATACGCTACGCTAAAAATTATATAGATTGTAGGGTATACTAAAACTATGTAAAATTAATCAAATTAATATAACTAAATATAATATACACACAAAACCAATTTAAAGTGCCTTGTGCATAACTCAGTTTAAAACCATAAACATAAACAAATAATATATAGAAAAAGTGCTCCTGTACAATATATAGTGTCAAAATATGTCATAAATGACCGTGGTGAAAATAAAAAACACTGCAGGGGATATGTGATTCAGATCATAAAACAAAGTGCTCATGTGCATATAAATCGCATCCAAATCGCATCCAACTGTGTCTCTAGTAACATGATAAAAGTTTGTGTAATTCAGGAACAATAAAAAGTGTGATTCAAGAAGTGCTGAGGTGTCTTCACTCAGGTGTCCCCCTTAGGTAGTAAACACTCACCTTGGAGCGTGCGACTTTGCGATTAAGCTAAGTCAAAGCACGCATTTGTGAACCACCTCTGGGCTCTTTAAAATGTCAGGCTCCTGGGTTCCTCAGCATAGTTATCTGGGATATGTGAAAGGAAAAACTCAATAGTACAATGACGTTTTAAACAATTTATTTCACTAAAGCAAAAATCCCTATCTGGGGTACTTACATTTATCAGGTGTGTCAGTGAACCATTCTATGATGAACATGTAGCAGATTATACCAGGGTGGTATCAGGATGATACAAGCGACCTCTTTAGCTTACAAGATGTCTTGTCGTGCCGTCCTGACCCCTCCCCAACTAGTGTCGATAGAGGGCTATCATATCTACTTCAGGACCTTTTGTAAACTCGTACTGAATACTACTAATGATACTATTCTCATCAGCAAATTCTTGGGTATATTGCATTATCATCCCCTCTAAAAGTTTACATACTATCGATGTTAGACTGACCGGCCTGTAGTTTCCAGGACTATATCTCTGCCCTTTTTTAAATATTAGTACCACATGGGCTTTTCGCCAATCAGCTGGTACCATTTCTGTCAGTCTTCAGGGAAATCTGTCCATGATCCATCTGTGCCATTTAGCACAAATGGAGGAATCTCTTACATTTCTTCAGCCTGTTGTCTGATCAAAATAAATCTATGTGTTTATGGCCAGCCTCAAACTTGCATTATGAGAAGAAGCTGTACAGCACAATTCTTGTGTAGTACTGCCAAGTAGGAAATAGAGCCCATATATGTCAACAAATATATCTGCTACCCTATACATATAAAATGACATATTAGTCTTGGTAACAATTTATTTTTAAACAATAGCAACCATTGATTAGGTTATTAACATCAAGCTGATCTTTTACAGGTTTATCCAATATAATGTGCAAAAATTATACCTTTCCTTTATTTTACTAAGATATACTTTCACTATAAATCACTTACATGAGATAAAAAAATATTTTTTTGTACAATTCCTCATAGTAAAATACTTCTTTGTTGCCTGAGTGCAATTTTTTGTTTTTTTTATCAAGAGCTACAGAACCTTTTTTCCTTTAGGAGCTCACAATACACAACCTACATGGTGCGCAGAAGCCCCGTTCTTTCTCTTACAGGAAACCATTATGTTGAACAACAAAAATATATCGATAGCTACAACAGGCTCGCTGTTCTCTACCATCTCTGTAACAATCTACTGTTTCCTTACAACAGCTACTGTACAAAATTCCATTATGTTTCCATTGTCTAATATATCAGTGACCTTTTATTTAAACATTGAAGGGCTAAAAAGATAAGAACAGGAAAAATACAGCCCAAAAGGAAGAGAGGAAAAATAAGGCTGCAGCCAAAATGGAAATGACAAAGAAATTATCTGGAAATCCCTGTCGTATTAACCCTCTAATGCCTGATGCCTGAATTTCCCTTATTACAGAAAAGGATATGGATTTAATTAATATAAACCATATGATATGACTAAAAGTTTGTAGACACCTGACTCTTATACCTATAAGAGCTTGCTGAACATGTGTTTCCAAAGCCATGGGCATTAACCACTTGCCTACTGGGCACTTTCACCCCCCCCTTCCTGCCCAGGCCAATTTTAAGATTTCATTGCTGTTGCACTTTGAATGACAATTGTGCGGTCATGCAACACTGTACCCAAACTAAATTTTTATAATTTTTTAAGACAGATAGAGATTTCTTTTGGTGGTATTTAATCACCACTGGGTTTTATATTTTTTGCTAAACAAATGAAAAAATATCAAAACTTTTGGAGAAAAAAAACATTTTTTTTCTTAGTTTCTGTTATAAAATTCTGTAAATAAGTAATTTTTCTCCTTCACTGATGTGCGCTAATGAGGCTGCACTGATATGCTGTACTGATGGGCACTGATATTCTGCACTGATAGGTGGTACTAATAGACACTGATAAGGCAACACCGATGGGCACTGACGAGGAGGCACTGATAGGCACTGATAGGCGGTACTGATGGGGGGTACTGATAGGCCGCACTAATGGGCACTAATAGACAGCACTAATAGGTGGCAATGATAGGCGGAACTGATAGGCATCATTGATTGGCACTGACAGGCATCACTGATGAGCACTGATTGGCAGCACTGGTGGGCACAGATTGGCAGCACAGGTGGGCACTGTTGGGGCTGCACTGATCATCAGGACACTGTGTGAATTTGGCGTTTTTTGGCTCTCCTTACACGCTGTCAACGTGAGGGGAGGAATGCCAATAACCAGCAAATCCCATTTACTTCTGTGATCAGCTGTGATTGGACACAATTGATCATGTGGTAAAGAGCCGCTGTGATTGTCTCTTTACCCTGATCTGTGATCAGCTGTATCCAAAGGACGCAGTGATCACAGATCACTGCTGATGCACTGCAGGGGGCGCACATATGGTGTCCTCCCGGCAAAGTGTGGCCGTGCTGTAGCCATCATTCGGCTATAGCAAGGTTGCGAAGGGGTTAATATGTAGTTGGTCAGGTCTTCCAGGCTTTAACAACTTCCACTTTTCTGAGAAGGGCTTCCGCAAGATTTTGGATGTTGGACAAGAAGAACATACCTTTGGCATTCCACTTCATCAAAGGTGTTTCACAGGGTTGAGGTCAGGGCTCTGTGTAGGCTACTCGAGTTCCTTCACACCAAACTCATATTGCCATGTCTTTATGGAGCTGGCTTTGTGCACAGGGGTGCAGTCATGCAAGAACCAAAAAGGATCTTCCCCAAACTGTAGCCACATTGTTGGATGCGCATTAAAATATCATTGTTTGCTGTAGAACTGGAAACATCTGAACTCACTATTTGGAGGGGAGTCTGCATACCTTTGTCCATATAGGTAGCTGTAATGGTCAGATACTCATATAGTGTAATACACCAGTGTTTATTTGTTCTGTCATAATTTGAAAATGTGTGAGGTCTAATTTACAAGGCTATAGCTAAGCAGTTGAATACGCAAGTGTAGCTCACAAGCCATTCACAACTCAACATTTAGTTGTCTTGTCATTTAATCTGGCACTTGTTGTCGAAATTGCAAAACAATCAAAGTCTTAAAATGGGTATTTTAAGCAAGTGCAAGGAGATGGTAGCAAAATAGTCCAGATCGAACGCAGGAGAAATAGCTACTCAATTTCAACAAAATTACAGTAATTTGACTGGTCTGACTTCACAATGGACCATATTCTTAAAGGTCAATAAAAATTGTGTGTGTCAGCTTAGTTTCTGGTGATTACTTGCAGTCATATTTGCCATTCCTGGTGGCTTTAAAGTGGTTGAAGTTGAGTTAAAATTGCCAAGTATACAGCAAGATCTTTATCTAGTATAACACATACTCTTGTGTTATGCCCACCCTGGCTGTATTATATGACTGCATAGGACAGGGGACAACACTTTTCAATCTCTTCAATTCTCAAGACTGTCACACTTATCCACTTCTTGTTTACTCTTTGGACTGCTTGTGAAGATAACCAATATGGTGATACCTACGTTGTGCTATCTAGGTTAGAAAGCTAATAGGCAAAGTCTTTGTATTGTGATGTCACCACAGAAAAAGTGTATGGGAAGAGAGCAGAGTCCTGAGATCTGACTGACTAGAATGAAATAACTGATTCTCTTTTAAAATTTTAGGATGAATTGCTTCACAGTGCCTTCAAGTACAGAGGTCAGTGAGAACTTGTTTTAAAGTTTTAGCTGCTCATTTAGACTAATTCTTGAAAGTTCAAAGCCAACAACATAGCCCACAACTCTACTTTAAGGGCATGTATTTTAGATGATTGGATGCTAGTGCTACCATATGTTTTACTTTTAATTTGTATAAAATTTGTTAATGATAACAAGAAAAGCAATTAAATAGATCTCCCACAGCCAGCAGCAATAGACCCCCAGCAGCAACAACAGATCTCCTAGAAGCCAACATTAATAGACTCTCCAGCAGCTAGCAGCAGTAGATCCCTCCCTAAACAGTAGACCCCTTTCAGTAACCCCCAGTAACAAAGATCCTCCACCAGCAACAATAGATTGTCACGCAAAAATAGATCCTCTCCAGAAACAATAGGCACCCCAGCAACCAGGCATGATTGGATGTTAGTGCTACCATATGTTTATATTGTATATATATATTACTGGTAACATGGCACCCTCTAAAAAGGCCTTATGGCTTAGCATAATTTTACCATTACCATTAGTAAATTTGGCACCCAGACATTTTATTAGTGTTGTCAGTTCTGTGCTTTCAGTTCAAATTTGCAATGTCCCACTTTACTGCCTCAAGCTCACATTGTCTAAAACCAGGAGCTGGTAACCTCACTCATTAGACACTGGTTGGAGGTTAATGGTATAAACTATTTCATGGGCAAGTAAGATAATGGTTTCATGCAATCTATAGCTGCAGAGAATAAGAAAACAGTGTTATGACTGATTGCCTAGCCTGTCTGTTTACATAGGGATTTAGCTATTACAGAAGCGTCTCGTTAATGGTTTGCCACCAGCCACTGCCTAATGAAGCTGCTGTTGCTAATGAGTAGGAAGGCAGTGCCGTTCTTGAAGGTGCTTAAATGTGTGCAAGTTCTTGGGTGTCAAGATTTCCCCTCAGGAGGTACAAGGATCAGTACGTGATCACTTATCACCAGTTCACCAACCATGATTAGCTCTTCAGCTCCACAATGTTTGTTTTTAAAGGGCCGATATGCCTGATATAATGAGCAAGGCTTATAATGTATCTAGACAAGAACAAAAATGTAATGTATTGCAATGTCTAGTTGTTTAGACGGATTGGTTGCATTCGTTTTCATTTTGCAGGCCTCTTCTTTCACCTAGTGGACTTGCCAGTCCTAGGGTGACAACACTCACACACTCAACTGTATCTATGGAGGAGCATTGTTGTCACCCTTAGCTGCTAGATTCTGATTCGGATTACAGCATTCCTTCCCATCTCCTCATCACTATATCACTATAAGGAGGGAGGGGTTTTTTGTTTTCCTGTGATGATTTTGCCAGTAACATACTAGGGCTACAAAGTTGCTGTTCTTATCCCTAGAACTGCATGGGCTAGGAAATTCACATAACCTATATTTGCAACACAAATACTATACTGGGGCATGTACGATGAACATCAGTATGTGACTATTATATTGCTGAGTTATACTTGACATTTGTAACCTCTTGTTATTTACTCTGTAAAATAAAAAAAATATTGAAAAAATAAAATCTGTTTATCTTTTAAAATAGTCTACGCTACAAAAATAAATGGACAGAACATGCTCCTGGCAGCATTGTTATCCAGACAATGAATAAGCATGTTTTTTAATTATGATTTTTACTGTGCCCCGTTTCTGACAATGCTATGTGTTAATTGTGTGTTGGGAGGGTGGAGTGTTCAGATCTCCTTGCTTTGCTATTACTAACAGCCTAATTATTTCACTGACATGTCCAAAAATGTAAGCTCCTTGTTTTTTTAACAAAAAGATGCAAATTGAGGACAGTTATAAATGTCATGTACTCCAGGGAATGACCTTTAAAGGACTGGCTTCCGCTGACTGGTAAGGGTTAAAGAGCATGTATTATGATTTTTGATGTGCTTGCCTAAACGTATTATTTTACATGTTTCTCATTAACTTAAAATATCATCATGTCTTTACACAAAAAAAGAAATTGCTAAAAATACGGTATGCTTTCTTTTTACCAACTGTTTTACAATGAGCAAGAAAAGGCACCTGGGACCTAGAATTAGTTTTGTTCCAAATTAGTTTTTTGAGTTTTGTAAATAATTCCTAACACAATCCAGGGAGAATGCAAACTTCAGATTGTGTGAAAACACGGAGTAAAGAAAATATACGGTATAGCCAAAAATGTATTCAGAATTGGATAGAGAAAGGGTTAAATCCCCCCTACTCCAACCAGTGACATAATGGAGGCAGAGAGGTGGGTTCAATTAGCAGAGGTCAGTATGACAGATTTTATAACATCTGTCTTTGACTCCTCAAATGCCCTGATGCTTATGCCAACGTTGTCAACCTACCAGATTGAAAATTTTTGTAAGATGAGCTGAGTTGCTGAAAGCTAAAATATAGCGCCTCATCCCTTATATAAAGTCAAAATTTGGTTCAAATTAACAGATTTGGGACTTTTAGGGCGCAAAAACACAAAAAAATATTGGATTTGAAAAATAGTTTATTGAAGATCACAACATAACTTAATATTGCACTTTTGACATCATATCAATAATGAAAACATTTAAAAACAATACATCACTGAACAGGGATGAAGTTTTCATTTATTGCTCTTTTTCTCAACATGTTTCACCCAAACTTGGGCTTCCTCAGGAGAGTTAGATAATGTCATATAATATTTATTTACTGAAATAGAGAAATACAATCAGACATTGAACACACAGAATTTACACTGCCTAGGTAAAATAGTATAGAAATGAACATCACGTAACAGGGAAGTGGGTGGAGCTTGTGAGCTCATATGCTAACCTGGGTGTTCCGGGAGAGAATTCCGCAGTCCACATAAATGCTGAATGCATGGGGTAGAAATGAGTGCATCATAGAGAGGGAAATAATATCCAAAACTATATCAGTTTTGTAATCCATCTATGGGGTAAATTAGTAAAGATGCTTGAATTATTATGGTGTTGAAGAAAATAAGTAGATATATATTATCCCACAAAATGGGGAACCCACCTGAAAGTATTTGCTTGATGTGCTATTTTAAGGTAATAAGAGCACAAAATGCTCCTGACTGCCAAAAAGGGAGTCCAAGTTTGAATCTATAAAGTATTTTAAAGGGAGATTCTGTTAATCCATTAGGGAAATATCATACAAATATAATTGCCATCAATAAACCAAGAACAGATCACCATGCCCTATACATGTATTTACCTATGTTGAGGGTCTACATCCACTCAGGGTGCCAGCCTGGATAGAAGACTATCCGAAGATAAGGAGGTCAGAGTGAGGTACTTAAACCCCTTAAAATAGAATAAGAAAGGCATTTTAGTGATCAATTCCCGGTAAAAATGGGTGGCAAATAGTCTGCTGAGATCTCTTACCTTTACCAAGCATCGTTTTGGGAGTGAACCTCCGCTGAGCTGCACAAATAAACAGCCCAAACAGTTCCCCTTAAATAACCCTCTCCACCGCCGTTTTGGCGCCAAAATTTGGCGCCAAACGGTCAGGTGAGGACAGATAGTGTCACAGCAGGTGCGCCAGGCGCACAGGAAGTGACTGCTGTGAAAACCGGAAGTGCTTCTCTCAACAGGAAGCCAGACAGACTGACCTCAATGCTGATAGCAGACAGGAATCACAGGATGTAAAGCCACATCTGATGAACTGTCAGCAAAGGGAGTTAAAGGGAAATGGACTGACAATAAATGTCAATACAAAACAGCAGAAGGATATAAAAGATCTATATCCCTAAGCTGAATGTGAACAGTATTTTGGATTGATTTGGGTCACAGAACAAATCCATATAAACTACCCCTATTACCTTGGAACATAATTATGTAACCAAGAAAAGGCTGCAGTTAGCGCAAGCGTTTAAACCCGAAGTGACTAAAGCGGCGCCAATTGGGAGTCAAAATAGACTTATGAGGTCTAGAGGCTCCCAATTACGCCTCTAGTGTCCATATGAGGCAGTCAAGCCCCATTTCAAAACATTTTGCTTCACATGTATATAAGGCTGCAAAAATTGCTCCTTAAAGGGACCATGACAATATATGGCCAGTAATTGTACAATGATACAGTGAGGCGGTGGATCTTGCCATAAACCCTCAACCTCAACACCAAAGGTCTTCAAACACCGCACAAACCCAATACGTGATGAACATTTGAAAAATCGTTTATTAATACTCACAGGTCATCGTGAATTTAAGATTGTAAGAATTAATTTCAAGGCATAATAAGAATTGCGATAGCTCATCTCGAGTTCCAGTCCAGACAATAAAGATATCAATAAATCTTTTCCAAATTAAAATATTTTCAAAGAAACGATTGAATTGAACAGCCGAAAATATCTCCCACTCCCGGGAGGGGGACGAAGGAAAAAGACATCGTTCCAAAGGAACACTAACTCTAATCAAGAACCATCTGACTCTGATGAATCTAACTTTTCCTCTGTTTCCTCCCAGCAAGCAGGTTCTTTTCAAGGCTCAACCACAGGCATTGATAAACGTAAATACCGTTTTTCATCACAAAAACCCTCTGGCAAAAGAAACCAGAGAGACAACGTCCGTTCTGGTTTACGATCTCAGAAAGGGACAATCGTGAATGACTCCCAACCTCTAACAGAAGTAGGTAACTTATCACAAACTAATGTGAATCATGCTGTTCTTCCCAAACATAGTCAGTCAACCTCAGTCTCCCTATCGGGGGACCACTTGCAGGTTCCCGTGCTAGGGGAACCAAAAAACGCACCAATTTTTACCTCCCAAATGACCATGGATTCAAAGAAACCACCAAGTATTCAGGGATTAAATCCCAAGATAACAAACAAGACAGTTTCCAAATAATTAATCTATCCTCGTGCCCCTTATCAGATGAGCAGACACAGGTCCTAAGCCTTGGTCTGACCTTCTGTCCGGAACAAGAGGTGGATTCATTTGAGATTATTAAAGATGTTAACCTCTTTGCTCGTAGGCTTATGTTTAAGGCAATCTATGATAAACAACAGACAATACCGGAGATTGACCAATTCTCAGCTGAGATTTGGAAAAACAAAACTATAAATGAAGTCAAAGCATTAAATGATTTAATGGAATTATGGGAGGAGAGCAACCCTTTGGATCTTCCATTTGAGGATCCAACGGCTTGCCCTTTACCCTCCCTTGATTCTGGCATAGGGACTGTGTTCCCTCGGCCCTCTATGTACAAACCTAAATCTAGGTGTTTCCCAGTCCTTCAGGGTAATCCAAATATCTGGGCGTTTACCCAACAGGTGTGTAAAGAGATTCAAAACACAAAATGGCGACCTTGGAATAGCAGATCCAATATAAGTTCGAAACAACGTCAAGCAATTAAATCATTACAAATGAATGATCAATTGATCATAAAGCCTTCCGACAAAGGAGGCAACATTGTTCTAATGGATCTAAAAAATTACAAAACAATGGTTTTGGACCTGCTATCCAATCGCCAATGGTATCGTCCCATCCCTGTATCTCAGGTTTCATATATTCAAACCAAATATAAATGCCTTATCACGCAGGCTTTTCTGAATGATCTAATTGATAAGAAAACATGTGAATTCTTACTTGTTGAAAATCCTAGATTGCCTACTATGTATGCATTGCCTAAAATACATAAGAATGCCTCTTTTCCCCCTGGGCGTCCAATCATATCGGGAAATGGATGCCTGACTGAATAAGCTAGTAAGCTTATAGATGATTATCTGAGACCGCATGTCAAGTCGTTGAGCTCATACATCCAGGACACAGCTGATTTGCTGAGGTCTCTGGTAGACATGGGAACTGTCAAAAAATTCGTTTCGTTTCGTTTCGTCCCGTTTCGTATATAAAAAAATTCGTAATTCGTAATTCGTGTACGAAATTCCGTTCGAATTCGTACGAAATACGAAATTCGGACGAATCGTAATTTTTTTTACGAATCGTTAGTAAAGTTACGAATCGTTACGAATCGTTACGAATCGTTAACGCGGCTAATGAATTGTTGGTTCTCATAACACAGAGAACAATTCGAATCCAACTACAAATATCGAATTTCAATTTCAAGTTACGAATCGTTACGAATCGTTATGAATAGTTACGAATCGTTACGAATCGTTACAAATCGTTACGAATCGTTACGAATCCAACTACCAATATCGAATTTCTAACTAATTTGAACAAAATTATTATAGCAGATATAACGAATGAATTCGAATGAATTCGAATGAATTCGAATGAAAAAGTGTAATTTTTGCAGAAAAAATAAAGCGTAGGGGTCCCCCCAAATTCAATAACCAGGCCCTTCAGGTCTGGTATGGATATTAAGGGGGACCCCAGCCAAAAAAAAAAAAAAATGGCGTGGGGTCCCCCCCAAATATCCATACCAGACCCATCAGGTCTGGGATGGATTTTAAGGGGAACCCCGGCCAAAAAAAAAATAAAAAAATGGCGTGGGGGTCCCCCTCAAAATCCATACCAGACCCTTTATCCGAGCACGCAACCTGGCAGGCCGCAGGAAAAGAGGGGGGGACGAGAGCGGCCCCCCTCCCGCCTGAACCGTACCAGGCCACATGCCCTCAACATTGGGAGGGTGCTTTGGGGTCCCCCCCAAAGCACCTTGTCCCCATGTTGATGAGGACAAGGGCCTCATCCCCACAACCCTGGCCGGTGGTTGTGGGGGTCTGCGGGCGGGGGGCTTATCGGAATCTGGAAGCCCCCTTTAACAAGGGGACCCCCAGATCCCGCCCCCCCCCTGTGTGAATTGGTAAGGGGGTACAACAGTACCCCTACCATTTCACCAAAAAAGGTGACAAAATGGTAAAAATGACAGGAGACGGTCTTTGACAATTCCTTTATTAAAATCTTCTTTCTTCTGGTCTTCCTTTCTTCATCTTCTCCTTCCGTCATCTTCTTCCATCTTCTTCTTCCTTCGATTCGCTTCTTCTTCCTCCGGTCTTCTCGTCCTTCTCGTCCGGCGTCGTCCTTCTCGTCCGGCATCAGCGTCTCTTCTCGCAGGCCGCTCCTCGCAATGGGAGGCTCCCGCTCTGTGAGGCTCCGCTCCGGGTGACAGGTCTTTTATAACGAAGGCACCTGGTGACCCCGCCCCTCTGACGCACGGGGACGTCATGTGGAATTCCCTATGGCTTTCCCCATGACGTCAGAGGGGGGGCGGGGTCACCAGGTGCCTTCGTTATACAAGACCTGTCACCCGGAGCGGAGCCTCACAGAGCGGGAGCCTCCCATTGCGAGGAGCGGCCTGTGAGAAGAGACGCTGATGCCGGACGAGAAGGACGACGCCGGACGAGAAGGACGAGAAGACCGGAGGAAGAAGAAGCGAATCGAAGGAAGAAGAAGATGGAAGAAGATGACGGAAGGAGAAGATGACAGAAGGAAGACCAGAAGAAAGAAGATTTTAATAAAGGAATTGTCAAAGACCGTCTCCTGTCATTTTTACCATTTTTGCCACTTTTTTGGTGAAATGGTAGGGGTACTTTTGTACCCCCTTACCATTTCACACAGGGGGGGGGCGGGATCTGGGGGTCCCCTTGTTAAAGGGGGCTTCCAGATTCCGATAAGCCCCCCGCCCGCAGACCCCCACAACCACCGGGCACGGTTGTGGGGATGAGGCCCTTGTCCTCATCAACATGGGGACAAGGTGCTTTGGGGGGGACCCCAAAGCATCCTCCCAATGTTGAGGGCATGTGGCCTGGTACGGTTCAGGCGGGAGGGGGGGGCGCTCTCGTCCCCCCCTCCTTTCCTGCGGCCTGCCAGGTTGCGTGCTCGGATAAGGGTCTGGTATGGATTTTATGGGGGACCCCACGCCATTTTTTTTGGCTAGGGTTCCCCTTAAAATCCATCCCAGACCTCAAGGGTCTGGTATGGATTTTGAGGGGGACCCTACGCCATTTTTTTTTTTTTTTTGGGCTGGGGTCCCCCTTAATATCCATCCCAGACCTGAAGGGCCTGGTTATTGAATTTGGGGGGACCCCTATGCATTTTTTTTATCAATGACTTCAATGAATGACTGTTCTCTGTATTACGGATCCAACAATTCATTTGCCGGCAATAGCCGAGAGTGATTTTAAATAGTTTTTTTTTCCTGCAAAAATGACACTGCAGTTACAGTTCTCTATATTAGATATACTGAATCTCGAATCATTCGAAGCCTTCGTTATATCCGCTATTATAATTTCTTTCATATTAGTTGAAATTACATATTTGTTAGTTACAATACAACATTCGAATTGTTCTCTGTATTACGGGAATCGGCAATTAGCCGCGAGTGATTTTAAATGTATTTTTTTCCTGCAAAAATGACACATTGTACAGAGAGAGTTCTAAACACGGGAAACATGACCCCCATTCATAGGCATACTATAGAGTATATAGTATATAGAAGGGGCATGTTTCCGTGTTTAGAACTCTCTCTGTACAATGTGTCATTTTTGCAGAAAAAAAATACATTTAAAATCACTCGCGGCTAATTGCCGATTCCCGTAATACAGAGAACAATTCGAATGTTGTATTGTAACTAACAAATATGTAATTTCAACTAATATGAAAGAAATTATAATAGCGGATATAACGAATGCTTCGAATGATTCGAGATTCAGTATATCTAATATAGAGAACTGTAACTGCAGTGTCATTTTTGCAGGAAAAAAAAACTATTTAAAATCACGAGTCGCAGCTATTTGCCGGCAAATGAATTGTCGGATCCGTAATACAGAGAACAGTCATTCATTGAAGTCATTGATAAAAAAAATGCGTAGGGGTCCCCCCAAATTCAATAACCAGGCCCTTCAGGTCTGGGATGGATATTAAGGGGGACCCCAGCCAAAAAAAATGGCGTAGGGTCCCCCTCAAAATCCATACCAGACCCTTATCCGAGCACGCAACCTGGCAGGCCGCAGGAAAGGAGGGGGGGACGAGAGCGGCCCCCCCTCCCGCCTGAACCGTACCAGGCCACATGCCCTCAACATTGGGAGGATGCTTTGGGGTCCCCCCCAAAGCACCTTGTCCCCATGTTGATGAGGACAAGGGCCTCATCCCCACAACCGTGCCCGGTGGTTGTGGGGGTCTGCGGGCGGGGGGCTTATCGGAATCTGGAAGCCCCCTTTAACAAGGGGACCCCCAGATCCCGGCCCCCCCCTGTGTGAAATGGTAAGGGGGTACAAAAGTACCCCTACCATTTCACCAAAAAAGTGGCAAAAATTGTAAAAATGACAGGAGACGGTCTTTGACAATTCCTTTATTAAAATCTTCTGGTCTTCCTTTCTTCATCTTCTCCTTCCGTCATCTTCTTCCATCGTCTTCTTCCTTCGATTCGCTTCTTCTTCCTCCGGTCTTCTCGTCCTTCTCGTCCGGCGTCGTCCTTCTCGTCCGGCATCGTCGTCTCTTCTCGCAGGCCGCTCCTCGCAATGGGAGGACCCCAAAGCACCCTCCCAATGTTGAGGGCATGTGGCCTGGTACGGTTCAGGCGGGAGGGGGGGCCGCTCTCGTCCCCCCTCCTTTCCTGCGGCCTGCCAGGTTGCGTGCTCGGATAAAGGGTCTGGTATGGATTTTGAAGGGGACCCCCACGCCATTTTTTTTTTTTTTTTTGGCCGGGGTTCCCCTTAAAATCCATCCCAGACCTGAAGGGTCTGGTATGGATATTTGGGGGGGACCCCACGCCATTTATTTATTTTTTTTTTGGCTGGGGTCCCCCTTAATATCCATACCAGACCTGAAGGGCCTGGTTATTGAATTTGGGGGGACCCCTACGCTTTTTTTTTTTTTTTTATATCAATGAATGACTGTTTTTTAAATAGCTTTTTTTTCTGCAAAAATGACACTTTGTCATTCGAATTCATTCGAATGCATTCGAATTCATTCGTTATATCTGCTATAATAATTTCGTTTGAATTAGTTGAAATTTGATATTGGTAGTTGGATTCGAATAATTTGGAGCTGAAATTCGTAAACGGAATTTTTCCTGCAAAAATGACACTTTGTCATTCGAATTCATTCGAATCCATTCGAATTCATTCGAATCATTCGGCGACGAAATTCGTAAACGGAATTTCGTATTCCGTACGGAATTCGTAAAAAAAAAAATTCGTACTACAGATTCGTAAATTCGTACGAATTTCGAAAAATTCGTACGAATTACGAATTCGTACGAAACGAATCGCACATGTCTAGTCTCTGGATGGGTTATGTTTACCTGAAGAGGCCTGGTTGGTGGCCATAGATGTGGAGGCACTTTACAACTCGATCCCCCACAAATTGGGGGCTCGAGTTGTGGACGGCTTCCTCTCTGAACGGGGGCCATCAGCCAGGCCATACAATAATTTCGTTTTAGAATTGTTGCTCTTCATTTTGAGCAATAATATCTTTATATTCGACCGCTCCCACTACCTCCAGGTACAGGGGGTGGCGATGGGGACTAAATGTGCCCCATCGTACGCTAACCTGTATCTGGGGGGGTGGGAGCGGGAGATATTTTCGGCTGTTCAATTCAATCGTTTCTTTGAAAATATTTTAATTTGGAAAAGATTTATTGATATCTTTATTGTCTGGACTGGAACTCGAGATAAGCTATCGCAATTCTTATTATGCCTTGAAATTAATTCTTACAATCTTAAATTCACGATGACCTGTGATCAGGTCACTGTGAATTTTCTTGATATCAAGATTTATATTAATGAGGATAAAACCATTGGCTCTTCTCTATACAGAAAGCCTTCTGCAGGCAATACTATTCTTCACGCTGATAGTTCTCATCCCGAGTCCCTCGTCCAGAGCATACCATTTAGTCAGTACTTAAGATTGAAAAGGAACTGTAGCAAGGAGGCTGATTTTGAATTGGAAGCCAAAGCCCTACAGGCCCGCCTTTTGGAACGAGGCTATAGTAAAAATTGCCTTAAACGTTCGTACAATAGAGCAAAACAGAGGGATAGACATCAATTAATCCACCAAGCGAAGCCACGAAAATCTGAATCCAAAGTCCGCCTAATCACTACTTTTGTTGGTGAACACAAAAAAGTACGCCACATCTTTGAGAAATACTGGCATCTTCTTTCTACAGATGATGTCCTTTCAAAATATGTTGGCGCTCACACACAAATCACCTACCGCAAATCCACTTCTTTAAAAGATCGACTAGTTCATAGTCATCTTACTTTAAGAACTAAGACACATCGAAAAGGTACTTCCCCCTGTGGAAAATGTGAATTCTGTGATTTACTGATCAATTCCACTGAAATCATGCTGCCCTCTGGTCAAACCTTTAAGCCAAATTTGTATGCAACATGCAAGACGATTGGGGTTGTCTACCTCATGACGTGTCAGGCTTTTTATGTAGGGAAAACCAAACGACCCTTCTTTCACAGAATCAGAGATCATGTATCCCTTATTAAAAAGAAGAAGATGGAGACTCCCATTAGCCGACATATGGGACTCTACCATTCATTCGATGTTTCACAAATGAAATTTTTTGCGTTAGAATTTGTACCAGACTTTGATTGCGGAGGTGACATTGACAAAACTCTATTGCAAAGAGAATCAAAATGGATTCATAACCTTAGAGCCACTGTCCATCCTGGCCTGAATGAATCTCTGAGCTTCAAACCCTTTTTATAGGGTTAGGTCGCCATTGTCAATTGTTCTTTTGAGATTTTTTCTTCTCATTTAAAATTACAAATTATTATGTGTATTAATTTTCATACTTTCCGAGTATTAATAAACGATTTTTCAAATGTTCATCACGTATTGGGTTTGTGCGGTGTTTGAAGACCTTTGGTGTTGAGGTTGAGGGTTTATGGCAAGATCCACCGCCTCACTGTATCATTGTACAATTACTGGCCATATATTGTCATGGTCCCTTTAAGGAGCAATTTTTGCAGCCTTATATACATGTGAAGCAAAATGTTTTTGAAATGGGGCTTGACTGCCTCATATGGACACTAGAGGCGTAATTGGGAGCCTCTAGACCTCATAAGTCTATTTTGACTCACAATTGGCGCCGCTTTAGTCACTTCGGGTTTAAACGCTTGCGCTAACTGCAGCCTTTTCTTGGTTACATAATTATGTTCCAAGGTAATAGGGGTAGTTTATATGGATTTGTTCTGTGACCCAAATCAATCCAAAATACTGTTCACATTCAGCTTAGGGATATAGATCTTTTATATCCTTCTGCTGTTTTGTATTGACATTTATTGTCAGTCCATTTCCCTTTAACTCCCTTTGCTGACAGTTCATCAGATGTGGCTTTACATCCTGTGATTCCTGTTTGCTATCAGCATTGAGGTCAGTCTGTCTGGCTTCCTGTTGAGAGAAGCACTTCCGGTTTTCACAGCAGTCACTTCCTGTGCGCCTGGCGCACCTGCTGTGACACTATCTGTCCTCACCTGACCGTTTGGCGCCAAATTTTGGCGCCAAAACGGCGGTGGAGAGGGTTATTTAAGGGGAACTGTTTGGGCTGTTTATTTGTGCAGCTCAGCGGAGGTTCACTCCCAAAACGATGCTTGGTAAAGGTAAGAGATCTCAGCAGACTATTTGCCACCCATTTTTACCGGGAATTGATCACTAAAATGCCTTTCTTATTCTATTTTAAGGGGTTTAAGTACCTCACTCTGACCTCCTTATCTTCGGATAGTCTTCTATCCAGGCTGGCACCCTGAGTGGATGTAGACCCTCAACATAGGTAAATACATGTATAGGGCATGGTGATCTGTTCTTGGTTTATTGATGGCAATTATATTTGTATGATATTTCCCTAATGGATTAACAGAATCTCCCTTTAAAATACTTTATAGATTCAAACTTGGACTCCCTTTTTGGCAGTCAGGAGCATTTTGTGCTCTTATTACCTTAAAATAGCACATCAAGCAAATACTTTCAGGTGGGTTCCCCATTTTGTGGGATAATATATATCTACTTATTTTCTTCAACACCATAATAATTCAAGCATCTTTACTAATTTACCCCATAGATGGATTACAAAACTGATATAGTTTTGGATATTATTTCCCTCTCTATGATGCACTCATTTCTACCCCATGCATTCAGCATTTATGTGGACTGCGGAATTCTCTCCCGGAACACCCAGGTTAGCATATGAGCTCACAAGCTCCACCCACTTCCCTGTTACGTGATGTCCATTTCTATACTATTTTACCTAGGCAGTGTAAATTCTGTGTGTTCAATGTCTGATTGTATTTCTCTATTTCAGTAAATAAATATTATATGACATTATCTAACTCTCCTGAGGAAGCCCAAGTTTGGGTGAAACATGTTGAGAAAAAGAGCAATAAATGAAAACTTCATCCCTGTTCAGTGATGTATTGTTTTTAAATGTTTTCATAAGACATATGATGTCAAAAGTGCAATATTAAGTTATGTTGTGATCTTCAATAAACTATTTTTCATATCCAATATTTTTTTGTGTTTTTGCGCCCTAAAAGTCCCAAATCTGTTCATTTGAACCAAATTTTGACTACCAGATTGAAAATTACTGACACAACAGTGAAAATTTATTGGCACAGCCTACAAACAAGTACAATATGCAATTAGCAATGTGATTTAACCACTTGCCGACCGCTGTCGGCACATATACATCAGCACAATGGCACGGCTGGGCAAAGTAACATACCCGTATATTACTTTGAATTTCCCATCATGCATGCGCCGCCTCACGCACCCAGACAGTTAGAAACCCGCCCCTAGGACGCACTTAACCCCTGCCCGCCCCCTAGTGGTTAACCCCTTCACTGCGAGTGACATTTTTTACAGTAATAAATGCAATTTTATAGCACTGATCGCTGTATTAATGCCAATGGTCCCAAAAATGTGTCAAAATTGTCCGATGTGTCTGCCATAATGTCGCAGTCATGATAAAAATCGCTGATCGCCGGCATTACTAGTGAAAAAATAATTATTAATAAAAATGCCATAAAACTATCCCCTATTTTGTAGACGCTATAACTTTTGCGCAAACCAATCAATAAACGCTTATTGCAATTTTTTTTACCAAAAATATGTAGAAGAATATGTATAGGCCTAAACAGGAAAAAAATAGTTATTTTTTTATATATTTTTGGGGGATATTTATTATAGTAAAAAATAATGTGTTTTTTTCAAAATTGACGCTGTTTTCTTGTTTATAGTGCAAAAAATAAAAAACCGCAGAGGTGATCAAATACCACCAAAACAAAGCTCTATTTGTGGGAAAAAAAGGACGTCAATTTTGTTTGGAAGCCACGTCGCACGACTGCACAATTGTCAGTTAAAGCGACACAGTGCCAAATCGTAAAAAACGCTCTGGTCAGGAAGGGGGTAAAAATAAATAGATATTGAGGCAAAAAACATATTTCTTATTTTATTTTCGATATAGTAAGTAAGTAGTTTAGAGACAGGAGGGCAAGAAATTAGAATGGTCAGGCACATACATGAAATTGACTCCACAGTGACACTGACAGCAGTGTGCAGCAGCACTGATGATGATGACACCTCACCGATACGACACGTCCCCTTCTGAGTCACAGTGACAGTCTCTCTACATGCCAGGTGTTACCTTCAGTGCACTGCAGTCCAAGCAGCACTGAGTGTGCCTCTCCCGGCTTGACTTGCTCCAGACCCACTCCTCTAAGCTCCATAACATCCCACAACACACTCAGGTACCGCCTCTGCCAGACCCACCCCCACCAGCACCACCCAAACACACTGTAGCAGGCACTCGGATGGTCTTGGCCGGCTCTGGACCAGAACTGCGCATGCGCAGTTCCGAACCAAGCGTTACAGACATAATTTTTACTGCCAACCTTTTATTGTCACTGGCATTTAGTGCCCGTTTTTTACTAAAAATACTGACGGTTGGCAACACTGGTTTATGGGACATAAGATAAAAGATGCTTTGTATACTAATGGTTTCACTATTTGACAATGTCACCCTTGTGACCTGTTTACAAGTTATGTGGTACTGTACTTAAATTAATCTACATTAATTTAGTACATTCTTCTTTCTACTGCTCTTCCTTATCTCCCCGAGGCAGGGATACATAAGCCCTCACCCTTACCTCTCCCCTAGTTACTTTGTTGGTTCAGATTTTCTTTAAAATGTCATGTTGGGTTGAAAAAATTACACACAGACATATTTGCCATATACTATCGCTTTACTTAATAATTCAAACTTTATACCAAACTTTACAAATGTAACTAAATTTATTAATTTTTTTTGGCACACATTATTATTATTATTATTTTTATACAGGATTTATATAGCGCCAACAGTTTGTGCAACAGTTTACTATATAAAGGGAGACAGTATGTTAAAATACACATTTTGGGCCTAAAGATTAGTTAAGAGGTAATCCTGTATGTGTCCGACCTACTCCAACATGGCAGAAAGGTATAGGAGATTTCTTTGGATCCCCATCTACTAGTAATGTGGAAAAAGAAAACCGTCTGCCTTCTGATGATGAGGAAGAAGCAGGAGGCAGTGGAGTTGGTAAAGCACCAAGGAAATCTCGTCCATTGGTTGATGATGGTTCAGATGAAGAGTAACTACAGTTTTTTAATGTGTTAAATTTTCAGATGCTTGTATATTTGTAAATAAAGTCCCATTTCTTTTGTAAAAAAAAAAAAAAAAAAAAAAAATCCCAAACTGTGTATATAAAGTAGAGATCCTGGAGAGAAAAAAATGTTGTTAGTTGCAATTTTTATGTCACATGACATTGGCACAATGGTTTATCAAACCCATAATTTTGGGAAAAGCTAAAATAATTTTTATTGCACACAAACACAATATATTACCAAATAGATACCCAACATGTCAAGCTTTAAAATTGCGTGCTCCTGTGAAGCGACGTCAGACTTCGGTACCTAAAATTGTGATTAGGCAATGCTTTAAAAGCGCTTACAGGTCTTCAGTTTAGGGGTAACGATGAATAAAATGAATGAATAAACAAATAAAAAAATAAAATAAGCCTAAAAAATGTTTTGTTTATTTTGTGTCACTTTACTTTTTTTTTTTTACAGATTACTTTATTGCTATCACATAAGGGGTTATTGGTCCCCTATGTAATAGCAATAAAGTAATGTGTAAAAAAAAATGTAATACACTTTTATATAGGTTGTGACAGGTTCTCTTTATGAATACATCAAGGATCAGGGGTCTCCACTATGCTCTGCTGCTGCTTATGGAGCACAGTTAGTGCTTCATTTGCTCCTTCTCCAACCACTCACCAGAGGGATGATCAGTTAACGGACATTCCCAAAGGGAGGATCAGTGAACAGACATTCACTAACATGACCACCCCGGGCCCACAAGTGGGCCAGCAGAGCCAAAGATACATAGAGGGTAGGGGGCCTTATATTTTGGTTGTGGAAGGCTGGCTAAAGGCCAGGAGTGTGTTTAAAAGGCCTTGACCCCAGAGCAGTTAGACATGTACGCAGCAGAAGCGCAGCGTAGGCACAGTACACACATGACAGGGTGCAAGGAACTGTAGCAGGGTAAGGGTTAAGGATTTGTTTTCCTTAAGGAAAGTTGTTTCTGCACTTACCTTATTGGACGGGTGTTGAAGGGGTGGAGCAGTATAAAGGTTTGCAGGTTCAGGGTGGAGTCACCAGTTCGTCGAGGGGTCAGCAGGAGATAGGGAATTTCCCGGTGGAGCTGGTACGAGACCTGGGGATAGAAAGCAGGACACCATGAGCGGGTTGGAACACCTTTGGGAGCAACTTAGGGCAGCAGCAGACACCCATGGAGCAGACTGGTTGCAGAGCCAGGTAACGGCCACTTTACAGGGGGCCTGCCAGGGATCGGTTGCTAGGCGACCGGCCTCCACACGTGCTAGGAGGGCTATCCCCCCAGAGCGCTTGAGCCCAGAGTTTATCCCCCCCAGGTCCCAGCGCAGGGTCAGGAGCCCCAGCAGAGTCAGTTCGGGCCCCCCAGCAAAACAGTATGCCAGTCGGGCCCAGAGGGGTAGGGGGAGGACCAGCAGCAGTCAGAGCCCGAGGGGGAGCGGTGGGTCACAGGCCACCAGTCGCCCCAGCGTGGAGGTGAGGGCAGAGATCCATCAGGTTGCACCCCCTGGCGATGCTCCGGTCGGGGGGGCAACCCGGCGGGGGAGTACTAGACCCGTGAGCGCCGGCCCTACCTGCACAACGGCCGGCGGCTCACCTCGTGGCGGCGCCATCTTGGCGGTGGGAGGAGCCGAGGGAACAGCACATGGACCTGCAGTGATTGAGTGGCGGTCGGGAGGCCCCGCCTCCAGGATCGGCCTGGGTCCTGGGAGGGCTGGCCGAGCAGATGCCTGCGCGCTGGCCGCACAGGCGGCGCAGGCTGATGACATCAGCGATGGAGCCGGAAACAGCGAGGGGGAAAGCCCTCATGTATACACCAGCTTCCCTTCCCTGCCGAACTCTGCAGTTTCAAGCCCACAGCACAGCAGGAGGGAAGAGAGATCCGGCGCTTCTACAACCAGGGCATCATCCAACAGGAGGGAGGAGCGGTCCAGGGTGTCAGTTTCTAGGCCAGCCGCCCGCAGGATGGAAGACCGAAGGCCACAGCGTGGGGAGGAAGCGGACAACAGCAGCCAGGAAGAGGGAGAGCTGTCGGAGGACTCACAAGTGGCGACGAGGGTGTCCGGACAGATGGCTGGAGGTTCCTTGTGCCTGCGTCAGCCCGGTAAGTCTGATTCTTTGTTGCACCCACATTCTCAGGGGGGTCAGGGCAGGCAGGGGGGGGGGAGAGACAGGACACACCGGGGGGGGGGATTTGTGGGACGCACTGCGGGACTTGCTGCGTCGCTTGGAGGGCAGCGCTGCGCAACCTCTGACGCGTGTCAGCCCCTGGATGCCCCCATCCGGGGGTCTGATCGGGGTGGCGGGGGGCAGTCCGGCCAATCCACCAGGGCCTGCGGCTTCCATGTCGGCGGAGACGCAAACGGAGAAAGACGTCGGGGGCACAGCGGCGAGGGACACAGCAAAGGACCAGGAAGCGGAAAAGGTACGCTTGGCAGACGCTGCCCGTTGCGAAGTGTACGTGTGCTTTGAGGGACCGTTAGGTGCGCATTTGAAAAAGGAAGTGCGGGAGAGGATATGGAAGGATGATTATATTGAAATTTTTTCGCTGCTCCCGCTAGAGAAATTCAATTTAGACAGGGTAAAGCCGGATGAGAGCAAGAAGGATGAGGAAGAGAAGCGTAGGTACAGGCTGATTCCCCGCACGTTCGCAAATTGGCTGCAAGCGTTTGCGATATTTGCCAGTGTGATTGGGGAAAAGGCGCCAGAGAACTGTTCGGCTTTATTTTGCTACCTGGAAGCCATTAGTGAGGCCCACAGGGTTTATGGGGGGCTGGCATGGCTTCGGTATGACGAACAATTTCGTCAGCGGAAAGCAGTGCGCCCGTCTATCCGGTGGGACCACAAGGACATCAGCCTGTGGATGAAGTTGATGACATCATCCAGGGCTGGTGGCCAGTTTTTTCCAGGGGGGGGGCGGCGGCGTCTCATCTACAGGATCGCCGGCCCTTAAGAAAAAAGGTGTGTGTTGGCAGTTCAACGAAGGAACTTGCCGATACGGGAGTTCGTGCAGATACAAGCACGAGTGCTCGGGGTGCAGCGGAACGCACCCATTCGCAAAGTGTTTCAGGCAGGGAAAAGGTCGCCCAGGAGATACGGCTGAAAAGAGGAGTGACGCCGGTGAACTTGGCAAGGATGCTTCCTTTCCTAAGTAGGTATCCGGATCGGGCGGCGGCGCGCCTACTGGAGGAGGGGTTTAGCATGGGCTTTAGGATCCCGAGTTCCCTGCGGGAGGTCCCTCCGGCAGCTAGGAATCTACAGTCAGCGCGCTTGCATCCGGAGGTGGTGTCGGCAAAATTGGCCAAGGAAGTGGCTTTAGGGCGTATGGCGGGGCCGTTTTTGGCCCCTCCGGTGCCAGGTTTAGTAGTTTCCCCGCTGGGTGTGGTCCCTAAAAAAGAGCCGGGGCAGTTTCGAATGATACATCATTTGTCCTACCCAAAGGGCGGCTCAGTTAACGATGGTATTGACCCGCAGGACTGTGCGGTTACCTATACATCGTTTGATGCTGCCGTGGCCTGGGTGAGAAAATACGGGAGGGGTGCACTGATGGCTAAGACGGATGTGGAATCGGCGTTCCGCTTGTTGCCAGTGCACCCGGGGAGCATGCATTTACTGGGGTGTCATTGGCAAGGGGAGTATTTTGTTGACCGGTGCTTGCCAATGGGTTGTTCGGTTTCCTGCGCATTGTTTGAAACGTTTAGCTCATTCTTCGAATGGGCAGTTAGAGAGGTTGCAGGGGTTAATTCCATCATCCACTATTTGGATGATTTTCTTTGCATTGGGCCGCCAGATTCGCGGTGTTGTGGTCTCTTGTTGAGTACCGTGCAGCATTTGGCGGGCAGGTTCGGGATTCCGCTGGCGGCGGATAAGACAGAGGGCCCACAGGAGGAGTTAATTTTTCTGGGTATCACTATTGATTCCCTGGCCATGGAGTGTAGGTTGCCTGAGGACAAATTGGCGGCGCTACGACAGGAGGTAGGTATGGCCAGCAGGACACGCAAGTTGAAGTTGAGGGAGGTTCAGTCCCTCCTAGGTAAGTTGAACTTCGCGTGTCGCATCATTCCCATGGGGAGGATATTTTGCAGGCGCCTGGCGGCGGCCACAGCGGGGGTTAAGATGCCCAATCATTTTGTTAGCCTGACCAGGGAGCTACAGGAGGATTTGAAAATCTGGGATGTCTTTTTGGACTCCTTTAACGGAAAGGCGATTTGGCAGGAAGGCCCGGTCAGCAACGCTGACCTGGAGCTGTTCACGGACGCGGCAGGGTCCGGGGGATATGGAGCCTACTGTCAGGGGAAGTGGTGTGCAGGCCCGTGGCCGGAGAGCTGGAGGAAAGCAGGTTTCCTGGGCAATCTGGTTCTGTTGGAGCTGTTCCCCATAGTGTTAGTGGTGGAATTGTGGGGGCAGGAGTTGAGCAATAAGAAGGTCAGGTTCAACTGCGATAACATGGGGGTGGTGTGGGCGATCAACAACGTATCGGCCTCATCCCCGCCAGTGGTCCGGTTGCTTAGACACCTAGTGCTCAGTTGTTTGAGGAGAAATGCCTTTGTGTATGCGGTGCATATCCCTGGGATCGACAACAAACTTGCGGATGCTTTGTCTCGTTTCCAGTGGACAGAATTTCGCAAGCTGGCACCGGAGGCGAAGCAGGCGGGGGAAGTGTGCCCCCAGGACTTGTGGAAGATTGCACTGGAATCGCAGACAGGTTGATACGACAGTCCCTCAGCGATAACACGTGGAGAGCCTATAGGAAAGTATGGCAAGAATGGGGGGCGTTGGAGCAGGAGGTCGGCGGGTCGGGGGACCCCAGGGATGTACAGAACAGGGTGTTGTGTTTCATTTGCCAGAACTACACGGGGGGGGTCTCCGCTTCCGCCATCAGTAAAAAGATGACCGCGCTGGCTTTTTTATTTCAGTTAAAGGGTATGCAGGACACCACAAAGGCTTTTGTGGTACGTAGGGCTTTGAGGGGATATAGGAGAGGGTCTCGCAAGCCGGACTCCAGGCGCCCGGTGTCATTTGCGGTGCTGGGAAAAATCGTGTCGGTCTTGGGTGAGGTATGTATGTCGGGTTTTGAGAGAATTCTGTTTCAGGCAGTCTTCGTGGTGGCATTCTTCGGGGCCTTCAGGATAGGTGAGTTGGTCTCCCCGTCGAAGAGGGTAGCGGGGGGTTTAAGATGGGGGGATGTGGCCCTGAGGGAAGGGGCTGTGGAGTTGTGGATCAGCAGATCAAAAACTGATCAGGAAGGCAAGGGTGTGCGGGTAAAATTATTTACCGGCAAGGATACCGACACCTGTCCTGTTATGGCCATAAAGCGGTTTTGGGAGGTCCGCCCCGAGGGGGGGGGGGGGCTTTCTTCATACACCAGGACGGGTCGTTTCTCTCCAGGTTTCATTTCACGGCAGTGTTTCGAAGATGCTTGGAGGTGAGTGGTTTGGCGCCGTTGGAATTCGCAGCCCATTCGTTTAGGATCGGGGCGGCTACAGAGGCGGCCAGGTGGGGTCTTCCGGGGAGGTAATAAGAAGGATAGGCAGATGGGAAT
The DNA here is from genome assembly GCA_028564925.1 of Lithobates sylvaticus. Classification (NCBI taxonomy): domain Eukaryota; kingdom Metazoa; phylum Chordata; class Amphibia; order Anura; family Ranidae; genus Lithobates; species Lithobates sylvaticus. Next base: position 146,253,551 of record CM053029.1, on the reverse strand, counting down.
CCGCTAGGTACCGTCTTTATGTCAGGCCTCATCTATTGTGAACTGTTAGGCATGTACTGAGTGTATGTTGTTAGATTTGTTCTGGGTATTGTTTCATTTGTTTTTCAGGTCCTCCCAGATGTCTCGTGTGGATCATGGGACATTCTTATGTTTTTTGGGGGGCCAGGAGGGCTGACGTCAGGCCCAACGGGAGGCAGTTGAGGTTGGCCAGGGAGGATGGAACAGTGAGATGGATAGGCCTTCCTGGCATGAGGTGGCATAGGGTAGTCCCAGCTGTGCATCAATTTGCACGTTTGGACAGGGCCCCGGACATCCTGGTATTACATGTGGGGGGTAATGATCTGTGTGTTAGGCCCATGAGAAAAGTCATCAAGGATATCCAGTGGGATTTCTTCAGGCTTAGGTCATCGTTCCCAGGCATGACAGTAGTCTGGTCGGACATTGTGTGCCGCATGGCTTGGGGAGGGGCACGGTCGTGGGAGAGCATGAACAAGACACGGGTCAAGGTCAACAAAGAGGTGGGCAGGTTTATCACTCGCAATGGAGGTGTGGTAGTGCGTCATTGGGAGCTCGAGGTGGACACCTGGAGGTATCTCAGGGCAGATGGGGTGCATCTCAACCCGGTGGGGATTGACTTGTGGGCGCTGGGGTTGGAAGATGGCATACAACGTGCTTTCTTGGCGTGGCGGCGGGCACAGATGTGAGGCTTCACATTTGTGCCGCTGTGGCGGGTCCTTGGCGACAGTTTATGGCTATATATCTAATATATATAGAATATTGGTTTAAAGTTGGGACCCATCCCTGAGATGGAGTCCTTTTGGCTCTAATGGCAGTCAGTAACTGTCAAGAAGTTGGGGGTCTGCGGTCAAGTTGGCGTAACGCCTAGAACAGGGACTGCAGGCTCAACTAAAATTTAAGATGGGGTCGTCAGGGACTAGGATCCGTTCATTGTTTACAGTTGTATATTTTTGAAGATTTTATGGTTGAATATTTTATGTTGAAAATATTTATTAATACGTTTATTCTATATTTTGTTAATAAAAGGCCGCAAGGCCATTTTTTACCCACCAGGTGTCCTCATTATTTCAGGTATGTTTGTTGTATGTCTTTTGGTGGGATAGCAAGTTATCTGGCTTCCCTAGTCAAGACATGTACGCAGCAGAAGCGCAGCGTAGGCACAGTACACACATGACAGGGTGCAAGGAACTGTAGCAGGGTAAGGGTTAAGGATTTGTTTTCCTTAAGGAAAGTTGTTTCTGCACTTACCTTATTGGACGGGTGTTGAAGGGGTGGAGCAGTATAAAGGTTTGCAGGTTCAGGGTGGAGTCACCAGTTCGTCGAGGGGTCAGCAGGAGATAGGGAATTTCCCGCCCTCCCTCCCTATTTTTAGTGTTTTAAGGCTATCAGAAGTGGTGATCAGGCGTGGGTCCTTGGCGACAGTTTATGGCTATATATCTAATATATATAGAATATTGGTTTAAAGTTGGGACCCATCCCTGAGATGGAGTCCTTTTGGCTCTAATGGCAGTCAGTAACTGTCAAGAAGTTGGGGGTCTGCGGTCAAGTTGGCGTAACGCCTAGAACAGGGACTGCAGGCTCAACTAAAATTTAAGATGGGGTCGTCAGGGACTAGGATCCGTTCATTGTTTACAGTTGTATATTTTTGAAGATTTTATGGTTGAATATTTTATGTTGAAAATATTTATTAATACGTTTATTCTATATTTTGTTAATAAAAGGCCGCAAGGCCATTTTTTTTACCCACCAGGTGTCCTCATTATTTCAGGTATGTTTGTTGTATGTCTTTTGGTGGGATAGCAAGTTATCTGGCTTCCCTAGTCATGTAAATTGTGCTGTAACTAGGGAGGTTAAAGAAATAAAGATTACAAGAACAAGTGTCCTCCCTGGAAGACTTCCTCACGCTTCCTGTTCTGATGATAAGTGTAAAATTTTTGGATTCCACCTCACTTTCCTTCCTGGTGAAAATGGTTACTGAGACAGTCAGAGTGACACTGATCGCCGCTGTTACAAGTAAAAAAAAAAAAAAAATCCATAAATATATCCCATAGTTTGCAGACACTATTTTTTTTTTGTTAAAACCAATCAATATACGCTTACTGGGATTTTTTTTACCAAAAATATGTAGCAAAATACATTTTGGCCTAAATTCATAAAGACATTTTTTTATATTGAATGTGTTTTATAACAGAAAGTAAAAAATATTTTTTTGTTTAAAGCGCGAAAAAAAAAAACCTCAGAGGTGATCAAATATCACCAAAAGAAAGCTCTATTTGCGGGGAAAAAATACTTAATTTTATTTGGGTACAGTGTCGCACGACTGTGCAATTGTCAGTTAAAGTAACACAGTGCCATATCGCAAAAAAGGTTCTAGTCATGAAGGGGGGTAAGCCTTTCCGGAGCTGAAGTGGTTAAAGGAATTCTATGGTCATAGCATACACTTTCATTTTATAACATCAGCATTGTAATAACAATACAACAATACCAATAGTTAGTAACAATCCAATATCAGCTTCCTTGCAAAAGCTTACTTGATTCCCTGTATGTTTTGCAGTTACTTCTCTGCTATTTACTTTCAATTTCTATGGACTACATATCCCATGGTACTTTGCTGCTTGCGAGCTGTGATTCCTGTCCTGACTTGCTTCCCAAGACTCCTCCTCTCAGCACCTTTGTAGTTCAGAAGGCAGTGCCTACTCACAGAGCATAGTGACTACAGGTCACAGAATTCAAGGAAGTAATTGTGTTGGGATCTTCACAAAGTAAGTATACAAACTTCAAGATAATTCAGATTAATAGTAGTAGGCTAAAAAAGTACAATGTGGAAATTAATGTATGATTTTACATTTATGTTGACTATAAATAAACTTTAAAGTACAACCAAGGACTTCTGTATGACAGTCCAAACAAGTCCTAAATCCAGTTACTATGTGATTCACAAGCCTCATAAAGGGAACAAAAAGTTTCCTTTATCTTCCTGGACTGAGCCAAATCCTCCTTCATTTGTATTTTGCACACTGCCTTCCCAGACACTGCAGCTCATAGTAGAAGGGTATTAGCAGCAGAGGCGGTGATGTCTATCCAGAAAGCAGTGGGTAGGACTAGGTTTGGCCACTGGCCAGGTGCGTATTGACAAGCTACAGATTTGTAAATCAGCAGTGATAATACTGATAGCCATGTCCTCTGCAACATCTTCTTACTCCACTGTAGTGCAAATAGACACAGTCTACATGAGAGTGAATGCTGCTCTGACAGGAGTGGTTCAGCATCACTAGAGACTGTATTAGGTGGATTTTACTGCTAGGATAGATGGGTATTGTGGGTGTTGATGGACTTATAAATAAGTGTTGCAGCATACATTGTTTTTTCTTTATGTAAGGCCGTAGTTGTATTTTAAGTGAACACCAAACTTTCCTGCTGGATTCAGAAGAGCAATCCAGCAAGAGTAAATAACTTTATGCAGAGGCTTCTTGTAATGTACTATGCAAAGTATTACACTAAATAAGAAAGGAACGAAAGTTGCAAGGAAATCCTTGTCCTGAAAGTCACCTCTTAATAAAGTAGACCAAATGATCATCTTCAAGTTTTATGACCTCCTTTGCCATATTAGGCAAAGGAAAATTAGTTTAAGGAAAAAGAAAAGCAAATGTCAACACATTTCTTTTCCTAACGAGGTACGAAAAAAGGGTCTGGAGACGAGAAATGGCACAAGAGGAAAAACGAGCTGAGAAGTAAATTATGGAGTAACCTAAACAATGAGACAACGCAATTGGCGGTCTAAACTTAAGCAAGTAGAGGTGGTCATTGTGCAATGCCTAATTGTGTAATCTGGCCAGAGTCAAGATATGCAAGAGAATTTAAAATGACAATCCTTTTATGGACTCCAAAAACTAATAAAATACTTCCAATAAAGGCATTTAAATGTAGGTTTCTTTGAGTTACAGCCTAGGTGGAAGTTCCAAGCGGCTCCACAGGGACAAAGGAATCAATCGGAAAGTTAACAAAGCCTTCAGCACTGTTGTTAGCTTATATATCGCTTTCCCTCGATGGAGGATGGAGCCGCTATTTCTTGAGTCCCCTTTTCCCAGTGCCAACTACTCCCATAGGAGACGCAGGATTACTTATCAGGTCTTCCCAAAACTTCTGCCCTGCAGCCAGGGACACAAGAGGCTTTTCTTCAAGGACCAGTCTAGGGATGCTGTTTTTGTGTTTTTTATTTTTGGACAACCTGGATCAGGTTGAGGGAAGTGGTGGGATACTCCAAAATAAGAACTATATACAGCGGACCAGAGGACTTGGTATTCTTTTCTGAGCAAGCCGTAATTAAGTCTGAGCTTGAAGCAAACAGTAGACTTGAGCTTAATTAGTAGTAGTTAGAGCCACAGGAGCAAAGTTGCTTTAAATAGCAGATTATGTGGACAGAGCTTTTCAGGACACCAGCTGGTGTTCCCTTTGACATACCCACAGCTGAATATAAGTAGGCACCAGAGCGGTAGCTAGAGCACAAGGTCCCCAAGAGTTCTCAGCGTCTGTACTCGCAACTCCCAAGGACTAGGGATGGGCCCGGTGTTCGATTCAAACCCATGTTCGAAACGAATATCGGGCGTTCGCCCGTTTGGCGAGCCCAGAACTATTTGGGCCGCTCGCATCAAATTCGTGTGATGCGAGCGGCCCGCAATGCATTGTGCCAGTCGCAGTGCAATGCTGGCTGATGATTGGCCTTGCATATTGTGTTTCAGTGTCAGCGTGTCAGTGTGCTGCTGACTGCTGACAATATGTGCTTTATTTCTGGGGATTTGTGTGTGCGTGCTGTTAGTACAGCATTGCAGTATCACATCTGGGGGGTGTCTATAGGTTGCCTGTGAAGGGGGGCAGGTTTCCTGTGCTTAGAACTGTCCCTGCAAAAAGTGTCATTTTTGCAGGAAAAAAGCTATTTAAAAGCACTCGCAGCTAATGAATTGATGGCTCCCGTAACACAGAGAACTGTCATTTATTGATAAAAACAAAAAAAAAAAAGCGTGGGGGTCCCCCAAATTCAATAACCAGGCCCTTCAGGTCTGGGATGGATATTAAGGGGGACCCCAGCCAAAAAAAATGGCATGGGGACCCCCTCAAAATCCATACCAGACCCTTATCCGAGCATGCAACCTGGCAGGCCACAGGAAAAGAGGGGGGACGAGAGCGGCCCCCCTCCCACCTGAACCGTACCAGGCCACATGCCCTCAACATTGGGATGATGCTTTGGGGGTCTGAGACCCCCAAAGCACCTTGTCCCCATGTTGATGAGGACAAGGGCCTCGTCCCCACAACCGTGCCCGGTGGTTGTGGGGGTCTGCAGGTGGGGGGCTTATCGGAATCTGGAAGCCCCCTTTAACAAAGGGGACCCCCAGATCCTGCCCCCCCCCCTGTGTGAAATGGTAAGGGGGTACAAAGGTGCCCCTACCATTTCACCAAAAAAGTGTCAAAAATTGTAAAAATGACAGGAGACGGTCTTTGACAATTCCTTTATTAAAATCTTCTTTCTTCTTTCTTCATCCTTCGGTTTCTTCATCTTCTCCTTCCGTCATCTTCTTCCATTTTCTTCTTCCTCCGATCCGCTTCTTCTTGCGCTGGTCTTCTCGTCCTTCTCATCCGGCATCTTCTTCCATGGCGTCGGCGTCGGTGTCTCTTCTTGGGCCACTCCTCGCAATGGGAGGCTCCCGCTGTGTGAGGCTTCGCTGCCTCTGACAGGTCTTTTATAATGGAGGGCACCTGGTGACCCCGCCCCCTCTGATGCACAGGGACGTCATGGGGAATTCCCTATGGCTTTCCCCATGACGTCAGAGGGGGGCCGGGGCACCAGGTGCCCTCTGTTATAAAAGACCTGTCAGACGGAGCAAAGCCTCACAGAGCGGGAGCCTCCCATTGCGAGGAGCGGCCCGACAGAAGAACGGATGCCGACGCCATGGAAGAAGATGCCGGACGAGAAGGCCGCTCTCATCCCCCCTCTTTTCCTGCGGCCTGCCAGGTTGCGTGCTCGGATAAGGGTCTGGTATGGATTTTGAGGGGGACCCCACGCCATTTTTTTGGGCTGGGGTTCCCCTTAAAATCCATCCCAGACCTCAAGGGTCTGGTATGGATTTTGAGGGGGACCCTACGCCATTTTTTATTTTTTTTGGCTGGGGTTCCCCTTAATATCCATCCCAGACCTGAAGGGCCTTGTTATTGAATTTGGGGGGACCCCCACTCTTTTTTTTTTTTTTTTTTATCAATGACTTTTTTTTTATGAATGACTTTCAATGAATGACTGTTCTCTGTGTTACGGGAACCGACAATACACATTAGCCGCGAGTGATTTTAAATAGCTTCCTTTCCTGCAAAAATGACACTTTTTGCAGGGACAGTTCTAAGCACAGGAAACATGCGCCCCTTTACATGCATACTATAGACACCCCCCCCCCAGGTACGAAATTTAAAGGAATATTACACTTTTATTGTTTTAATTTAAGCATTATTAAAATCACTGCTCCTGAAAAAACGGCCATTTTTTAAAAAAAAATTTGAATTGATACAAGTCCCCTGGGGCAGGACCCAGGTCCCCAAACACTTTTTATGACAATAACATGCATATTAGCCTTTAAAATTAGCACTTTTGATTTTGAACGTTCGCATCCATTATAACTAATAGGGTTCTAAAGCTCGCACGGACTATAGGTCCGTTCGCGGGTTCTGGAGCGAGCCGAGCGGGGGGGGGTGTTCGGCTCATCCCTACCAAGGACAGATGGTAGCCTCCTTCCAATCTTCCAAGCAATACCCTCCAGTGATACCAGACAGATCTTTGGCATACAGCTGCCCTCAGTCAGCTTCTTTTTAACACCTGGGTCTCAGCATTCCTCCCTTCAGGTTGCCTACCTGAGGCCTCACCAACAGCAGCTTCTGCCTGGGAGGGCAGCGTGCCCCCAGTCTGGACTCTTTCACTCTGGGACAAGACCCAGAGCTCTGTGTGCACCTAGAATAAATACAGTCTCCCAACATGTCACCAGAGTCTGCCTCTCTGGGATAGGCTGGGGCTGCATAAATACTTATTCTGTTATCTGCATAGCTCCACACCTATCATCCAGAAACTTCAAGTTACCTGGATACAGAGGGAGGTATCAGGCAGACTGGCAGAAGCAGAGCACACAGAGCAGACCTGGCTAAACAATTATAGCTCACTAAGTACAGTGAGACAAACTATGCTTTTGCCTTACCCAAAATTACAGCCACACTGACTACAGTTTGGCAACTAAATGTTCCTATAAAAAAAAACACTAACATTTATCTAACTACACCTACACTAGGATAGTTAGACAGACTCTGACATCCCCTCTCTCACTGGCCAGGGCGTTGGGGCCCAAATCCAGCATTGTACTGTACTGTTTTGTTTTGTTTTAGCATTTTTGTATTGTATTGTATATGTTGCATTGTGGACCCTGTTCTTGACAATAGGTGGTAATTTTTTAACATTTAAATAAAACCAATATTTTTTATACATCCTTGTTCAGTGTGGTGGTCTAAGTAAAGTCCCAAACTTAGAGGGTCCTTTTTGGTCAAATCCAGTATTGGAGAGCTCAAACATAAATCCCTTTGAACCCAGGTATAAGTGCCTGAATGGTGTCCTAAGTGGGCAATAACGTTCTTTTAAATAGGGTTCAGTAGGGTATGGCCAGCGGCCTTTGACTGACTCCTAGGGTAATGGCTTGCCCCCCTCCGCTCAGTGCTCAGCTGCAGTGACGTCCTACCAATGACCAGGTGGTGGCACCATGCTTGTCAGTGGCATTACCACAGACCAGGAGATGCCAGCGATTCTGCCTCTCTACAACACCAAAACTGCAATAAAACATTCCGTTAGTAGCCTTCTGCACTACAGCGTCCCACCAATGAGTGCCCCCCAGGAACAGTCCTTCCTTTTTCTTCTCTGAAAAGCTATGATATTGCTTGGATGTGTAGTTCCAGAGCCAGTCTACAGCACAGGCTCGGTTGTCCGGAGGACGAAATCACCCACAAGTCATAGATTCTCCCAGTAGGTTTTGTCCTTCCTAGGATGCACAGCAGTTCAGTTTCCTCTTCCTCTGCTTTCCTGGGGTGGTTACTGTGGCTTCCTTGAGCTATACACAAAGCCCTGCAGCAGCTGTGTTATCTCTCTTACCTCTCACAGCTACTCTGGATCCCTGACAGCTCGGAAAGGGGAGAGGAGATGTAGGGGCGGCAGTAGTAGCAGTAGCAGCCCGATCTGTGCTCCCAAGCAGAGCTGCACTGCAGATTGGGACAGCTGTGGACCAGGGGCAACACCTGCAAACATAGTAGGCCAGGTGAGGTGGTTACAAGTAAGGGCATGCAGGTTAAACCCTCCCCCCCATAACGGGACAAGAGTAGGGAGGAAAGTGAGAAACTCCCAGGTCATAACTGCTGAGTCAAATGTCTCTCCCCCCGTGCTCCTCTGCTCCCCTCATGCTCCTCTGGTCATCACTCCCCACCATGCTTCTCTGGTCCCCCTTACTTCTCTGTTCTCCCCTGCTCCTCTGGTACCCCCTGCTCCTATGGCCCCACACATACTCCTCTGGTTCCCCCCATGCTCCTCTGGTGCCCCACATGCTCCTCTGTTCCCCCCTGCTCTTTATCCCCCCATGCTCCTCTGGTCCCTCCCCTGCTCCTCTGGTCCCCCATGCTCCTCTGGTCCCCAACATGCTCCTCTGGTACCCCCTGTGCTCCTCTGGTCCCCCACATGTCTTTATTTAGTCTGTCCGCATACTGCACAGCTAGCCAGGGAGCTGGGGGGGTGGGGAGGTAGAGGTCAAAATGCAGAAGGATTGGTACCAGCTGCGGTGCCCCCCTCAATGCCGCTCCTGGGGCACATTGCCCCTTGCCCTCCCCTAGTTTTGGCCCTGCTCCAACCAAACCTGTAGCATGTACATCATCTCTGACCATCTCTTTTCCTATTGTATGTGTAGAGCTACCCCTGTAGGGGCCACTGGTGAAAAGGGATCCCCACCCTGCACAGCCAGGCACACAGAATTCTCACAGCACTCTTGAGTCAAGAAACAGTCCTTGTAGACATCTTTTGTCATGTGTCTGCAATCTCTGAATGCCTCTTATTGTAGGTCTACAGTTTCTGGACCATTGCCTGTAGTATGTATGAGTTTCATAATATATCCTGTGCTATGTCTGCAGTTTCTTACCATCTCTTATAGTACTTCTGCAGTCTCTGACTTGCATTTAACTTACGGAATACATCCCTTGATGGTGTCAGTAATCAGTTAAGGCGCATCCAATTCGCACTAGTGTGAACCCAGCCTGAAGTTAGTACATTTAGTACATTGACCTCATGGCTTTCATGACTTTATTGATACAAACCCATGGACCAATATTTTCAAGCGGGAGGGTTTCCTCCCAAAAGTGTTTGCTTCCTCTCTAAAAATACCAGTCCTGTAAAAAAATAGCACCAGGCTCACACCTTTTATAACCCCTGCAGACTAATTTTGCTTTTTTTCCTCTTTAATATTACATTTCAGCTTTTTCATTCCTCTCTAAATCCCAGTTATTACACACCTGTCAGAAGCAGTAACAGGCGCTGTCTTGCATGCAAGGCAAGAACCGAGAGATCTTTTTTTTTAATCATGTTTTTGTAATCACTGAATTTTCTCTATTACCATAAACAACACAGAATGTCTCGGAGGCTCCCAGGACAGTAACTGAAAATCATTTCCAGCACAGCATTACATATTGTGCTTTATTAAAATTAATGACACTGAGTATTAATTTAGCGCGTGTCTATCCGTCTATCTGTTTATTCCCCGCAAGTGTCTGTTCAACATCCCCATCACATCACCCACAGCTTCCTCTAATAATTACTTTTTTTTTAATCGGTATGATATACCATGATTTGGGGTGTCAGCCTTGGATAATTTGCTTTGTTTATTTATTTATTTTGAACATGTGATGTTTTTGTTATTAACATTCTAATTTTCTTCTCTTTTTTAAGCAAATATTAACTTCAAATGCTTTTTAAAGCTGAACTCCAGGCATATATAAAGAACACCAATTAATGCAGTCATACATTCTTTAAAAAAAATCATTAAATGCAATTAGCATAATTACCAGCCAATGTCTTGGTATCAGCCTCCTGTACAGCAGCACTCAGACTGGGGGAGGGACAGTACTATCAGCCAATCATGCATGTATACTGATAAGGAACCAGCTGACTATAAGAAAGAACAGAGTGAGCAGAGGGATGCATTATCTATGTGTTGATGCTCCTTCATTGTCTAATCACAATGAAATAAAATCATGAATGTACCTAATGCACAGTTTGTTTTAAAACACCAGCGCGGCCAAGGCTGAGGATTGCTCGGGCTTACTACACACAGCGGGACAGGAAATGTCCAGTGCAGCAGGGTTGATGGCTTCATATGCTTGATACAAGTCACATTGATGTGAGTTGCCAATTATGTGAATTAAAGTGTATGTTATACCAGTGTAGCACCCTCTAGTGCGCTACTAGTGTCAGAGTAGGTAAAATGTATTCTGACACAAGTCTAAACCCTGTGAGTCTTTGAATCTTGGTCAGGGTTATTAGAGTTCAGGGCAGCAGGACTCATACAGACAGTTCTCTAGTGAAATGTTGGAGAATGTTCTGGAAGCTGGAGGGCGGAGGCTAGGAGGGTTGCTCTGCATATACAGTATAGGAGAGCTTAGGCAAGCCCAAGGCTAGAACCACTGGTCTCGTGCACGTTGCTGTTACGAATGGGCTCAGGTAAGAAAAAGGGGGGGGGTGGGGGCTGCAGAAAAGAAGGTTTTTCACCTTCATGCATAGAATGCATGAAGGTGAAAAACTTTGAGACTTTACAATCCCTTTAAGTCTTCTTTAACCTTGCCCTGGGAGTTCTCCAGAGAGTCAGTCGGGTAGACTGGTGAAGAGGGTCAGTCGGGTAGACTGGTAAAGAGAAGCAGCCAGGGGCTAGTAAAAAGGCAGCCAGGTGGGCTTGCATTTCCTGCAGTGATAGAGCTGGGACCAGTGTCTACATGGGAGTTGGAGGTACTCCAAGATGCAGTTCACAACACATTGTGCTAATTTCTAGAGGTACTGAAAGCTCTTAGCCTGCAAGGGGCTGTTGCTGATCTAACAGACTGTTAGCTTGCACAGAGGAATTCATTGGAATTATACAGAGGAATCAGAGTTGTACATAGGGAGGAAGTTGTCCATGGTTTTGTCACTATCAGTTGGGCATCCCATAAGTCCTATCCACATACAAATTATTACCCCCTAATAAAAACACAAAACAAAGCTCAAGGACAGTTTACTGTGTCTGGATTAAAGCTGAAAATGTTATGTGCCTGGCTGTGCAGCAGTGGGGAACCCTGTCACCTGCAACCCCTATGGTGGTAGTGCTACACCTACTACACTTAGAGGGTGCTGCTTGCTCTTTTCTTTTGATGTGTGTGCAGACTGATGTAGCCAGGAGCTGGATACTTACATTTTCCTGCAATCAGAAGACGCTATGTAATGCTGTTACCAAGGATCTGTTTCCCTCTAGTGTTCCAGTTTAGCTGTTCTGTGACTCTTTGATTAGAGGTAGAGCAAGGCATCTTGTGATATGTAGTCCATTTGGAAAGGATTTGCCTTTTGGCTGCATTGTGTGAAACTGCAACTACCAGCAGGCTGATGGAGAAGAGCAGATCGCTGGGAGGGACTATAAGAAGCAAGGCTGGGGCCTGGTGCACTCTCTTGGGACCGGCGTGGATCTGTGCGCAGGGAATCTGCTACCTAGAAGCTCCAGCTGTTGTGGCCTACTTTAGCAGATTTACCCAGCAGATATCTGGAAGGACACCTGCCGACAGTTCCTCTTCACTGTCCGGCGGCAGCCTGGAGGTCGCTTCTGTCCAATCCACCCTGCAGAGTTATCAGATTGGTGTGAGCCGTGGAGCGGTGTGGTGGAAGCCGGAGGTTGTCCCTTGAGCCATACACTTGAGAGATCATCATCATCCTCATCAGAGTCATCATCATCCTAATCATTGTCATCATCATCTTCTGTTCCAGTGTGGTGAGCGGGCGATTGCTTATTTTAATAGACATTGTTTATAGACATCTTTGTTCCCTACACTCTTTGTCATCCCCAATGCCAAGATTTGCTCCAGTATATCATAGACACTATACACAGACATCCATGCTGTTGCTTGTAGTTCCACAAACCTTAATATCTTTAAGTCAGTGATCACCAGTGGCGATTGGTGACGTTGTAGAATGGGGGTCGCCAGACCCCGCCCTTCCTTTTGGACCCATCCCACTTCTCATAAGCCACACCGCTTATATCCACTCGATCAGTCTCCTGTATTCCACTTGCTTCCACCCATAGTGTCAGGAGTATGCAGCTCAGCATCACAGGACAGAGTATACAGCCCCAGAATCACAGAACAGGAGTATACAGCCCCAGCATCACAGGACAGAGTATACAGCTCAGCATCACATGACAGAGTATATAGCTCAGCCCCACAGATCAGGGTATACAGCTCAGCCTCACAGATCAGGGTATATAGCCAAGCCTCACAGATCAGGGTATACAGCTTAGCCTCACAGATCAGGGTATATAGCTCAACATCACAGATGACGGTATATAGCTCAGCATCACAGATCAGGGTATATAGCTCAACATCACAGATCAGGGTATATAGTTCAGCATTACAGATCAGGGTATATAGCTCAACATCACAGATCAGGGTATATAGCTCAACATCACAGATCAGGGTATATATATCTTAACATCACAGATTAGGGTATATAGCTCAACATCACAGATAAGGATATATAGCTCAACATCACTGTAACAAGCCCCTGCTCGCTCGGTTCCACTCTCCCGACACTCCTATGTCTCCCGACAGATCGCAACATCTGATGGTTCGGTCATGCGATGCTCCGGGATTCAAACTACAGCTATGTGCTGTTCGAATCCAGTTGTGATGGCTCTGAACAAACACCAGGCAGGCTGTATGTAAGTTCAAACAGGAAATCTTTATTGGATCAACAACACTCTTTTATACACATCAGTTTGAACACCCCGCCCCCAACAACCACTTTCCTATTGGTCAATTGTAAAGTAGACTGTAGCTTTCAATTAGGTCCTCTTCCATGCAAATTAGGACTTGAAACAGGGTCAGCAGGGATTGGTCCGATAGCTTGAATAGGAGGACTGATAAGGTGTAATGACACAGAGAAGCCCCAGGAGGTAATTAAAGTACATAAACAAACGGTCAGACACAGAACAATGCATTCCTTCCAGACCACAGAGATGTCTGGAGGGGGTTAGCCTTAAGACATTGCAGAAGACCCCCCACTGTGTAATAGAATCAAAGGAGAAATACATCAGTGTTTCAAGGTTCATGACAATTCTCCCTCCTGGGAAACAGTCCAACAGCCACAGTGGGACCCTGAATGGGTCAACTCGAGGATGTTGGAAAAGAGAAGTAGTCTTAAGGTTCCAGGTCCGTCTGTCGAGATAACCCATCCGCATTCCCGTTTTGGGGCCCTGGCCGATATTGTATGGTGAAATTGTACGGTTGCAAAGCCAGGCTCCACCTTAGTAATCGGCCGTTCTCTCACGCCACCCGGTTAAGCCATATCAATGGATTGTGGTCTGTCATGACGGTAAAAGAGCATCCATACACGTAGGGCTGCAATTTCTTTAAAGCCCAGACTAAGGCCAGACACTCTTTTTCCACAGCAGCATATCCAACTTTACGGGGTAACAACTTGCGGCTGAGATACGCCACGGGTGCTCTTTCCCGTCATCGCCAACTTGACTTAGTACGGCTCCCAGTCCGAACATGGAAGCGTCTGTATGAATGACAAAGCGTTTGTTAGGATCGGGTGCCGCCAGTATGGGAGCTTGCGTTAGGGCGGTTTTTAACTGATGAAACGCTGTCTCGCACTCCGGGGACCACAGGACCTGTCTAGGGAGAGTCTTTTTGGTCAGGTCCGTCAGGGGTTTGGCAATGTCACTATAGTGGGGTACAAACTTCCTGTAGTACCCTGCTGTCCCTAAAAATGCAAGTATCTGGGTTTTGGTTCTGGGAACCGGCCAGTTTAGGACGGCGTCGATTTTTGCAGGTTCTGGCCTCTGCTTCCCACATCCCACTCTATGTCCCAGATATTGCACCTCAGACATCCCGATATTACATTTGTCTGGCTTCAGGGTCAGGCCAGCGGCTCGGATCCTATCTAGCACTATTCCCAGGTGTCTAAGATGTTCCTCCCATGTCTGGCTATAGATTGCGATGTCGTCAAGATATGCGCATGCAAAATCTTGCAGACCATCGAGGAGTTCATCTATCATCCGCTGGAAGGTAGCTGGAGCATTCTTCATCCCGAATGGCATTACCAGAAACTGGTAAAGGCCGAACGGGGTGATGAAGGCCGACTTTGGAATTGCTTCTGCTTCCAAGGGAATCTGCCAGTAGCCCTTACACAAGTCAATAGTCGTCAGATAATGTCCCTGAGCTATTTTGTCCAGCAATTCGTCCACTCGGGGCATAGGGTAGGCATCTGTCACAGTACAGTCATTCAGTCGCCTATAGTCCACACAAAATCGTGTCGTGCCATCCCGTTTTGGGACTAATACTACAGGGGAAGCCCAGGGGCTTGCTGATGGTTCGATCACCCCTAACTCGAGCATCTCCCTAATCTCCGCTCTCATCCCTTCTTGCACTGCTCCGGGAATCCTATAGGCTGGTTGTCTCAGGGGCTTCTGCCCGGGGGTCTCTACCTTGTGCACAGCTATGCGAGTGTACCCAGGGAGTGCCGAAAACATCTCCTGCCGGTCCTGGAGTAATTCTCTGGCTTGTTCTCGTTCTTTGGATCCTAGTCTATCTCCTAGCCTTATATCTTCCACACCCCCGGAACAGTTACTGATTTCGGGAAGCTCCAGCATCGGTAGATATTCAGAGTCCCCGGTGGCAGGAGCACATATGGCGGCTACTGCCTCAGTCCTCTCATGATAGGCCTTCATCATATTAATGTGGAATGTCCTCTTAATATTTGTGTCTGCACAGCTGGCAACCACCTAGGTGGTATCGCACAGCTGTTTTACCACCTGATAGGGGCCCTGCCAGGAGGCCTGTAATTTATTTTGCTTCAGGGGTTTTAGTATCAGGACTTTCTGTCCAATATAAAAGGTGCGATTTCGCGCAGACCGATCATACCAAACCTTCTGCTGACTCTGGGCCGATTGCATATTCTCATGGGCTAGATCGGTAAGTTCCCGCAGTCGCTCCCTGAGTTCCAAGACATAACTAAGGATGGGGAGGCCTTTCGGATCCTCTACCCCCTCCCACTGGGCCCTCACTAAGTCTAAGGGTCCCCTAACCCTTCGCCCATATAACAGCTCAAATGGGGAAAACCCAGTGGACTCTTGGGGTACCTCTCTATAGGCGAACAGTAAATGGGGAAGATATTTCTCCCAATCCTTCCTACTTTCCACGAAGGCCCGAAGCAGCTGTTACAGGGTCCCGTTAAATCTCTCACACAGCCCGTTAGTCTGAGGGTGGTAGGGGGCGCTCTGGAGGGGTTTAATCCCACAGAGACGCCAAAGCTGCTGCGTCAGCTCGGCTGTGAACTGGGTACCCTGATCGGACAATATCTCCTGGGGGAACCCTACCCTAGTGAATACCCGCAGTAAGGCATCTGCTACTGTATCAGCCTGGATATTGGATAAGGGAATGGCCTCCGGGTAGCGGGTGGCGTAATCCACCACCGTAAGAATATACTTCTTCCCAGTGGCACTGGGGCGGGCCAGTGGGCCTATAATATCTACCGCTATGCGGCTAAAGGATTCTCTAATGATCGGCAGGGGTTGCAGTGAGGCTTTTGGGTGATCCCCTGTCTTCCCTACTTTCTGACAAGTCTCACAGGTCCGGCAGTATTCTCGCACCTCAGCATGTAACCTGGGCCAGAAGAAAGCATGAGACAACCGACTCCGGGTCTTGGCTATCCCTAAATGTCCGGACAAGGGGATGTCGTGAGCCAGTCGCAATAGCTCCCGTCTGTATTTCTGGGGTACAACTAGCTGTTTGTGGGGACCCTGTCGCTTCCCAGTGCCCATTCCCTCAGTGTAATGATAAAGAAACCCCCCCTCCCACTCTATTCTGTCTTCCCCCAACCCCCCTGGATCCTTGCCCGCCCTGTCCCGATAACCAGCTAAAGTTGGGTCACTCTGAGTCTATTGTCTAATGTCAGAGGGAGAATCCCAGGACACAGGGCTGTCAAGTTGGGATAAAGGAAGGAGGATTTGGTCTTACCTGGGTCCCCATAGGAGTGAAGTTGGCTCTGACGTCGGGTGGTCACAGCCATGGCAGCCTCTGGGGCATATGAGGAAGTTAAATGCCCCAAATCGTTCCCCAAAAGTACTTCCGCAGGTAACTCACGTAGTAATCCCACTCGCACTTGTCGCTCCCCTGAGCCCCAATCCAAGAGAACTTGGGCGGTGGATAAACGTAGCACCTTGCCCCCTGCTACCCTGACTGCAACAGTATGACCGGTCCGGGCCGACTGGGGAATCATGTGAGGCTGGATGAGGGTAATCGTAGCCCCGGAATCGTGGAGTCCCTGGGCCGGCTGCCCATTAACCCATACTGCCTGACGATGGTGCTGTCGATTATCTCCGGCAGCAGCTTGGACGGATCAGCCTCGAAAAGTTCACCGCACTCTTCCTGAACATCTCGATGGTTGGGCTCATTCTGGAAGCAATGAACCGCTGGTCTGGATGGATGAGCATTCTCTCGGTACCTCGTGGATCGGGTAGGGCAATATCGCTGCAGATGACCGGTTTGGTTACAGATATAGCACTTAGGTCCGGTAGGAGGGTTGGGTCGGGCTGGGGGTCTAGAGGCAGACCACTGAGGTACTGAAGCTGGGTTAGAGGCTGGTAAACTTGGCCGAGATAGTGGATAGCGCTCGCTTTCACCTGACCTTCGAGAGTCCAGATATTCATCAGCCAAAGTAGCCGCTTGCTGTACAGTCCGTGGTTGCTTATCTCGCACCCAATCCCGTACTACCAGAGGGGTGTGGTTAAAGAATTGTTCTAAGAGTACTAGCTGGGTGATGTCCTCTATGGTATGAGCGTGGCTTCCCTGGAACCAGCCCTTAAGGTTCCGCTGCAGACGATGTGCCCACTCCACGTATGTTATGTTGGTTTGTTTCCGGGATTCTCTAAACTTAATCCGGCTGGCTTCAGGTGTAATGGCAAATCGGGCTAGCAGAGCTTCTTTTACCCGGTCATAATCTTTAGCGTCCTGGTCCTCCAGGGCCCGATACGCATCCGCCGCTCGGCCAGTTAAATTACTCGCCAGTAAGGCGACCCAATCTTGGGACAGTACTTCATGTATCTGGCATAGTCTCTCAAAGTCCTGCAGGAACGCTTCAATTTCCTCCTCTCCTTCCTTAAATAGTTTGAATGCCCGAAAGGGCAACTTACGGAAAGGCGCTGTATCTTTGGGTGTTGTCCCCGATTGCCGTATTTCCGCCATTCTCCGCTCATGTTGCCGCTCTAGTTCTCTCTCTTGTCGCTCATCCTGCTGCTGGATGTCTCTAATGGCATTCTGTATGGCGGTCTCTGATGGGTTAGCACCATATAATGCCAACCGCTCTCGAACTCGTTGCTGAAACAAGTCTTCAACTGACCGGGGTCCCGCATCACCATCCCTCTGATCCATCTTGGCTAGCTCACTGATCAGGGTGGCCTTGTTCTTTGTCCCACCGGTTCCTCCACGGCTCTCAAGTAAGTTTTTCAGCGTGGCTCTCCTGCAGGCTGCATAGCTGGTCATTCACTGTGGTGGTTTGGAGTGTCCCAGTAACTGGAGAGCAAATCCCACCGCTGCCAACCAATGTAACGAGCCCCTGCTCGCTTGGTTCCACTCTCCCGACACTCCTATGTCTCCCGACAGATCGCAACATCTTTTGGTTCGGTCATGCGATGCTCCGGGATTCAAACTACAGCTATGTGCTGTTCGAATCCAGTTGTGATGGCTCTGAACAAACACCAGGCAGGCTGTATGTAAGTTCAAACAGGAAATCTTTATTGGATCAACAACACTCTTTTATACACATCAGTTTGAACACCTCGCCCCCAACAACCACTTTCCTATTGGTCAATTGTAAAGTAGACTGTAGCTTTCAATTAGGTCCTCTTCCATGCAAATTAGGACTTGAAACAGGGTCAGCAGGGATTGGTCCGATAGCTTGAATAGGAGGACTGATAAGGTGTAATGACACAGAGAAGCCCCAGGAGGTAATTAAAGTACATAAACAAACGGTCAGACACAGAACATTGCATTCCTTCCAGACCACAGAGACGTCTGGAGGGGGTTAGCCTTAAGACATTGCAGAAGACCCCCCACTGTGTAATATAATCAAAGGAGAAATACATCAGTGTTTCAAGGTTCATGACAATCACAGATCAGAGTATACAGTTAGCATTACAGATCAGGGTATATAGCTCAGCATTACAGAACAGAGTGTATTTGAGGATGATGATGATCATCATCATCATCATCCTCATCATTCTATAATACACCCATCATTGCTATCCTCATCATTGTAAAATACACCCATCATTATCCCATTGTATAATACACCTGTAAGAGAAGTCAGGTTGATAGACATGCATTGGCGCACAGTCGCGGGCACACCAGTGTGTGCACAAAGAATAACATGTACTGGCGCATGCGTGGGCAAGAGCAGGCGCACATGTGCACACACTGGTGCCAGTCAGCCTATTTAAACAGAGCAATGACACACACACATTGCTGAGTGGTCTTTCAGCTTGTTCCTGTTTACCTGGGTTTTGATCTGTTCCAGTTTTCCTGTGTTTTACCCGGATTCACCTGAACCTTCCCTTGGACTTCCGCCGGCCTACCTGTGACCCCAACTTGTGTTTGACCCTGCTCCTGCTTCCTGATTCTGTACCTCGCTGCCCGACTGTGTACGAACACGGCCTGTATCCTGTCTTAGCTTCTGCCTCACGTTCCGGTACCTGCTCTGCCCGGCTGTTGTTGACCCCTTGGCTTATGTTCCAACCACGCTTCCACCTGCTGATCCAGCAACACAGAGTTCCTGTTCTCAGTGCCTATCCGGTGATCTGCAGCCAACAGGTTCCTGCCAAGGCCCAGCCGGTGCCACCTGCTACATCGGCCCTTGTGCCACTCTGTGTCCTTCACTCCCTGTCATCTCTACCAGGGCGTTGGACACAACTCTGGACTACAGTACTTCCCTCCCCACCAGTGGCCGCCCCCCCAAAGCTACTTTTTTTAAAAGTGTTCCTTTATGTGTGTTTGTTAAGGGTGCTGGACACATGGGTGCTATTGGAGGCATGACGCCTTTGTAAACACGGGATTGGGGCTAAGAAGCTCTAGTATAGAGAGATCCACCCAAACTCAAACCCACAGCTGTTCCTATGGTTAGAGCACCCAAGTGCAGGCAAGGCCCAAGCTGATAAAGATGCAAATTAAGGACTCTGAGCGGCCGCACTCAAAAAAATTCAAAAGCCTTTATTGGTAAAATATTGAACCACACAAAAATAGGTCACAGCAAAGCAGGAAAATAGCTAAGAAGCTATTTAAGAAGCTCTAGTGGCATAGTTTACATTGTCCTTGGGGCTATGAGCCTTGCACTCAAACACTCCACCTCTAGCATTAGGTTTCCTGTGGTTGTTATTGATTGGCGGGTCCGTAGGGCTCTGCTTTTATCGGACCCATGGCATCATTGGCTCACACGCTGCCTGTCTCCTTCAGCAAGTGAGGGAATCAGCAGCAGAAGAACGGTGGCGGGCTCAGGGCAGACAGGGAGCGATAGGTCCGTGCATCAGGCAGAGGCAGCAGTCCATCCATCTCCCTGTGACACGGCATCCAGCTGTGTACAAGTGGGATCACACAGAAATCTCCAGGTACGGTACATGCTGCAGGGCCAGGACTGGAGGGGGCAGCTGCTATGCTATTATCACTGTGTCCTGACTCTACAGCGGCACTTTCACCTCCAACTTTACTTCCCCTCTCTCTGTGTAATGCATGTCTGTACAGTCACCTTCCCTATCACATTAATCCTCCTCCCCCTTCACTATCTCCCGTCTTCTCTTCTCTCACGTGTACCTTTAGGCCCCTTTCACACTGGGGCCGCGCCCCCCCCCCCCCCCTGAGCGGCCGAAAAAGGGTTAAAATCCCCCGCAAAGCGCCGCTTTGCGGCAGTATTGCCGCGGTATTACAGTGGTGTCCCATTGAAATCAATGGGTAGGAGCGGTATAGGAGCGGTGAATACACTGCTCCTATACCGATCCAAAGATGCTGCTAGCAGGACTTTTTTCCAGTGTGAAAGCCCGCCGGCTTTCACACTGGAGTGAATGGGGACGTTTTTTTTCAGGCGGTGTACAGGCGCTATTTTTAGACCCAGGAACTCAGCACAGGGATGGTGGGAACCCCCCATAATGAACACAGGTGTACAGACCCAGGAACTCAGCGCAGGGATAGTGGAAACTTCTCATAATGAACACAGCAGGTGTACACAGACCTGGGAACTCAGCACAGAGATGGTAGGAACCTCTCACAATGGGTACTGCAGCCAACAGGTGTACAGACCCAGGAACTCAGCACAGGGATGGTGGGAACCCCCTCATAATGGACACAGCAGCTGTACAGACCCGAGAACTCAGCACAGGGATGGTGGGAACCTCTCATAATGGGCACAGCAAGTGTACAGACCCGGGAACTCAGCACAGTGATGGTGGCAACCCCCTCATAATGAACACAGCAGGTGTACAGACCTGGGAACTCAGCACAGAGATGGTAGGAACCTCTCATAATGAGCACAGTGAGGCTGCAAATGACGGGCACAGTTTTACCTAGCAGTAATGATACATAATCACCTGATAAAGTTGTTTGCGCCACCCAAAAAATTTTGAGCACCAGCCGCCACTGCTTCACACTTTAGGGAACTGTTTGTTAAAATGATCAAAGCTGCATTTCACCAAGAACTCTCTTTAAAGAGCAGGGTGAATTGTGCTAAAGTTACTGTTTGCAGGAGTTATATTTGTTTATCTGTCACCTTGCTGGATCTTATGTGGGGAAGCAGTAGAGAAGGGTTTGACACATAAAGGAGTCTTTCCTTTGCTCTTCTGTAGTCCATTCACATAGACATTATATGCACCTATCTGGTTATAGGAAATGTAGTGTACACTGTCTAATATTTGAACTATAAAGGTGATAGTTATTTTTACTACTTTTACTACTAATAACTACTAATAATACCTTATATAAGATAACTATTTTGGAGTTGAGCTTAAGTTTATTCTTTGGTTCTTCCTTCATTTATCCTATTGAGTAAACTATTTTTGAGCTAACTCATTCTGGTGTATTTCATCATTATTGTCTAAAGGGAAAAATGTTTGATTCCAGGGTGTCACAGGTGACAGAGGATTCTCAGGGTCAGAGTAGCCAGAGGGGTATTGATGTATCTTGTGACCCTCAAGAGGGCAGCACTACACTATCTTCTAGCTCCTTCAGCCACTGATTATTGTACTTGGACTTTCTTTGATATGGACTATTAACTGGACTTACTGCACAGTTTTTTTTATTGCCTTTAAGCTTTTTTATTGATCATATTTTATATCTAATTACTTGACAACGTTTTTTTCCCCTTCTCTCAGTACATCTCTTGTCTATTGAACACATATTTCTAACGTTTCCTTTACCTCCCCCTCCACCCCCACACCTTCCAGTACCTAGCAGCCAAGATGTCTTTTATCTTGAGTTTTTCACTTGTAAATCTGTTTTTATAGTTGTCCTCTGGTACTGCTTGTTCTATGAATATTTTGTACTTATAGTGATTCTTTCACTCCAGGTACCATGGGCAATGTGTGATACATGTTGGGTTTTAATATACTCCCATATATCTTCATGTATGCCTTAACCTCGAAAAAGTCTTTTTTTTTTTCTCTTTTTTGTTTGTTTGAATGAAAAGTTATTTAACAAAAATTTTTTTATTCTGAATCAATATATGTTCAAAATCAGAAAACAAATAATTGTTTTTTAATGTTGTAATACGTGAAAAACTGTTTTGTTGGATATAGTTGACTGCTGGAAGGCTGAATCTGCTGACTCCTTATGCCGCGTACACACGATCGGACTTTGTCCGCCGAACCTAGTCTGTCGGACAAACCGCTGGACTTTCCAGCTGGGCTTCGCCGGACTTGAAAGCGAACGGACTTGACCACACACGATCACGCTAAAAGTCCGTCGGTTTACGCGATGACGTACAGCACGTACGACGGGACTAGAAAAAGTAAAATACTAGAAAAATACTTGCTACTGAGCATGCATCCTTTTTGGTCCGCCGGACCATACTACAGACGGCCGTATTGTCCGCCGG
Organism: Lithobates sylvaticus; assembly: GCA_028564925.1. Lineage (NCBI taxonomy): Eukaryota > Metazoa > Chordata > Amphibia > Anura > Ranidae > Lithobates > Lithobates sylvaticus. The sequence goes on along the minus strand of CM053029.1, from coordinate 146,231,113 downwards.
ACTGCCAAGTTCAGCGGACAATTTTAAAACAAAACTTAAAACCTAGTCCGCCGGACTTTTGGGGAAAAAAAGTCAGTCGAAGGCCCACACACGATCTGACTGTCCGGCGGACTCTAGTCCAGCGGACAATCCCGCGGGAAAGTCCGATCGTGTGTACGAGGCATTATAGTTTCCTGGGACTTTGGTGACAAGATATCTAGACTCAGGTTCCCAGGTTGGCCCTACTCTTGCAGCCATTAGCATAGTATGCTTTGCATTATTTATTTATTGATATTAATATACATTATAAAAAACTAAATAAATAAATAAGTAAATATATATATATATATATATATATATATATATATATATATATATATATATATATATACACACACACACACAAACACACACTATATTGTCAAAAGTATTGGGACACCTGCCTTTACACACACATGAACTGCTTTGTGCACTGGTCCAAATCATTTGTTGGAGGGGGGATTATGGTGTGGGGTTGTTTTTCAGGGGTTGGGCTTGGCCCCTTAGTTCCAGTGATAGGAACGCTTAAGGCGTTGGCATACCAAGACATTTTGGACAATTTCATGCTCCCAACTTTGTGGGAACAGTTTGGGATGGCCCCTTCCTGTTCCAACATGACTGCGCACCAATGCACAAAGCAAGATGCATAAAGACATGGATGAGCAAGTTTGGGGTGGAGGAACTTGACTGGCCTGCACAGAGTCCTGACCTCAACCCAATAGAACACCTTTGGGAGGAATTAGAGCCGAGACTTCTAGCCGGGCCTTCTCGTCCACATCAGTGCCTGACCTCACAAATGCGCTTCTGGAAGACTGGTCAAACATTCCCATAGACACATTCCTAAACCTTGTGGACAGCCTTCCCAGAAGAGTTGAAGCTATTATAGCTGCAAAGGGTGGGCCAACTCAATATTGAACCCTACGGATTAAGACTGGGATGCCATTAAAGTTCCTGTGCGTGTAAAGGCAGGCTTCCCAATACTTTTGATAATATAGTGTGTGTGTGTGTGTATGTATGTATGTATGTATGTATGTATATATATATATATATATATATATATATATATATATATATATATATATATATATATATATATATATATATATATATATATTATATTTATATATATATATATATTATTTATTTATTTATTTTTTACATATATTATTCAGTATAGTATATATTATTAACGCTTTACATTATTGGTATGCATTACATTCCTCTTCTTTTTCAATACACAGATGGGCCAGAAAATATGGCGAATAGCTTTTGCTGCTGAAATCCTCAGGAATCCTACCAGCATGCACTTATAATTGTCATTTTTATCTTGTATTCCATTAATGTCTTCATTAATTTTACAGGTCTGCTTAAATAAATACCTAATAAATACCTAACATGACAATATACAGCAACGGTATTTGTATATTTTTTTTATTTTTTTTTAAGGCTTCATACTTAATCATTAAAAATCCATCCTTGAACTCCAAACAGTGACTTTGCCTATGCCGAAATTATATCATCGGTCTACTGCACTCACAATTAAGGGGCTGCTTTAGACATTTGTAAATACAGCCAAAAACTGTACAGGTTCAGGATTTACATGATTTTGCCAACTCTGAGCCAGCATCTCAGTCTAGGAAATAGATAATGACAGTGGTGGATGTCTGAACAAAGATGGTGCCACTCTTCTGGGGAGAAATGCAGATGAACGTATTGCCAGTGGGAGTACTGTGATCAATGTGAGAAGTAATAAATAAGTAGAAGCGTTATGCAGCGTACACACGGTCGGAATTTCCGATGGAAACAGTCCGATGGGAGTTTTTCATCGGATTTTTCCGACCGTGTGTATGCCCATCTGTCTTTTTCTGTCGGAATTTCCGACGGACTTTGAATTGAGAACCTGTTCTCAATTTTTCCAACGGAAAACCTTTCTATCGGATTTTCTGATCGTGTGTATACAATTCCGACACGCAAAATTCCGACGCATGCTTGGAAACAATTTGACGCATGCTCAGAAGCATTAAACTTCCCTTTTATAGTGCTGTTGAACGTGTTTTATGCCGCTGTGTTATTGACCGTCGGAATTTGGTGTGATCGTGTGTAGGCAACACAGCTTGAGCGAAATTCCATCGGAAAAACCGTCAGAGTTTTTTTCCGATGGGAATTCCAATCGTGTGTACGCGGCATTACATTTACAAATTACATTACAATGCATGCTCTGAATAAATAAATATATCTAAAGGTACATTTTAAATATCACATCTGCCTGTATAACTCTGATACAGATATGTAAGAAATTCTCCCTATGGCCGCACATCTATACAATCCAATAAATCAATGGTTTGTGGCAACCTCAGCCCTCGGGGGCGTGGCCTGGTTGGAGTCCAGGTGGAGGTTGGCTCTAACCATCGATCTATGGGATTGTATAGATGTGTGGCCATCGGAAGACTTTCTTACATTTAAAACGATCATAGGAGCCGGGTCGAGCTCCCTCCCAGGCTGGCACTCTCATCTGTGAATGTGAAGGACTTGTGCCCCTCTTGAGAGTCTGGGCAGCTCACATATTGGGTCTTTTGGGTTCACAGTAAGATACAAATTACTTTTCTAAGTAAAAGTATAAACGTCTCAGATGTGTTCTCTGCTGTACTGCAATATGCCTGGCCGACTTCACTTTAAGTAAATTAATTCTTTACACTCTGCTAGCAGAGAAAAGAGGCGTTAAGCATCGGGCAGCTGTGATTTCATCATCACGAAATGCGAGCAGAGGGCCATGGAACAAGATGTCATCTCTAGCTTTCAGCCTTTCAGATCCGACTGGTTCAAGGCCAGATGATCAGAGGGCCTTGCCTGACTCCAGCCAGGAGAGCAGACAGAAGATTGGAGGGGCGTTCTGAAGATGTGAAGTCTGGCTTCCTCTTTTTTATACTCCTACAGAGCAACCTATTAAAGAAAATGTTCTGCAATTTGTATAAATGTACATTTGAGAAATTTAGAGAATCAAAAATGTTTTTAAATGTAATGACCTGATTTGGTCAGGCAGTCAGGTTAACTTTGCCAATACACACGATAACAGCAAACTTTATTCATTATTTATTATTCAAGATTTTATAAAGTGTCAACAGTTTTCACAGAATTTTACAAAATAAAGGGAGACAGTACACATATATTAAAATTCAAGACAGGGGGGTTTGGAGGACTCTGCTAGAAAGAGCTTACAATCTAAAAGGGAGTGTGAAGTGATACAAAAGGTAATAACTGTCAGGAATAAGCTAATGGTCAAAGTAAAAGTTACGTTTTTAGATAGAGGGGGATAGACTTGCCTGAAAGATACGTTTTCAGGGATAGCCTAACTACAGGCAGAGTAATAGCTAGTTGGACAAATTGAGTTAAGGAGTTCCAGAGGCTTCAAGGAGAAGTCCTGGAGGTGAGCATTGGAGGAGGTGATGAGGGAACTGGAGTGCAGGAAGTCCTGGGAGGAAAAGAGAGGATGGTTTGGGTGAAATTTTGAGACAAGGTTGGTTATATAACTCAGGGCAGAGTTGTGGATGACCTTGGATGTCGTTGTTAATATTTAGAATTGTATTAATTGGGCGAGTAGAAGGAAGTGGAGAGATTGGAAGAGTGGTGGCAGACACTAAAAGGTTGGGAGGTTGGATGAGTCTGGCAGCAGTATTCATGATGGACTGAAGAGGGTATAGTCTGTGTGTAGGCAGGTAGAGTTTTGTGCTGCCCAGCCAGGTTTTCAGGATAACTGAAATACATCACAGGTGATATCATTTGTGGCTCAGTGATTGCAGTATTCTAGTCTGCATCTCCCCAGGTAATACATAAAATCTGGCCTGTTGAAAACCATTGTTCTACAGTGTGGGGGGGGGGGGATGTTGCTGGAACCTGCAGTCCTCCCTGAAGATGCCAACCCTGGATACTACCATCATGGACTTAACCAGTTAGTTTAGGGAAAGACTGTTGCCTTTGTTTGACAGTCATGCCATGTTATTTAAGTAAAACTTTTGAAACTTTGCCTTTGATTGGTCTGAAGTTACTCAAAGGGTGTAATTTAAGTAACCAGCGCACATAGTCTACAGTTCAGGTCAGTTATACACATTGGGGTATGAAGACAGCAGTGTAAGTGTTAATACAGTGAGAAGACACAAGTTGTTACCAAGGGTAACAAAGGTTTCTGTAGCAGCCTGTCATAAGTGTGTACATGTGACAGGTAGGATAGCCTCTTGCATGAGGAGTTGTTGTCAACATTTTCTCCATGAGCAGGTCTGTCTCCCATAGCAACGGGAGCAGATCAGCACACAGAGGTCCTCAGCCTGCGCACAGGTTCTAAAGAGAAGGAGTTAAGTGCTAGACTCAAAGAAGCACGGGGTGCCATTTAGGTAGATCTGATGGACCCTGCTTGCAGGACAGTAGAAGTGGCTTGATACAAGGAATGGCATAAAAGAGCAGAATTTATTTGTGCCCATGCACATGGGTTCACGGCCGCTCCCCTCGCCCTCCCCCTTTTTTCTCCTACTGCATATTGTGTATATATATATATATATATATATATATATAAAATGAATGTTGTCTATTGCTTTAAATGCATGTAGTTTTGGTGTGACTGTCTCTTTACATTTTCAGGTTACCTGGGCAGGTGTTCCCTGACTGGCCCAGGTGAAACAGGTGACCTTGAAGAAAGTGCTGGAACATACCTGACTGGTATATAAGGCTGCAGCAGCCTGTGCTTCTTGCTGCTGGCTGGACACTGGACTTTGATCCTGCGGGTCCGCCATGAATACTCTGCTGAGAAGTTTCCTGGAGCGGGCAGAGAGCGCCGGAGGGGAAGACTGGATTCGCCAATGCCTTGCCCTGGCTGATGCTGAAGAGGAGCGTCAGGCAGAAGAGGGAGAAGACTCTGGGACCTTCCAGCAGCCTTCCCGAGGTCCCTCCTCCATAGCTTACCTCCATTGAATGTATACTTTTCGGTTAAACAAGCCTTAAAAGGCTACAGGAAAAGTACTTATACCCCTGACAAGCATAGGCCCACCTCTGTTGAAATGCTCAAACAGCTTTGTCTTTCCAGACATCAAGTATGCCATAATCCCTTTCAATGTTCTCCTGTTAGCTTTTGGTTCCCTGTGACAATGTACACTTTCTCTATAATCTGCATTTAGGTGGGACACACTGAGCCAATGTCCACAACCACCTGTCCATCGTTTTCTGCTACTAATCCCCAGTAGCGTAGTGGGCTCTGCCGTGCACTCTGCGCAAACTACATACATGCACTTAACCTAACTCTTGAACCTCTGCGGTGCTATCCGCTCCTGTTGTTATGGGAGACAGACTGCTGGCAGAAGGAGTTCTGATAACATCTTTCTCGCAGCTAGAGGTTATTCCACCTAGTGGTACACCCAGGTACACGCTATCGACAGGTTGCTTGTTACACTTCCGTTACTCTAAGTAACCACTTGTGTCTTCGCACCACTTCACTCAACACCAATGTCTTCATACACCAATGTGTTAAGACCTACTTGTAAACTATGAGTGTGTCAGTTACTTGCATTACACCTCTTTAGTAACTTCAGACCAGACAAAGGGCAACGTTTCAATACTTTACTAAAGGAAGTGCAAAATAGACATCTCACAGTCCAACAGATCAAAGCATTATTCTTTCCTAGTTCCCTAACGCTAACTACAGGCTTGAGTGCTGCCCGGGCATACCTGCTAAGGTATGTTTCACTTCCTGGTTGATACAGCCAGGTGGCCTAAGTTGGAATGTAACAAGTTACACATCAAAGCTTTGTAGAACAAAATCTTGGCTCCTGACCAACTGGTGTAATAAGATGGAAATCCTTAATTAGCACTCAGCAAGCAAGCTTCAGAGAGAGATGATTGATGAATTTGAGCTACAGAGGATCAAAGGGCCAGCTAGCACTGAAGATGACCCAGGTCACATAGCGATGATACATGGACGAATGCTGCCCCTAGAGGCCAATACAGTAGGATGGACAGAAATATAATATATTAAAAGGACTGCCTCTTGGCAATATCTCATTGGACAGGAGGCTAGAGGGGTGTGGTTACGAGTGGGTCTGAATGCAGTGTAAAAGTGCACATGGAAGGGAAATCGATCTCTTTTGGCTCTTTCTTGCTTCTCTGAGCCTCACGGCTCTCTCTGTTACCATTTTGACCCCAGCTGACGAGACAATATCTAGAGGACAGCCTTGCGTTAAGTATCTTTGATGTTTTTTGTTATATGCTATGTAATATTTTCCTTTAGTGGTCTTGTATGTTAGCATTTCCTATTTTCTTGGGAAATAAATAAGACGTTGTTTTACTAAGCAGTGTGTTTTTTTTCATAGCTAACCTTATATCATTGTACTATCAACATAACATTATCAGAGTTTTTATAGACTAGCTAACTATAGGAATAGACTACTTAATATGTATATGGAATAAATAGAGGGAATCCATAACCACTACCTGGGTGATATTTTTTTATTATTTATTTCATTAGACTTGATCATGATGGCTGCACACTGCTCATTAAAATCTTGCCTGCGGTCACCTGAACACACTTCGAAGCCACTGCAGGTTTCACTTTCAGTGCCCTACTTTCTAAACCCCTTGCCTATTTACAGTGTCTCGCAAATACTTGGTAGCCATTGCAAACCACTCTTTCAATAAGTCTCTTTCTACCTCTGCTTTTATTTTTATTTCAGCTTCAGTATATAAAGCCTCCCTTACCCTTACCAAAACTTTTAAGACTAAAATCTGAGGAAAAATTAGGGGCTCCATCACCCCAAACTTTGTTCAAAGGAGAAGCATACCTAGCAAGTTTGTTTCGTAACTAAATGAAATTCAGCTGAATTTTGGATCAGCTCCAATCAGCTTATTCATTTTGTGCTGGAGGTTGGATTACTGGCAAAGTGCATTAATGAGAACTGAGTAAGAAGGGTGTTGTATTCTATTTGAGCATAGGAGAAGAGATATTGTCATTGTGTGTGTTAATGGATTCAATAAACAAATGACTTTCCGAACTACAAATCGTTAACTAGAATATATACATACATAAATATCGAATTATCTGAAAACAAATTGATTTGTTATAACGAATATCGACACTCAGAACTATTATCCAAAGACAAATTATCATAACATAATGAATAGAACAGAATGAAATTATGTATTTTACGAATAAAGATTAAATGAAACAAAACAACATTTTCAGTTGTGCACAAGTCTACTAGCAAGCTCCTTTGCAACAGACATCCATTGGCTGTCTCTGGCCCAGGTAGGCAGATTGCACACCTCCTCCTGGACACCAGAAACCTCTGCAGCTTTGCTCTTCCTAAACAGCGTAAAGAGCATTTTCCTATCAAAAACAACAGAAAACACCACAGAAAACAGGCTTCAGTTGAACTTTAGCGTGAATCCCTGTCACAAGCACCCAATTGTATTGTTTTGCTTTGCATCTTATGAGGTAATTTTGCAAGGAAACATTTGAAACCTCTGTAGTGTATTAATGTGTTTTTACTAAACAAATGCTGCACATACAAACCATTTATAATTATAGTAAAACCATACAAGAATGACAGATATTTCCAAATATGCCTACAATGTATAAGCTATATCTATCCATCTTAACAAATAAGCACGTAAAATATGGGTGATAGGCATACACTAAAGTGATTGTAAATTATCACCTTTAAAATAATCCATTCAGTTTAAAATAGAAATGAAAGGCAAAACATTTGTGTATAGATATAAAAAATTATAAATAGCTTTTTTTCACTTTTTTATATATGATCACATACCCTATGTTCTCAGGTACATAAGAACTGGGAGGGGGAGCAACAGTACACTGAGATTTCCAGTGAATGGCTGTACAGGGGAGGTGTGTCAGGACATATCTGATCATTGGAAAACAGCAGGCTGAGTTCCCAGCATAGCTAGATATTTTAATAGTAACGCAGAGGGACTGACAGGAACACCAGGAATTTCAGGCAAAGGAAGCAATACAAAGAGAACAGGATACTTTATCATACAAGTGCATGGTACACCAGACACATATCAGGAATGTTCTTGTGATGGAGTCTTCTCACAGGATACTCCAGACTGCTTGATTCTTCAAAGTCCTCCAATACAACTGTTACTTTGTCTCTCATCACATGACTTGTTAAAGTCCTTTTTCCCTCCCCCTACTTCCTGTAGCATAATTTCCTGTCCTGAGCTTATGAATCAGTCCAACAGGTTCATTAGCACATGAATAGGGGAGGTCTATACATTGTCATCATTCTATATTTATGCTATAAAAATCACTAAAATAGTCATAGCAACACAATTGTCAAAAAGATTGCAAACAGACAAGTGAATGGTATCCTTTATTGCAGAGAAACAAAGCATGCCTCTTCCGCATGCAATAAAAAGTCCACCTTTCCTCAAATTTTCAAATTTCTAGGTAAAGTTTGAAAGAAGTAAGAAAGTCCACGGAAAACAAAGTTCATTGTTGTGAACAGATGTTACTGCAAGTGCTAAAGACAGACGGAAATAAATGCTGTGTAATAAAAGGGGAGGTTTGTGTATTTAAAAAGTCAGTGTGAACAGACAAATGTTTAGGTCCTGCAAATTTGGTGTCACTATTGTCTAGACCAGTGTTTCTAAACTCCACTCCTCAAGGCGCCCCAACAGGTCATGTTTTCAGGATTTCCATTTTTTTGCACAGGTGATTTGATCAGTTTCACTGCCTTGGTAAGTACCACAGCCATTTCATCGGAGGGAAATCCTGAAAACATGACCTGTTGGGGTGCCTTGAGGACTGGAGTTGAGAAACACTGATAGACTAGACTGTTATAAATCAGCACTATAATGTACCAAGGTGTGTATTAGCTTAGCAGTTTAGGTGATACTTTAGTTTCTGAAGGTTTTCTGGGCTAAAGCTGAACTTTAGGCAGTTAGATGAGACACTAATTATCGTAGATTTGTAATAATACAACATTAATTGCATTTTTAACTGCAAGCAATGTAAGAACTTGGTATCAGCCTCTTGCAGTCTTGTACAGCAGGGCTGGACAGGAAAAGGAAGAAGCAGTACAAGGAGACAATCTGAGCATGTGATAGGAGGCATACAGATAGGAGGACAAAGTAGAGTGACAGAGAGATGAGCACATCACCACACTGGCTCTCCTTTCACTGTCTAATCACAAGCTGAGGACAACCTGGGCTTAGAAATAGTGGGTTTTAGAATGCTGGCCATCAAACTGAAGCCATCTAGTGTCAGAAAAAAAGTACAGCAGGGGTAAATGCTGGTGGTTATTAGACATGTGCACACTGAAATATTTAGTTTCGGAATTTAGTTTTCGTCCGAAAAAATAAATTTATTTAGTTACTCCCGAAATTCGTTTTTATTTATTTCGTTTTTCGTTAAAAATTGCATTAGTCCGAAAACCCAAATTAATTAAGGTCGAATCTGTCATTGAAGGCTTATGGTGTCTGTCGAAAGTTCAAAGAAGATTCGACGGAGCAACTAAACTGTATGACTCTGTATAGTTTAGCTGCAATTCCACCCAATTCCAGCAGCAATCTTTCCTCTCTACGCCGAATCTTTCCTTTCTACGTCAAATCTTTTCTCTCTATGTAGAATAATCTTGGACTAATAGAGTTAAGGTTAGGCACATTCGACCACAGGTTCAATGGACACAGATTGTTATTGTCAGCGTCGAATCTCCTATCTATATCGAACTGTTGTCACAACGAAAATAAAGCATTTGTTTATGTTGGATCTTTCGTTTTTCGGATTCTGCACTTTTTTTTTAACAAACGATAATGAAAATACCTGAAATTCGGCCGAAAATGCCTTCCGACGAATGCACATGTCTAGTGGTTATGGGTTAGCATAGTTGCTCAGGGTTTAACTCGGAGGCCTAGATTGAGAATTAACTGGTAAGGTAAATTGATGTCCAGCTCCAGTTTGTATGACTCTGGAAGAGAAATGGTAACCAGCAATGAAAAACAAGGGCAGCACAGGATCATGGAGAGGGTGAGCAGTGTTTTTTTCTAAATTTTGTTTTATGTACAGTTATGTAAACCCAAAATATATTTTTTACAATGTTTGGCCTCACTGTATACCGTTTTCTTAAGCAATTTGAATGGGCAGAAATCACACTGGATCGCACCAAAAGTAGTGCATACACTACTTTTTAAAAACACTGCACCAGATCATATGGTACTGCAGTACCATGCAATCCAGTGCATCCACATGCACTTTTGATCTGCTTTTGGGGTATCATTAGGATTATATTAACACCCACAGCAGATCACACACCCCATTCAGTTTGAATGTGGTGCGTGGGGTTTTCTGCACTGCGTTCCACTGGGAACGAGCCCTTAGCCAAAAGCATAGAATTAATTTAAAGGATTAGGTTAAGTTTCATTGTAAGGGGGTAGGTTAAGTGTAAAGTGTTAAAGATTTGGGGCTATAGGTGTCATTGGTGCTTTGATTGGATATAAGGTATCTAAATATCCCTACGCAAATGTCTGGCACTGAATTTCGGTTGCCTAAGAGGAATTAACCATTAGTTTGGGACCTGGAAATGCACAATCAGAATGGGATGCATGTATAACCTGTTGAATTTGTATACTAATATCAGGAAGATTCTAGTATAGAACTAGGGTGCATCTCCCTAACACAAACCTTGTTTTTTTGGGTAATATTTACACATGTGTTCAAGTAGAAATAATAAATCACAATGGAACCCACAATCATTAATCAGTATTAAGCAGGTGTCCACCACTAAGCAATGCAGGATCTCCTGTCCATACAACCAACTGTACTATAAAGAACATGTCATATCTTCTAAAATAATGGATTAGATTTGTTTCTGTAACAGTGGGCATTTCTTGTTAAAAAAGTTTTCTGAAAAACGAATTTTGGGAAAAATCATTAAAAATACAAAGCTGGCACTGAGATTCACTCATGGGCTTTGTTTATCGCTCAGACTTTAGCCGTGTCAATCTTGGCACCTGGGGTCCCCGATCGGCCTATCTTGCTCAGAATTTAGTAATGACTCAGTCAGGTCAGTACAGAATTCTTATAAACAAAAACTCTGGTACGTCTCCGTTTGTTTGTTTTGGATTACAGTGTACATGTTAATGGATACCTCAGGAATTAAAGTGATACTAAAGTCTCTTTTTTTTTTTTTTCTTTAAAAATAACAACCATGATATATTTACCTGCCATGTGCAGGGATTTTGCACAGAGCAGCCTGGATCCTCCTCTTTTTGGGTCCCTTTTTGGTGCTCCTGTTGAGTGCCCCCACAGCAAGCAGCATGCTATGGGGGCACCTGAGCCAAGCTGCAGCTTCGTGTGTCCATTCAGACACGGAGCTGCGGTTTGACTATGCCCCCTCTCTCTCCTAAATGGCTAACTGACTTTGATTGACAGCAGCAGGAGCCAATAGCACAGCCAATCAGGAGGGAGAGTCCCAGACCGCCGAGGCACTCGTGCATATCACTGGATATAGATGGGGCTCAGGTACACTTACCTGATGGTTACCTTAGGTGGGGTTGAGGGGAGCGGCTGCACACAGAATGTTTTTTATCTTAATGCATTAAGATAAAAAAACTTCTGCCTTTACAATCACTTTAAGCTTAGGCATTATTGACAAGTATAATAATGATTATATGCTAGATTTTGTAGTGCAGCTGGTGCGTTTTTGATACTTTTTTTAATGAATTCCACAGCGAGTATAACAAGAATGCCTTTCTGCATATACAGACTGATTTTTCTGTTGTGGGTTTAGTAACACTTTAAGTTTTAACAAAAGTACTAGAAGCTGATTGGTTTTTATGCAGAACTGCACCAGATTATGCACTTTGCAGTTTTAGTAAATCAACCCTTCTATGTGCATGCAAGCTAAGTAATGTGTAAGCAAGTGTAATGTGATCCTTTGATAACGTCTGGCAGGAAAGACAAAACGCGCCAGATGACCGCAGGTGGTGACGTTATTTCCAGGCCGGTGAGACGCAAGTCGTTGGTTACCTCCGGTTCCAGGTTTTTTACACTTGTCACAATGTTTTTAACATGTGAGTGGATATTGTTTGTTTTCATGGTTAATAAACGGAATTACGCTATATTGCTTTCTCTGCCATTCATTTACATTGTATGACTGTACACTGAGAACAATCTACGCTACAGTCTGAGATACAGCCCGTGGGACAACAGAGCACAGCCATCCACACAAGCGTTTGTGACTTCTGTCATGGGAGTCCATTATATCTGGTGAGAGAGGGCACACCAAGGGGAGCACGGACTGCACAGAATATTTGTTTTTTTTCAGCACTTGGCACTTTATACTACACAATGAAAATTTGAAGCTGCACTTGAAGATTGTGAAACCTATGAGCTATATAAAGATTTCTAAAATTTTTATGGACTTAATTTAATTAGTTATTGTAATGCATTGATTATTATTATTATTATTAATATCATCATTTTTTTTTTTCATTTATTGCACAATGTTAATGATGTGTTAGCACTTTAGCATCGGGTAGCGCTCTTACATTGATTCTCATAAATAATGTGTAAGTTTAACTCTCCTAGCCATTTATTACCTGTTACAGTATTCCCCCTGACAATGCTTTCATCTGCTTTTCCCTCCAGAAGACCGGAGCCCTCTTTGCTCAAGCCTCATCCAGGGTCACCATTTGCATCCCGGACTCAAATGCTGACAAAATTATGTAAATCCCCTGCTTCAGCCTTTCACTTTTTGTGACTTGCTATAAAGTTTTATTGATGTGATCTGAATCCGTGGGGGAAAGGAGACGGAAGAAATGCTCCCCCCAGCTTGCAGCATGACATCTTCTTAGCCTAAAGCTGGATACACACTATACAACTTTTGTTGTTTGACTTCCTTTAGATTTACCAAAACCATGTAGTGCAAGGTTTTGCATTACATGCATACAAATTTAAATTGTTAAGGTTTGACCTCATATTATATGGTTTTGGTAAATCTAAAGAAAATTGTATAGTGTGTATCAAACTTAAGCAACATCACAAGATTGAAGCTGAAGGGCTACTATTTTAATAATAAAAGTTGGAGTTTTTTTGTCTTCTTTTTTTGGTTTTAAAATGTAATATTGCTGTATCTTGTGACATCATGAATGTGTTTATGCAGACCTAGGAAGATCCACTTTAAGCCCTATTCTATTTTTTTTTCAGCAGCAAGAGGGAGACCTACTTATTAGGAGTGGGTGAGGTGGGTCAGGATAAAAAGATCTAAGAATCTCAGGGTTGATTCACCTTGTCAACATTCACTTAAAACTTAAATATCAGTCTTGAGCAATCTGACCCCTTAAAAAAGTTATAAATATATATTGCTGTATGTAAGCAGACACTAAAGAATAATATATCACTAATCTACAATTATAAATTAGTTTGGGGAAAGCGGCCAGTCTCCAAACAGAAGATTTTAGAGATTGGAGGAGGCTAATAGCAGGCTTGTTCATTTGTGTACGGTGGAGCCTGTAATTTCCAGAATGAGAAATGGCTATTAGAGGCACAAGAGGTGAGAATAGAGCCGGAGATTAGGATAATTAATTACAAATTAAAGCAATATTGCAGAGATTATACACCAGTGTGGCAGCTTAATTTTCAGATTTATTGTCCTTTAGACCGGGCACTTACGAACTGTTTATTTTCTAGAAGAGAAAATCTTTATTATTAGTGATTTTCTGGGCAAATATGTCATGTTAATGGATTCTGAATTCTGCTTATGGCTATTTACATGATAGAAATGCTGAATATTAAAGACTTACCCCAGCCAAACATAAAAATGTAGGAGATTTAGCCCAACGCTTATCTTTTTGCTATTAGCTGTGTCACACTTGCTCAATGTTTGTGTGTTTTTTTTGCTTTTGGATGTAAAAGGAGTGACAGGTTCTCTTTGTTTTGTGGATGTGCAGCAGCCAGTCCATGAGGGTTTCCCTGCAGCCACAGGAATCTACCTTCACTGTGACTGGAAGAGGTAGGAGTAGGGGGAGGAGCTGTTGGCTGGGTTGTGGGTGCATTAAGGCTGAATGTACCAAGTTGATCGATCGATCAACTTGGATACAACCAGCATGCCGGGTCTTACCTGTGATTATAGCTAGCGGTTGCCATAGCCTCTAGCAATAATCACTGTCTTCTCCCGACGGGGACAGGTTGCCTGGCAGGAGGGATTCCCACATCAACACTGTCTGTATTGATGGGGGAATCAAGCTAATTTCTTTCCTGCAACCTGTAGTTGCAGGAAAGAAATTAGCTCCATGTATGGCCAGTCTAAGGTGCAAAGGACATGAAAATGCTTCTCTCTTCACAGACTACAAATGGGGGGCATATAAGATTCGCCATCCTAGTCAATCACTGGCAAGCAGCAGATTTTGGTGCCAAAGTTAAGTACTGCAAGATGTTGGCACAATTCTCTGGAACCTTTATGTTCCAACCCAGAGAACAACGATGCACAGAAATGCATGAGCGTTGAGGTGTGTTGTCAAAATAAATGGCAATGTAACACGCCATGGATTGTGCACTGCCATGTATTGTGCTATTGTGTGGTAAATTGTGCGTTACTGCAATGCATAGGTGTGAAGCCAATGTCTAAGTTTAGCCAATAAACAAAGCTCATGTTCTCTTCTGATTGGGAAGCTCCTGATCTGACTCAGTACTGATGTTAGACCTCTGCCGAGAGACAACTGCTTCCCCACAAAGAGCAAGGGCCTTTTTTTAGAGTATTCTGGCAAGGGACAGGCTTTTCTACTCAGGCTGTTGCTGCCTTCTATAGAAAATGGACTGTAAAACACACACCTTTAGTTTTGATGCACCTTGAATGTACATTTTTACCATTTAGGCTGGCTACAGATGACTATTTTTTTCATTCAGCCAGAGGGTTGATCAAAAAAGAAAAAAATGAACTGATTCCCCCATCCACACATGCAAGGTGTTGGAGGTCTTCCCCGCTGTGCCAATGTATTCTGACAGCAGGGACTCCTCTGTCAGTATACACTTGTAGCGCCACCCCTGTGAGGGCCGTTGGAAGATGAATGGACCCCAAAGTTTGCCCTGACCTTGCAAGCCTCCCGACACCTCTGATACCCTGGTTTTGGACATGTTTCAAAGTGATAATGCAATTACACAGACTCCAGACTTTAGCAAAGGAAATAAGTATTTTACTTAAGATTGTTAAAGCCCATAAGAACAATAATGGCTTGGGCAAATATCTTTCAGTGTTAAACTCTTACTCTTGGTAAATATGCAAAGGGTATGCAATGTAAAGAAAAGTGGGTCCTGAAAGAACTTATGACCCCAGGTATAAAAGGGAAGAGAATTACCTTTTATGTCAGACTGCTCCCTTCAAATTCTAATGTCACAAGCCCAACAAGTTTGTGGCATAATTATAAAAACAACAAGTTACAAGAAATGCAATAAGTGATATCTGAGTAGAGTTCCCCTTCGTGTGTGCAGATATTGTGTACAGAGTTCTTTAAGTGGGGGGGGGGGGATGGAGGAGTACTTGTGGTGTAGATGTTCGGTGTCTTCAGCTAGCTCAACAAGGGCCCAGCAGGATTGCTGTGTAGTGACGACCAGCAACAGAAAATAACATGTACCAAGTCTAAGACAGGGGGTTTACTTTTCAAGGTTTAATGTAAAGAGATGGAATAAAGTTGTCTGCATGCAGTATCTTTGTGGGGTGTACACAGAGTGGGCTTCTGCCCACTCACTAATCCTCAAGGATCAAGGGAATATGTCCCGAAACAGGCTCTTGAAGAATCTACAACCAGTGAAGGGTGCGTGGCTGTGCACCTAGCGACGCTGGGATTCTGCTGTAATTATACCGTCACTCCATACCAGCTAGGCTGAGGCACCTGCTCACATTCCCCAGGGCGATGGGTCCCTGCTCTCAGCTGAAGGCTGAAGGCTGTGGTCCCAGAGAAAGACTCCTCCCCAGACCAGGCTATTTATGTGCTCATCCAGCATTCTTCTCGCTCTACCAGCTAGGCTGGAACTTGTAGTCTGCAGCAGTTTGACTCCAATGCAAAACTTGGCTCCTCGGACCACATATCCCATGATCCCCTGTTCTCAGCTGTGGTCTCTGCTTGCTCTGCATTGAGGAAATGATGACGGTGCCCATGCTGAACACTAGAGGGAAAAAGGTGCACTGCAGCTGGTGTTACAGAATGTTCCACGATGACACAGGCAAAGTTAGCCAGTACCTGGCTGCACACTGATCAATGGCTGCAGCCCATTGGCTGCAGCTGCTGATTGAGAAAAAGTTTCCAACAACCTGTCAAGTGGGAGCAGCCACACATGGATTGAAATTTGGCTGGTCGTTGCTGAGCCAGCTGAATTGTGATCAGTCTATGGCCAGCTTTAGTACAAGTTTACTTTAATCTTGACTTTGACAGTAGACAATGTCCCAATGTCCAGCCAGATTGAGGATCCAAGAGGGCTATACAGGGACATGTGGATCAATCTAGAAAACTAATGCAGGTACTTTCAAAAAACATAATATAACTACATATTGACAGTGTTGTTGAGTTTGGTGCTTTTTATACCAGGACAGGTGCTCTTTAACAACATGTGTTTTAGTTAGCCTGATATCAATGGCTAATTTGTGAGTTCCCAAACAAATGATATGTGTGTTTAAAATAACCTGACATTAAGCTATGCTTTTGTACCCATCCAAATATTACTATATCTTGTGCATTAGAATTCAGGAACACTCAGTCCCCAGGATGCATAAAACTTCATATTTTCCTTTTCATTTCTGTGTATTCTTTCATTCTTTCTCCCTAAACCGCAGTGGAACATTTTGAGCTTAGCGTAATCAGATAATTATGCATTCTGATGGCCGCGTGGCTAATAATTCACCTAGCCGTGCATAATTAGGCATCAGTAGAAGCCCCTTGCTCGCTACACTTGCTTAATTAACTTCAAAAAGCTTCTGTCTCAAAGAGGTACATTAGATGGGGTGATGCCGATATTGATTCGTGGTGTTGCCAGAGGACTCAGAGAAGCTTGGTGATGGCCTTGAATATCAACATGGAGGATGTGCTACACTGGCTCAGAGAAAGCAGGCAATGGACTGTGAAAATAACAGCTAGTTGGGTAGCGGCAAAGGGCTTGCTTAACAATTCCAAAACAGTATGGCATCAGAGTATTAGCAATACAGGCAATTCTGGTACAACAGCTCGTAGCAGCATTAGTGGTACTTTAACACAGTTTCAGTGCTTCAGGTTTCCTCTAACAATCAGGGCTGCTGAAAAGGCAGTACAACTGATCCTGTTGTACTGGGCCCAGGCCTCATCAGCTAAACAGGGGCACCCAGGGCAGGTTTATTATTAATTTCTGATTAAATTAATTAATTAATTTTACTAGACCACACCCCTGCTTCTACTTGCTTACCAGGACTTAAATTACATGTCCCTGCTTGGGACTTTGAATGAGGCATATTATCAGGCCCAAAGGTCGATTATTCAACATATATTTTTATTCCTCCTGCAGTTATAAATAATCAAGTGTATAATAGTAAGTGCCTGCATGAATTAACAGACATAAATTGTATGTAGAAAAACATGATTGTAGCATAAATGACATGGCACATAATATAGCATGGTGTGGAAGAATATCCTCCATGACAGAATTCCTTGTAAAACCAAATATCATGTCAGGTCTAAAATGTATCACATTAAACATAGAGTAAACCATCTGTAGGACATGGTACATCTGTGTAAGCCCGACACGTTTTGTGGGACAGTGCCGACTCTCCAGGGGCTGATGCAACATCAGGAATAAAAATATTTGTTTAATAATCGACCTTTGGCCCTGATATTGTGCCTCATTCAAAGTCCCAATTCTTTCCTATTCATATTAATAGGGATGGAGGCCCATGTGTATAATTGTATATATGAGTCTCATATAAAGTCCCAAACCTCTTCTATTTCTAAATTACATTTCCCGTGACCCCATCACTTCAGCAGAGGGGCCCAGGAGGTGGGAGCAGAGAAGGGACTTTTTTTTTCATTTTCAGGGCGTAAGCTGATAAAATCAGTGCCGCAGTTCTGCTGCACCTGGGGGGGGGGTGGAGGTGTTGTTGGGGGGCCCCGTCAGGAAGGTTGTATACAGGCCCCATGATTTATAACAGCAGCCCTGCTAACAATGCTTATGTTACCGGGCAGCATCTGAGTGAAAAAGGTGGCTGATAGGCAGAGCAGCAGTGTAGGCATGCTTGCACACTGACAAAAATGTTAAGTTTTTTGTCCCAGCTCTAAAGCCCCAGAACAGAAGAGCCAATAGTGGTATCCCAGACCTGTCCCTGCTCATCAGGACTCTCTCCCTAGTGCTAGATGAACAGTCCCTAACGAGTGGGAATCCTGTCCCTACTCATTCCACTTCGCAAATGCACACCAAATGCAGTGGGATAGCACTGTTTATTAGCATTGCCTTCACTAAACATGGCCTTAGAGGTCGTTCAGTGTTGCAGTGTCTAATTGGACAGCAGCTCTCCTGATAACACCTATGGAGGCTTCAGAAGAACATCCCCCATTCCCCATGTACAGCAGCCAGCAACACAGCACCACCTACAGTGGGGAGGATAAACTGCACATGCCTACACTGCCTACACTTTGTCAGATGCTCTCCTTGGCATCAGAAACACAGAAATAAGATACAACTAGTCACAAAACACAGTAATAACAAAAAACTTCACAAAATGTAATCGGAATACTTTGCAGGTAACTGACCATGGTTAGACCGAATCGTGCAACGCACCTCACTGTCAGCCTCCTTCTCAGCACCAGAACTTTCAATTACTATAGATTGTTCAGAGGCCTCAGGTGCTTGGGGTTTTTTAATGGTCAGGCATAACATCCTCACCTGGGCCAGCAACAGTGTTCATAGGTTTAACAGGACATTCAATATCTTGCCAAGGGCCCTCAACATTGTCTTCAAAAGCAGTAGTGAGATTTCCACTATTAAATCAGCCAGGGTCCATAGGCCTGGAGTCAACCCAGACATCACTCCATCAGTCTCTGAAAGGTACTGGGGACATTAGTCAGCCCACAAAGCATACAATTGAATTTGTACTGTCCAAGTGTCATTATGAAAGCTGTATTTTCCTATTTTGTTCCCTTACTGGGACCTGCCAGTATCCATTAGGTCCAATGTGGGGAAATAGCGGGTTTGACCCAATTACGTGAGCGATTCCTCTACCCGTGGCAATAGGTAGGCATCCTGATGGGTACAGGCATTACGTTTGTGATAGTCCACACAGAACCAAAGCGGTCGTCTTTTTTTTTCACACTAAAACAACAGGGACTGCAGTTGTTCTTAATTAGCCTGCTTTGCAGTAGACATGGGAACTGCCAAAAAATTCGTTTCGTTTCGTTTCGTCCCGTTTCGTATATAAAAAAATTCGTAATTCGTAATTCGTGTACGAAATTCCGTTCGAATTCGTACGAAATACGAAATTCGGACGAATCGTAATTTTTTTTACGAATCGTTAGTAAAGTTACGAATCGTTACGAATCGTTACGAATCGTTACGAATCGTTAACGCGGCTAATGAATTGTTGGTTCTCATAACACAGAGAACAATTCGAATCCAACTACAAATATCGAATTTCAATTTCAAGTTACGAATCGTTACGAATCGTTATGAATAGTTACGAATCGTTACGAATCGTTATGAATAGTTACGAATCGTTAGTAAATCCAACTACCAATATCGAATTTCAACTAATTTGAACGAAATTATTATAGCAGATATAACGAATGAATTCGAATGACAAAGTGTCATTTTTGCAGAAAAAAAAAAAAGCGTAGGGGTCCCCCCAAATTCAATAACCAGGCCCTTCAGGTCTGGTATGGATATTAAGGGGGACCCCAGCCAAAAAAAAATAAAAAAAATGGCGTGGGGTCCCCCCCAAATATCCATACCAGACCCTTCAGGTCTGGGATGGATTTTAAGGGGAACCCCGGCCAAAAAAAAAAAAAAAAAAAAATGGCGTGGGGTCCCCCTCAAAATCCATACCAGACCCTTTATCCGAGCACGCAACCTGGCAGGCCGCAGGAAAGGAGGGGGGGACGAGAGCGCCCCCCCCTCCCGCCTGAACCGTACCAGGCCACATGCCCTCAACATTGGGAGGGTGCTTTGGGGTCCCCCCCAAAGCACCTTGTCCCCATGTTGATGAGGACAAGGGCCTCATCCCCACAACCCTGGCCGGTGGTTGTGGGGGTCTGCGGGCGGGGGGCTTATCGGAATCTGGAAGCCCCCTTTAACAAAGGGACCCCCAGAGCCCGGCCCCCCCCCCCCCCTGTGTGAAATGGTAAGGGTGGTACAAAAGTACCCCTACCATTTCACCAAAAAAGTGGCAAAAATGGTAAAAATGACAGGAGACGGTCTTTGACAATTCCTTTATTAAAATCTTCTTTCTTCTTTCTTCATCCTTCGGATTCTTCATCTTCTCCTTCCGTCATCTTCTTCCATCTTCTTCTTCCTTCGATTCGCTTCTTCTTCCTCCGGTCTTCTCGTCCTTCTCGTCCGGCGTCGTCCTTCTCGTCCGGCATCGTCGTCTCTTCTCGCAGGCCGCTCCTCGCAATGGGAGGCTCCCGCTCTGTGAGGCTCCGCTCCGGGTGACAGGTCTTGTATAACGAAGGCACCTGGTGACCCCGCCCCCTCTGACGCACGGGGACGTCATGTGGAATTCCCTATGGCTTTCCCCATGATGTCAGAGGGGGGGGGGCGGGGTCACCGGGTGCCTTCGTTATACAAGACCTGTCACCCGGAGCGGAGCCTCACAGAGCGGGAGCCTCCCATTGCGAGGAGCGGCCTGCGAGAAGAGACGACGATGCCGGACGAGAAGGACGACGCCGGACGAGAAGGACGAGAAGACCGGAGGAAGAAGAAGCGAATCGAAGGAAGAAGAAGATGGAAGAAGATGCCGGAAGGAGAAGATGAAGAAGGAAGACCAGAAGAAAGAAGAAAGAAGATTTTAATAAAGGAATTGTCAAAGACCGTCTCCTGTCATTTTTACAATTTTTGACGCTTTTTTGGTGAAATGGTAGGGGTACTTTTGTACCCCCTTACCATTTCACACAGGGGGGAGGCCGGGATCTGGGGGTCCCCTTGTTAAAGGGGGCTTCCAGATTCCGATAAGCCCCCCGCCCGCAGACCCCCACAACCACCGGCCAGGGTTGTGGGGATGAGGCCCTTGTCCTCATCAACATGGGGACAAGGTGCTTTGGGGGGGGACCCCAAAGCACCCTCCCAATGTTGAGGGCATGTGGACTGGTACGGTTCAGGCGAGAGGGGGGGGGGCGCTCTCGTCCCCCCCTCCTTTCCTGCGGCCTGCCAGGTTGCGTGCTCGGATAAGGGTCTGGTATGGATTTTATGGGGGACCCTACGCCATTTTTTTTTTTTTTGGCTGGGGTCCCCCTTAATATCCATCCCAGACCTGAAGGGCCTGGTTATTGAATTTGGGGGGACCCCTACTCATTTTTTTATCAATGACTTCAATGAATGACAGTTCTCTGTATTACGGATCCAACAATTCATTTGCCGGCAATAGCTGCGACTCGATTTTAAATAGTTTTTTTTTCCTGCAAAAATGACACTGCAGGAACAGTTCTCTATATTAGATATACTGAATCTCGAATCATTCGAAGCATTCGTTATATCCGCTATTATCATTTCTTTCATATTAGTTGAAATTAGATATTTGTTAGTTACAATACAACATTCGAATTGTTCTCTGTATTACGGGAATCGGCAATTAGCCGCGAGTGATTTTAAATGTCTTTTTTTCCTGCAAAAATGACACATTGTTCAGAGAGAGTTCTAAACACGGGAAACATGACCCCCTTCATAGGCATACTATAGAGTATATAGTATATAGAAGGGCGCAGGTTTCCCGTGTTTACAACTCTCTCTGTACAATGTGTCATTTTTGCAGGAAAAAAAGACATTTAAAATCACTCGCGGCTAATTGCCGATTCCCGCAATACAGAGAACAATTCGAATGTTGTATTGTAACTAACAAATATGTAATTTCAACTAATATGAAAGAAATTATAATAGAGGATATAACGAATGCTTCGAATGATTCGAGATTCAGTATATCTAATATAGAGAACTGTCTCTGTACAATGTGTCATTTTTGCAGGAAAAAAAAAACTATTTAAAATCACGAGTCGCAGCTATTTACCGGCAAATGAATTGTTGGATCCGTAATACAGAGAACTGTCATTCATTGAAGTCATTGATAAAAAAATGTGTAGGGGTCCCCCCAAATTCAATAACCAGGCCCTTCAGGTCTGGGATGGATATTAAGGGGGACCCCAGCCAAAAAAAAAAAAAAAATGGCGTAGGGTCCCCCTCAAAATCCATACCAGACCCTTGAGGTCTGGGATGGATTTTAAGGGGAACCCTAGCCCAAAAAAAATGGCGTGGGGTCCCCCATAAAATCCATACCAGACCCTTATCCGAGCACGCAACCTGGCAGGCCGCAGGAAAGGAGGGGGGGACGAGAGCGGCCCCCCCTCCCGCCTGAACCGTACCAGTCCACATGCCCTCAACATTGGGAGGATGCTTTGGGGTCCCCCCCAAAGCACCTTGTCCCCATGTTGATGAGGACAAGGGCCTCTTCCCCACAACCCTGGCCGGTGGTTGTGGGGGGTCTGCGGGCGGGGGGCTTATCGGAATCTGGAAGCCCCCTTTAACAAGGGGACCCCCAGATCCCGCCCCCCCCCCTGTGTGAAATGGTAAGGGGGTACAAAAGTACCCCTACCATTTCACCAAAAAAGTGTCAAAAATGGTAAAAATGACAGGAGACGGTCTTTGACAATTCCTTTATTAAAATCTTCTTTCTTCTTTCTTCTGGTCTTCCTTTCTTCATCTTCTCCTTCCGTCATCTTCTTCCATCTTCTTCTTCCTTCGATTCGCTTCTTCTTCCTCCGGTCTTCTCGTCCTTCTCGTCCGGCGTCGTCCTTCTCGTCCGGCATCGTCGTGTCTTCTCGCAGGCCGCTCCTCGCAATGGGAGGCTCCCGCTCTGTGAGGCTTCGCTCCGGGTGACAGGTCTTTTATAACGAAGGCACCCGGTGACCCCGCCCCCCCTCTGACGTCATGGGGAAAGCCATAGGGAATTCCACATGACGTCCCCGTGCGTCAGAGGGGGCGGGGTCACCAGGTGCCTTCGTTATAAAAGACCTGTCACCCGGAGCGAAGCCTCACAGAGCGGGAGCCTCCCATTGCGAGGAGCGGCCTGCGAGAAGACACGACGATGCCGGACGAGAAGGACGACGCCGGACGAGAAGGACGAGAAGACCGGAGGAAGAAGAAGCGAATCGAAGGAAGAAGAAGATGGAAGAAGATGACGGAAGGAGAAGATGAAGAAAGGAAGACCAGAAGAAAGAAGAAAGAAGATTTTAATAAAGGAATTGTCAAAGACCGTCTCCTGTCATTTTTACCATTTTTGCCACTTTTTTGGTGAAATGGTAGGGGTACTTTTGTACCCCCTTACCATTTCACACAGGGGGGGGGGGCGGGATCTGGGGGTCCCCTTGTTAAAGGGGGCTTCCAGATTCCGATAAGCCCCCCGCCCGCAGACCCCCACAACCACCGGCCAGGGTTGTGGGGATGAGGCCCTTGTCCTCATCAACATGGGGACAAGGTGCTTTGGGGGGGACCCCAAAGCACCCTCCCAATGTTGAGGGCATGTGGCCTGGTACGGTTCAGGTGGGAGGGGGGGGCGCTCTCGTCCCCCCCTCCTTTCCTGCGGCCTGCCAGGTTGCGTGCTCGGATAAAGGGTCTGGTATGGATTTTGAGGGGGACCCCACGCCATTTTTTTTTTTTTTTTTTGGCCGGGGTTCCCCTTAAAATCCATCCCAGACCTGAAGGGTCTGGTATGGATATTTGGGGGGGACCCCACGCCATTTTTTTTATTTTTTTTTGGCTGGGGTCCCCCTTAATATCCATACCAGACCTGAAGGGCCTGGTTATTGAATTTGGGGGGACCCCTACGCTTTTTTTTTTTCTGCAAAAATGACACTTTGTCATTCGAATTCATTCGTTATATCTGCTATAATAATTTCGTTCAAATTAGTTGAAATTCGATATTGGTAGTTGGATTTACTAACGATTCGTAACTATTCATAACGATTCGTAACGATTCGTAACTATTCATAACGATTCGTAACGATTCGTAACTTGAAATTGAAATTCGATATTTGTAGTTGGATTCGAATTGTTCTCTGTGTTGAGAACCAACAATTCATTAGCCGCGTTAACGATTCGTAACGATTCGTAACGATTCGTAACTTTACTAACGATTCGTAAAAAAAAAATTCGTATTCCGTACGGAATTCGTAAAAAAAAAAATTTGTACTACAGATTCGTAAATTCGTACGAATTTCGAAAAATTCGTACGAATTACGAATTCGTACGAAACGAATCGCACATGTCTACTTTGCAGCATTTTGCAAACTACATCCTTGGCTTCATGGCACAGAGCAGGTGGTTTGTGCTGGTACTGCTCTCGAATTTGTGTTTCTATCCCTTGTATGAATGGGGTGATCTATGGCTTCAGTACACCCTTAATTCTCAGGGCCAACAGCAAAAAACAATATGTGTGTCTTCAAAAGCTGATGCAGTAAGTACTGCTGGGACAGTGGAAAATCCTGGAAGGGGGTAGCCAACTGATCGAGCAGCTGTTTGTATTGATTAACATTCAGGACAGACATGGCAGCTTGCAGAGGGACACAGATGGCTTTGACTGCAGGTTGAGACACAGTAGTACATTCCTTGGTTACAACATATAGGTCTGCAACATATAGACCATCTCGTTGAGTAGGAAGACAGGGAAAGTGCCCATATTAATTAGCTGAACCAGTACCCTACCCTGATGAACTTTAAAAAGGGTTCAGGCCTCAACTATTCTCCTGGCACCTCCATGTACCTGCAGGGTTCATGCAAAACTGAAGCCCCTTGGAGCTTCCTATGGGCCCAGATGGGCAGTGACCAGACGACCTCCTGCTATGAGGCCAAAAGCTTTTGCTTAGGCAGCGTTTGGACAATGCCCACTTGTCCTGTCTGCTGCCGGCTCTATCTATGATTTGATTCCTAGGCACAAACTACATTTTGCCAGCCTGCCCAATGGTCACACTCCCCATTGTGGCCACATAGTCACTCAATTTCTGTCAGCATTGGAGATAAGTCCAAGTCCTTGAGGATGTTCATACCCATTACCATGGGTACCGACAAGATCCCCAGAATGCACGTGGCTACTACCCCCTACCCACTCCACCACCTGGTTGAATACTTGTTGACTCCTTTTAACAGAAACCATGATAGGTCTAGTTGGACCCCGGACAGTCTCTTCTATCTTTCAGAGACTCTATTAGTGAGATTTCTGTGCTGAATTCCCAGGTCTGAAAAACTGCTGTGTCCATTATGAGGAGTTAAGACCACCCCTGCTTTGATTTCATGTGTCTGCAAACCGGCAGTGGCATTTATGAGGGGTTTCTACAATCCCTGTTGGATATTTTTTATGATGCATGTAACAGGAGGAGCGGACACACATAAAGGTGGGCAGGAACATCCAAAACTCCCAGGTGGACAGGAGCACAGCTGGGAATTGCAGAACAGAGATCTTACCACTGTGGTATCCAAGAAGTTAATCATTTCACCAGGCTCCACCTGTAAGTAAATACTGTATACTTTTTTAGTCGGTTGACCAATAGAACAAAACTAAATTTTAACCTATCTTTTTTAAAGCCTGACTCCAGGTTTCTTGTGACTTTAAATAGTTAATTTGAACCAAACTGGTCCAAACAATCTACTTGCTTCAATAGCCCCTGCTGGGAGCACTGTATAAACTATATGTATTGGGAGCAAGGAGAGGACAGCGGGAGAACACTGCTAGGCAAGTCTCCAGGAGGAACAGCCAAGATGGCTGGTGAGTGACACACAGTCAGAAGGACTGGGAGGCACGCCTGAGAAGACTGGGATGGAGTAGTCTGGGATGGGTGCAGAGTCAGTCAGGAGGACTGAGGTGGCAGGGGAAAGAGGCAGCTGCAGCCAGGAGGTTGGCAGGGCCTTAAGAGGTGGTACTGGGAGCAGTAGCCACATATAGGACAGCTAGCACCAAAGACTTTCATTTTTGCTACACCATAGGAGTCCACAGTCCCTGCCTGCAAATGGCATTTGCTTTGGGTCTGACAGAGTCACTGTCAGATCCCCACATCAGTGTTAGCTGGTCCTGGGAGTATTAGTCTGCAAGCAAGTATATGTGCTAGAGGTTGGGGAGAAGCGATTGTATACACTGGAGGGTGTATAGTTAAGTCCCTACAAATTTCCTTCAATTAAAGCGGGAGTTCCACCATTTATTTAATTTTTTTAAAAGTCAGCAGCTACAAATACTGCAGCTGCTGGCTTTTAAAATATGGACACTTACCCGTCCAGCGCGCCTGCGATGTCGGCACCTGTAAGCCGATCTGTCGATCGGCTCTCGGGTGCTGCCGCCGCCATCTTCAGTGTGGGAACCAGGAAGTGAAGCCCTGCGGCTTCACTTCCCGGTTCCCTACTGCGCATGCGCGAGTCGCACTGCGCAATAAGGACGCTCCCTGCTGTCTCTGGGATCCGTGTGTTTCCCAGCAGACAGGGACAGGGGGATGATAGGAAGTGGCGTAAATACCCGCAGATTCTGCAGCTATCTATGCCCGGAAGTGGGTGCAGATACCTGTATTATATAGGTTTCTGTACCCCCCTCCCCCCTGAAAGGTGCTAATTGTGGCACCGGAGGGGGGAGGGTTTCCGATGAGTGGAAGTTCCACTTTAGGGTGGAGCTCCGCTTTAAGTGGGCATCCCATATGCACCCTATCCCCATCCAAGTTCTATTTCCCTAATAAAAAAATAAAAAAAGTTTCAAGGACTGCTTCTTGACTCTGTGTGACTGGAAATTTGTGTGCCTGGCTGTGCAGGGTGGGAGACGAACCACATTCACTAACGGCCTTTACAGGAGTAGCGTTACATATGTATCACATGCATGCTATCACTGTCGCATGTGCCCAGCAAGCTCATCTGTTAGTGAAGCAAATAACTTGTTTGGATGAGCTTGGTCCAAAAAAATGTGTTTATAGTCACAAGTTAGGCTTTAAACACTATCTCTTTCGTCCTCTACGTACTCCAATCCACTCTGTTTAGTCAGTAATTTAGGATCACCTGCTTTGGAGGTTGGGGAGGGACACTGACCACTGCAGGGAAATCTCACTAGAAGCTGGCAAGTGATCAGTGTTGAGCAGAGCTGACCTTTGGTTGTCTCTTGCTCCACTGATATATTGTTTGAAAACATTATTTATAATATAATATAATCTTTAACATTTTAGGCCTCTTTCACATGGACGGACTGATCGGGTCCCCCTTTCAGTTTTTCAGGTGGACCCAATTGGACCATCCATTGCTCTCTATGGAGACATGTGTCCGTTGACACCTTCTGGCATCCGATCTGATCCTGTCTGCTAAAAACAGACGGATGGGAATCTGTTCCTCATCCATCTGGCGGATTAGATTGGATGACAGTCAGATGGTCCGTTTCCATCAGCCAGCCCATGGAGGACAGCAGGCTGTGTCTGTGCCTGCTCTGTATCAGTGGAGAGGACACGGATCTGTCATCTGACTGCTCAGCGGGGATCAGTGGAGAGGTCCCCTGATGAGCTGGCGGATCTGCTGACAGACTCCACCAGTATAAAAGAGGCCTTAGTGTACTTTTAAATATTACTTTAAAATAATATCTAGTGATCCTGCCATGAAGGTCCTTTTAACTTCCCTTGGGTGACAGTGCTGAGTCCCTTTCTCCCAGTTGTGCTCCCGTGTTGTTACCCTGTAACATGCTCTTGCAGTGGAGCGGCTTTGCTGGCACACATTTTGCTGACATGGACCACTGTTGTCACCATCAGAAAGCTGGTCCAGAGCACTGAAGTGAGTGCATGTTGACAGAAAGTGGCTGAAAGAGTCTAGAGGAGATCAGCAGAACTGGGATGCAACAAATAACGAAAAAAATATAAAAACAGTATTTTAGGCAAAAACAACATACAGTATGCTACAGGAAACTAAATGTCAGTTAGTTAGGAGTTACATCTTTAATTACAGCATTGTAGTCAGTAGACAAAAAAAATGACCTCTAGTACTCATTATTTTCTGTTTTTCATTATACGATTAATAGAAAAACTGACAATAATAAACAGCCCTCCATTGGGGATAAAAAATGGAGTGGGGCAGCCCGGAAGCAGACAGGTCAAATCAGGTTATGCAGAATGTGAATGCTGGCAGAGAATCTTTGAATGCTGTCGGTAAAAGTCATAATGACAGCAAATTGTGAAGAGGGAGTAACAGAAAGAAGCAGCACCTATATAAAAATCTGATGCAGTCAGAGGTAATATGGAAGCAGAATCTAGTGTGTCGTATTGAGCTCTGCATGCCTAAAGAGAAACTGTCACCTTGCCAATGCATTCCAAATGAGGCGTTGAATACAGATTTTCAGTGCATCAATCAAATCATTATTAGCCAGAGTTCAGAATCCACATGTAAGCAATCCAATGAGAGTGCCAAACAAACGTAAAATTAGCAGAAAAATAGAAAACATACAATGCATTTTGGGGGCCACTTCCCCTTCATCAGGGGTTGGTGACTTTACAATTGCCTAAATGACTCAATAAAGCTAATAGATAGGTAGATGTTGTTTTGGCAATTTATGTCAGTGGAATCAATGGAGAAGTTTATGGCAGTGGAAATATAATAGCAAACTCCCATGCAAGGGAGGCAGAGGCAAGTAGGTGGGTGTGGGCCAAAGTGCAGGAAATGTGCTAAGGAATACATTGAGAACAGAACAATAGAACACAAAACATACAGGCCCCTGACCAAGCTTTCTTTCTGTTTTTTTCCACTTCTTTTTTCATTCAGAAGACTAGTGCTAAGCACCCTTATAAAGCACAATGCTGTGCTTTATAAAGGTGTGGTATCGTTTTTTCTTTATGTCTGAGTAAAGCAAAGAAAGGGTGAAAATAAATAAATTTATATTCTAAATGACAGATTCATTGTTACCCCCAGGGCTTTTTTTCAGTGGGAAGGTGGGGGAACGCACTGAATGTGTGCAATGGCAAGGGGTGTTGGGGTGTGATGGAGGGTCCACTGATGCTGGCTTCTGGGGTGCCTATTGTTGCTGGAGGGGATCTATTTTTACAGGGGGGAGTCTATTGCTGCTGGCTGCAGGGGATCTATTTTATTACTTTTCTTGTTATTACCAATTTCCATACAAATTACTTAGCATTGCAAAATGATACTTGGAGCCATATTCTCTAAAAGGGAATGTACTGGGAGCTGGGTAGGGGGTGGAACCAAGGGTCGGTGCTCAGAGGTGGGTAGGGGGTAGAGACACAAAGTGACTTAGAAGGGGGAGTTCCTGCACCTATTCTCTGAAAAAAAGCACTGATTACCCCTAAACAGTTTATAAATAATTGGATCATAGTGATATTTCTAACTATTTCTGTAATTAGTTTCGAACACATTTAATCTTGTAATCAGTCAGTCAGCTTATTTACATGGAGGAAAGCAGTCAGTCTGCTGTTTGTTATTATCGTGTGTACCACACTAGACATGGACCAGAGAAAGCAAAGGAGAGAGTTGTCTGAAGAGATTATAAAGAAAATTATAGGCCAGCATGACCAAGGTAAAGGCTATAAGACCATCTCCAAGCAGCTTGATGTTCCTGAGATAACAGTCATAAATATTAATAAAAAGTTTAACCACTACACGCCCGCGCTATAGCCGAAAGACGGCTGCAGCGCGGATGCTCTCTGCTGGGAGGACGTCCCTGGACGTCCTCCTGTTTACTTCCCTAATGCGCGCTCCTGAGAGCGTGCATCGGGGAAGTTCTGTGCTGGCCGTGTCCGTCGGACACAGCCGGTCACAGATCGCTGTAAACGGCCAATCACAGCGGCCGTTTACAGCGAGATCGGGCTGTCCAATGAGAGATGATCTCATATGTTTGCATATGCAAACATATTAGAGCATCTGTCAGCGCCGCTCTGCCTCCTCACACAGACAGCGTGTGAGGAGGGAGAGAGGAACGGCGCCGGCGCGTAAGTAAAAAAAAAAAAAAAAAAAAGTGATCTGTCCCGCTGCCACCTGTCATCAGTACCACCTGTCCTCAGAGTGCCATCCGTGCCACCTGTCCCCAGTACCACCTGTCCCCAGAGTGCCATCCGTGCCATCTGCCAGTGCCACCTGTCCCCAGTACCACCTGTCCCCAGTGCCATCCGTGCCATCTGCCAGTGCCACCTGTCCCCAGTGCCACATCAGTGCCACGTCAGTGCCATCTGTCATCAGTGCCACGTCAGTGCCATCTGTCATCAGTGCCATGTCAGTGCCACCTGTCAGTGCCATATCAGTGCCACGTGTAATCAGTGCCACGTCAGTGCCATCTGTCATCAGTGCCATCTGTCAAAAGTGCCACCTGTCAGTGTCACGTGCCATCTGTTATCAGTGGCACGTGTCATCAATGCCACGTATCAGTGCCATCTGTCATCAGTGTCACGTGTCATCAGTGCCACGTATCAGTGCCACCTGTCATCAGTGCCACGTATTAGTGCCATCTCTCATCAGTGCCACGTATTAGTGCCACATGATATCAGTGCCATGTATAAGTTCCATCTGTCAGCAGTGCCACATATTAGTGCCATCTGTCAGTGTCACCAGTGCCCCCGTATTAGTGCCATCTGTCATCAGTGTCACGTGTCATCAGTGCCCCGTATTAGTGCCATCTGTCATCAGTGTCACGTGTCATCAGTGTCCCGTATTAGTGCCACCTGTCATCAGTGCCACATCAGTGTCACGTGTCATCAGTGCCACCTGTCATCAGTGCCACGTCAGTGTCACATGTCATTGTCCTGGTGCTCCAGGGCCTTCAAAAGTGTACTAGGTAGTCAACAATTTAGATAATTTAGTGTAATTTATGCTCATAGAACACGTGATGGCGCTCCCTGCATGTTGGGCCTCTCTAAGTGGCCAGGCTGTGTAAAAGTCCCACATATGTGGTATCGTAATACTCAGGAGGAGTAGTAAAATTTATTTTGGGGTGTCATTTGTGGTATACGCATGCCATGTGAGAGAAATAACCTATTACAATGACAATTTTGTGGAAAAAAATAAAAAATAAAAAAATAATTCATTTTGCAAAGAATTGTGGGAAAAAAATGACAACATCAAAAAGCTCACTATGCATCTTACTAAATACCTTGGAATGTCTACTTTCAAAAAAGGGGTCATTTGGGGGGTATTTGTACTTTCCTGGCATGTTCGGGTCACAAGAAATGAGATAGACCGTCAGTACATCAGATGTGATCAATTTTGTATAATTCGCACCACAGCTTGTAGAGTCTCTAACTTTCACAAAGACCAAATAATATCCACTAATTTAGGTTATTTTTACCAAAGATATGAAGCAGTATAAATTGTGGCCAAAATTTATGAAGAAAAATTTATAATTTGCTAAATTTTATCACAGAAACAAAGAAAAATTTGTTTTTTTTTTTTCAAAATTTTCGGTCTTTTTTCATTTATAGCGCAAAAAAAAAAAAACCCAGAGGTGATCAAATACCACCAAAAGAAAGCTCTATTTGTGGGAAAAAAAGGACAAAAAATTAATTTGGCTACAGTGTTGCATGACTAAGTAATTGTCATTCAAAGTGTGAGAGCACCAAAAGCTGAAAATTGGTCTGGGCAGGAAGGGTGTTTAAGTGCCCAGTAAGCAAGTGGTTAAGGTCCATGAGAAAGTAGCCAAAAGAAAGTAGCCAACCTCGATGGATACTCGACAGAAGGATAGGTTGAATGCTAGATAAGGAGCCAAGGAAAACTTCCAAAGAGATACAAACTGAACTCCAAGGCTAGGCACATCAGTATTAAATGATCCAACACTTTTTGAATGACAGTGGGCTCAAACCTAAAAAAGCCAAACTAGAATTTGCAAGCCCCAATGCTTCACGGAAAAACCTAAGCCTTCAAAGAAAGGAACTCCATTCCTACTGTGAAACATGTAGTAGACTTGGTGATGTTTTGGGGATACTTTACTGTGTCTGCAGTTGGGTGCTTTGAATCTGTGGACAGCACGAGACTACCAAGGAATTCTGGAGCAAAACCAATTGGCAAGTGTCAGAAAGCTTTGTCTCAGTCACAGGAGTGTCCTCCAACAGAATACTAACCCAAAAGACACAGCCAAGAATTGGATTATTATGAAGGGGCTTTCTATGAGCAGTGATCCTATCAAACATCTTTGGAAAGAGCTGAAACATGCAGTCTGGAGAAGGCACCTTTCAAATCTGAAATAGCTGCAGTAGTTTGCTCAAGAACAGTTTGCCAAATTACTAGAAACCTCATTGAGAGATATAGAAATTGCTTGTTTGAAGTGATTGCCTTTAAGGTTGTGCAACAAAATATTAGGTTTAGGGAGCTATCATTTTTGTCCATTCCTCTTTCATCAGTTTTTTTTTAATATTCTGTTAAATTAAAAGTAAAGTCAGATTTTTTTTAACAATGGAATAAACAATTATACAGGTAGATATTAAAGTATATGTGAAACCTTGCCTTGTAAAACAACAAATGCAATGCATTTGTGGAGGGGGGCATATCAGCAAGAGGCAGAGAAACAGCATTACACTGATCTTCCCAATAAAGCAGTGTGCAGGTGAAAAGGGGGAGGGGAGGCGTGTCAGCACAAGTCTACCCATTGAAGGACAGGCACAGCCACAAAACTGACCATTCTGGGATGCATATGCTTCTATGCCTAACTTGGTAATTTTGAGATTTGAAAGTAGGAGAACTAGCAGGGTCCCTGGGTATTTTACACAAAGGAAGCAATGCAAAAGGAACAGGATGCTTTTTAACACAAGTACATTGTACAACAGACACATAACTGGATTATGAAATGCTGGGGTAACATTCACTTTAATTACTTTGTTTAGATTTAAGCTTTTTTCAGAGAAAATTCTGGTCCTTCTTTTAACATGGAAGGGTACCAACAAACGTGTCCATGACTGTATTTAGGGAGGTCTACCATTGTAATCTATCTAGTAGTTTTTGTTTAAACTAGAGTTGTCCTGTAAAACAAAGGGCATCAATCTACTGTAACCAGTGATATGTCAAGGTTTCCAAAGTTGATTCCCTGACAGTTGATAATGTGTTGACGGGGGAGAATGTGTAGGATGAACACCCAGCTTATCACTGGAACACCAACATGTACAATGAGCTATTTATTCTCCACTGATGAAGTGTTGCAATGCAAGAAGTGATCACCCTGCACACAATGTAAAGTACTGTGACCTCCAGTGACAGAGATGCTAGTTAAACTTCTGAGGGCTGAGATCGAATACCATGATATGATTCACATTATGAGTCTAGATATATAATTCAAGTCAACCTGTGCTTTGCCCATGCATTCATTTGTATTTTCTGCCCTGGATCAATTGTTTTGTGCCACCCTGTCTAACCCTAATTATCTAGCTTTACTGAATATATGATATCACATAGTCATCTGGCTAGCCACTGCACCACACTAACTCAATATGACATCATAGACACACATGGTACAGGCTAAAGATGGAAAGGCTAAGAAAGTCATTTACCTTTTCTTAGTTAGTATACTTAGAACCAATGACTTGAAGACTAGGCAGATTACTTCACTACTCTGCAAGCATTTTGTTTTTGGTAAACAGATCCAGAATAAATGAACTGTAATTACACATTAAACTCCAACAAAACACACAAACTATGCAGGGACAGCTGCAACAAGAACCCATCCAGATGGTACTGGCAGGCAGATGAGGCAGGGCAGCAGTCTAGAACATTAATTCAAGAACAGAACATATTATTGCCAGTAAACAACAGGATGATTGTGTGCTGCCCCTTGTACCCTGTCCCCCTAAGCAGTTGTCTATGCATTGCCAAAAGGCTTTTTCACTTATGGATTGCTTTCACCTGTTGCCTGGAATTGCTTTTTAAATTAAATCCGTGTTCAGTCTATTTATCTTCATACAATTTCACATTTTTATCAAGCCGTGAGTTAGCGTTTGAATAAACCATTACTGACCTCTGTAGCTCCAGGCACTGCGGAGCGACTCATCCTCAAAGAAAACAGCATACGCACTGAAGTCATTAAAGTCATTCTCTCAGCAGGTCAGCTCCCCCAGCCTTATTACCATGGGCTTGTTTACTGTTTGTCAAAGTGTAAGTCCAGGCATTATCACATTTTTTTTTTTTTTTTAACAGATGCACTTACTTTTTTAGAAAGTATAACTGTACAAAACAAAACTGCGGTCGGTACAGAAAAAGGTAGATAAATCAAACTAATACAGCACTTGTATATTGGTACATACTTTACATTAGAGAGCATAAACAACTCTTTGGTATGATAGGTAGATCCTTGGGGTTAAGGCATTATTAAAATTTACCTCCAAACCTCCCTACTTGAATGTTCATACCTGGCCATAGGTTTATTAAATCACATTATGTTTAGACAAACAGCAAAAGTATCTGCATTTGACTTGCTTCTGCCTCTTAAAATCCCTCTTGCAGTCCCTGTACAGCAGAGCTCAGACTAGAGGAGGGAGAAGCAGCACAAGAGCTGATACATTTGCTGGCAATGAGCATGCTGATAGGAAGAGAGAGCACAGAATAACAGAGAGATGAGATCATAAATGTGCTGCTTCTCTTTCACTAGAGTTACAGAATGGGTTGTTGTTTATGACAACCTGGGCTCAGAGAAAGTGGTTTGAACAATGCTATCGAAGATGGAGAACATCTAATGGTGGAAAAATAGTACTGTGGGAGACAGCTCTTAACTGCTGGGAAACATGGTGTACCAACCCTTGGCAGCACATTTCAACCTTGTGCTTGACCTTGCCTTCTACAAAATTAAACTTGAGACAATCCTTTGCTGAAAAGGCAAAACCACAGCTTAATTTTCCTCTAAGCCATTACTTTAATAAACAGCTTCTTAAGGAAACATAATGAAACATCAATCTAAACTTTGATGCCGGACACAGGTATTCATTTATCTCCACTCTGACATCATAGCCCCACCCCTACTGAAGAAGTCTACGCCCAGACATAATGCATATAGGGGCAGAGCCCATCTTCTGGCGTCATCCTATGGCCATCCTGACAAGTGAGATTTGTGACATATGCCTTGATACACTGTAAAAAATATTGAGTCTACTTTATTTGTATCGGCTTTTTAAGTACTGTCAACTAAACTTATTTTTGTCTGACTCATTAGACTTTTCATGTTTTCAACTTTGTTGTTTTAAGTAAAGCCAACTCAATTTTCTTTCATTTTATAGACCATATTGTTTTAAGTTAGGAATACATACCTTAACTTGTCTGGAACTATAGTTTTAAGTACAGCCAACTAAATGTTTCCAGTTTATAGACCATAGGTTCAAGTAAAGCCAACAAATTTTTTCCAGTTTATAGACCATAGGTTTAAGTAAAGCCAACTCAATTTTTCCAGTTTATAGGTTCAAGTAAAGCCAACTCAATTTTTCCAGTTTATAGAAAAGTTTAAGTTAGGAACACTTACAGCCTTATTTATTTCAAGTATTTATATAGCACCGTTAATTTCCATATACATTGTACATTCAGATAAATCTCTGCCCTCAGGGAGCTTTCAATCTAAGATCCCTAACTCACATGCATACACATACTAGGGCCAATTTACACAGGAGCCAATTACCTTACCAGGATGTCTTTGGAGTGTGGGAGGAAACCAACGCAGGCACAGGGTAGAACATGCAAACTCCAGGCAGGGAGTGTCATGGTCAATATTTGAACCAGTGATCCTTATGCTGCTAGGTGAAAGTGCTAACCACTACACCACTGTGCTGCCCTATTACTTAGTTACTTACTTAGTTACTTCGTTTTAAGAAATATTAACTTGTAACTTACTAAAAAAAATTAAGTTGGTAAAACCTATTTTCCAAATTAATTTGATATATGTTTGAAGGTTTTTATATAAAAAATAATACAATAATATGTTTTTAAAAAAAGGAATAGTCTCATGAAACAGGCTTTCAAAACAAATTGCCATTTATTTTTTATAAAGTGTTACAAATTCAATATTATTAAAGCAGCATCAAATGTAAATCTAAACATTTAAAAAAAGAAAAAGAAAAAAAAATGCCTCTCTTTCTCAGCCAACAAATCAAACTGAAACACACACATGTATATACAGTATATCTGTAAAGAACATAGAATACAGAATGTATTAACTTTTTTTAAGCCTTTTAGGAAAGTAATTTGCACTTTAACCACTTCAGCCCCGGAAGGATTTGCCCCCTTAATGACCAGGCCATTTTTTGCGATACGGCACTGCGTCGCTTTAACTGACAATTGTGCGGTCGTGCAGCGCCGTACCCCAAAAAAACTGACGTCCTTCTTTCCCACAAATAGAGATTTCTTTTGGTGGTATGTGATCACCTCTGCGTTTTTTATTTTTTGTGCTATAAACAAAAAAAAAGACTGGTTTGAGCAAAAGTTATCACGTCTACAAACTATGGGATAGATTTAGGCACTTTTATTTCTTTTTTTTTTATTGTTTTTACTATTAATGGCAGTGATCTGCGATTTTTAGTGGAACTGTGACATTGCGGCAGACAAATCTGACCCCAAATTACACTTTTTGGGGACCAGTGACATTATTACATTGATCAGTGCGATAAAAATGTATAATGACACTGACAGGGAAGGGGTTAACACTAGGGGGTGATCAAGGGGTTAAGTGTGTTCCCTGGGTGTGTTCTAACTGTAGGGGGGATGGGCTACCAGGGACATGACAGAGATAGCTGTTCCCGATCACTGGGAACAGAAGATCTTTGACAAGTCACCTGGCAGAACGGGGAATCGCCCTGTTTACATAGGCAGTTCCCCGTTCTGCCTCTGTACACTGCAATCACGGGTCGCCGGTGGACATTGAGTGCGCTGGACCCACAGGTCCTGTGCAAAGACTGACTTACACCTACGGCGGTTTGCGCAGGAGAGCCAACCTGCCGAAGTATGGCTGGTCAGCAAGCGGTTAAAGTGTGAACTTTGTAAAATAGATTCCCCACATCTAGCTCTAAAAAGATCTTCTAAAAAACTTCAAAGGTATATTTTAGGTTTTCAGGGTAGCTCAGGCTAAAAGCATAAATTAGTCCCATAATAATTTTTTCTGATATAAAATGAGAGTGCTATATGAAAAAAATACACTATACCAATATGCTTGTTTATCCTGTCAATGCAGAATAAATATGGTATATTTGTTTTTGAAATGTAATAACATAGTGCAAAGTAGGCAAGCTTTAGGTTACATAATCTAATGTTGAATGTCCAATATCTCAAAAACCGAACAAACAGAAAGTTTGTTTTTGTGGTACAAATCAGCACAAACGCAGCACAAACAAATTGTATAATTGTTTTTAAAAAGTAATAACATGTGGTGCAAAGTGGGAGAGGTTTCATCAACTATAATGCGCAATATCTCTGAAACCAAACCAGCACATACATTCATTTTTGCAGCACAAATTGGCACAGATGCAGTGCAAACGAATTCTATCTTTGTTTTTAAATTTTAATAACATTGGGTGCAAAGTAGGCGGGGCTTGATGTTACATAATCTGAATTTGAATTCCAATATCTCAAAAACCGAAACGGCTGAACATTCATTTTTGTGGCACAAAATACTTTTTAAGCTTAACAGCTGGCGGTCCCTCACCCTGCATCTTGGTTGCGTTCTGCCGCATGCAGTATGCGCAAACTTTGAGTGCGCACAAGTGAGTTGTCTCAATAGATGTATACAACGGATGTATGTCTATTTATTATAAATATATTAATCTGCAAATAAAATAAACATTTTTGATGGTAAGTTAAGCAACATTTAAAGTATGCGAACGATAATTTGTTCAATGTTCACTTTTACCTTTTAATGGCATTGCATGGCTTTGTAGTGACTTGGAAAAATTCTTGTCACTAGTGGCGCACTTTTGTCCTGATGGATCTCAAACGTATGGTAACTGCCTTGTGCAGGCTTTCAAAGTTCCAAAAGATGTCAAACTTTTTAAAATATACAGCATCAAAACTCGGGCAAATATATGCGTCCCATAATTTCAGTCAAATGAAAAGATAATTTTCATTTGAAGTAAATGTAACTCAATTAGAATATGGAAATGCACATACCTTAAAAGTTTTGTCTAGATTACTCAATATTACACATTATTTTCGTAAATGTAAAAGGTGTGTTTTAAGAACTAATGAAAATTCAGTAAGGTACTTAAAAATATTAAAGTAAATTAATTAACATTTATTTTTATGTTGAAAATTATATATGTTTTAGGTTAAAATTACAAGCCAACAGAATAATTTTTATCAGTGTAGCCAGTTCTACTCAAGTGCCATATTTGTGAGTGTTTTAATATTATTTTATGTGGAGCATAAAACTTTTACCAAAACGGAGAGCACTATATTTTGTTTCTTGTTCCTCCTTATATCCAATACTTCCAAGCGTGATCGAGGCTCATTGAGCCAGCAGGAAGGAGTGGGAGATACAGAGGAGCCGCACGCCAGACAGAGCTCTCTAATATCCCCAGAAGGGAACTGCTGATTTTACCCACTGGTTAAAAAGGGGTCAAAATTTGAGGTGAGCAGCCAGAAGCACATTGGTGGAGGAGAGCACTAGCACATTGAAGGAACTTTTTGCACATTATGGTGGATCAGCACATTTATTGAATAATTTACTGTTCTTCCTATGAATTCTTTTGTATACTAAATACGTGGACACTTTGTTCCAAATTGTTTCACATTTTTGATCACTGCTTTTTAGGACTATTAGTTGAATTACTGCTCGGGAGCAATACATGGACTCAAAAGACACAATTGATGTTTTAGTTGTTTGTTCTTATTTAAGTAGCGCAGCGCTGTTTTTTTGGATTATTTGTTATACTAAGTTTACTGAAAATGTTTTTTCGGTGACAGCAGCAACCTGGTTTATTTAAGTACATATCACATATTATATTGTTTGTCATTTTGATTGCTCTGATTGAGAGCTCGTTATTGATGGCTTGTTAAGTCTCTCGAGAAGTCTAATGCCCCGTACACATGAGTGGAATTTCCGTCGGAAAAATCTTGGATGTTTTTTCTGACGGAATTCCGCTCAGGCTTGGCTTGCATACACACGGTCACACAAAAGTTCTCTGAACTTTCGACCGTCAAGAACGCGGTGACATACAACACTACGACGAGCCAAGAAAATTAAGTTTAATGCTTC
The DNA here is from genome assembly GCA_028564925.1 of Lithobates sylvaticus. Lineage (NCBI taxonomy): Eukaryota > Metazoa > Chordata > Amphibia > Anura > Ranidae > Lithobates > Lithobates sylvaticus. The sequence continues at coordinate 146,191,733 of CM053029.1, read as the reverse complement.
CGAGCATGCGTCAAATTGTTTCCGAGCATGTGTGTTTTTTTGCACGTCGGATTTGCATACAGACAAAAATTATTTCCGTCAAGAGCTTTTTCCGTCGGAGATTGAGATCCAGCTCTCAATTTTTTGCTGGCGGAAATTCAAACAGAAAAATTTGGATGTAGCACACACATGGTCGGAATATCCGACCAAAGCTCCCATCACACTTTTTTGGACGGAAATTCTTTTTTTAATCCAAACAATTTTTATTAAGTTTTTTTTCAACAAATACAATCACATTAAACAGGCAAAATGTATTCAGATAATGTGAGTATGAACAAGGTACCCAGATGGGTAGGCATAAACAAATGACACGTTTATTCTGGCGAACAAATTATAAGCACCGGGGAGGTTGCATAGATAGGCCAACTTAATACTAACTCGGGCCTAGAACACGACTCATAAATTACGCTGGGTTATCGCTTCAATCTTGTTGCTGGGAGGATAACCTTCAAAGCGTCTCCCCTGATAACCCCGTGTCAATTCTAGGGTCTAAATTGACTCGCCTTTATATTGGAGTGTCACCACTGCTCCGAGCGTGATCACTCTAAGACTCGCAATCTTGACAACTATGATTATTGGCGTTCCCTTTTCCTCTTTCCAGTTATCCGTTATAGCACCTTCTAGCTCCCCTGAAGAGTCGACCAAGCGGCCACCAGGGGTGTAGGATAGAGAGCCCAAAGATAGGGAAAGGGTAAAGAGGGAAACGTAGAAAAAGAGGGGAAGAAAAAAAAGAGAAGGGTGGGGGGGGGGGGGTGGTAGGGTGTTCGGTCCAGGGATTGAGAAGTTGCCGAGCGGAGGAGGGGTGGGGTCCACCACCATCTACCCCCTCCGCCTGTAGTTAACAATGAATCTATAATTGAGGTCTGGTTAATGTGGCCAGATGACTGGATGTTTCTGCGGAATACCTGTCATCCGAGTGTTGCTCATTACAGGGATATTGCAATATTAGGTGTCAGTCAGTATTCTGTATCAATGTTTGATATGGCTGTGAGTGCTTAAAAGTGAGCCAAGGCTCCCAGGTCGACGAGAAGCTGGATATTCTATCTTGAGAGGAGTGAATTAGCTCCTCCATTATCTCTACTCGATTAACACGAGCTATCCAATCTTTAATCGGGGGTGAGCGTTTAGACTTCCAATGTACCGGAATGCACATCCTGGCCGCATTAATCATATGTATGGCTACCGATTTCATATATCTTTTTACGGAAATATCAGACAAATGAAGGAGGTATTGTGCTGGAGTGAATTCCAGGGGCAATGAGGTGACGTTAGTGACTACCTCATGTACCTTGCTCCAGTATGGCTGGATTAGGGAGCACGACCACCATATATGGATAAATGTACCTGTTTCTCTTTCACATCTCCAACATTTGTCTGATACTGTTGGAAATATTCTGTGAAGCAGTTTTGGGGTTTTATACCATCTTGTCCTGATTTTGAACCCATTCTCCTGTACATTTACATTGAGGGACCCCTTGTGGGTAAGTAAGTGTATGCGATCCCAGTCCGTGTCTTCAATCTCCCTGTCTAACTCGTCCCCCCAGGATGCCTGTTCAGAGCGCAAGACAGAGTGTGTTTCTCCAAACATGGAGGCATAGAGTGCAGAGACGACATGATTCTGGGGGGAGGAGCCCGAGCATAGGGACTCGAAGACTGTGGGTGGTCTTGAGAAGCTCTCCCTTTTCCCTGGCCTATCTAAGAAATGTTTCAGTTGAATGTAGGACCAGAGGGGAAAGGTCTGAGTGCTAGATACTGCTGCCAAATCTTGCTGTCTTCTAAATTTGCCCCTATGGAAGAAGTGTTTTGCCAGCATCTCTTCGTGTGGCCATTCCTGTGCTAGGTAGGATTTGGCAAGTCCAGGAGGGAAATCCGGATTGCCTCTTACAGGGGTAATCGGGCTCTCCGTGTTTGAGATCGCATGTATCTTACACACCCTGTTAAATTCGTGGAGTGTTGCCCCGATAAGGGGTTGTGAGTGAAGATGAGTGTCTGGAGGTGTTTTGGAGAACCAGGGGAGTGCGTGGAGATCGACGCCTGATATCTGTCTTTCTAGTTTGACCCAATCTTTAAATCGGTCGTGGATCTTCCAGTCTACTACTCTAGTCATATGTACTGCCCAATAATACCGCAATATGTCAGGGAGGCCTATCCCTCCCTTAGGTTTGGGTAAGACTAGTTTTGCCCAGCTAACTCGCGCCGGTTTCGAGCCCCAGAGAAAGGTCCTGCACATCTTCTTATATAATGCAAAAAAGGTAGGCGGGAGACGTATCGGTATAGTCTGCATTTTGTACAATATGCGAGGGAGGACTGTCATTTTCAGCGCAGAGGCCCTTCCAAACCAGGATAGGGTCGGCACATCCCAATTTTGTAGATCCTTTTGTAAGTGCCTCAGCTCTGAAAGAAAGTTCTTTTCATAAAGAGTATCCAAGTTCTGAGGGAGTTGAATGCCCAGATATGTAATGGCGTCTGGCTTCCATTTAAAGGGGAAATTGGCCTGGCATAATTTTACTACTGTGTCTGGTAGGGAAATATTTAGGGCAAACGACTTTGAATAGTTTATTTTCAGGTTAGAGATACGCTTAAATTGCTCAAGGACTGGTAAGAGATTTGGTAGGGATGTCAGTGGCTCCGATAGGGAAAGCAAAATGTCGCCTGCAAAGGCCGCTATCTTGTACTCCCTGTCACGCACCACCACACCCTGTATATCCGGGTTAGCTCTGATACAACGTAAAAGGGGTTCAAGGGTGAGAATATAGAGAAGGGGTGAGAGAGGGCACCCCTGCCTCGTGCCATTGTGGATGTGGAAGGCGTCCGATAGGTGGCCGTTGACTCTGACTCTGGCTTTTGGGTTTGCATAGAGTGCTTTAATAAAGGTGCGCATGCAGCTCCCTAGTCCAAGAGCAACCAGGACTTCCTCCATGTAGTCCCAGGCCACTCTATCGAACGCCTTCTCTGCATCCATCGCTAGGAAGAATCCTTCCCGCTTTGTAGAGGTTAGCCAGTGATGTAGGTTTAGGGCCTTAATAGTATTGTCCCTTGCCTCCCTGCCCCTGACAAAGCCCACTTGATCTTTCCCCACCCAGGCAGGCACATAGTATGCTAGGCGTGTCGCTAGGATCTTCGAGAATAATTTAATATCGACATTTAGGAGCGATATTGGCCGATAGCTTGTCACGTCAGTGGGGTCCTTGTCAGCTTTAGGAATCACCGTGATATAGGCCTCCAGCATTGTGTCTGAGGAGTAGGGAGCAGAAGAGAGTGTGTTAAAGGCTCTGAGGAAACGTGGAGCTAGAGTCTCTGCGTAGGCCTTATAGTACTGCGCTGTAAAGCCTTCTGGCCCTGGACTCTTGCCTGGTTTTGTGCTCTTCAATGCTGCCTCCCACTCCTCAGAAGACAAAGGTGCTTCCAGCTCCGCACGGTCACCTTCTGATAGGGCTTGTGGGCTAAATTTGGACAGGAATGCCCGTATCATGCCCTCCCTCCCCCCATCTCCTATAGAGCTGGGCGTTGATTCATTAAGGTTATAAAGTTTGCTATAAAATTCTAAAAATTGTTGCGAAATGTCCTCATTTTTAGTGTGTTTTATCCCCTGTTGATCAGTTATGTGATGGACTGTAGAAGTAAGTGTGCGTTTTTGCATGCATCTCGCCAGAAGTCTTCCAGGTTTGTTACCTTGCTCATAGAATAGCTTCTGGGATAATATATGCCTCCTTCGTGCCCTCCTAAAAAGTTCCTCAGTCAATAATGATCGTGTGTCTGCTAGTTCTTGGGCCACTTGAAGTGCACCAGAGCGTTTGTGCTGTGTCTCTAACTTGGTAATTTGTCCTGTGAGGCTTAGTATCAGCTTTTGGTGCTCCTTTTTTTTCCTGGCAGCTATGGCTAAGAGGTGTCCCCGGATGACACATTTATGTGCCTCCCATTGAACCATGGGGTGCACATCCGGTGTGTCGTTGGTGTGGAAGTAGTCTTGGAGGGCCTGTTTGATATGGGCTGCGTCTCCTGGGTCCGCCAAGATGGATGCATCAAGCCTCCACATCTTAGTGAACCTTTCTCTTTGTGGGAAGCGCAAAGTTACCGTGATCGGGTGGTGGTCTGAGATTACCATATTTTCTATAGTGGCGTTTTCTAGGTGGGATAGGTCAGCCTGGCGTATGAAGATATAGTCCAGTCTCGAGTAACGGTTGTGTGGTGCTGTGGACGGAAATTCTGACCGTCTGTATGCAGCATAATGCTCTCAGGTAAATTCCAATTACAAAGCCAACTTTTGACATCAGACTTCTCCCCCAGAGTAAAGAGGGAGTCTATTTGCAAGAGAATTCGGTAGTTGATGTGACTTGTTGGAGGGGTGCAAAGACAAAAACGTCCCATTAGTGGGACTCCAAGAGACATAAGTTTCAAAGCCAGCTAACCTGCAAGATCGGCGTTATTGATTGGTGCAGTGCACCAAGACTTTGCAAAAATTTGAATATTTTTTTCTTCTTCTTCCTCTTGCATAATTTTGGCAATAATCAAAACTTTTTAAGAATAAAGATTCAGCGGCTTATTTTTAGCTAATATCACGGTAGGACAGAGTCTTTGTCGGTAGGTGAAAAGATTCGCCTTGACATGAAATTACCTCTGGTATAGACTGAGGGAAAGAGAAAAACATCAAACAATAGAAGGTGACGGATGAGTTGTTCCAAAAAACATATGTGAAATTTACAACTTGCCAGCACTGCTAATTTATAAGAGAAAGTAGATTTGACTATTAGTGAATTTCCTTTCAGGCAGGCCCTGCATTCTGTTCTGTTGTCTATTCCATTGTCATTTCTTTACAATAGCTGACGGTAAGCTTCGAAGTTGGCAAATCACTTTTAAAGGACCAACAGAGATTAAGAAAATACTTATAAAACTTATATAAAAACTCTTCTAGGGTTCACTTTAAAAAAGTAATTTTTAATAGGTAAACGTAAACCCTAACATTGTCTTGTCTGCTAAAAATATAATTGGAAAATTTTTGCTATATCAGTTTGATAAGTGCAATATATATATATATATATATATATATATATATATATATACACTATATTACCTAAAGAATTGGGACGCCTGCCTTTATACACACTGAAGTTTAATGGCATCCCAGTCTTAGTCCGTAGGGTTTCATATTGAGTTGGCCCACCCTTTGCAACTATACCAGCTTCAACTCTTCTGGGAAGGCTGTCTGCAAGGTTTAGGAGTGTGTCTATGGGAATGTTTGACCATTCTTACAGAAACTCAAAATTGAACTCTACGGACTAAGACTGGGATGCCATTAAAGTCCATGTGAAGGCAGGCGTCCCAATACTTATATATATATATATATATTGATGTTGATCCTGCCAGAAATGTTATACACTGATAACTTCTTGTGCACTTTGCCTCCAGAACACTTCTTCCATATGTTATAGAGCAGAGGCGGCTCTCTAATTAGGCAAATTAGGCGGCTGCCTAAGGCCCCGCACTCACAGGGGCCTCGCCAGCCGCCTAATTTGCCTGTGCGCAGTAATAGGAACTGACCGACTGGCTCCAAATGCCATCTGTATAAAGCGTGCAGGCAGTCATAGGGCACACTGGGCGGGCCGCAAGTCCATGCGGGGCCCTAAAGCAGCTGAGCCGATCCTTTATCCTGCGCCGCTCACCTTGCCTCTCCGCGTCTGGCCGGCTGCCTATTCAGGTCAGGAGTTGGGCCAGGCGACGGAAACTATCCAGCTGAGCTGCCCTATGACTGTCTCTGCCTGTGAAGGGGAAGGAGGAGCTCCGGTCGATGGATGGATCACATCCCACCCCCAGCGCTTGCTACAGCCTCGCCGACTGCCCAGAAAGAAAGTGAGTGCCAGCTGAGGCTGGCCGTGCAGCCCTCTTGTGTGCCTGGATAGGAGGAGCGGCGGGGACAGCTACATGTGGAGGAATTGATCTTCCATATTCCTTCTGCAGCCACTAAATGCCAGCTCCTTTTGTGAGCGTTCATTGGCTGCAGAAAGAATATGGAAGATCAATTCCTCCACATGCAGCTGTCCCCGCCACTCCTCTTATCCAACGTCTTTTACTGCGCCAATTCTCCCTGCCCACCCTACCCCCATGGTCCCCCCACTGTGCTGTCCAGCCCCCCCCCTGCTCCCCACAGTGCTCTGTGCTCCCCCCACTGTGCTGTCCAGCCCCCCACTGCTCCCCACACTGCTCTGTGCTCCCCCCACTGTGCTGTCCAGCCCCCCACTGTTCCCCACACTGCTCTGTGCTCCCCCCACTGTGCTGTCCAGCCCCCCATGCTCCCCACACTGCTCTGTGCTCCCCCATGCTCCCCCCACTGTGCTGTCCAGCCCCCCACTGCTCCCCCCCACTGTGCTGTCCAGTCCCCCCCCCACAGCTCCGTGCTCCCTGGCTCCTCCCATGCTCTCCCCCCACTGTGCTGTCCAGTCCCACCGCCCACTGATCCCCAGCTCCCCCCTGTGCTCCCTGGCTCCCTCCATGCCCCCCCCCACTGTGCTGCCCAGTCCTCTCCCCCACAGCTCCCCAGTGCTCCCTGCATGCCCCCCCCCACTGTACTGTCCAGCCCCCTCCCCCCCAGTGCCCTGTGCTCCCTGGCTCCCCCCATGCTCCCCCCCACTGTGCTGTCCAGTCCCCCCACAGGTCCGTGCTCCCTGGCTCCCCCCATACTCTCCCCCCACTGTGCTGTCCAGTCCCCCTGCCCACTGATCCCCAGCTTCCCCCTGTGCTCCCTGGCTCCCTCCATGCCCCCCCACTGTGCTGTCCAGTCCCCTCCCCCACAGCTCCCCCCAGTGCTCTGTGCTCCCTGGCTCCTCCCATGCCCCCCTACTGTGCTGTCCAGCCCCCCCCATGCTCCCCAGCCCCCCAGTGCTCTGTGCTCCCCAGCTCCCCCCAGTGCTCTGTGCTCCCTGGCTCCCCCATGCTCTACCCCCCCCCCCCACTGCTCCCCAGCTCCCCCCAGTGCTCTGTACTCCCTGGCTCCCCCCATGCTCTCCCCCCACTGCTCCCCAGCTCCCCTCTGTGCTCCTGGGCTCCTCCCATGCCCCCCCACTGTGCTGTCCAGCCCCCCCCCCCCACTGCTCCCCAGCCCCCCAGTGCTCTGTGCTCCCTGGCTCCCCCCATGCTCCCCCCACTGTGCTGTCCAGCCCCCCACTGCTCCCCAGCTCCTCGGTGCTCTGTGCTCCCTGGCTCCTCACATCCTCCCCCCCCCCCCCCACTGTGCTGTCCAGTCCCCCCCCCACTGCTCCCCAGCTCACCCCCAGTGCTCTGTGCTCCCTGGTTCCCCCATGCTCTCCCCCCACTTCTCCCCCAGCTCACCCCCAGTGCTCTGTGCTCCCTGGCTCCCCCCATGCTCACCCCCCCACTGTGCTGTCCAGTCCCCCTCCACTGCTCTCCTGCTCCCCCCCCCCGTGCTCTGTGCTCCCTGGCTTCCCAACAGTGCTCTCTGGTCCTCCCTGGCTCCCCCCTGTGCTCCCCCCCCCCAACAGTGCTCTCCAGCCCGCCAGAGCTCTCTGCTACCCCTGTGCTCCCTATCTCCTCACAGTTCTATCTGCCCCCCCCCCAATGCTCTCTGCCCCCTGTGCTGTCCAGTTCCACCCTCAGTGCTCTCTACCCCCCCATGCTCCCTGGCTCCCCCTGTGCTTTCTACTCCACCCCATGCTCTTCAGCTCCCCCCGTGCTCTCCACCCCACAGTGCTTTCCAACTCCCCTGACCCCCCCTGTACTCCTTGGATCCCCCCATGCTCTCCACTACACTGTGGTCTCTCTCTTTCTCTTTCTCTCCCCACGCATCTTTCTGCAGCCATTTTTACTTGCTTGAATTTTTTTATCCATTATGGGCAGGCGTGGGGCCTCGTGTCTAAATTTGCCTAAGGCCTCACAAAGCCTAGAGCCGCCTCTGTTATAGAGATAAGGCAAGGGGGAGTTGTTCAGTAGTTCTAACATACTTCCTGCCCTAGGGTGACAATGGTGCATAACTGAAAATTACAGTGCATGGGTGTTGTCACCCCCCCCAGGACAGGAAGTATGAAACTGGCAGAATCATGGGCAAAAATTAAGAAAAAGAAAACTAATAAATGGTAGTCTTCAATATATTACATTTTTTGTTCTTGTTCTTTTGTTTAGATTCACTTTAAGCCCTTTTATAAATCTCCTTGTGGTAAGTTGCCCCACATTTAAAGCAACAATTTAACGCTTGTTTTATACCCCTCATTTTTTTTTTTTACCATAGTCCAGGTTTAATTTTTTTGGGTAGACTTTGTAAAAAATAATACTTCCATCCAGCTTTGACTGCTGCCTGTGACCCCGTGCGATATCATGGCAAAGAATCAAGGGAGCAGAAAGTCACAGGTAGTAATAATAACCTCAAAACGTAAAAACACAACAGACCAAGTGGCTTTAATAGTTTGCTGTATTAGCACATAAAACAGCCAATGCTTTTTGGGTACCCAAACTACTCCTCCTTCATCAGGGCTTAAATATTGCATGTTTTAAGGGCTCAAAAAAGGCAGAATTACCAGTGGTATAGCAATCAATGATATAGATCTATGCTAACCTTTCTACCCCCTCAACTTCCTTAGCGGCTGCATCAATATCAAACAGATATAGTAATCATATAGTTACAGCATTTACAGTGCTCCCTTCCCAATCTATTTGACCTTCCCTTAATCAATAAAGTGCATAACAATTAATATACATCACCGTTTATGACAAGCTTTTACTTTTAAAATGCCAAAGTGCATGTACAGAAGATATATATTACAAAAACATCACAATAACATTTCAATCAATCCATAAATGTCATAGCAATGTGTATAAAGTGCAAATAATGTCTGCATAAAATTCATACAGGTGCATGGATATCAAATCTCCAATAAGGTACAACAAGTCTTCCCATATAACACAAAGACCTCCATTCTCTTCTTTTTTCCAACTCCAGCACTGTACATATATTGATATTGTATTGCAAAGGAGGAGACAAAAGCTATTGGCTACTCGCACGTTTATAGTCCCGATGTACGTGTTGTACGTCACCTTGTTCTGAACGATCGGATTTTCCGACAACTGTGTGCGACCGTGTGTATGCAAGACAAGTTTGGGTCAAAATCCGTCAGAAAAAATCTGACGGATTTTGTCGTCCGAATGTCCGACCGTATGTACAGGGCATTAGAGTAATCAGTATGTCAATATGCCTTTGCGCCAGCCGAAGCATTTTGTCACACTGTCTTCCTCAAGAGCAGACCCCCCATAAAATAAGAAGATTAGTAACACACAGACTTGGATTCCATCACTTTCTGTCCTCGAGACAATAATCACCAGGACAAAGGGAGAAAAAGAGGGTGCATCTGCCTACAGAACACAGACAGCTGTAACAACTTAATAGGGGCTCACATCTTTATGACGCTATCCAAAAAGGTTTCGGCTACACTGTCACAAGACAATTAAACTCCCTGTCACCAGACGATTACGTTTAACAGAAATCTTTCAATCAGAATAAATGTGTGCTTAATACATTTTATACATGTTATTTACCTGTAAAAAACTGCCTTATGTAGATATCCAAAAGCTCTGAGACTGCTACTGGGTGACACCAAGGAAGTTATCTGCAACCCCAGAAGATTCAGAGCTGTCAACCAAGTGACATTCTCATTTACTCCTTCCCAGCGGTTACATAAAAGGTTATGTATACAAGGTGAGAGGAGGGGGTAGAGGAGCTGGGCTAGCACAGAGAGTTACTAGCCACTCCCAGTAAAAAAGAGGGCATTCTGGAGAAACGCTGCAAGTAAGTATTTTACGTTTTTTTGTGCCTTTTCCAGCAATTTTGAAGTTGTTAAAATTGTATCTTTAAGTATTAATCCAAAGAGCCTTTACTTACACTTGTGTACAGAGCTATACTTACCTGACTCTGGAAAATGTAATCTACTGAGTGTACCAAATATAGGACAAAGCAGGCAAAAATGTCCCTGCGTGTGATGGAGACGTTGGCCCCGCCCCTACCCCCGCCATTTTGGCTCCTGTGTCATCCTCACAACAGGTCAGGCAACAGAGCGTGAGGATGGAGCAGGGATCAAGCGCAGGCATTGCACACTGTGCACCGGAGCTATCACCACCACCACCCCCTGAGTTAGAGGTGGATACTGCGCCAATCACGGGTCCGATCCTGGAGGCAATTGCAGCATTCAAGACTGAGCTTATGGGTCGTATTGACTACTTGGCATCTGAGTGTAATCTCATCAGACACGACCTGGACAAGATCAGAGGCAGGCTCACAATGACAGAAGACAGCATCTCTGAGGTGGAAGATGCCTCCCACTCCCAGGGCTTCCCACTGTCTGAACTCAGGGACATGGTAAGATCACTCCAACATTGCATTGATGACTCTGAGGACAGGCAGAGGAGAAATAATGTGAGGGTGGTGGGATTGACTGAAGGTGCAGAAGGAGCCAGACCAGTCCTGTTTGCTGAACAGTTTTTTTTAACTTACCCTGGAGGATCTCCCGCCCACATACGTGGTGGAGAGAGCACACCTGGTTCCCACCGGTGCTAGACCCCCTGGTTCTCTGCCTAGGCCCTTCCTAGTCAGGTTTCTAAACTATAGAGACCATGATATGCTCCTGGCTGAAGCAAGAAAGCATCAGGATTTAAAGTTTGAAAATGCTCGCACCATGCTCTTTCCAGACTTTTCTGCTGAAACACAGAGGAAACATCGCTCCTTCACAGATGTGAGGAGATGCTTCTGAGAAAAATAAATAAAGTACAGCATGTTGTATGCTAGCCGTCTCTGGGTTCAATACAAAGGCTCGGTCAAATTCTTTGACACTCCGCAAGATGCATGTGATTGGCTGGATGATAACCCCTAACACCAACTGGGTGCCCAATTCTCCTTGGATGAGGCCTGTTTTTTCCATGTTTTTCTGCTACACATGGGAGGTTTTTCACTATCACATTTGCATCACCACCATTTGCGGTGCTAGCTAGCACTGTATGTGGCTGATAAGCGCTCTTTTCTCAGTGATGACACTCTAACCTTGCGGTTTGAAGGATGCACTGCTCTTATAATTGATTGGCAAGGAGTGCAGGAGACCCACCTGGAGGGAAGTCAAATCTTATCCCTGCACAAATCCTGGATTCAAAGGGCATTACACTCTACATACTCTACTTACGCAAGAGGAGTTTCCATCCCAATTAGTAAGGCTGTCCCTTGCACTATTAACCAGGTGTTCTCTGACTCTGATATGTGGCTGTTGTAATGAATATATACCACCAGAAAATGTTGATTGTGAATATATACTTGCCCCTCCTATTCAGATCCAAGTGCTTTATGATCTAATGGTAAAACTGGCTCCCTTTATTAGCCTGCCTACCCTATTTATGGGGGATTTCAATGCCATTTTAGACCCCCACACTGGACTCGTCCAATACCAATAGGCAGGGCTGTCTTCAATATTGATTGGACCCTGGGTAAAAAAAAATCCTGGGCTCCTCCATGCAGCTTCGCTCTCCACTTGCTCTGAGGCATACAATAAATAGCAGCTAGACTCAAAATTAGTTTACTGAATCAGATCAGGCAGCGATTGCGATTGGTTGCCAGAGGTTACAGTGTACAGTATCATTACCACTCACTGATTGGTTGCTAGAGGTTACAGCACATGATTTCTGCTTGCCGATTGGTTGCTAGAGATTACTGTACATCAATATTGCTCACTGATTGGTTGCTAGAGGTTACTGCACATCATTACTGCTTACTGATTGGTTGCTAGAGGTTACAGCACATCATCTCTTCACTGCCTGCACACCATGGACTAGGGAGGTGAGGGGACCCATTAATAGACAGAAAACTCCTAGGGATCCTAGGACTCCTGGGATCAGTGTCAGTGTTGGGGGAGGGTGTGATCAATGGCAATGCTGATTTTTTTTTTTTTTACCGACTACCAATATAAAGAGGAGTTTCAACACTGGCCATCAATGTAATAGAGGTTTACACTGACCACTAATTTAATAGAAGCATTCACAGTAACCTCCAATGTAAAGAGGGATTTACACTGACCACCAATGTAAGGGGGACGCTCACACTGGCCACTAGTGTGAATGAAAGGATTCTACACCAAGCGCCGATGTAATGAGAAGATTTACACTGACAACCAATGTAACTGAGACATTTAGCCTGCGTTCACATTTGTGTGTGTTGGGAACGCATGCAATATCGCTTTCCTGACACCACAGAAACATGCTGCCCTTTAGCAGATACACAGCAGTGCCATTAATTGTTAATGACACCCTCACGCATCTTCTGACATGTGCCTTGACGTGTAATTTTTAAAAATGGTTTGAGACTTCTTCCACATTTGTAGCACATAGAGCAGCCCATTCATTGAAATGAATGGGCTGCCCTACACGTGACCTACATCTTTATCCACCCTGTCAGTACACCTTTGCATCCTAAAACCCATGTTAACCTCTGCACCCCAAACCTCCCCCATCCTCTCCACTCCAATCCCCCTCTCCTTTAACGCTACCTGCCTCTTCTGCTCATGTTTGCACCCACCTTCCTTACCTCCATACATTTTCTCCTTGCTCACCTGTGCACCCCAAACTGTAATTCCTTTTCTCCCTACCTCTGCACACCCCACACTACCCTCCCCTCACTAATTTGCTTACCTTTGCAGAACAGGCTGATGTTAGGCTTAATGACCACAGTTGTAGGCAGGACTTTCAAGCATACCCCTTTTTCTCCCCAGTGGGCTGCATGCAGTATAGGTGATGGTGGATATGACCTCAGGGAAGCATGATATACATATGAATACCTCCTCTGAATTCTGCCACTCTGCCTCTATTTACATATAAATGCAGCCGTTATTTACATATCAATGCCGTTATTTACATGTAAGCACAGGTGAGTCATTTGTACACAACAATAAGGCAGAGCTAGGCAGCATTAGTCACAGAACTTCACACTGAGATATAAGGACACGACACATGACTAAAACCTCAAGGGAGGAGGAAATTTAAACTGGGATAGTTGGCAAGTATGAGGCAGCTGCTTTGGGCCCCACAACAATGACAGGGACCGGGGCAGTTGCCCCTTTTGCCCTGCCTTAACGACGGCCCTGCCAATAGGCCTGCCTCTGCTAAACTATGCTCTTGGATGTCTGTGACTGGTCTCGCTGAGTTATGGTGCTGGAAACACCCAAATATCAAATCCTATTCACACTTATCTGATACCCATAGATACTCTGCCAGAATTGATTTGGCGTTTGGCAATTCTCCACTGCTAATGTATGTTCATGACGGTGAATACTTGGCTGGGGGAACGTCAGGCCACAGTCCACTTTCAGTCACCCTGACTCTGCCAGTTATACATCTCTGCTAGAGACACAGCGACTTTTGTCAGTGCACTTTTCTGAACTGGGCTACACTGAAATAGGGACGAGGGCGGAATCGATATTTCCTCAAGGCGACAAAAATGGCAAACGTTTGGCCCTATTGGCGGCAGATCAAACAATACCTGTCAGTATGCCTGTTATTAAAACCGCTGGGGGGAACAGGGTCACTGACCCTTCCGGTATCTTGGAAGAATTTACTCCCCTATACCAGCATACGACACTGGTGACCTAGATGGATTATTAAATGAACTCTCTCTTCCCATATTGTCAGACTCAGACGTTACCCTTCTGGATGTTGATATTTCAGCTCTGGAAATAGAAGTGGCAATATTAGCTTTTCCGCCTCATAAATCCCCGGGCCCACATGGCTTCCCGGCAGACTTCTATAAACAATATATGGCACAACTAGCTCCAAGACTCAGTGTCCTTTTTGGCCATTGCCTTAAAAGTGGAGTCCTCCCACCTTCAATGATGGAAGCATACATGGTTCTCCTATTGAAACTGGATAAGGACCCACAGAAGTGTTCGTCCTACTGCACCATAGCACTACTGAATATGGATCTAAAGATCCTAACCAAGGTGTTGGTATCATGACTGGCCAAGGTCATCCCTTTACTGGTGGACATTGACCAGATGGGATTTATGCCTGTGAAATCCATGGACACTAACCTACGGAGATTATTCACTCATTTACAATTAGACACTACAGAAGTCCCAGAAAAAGTTATAGTATCTATCGACATTAAAAAAAGCATTTGATTCAGTTGACTGGCTATATATGCATAGAGAATTGGAGAGTATGGGATTTCGGCCTAATTTCCGGCAATGGGTCACTTTACTGTACAGCGACCCTCGGACGGCAAATCGGTTGGGGTTTTCAACCTCTGATCCTTTTGTTATTGGAAGGGCCACTAGACAGGGATGTCCTCTTCCCCTTTCCTCTTTGCCTTAATTATGGAGCCTATGGCGAGAGCGCTACATCAATCTAAAGAGGTGGGTGCAATCCAGGTAGGATCTATACAGGAAAGCCTTGCGCTCTATGCTGATGACCTGTTCTTGTTCCGGTACCATCCCTTGAGGCGGCATTGCAAATACTCAATAAGTTTGCCTCTTTTTCAGGGTCTTCGGGGGAATTGGGGCAAGTCATCGATATTGCCGTTGGGTCCGTGGGCACAGAGAGCAGAGGTTGACAAACTTCTGTTGCAATGGGTTTCAGCTATCACTTATTTGGGGGTAAAAGTTACAGCTAACATCTGGGATTATATACCACTGAACCTTTTGCCATTAGTCTCCCAACTTAACAAAAAAACATAGGCGTGGAAACGGTTGCCCCTGTCCCTACTAGGACATATAAATCTCCTGAAAATTAAGTCCTTGCCAGTAATTTTGTATTTTTTAAGGGACTCTCCAGTGTGGGTTCCCAAGTAATTTTTCCACAAATTGAATAGTATTATCGGATCCTTTCTGTGGTCTCCCCAATCACCCTGCATAGGCATAAAGGTACTCCAAGAACCCTGGGGGCAAGGGGGGTTAGCACTACAAGATTAGCAGAAGTACTACCTGGCTGGCCAGATGTTTTTTGCACGACACTGGCTGTTGGCGGATGGTGGAGACTCAGATCTTGAGGAAGCTCAGTTAGGCTCCTATGAGAGTTTAAGACTAGCACTGTATAGAGACCCAAAATCTACCTTTGACTGTGTCAATGAAAGCAACCATAAAGCCTGGGAAGTAGCTACGAATCTAATGTCCCCCAGTTACGTTTTGAGTTTTTTGATTAGTTGAACTATGTTAGTTCTAATTTTTGGCCCTGGGAGGCCAAGGGGAGATTGGGTATGTTGCCTTCTCTGTCCCCTGTGTTTTGAATGTATAACATGTGTGAAAAAACTGAATAAAAAGAATAAAAAACAAAAATACAAGATCTGCCGAATGATTACCCTATTTTGGAACCTTGCCTTAGAACTAGACTGACGCCATAGGCACGTCACTGCCTAAATAACAGCTTTGGGAAAATTACAGTTATATTGTCTCTGGGACCAGAACACGCTGTACAATTTTTTTTATGTAAGGCGTGAAACAGACAATTATCAGTTGAAAATGCATTGAATCATTTGCCCAGAACGTCTGGGTCTAGCTAAACCAGACATTTAACAGAGCATGCAGCCTGGCTAATAAAGAATACAGGGGATAGGTGTGCCCTCCTCCAGACCCATACCAAGCTACATACCCTTAGCATTGAGGGGCACTTTGCCAGGGGGGATCTCCTGGCAAATCACCTTGTTCCCATGTTAATGAGAATAATTGCATCTTCCCCAAAACCCTGACCCGGTAATATGTGTGTCTTTAACAATAGGGGGGTGCCCAGTTACCATTTTCCCCTATGTAAGAATAAGGGGTACTTAGTAAATAAACACAAAAAAAATGTTTGGACAAGTCACACCCACAATGTAAATCCATCCATCCAAAAAATAAAAAATATTACAATGAACAATGCCTGCTGAAAAATCCCGCTGACCAAAGGACACATCCAATTCTGTTGCTGGCTGCTGCCAAATGACACCTCTTGGGGCTCCATTGCTAAACATAAACAATGGAGCGGGGTCTTCCAGAGGATGCCCATGACCAAATATGGGCAATGTCATTGCTCAAACATGGCCATGTTTGGCAAGGGATGCCATTCTAATGCTGCCCCTTTCTTTACATGCCCTAAGATCCCCAGCCAGAAAATGAGTATAGCATCATTGGTAACAGCAAGTGCTAATTCCGTGAGAACTTTGACCTCATCCCTGTTGGCAAGCATATACCATTTTGAAAGTGAAGAAAATACTTATTCTCATGTGATGGCTCTGGTTCATGATGATTGAACCAGCACTCTCATCATA
This sequence comes from Lithobates sylvaticus, assembly GCA_028564925.1. Classification (NCBI taxonomy): domain Eukaryota; kingdom Metazoa; phylum Chordata; class Amphibia; order Anura; family Ranidae; genus Lithobates; species Lithobates sylvaticus. The sequence goes on along the minus strand of CM053029.1, from coordinate 146,175,427 downwards.
GTGACAGGGAAAGCTACTTTTGGTACTCATAAAGTGAACATATTTAGCACAGATTAAAGGGTTAGTTCACCTTTGACAAAAACACTGTCTATTAACAGGCATCTGTAGATAAAACAAACTGTGCAAATTTGACTGAAGCTGAATAATGTTCTGGCTATAGGTGTAGGCCATTTACATACCTCACAAAGACTGACCTAAAAACTCCCAAGACCTTGTTAAGTGAGGTCCACCTATTACTGTTCATCTTCACCTTCGCAGGAGTAAGCTCTTTCCCTGATTCAGACCTTCTCACAAGGTGAATAGTAATAGCTGGACTTCACTTAGTAACATTCTAGCAACATCCTAGGAGTTTTTTTTAGGTTAGGCTTCATAAGGCATGTAAATGTCCTACACTCATAGCAAGACTATTATTCAACTTTAGTCAAAGCTGCACAGTTTTTTTAATGTACAGATTCCCCTCATCTGCATAGGCAGTTTTCATTTGGTAAAGGTGCCTAACTCTTTAAAAAAAATATATAAGTTGATGAAGTTCCTATAAAAAAGCTGAACCTATACAGTATATTCTTAAAAAAAAGACTCCCTTTATGTAACATTTCATTTCTGGTGTCTCACGGAGGATGGCAATAAAAGGCACAAGTTCAGTGAAAGCGATGTGGTAGGTATATCAAACACTCATTACTTCGCATTTCAGTGAGAATCTGTCACCGATACATGAAATATACAGGTATATTTATATATAGATATTGGTTGGCATATGCTGATCCAGAAGAAATTCTCTATCACATTGAAGCTGATTTATAGCCTAAATCTGATACCTTTTGTCAGGGAACTAGAAGCGCTGAGAGCGCAATGTGTCACTCACACAAAAATAAGGACTGCAGCTCACCACAAAACGCCTTGAAGAAAAAATAGAGCTGAATTAGGCACCGTGTGGAACGGTCTAAGCCGACAGCTGTTGACAACGTGTTCATTAAAGAAACACTTTGATAAGCATCCAACATATTCAAATGTACTTTACGAAAACTGATAGATACAGACTGGCGGCATGTTGATGTGGTGCAAGTTTTCCTGCAAAGTGCCTCAATAAACCAGGTTGTATAGGGCCAGTCCACCAAAGGCTGAACGTTTCAGTTTTTTACTGCAGTGTTAAACTACCTGACAGTTTCTTCTGTCTCTTAGGGACTTTGAGTGCGATCTCTTCTCTGAGCTCCAGAGTATGCACACCTGCTCTGTCAATTCTGAAGGCTACCCATCATCCCTGTGCTGACATACTGGTTCTGCACAGCTACAGCGCCCCCCCTATGAGGGGCCCCCACCACCACTGTACTGAGTTCCTGGATCTGCACACCTGCTGTACCCATTATAAATGTTCTGTCCCACTTATAAGTATTTTTATGTTATTGCATTCAATTGAATGAGGTTACCATTGTTCTTTCTGTAGTATGTTGATATCTAGTGGTGGTTTAGGGCCACTACAACATGTTTACATAAGTAAATTTGTATATCGCTCTGTCCTCCCCCTGCTGTTTAGTGTTATTGTATTCTGGCAGCAGGGAAACTTCCCTGCCATCAGAATACACTTATCAGCACTGCTGGCTATATCTGGCAGCGCTGATTGAGAGAATATTTACCAGCAGGCTAGTTGTACACAAGTCGATTGATAGATCAACTTGTGTACAACCAGCTTGACCATACATGGAACAAAATTCAGCCTGTCGCCGCTGAACCTGACAAATTTTGATACATGGCTTTAGTTTATCACAAAGACAGGGAAAGTTATTGTCTTCTAACACTTCAAAGGAGTGGAAACAACATCCTCTGTACTGTACTTGAAGTAAAATTGTGTTGAATTCTACTTCTGAAGAACAGTTAAGCTACCTGTGGATGTTTCCAATTTACCAGGTGACCATACTGTCTGGACAGACTGGGTCTATAGAGGTAAGTCCATGCTGGGAAGATGCACATTACCTGTATGTCTTTAAAGTTTCAAACCATGTCTACACACTACCATTGGAAGTTAATGGGGTTGATTTACTAAAGGTAAAATTACAATTGCAGTTGCACTCTGCAAGTGCAGTTGTTCTAGCGCTTAGTAAATGAGGAAAGTGCTGCTGACTTCCATCATCCAATCATATGCAAGCAAAAATGCTGTTTTTTTTTTTAACTTGCATATGTCTTTAAGCATTGCCTCATTTACTAAGCTCTAGAATCATGCACTTTCAGAGTGCAACTGCACTTTTAAGGTGCACAGACTATTTGCCTTTAGTAAATCAACGCCATTGCCAAAATCATGCTTCTACTGAGAAGAGGCATTCTGAGGGTCCATAAGGTTCAAAAACAGCACACAGTTGATGTTTGAAATGATCCATATGCTCAAATGATAAAACTGGGTTGGGTTGTTATTGGTGCTCCTCACTCTAGTAAGAAACTGAGTTTAATGTGCGTGCACTTGTAACACTACTGTCGAGAGAATTCAAGACATTCCCATATCTGAGCTATGGTTGAGAGACCTTCTGTGACTGATGAAGTCAAAGTCAGTATATCAGTGAAACAACATCTCAAATTTTTAGTTACAACAAGACTAAACCTTCAGTTGGTGTCCAAGAACCTACTAATGCTGAGATCCTGCACTTCAATGCAGATATTAATCAGTTCATGGACTGTATAACTAGCAACTCCAAATCATCTATTTCAGGAGATACTACAGGGTTGCTCACAATAAACCAGCTGCCACCTCAGGCTAGTCATGTCATCGATGAAACTACAACTGAACCTGAATGGTTATTTATTTTGTCTTGGTGGATTGAGATGACCATTTATTTTAGATACATGGGGATAAAGTGCAGCTTTCCCTCCCTTTTCCTTTCTTTTTTATAACTCCCACAGATTCCAACTTTTAACAACTGATCTAAAAGTGACCCAGCTGAACCCGCAACACACCTATTCTCTCCATTGGATATTTGAACTAATTTTTGTTTAGTAAGTAATACATATTGATGAATTTTTATAGGAAATTAGATTTCCCTAATGTTAAAACTTTTTGGTCATTGACCTAACTTACAGTGCAGAACTGTTATTTCTGAGAAGTTGTACCTTCTGTACAGTTAACTCTATTGTGCAGAGTGTTGCAATTAAGCACTGGAAGCTTCTTTGATACAGAAAACGGCTTTACTTTTATGGAGAAATATATTACATGTCTTACAGCATGGAGAAACATGAACAGGAAGCAGGAATATACAAGTACACTGAGCATAGACATAACGTACATCCTGTGACTACATTACCATAGAATAACACACAATAACACTGCAGTGCCACCTGCTGGTATAGATAGGTATAATGTATATATATAGTTCACATAGAAAACGACTTGCTGTTGCTTTTTTCAACACCCCTTCTCAACAGCATGCGCTTTGTCAAATTATATTCAGCTTCTTCTGGAAATAGCTATGATGTTCCTTTAACAAAGGCTCTGACGGGCAGTATTGAATGTCAATAACATCTTGCTCTTGATTGTCCCTCAGTAGCTGATACTTGACGTTGATGTGTTTGGTCCCAGGATTGAACCTTTCTGATTGTGTAAGTTTTATACATCCCTGGTTGTCTTAAAAAATGGGAATTGGTTTTAGACATGTCTATCCTTTCCGTCCCCGTCTTCTGTCTCTCCATTTGTGGGTCTGTCTGTATTCAGCATTTGTCGTAAATCATCCTTGCTAAGAAGTATTTATAGTTTAAACTTACACAGCTAGTAATTGGCATTGTTCATCTTTGCAATTGCAAACTTCACATCTGAACCACTTGCCATCTTTCAGTAGTTTGTTTACAGTACTGATTCACTGTAGAATTCTTTCCAGTGCCTGGGCTTGTAGTGTCCTCTACAATGCCTCTGGGTGCTGCTGGGTGCCTGGGATCTATAACTTATTGTAAAGAGTGTTGCAATTAAGCACTGGAGGTTTCTTGGATACAGCAAATGGATTTACTTTTATGGAGAAATATTTTACATATTTTACTGCATGGGGAAACTTGAACAGGAAGCAGGAGTATACAAGTACACTGAGCATAGACAGAATGTATATCCTGTGACTACATTACCATAGAATAACACACTATAACACTGCAGTGCCACCTGCTGGTATAGATAGGTATAATGCATATATATAGTTCACATTATAGAAAGCTACTTGCTTTTTCTTCTTTCAACAAACCCCACATGTGTTGGGGGCCGATTACTGCAATCTGGGTGCGATCCTCCATCACTTCTCAGTCCATCTGTGACTAAGATCTACCTCTGTATTACTCTGTTCCTGTGGGGCTTGGTCCATGTTTGAAACTGCATTAACACGTATTAACATGTAGAATGTAGGTATCATATCTATGCATATTTTTTACTAATTGTGTCTTTTCAATGTAGCTGTATTCCTGCCACTTAAAGCGTAACTCCACTTTTTTGGAGAAAAAAACATTCCTCTCTGGGTGATCTATGTACATTGCAAGGATTTTAACAAACCATGTGTTGCGTGAGTCTAATGGGAGTGGTTTCCTAATTATCAATCAGCTGTGCACCTGCAGGGCACTAATTAGGAAAGCTGCTGGGCCTATATCCCTTTAGACGTGTTCCTATTTGGAATATCTCACCTATTGGGAGTATTTGCAGGGGATGCCTAAAATCTGACTTGTATCTTTGTGCAGACTTCTGGGAAAATCAGTGAGCCAATCACACACACAGGAAATTATGTTTCTGTGGAACATCTCCAGGTAGCAATGTTGCATTTCATTTTACAGAAAATGACAGCGGCTGCAGATTGAAAAGGAAAGGTATTTTATAGTAACATTCAATTACAAAATGACTTTGTGTCGCAATTGTATACACTATATTATGTTTCTTTATTTGCTATTTTTTTTCCCATGAAAGTGGAGTTACCCTTTAAATACTTCCTGATGAAGCCGAGATTGTAGAAATGCATAAGGAGATTTGAATCTCCATTTAGGGTAGATGCTATTGTCATTTCAGAACACACATTTTCTACTAGTTTTTATATATTTTAATCTTGAAGTACAATTAAAAAATCTGTATGTTTTAACTGTGATGCGATGTACACACGGTTGGACATGATTTTTTTCAGACGGATTTTGGGCCAAACTTGTCTTGCATACACGCGGTCGCACAATGTTGATGGAAAATCGAATCGTTCTGAATGAGGTGACGTCTAACGCGTACGTCGGAACTATAAACGGGCCAGTAGCCAATAGCTTTCATCTCTTAATTTATTTTGAGCATGCGTGGCACTTTGTCCATCGAAATTGTCTACATACGATCGGAATTTAAACGATCGGATTTTGTTGTCGGAAAATTTTAAGTCCAGCTCTCAAACGTTGTGTGTCGGAAATTCCGACGGAAAAAGTCAGATGGAGCCCACACACGTTCGGGTTTTCCGACAACACGTTCCGATCGCACATTTTCCGTCGGAAAGTCCGACCGTGTGTACAGTGCATAAAAGTCCGGTTTCCTTTTGACACTGGTAAAATCTCATTCCTATTTGTTAAAAAAATTTTGCTTACTTCATTGGACTAGTTGTTTACAAGTACATGGGAGGGAGATATTCAGTTATCAATGTTCTTGTAATCTAGGTCCAGCTCAGGGAAGAGGAGGGTGTAAAAACACCAATTTCACTTTCAGGCCCCGTTTACACAGTGTAATGGGAGCACATGTTTCATGTGACATGCATAGGGGCAGCCCAATCATTTTAATGGGCTGTCCTAGGCATGACCAACGCAGCAAAGTAGCTTAAGGGACATTTTGGCACGTTGCATTGTGCACATTTTTTACTGCACCTGTTGTGCGTTTTTGCACTCGACAAAATACGCATTTGCTTCCACATATGGGGTGCCCTTTACAATTAATGGCACTGAAAGCACAATTAGTTATTTTAGGTGTATAAAGGTGGCCGTGCACTAGACAATCTGGTTGTACAACCTCTGTATAATCTCCTTTAGATTTACCAAAACTATATAATAAATGGACACACCTATCTATTCAATCACTCTGTATCCAGTTAGACAGGCCCTTGCACTACATAGTTATTGGTAGATCTAAAGGAGATTGTACGATCAGATTTAGTGTATGATGAGCTTTACAGACTTCCGGGGAACACTACTCATGTTTTCAGTACTACAACTTTGCTTCACATACTTTCATGTGATTACTCAGCTCCTGCACACTCTGCCAAATGAACAATCTATGCAAGAAGAAAGTACAAAACAATACGTCAGCAGAGGAAGACACTGGCTGTGTATTCAGTGAGAATGGTGCTCACTGACATAGATTGCATGTGAGTACAGAGGTGAAGGTGCAGGGTGTTTGTCAATGAGGTCAGCTGCTGAAATACTTCCTTCTAATGTTTTTTTCATCCCAAATACCAGGACACATATCGGGAAATATTGGGTGAGTTTTCTATAGTAGACACCGGATGCTGAGGTTATGCCTGTCCTAGAATACACAGCTTTTGCTTTTCTGCAACAGAGGTACATTAATGGTATATTGGTAGATAGGGAAGCTGGAATTTAGAAGAAAAAAAAATGTGAACTTAGCATTTAAACAAGTTCCAAAGTATTGCGGTCCTAATTTACTTCCCCGCATAAGCACATCACATTCTAAGAGTCTGTAAAACTTACCTAAACAGTGCGGTTATTGCTGAGGACGCAGAAGAGTGGAAACAGAAAAAGCCTTTCCAATTTTGTGACGTCTTTAGAGAAAAGAACCACTTTTCCGCTGCCATCCTGAGACTTGAAAAGAAAATTGATCGGATATTGCAGCTTGCACTAATTTTGACACGTAAATTGCACATAATAATATAAGGGGATATCAAGCTCGGATGAAGAGGAGGCTCACTGAAGAGATTCAAGATGCTGCTTTCAAAACAGTTCCCTGATATCATTCACAAAAGCCAGCATGATGAGATGGGTGAATTTAAAAGACCTGTTTTATCTCCTTTTCAATATAGGAAGGAAAAGGCTGTCTCCATTATTATAAGCCGGGAGTGTTTGTGCGGAGGATGGGAAAAAGACCATGAACCATTCACAGCCGTAGTTAAAGATTATTATTATTATTATTATAATTATTTTACAGAGCCATTATCTCCCACTGTGTAGATCGAAATAAGTGTTATACGCAACAGTAAATACAAAATGATTTAAAAACATTAAAGAGAACTAGTCATGACTAGGCTTATGCAGCAATTTAAATATTTGGTAGTAACATGTGCAGGCTTACAACATGTACTCAGTATAGCCAAACGTTTGTGGATGGCTGACCATTAGGGATGGGCCAAACACCCCTCGGTTCGGTTCGAACCAGAACATGCGAACAGGCAAAAAGTTATGGCGAACATGCAAACCTTATTAAAGTCTATGGGACACGAACATGAAAAATCAAAAGTGCTAATTTTAAAGGCTTATATGCAAGTTATTGCCATAAAAAGTATATGGGGACTCAGGTACTGCCCCAGGGGACATGTATCACATACTTGCCAACAGTCCCGATTTTCCCGGGACAATCCTGATTTTTGGATCGGAGTCCCAATCGGAGTCCGCCCAGATAAAAATCTCGAGATTTTGCTTTTGCCCCAGGAATCGGGACTGTTTTTGGCAAAGACTGCAGTGAGCTACAAAAAGATGGCCGCCGCTGCAAGATCTCTTTCCGGGATTCCCAATGTGTTTAATGGAGAGGGGAGGGGCCTCCAATCCGTGCAGCCAATCAGCTTCTCTCTCCAGTGTACAAATAGACAATTCTCTTGTACACTGAAGCCGACTGGCTGCACGGATCGGGGGCCCCTCCCCTCTCCACTGAACACACGGGGAAAAATGGGACACTGATATAAGAAGGGGCTCCGCTGTGGACACTGATGTAAGGAGGGGCTCTGCTGGGGACACTGATTTAGGAAGGGGCTCTGCTGGGGACACTGATGTAAGGAGGGGCTCCGTTGGGGACACCAAATGTAAGGAGGGGCTCTGCTGGGGACACTGATGTAAGGAGGGGCTCTGCTGGGGACACTGATGTAAGCAGGGGCTCCAGTGGGGACACTGATGTAAGGAGGGGCTCCGCTGGGGACACCAGATGTAAGGAGGGGCACCACTGGGGACACCAGATGTAAGGAGGGGCTCCGCTGGGGACACTGATGTAAGGAGGGGCTCCGCTGGGGATACCAGATGTAGGGAGGGGCTCTGCTGGGGACACCAGATGTAAGGAGGGGCCTCGTTGGGGACACCAGGTGTAAGGAGGGGCTCCGTTGGGGACACCAGATGTAAGGAGGGGCTCCACTGGGGACACCTGATGTAAGGAGGGTCTCCGCTGGGAACACCTGATGTAGGGAGGGTCTCCGCTGGGGACAACAGATGTAAGGAGGGGCTCCGCTGGGGACACTTGATGTAAGGAGGGGCTCCGCTGGGGACACTTGATGTAAGGAGGATATGAAAAAGGATATGAAAAAGGGATTTGCCTCATCTACAAGACTAAACTGCGGGCCTCCTTCTTCCTTCAGCTGGTTTCTACACTTGTCTCACCTGATGTAGGGAGGGTCTCCGCTGGGGACACCAAATGTAAGGAGGGGCTCCGCTGGGGACACTGATGTAAGGAGGGGCTCCGCTGGGGACACTGATGTAAGGAAGGCCTCCGTTGGGGACACTGATGTAAGGAAGGCCTCCGCTGAGGACATCAGATGTAAGGAGGGGCACCACTGGGGACACCAGATGTAAGGAGGGTTCTCCACTGGGGACACTGATGTAAGGAGGGGCTCCGCTGGGGACACCAGATGTAAGGAGGGGCTCCGCTGGGGACACCAGATGTAAGGAGGGGCTCCGCTGGGGACACCAGATGTAAGGAGGGGCTCTGCTGGGGACACCTGATGTAAGGAGGGGCTTGTTAATCTAAAAATACAGATCCCCGTACTGACAGGGGAGGAGAGACAGATCTGCTGTACCTGGTGATTAGGAACAGCGATCTCTCTCCTCCTCCAGTCAGTCCCATCCCCCCCACAGTTAGAAACACCTCCCACGGAACATAATTAACCCCTTGATCTCCCCCTAGTGTTAACTCCTTCCCTGCCAGTGACATTTACACAATAATCAGTGCATTTTTATAGCTCTGATTCCTGTATAAATGTCAATGGTCTAAAAAAAGTGTTAAAAGTGTCTGATCTGTCCGCCGCAATAGTCGCAGTCCCGCTAAAAATTGCAAATTGCCGACATTACTAGTAAAAAAAAATAAATAAAAATGCCATAAATCTATCCCCTATTTTGTAGACGCTATAAATTTTGCACAAAACAATCAATATACACTTATTGCGATTTTTATTTTACCAAAAATAAGTAGAAGCATACATGTTGGCCTAAACTGATAATTTTTTGGGATATCTATTATAGCAAAAATTTAAATATATATATATATATATATATATATATATATATATATATATATATATATATATATATATATTTTTTTTTTTTTTTTTTAATTGTCTGTCTTTTTTTTGTTTATAGCGCAGGAAATAAAAACCGCAGAGGTGATCAAATACCACCAAAAGAAAGCTCTATTTGTGGGAAAAAAAAGGACATACATTTTTTTGGGGTACAATGTCGCACAACTGCGTAATTGTCAGTTAAAGCGACACAGTGCCATATCGCAAAAAATGTCCTGGTCATTAAGGGGGCAAATCCTTCCGATCCTTAAAAGTGGTTAGACAATAACTTCTTTTTTGAGAAAGAGAGGTTTTTTTTTTTTTTTTAGTTTTAGATGTAGGATGAAGCAAACTGAATGTCTCTCTTGGAATTCTGAGCAGACCTCACACCACCCCCCAATCAACAGTGCTAATCTAAACCTTTCAGTACCCCAGCTGGCTTTTAATAATTAGGTCCGTGCTCGCCTTTTAGTTGTTTAATGGGAAAATGAGACCATTCCGGGGTAGAGTTTGCTTAAACATTTGCGTATTAATTGCACTCTCCGCTCAATTATTAATACACAGATCATAAAATTACAGGGCTCAGCATGTGGGGGGAAGGGGGAGGGATACATGACCGCTTGGTGATTTTCTCTTTTCAGTGTAATCATTATTTTTATTCAAATGTGCCAACACATTAATAGGCCATTTCCATAAACTTTGCATTGCTTCAAATCCATATGCGATCATCAATGTAGTTTGTCAAAACAGCTATTTACAGATGGTGATACCCCAATACCTTTCTTTACCCCATGGCACTAATACTTTGAAAAGACTCAGCTCACCATATACGTTTCGTAATTGTGATCATCCTTCTACAACCCAAACAGCAAGGATAACTTGCCACAAATTTATGGCAGTGTTGAATTGTAAGCTTGCTGCACATTTTTACTGGCAAGTTTAACACTTACAGAGCACTTGAAGCACAAGTTCTAGTTGACACTTTGTAGCAAATGTGCGTGGCAAGTCTTTAGCAAGAACAAAGTTGCAGTGGTGAGTCTGCAGCAATAGCTCTGCAAGTCTACAGCATGAAAATTAAGCCACAGTGACCCCTGTGTTGGATGACTATTGCACAACATAACCAGAACTTGCAGCAGACTTGCGGAATGTTTGCAAAGAAAGTCGATCTGGAGTCATGCAATGCGGACTTACTGCAATTGCGCAACAGACTAGTGAAGCCTGGCAAGTCTAGCAAGAGCTTAGCAAGTCATTTTCAAACTTGCAGCACAATTCCTTGCTATCTCGGAAGTCTCTTTTAGGCCCCATTCACACTTGTGCGACTTTTCCTGCGACTTTGGATATCAGCGTCGCATGGCATGTCGTACCCCATGATTCCCAATGATAACCATTCATGTCTGTGCAACTTCAAGTCTTACCAACTTCAAAGTAGTCCCTGTACTACTTTGGTCTGACTTTGAGCCTTGGTTCAGACTGACTGCGGGAATAACATTGTGTGAGTTCAGTTTGTGCGAGTTCAGCTGAACTCACATGATTTAATTTCCGCATGTCAGTCCCATGTCCCAGTCAGAGACATCTGTGCGGTTTTCTGCATAGATGTCAATGGAAATCGCACCCCCGAAATTGCCAAAAGTAGTACAGAAACTACTTTTGGAAATCGTTGCAGCGGCATAAATGTGGCGTCGCACCGATTAGGATGGTGACAATGCTGGCAATTGCTGCCAATTTGGCATGTGATTTGGCATGTGAAATTGCATGCCAAATCACACCAATGTAAACCAAGGCTGATTTGAGTTGAGGTCCATAGACCTCAAGTTTACACAGGCATTCCCTGAAAGCTCGGCAAAATCGCAGCTGCAAAATCGCGCAACTTTCTGCCTGAAAACGTTCAAGTCGTGGCAGTGTGGAAGGGGCCTCAGGCTCTGTTCACATCTAGGCATTTTTGGCATTTTTCTGCTGTAAGCCTCAGCTCTAAAAATGCACAACAAGACAAATTCCATTAATTTCAATGGCCCCTGTTCACATCTGAGCTTCTGTCGCCTGAAGCAATACACCCGTAGCTTAAAAAAGTTGGCAGATTACATGTTCTGCATTTACATTGGTGAACTCTTGACCTGTACAAAATCGCAGCAAAAATCGTGCAACTTTCTGCCTGAAAACTATACGCTCAGGTGTGAGTGCAGCCTAAATCTCTCACCCAGCTTCAAGATGGCTTTGCTGTAGACACCCAATTCCCCCCCCCCCCCCCAGGTCCCTGCCAGCAGAGGCAGTCACATGACGTGCTAGTTCCTCTTCCTCCTTGGTCTTCTGCCCACGGTGGAGGGTGCAGAAAACTTTGCAATGCAGGGCACCATGCTCAGGATGTATGGTCATGACATTAAAGTTTGGATTCCTTCAGAGCAGCTGAGTGATGTAAGCCGACAGCGGACATTAGCCCACTGCCGGCTGAATCTGAAGGAGCTGGGTGTCATTCTATGTGGAGGACTGAGGACATCTTGTGGTGAACGAGAGGTACTGTGGGGGACTGCTCTGGAACATAGGTGAGTATCACAGAACAAGCTGCTTTTTTACCCACTTCAGCCCCAGACGGTTTTACCGCCTTAATAACCTGAGCATTTATTGCAATTCGGCACTGCGTCGCTTTACCTGGCAATTGTGCAGTCGTGCCACGTTGTACCCAAACAAAATTGATGTCCTTTTTTTACCACAAATAGAGCTTTCTTTTGGTGGTATTTGATCACCCCGGCGGTTTTTATTTTTTGCCCTATAAACAAAAAAAGAGTGACAATTTTGAAAAAAATATATATATTTTTTACTTTTTGCTATAATTAATATCCCAAGTGTATTTTTTTAAAAACAAATTTCTTCATTAGTTTAGGCCGATATATTGTCTTCTACATATCTTTGGTAAAAAAAATCACAATAAGCGTATATTGATTGGTTTGTGCAAAAAAGCGATTACAAAATAGGTAATAGATTTATGGCATTTTTATGGAATTTTGATTATTATTATTTTTTTTACTAATAATGGCAGTGATCTGCGATTTTTATTGTGACTGCGGCATTGCGGCAGACAGATCAGACACTTTTGACACTTTTTTGGGACCAGTGACATTTATACAGCGATCAGAGCTATAAATAGCCACTGATTACTGTGTATATGTCACTGGAAGGGAAGGGGTTAACACTAGGGGGCGATCAAGGGGTTAACCGTGTTTCCTATGAGTGTTTCTAACTGTGGGGGGGGGGGGGGGGTGGGCTTACTGGGACATGACAGCGATCACTGTACCCGATCCCTGTCATGTCTCCTGTCAGAACAAGGAAATGCCTTGTTTACAACTGAGCCTGCGCGAGCCGCCGTACACCTATGGCCATTCACACAGTAAAGCCATTGTCCACCGTCAAACAATGACTTCAGAGACACATTTAAAAAAGTAGGTATCCTGAGATTTATAAACATTTTTACTTTTAGAAAGTAAAATAGTCTGATATGTTCACTTCAATCTGATAATATGCTCTCGTCAAGCCAAAATCAACAATCTTTACCCAATTCTTCTGGATATGACTGCAGCTTCATACCACGCTACTCAGAAACAGGGAGATAATTTGGCTCACATTGTTACAAGCTCTGGGCTATTAATAATTAGAACCCTCGTCAGGGTTTGTTTCTGTCAGTGTCCCCAGTAAGAGATTCATCATTAATCATTTTTTTCTCATGACCATTTACACCTGAACAGAAAGTGAGGGGAACTGTAACATTTTCACCAGAACGGGCGAGGAGGGGAAATCTTGCAATGGGGTAACTTGTTCTAGTAACCATTGTCTAAGAAGGAGTTCCCTCATTTTGAAGAGATTACCTCTCACTTCCTGTTGTATCTTCAGTACAGAACACCGGGAGGGTGTCCCTGGGCGTCCTCCCATGCTCGAGCGGCCTGCGTGCCCCCTGCAGGGCACATGTGGCGCGCTCTGTGATCAGCGAGTCTATGAGACTCGCCTGATCACAGATTGGAGTAAGGGGTCAATCCCGACCCCTTACCATGTGGTCAGCTGTCAGCCAATGACAGCTGATCATGTGATGTAAACAAAGCAGGCAATCGGCTAATGTTTCTCCTCATGCTGATAGCGTGAGGAGGAAAAAGATAGCAAATCACTGGCGGCTGCGAGAGGAACATCGGTCCCGATCGTGAAGGTAACTACCAGTGTCCACCAGCGCCACTTACCAGTGCACACAGTACCACCCATCAGTGCCCACAGTGTCACCTCACAGTGTCACTATCAGTGCCCTCAGTGCCACCGCACAGTGCCACCTATCAGTGCCCACAGTGCCACCTATCAGTGCCGCCTATAAATTAATCAGTGCGTCATTAACAGTGCTGCCTATCAATACCACCTACCAGTGCCCAGTGCCACCTACCAGTGCCCATCAGTGCCACCTATCATTGCCCATCAGTGCCCATCAGTGCCATCTGTCAGTGCCGCCCATCAGTGCCACCCATCAATGCCACCCATCAGTGCCACCCATCAGTGTCAGCAATTAGTGCCACCCATCAGGGCCCATCAGTGCCATCTTATCAGTGCCAACCAGTGCCAACTTATCTGTGCCTATCAGTGTCGCCTTATCTGTGCCTATCAGTGTCGCCTTATCTGTGTCAGGAAAACTTACAGTTTAGCGCTGCGCGCCGAGTGCCTATGCGCATGCGCGGCGGAACGGTACTCCGGCGCATGCGCGCTCGGCGCTCCGACGCACGCGCATGCGCACTGGCGCACGCCTGAGTGTCCCAGCGCGTGGCGGCATCACATGACCACTCACACCGCCCATTTAAGGAAGTGCTTGAGACCAGTCCAGCGCTGGCTTGTCTTCAGCTTCCTGCCAAAGCTCTGTTCCTGTTTCCTGGTATCCTGATTGCCTGATTTTGACCCGGATTTTGCCTTTGACCTTGCTGCCTTCTCCTGCCCTTGACCTTTGGACTGTATACTGGACTTACCTGCTTGCTTGCCTCTGGCCCCTTGAACCTCTGCTTGTGACCCGGATTTGCTTGTTGTCTCCTGCCCTGTGATCTCTGCCTGTGACCCGGACCTGCTTATCTTCAGCCCTGTACCTGCACCTGTGTTCTGGAACTTCCCAGTGTATTCCTGACCTCAGCACTTGGCTCCTTCTTCAGTTCTCATCCTCTGGTTGGGTAGCCTGTGTCTCTTTGTGCCATTCACCCCCTGTCTCACCTCCAGGGGGCGGACTGCGCTCAGTTGCAAGGGTGAACCACTCTCGGCATTTCGGCCTTGGTAAGTACTCTCCTGATAGTACAAGCCAGCCATGTCTGAGGCCGACAGAGTGCGTTCACCCCTTGAGGTTCTGTGCCAACAAGTTTCAGCACTAACTGAAGCTGTGCAGAAGTTACAAGAGGGGTACACTCAAGTGGACAGTCGCCTACAGTAACTATCTGGGCTAGCAGCACCCACCTTAGCAGCTCCAGCTGCCACCAGTGGAATCTCCGCTCCCCCCGGATCAGCTAACCCCACCGTGATCATGGCATCCCCTGAACCCAGGGTTCCCACTCCTGAGCGCTTCACAGGTGACCGCAAGAAATTCCGGGCCTTTAAAAATGCCTGCTCCCTCTACCTAGCCCTCCAACCCAGGACTTTCGCTTCTGAAGTAGTAAAGGTGGGCTTTATTATCTCGCTACTAGCTGAGGAGCCACAGGCATGGGCCCATAGCCTGATGGAGCAGAGGAGTCCAGCACTTAATGCGGTGGAAACCTTTTTTGAGAGTATGGCGCAATTGTACGATGATCCTCAACGTGGGGCTACAGCAGAAGCCACATTACATAACCTACTTCAAGGACGCAGACCGGTGGAGGATTATACCGTAGAATTCCGGAAGTGGTCAGCTGATACCGGTTGGAACGAACCGGCTCTTAAATACCAGTATCGTCAGGGGTTATCTGAGGCTTTAAAAGATGAGTTGGCAAGATCTGAAACTCCTGACACCCTTGAGGACTTGATCCAAGCCGCCACCAAATTGGACCGACGCATGCGGGAGAGGCGTTCCGAACGCCTTCAGTCTCCCCGTACAAACTGGACTTTTTCTAAACCTACCTTGTCTCCACCCAACACCTCAGCTCCAGCAGTAGCTACCCAGGAAGCGGAACTCATGCAGCTGGGTTTGGTCCGTGCTCCACTCACCGCAGAAGAACGGCTTTGCAGGCGACGGGCCAACCTATGGCCTGTATTGTGGGGCTTCGGGCCATTTCCTCAACACCTGTCCTGTGAGACCGAGTAAGTCCTACCGACAATTTATTATGAACTACCAATCTTCCGGGTTCTCCCAGACTTATGTCGCCCTCTTTGTCTCCCTACAGCTATCGGGAAAGGAAACTCGATCTATCAGCCATAATTGATTCCGGAGCCTGCAGCTGCTTTCTTGATGCAGCATTAGCCACCAAACTGCATTTACCTCTCATCCCGAAGAAACAAAATCTACAGGTACATCTGGCTGATGGTTCTCTTCCTCGATCATGACTCATTCCTTACGAAACCCAACCCATCCGTGTCACTACCGACTCTGGTCACCAGGAACTTATTCAGTTTGACATTATTCCGTCTCCAATGTTCCCCATCATCTTGGGACTTCCATGGCTACAAATCCACGAACCTCAGATCAACTGGGGGAAAAAAGAGGTTTCTTTCCTGTCACCTCATTGCTTCGTTCAGGCTGTGGCCTCCTGCTCTACTATTTCTGCTATACCGGATAACCTTCTTCATGTTCCACCAGTCTACCTGGAATTCCAAGATGTTTTCGATAAACAACAAGCAGATTGTCTACCACCCCATCGGACCTATGATTGTCCCATCGATCTCCTTCCTGGATCAGAAATACCATTTGGCCGTATCTTCCCCCTGTCCGAAGTTGAACTAAAGGTCCTCAAGGCCTACATCGACGAGAACCTGGAAAAGGGGTTCATTCGCCCTTCCTCGTCACCAGCCGGAGCTGGCATCTTTTTTGTGGGGAAGAGGGACGGCTCTCTGAGGCCTTGCATCGATTACAGGGAATTAAATAAAATTACAATTAAAAACAGGTATCCCCTGCCTTTGATCCCAGAGCTTTTTCAGCGTTTCAGGTCTGCCCGAATCTTTTCGAAATTGGACCTTCGTGGGGCCTACAACCTCATCCGAATAAGGGCAGGAGATGAATGGAAAACAGCTTTCAGGTCCAGATTCGGACATTATGAGTACTTGGTGATGCCCTTTGGGCTCTGTAACGCCCCGGCAACCTTCCAGCACCTGGTGAATGATATTTTCCGCAAGCACCTCGACGACTTCCTTGTCGTTTATTTGGATGACATCCTTATCTTTTCAGACACCCTTGAACTTCACAGAGTACACGTTAAACAAGTTCTCACCATTCTCAGAAGTCACAGACTTTACCTCAAGGCAGAGAAGTGCGAATTCGAGAAATCCACAGTGCAGTTTTTGGGGTTCATCATTTCTACAGGTGGGGTCTCCATGGACCCACAGAAGGTTAAAGCCATACTAGAGTGGCCAGCCCCGGTGAATAAGAAAGGGGTACAGCGATTCATTGGATTCGCAAACTTTTACCGGAGGTTCATTGTTGGCTTTTCCTCCACAGTGGCACCCATCACCAAGTTGACCCATCAGGGTACCCAATTCCATTGGTCCCCGGAAGCCCAAGAGGCCTTCGACACTTTGAAAAAATTGTTTTCGTCCGCTCCCATCCTGATGCATTCAGATCCAGCCCTACCATTTGTGCTGGAGGTGGATGGATCAGAGACGGCTACAGGAGCTATTCTTTCCCAGAGACTGGGCCCTAAAGCCCTCCTGCACCCTGTGGCCTTTGCGTCACGGAAGTTAAGCCCTCCGGAGAGGAACTACGATGTGGGGGATAGAGAATTATTGGCCATCAAGTTTGCCTTGGAGGAGTGGAGGTATCTCCTGGAGGGGGCTTCTCATCCTGTCATGATTTGGACAGACCACAGAAATTTGGAATACCTCAGGACAGCCAAAGGCCCAGGCAAGCCCGATGGGCTCTTTTCTTTTCAAGGTTTTTTGAAAAAATAAATTTATCCCCGTATCATCGCGTAATGGTGTTGCGGGTACGGTACAAGGTATAAAAAGTGATTGCCACGTCCCGAAAATTTGAGTCTAAATACTAAGGTTTTTGTCAACAGGTTAGTGTTGGAGAATGATGGACTTTTTAGGCGTAAAGTATATATAAAAAGTTTTTATTAAAAACATAAATGAAAAAAATATATAAAAATAAATTATAAATCTAAAACAGATTGTTTGAAAAAACAGTCTAACTTAATATAGAAATATTTGACAAGCTGGTGTACAAGTATGCTCAGGTAATAGCGGTGTGGTTCCAATGGGGTCACTGTATTTGAATGCAATCATTCAAATTTCCTTGGAGACTTGTGACAACTAAATAGACAAACACAACGAAACCATAAGTGAGCAGTTCGGTCATACAGAAATACAGCTTGTTTGGAGTTGCTCTACATGTTACGCGTCCTAAGACGCTTCCTCAGGAGCTTTCTATATTAGAAATAAAAAGAGAAAACGAATATACAATAAGAAAAAATTATATATAATATAATATAATCGCATGCGACATTGAATCGAGGGTAGCCAAGGGCACATGAGCGTCAGCCGCCACCGGTGAGGAAAGGAAACGGGGAGGAGAAAGGAAGTGAGAAAGAAAGAGGGGAAGGGGGGAGAGAGAAGAGGGAGAGGCATAGGGGGGGGGGGGGGGAAGGGGGGAAAAAAAAAAAAGAGAAAAGGAGAAGGAAAAGAGAAGGAGGGGGGTGTGTTGGGTAATGGATGTGTATGTGGGTGGATGGGTAAAGAGAAGAAATACCGTTGAGAATAGGGTGGAGAGAGGGAGGAAGAGGAAAGAGACAACAGAAGGACATGTGAAATGGAGTGAGAAGGTGTGCATCATGGGAACGAGTGCAACATAATCACTTACATAGTGAGTATAGATTAGAGTTTTTACTTACAATCCCTATAAAGGGGAGGAGTTTAAAGGAGCGGGGAACCAGGGTTCGTTTCTTTAAAGCGGTGCTCTTGGAAGTGTACGTATGTCTCTAATCAGGGGTATTCTGTATTGATATTTTAATTATAGGTTATTTTTATTTTCTTATACAAATTAGTACTGTTTATATAGGTATGTTATTATTTTCTATTTTTCCATCGATGTGTACAGGTGCGTAGAGCAAATGTTGAATAATGCACAACGTATAAGTGCAGTGTATATAATAGGAGTGTAAATAAGTAGGATTATATATCCTCCTATATATAGGTATAAAAATAGGTGTGGGTGCAAATGCATTCCCGCATCTATCCATTTATGTAATAGGAGGGAATAGTTTATATTGCAACACTGTGCACATTGATGGCAGTATAAGAGAGAAGCCTTTTTGATAAGGGAAAGGTACTTGATGTTTGTACTTACCCTGGTGTGAAGTATTTGGCCTATTACTTGAGATGATGATCCCATACAGTGGGGTCGTTTTTGAGAGAGCAGGTACAGTGGGACAAATTGTAAGGAGCAAGCCAGCCCATAGGGCATCCAACTAGACAACACCTATATGGGGAGGTGGAGGAGGGTTCGACCAACCGATCCAAATACGTCCTCCTGGAGGAGCATAGTGAGACAGGGGATAGTTATACAGGGCTAATCCTACATTGGCCTGGAAATATCACAGAGCAAACAAGGTGAGTGCTACCCTGTTTCCTACCTGGTGGCGATAGAGCTCCGCTGAGGTTCCCCGCTCTGGCAGCTGGTACGAGAGGGCTGCTGTAACTGACGGTAGCCTGAGCCGTCTTTTGAGCGCAGCCGTCCCGGTAGTGACGTCACCGCGTAAACACGGAGCGTCATAATACCCAGCCAGGTCCTAAAGCGCATGCGCTATGAGAAGGGGAACTGCGGCGTCGGCTGGTATAGTCGACGCAGCAGTCCCAGCCCATGCGCATGCGTTGGACACGGCACCCAAAGGGAGAGCGGTGATACCGCTCCCCCCTGAGGCCGAAAGCGTCACTGTGGCCGCAACAAGTGCAGCCAGCGACGCTTTGTGGCCGCATGATGTACTACAACAAGGCGCTCCAATTAACAGTGAAAAAAGGGAGAGGAGAGTAAGAAGTGAGGAAAGTGGATTAGGGGTGGAGAGTGAAGAGGTAACATATGTTATGTGAGGGATAAGGATATGTGACGGGTGCCAGCCCATGTGGCCAGAGAGTGCCCTCTACCCAATGCCACACAAACTATTAAGATGGTGTCAGTTGACAGGTATCTGGAATATCTTGGGTATCAGTCCAATGCCGAAGGCATTGAAATGTGCAATTAAAATAACAGTAATGTACATAGAAAACAGAACAATATAAATTAAATATAATAGACATAAGCATGAAATAGAGAAAGGTATATATTGTATGTGAGTATAGTAAATTACATAATTTTTCAGAGATGGTCATCCTTTTAATGGTAATGTTCAATCAAAAGGAGGCATCAGTTCAAGTTATATGTCTTTTAATGGTAGAGGTCGCATAAATTATGTATGCAGCCTCTAGCATATTAAAGACCCATTTAATACAGAGATTAGTTGTATACTTAGTAGATCTGAAGATTATATATACCTTAAATATTACCTATTTATCCATTTAGAAAAGTCAATAGGGGGGGAGGGAGAGAGGATCTATCGAGTCTATGTATTGTTTTTAAGAAGGGGAGGAGAAATGTTTATATAATGTATGTGTTGTAGTGTGGTTGGGGACTGGGAAAAATTCATGTTAGGGTTGTTTGATTCATAGCTACAGAAAAGGTTTGTATGAGTGCGATTCATTAAGGCCGGGGGCATACATCGCATCCAGACGCTCTATCCAAAGTGTCTCCTTTTGTAGGATTAATCTGTCCCAGTTCCCACCTCGTGGGTTTTTGGGCACAACTGTTAGTACACTAAAGGAGACACAGGAGGTGTCAAACCTATGATATAGGTCAATGTGCCTGCTAACCGTGGTGAGCATTTTTCCATTGGAGGAAACGTATACATGATCTTTTATTCGTTGCCATAGGCAACGAGCTGTCTTACCTACGTAGAAAGCCCCGCAGGTACATAGCATGAGGTAAACAACCCCTTGGGTGGTACAGTCTGCTCTTGTTTTTAAAGTAAAGCTATCTCCTTTAGGTAATCGAATAGTTTTGCTTTGATGTACCCATGGACAAAAATCGCAATTGCCACATTGAAATGTGCCGTTTTGCTTTTTATCATTCTGTGGTGTATTGGAATAGTGACTTGAGACCAGACGGTCACGTAGCGATGTAGTTCGTCTAAAAGTAAGCTCTGGTCTCAGGCCAATATGTTTCCTCACGGTTGGATCCTGGTAGAGTAAGTGCCAGTGATTAGTGATAATATCACGAATTTCTTGGTGTTGGGAGGAATAACGTGTAATGATTCTGGATTTGGTTGTTTTTTCAGAGTTAGGTTCTTTTTTGGAGTATAGAAGTGTATTACGTGACTGTTTTAATGCCTTGTTGTATGCTTTTCGTAGGGTAGATTTAGTATATCCCCTTGCTCGCAGCCGTAATTGGAGTGATTTTGCCTCCACTATAAAATCTTGAAGGTGTGTACAGTTTCGCCGTAACCTTATGTATTGTGCATAAGGGATACTTTTTAATAAAGCTGCGGGATGGGCACTGTCTGCATGTAAGATTGTATTCCCAGCAGTTTCCTTTCTGTAAAGAGTTGTGGCTAAACAGTTCATTTGATCTTTGAATATGACCAAATCCAAGAAGTTAATCCTAGACTGATTCATATTCACGGTAAATTTTAGGTTGAAAGAATTGATGTTGAGTGCCTCAACGAAGGCTAACAGTGTATTAGGGGTACCAGTCCAAATAAGGAAAATATCGTCTATGTACCTCCACCAGGACATGACCTGGTCGGTGTACATAGACAACTCCTCCGTTGAAAAAATATGACGTTCCCACCCCCCCAGGTACAGGTTTGCATAAGCTGGCGCACAGCATGTGCCCATAGCAACCCCCTGTACCTGGAGGAAGTGGGACTCCTTGAAACTAAAATGACGCTCATGTGCCCTTGGCTACCCTCGATTCAATGTCGCATGCGATTATATTATATTATATATAATTTTTTTCTTATTGTATATTCGTTTTCTCTTTTTATTTCTAATATAGAAAGCTCCTGAGGAAGCGTCTTAGGACGCGTAACATGTAGAGCAACTCCAAACAAGCTGTATTTCTGTATGACCGAACTGCTCACTTATGGTTTCGTTGTGTTTGTCTATTTAGTTGTCACAAGTCTCCAAGGAAATTTGAATGATTGCATTCAAATACAGTGACCCCATTGGAACCACACCGCTATTACCTGAGCATACTTGTACACCAGCTTGTCAAATATTTCTATATTAAGTTAGACTGTTTTTTCAAACAATCTGTTTTAGATTTATAATTTATTTTTATATATTTTTTTCATTTATGTTTTTAATAAAAACTTTTTATATATACTTTACGCCTAAAAAGTCCATCATTCTCCAACACTAACCTGTTGACAAAAACCTTAGTATCTTTTCAAGGTTTAATTTTCATATCTCTTACAGACCTGGCTCAAAAGATGGAAAGGCAGACGCCCTCTCCAGAATGTTCCACGAGACACCTCAGGAATCTGAACCCAGCACCATCCTTTCTCCACAAAATTTTCTCTCTCTCATCTTGCAACCTGATCTGATCTCCGCCATCTAGGCGGCATCCGGGAAATCTACCGACCATGGAATTCCTTCAATGGAGGAACACGACGGGTTACTCTGGGTATGAGGGAAGGTCTTTGTCCCCATAGAGACAAGACCCTTGACACTCATGACCCTACATGATCACAAGCTCGCAGGACATTTTGGGGTTCACAAGACAACCGAGTTAATCTCTCGCTCTTTTTGGTGGCCTGGGTGGAGACGAGACTGCAAGGATTATGTGGCCTCCTGTATCATTTGTCAACGCAACAAGGGGACTAATTCCAAAGCCTGGGGTCTGTTAAAACCCTTGTCCATCTCCGAACGCCCATGGGCAGATATATCAATGGACTTCATTGTGGAGTTACCCTCCTCGAAGGGGTTCACCACCATCCTGGTCGTGGTTGACCGATTGTCAAAGATGGCACACTTTCTCCCAATGACTGGGACTCCTTCCGCCTCTGCTACAGCTGACATATTTTTCAAAGAAATTATCCGGCTCCACGGCTTACCTGCAAGTGTCACATCTGATAGAGGCCCTCAGTTCACCTCCAAGTTTTGGCGAGAGCTATGTAAATCCCTAGAAATCAAAATATGCCTCTCTTCGGCCTATCATCCTCAGAGCAACGGCCAGACGGAGAGGACAAATCAGTCACTGGAGCAGTATCTCCGTTGTTTCTGTTCGGATTCCCAAGACGAATGGTCCAGCCTCCTACCTTATGCGGAATTCGCCTATAACAACGCGGTCCATATAGCCACCAACCAAAGCCCTTTTGGGCCAACTTTGGGTTCCACCCCTCCTTCCTGCCAGGGTCCTTTCCCGAAATTTCCGTCCCTGCGGTTCAAGATCGAGTAAACTCCCTTCAACAAAACTTCCGGAAAATACAGGAAGCCATGCAAAAGGCCCAGGAGGGGTATGAAAAGTTCTTCAACCGAGGAAGGAAGGAAAACCCAGACTTCAAGGTGGGGGACGAGGTTTGGCTATCCTCAGTCAACCTCAAGTTGGCCATCCCCACACGTAAGTTGGGGCCTAAGTTCATTGGTCCTTTCAAGATCAAACGAAAGATCAATCCCGTGGCTTTCGAACTTTCCTTACCGGATTCGTACAGGATCCCTCCGGTGTTCCACGCTTCTCTCCTGAAACTCGTCATTCCCAGTCCCTTTCCAGGCAGATCTGAGCCACCACCTTCACCAGTACTGGTGGATGGTGAAACAGAATTTGTGGTGGAAAAAATTTTGAGCTGCAGGAAAAAGGGGAGGCAACTCCAATATCTGGTCAAGTGGGAAGGATACCCATCGGAAGAAAACTTGTGGGAAACTTCAGGAAATCTAAATGCCCCACCCCTGATCCGGGCCTTCCATGCTGAGTATCCAGAACTGATGGCTAGTTTGGGCATCCGGAGGCCACCCCTCGGGGGAGGGAACTGTCAGGAAAACTTACAGTTTAGCACTGCGCGCCGAGTGCCTATGCGCATGCGCGGCGGAACGGCACTCCGGCGCATGCGCGTTCGCGGCTCGGCGCTCCGACGCACGTGCATGCGCACTGGCGCACGCCTGAGCGTCCCAGCGCGTGGCGGCATCACATGACCACTCACACCGCCCATTTAAGGAAGTGCTTGAGACCAGTCCAGCGCTGGCTTGTCTTCAGCTTCCTGCCAAAGCTCTGTTCCTGTTTCCTGGTATCCTGATTGCCTGATTTTGACCCGGATTTTGCCTTTGACCTTGCTGCCTTCTCCTGCCCTTGACCTTTGGACTGTATACTGGACTTACCTGCTTGCTTGCCTCTGGCCCCTTGAACCTCTGCTTGTGACCCGGATTTGCTTGTTGTCTCCTGCCCTGTGATCTCTGCCTGTGACCCGGACCTGCTTATCTTCAGCCCTGTACCTGCACCTGTGTTCTGGAACTTCCCAGTGTCTTCCTGACCCCAGCACTTGGCTCCTTCTTCAGTTCTCATCCTCTGGTTGGATAGCCTGTGCCTCTTTGTGCCATTCACCCCCTGTCTCACCTCCAGGAGGCGGACTGCGCTCAGTTGCAAGGGTGAACCACTCTCGGCATTTCGGCCTCAGTAAGTACTCTCCTGATAATCTGTGCCAATCAGTGAAGCCCATCAGTGCCCATCAGTGCAGCCTCATCAGCCAATATAAATTAAGGAGAAAAATTACCCGTCTTTTTTTGTTTGTTTAGCTTAAAATAAAAAACCCAAATGGTGTTTAAATACCACCAAAAGAAAGCTCTATTTGTGTGAAAAAAAATGATAAAAATTTCATTTAAGTACAGTGTAGCATGACCGTGCAATTGTCATTCAAAGTGTGACAGCGCTGAAAGCTGAAAATTGGTCTGGGCAGGAGGGGGGTTTAAGTGCCCAGTAAGCAAGTGGTTAAGGATTTGCACCTGTAGGTGGTTGTAGGTGGTTGCATTCTTCTTTCTCCCCTGCAGGTGGTGTTCAACTGCATTGCAGGGCGAGAGTAAGTCAAAAGGAGCATGGTTTCTCTGAGGTTTCCTGGGTCACTGGGAGAGCTCTCCAGTTGAATGCTGTCACCCCATGTGACTCTGGTGGTCATCTTTGGTCAGGCAGAGTCTATTTAAGAACCCTGGGCTTGGCTCGCATTTTGTGTGTGGGTAGTGTAGGGACAGGTCGTCCATCTGACACGAACAGTGATTAGTGGCAGAGAGAGGTTCCAGACACGTAGGGAAAGCATAGGGACATGGCATTCTTCCTGCAATGCTCTCCATTTGCTTACGGACCGGCCAAGCCACATTCCGCCCCTCAAGACAGACGCTGTTGGCACATCTGAGACCTGCTCCACTACACAGTGCTGTTATTTACTGGGTTTGTTGGGAATTACTGGATTCTACACTAATACAAGTTCTGTTATCTGCAACTGGAGTGTTTACTTGCCGCACCATGGTGCACCTCCCCACGCACCTTTAGGATTTTTACACATATCGCCATACTAGAACTTTGTTATTGTCAAAGACACCTTTGCAAATGCTTTTGCTAATTGAGTACTGAAGCTTTGCAAAGGCATTGCCTGCCTGTACCGTACTCTTTTTCGAGCTTTAAGACTAGAGGAAACACTTACCATGAAACTGTAGAAAACTGACCTAGCACAAACATTTCTAGAAATGCCGTCCTTTTGTTGGCTCCTTTGATGGTGGATATGTTGCAAACTTCTCCTCTTTTGAAACCATGTGTTCATTTTCATATCCTGCATTACCTAAATCATTACTCAACCAGACCCAAAGCCAGTGTTCTGCCAAAAACTGTCCCCCCATCGGATAGTGTCCGCCCCGTACTGTGCAGGCTCATCGCTTGCGCAGTACGGAGGACAAGGAGACTCTGAAAGTCTCTGAAGATGAACGGCGCCTGCTCATTGAGTCCAGGTGCAAGCCCCACCACCCAACTGGACATACAGTAGCATTTAGTAACAGGACCCCTCGTGGGCTCGCTTCGCTCGCCGCGCTTCGGGCACGGCCTCGCTTCGCTCGGCTATTTTTTATTCTAACTCTATGTCCACTTGGATGGTGGGGCTTGAACCTGGACTCACGGCGCAGGCGCCATTCATCTTCAGAAGACCTTCGCGTCTCCTTGTCCTCTGTACTGCACAAGCGCAGTACAGGTTGGACAATATCCAATGGGGGACAGTATTCGACACAACACCGGAACTGCTAAATCTGGGCATTGACTAATAGCCACATAAAGATAGGACTTGTCTTACTTACTCATGCCCTTATAGCAGCCAGAAAAGTGATTGATAGGGCCTGGAAATAGTGCCCCTGATAAGTCACATTTCTTGCATGTTCTCAATGAAAAAATCCTGTTTGTTTGCAATCAAAAATGGGAAGCATTCTGGAAAAGATGGCTCAGACATCCTGGAAGCATAGCTACCATATGACTATTACCTGTACTTGCTTTCTAAATTCTGATAATTCATTAGGCTTCCCGAATAGGGATCCTCCTGACATGCCAATGCAAAAATGTTCATGTTTTCCTTTTTCTTCCTCCTTATGCAGTAGTTGACTATATTAACTGTGTCAGAACCATATGCACTGTACTAGTGTCTACCAGGATATCTGCTACATTTTACATATATCTGCGAGCTTAGCTCCTTTACTACAAGATATCTGTTTTTGTTTAGTGTGTGTATTTTACCAAACTAATAACAATTTTAACTAAAAAAATAAAATTGCAGGGAAAGTTTAAATGCCATATTTTCATGTTTGCTTGGGGTATGCCTAATTGCCTATTAGTTGAAAATGATCTCCTGATAAATAAAAGAAACTTCCTTTTTTAAGAAATTTTGCAAGCTTCTTTGAGCGAGTGACACGCCATGAGGAGTTTCTGTTTGTTATTTAATAGGAATAACACATTTATAGTCATTAAACTCCCATCTTAACAAGTCAAAGTTTGTTCTTTCCCTTTGTGAGTGCTGTGTGATTGGAGTTAATGAGGGTTTTGTCTGCTCTTTCAACAATCTCTTCATCTCCTGAGTTCAATAGGGAGGCTCGTCGCAGTGATTTGCAGCTCGCATACTTTGGATTAGTGGCAGTGGTTTGTATTAATATTGGTTTCTGACTGGTTTGAAGGGCTTTTAATGAAATCATTTATTACTAGCGTAAAATTCCAACAGATCGGCGGCTCTGGAAACGTTTCCTTCTAGATGTGTTGAACACAAGACTGAAAGTATAAAGCCCCATACACACGGTCGGACTTTTTCATGGATTCTGTCCGATCGGACAATGTTGTTGAAAAATCAGACCATGTGTATGCACCATTGGACAGTGTACG
This sequence comes from Lithobates sylvaticus, assembly GCA_028564925.1. Lineage (NCBI taxonomy): Eukaryota > Metazoa > Chordata > Amphibia > Anura > Ranidae > Lithobates > Lithobates sylvaticus. Next base: position 146,148,433 of record CM053029.1, on the reverse strand, counting down.
TCGGATTGTCCGCCGGACAAAGTCTTATCTCCTGCTGGAAAGATTTGCCGACAACACGGTCCGATCACACCAAATCCGAGCGTGTGTACGGTTGTCCGACGGACAAAGTGCTACGCATGCTCAGAAGAAATTCTGTGACGGAAGCGCTCGGTCAGGTAAAACTACCTTTCCTAATCGACACAGCACATTCGTCACGCTGCAATGTTAAAATGTCTTTAATGCAGCGCATTCTCTTTTTCTTTACAATGCAACAAGAATGACATGTTTTAGCTGCTCCTATTCACCCGCACTTCTCACAAACTTAGTTCTTTATTACTTTTCAGCATTTATACACTACATGTTTATTTTTACTCAGATCGTAAAAGAATCTTTGTTATATTTTTAGCATGATTTGTCTTTTTTGTTTTTTTTCAGAATACATATTTGAAGGAGAATTTTTTTTTTTTTTTTGGAGGGGGGTTGTGTGTCTCAACTTAGCAAAACCACATTATTAACATTTGTATTTCTTGCTTAAATTTACTAGGAGTTTGTTGGTTGTTGGTGCCCCTTGTTAATTCTACTTTAGGATTAGTGAAATGTACCTGCCTACTCAAAGAAAAACTGTCATTGTAGAAAAGTAAAACACAATAGTCACTGATTATTTCAAATCCCCTAAACATTTATTTAGGTCTCAGCAACAAACCAAAGAGGAACGCAGCCATGGTGAAACTTGGGGAATTTGCAAAGCCTTGGACCCCCACGGCAACCATCATTTTTCAAGCGTCGAAAATTGGGGGCCTGAGGAGTACGTATATTAAGGGGAGTGCAATCTGGTCCTGAAGTCCAAAGCATCCGGAACTGCAGCAGATGCCATCTAGGTCCCCAGGCTCTGGTACTACGAGAGGCTCCATCTTCTCTCAGACCAGACTGAATCCAGGTCGTCACTCTCAGGTCTTCCTTCCACGCTTCCTTCCACGCTGTGGCTGTCGTGCTGGTGGGGTGGCAGAAGGAGGAGGAGGAGGAGGAGGAGGCGGAGCATGGTAACTATGGCAAACATGTGTGACTGGGGTCATCTCCCCAGCCCTACCCTTATTTAGGACATGGAGGATGAGCCCCTCACACATGTTGCGTTGCCTCACCTCCATACCCATCATCTTCGTGACAACCACGGAGCCAAAGGTCTCCTCGTCGGTGGGTGTGGCATGTAGGGAGTCTGAAGCCTCTCTGATCATCCGGAGCGCTGACTCTGCCGCATAACCCCCCCTTCTCGCCCTTCTGTACGGAAGGCGGAGGAGAGGGATTTGGGAGTCAGTCAGGCTCCGAGGCCTAGCCCCCTCTTGGCTGCCACTACCCACCTCTTGGCTGCCACTAACCCCTGCCTCCTCCTGACTGCCACCTTCCACAGCCACCTCCTGGCTGAGGTCTTCCTGTGTATGAAAAAGGGACATAGTTTCAGGTATTTGTTCATCAAACACACACAATTCTCATCTAGTGACTGTTGCAAAATGTTTACAAATAGAAAACCATACAATTCTCAGCCCTGCAGTTTAGATTGTGGCCCCAACTGTCTCCAACACTACTGTCAGTTGATATGTCAAACACGTTAGGAACTAAGCAATTGGGGATCCTGAATTAAGTGAACATCATTCATTATTCACATAAATGGTCACAAAACTACTATACCTGGAACAAGCTGGGCTCCTCCACCTCTTCCATACTGGAAGGCCCAGGTTGCTCCTCGGAAGCCTCATCAGGGGTGGCCTGCGCGCAAGGAAGCGTGGAAGGAGGAGTCGAGAGTGGCTCCGTGACATCAGCCTGGTCTTTGAGAAAATGTAGACTTCATCTGCTGCAGTTGCAGTTTCTTCCGACTTCACAACCTTCTTGCGCTCCCTGATATACGCACTCCTCAGGCTGCCAATTTTCTTTCTTATATCATCAACAGTTGCCGCGGGGAACCTTGGCTTGACAAATTCCACAAGTTCCTCCAGGGCTGCGTACCTCTTTGGTTTGATGCTATAATGGGGGTGTTTAGCCTGCCATAAAATGGGAAATTCCCTGTATTTGGCAATGAAGAGGGGGAGAAAACTCATGTCGTTGAATCCCTTCATAATCTCTGCAAGACACAACACCACACAAAACACTATAAATTATGTCAGGCTAAACTCTTCTAATCTTCTCTGTAAAGAAGCCTCAAGTTCGAATAGTTATGTACTAACGTCAAATTGTACCTTCGTTTGTAGCGATCGTCTCGTGCGTGAGCTTTCTCTCCCCTCGTCTCCCAGATCGTGGCTACGACACAGGCGTGTGACGTTTTATATCCAGTGCGCATGCGTCAAACTCCGCCCGCCCCTGACGAACTTACTCGTCTATTCCCCACCCATTCTCTTTACGGCGCAGTGGGGAGAGCACATGGCGGGGACACAGCAGGTGCGCCACAAATATCCCACCAACGAGGAGGACGAGGAAAGTCCGGAGGCAGAAACGTCCCGATCCCGGAGCCTGAAATTCAAGGCCTCCAATATGTCATTTGGAGAAATGTTGGAGATGGTGGACATATTAAAGAGGAGCGACTATGATGGGAAGTATGGGCCTTACCTCAACCCCAATGTCCGCAAGGCCAAGATCATGTCTAAAGTTGTGAGGAGGCTGTACAATCATTTTGGGGTACAACGATCCAAGGAGCAACTGAGGAAACGCTGGTCAGACCTGAAACTGAGGGAGGCCGATCAGTACAGAAAGATCAAGCGAATTCTTCAAAAAAGTAAGTAGTTGTGTTTTTGTGTTTGATTTCTTGCTTGCATACTGCTCCATGTGGTTTGATTTTTACAAAGTTGTACATTCCAAAATGGCCACTTTCATGTTCGTCTGTGCATTCGATCGTACTCAGCCTCGATCTTTCTGCCACTGTCATGGTCGTGTGTGTGTCCATTCGATCGTACGCAACCTCGATCGTTCGGCCACTTATAATACGATGTTTGGTGTTTTTTTTTGGGGAAAGGAAGTTTGTTCTCACTAGAAATGTCATCAAGAATGTAAAGCCAATTTATTCAATGTAAAGGAGAGGTCACCCAGTAGCTGTTTACCCATCTGGACTCTAGAGCACTAGTGCTGGGACACCCAAACCCCCTTTTTATTAGGCTTTTCCACACATGTGCTCCAGTGGATACTAGAGGGGGGTCTCCATCACACAAACTTCTACCAAAAAGCTAGTAAGTTTAGCACCTTTACAAAGTGACTACATTCATGTAGTTGGCATTTGTAACTGGCCAAACAAAAATAGTGTCCGTCACTTTCAAGCAATGTTTGTCTTTTTCTATTTCTGCCCTCAATAGATTGTGTTGCTAAATCTTCCTTTTGTACATTCTCATAGGGGAGCGAAAACTTGGGCCGTCTGAGGAAACACCAAAACCAACACCTCCCAAAAAAGGTGAAAGAGCAGAAGCAGAGGAGGAGGAGGAGGAAGGAGAGATCATCGAACTTGGAGAAATTGTCACCACAACAGGTGAGTGTGGGAGAACACAGCTACTGGTAAGCTAATCCATGTATGGCTGCCTCATTTCCAACACCCGATTTTTGTTTGTTTGTGGTTTTTAGGTGACGTGGATGTTGTGGAAGAAAAATCACACTTTACCACAGAGAGTGCCCACGTACTCATCGGGGAGATAATGGTCTGCAATAGAGATCTAGATTACATAAAGCAAAACATCAATGATGTTCAACAAAAATTGAAGAACATCATTGATGTTTTAGGAAAAATATGAAAACGCACCAAGTAATTAACACACATTTGTGCCAGCTTCTGAACACATTTGCAACTTAAGAACTGTGTGAAATTTGGAACATGCACACATTGTGTCCACATGTGCTAGCTCCCATCATGGTGGATGAATGGCAACGTTTTTTTGGGGGTGCAACCACTTTACGAACTACGAAAGTGGTTGTGGTGAAGGGGTTGCACCCCCAAAAAACGTCCATTCATCCCCATGATGGAAAATGGCACTTTTGAAGCTTCTAGGCATGTGTTTTAACATCTAATGACCATTTTCAGACCCAAATTGTGTGCATGTTCTAAATTTCCACTTTCCAGGGGTGACCCCCCCATGTGATGAAGGCAAGATCAAACACACTTTGAACATATAGTCATGTCTGATCTTGTCTTCACTTTACAAAGTTGAACTTTCCAAGTTCATAGGTTCTGTTTTGCTCCATGCCTGGTTTTACCAATTGCGGAATGTTTGTAAACAATGTTGTAAATAATGTAAAAAAGACCGTGCTGACCTAAAAAGTAGACCTAAAATATATAAAACAGGCTGCAGTAATAGGGAGATAACCAAATAACAGAGAACAGAAAAAAACTGTGCCACAACATGTAATTAAAAAAGAACTAATGAAATTAAACTTTAAACAGGATAGTAACTGAGTGGGATTTCACAGACATATTAGTAGTCCATAGAAGAGGGCAAAAAAGATGGTGAACAGAAGTCTATGTAATCTATGATGAATCCACTTCTTCACGATAACACCTTAGTGCACACAAATCCAACAGGTGAATCCCACCACCAGTAATCGAAGCTGCTTACCAGAGAGCAGCTATCAGAAAGCACAGCTCCTCATACACAGGATATAACCTCCAGCACCACACTTCCCCAGATGAATAAAGCACAAGCCTCAAAACTCAGCAGTCAGTAAATGCTCGGCGATCAATGGGTAACATCATGGACCATGTGGATTAAAATGAGGAGACCATAGCGTGATACAGTAAAAGCAATGGGTTTTAATAAGAAACAAGCAGTACAAAGTACTCACATTTGAGCAGATAAGTAATGCTTTTTTTAAAAATGCCGGCCGGCATGCATGGAGCCCTTCCTCCTCGTCTCAGGTGCGGTGACGTCACTGCACGTCCTCCCAGATGCATTTCATCTTCATAAGACGTTTTCAATGTTGTAAATAACCAAGATGTTGTCAGTTTGGGCGTGAAGATTGTAAACACACTTGTGAATGTTTTCCAAGTAAACTTTTTTATTTTTCTAAATGTGTGGCTTCCTTATTTAAAAAACACAATGCATTATGTATGTCAAATGTAAAGGATATGGGGGGCAATGGGTGTTATTTACTAAAGGCAAGTCCACTTTGCACTGCAAGTTTCTTTTCCAGGGCACTTTTTCACTGCACTTGTAGAGCATAGTGGATTTGACTAAGGTAAATGACACCCACAGTGCTTTGTACGAAAACACGGAGCACAGCATTTTTGAGAATACACACATGTCTGACCTGGTGATGAAAAGGTGTATTTTGGGTGTCAGTTATGCACTAAAAACCTTCTCTAGACCAAAGATTAGGTATCAAACACACAACATGAGAATAATCTTTTTGGGAAGAAGAGACTGTTACCTCCTATTGCCCAGAAAGTGCATTCCCACTGTCGAAGGCAAAGGGAAAAAATTTCAAGGTAAAATAAGCTAAAAATAATAGTGAAATGACAAGAAATCATAGGTTGGTTGAAATATCAGATTTATTAAAAAATGCCTCTCACACATCGTCAGGCAGAGCAATGGCCCCCCTACCCACAAAGTACTCCATATATTGCTCGCGGACCGCTTGGGCATTTAGAGGGGGCAAGGCTGGACGTGCCACTTGAAGGGCTGTGAGGTCCGCATTTGGAGGGCCCTCCACATCTGGGCCAACGGGCACCACATAGTTCCTGTTATGTCTTTTGAGGAAGTTGTGCAATATGCAACAGGCAAGAACTATGTGGTTCAGTTTGTATTCCGCCAAGTTAATTGCCGTCAAGAACAGGCGGAAGCGGCTGGCCAGGATGCCAAAAGTGTTCTCCACAACTCTTCTGGCTCTGGACAGCCTGTAGTTGAAGACCCTCTGGTCTGGGGTGAGGGTCCTCATCGGGAACGGCCTCATCAGATGGGGAGTCAACGCAAACGCTTCATCTGTGACAAAGACGAAGGGGAGTCCTTCTGCATTCTCCTCTGGAGGTGGCAAGCACAGACTGCCAATTTGGAGACGCCAGTAGAACTCCGTGTGCGCAATGGCACCACCATCCGAGATCCGGCCGTTCATCCCCACGTCCACATACATAAATTCATATGTTGCCGACACCACCGCCAACATCACTACACTATTAAACCCTTTATAATTATAATAGTGGGACCCCGAGTTGGGCGGTGGGACGATGCGGACGTGTTTCCCATCAATTGCCCCTCCGCAGTTAGGAAAGTCCCAACGGCTGGCAAAGTGGGAGGCCACAGTCTGCCATTGCTGTGGCGTGGAAGGGAACTGTGGAGTGAAACAAGAAAAAATAATTAGTCACTTTGCACATAAACATTGCAAGCAGATTAGACAATCAACATCTTGGAACAAGAGCATTGTATAAAATTGGAGGCTGGAAAGTATTTGCAGAGAAAAGTAGAGGGTGCCCTTCACAGATTACTCACCCCCCATCAATCCCCACACTTCTGATGGGCCATTGGCAATAACTAGGGTTTTGGGGCGGGGGGGGGGGGGTTGTTGGACAGGTAACCCTCTGCACTTCATTGATTGGCAAATGGCTCAATAATGTGTGCTAGTTTGGCCAGACCCTCTGTACTTAACACTATTGGCAGCCCCCAGGAAAGCTAAAAAAACATTTAAAACCCCCCCCCCCCCCCCCCCAAAAAAAGGAAAGCACATTGTGACATTATGAAATTTCCAAGCAAGCTAATAGGAGAGAAAGAACACCAAAAATTAGGAAATGGCAAGTATGGAGGCAGCCCCTTGCACTACATGCTTTGCAGAATTCATCCCTAAAGATGCCCACTATAAAGAGGTAGGTATATAGTGTGTATTGACCTTGGGAAAGCCAGCAGATAGAGGATTGGTATCATCTGACAGAGCAGTTGGGGGAGGGGGTTCCTAATGAGTTTGCCCCCCCCCCCCCACCAAAAACAATAAAAAAAAGGGGCTCTACATGAAGTAAACCACACAGCAAACATTTGTGCATATTTTAGGGGGTGTTTGTGGGCAAAAAATGCTATGCAGCAGACAAAATACATTGCTTAAGTGACTAGGCCATAGGTGTCTATTGGGGCAGAAGAGCATGCTGGGGAGGTAAGTGAAGGGAAAAATGCATGAAGGAGAAAAGGGGCACAGCATATTAGAACATATTGCAATCATGGTAATTAGGGAAGGAGGTCAAAAATAGAAGACATTAGCAAACAGAGCATACATAGAATGGAATAGTAAAGTATAAATGTTACCTTAATATAGTCCTCCTGCAGGACCTCGATGATGGCAGAACAGGTCTCTGGAATAATGATTCCCAGGGCCTGGGGAGAGATACCTGAAGAGAACTTCAAATCCTGAAGACTTCTCCCTGTCGCCAAGTACCTCAACGTGGCAACAAGCCTCTGCTCCGGAGTAATGGCTTGTCTCATGCAGGTATCCTGCCGGCTGATAAAGGGGGTCAGCAAAGCCAAAAGACGGTGAAAATCGGGGTCCGTCATCCGGAGAAAGTTCCTGAAATCATCAGGATTATTCTCCCGGATCTCACGAAGCAAAGGCATGTGCGAGAATTGGTCACGCTGAAGCAACCAATTCTTGGTCCACATACTCCTCGTCACTCTGTTCATGGACGGGTCTTGGGTCAAAGCTAAAATCCCGACACCAATTCCGCGTACAGCACGAACTCGGCGACGAGTACGCACGGGAAACATCGCTCACAAGGTCACAAAAGGTCGGCTGGTCAGAACGGACAAACAGAAAGCACCGATAAACAGCAAGGCCTGAAAGAACGAAATGAATACCAGAAACAAGCAGACAATAAGCAGTGCAAATCAAAGCGTCCTATATCAAGATATAGGCCGCAATGACCAACAAATGCGAACTGACTACACGCACTAATAAACAGATACGCACGACAAGCACAAACTGAAGAGCAGTAACGATCTGAGTCAGAAAACTGAGAAGCGCGAATCTTAAGTCACCAAACTTCGACTAACTCGCGATAAACACGGGATCAGCAGAAGGAGCCCAACGGGTGCCTGACGTGGTGCTGAACTTCCCTTTTCTAATCTCGTGGACGACGACTTACGTCACGACGTTCTTGCAGACCGGATATTCCGACAACGCAGTCCAACCGTGTGTACGCAACACCAACATCAGACAAAGTACGACGGACAGGATCCGACCGACCTGGTCCGCGGATTGTCCGACCGTGTGTATGGGGCTTAAGAGTGTTGGAGCTTGTGATGAAATGTTTGACCAGATGTTGAACTGTGGAACGGTCATTGAGACCTTGACCTAAGGCAAAGCTTTGATAAGGCTGCCTCTTACACTATATGGACCAAATGTTTGTAGACACCTAACCGTCACATCTAAATGAACTTGTTGGACATCCCATCCACAAACCATGGGCATTCATATGGATTTGCCCCACTTTGTGGCAATAACTGCTTCAACTCTTCTGGCTTTCTTAAGGATTTTGTGGGAATTTGTGCGAGATCACAGTGCATTGACGGCTGCTGGTTGGCCAAAGCATGCACATGACCTGTATGCTTTGGCCAAACACAGCGCGATGTGCTGGGAGAGCCATGATTGGCCAAAGTCCACGCCCCACACTATATAAGGCTGCTGCTTACACGGCAGCCGTATATAGTGAATGAATGGAGATTAGGCAGGTAGTTAGTGTAGTATGCAGTCAGTCAGTGTAGTGTGTATGTATGTGTATATATATATATATATATATATATATATATATATATATAAAATACAGTTCAGAGTATATAGTGCAGTTAGTGTAGTATATATAATACAGTTCAGAGTATATAGTGCAGTCAGTGTAGTATATATATATATATATAATAGAGTTCAGAGTATATAGTGCAGTCAGTGTAGTATATATATAATAGAGTTCAGAGTATATAGTGCAGATAGTGTAGTGTATATATTACAGTGCAGAGTATATAGTGCAGTCAGCGTAGTATACAGTATATAATACAGTTCAGAGTACATAGTGCAGTCTGTGTAGTATATAAAATACAGTTTACATGACATTTTTTTCTTTAGAAATGTCATTATTGCTGTGGCACTGTTCTACACATTGCACAGATGCGCCACTTTACAAGCAGAATAGGGAGACCCCTTAGGCATGATATTTTAAATAAATATTTCATTTTTATTGTTTCACTTTAAGAATTATTAAGATTCACTGCTCCTGAAAAAATGATTGTTTTAAAAACTTTTTTTTTGCGTTGATACATGTCCCTCAGGGCAGTACCCATGCACTTTTTATGGCAATAACTTGCATATAAGCATTTAAAATTAGGACTTTTGTTTTTTCATGTTCATGTCCCAAAGACTTTAATAGGGTTTGCATGTTTTCTATAACTTTTTGCCTGTTCGAGGTGTTCTAGTGCAAACCGAACCAGGGGGGGGGGGGGGGATGTGGGGGATGGTGGTGATCAGCCTATCCCTATTTTCCAGTATGTGTTTATTGTTTACAGCTGACATTACATTAAGTCATGTTATGGTCACCGCTATCCAGATGTTCTTTTATATGAACATTAGTAATAAGCTCTTCATGGTTTGACATTACAAGGTCCAGCAGGGCATCATTTCTAGTTGGGGCCTCTATGAACTGTACCATAAAATTGCCTTGTGATATAGGTTTATACACTTTTGCCCTTTAAATTTTCCTGCAGTGCCCTTACTCAGTCAATCCCTGGGTTCCCCTACACCAAACTGACCAAGCCATGTCTTTATGGAGCTGGCTTTGTGTACAGGGAAAAAAGAGGGTAACCCCTGGAAGTCGCACATCTATAATATCCTAGAGAGGTGAATGAAGTGGCAACCTCAGCCTGGACCCCGACCTGGCCACGTCCCCACTGTGTACAGGGGCACAGTCAAACAGAAAATTGCCTTTGTAAGCACACAATAGTCTAAAATGCCTTTGTATGCTATAGCTTTAACAGTACCTGTCACAGGAAATAACTACATTGAATAATTTGGAGGGAAACTCACAGTGTGCAGTGAAATCAGGTTAAGCAGCTTTTGTACAGGAGTAGAGCCTGTAAAACTGTGTACAATGTAAACATCAGCCTGTAATATATCTTTATTACCAGACCATTTTTCAGTTTCTATTGTTGTGATGCTTTGACTCACAATTACTCTGTCATGCAACACTTTTGCCATTTTATCAAATTTTTTTTTTTTTTATATATATATAAATTTTTTTTAACACACACAGAGCCTTCTTTTGTGGTATTTAATAATCATTGTGGTTTATTGTTTACTATATATAGAAAAAAGGAGTGTTGAAAAAAAAACTTCCTGTCCATACAAAAATGCTAGGACAAGGCGAATGACCCCAAAATGATCCCTCTTTGAAAAGTACACGCCCCAAGTTATTCTTTGCAGCTGCTAATGTGGTCTGCATGGCGATCCAGGAACTAGTAATAAATAAGTCATTCATTTATTACTTCCTGTTTTCTACCCTCCTTATGTTGTAAGAGAAAGGGGGGGGGGGGGGGGGAACTACACTGTACATCTTGTGATCGCAGTAATTTTTCTCTCTATGCTAAGTTCCAGAGCCACCTGTGTGTGACCAGAGCCATCCAAGGACAGCTTGGTTCATTGACATTACTGAGTGCAATGTCTGCCTGATGATGCTTTGTCTGCTTTTAGTAAATAACCATCCACCTTTTATAAAGGTGTCATGGAATAAAAGCGGGTAAGGTAAAGCTGGAGTTCCTCTCAATGTGGTTTGTGTTAAGTATGCATTGCATACTAGCACATTATGAAAAACTTACCTTAGAACGAAGCCCTCCAGCACTGCGCTGTCACCACTGACAGGGCTTCCATCTTCCCCTGGTCTCTCTTCTGGGTTTGTGGCCTTTGGCTGTATGAGCAACTGAAGCTGCAATTACGTCACTCCCGCACATGCGCGTAGAAGCCCTTGGCTCCGGCACAAAGCTCTGTAGGTCCGGTATGGTATGTCGGACCTTCAGAGCACATGTACTGGTGACGTCACAGGCTGCATGCAGGGTGATTTTCTCCTAAACAGTGCAGGTTTAGGAAATATTCATTTTATCTACAGGTAAGCTTTATTATAGACTTTATTATAGGCTTACCTGTAGGTAAAAATCACAAAGCAGGCTTTAACTACTTTAAAGGTAAACTTTGTATAATGTGTACAACACAGTATCATACTACACATCAACTCTTGGGGCTGTTTGTGGAGGAAGGGGGGGGATTTGGGACAATCAGGGGGGTGGCAAAGTGCACCTTTGCCTGTGTAGGCAAAAATCCTTGCACTGGCTCTGTGTGTATCACACACACTGCACGAGCTTTTGTCTGAAATGCCCGACGGCGCTGTAACAAAGTCCCGCCTCCTAGACAGTTCCTGTGAGATAGACAGAACAATGATCCAATGCAGTGAAATTGAATCAGTGTATTATAGAAGCTGCGAGCCAGTCTAGGAGGCGGGACTTTGTTACAGTAGCCGCCCAGGAGATTCCAATCCAAGCTTCGTGACAGCAGGAGATCGTCGGCGCTCTGTGTAATCCAGGGACACTGGCAGGCTGCAATTTGTGCGCACTGGCTGGCTGTAATTGGTGGGCACTGGTAGGCTGCATTTGGTGAGCATTGAAAGGCTGCATTTGATGGGCACTGGTAGGCTGTATTTGATGAAGACTGATAAGGCTGCATTTGAAGAGTACTGATAAGGCTGCATTTGATAGGCACTGATAAGGCTGCATTTGATGGGCATTGATAAGCTGTATTTGGTGGGCACTGGTAGGTTGCATTTGATGGGCACTAGTAGGCAACATTTGATGGGCACTGATAAGGCTGCAATTGGTGGACACTGGTAGGCTGCATTTGGTGGGCACTGGTAGGATGCATTTGGTGGGAACTGGTAGGCTGCATTTGATGGGCACTGGTAGGCAACATTTGATGGGCACTGGTAGGCAACATTGGATGGGCACTGATAAGGCTTCATTTGATGGGCACTGATAAGGCTGCATTTGGTGGGCACTGGTAGGCTGCATTTGATGGGCACTGGTAGGCAACATTTAATGGGCACTGATAAGGCTGCAATTGGTGGGCACTGGTAGGTTGCATTTGATGGGCACTGGTAGGCTGCATTTGATGAGCACTGATAAGGCTACATTTGATGGGCACTGATAAGGCTGCATTTGATGGGCATTGATAAGCTGTATTTGGTGGGCACTGGTAGGCTGCATTTGATGGGCATTGATAAGCTGTATTTGGTGGGCACTGGTAGGTTGCATTTGATGGGCAATGGTAGGTTGCATTTGATAGGCACTGGTAGGTAACATTTGATGGGCACTGATAAGACTGCAATTGGTGGGCACTGGTAGGCTGCAATTGGTGGGTACTATAGATGCATTTGGTGGGCACTGGTAGGCTGCATTTGATGGGCATTGATAAGCTGTATTTGGTGGGCACTGGTAGGTTGCATTTGATGGGCACTGGTAGGCTGCATTTGGTGGGCACTGGTAGGCTGCATTTGGTGGGCACTAGTAGGCTGCATTTGGTGGGCACTGGCAGGCTGCATTTGGTGGGCACTGGTAGACTGCATTTGGTGGGCACTGGCAGGCTGCATTTGGTGGGCACTGGTAGGCTGAATTTGATGGGCACTGATGAGGCTGCATTCGATGGGCACTGATAAGGCTGCATTTGATCCATTGATCTCTGGTATTAATTCAGTAGTCTCTGACCATCTCTTGTATCATGTCCACAGTCTCTGACCATCTCTTGTATCATGTCTGCAGTCTCTGACCATCTCTTGTATCATGTCTGCAGTCTCTGACCATCTCTTGTATCATGTCTACAGTCTCTGACCATCTCTTGTATCATGTCTCTGACCATCTCTTGTATCATGTCTGCAGTCCCTGACCATCTCTTGTAGTATGTCTGCGGTCTCTGACCATCTTCTGTATCATGTCTGCAGTCTCTGACCATCTCTTGTATCATGTCTGCAGTCCCTGACCATCTCCTATATCATGTCTGCAGTCTCGGACCATTTCCTGTATCATGTCTGCAGTCTCTAACCATCTCCTGTATCATGTCTGCAGGCTCTTTCCAACAGACTCTCTAACAGAAGCCCTCTCTGTGTCCATCAGAGAGGCCCCCCTCCAGGTCCCAACAGAGTACTCCGCTTCTCTTACTGTATTTTGTTAATTGGTTAATGAAGACTCCTTAGGGGAGCATTTCTGTGTTTGAGTCGTTGCCATAGAAACATTTGTAAAGAGGAGGAGTTAGTAAGAGGAGCATGCCTGTGGGGCACCAGAAATATTTCTGTACCCAGGCATCTGTGACCCTAGGATCGGCCCTGATGAACACTATACATGTAAAATTGACTGTACTTTGTAAGTACCTGTAATAAATAATAAAATCAAAAAGGGACCTTTATTGTCAACACAGCACACCATACCCCACAAATGGTTAACAGAATGTTACTGCTCCTTAACGCAACACATATGTGTTTTCCCTCCCTTAACTGCTTAAGGACCACCCCACGCAGATTTACTGCAGCAGGGCAGCCCTCCTGCAGGAAATCACCTACCTGTATTGGATTTTGTGCACGGGCTCTGGGCTTGGGCGCATCCAAACACAGCGGGAGTCAATCAGCGGGTCACCGATCATTCTGAGGAGAGGCAGAACAGCGGTCTGCCTATGTAAACAACATGTAAGGGGGGAGGATAGAAATCTTGTGTTTTTGCTAAGCAGGAACATGGATCTCTGTCTTTCCCCAGTCAAAGCACCCCCCCCCCCAACAGTTAGAGAGCACTTCCTAGGGACACACTTAACCCTTTGATCGCCCCTGATATTAATCCCTTCCCTACCAGTGTCATTAGTACAGTAACAGTGCATTTTTTAGCACTGATCAATGTATTAGTGTCACAGGTCCCCCAATAGGTGTCAAAAGTGTCAGTTAGGTGCTAGATTTGTCCGCCGCAATGTCGCAGTCCCGCTATAAATTGCTGATCGTTGCCATTACAAGTAAAAAAAATATATACAAAAAATCCATAAAACTATCCCATAGTTTGTAGACACTATAACTTTTGCGCAAACCAATCAATATACGCTTATTGGGATTTTTTTTTTTTTTAAACTAAAAACATGTAGCAGAATACACATTGACCTAATTTGATGAATACACTTGATTTTTAAATGTTTTTTTATTGGCTATGTTGTATAGCATTAAGTAAAAAATATCGTTTTTTTTTTTTCAAAATTGAACTTTTCTTGTTTTTAGCGCACAAAATAAAAACCGCAGAGGTGAGCAAAAAACACCGAAAGAAAGCTCTATTTGTAGGAAAAAATGGAAATCTATTTCATTTGGCTACAGTGACTGCGTAATTCTCAGTTAAAGTAACGCAGTGCCATAGCAAAAAAATGGCCTGGTCATGAAGGGGGGGGGGGGTGTAAACCTTCCGGGACTGAAGTGTAGAACATTAAAAAAAAAGTTTTTAAAGGTGTAAAAAATAGAACAGCTGTTTTATAGAAATATAAGGATTTTTTTATATAGGGGTACAGTGTTGTTTGTCTCTGAACTATCTGGGAAATAATATAATTAGTAATGCTTTATATGTCTAATTTAATCAAATAAATATGTACTGCATATATTTTTTCTCTTTACGCTCTATTGCACAGGAAAAAAAAACCACTGCAGCATTAAAACAATCTGCGTACAAGTCCCGTGACGTTGACCAGATGTCAGCGCCTATAATTTGCGTCCTCTTGCCCAAAGCTGAACTTGATGTTTTACATTTCATTGCCTCTTTTTTTTTTTTTTTTTTTAATCCACGGTAATTACTCATCAAGTGATATATTTTTAGCAATGAGATTATAGCCTATCTGTCGCCCCCTTTCTTTTCAGATCAAATCAAAATCTCTTCTTTTTTTTTTTGTCCTCTTTTGATTTTCATTAACTGAATTTTACAAGCCCTCCCCTCCACCCTGGTTCCTGGTTGTTGTTAGAAGGGATCCTTGGAAAATAAGAATGGGAAGCATGTAATCTGCTGCATCATTATCTATGTTATTCAGTTCCCTGTAGAGAATTCAGCACATATAGGATGTGGGCACTGGGATTCGCAATATGTGTGATTTTGCCACCAACTCAGTGTGGGCTATCTTCTACGTCTCCTTCTTCTTTTTCTTTTTGGAAGCTGTCAAACAATGTCTGAATGTACTGCCAAGTGAAAACTTGGCCCCCTCCTCTCGTGGCGGTTTAACGCAACTGTAAAATACTTTTTTGGAGAAGTGTGATAGCAGAGGTGTCATGTGCTTGGAGAAATACTTGTCAAGGATGGCAACAAGCTAACTTCTGTCAAGTCAAAGAGGAAGTACTTAAAGTGACTATCACCACAAACGTTTAGCACATTGAAGAATGCAGCGAAGAGTGAAAAGGTTCACGAGAAACTGAACTTTCACCAGTTCCCACTAACTGTATCATAAAAGGACTGAGGACGGGCCATGCGGTTGAGGCTGAGCAGATACAGTTGCCTACAGACTGCCTTAAGGACGTGGTAGAGAAATAGATGTAGAGTAGAGTGTAGAGAAATATTACAACAAGTCACAGTTTTCTACAACATCAGTAACCAGCCACACACCTATGAATATGAGCATTTAAAGCGGTTCTACACTGTCTTGGATGTTTTTTTTGGGGGGGCCTAATGTGCAGTAATGCGCTTTGCATCTTCATCACTCACTTGTAGTACTTCTTGATGTTAATGCTGCCGTTTTTGTTCCGCAATATGAAGTTTTAAAACTACTTCATGCCGGCTTCCATCTTCCGTGTGGGCACCTGAAACCACACAGGCCCCTTTCTTCCGGGTTGCTGGCCCACAATGCCGACATCTCGCGAGATTTCGGAAGATGTGACCGAAATCTCGCGAGATTTCGGAAGATGCCCGCACATACTCCTGGGATCAATGACACCAGATCCCAGGAGACAGTGCGGCGTTATGAGGATCCCCGCACAGACCCCGCCCACCCCCGCAGAGACAGAGGACAGGAAGTCATCGATTACAAGGTAAGTGACAAAAAAAAAAAAAACACATTTCATTTAGTACTCTTTGCCTGATTTGGAAGGCAAAGAGATTTACTAAATGAAATGTGTGCAGAACCACTTTAACCACTTTAAGACCAGCCTCGTTTTGGATTTTAGGTGTTTACATGTTTAAAACAGGTTTTTTTGCTAGAAAAAAACTTAGAACCCCCAAACATTATATATTGTTTTTTTTCTAACACCCTAGAGAATAAAATGGCGGTCGTTGCAATACTTTTTTTCACACCGTATTTGCGCAGCGGTCTTAAAAGCGCACTTTGTTTAGAAAAAATGCACTTTTTTGAATAAAAAAATAAGACAACAGTAAAGTTAGTCCAATTTTTTTATATATTGTGAAAGATAATGTTACGCCGAGTAAATTAATACCTAACATGTCACACTTCAAAATTGCGCCCGCTCGTGGAATGGCATCAAACTTTTACCCTCAAAAATCTCCATAGGCGACGTTTAAAAAATTCTACAAATCCTAGGAGTATCAGAGTCAGGTGACCTATGTGCGATCTCGGCCGGGATCGCACTCTGCAATAACCGCTGCTGTTGTTTTTATACTTCAACTGTAAGTGTCTATTTTTTATTTTAAAATTATTTGAAATTGCTGCACAATGGAGTCCTCCCTTCTTTCTGCCCCCGTGTTTGCTGGCCATGTAGAGAGGGTGTGAGAAGGCTGGTAAGGACGCTATTCAGGAGGATTTCAAGAGGAGGTGATCCATTGCTATTCTATTAAAAGGCTGTTTACTCCTTACCTAAAGGTAAGAGGCTGGGGGAAACACCTTGGATTGGCACACTGAATATGCATGGAGGAGATCACTGCTACCACTAAAGGATTGCATTTCTATTAGGAGGATTCACTGCACAGGAGATTTCCATAGCCAATAGCTTCCGTCTCGTACTTGCTTCAGAGCATGTGTCGTTTTTGGTACGTCGGAACAGCATACAGACAAGCGGTTTTCCTGATAGGAATTGGTTCCATCGGAAAAATTTAGAACATGTTCTATTTCTAGGTCCGTCAGAATTTTTGACGTAAAACGTCCGGTGGGGCATATAAGCGATCAGAATATACGATGAAAAGCTCCCATCAGACTTTTTCTGTCGGGCATTCCGCTCGTGTGTACACGGCAATAGAGGGTTCTTGATCGATCTCAACTTTGCTGTGTTGACCAGGCATGTCTGAAATTTGTCAATCATGTCGGATTGGTGGAACAAATATTTGTGTGTGCGGGAAAAGCCATCATAATGCAGATAGAGTTTTTAATCAGTGGTTTACATTTATGAATGATTGGTCTTATTTTGAGCTACACTATATTACCAAAAGTATTGGTTCGTCTGCCTTAAGGCCCCTTTCACACGATCGGACCGTTCAGATCCGCCTGTCAGTTTTGACGGCAGATCTGAACGGGCGCTCCATGCTAGTCTATGGAGCGCCGGATGTCAGTGGAGACATGTCCGCTGACATCTGACCCAGTCCGATCCACCAAAATCAGACGTATGGCTCTACGTCCAGATCCGTCGCTGGCGGATCGGATGAGATCTGATGAAGACGGACAGCGCTGTCCATTTTCATCCGATCTCTCCATTGTGACCAGCGGCACTGGACAAGCCCCTCCCCGCTCAGTGAGCAGAGAGGGACCTGTCATCCGCCGGCTCAGCGGAGATTAACGGAGAGATCTCCCGCTGAGCCGGCGGACAGAGGCGGACTCCGTGAAAGCAGGCCTTACACACATATGAACTTTAATGGCATCCCAGTCTTCGTCCGTAGGGTTCAAAATTGAGTTGGCCCACTCTTCTGGGAAGGCTGTCCACGAGGTTTAGGAGTGTGTCTATGGGAATGTTTGACCATTCTTCTAGAAGTGCATTTGTGAGGTCAGGCACTGATATGGATGAGAAGGCCTGATTTGCAGTCTCCGCTCAAATTCATCCCAAAGGTGTTCTGTTGGGTTGAGGTCAGGACAGTCAAGTTCCTCCAACCCAAACTCACAAATCCATGTCTCTATGGACCTTGCTTTGTGCACTGGTTCAAATCATTTGGTGGAGGGGGATTATGGTGGGGGGGGGGGGGTGTTTTTTAGCGGTTGGGCTTGGCTCCTTAGTTCCAGTGAAGTGAACTCTTAAGGCTTGAGCATACCAAGACATTTTGGACAATTTTATGCTCCCAACTTTGTGGGAACAGTTTGGGGATGACTCCTTTCTGTTCCAACATGACTGCGCACCAGTGCACAAACAAGGCCATACTGACATGGATGAGCAAATTTGGGGTAGAGGAACTTGACTAGCCTGCACAAAGTCCTGACCTCAACCTGATAGATCACGTTTTGGATAAATTAGAGAGGAGACTGCGAGCCAGGCAATACTTTTGGTAATATATTGTATATTCCCAGTCAGTTGCAAAGTACTGCATGTGGTGCAAAAGTCAATATATAGGGTATATATAAAATGGGGCGCTAGCAATGAATAATAACGAATAATAAATAACAATTCATTGCTAGCGCCCCATTTTATATATACCCTATATATTGACTTTTACTTACTGTTGGTGTGTGAACACTCTGATGGTGGCTGCGGCAGCTGTTGTCTTTTATTGATTCGTGTTTTTACCCTTTATTGGTTTGCGCAGTTGTTCCCCCCTTTACACTGCATGTGGTGCGTTGTTTGATACTTGGTTGCTAATGCTTGCATCTAGATCATTAACAAACAGCTACATGCACAGCTACCTTGAAGTACGCTCTTCCAATCTGAATTTACTATCCCTGCCATCTACATCCTAAACTGCAAAGTAAAGGTCTGTCATACCAAGCTGTCAGCTGCTCCAGTACCAGCACCAAAACATGGCTGCTGACAAAAGGTGGTAGCCGTGTTTCTGAAGATAACCCTTTGTCAGCACCAACGCGGTGACCTGCTGTGACTGTATTTAGGTATTGTCAGTTGGTAAAAGCTACATATGCTATGTAAGTATGACATAATGTTTCTTTGCATTGTAAATGATAGATAGAGTGTTATGCAATAACTTTGATTTATAAAACAGTCTCTACCTAAAGTTGAACTCTAGTATTAATATCAGTAGTATGGCTAGTATTATGCATCCCTCCTTCCTGGTAGCAAGGTTTAAATGCTCGTTTAGTCCATGACTAGTGTAGTCACGATAAAACCCCTTAGCTGTAACCATAAAACCCCATAAACTTAACTTAATTAATAAATGAGAGACCACACCGGTTATGGAGTAAAATGGCCATAACAGCTAATTTATTTAAATAACCAATAATAAGAACTCCAGTTTCTTATTAGAAAATTAAACATAAATAACAATAACAATAAACAATAACACTTTCAGACCCCTTGCTGAAAACAAAACAAAACAGGTTAAACCCCTATATCCATGTTGGTCAGTGACGGAGCTAAGTGCTTATACACACAACCTGATATCACTGATATCAACACAAGGGGGCACTGCGGGCAAAAGAAACCAATGGGTCTCTACCGTACCGCCCGATAACCAACATACCCGCAGTGCACAAAACCATTGGACATCAACAACGTTTGATGTAACAAGGAGGGGCCATCTATTGATGAGCCCCCCACCCACTTACCACCAGTATAACTGCTGCCGTCACTGACCAACAAACAACTAACGCCAACCCCCCAAGCTGTTATGACGAAAAGAGAATTCTTCCAAAGACCTGAAACGACAATGAAAACATTAATACATGCCATCACATACCTATAAAAAAGGGGAGGGTGGGTGGGGAAAAACCTGCCTCCTCGTGCTCTGTCTTTCCCGCACTGACCTCCCGGCTCCGCCCCTCTCTTTTATATGGCCGCTCCTCCCAGCTCTCCCAGCTGCCCACCCCTAAAATTGTTAACTCTCTCCTAGCTTGCTGAGTAACCTGACACACTGTCATGGGCGGACCTGCATGACATTTCCTTGCAGTGCATTAAATTCCGGTCCTTACTTGACTAGTGTAGTCACGATAAAACCCCTTAGCTGTAACCATAAAACCCCATAAACTTAACTTAATTAATAAATGAGAGACCACACCGGTTATGGAGTAAAATGGCCATAACAGCTAATTTATTTAAATAACCAATAATAAGAACTCCAGTTTCTTATTAGAAAATTAAAACATAAATAACAATAACAATAAACAATAACACTTTCAGACCCCTTGCTGAAAACAAAACAAAACAGGTTAAACCCCTATATCCATGTTGGTCAGTGACGGAGCTAAGTGCTTATACACACAACCTGATATCACTGATATCAACACAAGGGGGCACTGCGGGCAAAAGAAACCAATGGGTCTCTACCGTACCGCCCGATAACCAACATACCCGCAGTGCACAAAACCATTGGACATCAACAACGTTTGATGTAACAAGGAGGGGCCATCTATTGATGAGCCCCCCACCCACTTACCACCAGTATAACTGCTGCCGTCACTGACCAACAAACAACTAACGCCACAGCCTGAAAGGGGGATCCCCTCACCCTTGATGGCACCTCCACACCCGCAGGGCCGCCTGAATACCCTCCTGCAGACCCAATGACCAGAGGTCAATGCCCACATCTGTAAGATGCACTCCATCCCGCCTCAAGTACATACCAACATTTACTTCCAACTCCCGGTGGCGAACCACTAGGCCACCTTGCCATGCTATGAACCGTCCCACCACTTTATTGACCCGGATTCTGGCTTTATTAATCCTAAACACCGACCTGGCCATGCGCCAGTTGGTCCTGGCTACCATATCCGACCAAATCAGAATGGTGCCCGGGAAAGTGGCCCGGAGGAACATAATGTCCGCCTTGATATCAGCTATCAAGTCCCTCACGGTCCTTACACCCAAGTCATTGCCGCCTGCATGAATGACCAACACTTCAGGTGGTCTATCTAGCCAGGCGTATCTCTCAACCTCCGGGACCACCCTGCCCCACATCATACCAGGCCTACCTAACCACCTGATAACTGCATCCCTCCTGGATATGCCCAGCTGTCTCCCACCTGGTCTCACGTCCCCCCTCCTGGCACCCCAGCACACGTAAGAATGGCCGAGGATCCATACAAGGAGTTGTCGCCCTGCATCTGTAACAACAAGAACAACGTTACACGCACCACAACCCATACTACATCCACTTTATGCAGTACCCCTACATACCCACCAATCTTACTATTGGCACTTTAATTAAAACCACAACCAAACTTTTTTTTTTTTTTTTTTTTTTTTTTATATTATTCACACACCAACTGTGGCCGAACATAACTGCGGAATCGCTGAGATTCCCATCTCCCTAACTTTTGCACATCCGCTTCATCCAACCCACACCTGGCGGCTTCCGTAGCTGCCCCAATGCGGAAGGAGTGTGAAGCGTAGGCGTTGCTATCCAAACCCAACCTCCCCAAACACTTTCTCAACACCGCCACAAACTGAAATTTTGACAAGTACCGTCCATCCGCATGTATCAACAGCGGACCCTCCCCCCCTGGTCTTACTGCCAGGAACTTCGTCACCTTTAATAAAGGGCAAACACCGCACCCCTGTACAGCATACAAACTCACCTGCGTCCCTCGTCCTCTTTGGTCCGTTTTTGATCTTCTCAACCTGACCATGACCCTATCGTCCTTTACTTCCACATCCTGAACCATCAAGCCCCCCGCCACCTCTTTTGATGGGCTGACCAATTCCCCAATACGGAACGCTCCAAAGAATGCCAATGCAAATGCAGCTGAAAACAACCTCACCTCGTAGGCTGACTGACACACCCCTTTTAGCTGTACACTTATATCCAACAAGTTCCCAAATGTGATGGGGCGCCGCCTGTCTTTACTCTTATGCAACTTCCGATACCCCTTTATGGCTTGCTTCACCCAGAAATCCTTCGTTAGATCCTCCCTTCTCCTCAATTTAAACCAAAACGTGAGCCCTGCCATCCTCTTTTCAATAGCCGACACCGATTTTCCCATTTCCATATCCCTGGCCACCCAATCCAGCAATAACAACCTGTCTCCCGGGTCTTCCCCCCCGGCTTGTGCCCTACCCCGAAGGTCAGTCCATTCCTTCCACACTTTAGAGTAGGCCAGCCATGTAGACTCACTTACAGACCTCCGTATCCACTCTGCCGCGGTTCCAATGCTAACTCCCACATCCAGCCCGGGCATGGAACACCCTCCGCTCTTGCTGTCGGCGCCAGCTCCCTGAACTTGTCCCACTGAAAGCGAGACAAGGCGTCAGCTAAAGTGTTCTCAACACCCGGGATGTGAACAGCATACAAAAAGATGTTCAACCGCATGCAACGCAACACCAGATGTCTCATCAATCTGATGACAGGAGGAGAAGCCGCAGACATGTTGTTGATCACCTGCACCACCCCCATATTATCGCAGTTCAGCCTCAACTTGAGGTTCGTGCACGACTCCCCCCACAACTCCAAAGCCAGCACCACCGGAAACAGTTCCAGCAGTACCAAGTTTTTCTGAAAACCCACCTGTAACCATGATTGCGGCCAAGGCTCCGCACTCCACTGTCCCTGGAAGAAAGCCCCATAACCTGTAGATCCAGCGGCGTCTGTCACCAGCTCCACATCAAAGTTACTGACCGGTCCCGACATCCAAACCGCCCTGCCATTGTAACCTTCCAGGAACTGATCCCATATCTTCAAATCCTCCCTATGTTCCTTGTTAAGCCTAATGAAATGTGTCGGTATTCGCACCCCCTTAGTCGCTGCCGACAACCGCCTACAAAATATCCTGCCCATGGGAATAATCCTGCACGCAAAATTCAACTTTCCCAACAACGATTGTAACGTGCGCAACTGAACTTTTTTCCAACCATAAACCTCTCCCACCATTTTCCTCAAATCCACCACCTTCTCTTCCGGCAGTCTACATTCCATGGCCCTGGAATCTATTACTATGCCCAAAAAACTCAACTCTGTCCGCGGGCCCTCCGTTTTATCGGCTGCCAATGGCACCCGAAATTTGTCCGCAATGTGCTGCAACGTGGACAACAGTATCGCACACACATTGGAAGACGGAGGACCCACGCACAAGAAATCATCCAGGTAGTGGATGACAGAATCGATCCCTGTCACGTCCCTCACTACCCATTCCAAGAAGGAACTAAACGCCTCAAACATGGCGCAAGAAATGGAACATCCCATCGGTAAACACCGATCAACATAAAACTCACCCTCCCAGCAACAGCCCAATAACCGAAAGCTCTCCGGGTGTACCGGTAATAGCCGAAATGCTGCTTCCACGTCAGATTTCGCCATTAGCGCCCCTTTTCCGTACCGCCGCACCCAACGCACTGCGGCGTCGAATGACGTGTAAGACACCGTACACTCATCTGGGTCTATGAAGTCATTGACCGAGCCCCCTTTTGGGAACGACAAATGGTGAATGAGCCGAAACTTGTTCGGCTCTTTCTTGGGTACCACGCCTAACGGCGACACCACCAGGTCCTCTAACGGCTTAACCTTAAAAGGTCCCGCCATTCTACCCAACCCCACTTCCTTGGAGAGCTTCTCTGACACTACCTCAGGGTGTTGCAGGGCTGATCTCAAGTTCTTGGCCAGTGGTGGAATCACTGACAAATTACACGGAATCTTGAAACCCTCCCTGAAACCCCTGCTCAGCAAAACCGCCGCCCCCCTATCTGGATATCTATTTAGAAAAGGTTGCATCCTTTCCCACATCACCGGCGTCGTCCCTCTTGTGGCCAGATTCCCCTCCCCGCTTGCCTTTTTTAAAACATCTGGCGAGGGTGTGACCCCCCCCGCATCCTGAACATTCATGCTTGAATTTACAGGTTCCTCCAAACTTACAGGCCCCCTCATTAAATTGCCAGCATACCCCCCACTTCTTACCGGCCGGAGGTCCCGAGGCCTGGCTGCCTCCGGCCCCCCCTTGAAATGTCTGAGTCGGCGTCTTAGCCGACGCCATCAGCTTCATCCAGAGGCTAATATCCTTGTGATCCCACCTTAAAGCCGGGCGTACAGCCCTACGCTGACGGAACTGCTCGTCGTACCTCAGCCACGCCGTTCCACCGTACACCCGATAAGCCTCCCCAATTGCGTCCATGTAGCAGAACAACGCCGAACAATGTTCAGGGTTCTTCTCCCCAATCACTCCCGCCAAAATGGCAAACGCCTGGAGCCAATTGGCGAAAGTCCTCGGAATGAGCCTATACCTCCTTTTTTCTTCATCATCCTTTTTGCTACTATCCGGTTTTACCCTGTCCAGGTTGAATTTTTCCAGGGGGAGCAAAGAGAAAATCTCCACGTACTCCCCCTTCCAAATCTTCTCCCTGACCTCCTGCTTTAAATGGGCCCCGAGCGGTCCCTCAAAACAGACATAGACCTCGCATTTTGCTGCATCGGCCATCCGTACTATGTCATCCCTCACCGTCTGTTCCTTTTCCCCTTTTTCCACCTCATTCCCCTTCTCTGCTCCCACCACACCGGAGGTCGGCTGACTTCCTGCCGTGGCCTCTGCCGCCACCCCTCCCCCGACTGTTACCCCAGCCCCCACTTCACCGACTTCCATACTCACCCCTCCTGCTGGAGCATCCCTCTTCTCACCAAAACGGCCTATCAGCACCTTTAACCCTTCCAACAATTCCTGCAGTTGCCCAGGACTAGAATCCGCCCTCCCGCTCACCGCTCGCGGTTGGTCCGTCTCTGCCAACGACGATGCGGGAGGTATCCCTGGGCTTCCCCCACTGTTACCTGTCCCTAACAGGGATTGTAAAACTTTTACAAAGGAAATATTGTCAGTGGACTTACCGGGCTGACCGGGCAGGATTCCCACAGCCGCTGCACGGGCCTCCACCGGCGGGATAGGGCGACTGAGCTCCTCCTCCTCTTCCGACAATTCACCTTCGGACCGAGAAACGTCCTCCTGTGTAAAAGACAAGGCACGCACCCTAGGGGAGGGGGTCCTGTAAGAGTTACGATCCCGCCTGCCCGTTCTCACTTCGGGCTGCTGGCTGGTCCCTGGCTGATCCAAACACGCATGCGCAGGTGGGCCGGTTCGGGCTCCGCTCCTGCTGACTCGGGTCACCGCCGTGCTTGCTGGTGGCGTCCCGCCATCCCTTGCCCGTTGTGCTGAGTGGGTCCCCCTCCCCCCCGCCCGTGATGACCCTCTGACCCTTCCGTCCTCCCCCCCCGACTCGTGCAGAGCCTCTGGGGGGTTCGCTGAAAAGGCATGTCCGGGGGGTGCGACCCCCCTCCTGGCCGTTGCCCGAGTGGCCCTTGAATCCCCTCCCCCCTGCTCGTGCAGAGCTGCTGGGGCGGACGTGGTCCCTGAAGAGCCTGATGCGCCGGCCATCTTCCTCCCCCTTGCCGCGGCCCCCCCACCCCCCCTCCCCCCAGTGTTCCTACTGCCCCCCACCACGTGTGCAGGTGCTGGGGCTGCTGAGGCTGCTGTAGCACTGCCATCTGATGGTGAGGATCCTCTCCCTGGTCGGCCCCTCGCCCCCCCTCCCCCCCAGGCCTGAGTCCTGCCTGCTTGTGTGACCCTCCAGCGCTGTCCCTCTGCACTCTTTTGGCTGGGGGGGTGGATCGCTCCCCCCTCGGGCTCCTTACCAGTCTTGAAGGTCCTGCTGTGGCCCCTGGAGAGTAGCGCTCCGGCGCCCTGGACACTCGAGCACGCTGTCCGGCGCCGCCATCTTGGATTTCCATCACTGCTGCTTGGTCTCTTGATCCCCCTCCTGAGCCATCCAGGACCGCTGCTATCTGTTCCATGACCCATCCGGGTCCCTGCTGCGCCGCCGCCGCCCTCACGATCGCCGCAAAATCCCCTCCGTCGGCCATGTTTAAGGAAGCACTGAGGAGCAGAGTGAAAAACCTGCCTCCTCGTGCTCTGTCTTTCCCGCACTGACCTCCCGGCTCCGCCCCTCTCTTTTATATGGCCGCTCCTCCCAGCTCTCCCAGCTGCCCACCCCTAAAATTGTTAACTCTCTCCTAGCTTGCTGAGTAACCTGACACACTGTCATGGGCGGACCTGCATGACATTTCCTTGCAGTGCATTAAATTCCGGTCCTTACTGGAGAGGTTTAAAGTAGAGGTATATTCATCTTATTACGCACTTCCCCAGCAGCCAGCTCTTTCTTACGCTCCCATGGTGCTGGTGAGTGCCATCAATGGCCTCCGGCCTCTGTTGGTCCTAAAGCAGCAGTTATCACAAGATTCTGTAAATGTTTTACATTGCCGAAAAAAAATAATAAGAGACCCTGTGAAATATTTTAGATTGGAAAAACTGGTTTCTGTTTTTTTTTTTTTATAGACAACATAACTTAAAAGGGTTAAAGTGGTTGTAAACCCTTACACACCACTTTTCCCTACAGGTAAGCCTATAATAAGGCTTACCTGTAGGTACTGGAAATATCTCCTAAACCTGCACAGTTTAGGAGATATTTACCATATACGTTTGTGCCGACGTCATCGCGCATTCACATTGAAGAAAGGGCATGATTGTGCCGTTTCTAAAGGCCACGTGCCGTGACCGTCAGCTCCCGTTTGCATGTGCAGAAGTGACGTAACGTGACTCCGGCCAGTCACAGAGTCCGCGGCCCCGGAAGGAAGAGGGGTGAAGATAGACGCGGCCACCAGCGGGGACATCGCAGGCCTTGTTTGCAGGTAAATGGCACATAATGGGCTAGAATGCGATGCATGCTAGCCCATTATGCTTTTACTTTGCAGGGAACCATAGAGGAAGTAAAAGCCATCAGGGTTTACTTCCCCTTTAGGCAGGATGAATGTGTAGTAATACAGTACATTATGACTTTATCTAATAATCAGCATCAGTAAATAAAGCTTTGACAGAAACAAGGTGCCTATAAAAAAAAAAAAACAGCCTTGTGCCAAAGTATAGTAAAAAGGTAATAATCTCAAACTAAATGGGCTGCATGCAGTCTAATCCTATGCATGGATCACTTCTTATAGATTGCATTGTGGTACGTGCCTCTTTTTTTATCTTCCCTGTCATTTTTTCACACAGTGTCATTGCAGAAAAAAGGGGCTAATACATGCAATACACATGTATTTTGTGTCTGCATGTGTGCATAACAATGATTGACAGGTATAAAATGCTGATAAAACTACCACTAAAAGGTGAAACACTTATCACTTATCAAGGGTAAATTAAACCTTAGTCATTTACTGACAGTATTTTAGTAATTTTCCTACCCCAAACCTTGCAGATCGATAATCACTATCCCAGACCATGCTGAAAGTACAGAAGCAATTACAGAATCTCTTTGCAGTACGGAGAGATATACAGATTTGTATGGCTATTCATTGATGTCTGGACTGTGACTCATTTTATGGATCAGCACAAGCCTATATAAAAATCTCCATATTACAAGTCTTATCTGCTTGTATTTTGTGTCCAGTAAATGTATTCATTCAGCCCTGGTGTCATTTATGAAGCAGGAGGGTTTTTTTTATTTTATTTTTAGTTTATCATGAAATTGGATCTTACCTGAAAGCATAAGTTTTAAAGAGACAAACAATTGTAAATGTTATGTACTCATTTTAAACAAATCTGCTCCCTTGGTAGAACATTGTAAAATGAAGGTACAAATGATAACCTCATTCTGAAGGAAATTGCAGAGCTTATAGGAAAAAAATACATACACTATATTACCAAATGTATTGGGGCACCTGTCTTTACACTGATGTGGACGAGAAGGCCTGACTGGCAGTCTCTGCTCTAATTCATCCCAAAGATGTTCTGTCGGGTTGAGGTCAGGACTGTGCAAGCCAGTCAAGTTCCCCCACCTCAAACTTGCTCCTCTATGTCTTTATTAACCTTGCTTTGTGCACTGGTGCGCAGTCATGTTGGAACAAGAAGGGGCCGTCCCCAAACTGTTCCCACAAAGTCGGGAGCATGAAATTGTCCAAAATGTCTTGGTATGCTGACACCTTAAGAGTTCCCTTCACTGGAACTAAAGGCCAAGCCCAACCCCTGAAAAACAACCCCATATCATATTCTCCCCTTTACCAAATGATTTGGATCAATTCAAAAAGCAAGGTCCATAAAGACATGGATAAGCGAGTTTGGGGTGGAGGAACTTGACTGGCCTGAACAGAGTCCTGACCTCAACCCGATAGAACACCCTTATGCCCCGTACACACGGTCGGAAAATCAGACCACAAAATCCATCAGATTTTTTCCGACGGATTTTGTCCGACACTGGTGTTGCATACACACGGTCGGACAAAGTTGTCAGAAAATCAGATCATTCTGAACGTGGTCATGTTTGTTGCCTACGACGGGACTACGTACAGACTAGTAGCCAATAGCTTTGGTCTTGTAATGTGATCTGAGCATGCGTGGCACTTTGTACGTCGGAATTCGCTACACACGATCGGAAAAAGTCCGATAGGACTTTGTTGTCGAAAAATTTGAGAGCAGGAGATAAAAATTTGTCCGTCAGAAAATCCGACGGAAAAAGTCCGATGGAGCCCACACACGGTCGGAATTTCCGACAACATTGTCCGATAGGACATTTTCCGTCGGGAAATCCGACCGCGTGTACGCGGAGCCAGGCCTACTTGTCCACATCAGTGCCTGACCTCACAAATGTGCTTCTGGAGGAATGGTTAAACATTCCCATTGACACACTCCTAAACCTTGTGGACAGCCTTCCCAGAAGAGTTAAAATATATAAATATACCACGCTATCGCTACAAGTAGCGGCCAGCACTGGAGGTGTAGTGAGAAAGTAAATATGTGAAGAATAAGTGCAGCGCTATCTAATATAATATAAGAGCAACAGAAATAGTCACATTAAACAATATACCATACATTGACATATAGTGATATAAGTGATATACAAAAATGTGAATATAGAGTGACTAATTAAAAATAAATCAAATCAAATAAAAGTCCAGATAAAATATCCCAAAACTAGTAAGTGCAGTCCAAGTATGAGTGGCTGTAAAATAAATGTGTCCATATGTGTCCAATCCAGCAAGTGACAAAAGTGAACCACCACAGACAGCACAAACTGCTTACCAGAAAGCTATGACGCACACAAGCATACACTTGGTGGGTCAAACAAGCTTAGTAGTATAATTCCAAGGGTCCTCAGTTAACAGTTAACAGATCGAATCTTTCCAGCGATTGTTCACAGGTAGTGGGATCAGAGAATATCAAAGCTCGCCATACAAGCCATAAATGAAAAGAGAGGGAGGAACATAGTGTAATTCCGTATAAAAAGGTATTTATTAAAACTAATGGTAGGAAATGCACTTACATGCTTCCAAAGTTACACGCGCTTGTTAGGACATAAACAGCGGTGTTGAGTATGTCAGCATACAGTCCCGACGCGTTTCGCTTGATTAAGCATCATCTGGGGTCCCGGAAGAGTTGAAGCTGTTATAGTTGCAAAGGGTGGGCCAACTCAATATTGAACCCTACAGACTAAAACTGGGATGCCATTAAAGTTCATGTGCGTGTAAAAGGCAGGCGTCCCAATACTTTTGTTAATATAGTGTATGTTATGGCTAGGTGCCCAGGCAGTAGGGAATCTTTACATATTCCAGGAACTTAACGTGTTAATTATTACTAATGCCCCTTGTACCAAGGAATGACTCACAGACACCAGATTTGATAGCATGCATCTTTACTGCTGTGGACTGATTGTGCAAGGGGAATCACAACAGTGATTCTGTAACCTCAGGTGTATTTTCTGATGATCCAGAATTATACAGCTCTAGGTGCCTGTCACCCTTGTGACAGACCTAACACCATTGTGGCAAAGCCAGATATACCATGGTTCCCACATGCTCAACACAAACTGATTTACATAAGAGTCTTTCCAATCTTCTCAATCATCTACTGATCTGCCATTACGGCCAATGGTGGCCATGTGATTTGTAAGGTAATCCTAGTTGATTGAAAAATTGCATATTTCATATTCCTTATTAAGGTTGGTCTCACAAATATCTAATAAAGCCTCTAATATCCTGGTTATTCTTGTTACCTTGGCTGACTCATCTTATTGTAATGTGGACTGCCTATATGGACAAGCCAGCCCCCTCTCCTTAAGAAATTTGCCATTTTCTTCAGAAGGTAATTTTGATCTGAAGGTGGGCTTGACCATTTACTACATACAAGACATATATACCCTAGCTAGAACCTGTAGGGTTAGTCTCACACCAAAGCTTGCAACCATGCAAGCGTCTGATCCGATTATCTGGCCATGCTGCATGTGCAGGGGGACTCCATGGTGAAACAGCATCTTTAATTAGTTATTCTTGTTATATTTTTATCTTTATCTGTCATTACTTTTAATAAATGTTATACTTTTAAGTATTTGTGTGATCTTTCTTTGCACATATCGAACACAACCCCAAAAACATGACAAAACACTAGTACAGGCATAACATGGTCACATAGTGGTAATACTATAGGGTGAAGAAATGAGAGAAGAAGAGTGAATGATTGGAGATAGTGGGAAAAGAACAGAGGATGACTAAAAAAAGAAAGCCAAGGAAAAAAAAAAGACAAGGAAAAGCAGATGGAGATAAGAGAGGAAAGAAGAGAGAGGAAAGAAGAGGGGAGATCATGACTAGAAGATGGAAGGAGAAAAGAAAACAGAATGACTAGGGAATGAGGCAACAAGAGAGGATCACTTGGGGGTGAAGTATTGAGAAAGCAGTATGGCTAGAAGGGAGAGGAGCGAACAGAGGAAAATCTAGAAGACGATGTTTGGGGGAGAGAAGATGGGGAGAAAAAGCATGACTGTAGCAAAAGAGAGGAGGGAGAGGATAAGGAAGAAGAGAGAATCACTGGAATGGAGGAAAGGACAGATGAGAATAGAGGGTGGTGGTGGGAGAGGACAGAAGAGAATGGTGTCAGGGCTGGGGAGATGAGAACATGGCTGGGTGCAGAGGAGAGGGGTGTAAACAGGATGGTCAGGGGAGAGGAGTGAATGACTCGGGGGAAAGGAAATGGCTGATGAGAGGATTGCTGGGGTAGAGTAGAACAGAGAGTAACTGAGAGGGAAAGGAGATGACAGGGTGGCTGGAGGAGAGGATAAACGAAAAGAAAAGATGTCAGAAGGAGAGCAGAGGATAAAGGAGATGAGAGGATGGCAGGGGGAGAGGAGAGATTAAAGGCAGTAATGTATCCAGGGTATGGCACATATGGCAAGTGCCATGGGCACCATATTATGGGGGCGCTCGTGAGTGGCTCTTCTTCCCAAGGACAGATTATAGATTCTACACACAATTACCGTCTGGCCGCCAGCCACTACATTGCCTTGCAGTCTCGCCAGACAGCTGAATTATAGGCCCAAGACAGTGAGCTGGCCCGTGGCAGCCGCTACATACATTACCTTGCAGAAAAGGCTGCGCTGCATAGCCTAGTGCGCGCTCCTCTCCTTGACATCCTGGGCAGCATGACGTCATCCAGAGACCGGCCCGAGAGGCTAGTGAGAAAGGAGTGTGGGCGTCGCCGCTGCAAGCAAGGAGGAGGAAGCGCCGCACAAGTACAAGAACAAGAACAAGTAAGCTCTGCCTCTGCATCGGACTGTGGAAGTTGGGCAGGTAAGTGCATCTCAGTGTACTGGCTCTGGCTGAAGTGGGTTAACGGTTTGGGAGGGAGGGCAGGCTATCAGTGCCTCCTAGGCTTATCACTACCAGTGCTAATTAGTGCAGATCATCAGTGCCAGTGCCACCTATCAGTACCAGTGTCACCTATCAGTGCAGCTCATCAGTGCCACCTATTAGTGCCAGGGTGACCTATCAGTGCCACCTATCAGTGCCAGTGTCACCTATCAGTGCAGCTTATCAGTGCCACCTATCAGTGCAGCTCATTAGTGCCACCTGTCAGTGGCAGTGTCACCTATTAGTGCCCATCAGTGCAGCTCTTCAGTGCTGCCTATCAGTGCCCATCAGTGCTGCTCATCAGTGCCAATCAATAATTTGTTAATTGAAAGATTAAAGAGCTTGACTTGTAGTTTTGTTAGCTGTTTTTTTTTTGTTAAGGTTATTTGAAAGATGGGTTTCAAATATTTTGACAGGAGCGCAGTTTCAGTGCTTGCCATAGGCACCATTTTACTAGCTATGACTCTGATTGAAGGAGAATATAGAATGGCTGGAGGAGAGGATAAAGGAGAAGAGAGGATGGCTGGAGGAGAGGATAAAGGAGAAGAGAGGATGGCTGGAGGAGAGGATAAAGGAGAAGAGAGGATGGCTGGAGGAGAGGATAAAGGAGAAGAGAGGATGGCTGGAGGAGAGGATAAAGAAGAGAGGATGGCTGGAGGAGAGGATAAAGAAGAGAGGATGGCTGGAGGAGAGGATAAAGGAAAAGAGAGGATGATAGTAGCAGAGGAGAGGTTAAAGGGGGAGAAAGAATGGCAGTAGAAAAGAATAAAGGAGAAGAGAGGATGGCTGGAAGAGAGGAGAGGACAAAGGAGAAGAGAGGATGGCTGGAGGAGAGGAATGGAGAGCAGAGAAGAGGAGAAAGGAAACTAGAGGATGATAGGAGAGAAGACAACATAAAAAAACCAAGAAAATCTCACCTTTTCTATGAATCGTCTATTGTGTGTGACTAGTAACAATATCTGACTGACTGATTTGTCTATATAAGTTTCCCTATTTATCTATTAATCTATCTGCCTTCATTCTATATTTATCAATATAAATGAATTATCACAGCATTCAGAGTCCCACAGGTTCATATTTCATGTTTGCTTTTAAATTTAAAATTAGTTGCAAATTAGGTTCTCCAGAGGGAAGACGATGCATGACTTACGGCATTGTCTTATTGTATTTTTCTTGCCATTCAGTATTAGTGTTTAGCGGGCAGTTTATTTGTTCTGCTTTTTTTTTTCTTTCTGAGCCCTTTGATAAATATAAGCTTTGTGCTCCATGATGTCTCCTGTCAATGAGGTAGCTTTGCTCCTGTAATCAATAGCTTATACGAGGATAAATCTGATAAATAAACAGATTGTCTTTAGTGCCAATCCCATGTATTAAGCTTCTTGCCATGGGGAAATTCTGAATAAAAACTGGAAAATGAAGAAAATAATTGGCACTTACACAGGATTAACTAGCAAGCTGCTGAAGGAAACCTAAAGGCAAACTATGGACGAAGGAGAAAATGTTGCATTGAAACACATTCAGTGAATGTGACCTGGCTTTGAAGAGGTTGTCATTTTTAGCTCAAATTTCTTTGGCTTTGTGTTGGTGGAACACTTGGAAAGTTTTTATTATCTCCCCGTTGGGGAGGTCCCCCCCCCCCCCTCTGTTTATACTGATGACCAATGCCTTCAAGGTAGAAAGTGATGGGAACTCGAAAATGTTGCATTGTCACCAGAGCAATAAGTGAGTTGAAGTCCTCCAGTGGGGACACTGATTCCAGTGACAGATGTCTAACGCCGCGTACACATGACCCCGGGCTTTTCGACCGAACTGGTCCGACTGAACAAATCCGTCTGACAATTCGACCATGTGTGGGCTTCATCGGACCTTCAGCGGACCTTTTCTGTCGAAAATCAGACGGACTTTAGATTTAGAACATGTTTCAAATCTTTCCGACGGACTGGAGTGCGGTCAAAAATTCCGCTCATCTGTTTGCTAGTCTGACGGATGAAAACCAATGCTAGGGCAGCTATTGGCCACTGGCTATGAACTTCCTTATTCTAGTCCGGTCATACGTCATCACGGTCGAATCCATTGGACTTTGGTGTGATTGTGTGTAGACAAGTCCGATTCGATGGAAGTCTGTTGAAAGTCCGTCGAAAAGTCAGATGGAGTTCAGTCCGTCAAAAAGTCTGGTCGTATGTACACGGCATAAGAGGAATCACCCACAGGATTCCCTGTGCAAATTTCTTTTCACTTTCTGTTGTACCTGTGGTACGTTAGTGAAGGGAAATTTCCCCAGCATTATACAAACAGCAACCCTTAACTACTCTATCAAAAAAAAAAAAATGTTATACATACATACATATATCTTATTTATATATTATTTGAATATGTGGTGGTGCTGAAAAACAAAAACTGTTAAGTGTACAAAAAATGTGCATGTGTACACACACTAAACAGTTCACATAAGGGTGTGCTTTGTCCACACTCTGAAAGGGGTAGGACCTCTCTCTAATCCCCCAGGGCACAAGGCTCCCGGCAGGGACAAAGGGTTCGACTTGGTCCACCCAGCCAGAAGGCCTGGCGGACACCTCTGCTCGTGGCCAGCTAAAGCTGACCACAGAGTACTATGTTGAGGGGCTCTCCCGAAGAGAGACCCTCCCTCCTCTGAGGGTTGGGGGAGGAAGGAACCTGAGTGCCACACATCCTCCCCCTAGAAGTCAGGGCAAGCCCGAGGACTCCCGCCACCCTAGTGAGAAAAAAAAAACACACGCAAAAGTGAAAGTGACAAAATGTGGAGAAAAATAAATAATATAAAGTGGCAGTGCATTGTGTACTGTCCAGACACTGGGGCCTGGTAACAAAAATGTCCCGGTCTTAGCCAAAAGGCCCAGCCCTAGAAGGCGCAGTGCAGAAAAACGTTTTTGGTGCTGTGACCTTGTGCCTTTTCACACTGTGGGGTCGCACACACAAGTGTTACAAACAGAATTCCTAGGGTGATCACTCCCAGGGGGCACAGACACTGTGGACTCTCTGCCTTCCCAGCCCATGGCCAGACAAGGTAGATCCATTCAAACCAGAAGGAACTGGGCCCATCCAGTTTTCATGGGGGAATTACTCCCGTGCCCCAACTACCTGTGGGCACCCTGGTTTCTATTCCAGCCAGTACTAGCCTTCAGAGCCCCCATCATTCCAGCAGGGGTACTATGCAGCCAATCACCCCCACCATAAGGCCCCATTCACACCTGAGCATTTTGTAGCTTGAAGCCTGAAGCTCCAAAACACTGCAGGGGAAAAAATCTATTATTCTCTATGGAGATGGTTCACATCTTCACTCCAAAATGCTTGAAGCCAGAAGCTCCAAAACGCCTGAAGCTCAAACAAGTTCTGGAACTTTTTTTTAGGTATATTACAGGCTAGTTTTTCTGCTTTTTATGTTGGTGACCTTTTGACCTGGTCAAAATCGCAGGAAAAAACGCTGCAAAAATTGCAGCAAAATTGCTGTAAAATCGCTACGCTCAGGTGTGAATGGTGCCTAAGGGAGGAAAAATAGCATAGCACCCTTACTGGACACTGATGAGAACAAATACTACACTTGACCTTAGCTTTATAGTATAACTAAAAGGTACATATTATAGTTTTGGATAGAGTGGAGGGGGATTACAACACCTTGTTAGTTTTTTTTGCTGTATATATATATATATATATATATACATATACATACAGTGTTTATATGCTGTTGTGTTTCGGATCATTGTCCTGCTGCATAACCCAAGCTACAGGAAAGGACATGAAGGGGAACCTACCCAATGGGACACAGAAGGCAAAAAAATTACAGGCTTTATAACTCTCACTTGCTATCTCCAAAATGAAAGAAAGTCTTTACTTTATGTTTTTTTTTTTTACCCCATTGTGGAGATATCCCATCACTTGTCTGGGTGGTTACACAGGAAGTTAAAGCGGAGCTCCACCCTAAAGTGGAACTTCCGCTCATTGGATTCCTCCCCCCTTCCGGTGTCACAATTGGCACCTTTTGGGGGGGAGGGGGGACAGGTATCCTTTCCCACTTCCGGCAGTGACGTCACCGCGGGGCTCCCTCCTCCTCCTCCCTCGGCCGGCCTCGCGAATGCGCAGTAGGGTTCCCGGGGTGAAGCCGAAAGGCTACACTGCTGGGTTACCTTACCCACAATGGCGGCGGCAGCACCCGACAGCTGATGGAGACATCAGCTGCGGTGCCGACATCGAGGGACAGCAGGAAAGGTAAATGTCCATTTATTAAAAGCCAGCAGCTGCAGTATGTGTAGCTGCTGGCTTTTAATTTTTTTTTTCCCCGGAGCACCCCTTTAAAGTATATGTGATATATGTGAACCCTTACCTTATAACAACCCATGAAGTTTAAAATAGAAATGAAAGGCAACAGTCTGTGTATATATATATATATATATATATATATATATATATATATATATATATATATATATACACACACACACAATGCTGTGAAAAAGTATTTGCCCGCTTTCTGATTTTTTATTTTCATATTTGTCACACTTAAATGACTCAGATCATCAAACACACTTTATTATTACACAGAGATAACCAGTGTAAATACAAAATGCAGTTTTTAAATGATGGTTTCATTTATTAAGGCAAAAAAGCTGTCCAAACCTGCCTGGCTTTATGTGAAAAAGTAATTTCCCCCTAAACCTAATAACTGGTTGTACCACCCTTGGCAGCAATAACTGCAATCAAGCATTTGCGATAACTGGCAATGAGTCTTTCACATTGCTGTGGAGCAATATTGGCCCACTGTTCTTTGCAGAATTGTTTTAATTCAGCCACATTGGAGGGTTTTCCAACATGAACGGCCTGTGTAAGGTAATGATACAGCATCTCTATTGGATTTAAGTCTGGGCTTTGACTAGGCCACTCCAAAAGCAAAATTTAGCTTTGTTTGAACCTTTTGGAGGTGGACTTGCTGTTGTGTTTCGGATCATTGTCCTGCTGCATAACCCAAGTACACTTGAGCTTGAGGTCACAAACTGATGGCCGGACATTCTCCTTTAGAATTTTCTGATAGAGCTCAGAATTGATGGTTCCATCAATTATGGGAATTCGTCCAGGTCCTGAAACTGCAAAGCAGCCCCAGACCATCACGCTACCACCACCATGTCTGACTGTTGGTATTATGTTCTAGTTATGAAATGCTGTATTCATTTTATGCCAGATGTAACGGGGTGCACACCTTCCACCTTCCTTGGAACTCTCCCATGGATGCCATTTTTGCCCAGTCTCTTTCTTATTGTTGAATCATGAACACTGATCTTACCTGAGGCAAGTGAGGCCTGCAGTTCTTTAGATGATGTTCTGGGTTCTTTTATGACCTCCTGGATGAGTTGTCGTCATGCTCTTGGAGTAATTTTTGTAGGCTGGCCACTCCTGGGAAGGTTCACCACTGTTCCAAGTTATCTCCATTTGTGGATAATGGCTCTCCCTGTGGTTCACTGGAGTTCCAAAGCCTTAGAAATTACTTTGAAACCCTTCCAAGACCGATACATATACATTACTTTGTTTCTAATCTGTTCTTGAATTTTTTTAGATTGTGGCATGATGTGTGGCTTTTTGTGATCTGTTAGCGTGCTTCACTTTGTCAGACAGCTTCCATTTATGTGATTTCTTGATTCAATAGGTCTGCCAGTAATCAGGCCTGGGTGTAGCAAGTGAAATGTAACTCAGCTTTCCAAAAAATTGTGGTTAATTACAGTTCATTCATGATTCAGCATGGGAGGGGGCAATTACTTTTTCACATAGGGACAGGCAGGTTGGAAGAGCTTTTTCCCCTTAATAAATAAATTATACAATTAAAAACTGCATCTTGGATATACTAGGGTTATCTTTGTGTAATATTAAAACTTGTTTGATGATCTGAATCATTTAAATATATATATATATATATATATATATATATATATATATATATATATATATATATATATATATATATATATATATATCATTATAAATGTATTTTTTATTTTTCTATAAGTGGTCACATGGCCTCTGTTCTCAGCTGCATAATGTGTTTAGAGAGCTGGGGGTGGGGATTGCAGGGGGGCATGTCAGTAGGAGGCAAGGAGAAAGAAGTACTCTGACCTTCCCAGTGAATGGCTGTGCAGGGAGAGGCGTGTCGGCACAAGTCTTGGCCATTGGAGGACAGGCAGGCTGTTCTCCCAGGACAGCCAGAAACCTGACCACACTGGGATGGATGTGCTGTCTAGAGTGGTGAGTTTTCAATAGGAAAGCAGGGGAATGGCAGGATCACCAGGTATTTCATACAAAGAAAATACAAAGAGAACAGGATATTTTTTTCAAACAAGTACATGGTAAAACAGACACATATCAGGAATATGAAATGTTGGGGTAACAAACTCTTTAATAGTGAAAATCTCTAATAGTGACAAGGATAGCAATTAAAACCTGACAGGTGGTTTAACCCTTCCCTGCTCTTTTTTTAAAACCAATAAAAAGGTGTGGCTGGAGTTCCAGTTAAAATGTTAATATGCCAGGAGGTTTTGGTAAAATGAACTTTGGACGACACCGGTTATTTGGTCAGATATTGAACAATCAGAACTCCAGCCAAAAACAACAATATAAAAATGAATAGCTTATTAAAAATAAGTTAACAAAACCAGATTTTGCTGCAATTTTGGGTTTCCGATTACTTGTGTCTCTAGGAAAACTGTGCCCATTTGTGACATCAGGTACTGATGTTGTATAAGAAGACCTGGCTCACAATTGTTGTACCAAATCAATCAAATGGTGTTCAATAGGATTGAGGTCAGGGCTTTGTAGAGGCCACTTGAGTTCTTCCTAACCAAACTGGTCAAATTCCGTCTTTATGGAGCTGGCTTTGTGCACAGGGGTACGGTCTTCCTGGAACAGAAAAGGAACTTCTCTAAATTATTACCACGAGGATGGAAGAGGGCATTTATCTAAAATGCTTTTGTATTGTGTAGCCTTAACAGTACACTAGACTTAAAACATCTAATCTCAATAATTTGGAGGGGCGTTCACACATTTTTGTCCCAACAGTGGACTATAATGTTGTCTTTGTATATGTCTATATTTTAGTGTTCTTTTTTTTACAGGAGCAATTTTTGACTATGCACATTGGAAGCAAAACCATTTCAGATTAATAAGGGGTTAAACTGTAACTGCAGCCACAAGGAGAAAAAAAAAAACATGCACGCACACAATGGGATTATAAACAAATTAAAGGCCAAATAAATATAAGGAGTTGTAATTTAGACCTATTTTAAGCAAAGCCCAAGAAATGGCTTGGCGTGTGGGTTCCAGAGGCAAATCAATTTATCTATAATTGGATTTGGCTAGCAGCCTCTGTGTTAGCCATATGTAGCTTGGAGCAAGGGGGGGGGGGGGGGGGTGGAGGTGGGGGGGGGGGGGGGGGGGTGGACAGTAAAGGTGATAATCAGTACAACAAAATAAATACAACAATGCATTCCATTCTGCTCTCTCTTTTTGCCATTTGCAGTGTTAATAATTTTGATTGGTACCTCAATGCACCTAGGCAGCACAATAAAACACGCTTGTATTTTAGAGCACTGCAATGCATAGATATGAACCAGCTGTGCACTATGGTGTGCTGTATTAAAGAAAAAGTGGGGTGTCCAATTTTCTGTGGCTCCACTCAAAGTGGGGCATTAAACGCACTGTGTTAACATAATGCATAGTGGCCTTACTGGACCAAGGGCACAAAGAAAATAGATTATTTGCAAAATCAAGGCATTGCCCATAATCAGGCCCCCTTCAATGAGATGCAACTGGTGGGCACATTTGGGAACTTGGCTGCAGAGATTTTCAAGCAAATTTCCTTGAGAGAAGTAAGAAGATACTAAAATGCTTTAAAGCTAAGGTGTATGTCAGGGCAAAAAAGCACAAAAACCCATATGCAGTACATCTCTGGAATATATTCACATTTCCCCATGTTTTACCTCTCTTCTGACCCTGCTGCAGGTACAAAAAAATAAAACCATAGCGCATGCGCACATCGTAGGAGGGATTTTTAGACGGGCGATACCATTTCACCGGCACAATTAAAAGCTATGCAAAGAGCGGAGAGACACCGTAGATGTCAGATTGTGCCTCACATTAAACCTGCGCCGTAACAGCGAGGCACAATATAACAAATACGGTGTCCCCCTGCTGTTTGCATAACATTAAATTGTGCCCGAGAAATGGTATCTCCCATAGTAAAAAGGCTCCTACGATGTGCGCATGGGATGTCACTCCAGCTGATCGGCAACTTAGCTGGAGTGCCCTTACATTCTGCGAAAGTGGGCACATATCGACAGAACACTGGAACATTGTATTCTGACAGTTGCAGGTTCTGAGTATACTGATTAATTGGCTGCAGCGGCTGATCAAAAAAATGTCCCAGTGTGTCCCTTAAGCCAGCCATAAATAGGTTGCTTTTGAAAATCGTAACTAAAAATTTTTATTCGAATTTCGCATCATGTTCATGCGACCATCGAATTTGAGTGCATGTTGGAAATGTTATGAAAAACAAACTAATTTCTAATCAATGATGGGAGAATCTTGCGAGGAATATAATCAAAAAAGAAATGCGCATGAGCTGGGATCTAGAAAGTAAAGAAGATTCCCAGCCACCAAATTTCTTTTCTGTAGCAACATGGGGTAAAGTTGAAGGCTTTTGAAATCAGTGGTGACACCATCAAATTCCAAACGCATGAAATTTCTAATTTTCGGAAGAGAATTTGTTTGAAATTTGACCCATGTATGGCCTGCATTAGACAGAAGTTGGTCAAACATACCATCTGAGCAGGTCCAGCATGCCAGTGCTTTCTTCAGATTTGACAGCTCACTGGCTTTTGCGCCACTCTGAGGCTTGATGACATATGACTATGGGGATTCTCCTACCCTAGAAGATTTTTTTTGAAATGTAAGTCAGATATTGTTTTTATTGTAAAATAAACCTATTACTTATTTAACACACCCCATGCCTTGTTTCTTATCTTGTTTTGCATTGGCTGGATTGCTCCAGATAATCTGAAGGAGCTGCAGGAAGTGCTGTTTTCATCTTTCACCACCAATATGGACTTTGATGGCTATATAGCATACAGATGGTCATAATGTGCACTACTTTTATATTTTTTAGGTTTGTCATACCTGCTTCTGTTCTAGAAATACTGATTTTAGCCCTTGCCAGCAATATTCCTGCTAATTAAAAGGGAATGCTTGAAAATGTTAATTTGTCATGATATTACAAAACAGTTTGTATAGCAAAAATATATTTCAATTAGAATAAAAAAGTAATAGTGTTGTTTTCCTGTAAAAATGATGTAAACCTCAAAGACTTGTCTTCATGTTTGTACTTTCACTATTCTGTTTATGAATTTATCAAGCATGAAAACACTGAAAATGAAGGTGTTTTCCACCTTCTTCCCTGCACTTACTGAGCAATACCTAGTGCTGCATGCGACTTGTGACTCCTCCAATCAGTTCCCTTTGAATTCCTGCTTTAAAAGGCAATTCATATCAAAACCTAAAAAAAGACATACATAAAGTGCACTGGCCATTGCCAGTCAATATGAAAGACAGGGACATTTCCAGAGACAGATCTTCCCAATCCGAGAGAATTAGCAACTGTTTATTGAAAATCAATAGAAGTAATCTGTAAATGGGATGCAATACCTCCTCTCTGCTTGTACATTGACTACAACTACAACTAGTAAAAGCAGATTTTTTTTTTTATTTGTGTTTTCACAGTAAAAGACACACTCTGACCACAGTGATCTACATAGTTGGCAACAATTTAAAGGGCACCAGCCATGATTTGTTATATGCAGTATACTATATATGAAGTGGTCTTTTTAACCTCCCTGGCGGTATGATTCTGGCTGGAATTTAGTGCTGAAAGCGGTACAATTATTTTGCATGGAAATTTGGCGTTTTTATATTGTAGGCATGCAATTCTTATGAATAACTCACTTAAATCTGTCCGAACCAGAGTCTAGTAGACATCCCGGGTATGATAAAGTTTGAAACACAAAATAATAAATTATAATATAATAAAAAATATATATAAAAAATGATTCAATAATGTAATCAAATCAAAAACACTGAAATTTGCTCAGTTGCAGAATAGTCGCTGTCATTAAATTTATTGTTTGATGATAAATTGTGATTTTATTTTTTTATCGGTGTTTTCTAGCTGGTCTAAAACCACTTTTGACATAAAGGGACACTTTTTGGTTTGCTATGGACAATCTCCAGTTTCCAGGCAGAAAAAAAATCTTTTTATTATATAAAATGACATGCAGGGCACTGGGCAGACCACTAGGGACAAAGGGGGTGTGTATTTTTTGTATACAGTACTGTAATCTGTAAGATTACAGTATTGTATATGTGTTGTGTTTTTAAACTTTTTTGAATTTGGCGCCGATCTCCGCTCCCGTGCGTCGTAACGTCACAGGGAACGGAGATCGGCGGCACCCGGCACTGTGTGAATCGAGCGAGCGGACGGCTCGCTCACACAGCGGGGAGACATCGCAGGATCCAGGGGAAAAGGTAAGTAACTTCCCCCCTGCATCCCGCAACGCAAGCCCGAGTCTGGCTCGGGGTTACCGCTCCCAGCATAAAAAACTGACCCCGAGCCAGACTCGGGGTTACCGCCAAGGAGGTTAATAAAGTTCCCTCTTATATCATTAAACAGTTGCTCTAACAGAGTGAGGCTTCTAGATATAGAAAAGCATGCGACTTTCATGTGACTCTTGCTGAGGCCTGAGAGCCACTCACAATGAAAAAACACTATAAGGGAGAGGCAGTGACATCACTGACTCAGGTAAGTTCCTACACTGCAGCTTACCCAGGGTGGACTCCTGCAGCGGGGATGCGGTGACAAAGTATGGATGGGTGAGCATCATTTTATGGGGGGTGGACTGTAGGTCCTGAATTAGTAAAATTACAGTTTCTCTTCAAGGCCAAATGTTTCTGATGTAGAAGCCATTTAGTGCTTTTCTTTAAAATAATTTCCAGACAGACTTCTGTCAAAGCAAT
Organism: Lithobates sylvaticus; assembly: GCA_028564925.1. Lineage (NCBI taxonomy): Eukaryota > Metazoa > Chordata > Amphibia > Anura > Ranidae > Lithobates > Lithobates sylvaticus. The sequence continues at coordinate 146,105,681 of CM053029.1, read as the reverse complement.
GTAACTAGGTTCATCGTTAAAACCTATTGTTTCTAGTTTTCATAGGCACTTCCCAGTAAAAGTGATACTATTATGTTTCTTGAATTGGCCTCTATCATTGATATGAATTTTAAGAGCTCTTTGGAAAGGCCTGTCTCTGCAAACAGTGCTGAATATGATGGAATAAGCCTTGGGCAGTCACTACTTTTGAGCCTTCATGGAGAATCTACATATGATTTTGTCTATAATGCATTACCAATGAATGACAGAGTGAGCAAAAGCGAGAAAAAATAAATAAAAAAATTTGAGCCACCATGCCGTCAAACCTCACACTGGGCTGAAATATTAGTGTTATTATAAACACTGCAAGAAGGAAAGGTCATTCTCAAAAGGTAATCGGAATTTTCCGGACCCTCCATACAATCTCGACCTCAGAGTCTAAGGACCCACCAACAAAGCAATACCTGCCCCCAAGAATCTAAGTTTTAGTATTTCCATAATTTTGGTACACCAGATCGGTAATAAACTGCTTTTGTAAAGCCTATTATACCCATTGATTTTTGTTTTGGATAGTACAGTATAGAGAATTGGTTAAAACGCCTATCATACATTTTTTTTTATTTGCCATTTGTGATCTATTGAGGAAAATTACCTGCATCTTCTGTTATGGAGAAACAATAGGAAATAAGAGGGAATCTCTCTAAAATAAGGGAACTCCCCTCATACACAATTGTCACCAGAACAAGTGTCCCAGTTGGAATATTTTTCCTCTATTCTGGTGAAAACGCAAACTTTCTGACTGTATGTCCTGAAGACAACATTCACCAAAATAAATAGAGAGGGTAAGAGGGAGTATACATTTTACTCACACCTACATTACTACTGTTTGGAGATATCATGACCTGCCTATGCCATGAGCAAAGCCTAAATGTGCTCAGATCTTCTCTTTGGGTTCATGGAAACTGAATGAATCTCTGCTGACAAACCCCCTACTTAATTTCTCTAAGCCAGTTACTGTTTTTTCTTAGAATATTACCTCTGAACTTTAATTATAATCAGTTTCTGCTAATGACAGGGCTATGTCACCAGAGCCACTTAATCCAAATAGTACACAAAAAAATGCTCTGGGCTAGACCAATAGTCTTATAATAGCCCATAGTAAGGTGAAGACACTACTGACAGGCAAGGACGAAAGGGCATTTTTGGTTTTAGGACCAATATATTATCAAAAAGCAAATAGATCCAATTTCCAGAAGCCCTCAAGCTCAACCAAAACAAGACGGCATCCTCCCCATGAGGGGTAGACCCTCTTATGTACTACCCCACTCAGCAGAGACTCTGCAGTTGTAGGTTGTAATTGGACTCCTACCACTGGGGTCTGTTTGCCATTGTCAATGTGTTTAGACACTGAAGGTCCAAACTTTGATCACTGTTTTGTATGTTTGTGGAATGACTACATATGAGTTTGCAATGAGATCACTGTGAACCCGTGAAACAGGGGGCTCAGATGCTACCAGAATAATCTAGTTCCAATGGAAAATTAGTTAAAGGACTTGAGTCTGCATCTGAGCATGATGAGTAAATGGGCACTCCATTACTACCATGTTACATTATTGTAGGGGATCTAACATATCAACGACCATCATATGGACAATGGCATAGAATAGGGATGGGCTGAACAACCCCCTGTTCGGTTTGCACTGGAACTTTCGAACATCACAAAAGTTCGGAACCGAATAACGAACCCCATTGAAGGCATGGATTAAAATCATGCAGCGCATGCAAGGTCCCCATCCTCAAGCCAGCGCATGTCCAGGCCCATTTGAAGTTTGCCAATGACCATCTGGATGATCCAGAGGAGGAATGGGAGAAGGTCATGTGGTCTGATGAGACAAAATTAGAACGTTTTGGTCTAAACTCCACTCGCCGTTTTTTATTGTTTATTGTTCTAGAAATACTGATTTAAGCCCTTGCCAGCAATATTCCTGCTAATTAGAAGGGAATGTTTGAAAAAAAAAAAAATCATAACTGATTGCACATTAAAAGAGAATGTTAATTTGTCATGATATTACAAAACAGTTTATATAGCAAAAATATAATTCAATTAGAATTTAAAAATAGTGTTTACCTGTAAAATTATGTATACCTCAAAGACTTGGCTTCATGATTGTACTTTCACTATTCTGTTTATGAATTTATCAAGCATGAAAACACTGAAAATGAAGGTGTTTTCCACCTTCTTCCCTACACTTACTGAGCAATACCTAGTGCTGCATGTGACTTGTGACTCCTCCAATCAGTTCCCTTTGAATTCCAACGCAGCCATTGGCTTGGTGAAAAAAAGCAGAGCCGGCCTAAACCGGTCTGAGCCTTTCGTTGTGCCATACTCAAACAGGTACTCATTGACGGCCCTCTGCTGCATGTGCAGCTGCTGCAGCATTGCCAAAGTCAAGGTCAACACAAGTCATATTGTAATTAAAGGTTATTAAAAAATTACCTTTCCTTTTCACTCTGCAGCGCTGTAATTCTATGAAAATGCAATAAGGCTACCTGGAGGTGTTTTGTACACAAAATGTACACAGAAAGCCCCTCAGAAACATAATTTCCTGCTTGTGTGATTGGCTCACCAATTTTCCCAGAAGTCTGCAATAAGATACAAAACAGATTTCAGGCATCCCCTGTAACAAAAATGTCATTTTTGGAGAAATACTTCCAATAGGAAATCACGTCTAAAGGGATGCAGGCCCAGCAGCTTTTTTTTTTTTTTTTTGAATCTTCAATTTATTTATTTATATCTTTCACGATACACACGACAATTAATTGATCCATACATAACATTAACTCAATCGTCTCTATATCGAACGTAAATATATCTCGTATTTCTCTTCTATTCCAGTTAGTGTAGATATACGGGGGCAAAATATATTGTAATAATTTCCCAATGTCTATTTGTCTTGGGGTGTACCGGGTCCCAAACTATTAAATCAAAAAAGCAGAGAAAAAAAAAGCAGCTTTTTTCATTAAAGCCCTGCAGCGGCACAGATGATTGATAATTATGAAAACACTCCCATTAGACTCACTTTCCCACATGGATACAGACAAACACACATGGATTTCTTCAGAATAACAAAAGGTAGGAATCTGCAACAAAGTTTGTTAAAGTCCTTGTAATGTACATAGATCACCCAGAGGGGCATGTTTTGTTCTTAACAAAAGTGGAGTTACGCTTTAAGGTTTGCTGACTGTAGAGTTATAGGTCTGAATAGGCGGACTTCTGCAGAGAGACAACTGCTTTCATACAGCGAGCAGGGGTCCTTCTTTGCAGCATGCTGTAGCTGCTTTCTAAAGAAAAACAAACTGTATGACTTTGTACGCTTTTTAGTTTTGTAATGTCTGGAATATATTTAGCTGATTGAAACTGAAAATTTATTTGAGATTTAAATAAACATTCTGTTGTGATGGGACACAATATATTTTTTTTAAACAGGTAATTCTTAAAATCATGAGATGCAGTTTTTTAAGTATTCTTTATTTATCGAGAAAATATAATTTGAAAAACACAGTTGTAATTCATCACAATATTGAGTTCCTGAGTTATAACAACGCATATAAATTAGAATAAAGATGGGTGTACAGAGAGGGAACAGAGGAGGAAATATGTAATATTACATGAAAGTGTATAAAATATACATAAGTATGAAAATGTATATACATGGCCACAAAATACAGTGTGTTGAACCATGTCCTTAGTGATCGTGTGTAGATAAAAACGGTGAGTCAAATAATACAGTATATCCTCTTTAAGCAAGATGCATATTTTTTTTATACTACTGATAACCATGAAAGAGAATAAAAATATTGAACTAAAATAGATTTGTAGGATAAAATTCTCCCAATTATTTAATTTTTACTAAAAGTTGCAACTCCAAAACATAAATATGGGAAATCACTTGCATTTATTCTTTAATAGATGGAATATCTGGGGATTTCCAGTACCATAATATTACGAGGGACCTTCCGCACTTTTTTATATTTAATAGAGTTAAAAAAAAGTATGGAAACTTTTAGAAGAACCGTTGTATTTTTTGCAGTATTAAGCATAGTAAATGTAATATCATCTTTGCTAAATCAATTTTGTAAATTAACAAACAGAATCAATGTGTCTAAAAAAGGCTGTTTAATGACCCTACTCACTTTCTTATCCTTTGTATTTTTTTCTAAAAATGTATTGATAATGGAGCAGGAAAACCATGCATGAATATAATCTGCTAGTCTACTCCTCATTGCAGCCTATTGACAGAGAGGTGGGCAATCAGAGGTGTTTGATTGCTCAGTTCTCGGTCTAGAGCTGTCAGGGGATCATAATTTTCTTTTTCGTGAATCTCATACTTCTATTTACATTTTATTTCTTAAGCATAACCTCCCATTTATTATATACGTAAATTCATCTATATCACTACAATTAGGTCGATTTCTAGGGCTCATTGAGATGGATGCTGAGACCTGTCCTCAGCGTGGAGCTGCATTTTCCTGTGCGTTCATCCACCTTGGAGCTGCTTGCAGGCAGCCCATAGAATTGGATGCAGACACAGTGGCTGCACGAATACAGTCGCATGTCAAAATTTGACATACGAGCAGGAGCAGATGCACAGATCCGAAAGCAGACACTGGCTGAAAAATATCTACACTTCAGGGGCAGGAGTACGGTAATAGCTGGATTTACAATATTCACTACTGGAGTTTCTAAGTTATACCAGATAATATCCTTTAGGCAAAGTCTGGAATTTTTGTCTTTTATGATGAAATCAAGTTTCTCCCTTTGGGAATACCTTTTGGGATGCAGCTTTTCCCCCACTAATACCTAATTTCGTTACATTTTTGTAAAAGAATCAAACAGTACAGGTTGACAACCCCCTAAATCAGGGGTAGGCAACCTTTTGAGCACAGTGTGCCAAAAATATTTTCAAAGAAATTGAGAGTGCCGATTTAAAAAAATGTCAACTTGTCACACTCTCAATCACAAAAAGGATTTTTTATATAAGTAAATGCTGTAAACTACTTAAATAGTAGTAGTGAGAAATTAATAACCTGCACTCTCACGCCTCAGATCAGCCCCAATTCCTGCAACTCCACACTTCAGATCAGTCCCAATTTATGCACCTCAGATCACTGTCCCCCCTGCTCATCTGTCCCACCACTATAAACCCCTGCACATTTGCCCCACCACTGTAACCCCCTGCACATTTGCCTCACCACTGTAACCCCCTGCTCATCTGTCCCACCACTGTAAACCCCTGCACATCTGCCCCACCACTGTACCACCCTGCTCTTCTGCCCCACCAATGTTGCCCTTTTCTCACCTGCCCCACCACTGTACCTCCCTGCACATCTGCTCCACCGCTGTACCCCCATGCTCTTCTGTCTCACCACTGAACCATCTTCTCATCTGTCTTAACACTGAACTTATCTGCTCATCTGCCCCACCACTCTACCTCCTGCACATCTGTCCCACCTCTGTTCCCCCTGCTCATCTGTCCCACCAATGTACCTCCTTTCTCCTCTGCCCCGCCAATGTACCTCCTGCTTTTCTGCCCCACTGATGTACCCCCCTGCTCTTCTGTCCCACCGCTGAACCCCTTTCTTATCTGCCCCAACACTGAACCCCCCCTCTCATCTTTCCCACCACTGTAACTCCCTTCTCATCTGGCCCAACACTGAACCCCCCCCCCCCACCCCCTGCTCATATGTCCCACCATTTTAACCCCTAGACACAGAACCGACAATACGTTAAGAAAAAAACAGTACTAATATTTTGTGAATGTGTACCAACCATATTCCCTTATGAGCAATTTCCTCTATCTCAGGGCAGACTTGTTATATTGTGACTATTGGTCACATCTGTTGGCTCATTCCACATATCTGTATGCAGCTGGAATACCAAACCCATGACGCAACATGGAGAGGCCCAGTGAATGTGGTGGTAAATGTATGTAGGTGTCTAATTGGGTCACATAGCTCATAAAAGGACAGTTGTCCAGACTCATAATCCAGATATATTCTGAATCTGTGAGTAGAGATATCATTGGGCAATTGGATGTCCTTGTTGTCATGCCTTACTAAAAACTGATCATAATATTTGTCCAAACACCAGGACTTGTCATTATCACCAATCCGTGACTGAAACCCTTCCCTGTCTACACTGGGATAACACATCCCTACTCTACACCACACTGATTTCCTGACATCCACTTCCCAGAAACATTTCCCAGAAGAAAAACTGTTGGTGCTTAAAACTTGAGGACGGGTTTGATGATTCCCTGGTCTTTCTGGGCCCCTCTGATGTATACCTGACCAAGATGCAATTTTCCTGTCATCTGATATAAGAAGACTATTAGCGGTGTCTGCATCTAGTGAGATATCTGCAGGATCCTCTAGATAGAAGCATACATTTACTCCTCTTATTATATCAAATAATCCTGTGTGCAATGTGTGGGAGATGAAAGTCACATCCAGATCCCCTCCATCATTAAGAGGCTTATCATGTCTCTCGTTGTCCTCATTACCTTCCTCCTCAGTATCACACAAGTCCCTTCTGCCTGATTCCTGTAAGACAGTCAGTGGATCAGTAATTTTACACAGCTCCTCAATGCCAATAAGCTTTCTGGACAGCTCATTCTTCTTTTTTTCCAGCTGCTGGATCATACCCAAGATGGACAATGAAAGTTGTTCTTTCTGCCTGGAGATCTCACTCAAAACCCTCCTCTCAAGGTCCTCCTGTTGCCTCCTGATGTCTCTGAACAGGGTCATAACTCTCTCCGATACTTCATCTGCCCTTTGTTTTGATGTTCTTCTATACTCGTGCAGACTTTTGACTTTTTCCTCAGTCTCCTCTTTAGCCATGATTAGCTTCTGAAGAACATTTGTTAGAGACTTTTTCTTTATCCCTGAGGCCTCATCTAGTGTCCTCACTGGGTGTCCCTGATGTTCTCCGTCCAGCCTGCAGGTCACACAGATGCAGGCAGCATCTTCTGTACAGTAATATTTAAGCAGTTCCTTATGAACAGAGCATTTCTTGGTTTGTAGTGACGTGGTGGGTTCAGTTATGATGTGCTCTGGTGACATATTGTGGGCTTTCAGATGTTTATCACATAGAGAAGCTTCACAGAGGAGACATGATTTAACAGCAGGTACAGGAAAATGAATACAATATGTACAGACAATACCAGGCTCCTCTTGATCATCCTGGTAAGGTAGAAAATGTGCTGCTACATTACGCAGGTTTACATTCCTTATCAGGGCGGGTCGCTCCATATACTTTGCTCTGCATTCTGGACACGAATAAACACCAGTTCCTTCTTGTGTATCCAGCAGAGAATCCATACAGACCCGGCAGAAGTTGTGGCCACATCTCAGTGTTACAGGATCCATATAAATGTTCAGACAGATGGAACAATGAAGATCCTCTCTTAGATCAGCAGACGCCATAGCTAAACCACAGAAGCTAAAAGTGAAAGTAAAAGTTCTTGTATCAGGTGTTTATGCACAAGGTGGGAACTTTTATGACGTTTACCTTGTACATACACACACTGTCAATCTTCTATCCTTTAGTATATATTTACTTTGTACTCATAACATTTTCCGTATGTGAACTCTTAAAGAGACCCTGTATCCAACTTAAAATAATAATTGCAATGAAAAGAATTATTTTATTGACTTACAATATATTTTTGAACTTGTTAGCACATTTGACTTTTTTTTAGTAAGATTCAATACACTTACTGGTTGGGCCGCAGGCAGCACAGAAGGCCGCAGCCATCAGAAGAGCTAAAGCTGGCCAGAAATGATCCTTTTTTTTACCCCATTCAGCTAGCAGGCTGAATGAAAACAAAAGGATCAGATTCCTCCATCCAAACATATGAGGTGGATAGAGGAATCCTCCCTGTTGAGACTTGACACTGCCAGAATACACAGATCGAGAAAATCTTTCCAAAAAGTCAGTTCAACAGAAGGTGATGGCCAGATCCACTTCTGCCGAGCTGGAGTGACCACACATGTGTAGGCAGGTGCCTAAATTGCACAGTATAGATAGAAGGGATCCAAACGGCTATACTTAGTCGCGAGTAAGCGCTAATTCAGCGTAAAATGCGTCAACTCTTTCTCTGTCCCCACAGTGTTTTTCCTGCTATTGTTTGGCATTTTTATACTCTTTATAATACTCTTTATAATGATGGATGATTTTTTGGAGTGTAGACATTTGGATCCCTTCTATCTCTAATGCGCATAGCAAGATGAGCTGAGATGGCACCCTTTCATATAGGGGGTATAAAGGATTGTAGCAGCGAACCCACCTGGAGTATCAGCACATTTTTCCAGATGCCTAAATTGTATCTTTTGTATATTTTGTACTACCTCACTCATGCCAATGCCTTATGTTAATTAAAATACTGATTAAGTTAATCTGTGCAATGTAAGTGTATTTAGTTGGTGCATCCGGGGTAGGAAGGGTTAACTGTGCTGCCCAGTTTCCTGGGTGTTCATGGCGCTGCCTTCTGCTGGTGGCCTATAAATACAAAAGGAAGTTTGGCCTGGAGGGGAGTTGCTTCATGTATAGGAACCAGAGAGGAGGTTGTGCTGTAATGTAATTTAATTTTGTCTTTCATCTCCCCTTTGTGAGAACCTGGTCAGAGTTGGTTCCCGGGTCATGGTCTTTATGGTCTTTCTACATTTGGAGGTATGAGCTGCTATGAGGATAACAGAAGGCACCAGAAGTTAGAGGGACTTACTGAATGTTGAGCAATGTTGATTAGAACTGCTATATAACGTGAAGTTGTAATGGATGAAGTGCCATCAGTAAGGACAAGTTTGTTCTTTACAAGTTTTGCCTGGTCTGAAGTTATTTAAGAATGCTAAAAAAGGGTGCATGTGTGGCGTATCGCATAAAAGGGTCACCTCAGAAGACAAGACAGCATAAGGAAAAGATGCCTTACCTAAGTCTCATCAAGATATCAAGTTAATCCATGGAGGATTGTGGTGCCTTTGCAGGAGGCTGCAGTACTTAGTGAAATACGGCACCCAGCCAGTCAGGAAGCTGAGGTGACTTAGCGTAGATGATGGAGGTCCCTGGTAGCAAAGCAGTCTGTGCACGTGGGTTCCTCCCCTATCAATCAGTACCCCAATTTGAGTCCAATTGTGGTATGGGGTGTCCTCCAGTCTTGGAGTCAAGGAAGATAGAGTGAGGCCTCGAGCTATAAAGCACAGACTCCTCAAAGCTTCCATCTTTCCCCAACCTCCCATGTGCCTACTTACACATGGGTTGAAATTCGCTCAGTGCTTGCTGAACTGGCTGAATTTTGATACACCTATGGCCAGCTTAAAGTGATTGTAAAGTCTCATTTTTTTTCCCTATAAAAGTAACAAACATGGTATACTTACCTGCTCTGTGTAGTGGTTTTGCACAGAGCAGCCTGGATCATCCTCTTCTTGGGTCCCTCTTTTGTACTCTTGGCCCCTCCGTCCTGTTCAGTGCCCACACTGAAGCAGCTTGCTATGGGGGGCACCCAAGCTTAGTCACAGCTCCCTGTGTCCATTCAGACACGGAGCCCCAGCCTGGCCCCACCCCCTCTCTCTCCTGATTGGCTGCTGTTGTCAATCAAAGTCAGCTAGCTAATCAGGAGGGAGAATCTCGGACGGCTGAGACACTCGTGGACATCGCTGGACAGAAATGGACCTCAGGTAAGTATTATGGGGCCGAGGGGGGCTGCTGCACATAAAATTTATTAACCACTTGCCGACCGCTGCACGCCGATATACGTCGGCACAATATCAGCGGTGGACAAATGGGCGTACCTGTACGTCCCCTTTAAGAGGCGGGGATAGCAGGCGCATGCGCCCGCCGCGTACAGCGTGACCGTGCCCGTGGGACCGGCAGACACTTAATGTCTGTTGGTCTCCCAGCAATCGTGTCACAGAGCCGCAGAACGGGGAAGTGCATTTCCCTGTTCTGCCTTGTGTCATGACAGAGATCACTGCTCCCTGTCATCGGGAGCAGTGATCGCTGTCATGTGACTTGAAGCCCACCCCCCACAGTTAGAATCACTCCCTAGGACACACTTAACCCCTTCATCGCCCCTAGTGGTTAATCCCTTCCCTACCAGTGTAATTTACACAGTAATCGGTGCATTTTTATAGCACTGATCGCTGTATAAATGACAATGGTCCCAAAATAGTGTCAAACGTGTTCGATGTGTCCGCCATGTCACAGTCCCGATAAAAATCGCAGATCACAGCCATTACTAATAAAAAAAAATAATAATAAAAAAATGCCATAAAACTATCCCCTATGTTGTAGACGCTATAACTTTTGCGCAAACCAATAATTATACGCTTATTGTGATTTTTTTTTACCAAAAATATGTAGAAGAATACATATCAGCCTAAACTGAGGAAAAAAAAATTTTTGATAGATTTTTGGGGGATATTTATTATAGCAAAAAATAAAAGAAAATTGTGCTTTTTTTTTTCAAAATTGTCGCTCTTTTTTTGTTTATAGCGCAAAAAATAAAAACCGCAGAGGTGATCAAATACCACCAAAAGAAAGCTCTATTTGTGGGGAAAAAAGAGGATGTCAATTTTGTTTGGGTGCAACGTTGCACGACCGCACAATTGTCAGTTAAAAAGACGCAGTGTCGAATCGCAAAAAGTGCTCTGGTCAGGAAGGGGGTAAAATCTTCCGGGGCTGAAGCCGTTAAGATAAAAAAACCTTCTGCCTTTACAACCCCTTTAAGTATGAATCTTTGCAAAAAGTGATATCCGCGCTGTATGAATAAATTCAATAAGGCTGCTTACACCAAAAAGCAGTATAACTGTGCTTCAATAAAGTATTGTGCAAAATAATGCCCTGTACACACGATCGGACATTCCGACAACAAAATCCATGTTTTTTTCCGACGGATGTTGGCTCAAACTTGTCTTGCATACATACGGTCATACATACGGTCACACAAAGTACAACGAGCTGAGAAAAATTAATTTCAATAGCCAGTGCTGCTCTTCTGCTTGATTCCGAGCATGCGTGGCACTTTGTGCGTCGGAATTGTGTACACACGATCGGAATTTGCGCAAACGGATTTTGTTGTGGCAAAATTTGAGAACCAGATCTCAAATTTTGTGCGACAGAAGTTCCAATGGAAACTGTCCAATGGAGCCAACACACGGTCGGAATTTCCGACAACAAGCTCTGATCACACATTTTCTGTCGGAAAGTCAGACCGCGTGTACGGGGCATAACAGTAAAGATCTGTTATTTTGCAGTATGGACTTGGTTCTGAAACAGCTGATATTATTTGCACTGACAAGTTGCAGGATTGCTTTCTAATTACTGATAGATTTCAGCTGGTGTCTTGGCTTTCCATGCTTTTTTGTATTCATGTGTTCAATACTTTTTCCCAGTGTCATTCCATTTTATTACACATAACTTAATTTCTGAACCTAAATGTTTTTGATTCTTTGTATATATGGATTGCATGGGTTGTTACCGGCATGTGGTGAAAATTTCATATCAATAGCACCTTTAGATGTATTTACCTAGAAAAATGGTGACGTGTTCAATACTTATGTTACCCGCTGTAAATACAGCTTACCAATCATTAGGAATGCGTAATGTGCATCCGCCTAGGAGATCTCTCCACTGATCCCCGCTGAGCAGGTGAATGACAGTTCCCTGTCTGCTCTGCTGTGCAGAGCGGACAAGGACACAGCCCCACTGTTCCCTATGAGGCTGTCAGATGGAAAAGGACTGCCTGTCTGTTTCCATCTGACTGTCATCCAATCCGATCCACCAGATGGATGGGGAATGAATCTCCCATCTGTCTGTTTTTGGTGGACAGGATATGCTGCAGGTCCGCTGACATCCACTGCTCCATAGATAGCAATAGCTGGTCCGATCAGGTCCACCTGAAAAACTGACAGTTGGACCTAATCGAACCACCCACGTGACACCAGCCTTAGGATGGCTCCATTCACTCCTCCACTGCATCTATGGAATAAAAGCATGGTCACCCAGCAGCATTTTCAACCAGTGGAGTGTTAGATGGACTTTTTACTGTACTATTCAACTAACAAATTAAAGCCCAATTCCAGATAACACGTTTTAAGCAGTTACAGAAACATTTATTTTTTCCCATACTTTTGAGATAAATTAATAATGAATGAAGTAGAAAAGTAAGTATAAGTGAAATCCAAAAGCTTTCGATACAGCATAGTTATAGCACAGGAACCTATGATGGAATTCTGAGGCCTTTCCCATACAATAAACAACAAGATTTGAAATCATAGTTACAAAAAAAAAAAAAAAACCCTGATCAGCCATAACTTTATGACCACCCACTTAACCATATATACTCGAGTATAAGCCGACCCGAATATAAGCACCTAATTTTACCACAAAAAACTGGGAAAACTTATTGACTCGAGTATAAGCCTAGGGTGAGAGATGCGCAGCTACTGTAAGTGGAAAAGAGGGTCAACAATGCCCATTTGCAGCCTCACTGTGCCCATTTGCATGCCTCACTGTGCCCATTTGCAGCCATAGGTCCCCTGAACTGAGCTGCAGACAAAATTTGGGGTCTCTGGACCCAAAGGGTCCCTAAATGACATCGCTGCCGATGGACACAGTTGACCGATTTTGGGGCCATGTATCTCGGGGCCACTTGGTGCTAGGAACTCCAAATTTGGATATGTTGTAATGTTGGTTCCACTGGGTTTGCTAGGGTTCCTAGCACCAAGTGGCCCGAGATATGAGGCCCCAAATTCGGGTCGGAAAATGTCAAGCACTTTTCTGCAGCAAAAAATGACATTTTCCAACCTGACTTTGCGGCCCTGTGTCTCTGGGCCACTTGGTGCTAGGAACCCCAAATGTGGATATGTTGTAATGTTGGTTCCATGGGGTTCCTAGCACCAAGTGGCCCCAAGATACGGGGCTGCAAAGTCGGTCGGAAAGTTTCATTTTTTGCTGCAGAAAAGTGCTTGATTCGGGTATAAGCCAAGGGTGGCACTTTCAGCACAAAAAAATGTGCTGAAAAACTTGGCTTATACTCGAGTATATACGGTAGATCCAGTTTTGCTCCCAAAACATCCCTGGTCCATCGAGGCATGGACTCCAGTAGACCTCTGAAGGGATTCTGTGGTATCTAGCACCGAGCCTTAAGTAACTGAGTCCTGCAAGTTTTGAAGTGGGGCCTCCATGTATCAGACTTTTTTCCCAGCACATTGGATTGAGAACTGGAGGCCAAGTCAACACCTCAAACTCATTGCTGTGTTCCTGAAACCATTCTTCAACCTTTTTTGCAGTGTGGCAGGGCTCATTATCCTGCTGAAAGAGGCCATTGCCATCAGGGTATACCTTTTCCATGAAAGGGTATACTCAGTCAGCAATAATGTTTAGTGTCAGGGAATGTCTGAACAATTTATTCGGTCAGCTATATTGATCACTTAAACGATCGCTGAACAACAGTGTCTCCAATGCAAGATAGTTTATTAAAATGAATTAAGCTGACTTATTGAATTATTCCTTAGTTATTTTGCGTTTGCAGAAATTCTTTGAGTAACACAATTCGACCGGGTGTAATTATGAACTGCAGATTTTTTAAAGTTTCAAATTAAATATTTATTTTACAGAAGTCACTTACAACCACCATTTAACAGTGAAATTGAGATTTGACATAGACATTAGTGTTGGGCAAATGATTTGGCCCGAGCATGAGTTCAGGCCGAACATTGGCTGTTCGCCCTGTCAGGGAACACCCAAATTTGCAGGGTGTTCGGCGAGTGTACGCTCCGCCGAACGCCCTGCAATGCACTACGTGACTGAAACATTGCGGCGGACACTTGACACTTTTGTGGGACCATTGACTTTTATACAGCGATCACTGCTATAAAAATGCACTGATTACTGTGTAAATGTCACTGACAGGGAAGGGGTTAACACTAGGGGGCGATCAAGGGGTTACCTCATGTGTGTTCTAACTGTAGGGGGAACTGACTAGCGGAGATGACAGATCGTTGTTCCTAGCTAGTAGGAACACACAATCTGTCTCTTCTCTCCTCACAGAAGGAGGATTTGTGTGTTTAAACACACACGTCACTGTTCTGGCTCTCGTGCCCACAATCGCGCAAGGCCGGCGGTCATCGCAACCACCGGCCACGCATATCGGTTCCCCCCGCAGTGCAGTGCCTGCTATCCCTGTTTAAAGGGCCAACATACAGCTACGACGGCTCGCGGATCGGCAAGCTGTTAAAGGATTTTTTTATTTTTATTGTTGCACTTTAAGCATTATTAACCACTTTACAACCGGCCCATAGCCGAATGACGGCTACAGGCCGGTTGCTTAACTCTGGGAGGGCGTCATATGACGTCCTCCCGGAATTCCCCTCTTGCGCGCCCCCTGGGGCGCGCACTCGAGTACATCCGTGATCGCCGGGTCCAGAGGACCCGGCGGATCACGGATCACGGTAAACGGCCGCTCATCGCGGCCGTTTACCACGTGATCGCTCCGTCAAATGACGGAGCGATCACATGTAAGCAAACCGGCGTCATTTGATGACGCCGGTTCCTATCCCCTCCTCTCTCTGTACCGATCGGTACAGTGTGAGAGGAGAGGGGGAGGGATCGGTGGCAGCAGTGCTGTGGGCGGGATCTGTAGTGCCCACAGCCTGCTCTGCATGCCACCGATCCATCCATCCATCCATCCATGCTCAGCCATCCCTCCATACCCTGCAATACACAGCAATAGCCTGCAGTGTATTGCTGGGTATTGCAGGGTATGGAGGGATGGCTGAGCATGGATGGATGGATACCAAATCTGCCATACCCTCCTATACTGTGCCTTACCCTGCTATATTCTGCCATTCCCTGCGATACTCTGCCATTCCCTGCGATACTCTGCCATTCCCTGCGATACTCTGCCATTCCCTGCGATACTCTGCCATACCCTGCGATACTCTGCCATACCCTGCGATACTCTGCCATTACCTGCGATACTCTGCCATTACCTGCGATACCCTGCCATACCCTGCGATACTCTGCCATACCCTGCGATACTCTGCCATACCCTGCGATACCCTGCGATACTCTGCCATACCCTGCCATGCCATACCCTGCCATACTCTGCCATTACCTGCGATACCCTGCCATACCCTGCAATAATACCCAGCGATACCCTGCCATACCCTGCGATACTCTGCCATACCCTGCGATACTCTGCCATACCCTGCGATACTCTGCCATACCCTGCGATACTCTGCCATACCCTGCCATACTCTGCCATACCCTGCCATACTCTGCCATACCCTGCCATACTCTGCCATACCCTGCCATACTCTGCCATACCCTGCCATGCCATACCCAGCCATATCCTGCGATATTCTGCGATACCCTGCAATGCTCGCTACGATCAAAGCCAGGATCGTTTTTTTTATTTTATTTCAGGCTTTCCAGCCTAGAGGTGAGATGTGGGGTCTTATTGACCCATATCTCACTGTAAAGAGGACCTGTCATGCCATATTCCTATTACAAGGGATGTTTACATTTCTTGTAATAGGAATAAAAGTGATCAAAAAAAAATTTTTTGGGGAAAAAAGTGTCAAACTAAAATAAATAAAGTAAAATGAACAATAAAAAAAATGTAAAGCGCCCCTGTCCCCGTGCGCTCGCATGCAGAAGCGAACGCATACGTAAGTCCCGCCCACATATGAAAACGGTGTTCAAACCACACATGTGAGGTATCGCTGCGAACGTTGGAGCGAGAACAATAATTTTGGCCCTAGACCTCCTCTGTAACTCAAAACATGTAACCAGTAAAACGTTTTAAAGCGCCGCCTATGGGGATTTTTAAGTAGCGAAGTTTGGTGCCATTCCACGAGCACGTGCAATTTTGAAGCGTGACATGTTGGGTATCTATTTACTCGGCGTAACTTCATCTTTCACATTATGCAAAAACATTGGGCTAAATTTACAGTTTTGTTTTTTGTAAAGCACAAAACTTTTTTCTCCCAAAAAAACGCGTTCGAAAAATTGCTGCGCAAGTACCGTGCTAGATAAAAAGTTGCAACGACCGCCATTGTATTCTCTAGGGTCTTTTCTAAAAAAACATATATAATGTTTTGGGGTTCTATGTAATTTTCTATCAAATAAATGATGATTTTTACATGTAGGAGAGAAATGTCAGAATTGTCCCGGGTGCTCCAGAACACCTGATGGTGCTCCCTGCATGTTGGGCCTCTGTATGTGGCCACGCTGTGTAAAAGTCTCACACATGTGGTATCGCCGTACTCGGGAGTAATAGCAGAATGTGTTTTGGGGTGTAATTTGTGGTATGCATATGCTGTGTGTGAGAAATAACCTGCTAATATGACAATTTTGTGAAAAAATAAAAATAAGAAAAAAAATCTTGATTTTGCAAAGAATTGTGGGAAAAAAATTACAACTTCAAAAAACTCACCATGCCTCTTTCCAAATACCTTGGAATGTCTTCTTTCCAAAAAGGGGTCATTTGGGGGGTATTTGTACTTTTCTGGCATGTTATGGACTCAAGAAATGAGATAGGCCGTCAGTACTTTAGGTGTGATAAATTTTCAGATATTGGCACCATAGCTTGTGGACTCTAAAACTTTCACAACGACCAAATAATATATCCCAATTTGTACTTATTTTTACCAAGGATATGTAGCAGTATAAATTTTGGCCAAAATTTATCAAGAAAAATGACAAAATTTGCTAAATTTTATAACAGAAACGAAGAAAAATTCATTTTTTTACCGAATTTTCAGTCTTTTTTCTTTTATAGCGCAAAAAATAAAAAACTCAACGGTGATTAAATACCACCAAAAGAAAGCTCTATTTGTGTGAAAAAAAGGACAAAAATTTCATTTGGGTACAGTGTTGTATGACTGAGTAATTGTCATTCAAATGTGAGAGCACGAAAGCTGAAAATTGGTCTGGTTATTAAGGGTGTTTAAGTGCCCAGTGGTCAAGTGGTTAAAATCATTGCTCCTACAAAGACAATCTCTTTACCACTTAAGGATTAGCCTTGTTTTGAGACTTTGGTGTTTACATGTTTAAAAACATTTTTTTTTTTTTGCTAGAAAATTACATCGCTTCCGCCCTGCTATGGTATGGAGATGGGTGGGGGCCATCTTAGCCTCACTCGCCTCCATACCCAGGCACTGAGTGGACCAGATCGCCTCCGTTGCTGCTGATGGCTCCGGTAAGCGGCGGAGGGCGCGGGAGAGCAGCGGGAGGGGGGTGGCACCCTATCGTACACAGGACCAGCTCCTGAAAAGATGGATATCTTGGTTGTGGCAACTTGAAGATATCCATCTTCAGCAGCTAAAATTTTGTAGCTGCTGACTTTGAATAAATGCAAAGTGATTGGAGCTCCTCTTTAAGAAACTGACCACCACCCACCTGCAGCCTAGCAGACACTTTAGACTTTAACCTGTAGCTGACCGCCCACTGTCAAATGACGGCGGGACGGTGCAGCTGTTGTGGCGGGCCGCCGTCGTATGACGGCGCTCGCTTTTTGGCCACTAGGGGGCGCGCGTGCGCCGCGGGAGGCGCGCGCGCGTGCCCGCCGTGTAGCTGGGGACCCGATGCGCGTGCCCGGCGGCCGCGATGTCCGCCAGGCACCCGCGATTGCCCGGTAACTGAGCAGGACGTGGATCTGTGTGTGTAAACACACATATCCACGTCCTGTCAGAGGAGAGGAGACCGATGGTGTGTCCCTTGTACATAGGGACACCGATCGGTCCCCTCCCCCAGTCAGTCCCCTCCCCCCACAGTTAGAATCACTCATATAGGGAACATATTAACCCCTGCAGCGCCCCCTAGTGTTAACCCTTCCCTGCCAGTCACATTTATACAGTAATCAATGCATTTTTATAGCAGGGATCGCAGTATAAATGTGAATGGTCCCAAAAATGTGTCAAAAGTGTCCGATATGTCCACCGCAATGTCGCAGTCACGATAAAAATTGCAGATCGCCGCCATTACTAGTAGAAAAAAAATAATAATAAAAATGCTATAAATCTATCCCCTATTTTGTAGACGCTATAACTTTTGCGCAAACCTATCAATAGACGCTTATTGCGATTTTTTTTTTTACCAAAAATATGTAGAAGAATACGTATCGGTCTAAACTGAGGAAAAAAATTGTTTAAAAAAAAAAAAAAATGGATATTTATTATAATAAAAAGTAAAAAATATTGTGTTTTTCAAACTTGTCCCTCTTAATTTGTTTATAGCGCAAGAAATAAAAACCGCAGAGGTGATCAAATACCACCAAAATAAAGCTCTATTTGTGGGGAAAAAAATGATAAAAATGCTATTCACTGGTCGTGAGGGAGGATTTACAGGCAGAGCTCTATCACAGCTATGCTGCCATGTTGGCAGTTGGAAATTATTTATGTATTTTTATTTCTAAGTTGGTGAAGGCTGGGTTTTAGTTCCTGTCAGATTTGCATTTCTGTCTGTCCTTTCTGTAACTTTTTCCTTACTTCCTGTCTGATTAAACCATTGTCAGCAGGACAGGAAGTGAGAGTAAATCTTTTAATGGAGCCCTGATTAGCAGTAAAAACCTGACAGGAATTTTGATCCTGCTTCACACTCCAAAAGTTTTTGCAAGACATACACTTTAAATAAGCAAAGATTTTTGTAAGCTCTAAATAAGTCCCTTAGGCTTCCCCTGTCAGCTTGGCAGGAACACAGGAATGCTTCTCTTTGTAAAAAAAGACCTTCAAAAGGAATCAGAGATCAAACCCTCCTGTACCAAGCAGGTGCTTGCAGTTTTTGGAAGGTTGATGGTGGTTATTCGAGGAAGATAGATGGGTGAGTCTCAAAAGTTTTAACAACATCGAAAAATAACAAAAAATGACTTTACGTAATAGAAACATTGGTGGCAAAAGGTGGAGCAGCTGCCTAGGATAGGACTGGCTCTTATTGAGTGACATTCAGTTATGAGCAAAACAACGATACAAAAACTTTAAAGCACAAAATTATAGTGAAACCTTGCTGTGAATGAGGAGGATTGAAGCCTAGCTCTTTCATGAATCAGAATAATGTAAAAATATTTTTTGCTCTTCTGAGAATCTTGCTATATCAATTCAACTTTACCCCACTTTCCTGTCATTTACTTTTGAAGAGTTAGGAAAAGTTCTTGTTGTTTTGTCTTATTGTATTATGCACACTTCATGTTGTTTGCCTTCCAGGATAATGTAAAATCTTTTTTTTTTGTTTTTTTTTGCCATCCAATGGCTCTATTCCTTTACAGTAGGGGAGAAGGATAAAATGGGTATAATATTGGTGCTTTTTAGGTCTGAAGATAATTTCCCATTCACTACTGGTTTGCCGTGGCCCCAATTTTGTACTTTGGATGGTGGAACCAGTTTAACACCCACCATCTCACACTTTGAATGACAATTTAGTCATGCAACACTGTACCCAAATTAATTTTGTGTCCTTTTTTTCACACAAATACAGCTTTCTTTTGGTGGAATTTAATCACCGCTGTTTTTTTTTTTTTTTTTTTTGCGCTATAAATCAAAAAATACTGAAAATTCGGTAAAAAAAAAAAAAAAAATTCTTTGTTTCTATTAAAAATTATTGCAGAGTATTGGCGAGTATTGGCAGAGTATTGCAGTGTTGTACAGTATTGGTAGAGTATTGCACAGTGGTGGCAGAGCAATGCACAGTGGTGGCAGAACAATGCAGTGGTGGCAGAGCATTGCACAGTGGTGGCAGAGCATTGCACAGTGGTGGCAGAGCATTGCACAGTGGTTGCAGAGTATTGCACAGTGGTGGCAGAGTATTGCAGGCACTGACCAGCGCTGTGGGCACTACACATCCAGCCCACAGCGCTGGTCCCGTCTCTCCCCCTTTCTGCTTCTCCCCTCTCACTGTACCGATCGGTACAGAGGGGAGGGAGGAACCGGCGACGTGACGCCGGTTTGTGTACATGTGATCCAATATCATCATTCCATAATTGATTCAGTGATAATTTCCAGCAATTTTTGCTGACAAATGCGCTGTAGACGTCTTTCGACTATGGCGCGGTCGGCATGTGGTTAAGGATGGCTATCCAATATCATCATTCCATAATTCACCCACAATGTGGAAGGTGAAATTAAAGTGTTGCAATGGTTATTTGGTGTTATTTGGTGGTTATTTGGTGTTACAATGGTTACAAATGCTTCCTGAGCAGAAGGCTCTTTTTTCAAATAACCTAATCAACATGTATAAATACATAAGTGGTCCATTTAGTAAACTTGGTGTACAGTTATTCACTTTAAGGTCATCACAGGGCAAGGGGGAAGTCTTTAAATTTGTAGGAAAGGAGATTTAATCTCCAAACACAGAAAGGCTTCTTCATAGTAAGAGCTGTGAAAATGTGGAATAGACTCCCTCAATATCTGGTTCTGGCCAACTCAGTAGATAACTTTAAGAAAGGCCTGAATTCTTTCCTAAATGCACATAATATAACTGAATATTAATATTTATAGGTAAAGTTGATCCATGGAATATCCAATCGCCTCTTGGCGGATCAGGAAGGATTTTTTCCCCCACTGGAGCAAATTGGATCATGCTTTATTGGAGTTTCTTTTGCCTTGCTCCAGATCAATTGTGGGTATTGAATAGTGTATTTGGGTGCTGTACAGGTTTTCTATTTGGGTGCTGTACAGAGGGGAGGAGCTCTCTGTTTCTTATCTCCGCAAAGCAGGGATAAGAAACAAAGAGATCTGCAGTAAAAAACAGCACACATTACACATTGTTAGGCACACAGTGGATTCCGGCGGTCAATCATTTGCCAGCACCCATTATTCAGCTTGTGCTGTGACTAATTACAGCACAGCCGACGAGCCGGTGGCGTGCGCCCCCTACCCAGAAATGCTGGATCACATACTGATCCAGAGCAGGAAAGCCGTTCTACCACCGTACTCCTACGTGTGGCGGTCAGCAAGCGGTTATTATAAATAATTATAATGTACTAAACATAAACAGATGAGTATTGCCAGGAGAAGGTCTTTGGGTGTCCACTAACTAAAACCTTAACTAAGCCTCGCTGTCATCCCTAGCCGCACCCCCATCGGTCCAACCAAATGAGCTCTTTGGACGTACTATGTGCATCCAAAGAGTGAACCCTTAATCACAAGCCTGTGTGGGTTCTGTTCAACTGGTGACCAGCTTCAAAGTGAATGTGATGGGGCAGCTCCATAGCTATCAATCACTTTCACAGAGTCGGCTGCGCAGTGCCTCCACCCTCCCGCCGGTGCCTCCCCCTCCGTGGTTTCCGGGCTGTCATGCACTCACCAGAGCCTGGGAACACATCCGCCGGCTGGGGGAGAGAGATTGCAGTGAGACCGAGGCAAATCCATGTCTCAATCTCACTTGCAACAGTAAAACCGGAAGTAATGTCACTTCCGGTTTCAGTTGCACACTTTCCTGGCCAGCACAGCCAGGGGACACTTCTAACCAAGCCAATCTGTGCTTGGTTAGATGGTGTGAAGGACAGGGGAGACATTGGGCGCTATTAGACTCCTAATGTCTCCATAAAGCGCACCTGTTACCTGTCTAATGCTATCACATAGGGGTTTATTAATCCCTTCTGATAGCAATCGAGTAAGAATAAATATATAAATAATAAAAAAAAAAGATAATTAAATATATTAAAAAAAAAAATAAAATTGCAGAAAACCCCTGTAGCCCCACACACCTGCGCAAAGGCAAACGTGAGCCCAGGGTGTGCACGCGCATCAAAACCGCGGTCCCACCACACACTCAGAGCTACTAGCTAACTTTAAACCGATGAGCTGTAAAGGCTTTAAAAGCTTCACCTTTGGGGATTTTTGGGCACCTTAGTTTTTGGCAAAATTGTGAGCGCATGCAATTTTAAGACATGGAATGTTGGGTATCTATTTACTCGATGCAACCTCCTCTTTTAAATTTTAACCAAAAATGGGCATTATATGGTGTGGTTTTTACACTAAAATTTATTTTATTATATTTTTTCCTGAAAATTTGCTTTTTATTCTACAGGGCTGCTTTCAGAAAATATATAATGTTCTGGAAATTTAATTAAAAGAGAAGTATGTTTTTTTTATATATATCTTTTTACTCATGCTGTACTCGATCCAGGAAAATGCTGCATCTGTCCCTCTCTACACTGAGAACCGAGTGATGACTGTCAGTCACAGCTCTCTGCTCTGCCCCCACCTCGCTCACTGCAGCGCTGGGCTGTAGAGGGGGCAGAAGCGGCCAGCTCAGGCTCTCAGCTGCTCGCTGGGAGGCTGAGCTGGGTGTCGGTCCAGGCACCTGGCGGATCCTGACTCCATGGTTGTGATGACGCGGAGCCTGGGCCGACTTTGTGATGTCAGCAGAGAGCGGAATTCAGCCCACTGTCTGCTGAAAACAGGTCTGCACGAACTGTGATCCACAGGGGAAGTACAGCCAAACAAGATTTGTACATGTATGTGAAAAATAAAAACAATTGCTCTAGAGCCGAACTGGTTAAGGGCAGTTCTGAATTTGGTGTATATATACTGACTTCCACAAAGGGACTGAGCCCCTGATAGAATCAACAACAACCTGTCAAAAGGGAGTGCCATGCCACCTGATGGGCCATGTTTTGTAGTGATTACAAGTCTTCCACAGACCCCCAAACCCACCAAGCTACTGTGATGAGAAAAACACCTTCACTATCCAGCTGACCTTTTTGGAATCACCCAGCAACACTCTGTCCCTACCCCCTGCTGCTCCCCTCTACCATCTGGCCGGCGACCGCCAATCAGGTAAGACTACTTAATTTTGCACTACCTAGTCACATGTTGCATGTTAACCCTTTCCCAGGACTATTTCTCCCCCTAATCTTGTAGTCCTTCCATCCATTTTCTCTTCAAGGACTAACTTTATTTTTCTTTCTTTAACGGAAAAAAATAAATAAAAAGTGATAAAAAATATTAAAATAAAAAGTTGAAAGCATCAATACACAAATAATGATCAAAGTCACCAAAAGGAAAAAAAAAACACACTTTACAAAGAGTAGATTACTTTATTCAAGAAAATTTTGTCTAAGCAGGTTAACCAGTTTTGTTGAAATCACTCCCTATCCCTATTCATGAATCCTCACAGGCAAATTTGCTGGTGAAACTGACCTGAATCATCTGGCCAGCCAGTGGAATCTCTGGGTTATGCATAAGGAAACACTTCTCTGGTGCTCTCATAGTGAAATCTCATCCAAGAGACCACGGTAAATGTACACAGATGCTCTCTAAAATTTCAAGCACTTTGAATCCCGCTTCAAACGGTCGGCGGTATTAATCAGCTGGCGTGTCTGAGACGTTGGACCTGCTAATTTTAGCAATGTTCCTTCTTGGACGCACATACTGTACTGGGAATCCGGCCCATGTTCAGCATCCCTGGGAGATATCGCTGGAAATCTAGCGGCGTGCATCATTAGGATGTATGTACGGCTGTAATGAAAGCGCTGGCCCAGCTCCAATGTGCACGGGGGCGCGTCCTGCCGCTGCATGGTAATTTGTGCTTAAAGGGAAATCTTGCACAGTAAATAATTACCTTCAGAATGGAGAGTTTCATCTGCTAGGTTTTATCTTTTGGCAAAATTTATATTATTGCAAAATTAGATCCTTAAGCTGCAGCCATTTTTGAGTTGTGCATGCTGAATTATTAAGGGTAGAGCAGCCAAATTATAAAATTAGGCTTTCAAAGACACAGGGGGGGTTACCTAAGTCAGGGTGAGGACATATGGATAAAATATGTAAAATATATGTAAAATAAATATCAGAGCCCTGTAGGTGTCTATGTGCATCTTAAAGTAACATTAAACATTTGTTTAAAAACAAACAAACAAACATGGTATACTTACCTGCTCTGTGCAATGGTTTGGCACAAAGCAGCCCTGCGCCTCTTTTTCTGGGGTGCCCCACAGGCGCTCCAGGCCCCTCCTCTTCGGTGACTGCCCCCATGCAATGGCGCTTTCCATGGGGCATCAATGCAGGCTCCCTCCTGAGCCACCCTGTCTGTGCCTATTGACACAGAGTTTGGCTCCCTCGTCACAGAATTAGATTTACAGCAGCGGGAGCCAATTGCTCTTGCTGCTATCAATCTGCACAATGAGGAGGGAGACAGTGGCAAGAGCCGCTGCTCTCGTGCACTCGTGCACATCACTGGATCGGATCGGGCTCAGGTAAGAATATGGGGGGGAGCTGTTGGGATCCTGCAGCACAGAAGGCTTTTTACCTTAAAGTGGTTGTAAACTCTCTCAAACTCAAATACCCAGTGAAGTGAACCGCTTTAGATGATTCACAGAGATTAAACAAATCCTCCTCCATAAGTTTTACTTGTTTATCTGCAGTGTTCTCTTTTATACATCCTTTCAAGAGTGCTGATCACATTGTCACAAATTGTATCTCATGTGTCAGGAAAACTTGTCAGAAGTGACACATGCTGATAACAGAGTAACGAAGCACCAGAGAGAAAGTACACTAAAAGCTTTGGAGAGAGACAAGTAAACACTACAGATATACAGTATGTGTTTTGTTCAGATTTGATGACTGAGATTTACAACCACTTTAATGTATACAATGCATTAAGGTAAAGAACCTTGAGGCTTTAGAAACACTTTAACTATGAGGTGTACAAGGAGACAGCGTGCAAAGTGAGAGAGAAATTGTTAGGATTCAGGCCAAGTTTGACCCCTTCCTATTAAGCTGAAGTGTAAGGCTTACACAAAAAAACAGCCACAATATGGGACTCAGTTAAATCTTTGATAGCTAAGCCTACACAGTTTTCATGACCTAAAGAAAAAATACAGGCAAAATATAATTTTACATAGTTACATTGGTCCGGCTTAGATTAATGTAACTAAGTACAGTATATACCATACTCAGCCAATGCCCCTAAGAGCTGGAAAACACTGAAGAAAACACCACAACTCCACTGATCTCCACTTGCTTCCAGGTCCTGTGCTGAGAGACGGCCCGCCTGATGTATTGTGAATGCAGGAGGTCGGCTGCTCGACACAAGAGCCATTCAGATAATGCTTTGCATTTTCTGAATGAATGTAGAGTGTTCTCTGATTGCAAGAGGTGGAGAGTGTGATATCCTGACCTGCCTCTCCACCTCATCCAATCAGAGAATGCTTTGCATTCATTCAGAAAATGTATAGCAAGTGGAGATCACTGGAGTAGCGGTGTCTACTTTTGTGACTTCTATCTTCCAGGGGCATTGACCAGGTATGGTATCTACATAGTTATGTAAACATATTTAATATCTGGCTGAAGCCCCTGGAAATCACTGAAGTAGACACTGCTACTCCAGTGATTTCCACTTGCTATGCATTTTCTGAATGAATGCAAAGCATTCTCTGATTGGGTGAGGTTGAGAGATAGGGCGGCGATATCACACCTCCAGCTCTACCTTCAGTCTTGCACAGTTATACAGGCTCCTCTCCTGTACTGAAATTGTTTACTCTGATTCCACTGCATGCTATAAGCTTCTAATGTGCATTAGAAACTGCAGTAAGTGAGATAGAGCCTGCCTTCATTTCCTGGATGGAGGGCATCCAGCATCATCTAGTACTTTGCCTCCCAGCCTGACTGTACCTGACCTTCCCTTTTCATTCATTGGATTTCAGTTTTTTCAATCATGGAGGCCTAGCACCACATATGGGCATTACCTAGGGCAATCTGCATGCAAATATAGCCTGCATAGGTGTTGTATTTGTATTTTGTGCAACAACTACTGTACGTCAGTATTTAGTAAAGATATATTCTTCAACCAGTAGATGGCAGTGTTTATGAGTTTGTAGCTGCTTCTATGGTATGCTCTATGTCTTTTCCCTGAATAAAGTTTCATGTCTGCAGTAAAGCCCATGGGGAATCTTTAATGTCTGTCCTGTTGGGAAATATACAGAATTTCAAACATTAGGGATGCCCACTTCTCTAGGCTGACACCTGTTCATGAAAGCATTTTGATATTTGCATAACTCTTTCCAAGAGCCAGCCCACTGCTTGCATCAGAGTTGGTGACCGGTCTATAAGGGGTGCAGGGCACCGCCCCCTAATCTCCATGCACTGCCACCTAATCTCCAAGCAGGGTGCCGGACTGATAGGTTTCTATATTTTTTTTTTTGAGCCTAAGGCTCTAATTGGCTTCGAAAAGGTTGGGCTCGGGGCGCAGGGCACTGCGCCCTGAGCCCACCCACTTGTGACATTAGCGAATCAACATTCGCTATTGTCTTCCCCTCCTGGCCAATCAGGACAGGAGGTGGATCTTAAGACCAGATTAGCCGGGAGGAGAAGCCAGGAAAGCTGCGATCTGGATGGGGTAAATGCTGACCTGGCAGGGGGTTTGTTCGCCCCCCTCCCAAAAAATGGAGCACCAGCCGCCACTGGTTGATGGTTCTTGAGAGCAGTACTGAGGCAGGGTGCTGTGATGTTTTTAGGAAGCACCCTGCTGGCCCCTCCCACAGGACCCGAGGGTGGGGTGGAGTCAGGGGTGTACTGCCACACATACATACATATATAGAGGAGTTCATAGAAGAGAAACCATTGCTTGTTTAGGCTCTGAGGAAAGGGGTTCTCCCCTGAAACGCGTCAGACATCTTGCAGTATCGTTCGATCCACTCAGTGTCAGGTCCTGGCTTGTTGAATTTCTGAATAGTGGACTTGCTTGCTTTACTGTTTATGCCTTCTATCAATACTCGTTTGTGAGTATAAATTTTGCTGTTTTACATCTAAATAAAGCTTTATTAGTGGTAATGCACTAGGTCGGTGCGCCCTCCTTCTTTTCTTTTTTTGGCCCCTCCCACAGGTCATGATCTGACTGCATTGCATAGAGAGGCACAGAGACCCAGAGATGACATCACAGGGTCTCAAATAATGTATGCAATGAAAATGCAAAGGTTTTTATTAAAAATGTCATTAGCGTATACATAAGATGGGAGGGAGCAACAAGGGAAGGCACGATATTCTGCTTTAAAGTATATGTAAAGCCCATCTTTGTTTTTTCAGTTTTGGATAGAGCAGTGATAAGTTAGCACCCTTGTCAGGTTGTATTACGAACTGGGCATCTTCTAGGGAGATTCACCCTGACATCTGTTTGTCCTGGTGACCATTAACAAAGGGTCTTTAAATTGATGGCAAACATGTTAAGTTTCACCAGAGCAGGAATAGAGGAAAATCTTGCAATGGGGCCTCTTTTTCTGGTGACAACTATCTCAGAGGTGGTTTTCTCAGGTTTTGGGAGATTTCCTTACATGCCTGGTTGTATCTACAGTGCAGGAAGTGAAGAAAAATCTCTCCAATAGAGCACAGGGGAAACCATTGCCAACTGTAACCAAAATGAGTTACTGCTTTAGATACATTTTAAGAATAAATCTTCAGTATATGTCCAGTGAACAATAGTTAAATAAACGTAAAGCACTAATATAGGGGGAGGTTTATGTGATCTGCCACAATGAGTTAAAAAGACAACACATTCTTGTTAAAGGAGTTGTAAAGGCAGAAGTTTTTATTTATCTTAATGCATTCTATGCATTAAGATAAAAAGCCTTCTGTGTGCAGCATCCCCCCTCAGCCCCCCTAATACTTACCTGAGGTTCCTCTCTGTCCAGCGATGTCAATGAGTATTTCAGCCGCCCAAGACGCTGCGACACAGCAAGGGTGCCACTGGCTCCCGTTGCTGTCAATCAAAGTCAGCTAGCCAATCAGGGGAGAGAGGGGGCGGGTCGGGTCAGGGCTCCGTGTCTGAATGGACACAGGGAGCTGTGACTCAGCTCGGGTGCCCCCATAGCAAGCTGCTTGCTGTGGGGGCACTGAACAGGAGGGCGGGGCCAGGAGCACAGAAAAGGGACCCGATAAGAGAATGATTGGGGCTGCTCTGTGCAAATTCACTGCAACTGAGCAGTGAACAAAAAACAAGACTTTACAATCACTTTAATTATTAAATTTTTTCCGCTAAGGCACTTTGCACAGGGGGCTGTTGAGGTATAGTGTATTCCTATTGGCATTTTATCGCCCCCAGGAAGGTTAGGTGCAGCATCCAGCCCCTCTGCAAATAGCCTATCAATCACTACTATGGTGGGCTGCTGCTAGACAGGGTTGAACGCTGTACCGAGGGGTACCTCCATGCGTTCAGGAACAAATGCACGTAATGCATGTCTTCTGCATTACAGGAAATGTATCTAAGAATGGACAGGGTCCTAAGTGGTGGTACCACTTGAGATAGCCACAGCCTGCCATGGGTTCTGACAGGCTGCCTGCAAAGGAGCTGGATGCTGCACCTTTCCCTCCCAACTGCACTAAAAGATCTGTTGTTTCTGGTTTCACTGTCCAGTCACAGGCTGGGGTGAGTAAGAATGCAGTAATGTATTGGTCAGTTTCACACTTTACCATCTACTTCTGCAGATAATTTAGACAACAAAAACAGCAGGTCATAACACTGGTGGTCGGCTGAAATCTCACCCAGTAATGAGACGGCCTTGTATATCACAGACACCGCACACTGCTAAGTCTTTTCCTAATAGCTGTGAAATGGCATTTAAGCGACAAAGGCATACTTGAGAGTACTCGAGAATACTGATTTCATAATGGATGCCGACAGGACTGGAGGGACAAAGAACTCAATTAGATTTTTATGTTAACTAGTTCTAGCATTTTTGTCTACATGTATATGTTTGTGTAAAGTAAAAACACTTATTTTGTGCAGACGGGTAATTAATGTGACAGCCTTTCACCCGGGTATAATAGTGAATTGATCCCTTGGTCTACGCACTCCCCCTCAGCAGGAAGCCAATATCCCCTGTGTGACATCAGTGACATAATGAGGGGGTACTATACTTCACACCACAAAAATGCACTCCGAATGTGTTACGGATGCGTTTTGCTTACAGTTCACAACACAGAAACTCACTGTGGACGCGTTTCTGCCAGGCCCGGACTGACCATATTGCACACCAGGCATTTGCCCAGTGGGTCGGGACCACATGTCCTTACAAGTGCTGGCTAATGCAGGGGTCCCCAACCCACAGTCCACAGACCAGTACCAGTCCGTGGCCTGTTGATGACTTGGCCGCACAGTGGGAGGTAAGAAGGCCAAGTGATTCGCTTTAGCCAGTCACAGATCACAATAATAAGCAAGCTGTCATGAAGGAAAGCCATTCATGACAGCTAAAACTATTGCTTATAACAGTGCACATCACAGATCGGGACATCTGTGATTGGCCCTCCCGATCAGGTGATGGCTGTGTCCAATCACAGCCTTCACATAGTGTAAACAGAGACACGTGTCTCTGTGTTGGCTTGCTCAGTGCAGGGGGGATGAGGGGATGCTTCAGCCTCTGTGACAGCTCTGTGTAACTGATGATTTTAGTGTTCAGTCACACAGAGATCACACATACTGCCGCCATCCCCACACAGTACACCAAGTATTATCTGCCCCTGTCCAAGTGTCCAATGAACATCTGTACTAGTGTCCCAGTGCACAAAACATCTGTCACAGTGTACTAGAGTCCCATCAACTTCTGTACCAGTGTACAAAAACATCTGCAATAGTGTTCCATTGCAACATTAGCATCTGTCAGTGTCCGCCGGTGGACAATCAACATCTGTGTAAAGTGAACAAAAACATCTGTCGTGTACCAGTGTTCCACCAATAAGTAAATAAATTACCCAGCATTATTTAACCCAGAAGACTGAGCACATACTGTGAGTTAATGACATAATTCACTCAGGGGCCCTTTGGATCCTAAATTTGCTCATATCAATTCACAACCATAGCTCCCAACTGTCCCTGATTTCGAGGGACTGTCCCTGATTTGGAACAATGTCCCTCTGTCCCTCATTCCTCCTCATTTGTCCCTCATTTTGGTCTGATCTATATAGTTGTATATAAAATTCACTTTTTATCTATCAAAAAGTGTTCCAGCACTAAGCCTTTCATCTGATTTCTAAATTGCTGCATTCGTAAATTCCAAAAGCCAATATAAAAGGAATAGTAGTGGTAAAAATACACTTGTGGGTTTAACCAATCTTGTTTTTTTTAAGGGGGCGTGGGAAGGGGTGTGTCCTATGCCTGCATACTTTTGCTGATAAGTGTCCCTCATTCCCATCTCAAAAAGTTGGGAGGTATGTACAACTGTGGGGGGGGAGTTGTCTCAACTACACTTGCAAAGAGATACACATGAAATACGGTAAGGTGCCAGACAAAGATAATGTACAACATCATGTTTTTAAAATGCATATCAAATTTTATTGGATACATTAAAAAAATATTTTCGTCTTTGTTAAAATTATTTTTTCAAAGAGATCACATGTGATCCAGGTATACAGTACAGCGGTGATTGCTCAACATGTTTCAACAGAAAATTACTTTTTCAGCAGACGTTTTATTTTACTGTACAGGATGTTGACTGTAGACAAAAGAATATACATTTAGAAACAATAAAAGATGGGGCCAGATGGCCCTATTCACTACATTTCATACGTAATCAAATTGTATTACATCAAGGTTACAATGAATCATCTGGGAGACTGCTCTTACCCTGAAGATGCAACCAGGTGAGTATGCATCAGCATAAGGGCCAAAGAATCACCATCAAAAGGATATCAGTGTGTCATAGGAGGACCATATCACCACAATGAAGATCTAAAAAAAAAAAAATATATATATATATATATACACAATATATATCCAACACTGTATTTAAGAAAGGTTGGTATATGTAGGTGAGACCCCCAACCCCTCCCCCCCCACATCACTGGCTGCACCCCCTCTCCTGTCCATCTGGCTCCATCCTCCCTCCACTTGGCTACACCCCCCTCTCCTGTCCACCTGGCTCCATCCTCCCCCCACCTGGCTGCACCCCCCTCTCCTGTCCACCTGGCTCCATCCTCCCCCCACCTGGCTGCACCCCCTCTCCTGTCCCCCTGGCTCCATCCTCCCTCCACCTGGCTGCACTCCACTCTCCTTTTCACCTGGCTCCATCCTCCCCGCACCTGGCTGCACCCCCCTCTCCTGTCCACCTGGTTCTATCCTCCCCCCACATGGCTGCATCCCCTCCCCTGTCCACCTGACTCTATCCTCCCTCCACCTGGCTGCACCCCTCTCTCTTGTCCACCTGGCTCCATCGTCCCCCCACTTGGCAGCACCCCCCTCTCCCGTCCACCTGGCTCCTTGTCCTACACATGATATGTATCATGAGCATGCCAGAGTGAGAGCAATAATTCTAGCATCAGAACTACTAAACTGATGATCTGTTGATGATGGTTTAAAGCATTGCCTATGAAAAAATATAGGGTACTGAAGTTTTTTGTCATTTCACGGGTGCACACACACAAAGCCCCTATAGGTCATCAGTTTAGTGTTATGCAAGGGTTCTGGTGCTGAATTTATTGATATTTTTTTTCGGGGGGGCGCAAGTAGCTGGTCTCGCCTAGGGCGCAAAATAGTCTAGCACTGGCCCTGCATAGGATCAATGTCAACCACACAATACACAATGAGTCTGAAGGTGGACAGACTCAATAAGACGGTTTGCCTTCTCTGCATCAGTATAGCTAGATGCTACATGCACAAACTGTTGCTCTTCTCTGATAGCAATTTGGCTCTAGGTATGCAAACCAGGGTGGGTGTATTGTAAGTACCCAATACCCTATTCCGTTAAAAAAAAGCACTGTCATCCCACGGTCACTAACAAAAAGAGTCACTATACTTACATTTCCAGTAGCCTATTTGTTGCAACACCACTGATTCACTGCTCTCCAGCCGCTGTAGGTATTTGACCGGCTGGATGGGTCAAATACTTAGAACTTCATAAGGTTGACAACTAATTCTAACCAAGTACAAAGCAGTGCTTAGTTCTTCAGGCCCTCTGCTACATAACTTCCCTCCACCAGCTCCCACCTCAATAAAAAAAAGAAATACATAATTTTCTTACTTGCTAATATGTTTTATAACGTTGGCTATATTATCCCGAAAGTTACATCTGTTTAGAGCTGGAGAGTTTGCTTTTGTTTCTACATAATTTAACATGCAGACGAGGCAGCTTCACATTCAATCTAGATGTAGCTCCTGAAAGATGGAGGCTATTGCTTCTGCCGCTTCATTCCATGGAAGATGACGCCGTCACAGAATGCAAAACCTCTCTCCCTCAATGTGATATTGCAGTGGGATAATCGAATTGTTGTATTAAACTGTCCCGAGATCCTGTGTTTGTGGAACAACGCAGACAAAAGCCACTCACTGATTATTCAATGCATTAAAATGCTGTCATAATATTATGTTATTTGTGAGCGGATAATGAGAAAAGCGTTTCAAATAATTAGGAAACATGGCTAGATGCTGTAAAGCAAGGGAAAGCAATTAGGGTTTTAAAAGGGAAGGCCGATGTCCTATTCTGAGCTGCATTTTTCGAATGCAAAACGATTTAACCATTTCTTTGCTCCTACCAGCACGTTCTGTCTGGGATATGATTCTATTGCATGCAAAAAAAGTTTAAAAACTGCCATTTCTTTATGTTTAGTTGCCACGTGGCACTTGAAAGTTGAGATTCATCTTACAGTGTGAGTTTTTGCTTTAATACCTGAAGTGGAAGTACCCTTGTA
Organism: Lithobates sylvaticus; assembly: GCA_028564925.1. NCBI lineage: Eukaryota > Metazoa > Chordata > Amphibia > Anura > Ranidae > Lithobates > Lithobates sylvaticus. Next base: position 146,073,035 of record CM053029.1, on the reverse strand, counting down.
GGTATCAGGTGGTCAGAGAGCTCAGGGTATCAATGATGGTGATTTGGAGGTCAAAGCAAATTGGACAGATTTCTGGAAATCAGATATTTGCATTGTTAGGCAATTTACTCTGTTGGGTCATCCAATTACTTGTGAATCAATAAAAAGTTGCTTTGGCTTTGTTTACAGGAAGGAAGCTCAGGGAAATTACAAAAAAAATTGCAAGAGTATGAGTAACAAGAAAAGCAGCAACAGGTGGACAGAAGGGCTGAGGTAGGACAGGAGGAACAGCAAAAAGTGGGCAACGGAGAAAGGCAGTTGGAACAGCAACAGACGGAGACAGGAGGAACAGTCAGCAACTTGTAGACACTGGGATTGAGGTAAGGAAAGACCATAAGCACAGCAATAGATGGACAGAAGAACTCAAAGGAAAAAACAGAAGGAAGAGTAACAGGCACACAGCAGGACTGATTAATGACAGAAGGAACAGCAACCGGTGGACAGCAGAGACGGAAATGACAAGATACAAAGCTAAAGGCAGACAGCAAGACTAATAGAAAGGACAGGGGGAACAGTAGAAGGTGGACAGCAGGCCTCAGAAAAGGCAGAAGGAACAATAAAAGTAGGGACAGCAGAACTCATGAAGGACAGGATAAACAGCAACAGGTGGTCAGGGGAACAGTAAGGCTCAGTTCACACTGCCGTGACCTGAAGGTCACGTGACTTACAGCGTGACTTTGGCATGACTTTGAAGCAACTTCAGGGAATCCCTGTGTAATCTTCCTGTAATGTCAGATCCAGATCACATCAATTAGGATGAAGATCTGACTTGGAGGCAACTTTCATTAAATTCTATGGGCACAAGTCGGATAGAAGTTGCCTTGAAGTAATACAGGAACCCTTTCTAAAGTCAGAGCGACTTCAGTAGTGCTAATTAAGACAGCTCTCATTGACTAAAATGGGATTTCACATGTCACACGACTTGGGGTCTCACAAGTAGAATTCCAATTCGTGGCAGTGTGAACCGAGCCTAAAAGGTGGATAGCATGACCGAGAAAAGGAAGGAGGAACAGCAACGGCTGAACAGCAGCACTGAGATAGGAAAAAAGGAACAGCAGAATCCAGAAAATACAGGAATAAGAGCAACAGTTGAACAGTAGGCTCCAGGAAATATTTTGCATGGAATGCTTGATGGGAAGAAGCATGGAGCTAAGGAAAACAGCGCTGGTATATAGTATCAAGTAGGATTGTATCGATACTCGTGTAAATGCTCCGATGCTTGATCTGATACCTATTGTATCGGGCCAGGCATCCTCAATGTAGCAGGGGGGACTGGGCAGCCTCACAGGTGATCGGTGCGGCAGCGGGGGCAGGTACAAGCACTGATCCCCCTGTATAGTCTTTCAATAAAGCAGCTGATAGCCGCTTCTCCCCCTATCCCTCCTGCAGCTGTCAGCTGCTTTATTGAAAGGCTTTATTGAAACTGCCCCTGCACCGATCACCCCTGGTTGTCCCCTGTGTCCCCTCTGGCTTCCGGTGTCCACCTCCCTCTTTCCGGTGTCCTCCTCCCTCTCTCCAGTTTCCTCCTCCGGTCCCTGTCCTCCTCCGGTCAAAGATCTGTCAGGATGGAGAGCAGGGGAAGGACCCGGTATATGTGTCATTTACCAGCTCCTTCCTTTTCCGAATGCACAGTGATCACTGAGCATTGTAAATTGTAAAAAAAGAGAGAATAATAAATACTGGTAATTAAAGGTAAAAAGGACAGAAGGAACAGCAAAAGGTGGGCAGTAGGAATGAGGGAGGACAGGAGTAAGAGCAGCAGGCAGAAAGCATGACAATGGAAAAGGCAAGAGGAACAATAACAAGTGGACATCAAGTTGTGGGTGGGGATTAGATGCCCATGTGGGTACAAGTAAAGTGGTCATGTAACAATGAACATTAAAGTGATTGAAAGGTAAAAATGTATAATAACAAAAAATAAAAAATGTCATACTTACCTGCTCTGTGCAGTGGTTTTGCACAGAGCAGCCCCCATCATCCTCTTCTCGGGTCATCTGCATGTACTCTGGCCCCTACCCCTTGCTGAGGGCCCCCATACCAAGCCACTTGATGTGGGGGCACTTGTGCATGCTCGCTCCCAAGCCAGCTCTCTGCATTCATAAGACACAGAGAGAGTGGCTCAACCCTGCCCCCTGCTCCCACCTCACTGGCTGTGATTAACAGCAGCGGGAGCCAATGCTGCTGCATCCCAGCCAATCAGGAGGGAGAGACCCGAGAGAGCCTTGGGTCTCATGCACAATGCTTGATCGAGATCGGACTTAGGTAAGTATTAGGAGGGCTGAGGAGGGAGCTGCACACTTAAGGTTTTATACCTTCATGCATAGAATGCATGAAGGTAAAAAAAACCTTCAGCCTTTACAACCACTTTAAGGAAGACCTCTCTATCAGTGACCCATTCCATGGTAGCTATGAGATGCAGAAAACACTCTCTCCTTTTTCAATCTTCAACCTTGCTTCATAAAGTTCTCCCATGACTCCCTGGGTCCCTAGGCACTCTGTGTCATGGGTCTGGCCCCAAAGAGTGGGGAACCAGCTGCTAGTGGAGGTGCCAGGCACTTAACCCCCTCCACTACCAGAGTAACTGACACCTTTGGCAGTAACCCATCTCCTGGCTGATTGGCTGCCTTGCATGTGACACAAATACTATAGTCCTTAGCAACAACACAATAAAGCAGAGCCCCACCCAAAAAGGAAAGTTCTGCTTTAAATACTCCTCCTCCCCTCCCCTGACACTTTTGGCATGTCATTTTTTTTAAGGGGGAGCCTAGGCTATCCGAGCAGAAAGTTCTCCTCTTCCCCCCCCCCTGCAGTCATCTGGGACACGTCACAGGTCCCAGATTACTGCTGGACCATTCAGGAAACGCAGCAGGACTTGCGCATACGTAGTGCGCACCGGGCCGTGAAGCCGCAAGCTATCACAGCTGGGTGCCCACAATTGAAATGCCGGCGCCAAGGAGAGAAGAGGTAGAGCACCTATGGCTCTGGTGAGCACATCGCTGGACCGTGGGACAGGTGAGTGTCTGTTTATTAAAAGTCAGCAGCTACACTTTTCGTAGCTGCTGACTTTTAACCGCTTGCCGACCAGCCGCCATCATTATACTGTGGCAGGTCGGCACGTTCCCGCGAACTGTCATAGCTGTACGTCAGCCCTTTAAGGAGGGATAGCAGGCATGCGCGTGCCGCCAGGGGGGGTGCCGATGCGCGTGGCCGGTGGTCACGATGACCGCCGGCCACGAGTGATCGCGAGCATGAGAGCCAGAACAGTGACGTGTGTGTAAACACACAAATCCCTGTTCTGTGAGGAGAGGAGAGACAGATCGTGTGTTCCTACTAGCTAGGAACAACGATCTGTCATCTCCTCTAGTCAGTCCCATCCCGCTACAGTTAGAACACACACGAGGGAACACAGTTAACCCCTTAATAACCCCCTAGTGTAACCCCTTCCTTGCAGGTGACATTTACACAGGCAATTAACAGTTAAATGTAACCCGAGAGCTTCTAACTATTTAAAAAAAATTGTGTATGACGTTGTCACCAGTTTGAATTAAGATTATTAAAAGAATGAGATTCTAGCACAGCATGTATTCTAAAATGTCTTCCTCCTTCTTCAATGTTGGCTTTAAGATTTTGATGATCAATCACTGCTTACAGTTAGTTCCCATTAGGGGTAGGCGGCAATTGATTAGCAAGAACACTGACACTACCTTGTATTCTTTCACTTTTTTCTCTATTAAATGTTTAAACAATGGACTAAACAATGTTACAATGGGTTCCAAAAATACCCTATGTCAACAATGTTGGAATTTGTCAACTTAAAACTTTAAAAATGTAAAAAAAACCTTATTGAAGAAAGAAAGGCAAACATACAGGAACAGTTCTTATAAAGCAGCCTCTCACCCACATTCCTGTACAGCAAGGTCTATTAAGGCAAATAGTCCACAAGAGGCAGCATATTACTAAACCCAGGACCCTGCATTCACTATATCTGGTCTCCCACAGCACACAAAACATGGAAATGCATTTATTTTAGTAAATATAAACTGCTAAATACCTTTTCTTAACAGCAGTATATAGCAGTCTTGTGACTTCTATCAGTGTCTTGCTAAAGCTTGTAGGAGGAGTTTTGATTCTACTCTGACCCTCTGTCTGCACAGTGCTGATTGGCCCTGTTCTGATTACATGCACTTTCCCAAGAAAAAAAAAAAACTCTCTTGCAATACACACCAAACTGAGCATGTGCAGAGAGCCCCAAAGGCTCCATACTATCAGGAGATGGATTGGGGACAGTGGAAGAAGGGATCAGAGAAGACATGATTAAACAGCCTTTTTTACACAATGCGCAGGATTAACTCCTTAGGTTCCACAGTAAGAATAACAATCATGCTTTACTGCATATACAGACTGATTTTACTGTTGTGTGAAGTCCATAAAAGCAAAAAGTCCATAGCTGGCAGTTAAAAGTCCATAAAGTCCTCCCCCAGATGGGGACACAGACCGACAGAGTAATAGCCTAAGGACACAGAGAGCTGAACCCACCAGCAGCCACTCTCCATAGATGGGGGAACAACGGCTGAATAGCTGGCTGGCCAAATATATCACAGGTAATTTCCTAACAATCTCCTGCGAATGGCCCTCAAGCATCAAAAGAAAGCGTGTGTGTGAAAATATCTTAGTTTTATTTGTGTACCCAACATCATCACTTTACTCACTGTAATTACTGTGTCACATTGAAACTATTCTGCCTTTTCCAGCCAAGAAACAATAATGTCACACAGTCCTTTGTGGTTTATCTAGTTTGTTTTTTGGGGACTAAATAAAAATCTGTCCCATCCTAGTCAAAACAAATGACTCAGGGCAAGTCAAATATCTCCGAGGACTTGTTACATCAGAATCACTCACAGCAGGCGACTTTTCTGGGACTGAAACAAGTCAAATTACCATAAAAGCAGAGTACAGGAGCGAAAAATGGAAGTCTTCATCTCTCTGGAGTCTCTGGGTTATGGGAAAATGTACAAAGGCTATAAGCTGGGACACCCCGTACAGATCATGATATTTGTCAGAGTATCACCTCTTGACAAACCAGACAAGTTGTTTGTTTACTTTCTGTAATGAAATCTGCTTTCTCAAAAAACACAGTGTTTGTTTTCAAGGAGAAAGGAATCATCCAAATAAGGTCTCAAAGTAGATCTAAACCAACTCAATAAACCTTATGTAAGCTTTAACACATTCAAGTAATTTTAAAAGTTCTTAGCAATCCTCCTAAATATGCAGAATACATACCTCCCAACTTTTTGAGATGAGAACGAGGGACACCCATTAGCAAAGGTATATTGGCATAGGACACACACCTGCCACACCACCTTAACCTGTTATGGACCCCCCTACACAGATATACTGCAGCAAGGCAGCCCTCTTGCATGAAATCACGTACCTATACGTGATTTCATGCACTGGGTCTGGGGCACGCATGCACAGCGCCGGCAACCCGCTTCCACTGTGTTGGACACAGCGAGAGCCAATCAGCGAGTTCATCACGCTGTGGACTATATTTAGTATATAATTTTTTTTTGCATGTGTGTTATTAAGAATGTAAAATGTCAATATTTATATCGTTTTTTTACTGCATTATATATGGTCTTATCCTTTATGGCGGTTCTTATCTAGCGCTGCACATATATTCGTAATTTTTTTTAGCACTGATCACTGTATTAGTGTCACTGGTAACCAAAAAGTGTCACTTAGTGTCAGATTTGTCTGTCGCAGTCCCACTAAAAATTGCTGATCGCCACCATTACTAGTATAAAAATAAATGCCCCAGGACCCTTGGGAGTAGTATGTGCAGGAGGTTTCGTTACTGATCATAGATTGCATCTGTCCACAGACTCCGTGGACCGTTTGACTTTTATAAAAATGAATCAGTCCTGGATTACCAGCTATGAAGCCCCTGATGCCAATGTTACTGATTAAGTCTTTTTGGGATGTGGAATCTGTGCAGGACTTCGAGGCTGCTTAGCTTTGAGTGTGTTCAATCATTTCATCTGGAAGAATGTTTTTGGTATAGGTTTCATTGGCACAATTAACACCCAAAGACCAATTTTTTAGCACCTGTTTGACAGGTGCATATCATTGCAAGTTTTTACAGCAAGGCCAATTCTTGCTTTCATCAAGATTACCTATATAGGGTTACGGTGGGAAGGCACCACCGACATCCATAGACCAATTTGTATGCAAATACAATCTATACAAAGTCAAAGTGACACCAGAATGTATCCAAAAAATCTCTAATCTTGTTCCCAGTGCACTATATTGTGGCCTCAGCATACACACTGGCTCCCCAGCTGTTGCTGAGCAAAATAAAGGCAGCTTGCAGGGAAAATTTCATTTTTGTTTGGCTTTATAAATGCAATTATTGCTGCAGCAGATTCTAGACATGGTACAGATCTGTCACTTTACAGGTAGACTAAGGGGACCCCCCCCCAGGCACCATATTGGAAGGAATTTTTAATTTTTAGGCTTTCACTTTACAAATCAAAAAATTGCGGCTCATTTAAAAATGAAGTTTTTCACAAACTTTATTTTTATTGATACATGTCCCCCAGGGCAGGACCCGGACCCCTATAACCATTGTATGCCCAATTACTTGCATTAAAGCCTTCAAAATGGGCACTTTTGATTTTTGACATTCGGGTCCAATTAACTTTAATGGGGTACGTTATTCGGGTCCAAACTTTTGCAGTGTTCAGAAGTTCTGGTGCCGTTCGGCCCATCCCTAGAAGCTAGTGTCAGTTCTGCTAAAGTTAACAGATGGGTATTACAATGTAAAAAAGCGTTATGGCGGTCCTAATGAAATTTAAGAAAAATGTAAGCAGAAGTCGACTCTAATGAAGGAATTTTTAGAGAAAAAAGTTTTTGATAGCAAAATTTCAGAAAGTAAAAGAAAAGGCTGCTCCGCCCTCCGTTATTTAAGAAGTGTCAGAAGAATCGAAGCGTCACACGGTTGAAGACTCCCACTGAGGCAGATCGTGCGGGCGGAGCGGAGAAGAAGCCGGAGCAAGATGCTGGACGAGAAGAGTGGAGGAAGAAGAAGATGAAGAAGAAAATGGAGAAGAAGTTGAAGGAACAAGTAGAACACCGAAGGAAGACAAGAAGAAAGAAGATGGAAGAAGAAGAAATTAATAAAGGACTTGTCAAAAACTCTCTTGTGTTTTTTAACCTTTTTATCACTTTTTTTTGTGAAATGGTAGGGGTACATTTGTACCCATTACCATTTCACACAGGGGGCGGGATCTGGGGGTCCCCTTGTTAAAGGGGGCTTCCAGATTCCGATAAGCTCCCCGCCCGCAGGGTGTTTAAATTTTGGTTTGGGGTTCCCCCGTGGGGAAATCCCCATACCATTTTTATCAATGAACTGTTATGTGTATTGTCGGACCCGACCCGTAAGTAGTTTTAAATTATTTTTTTCCCTTTAGAAATGTCATTTTGCTGTCAGACTGTTCTAAACACGGGAAACATGCACCCCTTTACAGGCATACTATAGAAACCCCCCAGGTACGAAATTTAAAGGAATATTACACTTTTATTGTTTCACTTTAAGCATTACTAAAGTCACTGCGCCCGAAAAAACATCAGTTTTTTAAAACTTTTTTTGCATTGATACATGTCCCCTGGGGCAGGACCCAGTTCCCCAAACACTTTTTATGACAATACCATGCATATAAGCCTTTAAAATTAGCACTTTTGATTATTCATGTTCGTGTCCCATAGACAAATTTTTTGCCTGTTCGCATGTTCTGGTGCGAACCGAAACGGGGGGGGGGGGGGGTGTTCGGCTCATCCCTACTAGAGGGGGAGAAACTCTGGATAAACAATCAAGTATGTTAGTTTGTGTTGACAATTTTGTCATTTGTGAACTTGTGAACCTTCTGTGGTGTTGGGAGTCAATAAATGCATTTTCTGAAAGAACCGATTGCTGCGGGAATTATAATAATTATTAATAATCATCATCCTACTACTACATTACATTACAGAGCCCTAGAATTACTAGTCATTCCCTATTACCTCCAGTCAGGGCCACTTCAAGAGTATTTTGTAGGAAGTGTGTCCTCCTTGATTTCTGCTATCATTTTGGAGTATCCTGAACCCTTAAATCCTCTCCTATTTAAGTTTCTGCAAATAAAATCCACAAAAAGACAACACTTTTGCCGCGTATACACAAGCGGAATTTCCATCTGAAAAATCGTGGATGGCTTTTCCGACAGAATTCCGCTCAAGCTTGGCTTGCATACACACAGTCACATGAAAGTTCTCTGAACTTTCGACTGTCAAGAATGCGGTGACGTACAACACTACGACGAGCCAGGAAAATAAAGTTCAATGCTTCCGAGCATACGTCGAATTGTTTCCGACCATGCGTAGGAATTTTGCATGTCGGAATTGCTACAGACGATCGGAATTTCCGATTGGAACTTTTTTCGACCGAAAAATCAAGAACCTGCTCTCAATCCGGTGGAGCATACACGCAGTCGCATTTTCCGATCGTGTGTGCGGGGCATTAGACTGAGCCTGTCCTGTCAGTGTGCTTGAAACAGTGTCAGACAGCCTCTGTACTAGCAAGGGAGGCGTGGGCATCTTCTCAGCGGCCCCTGCTGGGGTAGCGCTACACATTAAATAGGACCTGCCTGGAAAAAATGAATGGGGTTTCCATTGCCTTCTTAAAATTCTAGCAGCCTGACCATCACAAGCTTTATTTCCTTCTGGAGTTACTGATTATTTTAGACATCTGCAATGTAAACTTACATATTCTTGCAGAACAGGTTTCCTCTAAAGCAGTGGTCATCAACCCTGTGCTCAGGGCCCACTAACAGGCCAGGTTTTTTGTATTACCTTGGGGAGATGCAGACTAGAATACTGCAATCACTGAGCAGCAAATGGTATCACCTGTGATGTATTTCAGTTATCTTGCAAACCTGGCCTATTGGTGGGCCCTGAGGACAAGGTTGATGACCACTGTTCTAAAGCACATATGTCAAACACAATCCCAATCCCACAACTGGACAGAACTCCATTCCGCCACCTCTCATTCTCACTCTCTGCTCCCCACTGTCACTTGTAAACACGGAAGCCTGCGGGGCTCGGTGGGGACAGATCTCAAGAATCTAAGGGAGAGAATGATCTCCCTGCAAGGTAGGCAGAGCTGCCTACACAGGGAGGTACTAGAGCCAGGCCAAGTAGGAGAGAGAGAGAAGTGAGGAAGATTTGGGGGGGTTGCACACCCTGCACTCTGTACACAGCACACCCCTGAACTCTGCACTCTGTATGTAGCGCACTCCTGAACCATGCACTCTGTACACAGTGCACTGCAGATACAACTGGCCCTTTGAGGGGACCTATACTGCTCAATGAAATTTGACACCCCTGCTCTAAAGGAATCTACTAGTTTGAGCGGTCTCCCATGGAAGCTGCCATCGACTCAAAATAGTACAGGGACAGCTAAGCTTCTTTACATGAGTTATACTCTTCTGTCCCAGTCTCACGCCAGGGTCACTGTAATCAATTAGAATGCCACCACCCTGTACAAAAAAACTGCTGTATGAGCTGTCTCAGTGAGCAGAGAAGGAGATAGTTGACAAGCATGGAATTATTAAAACACCTTCAGGCAATAAGTAAACTCGGTCAGTGAGTTGCTGTTGCTATCTAGGACATGTTTCCATTGCTCTAAATTTAGTAAATCCACTGATATTACTTGAAATATAAGGCAGCAAGACTGAGTGCCCCTTAATGTAACTGCTGTCCCCTTTCACCTGCATCTGTAATAAAGTTGAGACTGACCATCAAAGTGTTAGCTATCCTTTTTCTGCCAGCCGATCAAGCACCAACAGATCAGATCCCAGGATACATCTCTTGTCTCCTAAAGTACCTCTTAGGGATCAGTTCAACAGTGAGTCCCCTTGCATATTGTCTGGGATACCACACCGTGCCTATGACCCTCCAGGTGCTGAATTCTACACCCAACAGTTAGATGACCAGTCCTTGTCTTTAGTGTGCTGCCTAATTCTTTCGCCAACTGGCAGACCAGATTCCCAGAGTCTTACATTAATGTGTACCAATTCTCACATGTCACATAAGGTGCCCTACACATGCACCAGTGGTGTAAACTTGTAAAGAGAACCTGTCCCCCATTGCAATTCTCAGCTGTGCAACATTCAGTAAGAATGCCAACAGACAAACGATTTAACCCCAAGAAACCTGGAAAAAGTTCCAGAGGAGTTCCTGAGCAGACAGGTTGTATTTTCAAAGTGGGTTTAGATTTTAACTTTTAGGGATTGTTCAAATCTTAGCGGTCTAGTGTGGCACAGTATGACATGAGAACTGGACTAATTTATTCAGTAGTTTGTTTGAACTCTTTGTAGGTCAAAAGCAGTGTGCTTTATGAGTGTGTTCCTGAGTTTTAAATTAAAGTGGGGGGACACCCTAAAAAACAAAAAAGCATTAATATTCTGGAAAATAAATAAATAAATGAAAAAACAAAATTTTTTTTGACCTGATCCGAAATCCCTGTTGCTAGGCTTCCTAATCTGCCTCCTTCCTACGCCGCGGTGATCTTCGTTCTTCTGTCCTCCGTCGCGTTGTCTTCTGGGTAATGGGGCGCGCTGTGTTATGGGAACTGTGTGTTCCCTAACACAGCGCGTCCCATTTACAAAGCGCCGCGCGACTCGCGCATGCGCAGTAGGAAACTGGCAGTGAAGCCGTATTCTTCACTGCCTGTTTCCCTTACTGAGGATGGGGGCGCTGGGACCGGAGCGCCGAGGGACATCTCGGCCTCCACGACCGACATCGCGGGCACCCTGGGAGGGTAAGTGTACTTATTAAAAAAATTTTTTAAGCTGAAACACCCCTTTAAGCAGTTTGGATGAACTTTACACCTTATCACATTCACCAGACCTAAACCGCTAATGTTCATTGCCATCTTGGTTCTCAGCACTAATGTTAGACTTGAATGTTCACCTTTTGTAACCATATTCAGGGTGTAACATGTTACAGACATACTGGCCCCCGCCCCCCCCTCCCACGCTAGCTGTCACACTCTGTAACAAATGCGGCTGTGTGGGGTACCACATAATCCATTCACAGGGAAAAGCTTTGCGGCTGTCGGCTTGCAGTTTTCAATGAACTACCCCAACGCTGTGAAGTGCCATGGTAATTCATTCTCTCTTCCTGTCAGATTGTATCTACTTGCTTGTACAGGATGTTCCAGGAGGCTCCAAAAAAAAATAAATGCACATTGTTTTTTTAACCTGCAAAAAAAAATGTGCATTTATTTTTATTTTTTTAAAAGTGAACTTATCCTTTAAAGGACCAGTCCACCCAGCAAAGATACATTAGTGTTTGGTACATGCTAAAGAGTTCAACCACCTGGAGTTTCTGTGTCTGCACAGCCAACGTGTCTATTACAAGGAGATCCCATCATCACTGCTGTATTTTTTATATATATTTAATATATAATATATTATATATATTAATATAATATATATATATATATACAGTATATGAAGCACCCTGAAGTTTAGGCAGGGTTGCTATCAAATTTAGCTGCCAGGCGATAGTTGCCTTGGCCAATTGTTAGGAGATCAATTGATTTCCCCCTAATTCTTTAATTGCTGCACTTCTCTCGTCTGTCACTAGGTGGCATGGTAGCTGGTGACATTGGGTAAGACAAGGGCAAAGCAAGGACAGATTATGAATGAATGGGGTGTCCCAATCAATTGGCAGGGGTTTCTTTAAGTCTCTTGGCCTGCTGGGAGAGCCTATTTATTTGGGTGGAGTCAGGTGATCGGGGTCTGGACAGCTGTCTGGGTGGACCTGTGTAGTACTGCCCAGGGCCGCTAGGCCGGAAGCTTGAGGCCTATCCCAGGGGCATCTTGCTGCTAGGCTGTCTGAGGCCCATCCAGAAGCAGGAGAGCAGCGTAGGGTTGGGACTGCTGGCCTGCAGTCCAAACGGAAGTCGCGGTTCAGCTGGACAGGGAACTAGCTGTGGTCGGAGGTAGTAGGGGAAGCTGTCGCCACTAAGGGACCATCCGCCTTGTTACCAGAGACCACTGTGAATAATCTGAAGTCAGTACCCGAGCAGTCTTATCATCCGCTGGGGACGGTGAAGAAGTGGGATAGCTTCAGTGAGTGCCAAGCCAGGGACCCAGCGGGACAGCAGAGGTGATGCTTGCGCAGCATTAGTGGGTGCCAAGCCAGGGGTCGAGCAGGTCAGCAGGGGTGACAATTGAGGAAGATACTGAGTGCTAATAGGGGAAGAGCTCAGGGGATCCTGTGGCTATTTGATCTAAAGTCTAGTGAAAGACTAGTAGTTTATTGAGCGAAGATTCACAGTGAGTGATTGTGGAGTAAACAGAGAACTGTTTGTGTTGTCAATAGTTGAATATACTACCGTTAGTAACTACTACTAGACTCTTGCCATAAGAGACAGCGATCCTACCTATACAGACATGGTGTCCGGCTGGAGGCCTTCACCTGTATAGCTGTCTTTCTATAGAAGTCTCTGGGTCTGCTAATTATCATTGCATCTGCTTAAGGGTGTCCTGGCCCTAACCCTCTCTCCCCAGTTCTGTTCAAAAGACAATACATCTCTTTTTGCTTTCTAAAAGTGTCTGGTGCCCACCATTTCATCTTGCATTACACCCACCATGCCTTGCAACCCACTCTACACAGAAGGATGTCAGCTGTCCCTGACTCTGGAATCTGGAGGTCACCATTAGGCTTCTGGGGCCTCAGGACTTTTCTACATATATTTTTTATATATACATGTAGTGATTACCACCATAGGAGCCACTGGACATGATGGGTATCATGGACAAGCAATTGGATGGTAGGTTGAAATAATGAATTATGGCAATGCAGTTAAACTATTTTTGAAACCATGAACAGGCAATTTGAACACTGTACTAGATAATGTAAACATTATGACCCATAAGATATCAATCAGATATCAATCAACTGAACTATTGAGACACTAAAACTGATGCAAACAGGGTTAAGAGTATCTGCATTTATTTATTAACCCAAAAATAAAAGTCCTTGTGGACTTTTTTGGTAAGTGGAGGATTTCACACATACAGCCTACTCTGTCTCTGTGCAGCAGCAGGGAAGTGAAGGGTGAGAGGAACACAGCCTGCACTGCTCACACAGCAGGGAAGTGAAGGGTGAGAGGAACACAGCCTGCACTGCTCACACAGCAGGGAATTGAGGGTGAGGGAAACACAGCCTGCACTGCTCATGCAATTGAGTGGTGAGAGGAATACAGACTGCTGCATAGCACACAGAAGCTTTGTCACAGCTCATGGGGGGGGGGGGGGGGGGGGTTGGGGGGGGGGGGGGGTTGAAGTAAGTAAGAGAGATCTGCACACACCTGGCAGAGTACTCTGCTACACATACTGTATATATTAAATAGGGTGAAGGGGATAGGTTTGAATTTGAGTAAGAGCAGGGGTGATATTGATAAGGTGCTCCTTAAAAAGGAGAAGTTCTGGATATATACATTAAATACTTTGGTGCCGAAAGGCTTGAATAAAGAGTTAAACCTACAAGTATTCTTAGATTAAAGCGGAACACAACCCCTTTGTCCTTATACATGGCCTGCGGGTCGTTTGGGACGAAGTGATTTACTGGGCTCTTGATTTTAATTTTAATGTAAATGTGAGGTCCGGTGATCAACTGTATCTGTATGGTAGTCCTCCTCTCCCACTACTCTTTTGCTGCTGTGGAATTCTGATTTATTTTCCTTGATGTAATGGGGAATTTTTCAAGTTCTCTTTAAATCTTTTTTTCTGTGTGGAATGCTGTGTGTTTTCTTTTTTTACCTTCATCTCCAAAAACGCATTGAAGGTCTGGTGACTAAATAACTTACCTAGATGTGGTGTAAATTCTCCTTCATACACTTAAGTATTTTCACCTGCACATGGCGCATTGGCTTCCCGTTAAAATTTGAATAAGTTAAAAGGGGCTGGACTAAAAGGTGTATTAATACACGTCTCAGCCAGGGTGCGCCACATCCTGACGAAGCTGGGGACTCCCAGCAAAACGCGTTGACACCATGCTCCTGTGCGTCTGACGCTGTTCTGTACATCCCCCTGCCTCCATCGCAGCTGGACTTTAAGGCATGGTTACACCAGCGAGACCATGAATACTTCCAATATCTGGTCGGCAGCCTGCCGCAACTCACTGTAGCTGGTCTATGCAGCACTCTGTTTCTATAGCAGTTTTAACCACAGGACATGGCTATTATAGTGAGCCTGTGACCACTTCCAGCACTTCCAGCACCTGATCATAAGCTCTCTGCACCCGCCCTGATACATGCCCTGAGACAGGCTATTTACTCTACACAAGGTATGCTGTTGAGCAACTCGATGATGAACGGACTTTAGCTGAGGAGAGCTTGGAGTTTACACATTAGCAGAAGCTCCTTCCAATCTCAGTGACTACCAGCAGTGACACAGACAGGTAAATATGCCATTACACACTGCACATATCTGTGTTTTCCTGCATAGCTATGATCTGCTTCAACATTCGATAATAATTGTAGAAAACGATATACCACTACAGTCTATCTATATTACCTCATCTATGTATCACTTTGTTTAGTCTCTGTAGATTAGTCAGTCTGTTAAAACTATGAACGCATGCTACTGTTAGTATCACAATAATACATTTAGTTATGAAACCAAACACACGGCTTAAGAATAATCAAATCTTATTTATTTCCCAAGGAAATAAGAAAGCTAACGTGTATTAAAAGGGGATTACAAAGTTACATAACATACAGCAAGGCTACAATACAATGATATACTATACAGTTACAATACAATACAATGGTCTACTTAACACATCCTTCCTGGCTGGTCTCCTGGTGGAAAAGAGAGTCAGTTGTGTGAGCAATTCCCTTTTTGTCAAACACACCTCAATCACAGCACCTCCCACTGCCCGCCCACCTACTTCCTTGGTAGACGCCTTCATTTATTCTGATCGTCCTGCCACAAGTGGTCTCTGGGGGGCAGTATCTGTCCAGAATTGCACTTAATCCGACTGTTGTCTAATCTTGGAATTTTGATCTCTGGTAGCCCACACCTATTTAAATTGGCCTTTTGTTTTAGCACAGACAGATCAGAGCCGCCATTCATCACGTAGAATAGTCTTAGCCTAATGACAATAGGAGGTATGACTGGCTACATTCCACAGGGGGGGGGGGGTGCATCTTGTTCTCCTGGAAATTGTCCATGTATGGATGTGTGAATCCCAGCATATTGAATCCAACATATTCCGCTTTGCGCCTAAACAGGCGCATAACACCTTTCTTCAGACCTAGCTCCTATTGAACAGTCCATAACTGTCTCCTCCCTGACATGCGTTTCCAACCAGTAACAATCCTTGACTTTCTTAACGCGTTGTGGTTTCCAACCTGCGCAGCAACAGCTCCTATGGAACAGTCCATAATGGTCTTATCGTTTTATGCTTTCCAACAATGTGTATGTTACTGCTAAGTGTCGGTCAGCTGATCTCCATCGGATGCATCTGGTATGCTGTTATATGCTGAAGTTATTACCAGATGCACGATATTGGTTAGCCGATCATTATCAGACAAATAGGGTCTGCTGTTATATGCCCGCTATCTAGCTATCCCAGTTCTATACTGCTGTATTGGTGGCCCATACACCCCTCTGAGCATTGAGGTTCAAGGGGGGTTACTTTCTATAGACTGCATTACCCTTGCATCTTTACTGTCGAGTTGGTCTGCGCCCCCTTGGACAGTTTTTCACTTAAATGTTTCACCATACTTGGGTATATCCATTTGCTAGACCACGTGGCTGTGCATCTATGGTGCATGGAATCTCCCCCCGATTTACAATTATTATTACCTCTGTAGACATGCAGTTATGTGGCTGTATGTGGATGCACGAATGATGTCATGTACTATGGTTAGACAACGATGTTTGTTTTAGATGGTGGAAGATGGAGGATTATATATATTTATTTTGTTTTTGCTACAATAAAGTTTCTGTATTCATTTTAGAACTGTGTATTTATACATGACTAGGGGATGTGTTTACTCGTGAGGCTCCCCAAATGACAACCTATACCATCTATATTTTATCTAATTGACCAGACGACACAATCTTTTCTAGTCGAAGGGCCATAGCAGCCCTTTTTATTACAAACAGATGAAATACAAAAATACTCTGAAACATAACTTAATGCATATAAATACATTTTACAAAAAACATTAACAACCAAATATATACATCAGCATTAAACCTTCCTGATCTAGGGGTCTTTGAAGGTAAATTAGAATCTCCAACCAACCAGTTGTATCGGTAAACCCATAAAAAAAATTGCCCCCCCGCCGCGTAATTACGAAAGCTCAGGAACAAACCAGCAACTTCCTTTCAGATACAACCTTGTACACTCCAGTTAACATTTCAAGGGAAAGGACACCCATACCTCCATATGTGCCCAACCCCCCTAAACCTCCATTATTTCTCAGCACCGCCTTCAAAGACCCCATAGACCTAGCACTGCTACGACAACAAAACGTCAATCATCCATGAACACCCAAAAAAGGAATTAATACACCACCCAAAAATAAACCAACCCAAGCACTATGTCTATCCGACATCAAAAGATTAAATTAGGGAGGGAGGGTGGGAAAAAAGCTCCTGCTGCCTCCGTTACTCGGCGCGAACTGAGCCACGCGTGCCGGCTCCGCCCCCTACATTGTTACCATCCCCGCCCAACGGCCCGCCTGCTAACCTTTCCCCAGCATGTAGCCTGCGCCTCACTGACCCCCACCCTCATCATGGAGGCCCTCCCCCTAGTGCCTAGCTCCGGGCCTATTCTTTTTTTTTTTTTTTTTTATTGTTTTTATTGAATTTTAAGTAACACAGAACAAAACAGCCTATTGGGCATACCCAGGCTCAAATCACTACTATAGAGCTAAACTTAACAGAGAAAAAGGAAAGGGGAAAGAAAAAAAAAAAACACAAAAATTAAAACATCCTAATAAAGCCATTGTACGCTCAACCACCTATGCAGGATATGCAGAACCATCTTGTACTTCCATCTATACCCCACAAAGCTTTCGGTAGTTAATCATAGGATGAAATGCATAATAATCATTCACCGTCTACTTAGTCTTACTTCCGCTCCCCCTCCTCCCCACAGAACATGGACACAGAACCCTAGGAACGTTAGGAGATCAGGAATGCCACCTATGCTGTTCCCGATACTCAACAGAGTGCTATTAATCTTCATTTGAATCAGCATTAGTGGACTGGGATTCGGTCCAGATATTCAATATTTTGTGAAATTTTTTCTCACACCCACGTGACAGGTAAGTAGCTTTGTATAGTGGTAGAGCCGTATTTACTAACCTCTTCCAGAAATTTATGGTGGGTGCGGCTGAGGCCTTCCACCTGAGTACTATAGATTTACGGGCATAGTAAAGTAATAGTCCCAGCAGGGTTCTAATCGCCCGGCTTGGGGCCAATGGTTCAACCAGTCCCAGCAGACATATCTCTACGGACAATGGCACAGGAATGGTGGTGACAGTCAAAATAAAACTGGTTATCTCAACCCAGAAAACTTCAATCTTAGGACAACTCCAGAAAACATGGATGAAGTCCGCTAAGGGGGAACCGCATCTCCAGCAGGAGTCGGGTACAGATGGATAAATTCTATGTAGACGTACAGGCGTGTAGTATACCTTATGTAGTATTTTAAATTGCACTAACCTATCCCTAGCAGACACTAACTGTGAAAATGGATACTCCCACATTTCTTTCCAATCTTCTGTGTCTAATGTAGGGAAATCAACTTCCCACTTGGCTCTAAGATTTTCCAGCCCCGTGTGGACATTAGGGAGTAACGCTTTGTATATGGTGGATAAGGGCTTAGACAGAGCTTCATCTCTGAGTAGAGTTTCCAGAGTCGAGGTATAGAAGGCTACAGGAGCATTGTCAAATTGGGTATTAAAAGCGTGTCTAAGCTGTAGAAATCTAAACAGGTGTGAGTTAGGTAAATTAAATTTTTGTTTTAACCTGTCAAACGTCAGTAATTTCCCCTCAAGACAGATCTGATTTATATATTTGATGTCCCTGCTAGCCCACACCCCGGGGTCGGGAATATATTCGAATTCTGATAATTTTGGATTAAACCAAAGAGGGTTGTGAGGGGAAATGTGTCCAGAGGGTATGGGGCGTAGTAAATTCGCCACTGACCATGCCCGTAAGACCGCTTTCATTGCCGAAGTAAGAGGGAAGGGAGCCCTGGGGCCCCGGTAGAGTAGACTCCGTAGCGCCTCATAAGACCCCAATCGAGCTGCTTCCAGGACCACCGCGCATTGGACTCATCCGAGACCAGCCAGTTGTGGGCATGGGATAATAGAGCCGCCATAAAATAGGAGTGGAGGTCAGGGCAAGCCAAACCTCCCCGGGCCTATTCTTTAATTTTGATACTATATTCCTGAGGCTCATTTAAGTGGTACTTTGAACTATTCCCTTTTCTAGTCTAGTTCATTGTTACATATATTATATAAAATATAACAGATGGAGCTGGAACATACACAGGTGGGTGGGAAAACACAAACATTCCAGTCAAGAATTATATCAGGGAGAACTTATAGTTGGTGTCATGCACCTGGCTGAGGTTGAGCTCCTGTCCAACAACCCTGGTAGTAATGACAGGGGATGTAAGGACAGATAGTGGCACTAGGGCCAGTGTTGCAGGCATCACCAGCTGTTGGGTGTGATGGGAAGACGACTATGGACGACTGGGTTAGAACCAGATGCAAGAACACGGTAGTACCCGATGAGCAGATAGGAGCAAAGCCAGCAGAGAAGGCGAAGGTCATCAACAGCTTGGGTAGCAAGGTACCAAATCAGAAGACAGGAATCGGGAAAGTACAGGAACACAAGACGGAGGCAGTGTCAGGATACAGGCCGAGGTCAGTTTACACCTGAACAGCGAGATACTTAAAGTGGAGGAACACCCTGTAAATAAAAACTTTTAAAAATGTTAATAAAAATTTCAAATGAAAAAAAAAAAAATTGTCCTGATCTGCCTCCTCCAGCGCCGCGGTGATCTTCTCTCCTTCCGTCTTCTATGGAATGGGGCGCAGTGTGTTATGGGAACTGTGTCCCACAACACATTGCGTTCCCCATTCACAAATCCCACTCGCGCATGCGCAGTAGACCGCGCGCCGGCTCGCGCATGCGCAGTAGGCCGCGCAAAGCCGTTTCCCTCACTGAGGATGGCGGCGCTGGATCCAGAAGGCCGAGGGACATCTCGGCCTCCACGAACAGCATCGCGGGCGCCCTGGGAAGGTAAGTGTACTTATTAAAAGTCAGCAGCGACTTTTTTTTTAGCTGCTGACTTTTAAATTTTTTTTTTTTAAAGCTGACACACCGCTTTAATCAGATGGCATAGTGCAGAGTCTGAAACATAAGCCAAAGTCAAATCCGGCAGGCAAAAATCCAGAGACAGGTCAAAGGCAAGCTGGGTCATGCATGAGAAGACCGAAGTAGCAGGTCAGGTCATTGGTAAACGAGGAGTAATCTGTCTGTCACACTCCAGTTTATACAGTATATGCACTTTGGCACAATACCAATACTGTGATCTGACTTCCTGTTAGAGAGTGGCTACATTCATTCCTCATGGTCCCACTGTATGTAGGAATGTGGCCAACCTTCTTGCCTGTTACCAAGATGGACTAGGGACTATTGACTGGGGATTATGGGATTTGAAGTGTGTCTAGAGCGGTGCACATGGCCACAACTAATGTGTACTGCTCATTCCAAACAAATGGAAGAAGGGGGGTGGGGGGCATGGTAGAGGGGTTTGGGAGCTCACAGAGGATATTACAAGCAGAAAAAAAAACAATAGGAAACTATTTCATTTAAAAAAGATTACAGGGCCATTAGGTACTGGATGTGTATGGAATACAAATGAAAAAAAAGGAAGTTTAGTGTCACCATAACAACAGTATAGATTACTAGACTATAGAATAGACTATTTCCTGATGCTTAAATTGGATACAATTTTAGTTTATAAAATTACATAGGTAACCTTTAGAAGCCAGACCTTGACCTTTGCAGCAAGACATATGCGTGGGTGGGGAGGGAGGGAAATGGAAGGGCCATTGCGTAACGGCTGCCCCCCAAGATGGGGTTATGCATGGGAAATTTAAAATGGTATTAAAGTCTCTTTTAAAAAAAATAAAAATAACAAACATGTCATACTTACCTGCTCTGTGCAGTGGGTTTGCACAAAGAAACCCGCATCCTCCTCTTCTTGGGTCCCCCGCCAATGCTCCTGGCCCCTCCCTCCTGCCCCAGAGGAAGCAGGTTGCAATGGGGGCAACCAAGCAGGCACGCTCACGAGCTGGAGCTCTGTGTGTTATTTCAAACAGAGCTTGGCTCCACTCCCCCCCTCTCTCCTGATTGACTCAGTGGCTGTGATTGACAGCAGCAGCCAATGAGGAGGCAGAGTCCCCGGAAAGCCGAGGAACTTGTGCACATTGCTGGATTGAGAGGGAGCTCAGGTAAGTATTAGGGGGGCTGGAGGGGATGCTACATACAGAAGGTTTTTTTACCTTCATGCATAGAATGCATGAAGGTAAAAAACCTTGAGCCTTTAGAACCACTTTAAGCATTAAATGTAATAGAGCAGGGAAAAAGGTGCACATAAAAATAAAACAAAAAAATTAAATCAGGAGAAAGGTATACATACGTCCTTTTAATTTATATCCAGAGAGTCACAGAGGCAGCACCTTTTAATAAACGGCGGAAACAAGGATTTTAATGGATGTTATTAAAAATAATAAGATGTCTCTTCTGTGTGCTGATTCAAAGCAGCCCCCGTTTTCCCTCCCCACTCCACAAATGTCACACAGCTACAAGTCTGCTTGAGTCCTTTCAGGCTGATTCCGAATGACACTCAATTAAGCACTAATGCTGAACATTCGAGCAGGTGTCAGCCATGGGGACCCATGCTAGATCGGGTAAAAGCTTGTCTTGTCAAATGATACCACCAACATGGGGTGTCATCTTGGGGCGTTGCTATTTTAATAGTCAGCTCTGTCTTCTGCGCTTCTCGTGCATGTACTTCATTATATGTAGTTCTGCCTGTGTAGTTTTGAATTGTACATGATAACCTGACAGAGCTGTCACTGCGCCCCTCCTGGGCCATGTTGGGCGGTGCTTTTCTTTCCAATGCTAAAAGGAAACTTTGTAAAACACTATTAATGAGTATCTAAAGAAGAAACCTTTACATTTTTAGATTAGGAAAGTGTTAAGCCCCATACACACGGTCGGACAATCCGCGGACCAGGTCCGTCAGACCATGTCCGTCATACTTTGTCCGATGTTGGTTTTGCGTACACACGGTCGGACAAAGTTGTCGGAAAATCCGATCATTCTGAACGTGGTGACGTTTGTTGCCTACGACGGGACTACGTAGAGGCTAGTAGCCAATAGCTTTGGTCTTGTAATGTGATCTGAGCATGCGTAGCACTTTGTCCGGTCGGACAACCGTACACACGATCGGATTTGGTGTGATCGGACCGTGTTGACGGCAAATCTTTCCAGCAGGAGATAAGACTTTGTCCGTCGGACAAACCGACGTACACTGTCCGATGGTGCATACACACAGTCTGATTTTTCAACAACATTGTCCGATCGGACAGAATCCATGAAAAAGTCCGACCGTGTGTATGGGGCTTTAGAATTTTTGACCCCTTTAATGTCTTTAAGACCCCTTTAACACTGGGGGCGTTTTTCAGGCGCTTTAGCGCTAAAAATAGCACCTGTAAAGCGCCTGAAAAATGCCCCATCTGCAGTCCCAGTGTGAAAGCCTGAGCGCTCTCACACTGGGGCGCTGCGCTGGCAGGACGTCAAAAAAAGTCCTGCAAGCAGCGTCTTTGGGGCGGTGAAGGAGCGGTATATACACTGCTTCTCCACCGCTCCTGCCCATTTAAATGAATGGGCACCATTGCCAAAGCGCCTGCAAAGCGCTTCGGCAATGGCACTACACGGGCACATTTAACACTTTCCTCGGCCGCTAGTGGGGGTTAAAAGCTTCCCTCTCACGGCCGAAAAGCGCCACTAAAACAATGGTAAAGAGCCGCTAAAACTAGCGGCGCTTTACCGCTGATGCGGCCGTGGCTGCAATGTGAAAGGGCTCTAACTGCTGAGGAGATCCGTTAGTCTAGGGAACTATTACCACCAGGACTGGAAGTGAGGGAAAAGCCTACATTTTGAGTTGCCACCAGAACAGGAAGGAAAATCATTCAAAAAAGGCTACAACCCCCCCCCCCCCCCCAAAAAAAAGAAACAGTTTAACTACTTCAATACAGGGCACTTTAACCCCCCTACCTGCCCAAGCCAATTTTTAGGTTTCAGCGTTGTCGCATTTTAACTGAAAATTGCAATACGGTACACAAACAACATTTTTAGCATTTTGTTCCTACAAATAGAGCTTTCTTTTGGTGTTATTTGATCACTACAGTACTGTTTTTTTTTTTTTTTCGCTACAAATAAAAAAAGACCATTTCTGTTATAAAACTTTGTAAATAAGTACATTTTCTCCTTCACTGATGAAGGCTGCTCTGACGGCACTGATGAGGCAGCACTGATGGGCACTGGTGAGGTGGCACTGATGGGCACTGATAATGAGGCACTTATATGCAGCACTGATGGGCACTGATAGTCGCCACTGATAAGCAAAGCAGCACTGATGGGCACTGATAGGTGGAACTGATATGCAGCACTGATGGGCACTGAGAGGTGGCACTGATGGGCACTTATAGGTGGTACTGATGGGCACTCATAGGTGGCACAGGTTGACACGTATAGGCGACAATGATGGGCACTGATAGGCGGCACTGAGGGGTGGCACTGATGGGCACTGATAGATGGCACTGATAGGCAGCACTGATTAGGAATCACTGACAGGCATCACTGATGGGCACAGATTGGTATCCCTAATGGGCTCTGATTGGCATTGATTGGCATCCCTGGTGGGCTCTAGTGGGCATCCCTGATGGGCTCTAGTGGGCATTCTCGATGGGTCTGCACTGATAATCAAAGTGCTGATTATCAGCGCAGACCCCTCCTGTCAGGAGGACACAGCTCATCACATGGTAAAGACTAGCCTACATCATAGGCTCTTTACCTAGATCGGAGATGCGGTGTGTCAAAGAGACACATCACACCGCCAATCACCTGCTATGCATCCTCGTGGGGTACGCGCTAGCGGCTTACCCTGCTAGACGTCATATGATGTCCAGTCAGGATAATACAACCACTTTGCTGCCGTCATTCTGCTATATGGTGGGCGAGAAGTGGTTAAAGTTGTTGTATACCCTTACATATACCCAGTGAAGTGCCTGGCCTCAGGTGATAGATAAAGATTAAACAAGCTCTCCTACATACGTTGTACCTGTTTATCTGCCGTCTTCTCTTTTCTACATCTGTTTAATGTCCACAATTTATAAAGCTTGTCTAAGCTGTCAGAAAAAATGGGGCGGAGAGCTTAATTACACTCTGCAGAGCTCAGTGAGGAGAGCTTTGAGAGCTGACTGGAGGGAAGAGACACACCCCCTCCACACCCACAGGAACAGAGCTGAGGCTGTCGATCAGCTGGAGGTCCCTCCCCTGTCACCTTTTTTCTCTTGTGTCAGGAAAACTTGTCAGAAGTGATTCATGCTGATAGCAGAGAAACAAAACAACAGACAGAAATTACACTTAGTACTCTTAACCACTTGACCTCCGTAAAATTTACCCCCCTTCCTGACCAGAGCATTTTTTGCAATACAGCACTGCGTTACTTTAACTGACAATAGCACGGTAATGCGACATTGTACGCAAACAAAATTGATGTCCCTTTTTCCCACAAATAGAGCTTTCTTTTGATGATATTTGATCACCTCTGCAGTTTTTATTTTTTGCGCAATAAACAAAGAGACCGAAAATTTTAAGAAAAAATAATATATTTTTTTACTTTTTGCTATAATAAATATCCCCCCCCCCCCTCAAAAAAAAAAAAATCTTCATCAGTTTAGGCCAATATGTATTCTTCTACATATTTTTGTTAAAAAAAATTGCAATAAGCGTATATTGATTGGTTTGCGGAAAGGTTATAGCATCTACAAAATAGGGGATAGATTTATGGCATATTTATTGTTCTTTTACCAGTAATGGCGGTGATCTGTGATTTTTAGTGGGATTGTGACATTGCGGCGGACAGATCGGACACTTTTGACACTTTTTTGGGACCCTTGACATATAAACAGCGATCGGAGCTAAAAATAGCCACTGATTACTGTATAAATGTCACTGACAGGGAAGGGGTTAACACTAGGGGGCGATCAAGAGGTTAAGTGTTCCCTAGGGAGGTGTTTCTAACTGTGGGGCGATGGGACTGTCTGGGAGTAGAGAGAGATCGCTGTTCCTGATTACTAGGAATAGCAGATCTCTCTCTACTTCCCTGACAGAATGAGGATCTGTCTGTTTACATTGAAAGATCCCGGTTCTGTCTCTCTCAAGACTGACCACTGGCCACACGCATTGGTTTCGATGTGACGCGGCTGGCGCGTATGCGCGCCCCCTATACCCCTTAAAGCAGCCGCCGTACAGCTACAGAGATTCGCGCAGGGGAGCCAACCTGCCACCGTATAACAACGGCAACTGGTCGGCAAGTAGTTAAAGTGGTATTAAACCCAAAACCCAACATTTTATATATTACAGCTTACCACACCATAGATGTGCTGGCTGCATTTGTTTACTTTTTTTAGGCTGAACTCCAGTGCAACTATTTGGCCAATGCCAAGGCTTGCGTTGTGAAAATAAGCAGCACAAAAATTGTGTAGCACTGCAAAGCAGGAAGCAGTACCTGAGCATGTAATGTGTTATATGGCTCCCTCTATGTGCACACACTTTTAAACAAATACACATATTATTTCTACCAAGTTGATCTAATGTCCATGTCTATCTGACAGTCATTAATAATATTATATAAATACAAAAATAATACTGCGCATGTGAAAAGATCATTCAGTGTGAAAAAAAAAGCAGCAGCACAAATGTGAGATATGACCACAAAAACAAGAAACAAAATAAAGGTATTTTTTTTTTCAGTATTTTTAATATCAATCACAGTAGCGCAACTTTATTTTGTTTATTAATAATATTACAGAGTCCCTTTAAATCCACCAGTGCACAGCCACAGCAGAAATATCTGGAGTGGATTGGGTATTGGAGCAGAGGGGATCTTTAATCATCAGGTATCAAGGACGTTCCAGCTGACATTGCCGCATCACGCCGAACATCAGTCGAGATCCTAGTCTTTATGTAAATGAAAACATCTCTTGATACTTAAGCTGCAAAGCAAGTAAATATATTTTATGCCACCCTTGGAAACGTCTGCGGGAGACTTCGACGCATGAAAGACGATCTTAGAAACTAGACAGCTCTTATTGTTTCAGTCTGGCTGCTCGGAGTAAGGCGTAAGTGCAGCATAAATCTCGGTGGCTGCTCATTAAAATAATCGCCTTATTAAGCCTAATGGCCAGGCTCTGAACTATATCTCTCTGTCTCTGCTTCAGCATTACAGAGGAACGGCATTTCCCTAAACACAAACAAAATAAATGTCATCTGGGCTTCCTGCACGAAGCGGACGTATAGGACGTGGCGCAACACTGTACATCGAATGGTTGCCCATCATTCTTGCTTTTTTACATTTTTCACCAATGTTATTTTATATACATATATATTATATTATTTATATTCTTTTATTTTCTTACGTTTTTATTTTTTATTTTTATTTTTACTATTAACAAATAGACATTTACAACTGAACTCCAGTCAAATATAAGAAAAAAACACAAATTGATGCATGTCTGTGTGTGGGTGGGACTAAGGCACCCATGTGGCACTGCACTTACTGAAAGCCTGAACTCCTTCCACTACCAGAGTAACTGTCATCTTTGCCAATCACCCATCTCCTTGCAGATTGGCTGTTTTGCATGGGACACAAATACTGTAGTGATTAGTAACAACCCATTAAAGTGGTTGTAAACCCTTACAAACCACTTTGACCTACAGGTAAGCCTATATTAAGGCTTACCTGTAGGTCCAAGAAATGTCTCCTAAACCTACACGGTTTAGGAGATATTTGCCAAAAGACAAGTACCACTGTCTACGGCGCATGCAACGTAGACAGCAGCACGCAGGCGCACTGAGCACAACGCTGTCAACGGTGATATGCCGCGAGTGGCGGCTCCCGTGTGCATGCGTGGGAGTGACGTGATCGCGGCTCCATCGAATGACAGCGCCGGAGCCGCGAGACCCACCAAGAAGATGGAGGCTCCGTACACAAGGGGACAGCGGTGACTTTGCTGGCCATTATGTCAGGTAAGTGACACATAATGGACTACTATGTCGGGACCCCCTCGGGGGTCAAATGACGATTTGCCAGGGGCCACCGAATCCTGGGCTGTTCCTGAAGCCCACACCGATTTCCCAGCCTTTTGAGCAGCTGCCCAGCAGGGCTGTCCCTGGAGCCTGTGAGTGCCCAGCTGGGCTGTTCCTGGAGCCCGCGGCCACCCACTCAGCCTCTTTGCAGCCGCCCATTCAGTTCAAGGCATGGCTGGGGGGCAGAGACTAGAGGTCAGCTGACTGGTGAGGAATGTGAAGTGGGAGGGGCTGGAGGTGACCCTAAATCTCCTAATTTCGGCATAGGTGTTACTGCTGCGAGACACAACAAAGTTGGAGACACAGTGAGCAACACTACCTGTGATTAGGGATGGGCCCGGTGTTCGATTCGAACCCATGTTCGAATCGAACAGCGGGCGTTCGCCCGTTCGGCGAGCCCAGAACTATTTGGGCCGCTTGCATCAAATTCGTGTGATGCGAGCGGCCCGCAATGCATTGCGCCAGTCGCAGGGCAATGCTGGCTGATGATTGGCTAAGCATGCACTGTGACCCCGCATGCTTGGCCAATCACAGCGCCGGCAGCGAGGAGAGCCATAATTGGCTACAGGCAGGATGCCTGTAGCCAATTATAGCTCAGGGGCTTTAGTAAACGCCCCACGGTATAAGAGGCCGCCGCGGCGGCGGCCTCGCATATTGTGTTTCAGTGTCAGCGTGTCAGTGTGTTGCTGACTGCTGACAATATGTGCTCTATTTCTGGGGATTTGTGTGTGCGTGCTGTTAGTACAGCATTGCAGTATCACATCTGGGGGGGTGTCTATAGGTTGCCTGTGAAGGGGGGCAGGTTTCCTGTGCTTAGAACTGTTCCTGCAAAAAGTGTCATTTTTGCAGGAAAAAAGCTATTTAAAAGCACTCGCGGCTAATGAATTGATGGCTCCCGTAACACAGAGAACTGTCATTCATTGATAAAAAAACAAAAAAAAAGTGTGGGGGTCTGGGATGGATATTAAGGGGGACCCCAGCTAAAGAAAAAAAAAATGGCGTAGGGTCCCCCTCAAAATCCATACCAGACCCTTGAGGTCTGGGATGGATTTTAAGGGGAACCCCAGCCAAAAAAAATGGCGTGGGGTCCCCCTCAAAATCCATACCAGACCCTTATCCGAGCACGCAACCTGGCAGGCCGCAGGAAAAGAGGGGGGGACGAGAGCGCTCCCGCCTGAACCGTACCAGGCCACATGCCCTCAACATTGGGAGGATGCTTTGGGGGTCTGAAACCCCCAAAGGCACCTTGTCCCCATGTTGATGAGGACAAGGGCCTCGTCCCCACAACCGTGCCCGGTAGTTGTGGGGGTCTGCGGGCGGGGGGCTTATCAGAAATCTGGAAGCCCCCTTTAACAAGGGGACCCCCAGATCCTGCCCCCCCCCTGTGTGAAATGGTAAGGGGGTACAAAAGTACCCCTACCATTTCACCAAAAAAGTGTCAAAAACTGTAAAAATGACAGGAGACGGTCTTTGACAATTCCTTTATTAAAATCTTCTTTCTTCTGTCTTCATCCTTCGGTTTCTTCATCTTCTCCTTCCGTCATGTTCTTCCATCCTCTTCCATTTTCTTCTTCCTCCGATCCGCTTCTTCTTGCGCTGGCCTTCTCGTCCTTCTCGTCCGGCATCTTCTTCCATGGCGTCGGTGTCGGTGTCTCTTCTTGGGCCACTCCTCGCAATGGGAGGCTCCCGCTATGTGAGGCTTCGCTGCCTCTGACAGGTCTTTTATAATGGAGGGCACCTGGTTACCCCGCCCCCTCTGACGCATGGGGACGTCATGGGGAATTCCCTATGGCTTTCCCCATGACGTCAGAGAGGGGCGGGGTCACCAGGTGCCCTCCGTTATAAAAGACCTGTCAGACGGAGCGAAGCCTCACACAGCGGGAGCCTCCCATTGCGAGGAGCAGCCCGACAGAAGAACAGATGCCAACGCCATGGAAGAAGATGCCGGACGAGAAGGACGAGAAGACCAGCGCAAAAAGAAGCGGATCGGAGGAAGAAGATAATGGAAGAAGATGGAAGAAGATGACGGAAGGAGAAGATGAAGAAACCGAAGGATGAAGAAAGAAGAAAGAAGATTTAATAAAGGAATTGTCAAAGACCGTCTCCTGTCATTTTTACAATTTTTGACACTTTTTTGGTGAAATGGTAGGGGTACTTTTGTACCCCCTTACCATTTCACACAGGGGGGGGGCAGGATCTGGGGGTCCCCTTGTTAAAGGGGGCTTCCAGATTCCGATAAGCCCCCCGCCCGCAGACCCCCACAACCACCGGGCACGGTTGTGGGGACGAGGCCCTTGTCCTCATCAACATGGGGACAAGGTGCTTTGGGGGTCTCAGACCCCCAAAGCATCCTCCTAATGTTGAGGGCATGTGGCCTGGTACGGTTCAGGTGGGAGGGGGGGCCGCTCTCGTCCCCCCCTCTTTCCTGCGGCCTGCCAGGTTGCGTGCTCGGATAAGGGTCTGGTATGGATTTTGAGGGGGACCCCACGCCATTTTTTTGGGCTGGGACTCCCCTTAAAATCCATCCCAGACCTCAAGGGTCTGGTATGGATTTTGAGGGGGCCCTACGCCATTTTTTTTTTTTGGCTGGGGTCCCCCTTAATATCCATCCCAGACCTGAAGGGCCTGGTCATTGAATTTGGGGGGACCCCCACGCTTTTTTTTATTTTTTTTTTTTTTTTTATCAATGACTTTTTTTTTTATGAATGACTTTCAATGAATGACTGTTCTCTGTGTTACGGGAGCCGTCAATTAACATTAGCCGCGAGTGATTTTAAATAGCTTTCTTTCCTGCAAAAATGACACTTTTTGCAGGGACAGTTCTAAGCACAGGAAACATGCGCCCCTTTACATGCATACTATAGACACCCCCCAGGTACGAAATTTAAAGGAATATTACACTTTTATTGTTTCAATTTAAGCATTATTAAAATCACTGCTCCTGAAAAAACGGCCGATTTTAAAAAAGATTTTTGCATTGATACATGTCCCCTGGGGCAGGACCCGGTCCCCAAACACTTTTTATGACAATAACATGCATATTAGCCTTTAAAATTAGCACTTTTGATTTCGAACGTTCGCATCTATTATAACTAATAGGGTTCGAAAGCTTGCACGGACTTTAGGTCCGTTCGTGGGTTCTGGTGCGAGCCGAACGGGGGGTGTTCGGCTCATCCCTACCTGTGATTATAGTTGCCATTAAAAGTCCCCACTACAGTTCTCAGATCAGCAGATGATCAAGAGCACCTAACTTGGCTGATCAGAACTCCCCTCAGCACTGCCACTGATCCCACCCCCCACCAGCACTGCCACTGATCCCAACTCCCTGCCAGCACTGCAACTCACCCCCCCCCCCCCCCAAGGAGTAAGAGAAGGAATAAAAATAGAGAATACATGGAAGGGAGAGGAAAAAAGGGGGGGCAAAGTAAAAGGGAGAGAAAAAATAAGGGAAAAAACAAGAAAGACGGCAAGAGAGAGGGATGGGGTGGAAAAAAATGGAAATTTGGATAGAGAGAGATAAAAGGGAAATAAAGGAGAAGAAAGAGAAAGAGTGGTACATCCTAAAATGTATCATAAGGTGTAGGGATGAGCCGAACACCCCCCCGTTCGGCTCGCACCTGAACCCGCGAACGGACCTAAAGTCCGTGCGAGCTTTAGAACCCTATTAGTTATAATGGATGCGAACGTTCGAAATCAAAAGTGCTAATTTTAAAGGCTAATATGCATGTTATTGTCATAAAAAGTGTTTGGGGACCTGGGTCCTGCCCCAGGGGACATGTATCAATGCAAAATTTTTTTTTTAAAACGCCCGTTTTTTTCAGGAGCAGTGATTTTAATAATGCTTAAATTGAAACAATAAAAGTGTAATATTCCTTTAAATTTCGGACCTGGGGGGTGTCTATAGTATGCATGTAAAGGGGCGCATGTTTCCTGTGCTTAGAACTGTCCCTGCAAAAAGTGTCATTTTTGCAGGAAAGAAAGCTATTTAAAATCACTCGCGGCTAATGTGAATTGACGGCTCCCGTAACACAGAGAACAGTCATTCATTGAAAGTCATTCATAAAAAAAAAGTCATTGTTTTGCCGCGTACACACGTGCGGACTTTTGCCGGCGGACCTAGTCCAGCGGACAATCCCGCGGGACTTTCCAGCTGGGTCCGCTGGACTTTCCGAGCGTGTGGACTTGCCCACACACGCACGGACTTCTCCAGCGGATAATCCGCCGGCCAAAAGTCCGCGGGACTTTTGAAAATGAACGGACTTGCCCACACACGGAGCAGTCCGTTCATTTCGAACGTAACTTCAGGTTACGTAGCTAGCGTAGGCAGTAAATGCCGCCGCGCTAGCTCCGCAAGCTGGCATGGATTTAAAGGGAATCCCCACGCCGAAAAAAACGGCGTGGGGGTTCCCCCCAAATCCATGTCAGACCCTCATCCGAGCACGCAGCCTGGCAGGCCAGGAAAGGGGTGGGGACGAACGAGCGCCCCCCACCCCTCCTGAGCCGTACCAGGCCGCGTGCCCTCAACATGGGGGGTGCCCTGGGGAAAGGGGGGCCGTGCGGCCCCCCCCCACCCCAAAGCACCTTGTCCCCATGTTGATGAGGACAAGGGCCTCTTCCCGACAACCCTGGCCGTTGGTTGTCGGGGTCTGCG
This sequence comes from Lithobates sylvaticus, assembly GCA_028564925.1. Taxonomy (NCBI): domain Eukaryota; kingdom Metazoa; phylum Chordata; class Amphibia; order Anura; family Ranidae; genus Lithobates; species Lithobates sylvaticus. Next base: position 146,041,820 of record CM053029.1, on the reverse strand, counting down.
GGCGGGGGCTTATCGGAATCTGGGAGCCCCCTTTAATAAGGGGGCCCCCAGATCCCGGCCCCCCCACCCTATGTGAATGAGTATGGGGTACGATGTACCCCTACCCATTCACCTAAGGTGTAAAATGTAAAGTACAAAAACACACACACTTTTGAAAAAATATTTTATTGCACTGCTCCGGGGGTCTTCTTCCGTCTTGGGGGTCTTCTCGCCGGACTCCCCCGCTCTCTTCTGCTCTTTTACCTAGCTCTTTCATGAGGGGGGGAGTCCGGCTACCTTCTTCGTCGTCGCCGCCGTCTGGGGGTCTCGATCCGCCTTCGGGGTCTTCTTCCGTCTTGGGGGTCTTCTCGCCGGACTCCCCCGCCATTTACCAAGCTCTTTTACCGAGCGGGGGAAGTCCGGCTACCTTCTTCGTGGTCGCCGCCGTCGTCTGGGGGTCTCGATCCGCCTTCGGGGGTCTTCCGGGGGTCTCTTCTGTTCTTGCGGCGGTCGTCGTCTTCCGCGCCGCCGGCGCCTTGTCCTTCTTCTTGTTCTTGTTCTTGTTCTTCTTCTTCTTCCGATGTTGACCCGACGATCTCTCTGCCCGGAATGCCTGTGCCGCTCTGCGCTCGGACTTATATAGGGACATGGGGGACAGGGTCACATGTTCATGTCACATGGTGACCCCGCCCCCTTGCGATGTCACAGTCCCAGCATCCTCCGGGACTGTGACAACACAAGGGGGCGGGGTCACCATGTGACATGTGCATGTGACCCTGTCCCCATTCCCCTATATAAGTCTCAGCGCAGAGCGGCACAGGCATTCCGGGCAGAGAGAGCGTCGGGTCAACATCGGAAGAAGAAGAAGAACAAGAACAAGAACAAGAAGAAGGACAAGGCGCCGGCGGCGCGGAAGACGACGACCGCCGCAAGAACAGAAGAGACCCCCGGAAGAACCCCGAAGGCGGATCGAGACCCCCAGACGACGGCGGCGACGACGAAGAAGGTAGCCGGACTTCCCCCGCTCGGTAAAAGAGCTTGGTAAATGGCGGGGGAGTCCGGCGAGAAGACCCCCAAGACGGAAGAAGACCCCCGAAGGCGGATCGAGACCCCCAGACGGCGGCGACGACGAAGAAGGTAGCCGGACTCCCCCCCTCGTGAAAGAGCTAGGTAAAAGAGCAGAAGAGAGCGGGGGAGTCCGGCGAGAAGACCCCCAAGACGGAAGAAGACCCCCGGAGCAGTGCAATAAAATATTTTTTCAAAAGTGTGTGTGTTTTTGTACTTTACATTTTACACCTTAGGTGAATGGGTAGGGGTACATCGTACCCCATACTCATTCACATAGGGTGGGGGGCCGGGATCTGGGGGCCCCCTTATTAAAGGGGGCTCCCAGATTCCGATAAGCCCCCGCCCGCAGACCCCGACAACCAACGGCCAGGGTTGTCGGGAAGAGGCCCTTGTCCTCATCAACATGGGGACAAGGTGCTTTGGGGTGGGGGGGGCCGCACGGCCCCCCTTTCCCCAGGGCACCCCCCATGTTGAGGGCACGCGGCCTGGTACGGCTCAGGAGGGGGGGGGCGCTCGTTCGTCCCCACCCCTTTCCTGGCCTGCCAGGCTACGTGCTCGGATGAGGGTCTGACATGGATTTGGGGGGAACCCCCACGCTGTTTTTTCGGCGTGGGGAGTCCCTTTAAATCCATGCCAGGTCACGGAGCTAGCGCGGCGGCAGTAACTGCCTACGCTAGCTACGTAACCTGAAGTCACGTGCTAAATGAACGGACTTGCCGATGAGCGGCAAGTCCGTTCATTTCAAAAGTCCCGCGGACTTGCCCACTAACGGCGGGATTGTCCGCTGGACTGCCAAGTCCAGCGGATAATTTGAAAACAAAACTTCAAACTTTGGCGCCAAAAAGTCCGCCGGACTTTGGCGCCAAAAAGTCCGCCGGCGCCCACACACGAGGGGATTATCCGCTGGACTTCAGTCCAGAGGATAATCCCGCGGGATTGTCCCTTCGTGTGTACGCGGCAATAAAAAAATTTAAAAAAAAAAGCGTGGGGTCCCCCCAAATTCAATAACTAGGCCCTTCAGGTCTGGGATGGATATTTAACAAGGGGACCCCCAGATCCCGCCCCCCCCCCCCATTTCACCAAAAAAGTGTCCAAAATTGTAAAAATGACAGGAGACGGTCTTTGACAATTCCTTTATTAAAATCTTCTTTCATCTTTCTTCATCCTTCGGTTTCTTCATCTTCTTCTTCCACCTTCTTCCATTTTCTTCTTCCTCCGATCCGCTTCTTCTTGCGCTGGTCTTCTCGTCCTTCTCGTCCGGCATCTTCTTCCATGGCGTCGGCATCTGTTCTTCTGTCGGGCCGCTCCTCGCAATGGGAGGCTCCCGCTGTGTGAGGCTTCGCTCCGTCTGACAGGTCTTTTATAACGGAGGGCCACTGGTGACCCCGCCCCCCTCTGACGTCATGGGGAAAGCCATAGGGAATTCCCCATGACGTCCCCGTGCATCAGAGGGGGCGGGGTCACCAGGTGCCCTCCATTATAAAAGACCTGTCAGAGGCAGCGAAGCCTCACATAGCGGGAGCCTCCCATTGCGAGGAGTGGCCCAAGAAGAGACACCGACGCCGACGCCATGGAAGAAGATGCCGGACGAGAAGACCAGCGCAAGAAGAAGCGGATCGGAGGAAGAAGAAAATGGAAGGAGATGGAAGAAGATGACGGAAGGAGAAGATGAAGAAACCGAAGGATGAAGAAAGAAGATTTTAATAAAGGAATTGTCAAAGACCATCTCCTGTCATTTTTACAATTTTGGACAATTTTTTGGTGAAATGGTAGGGGTACAAAAGTACCCCCTTACCATTTCACACAGGGGGGGGGCCGGGATCTGGGGGTCCCCTTGTTAAAGGGGGCTTCCAGATTCCGATAAGCCCCCCGCCCGCAGACCCCCACAACCACCGGGCACGGTTGTGGGGACGAGGCCCTTGTCCTCATCAACAGACCCCCAAAGCATCCCCCAATGTTGAGGGCATGTGGCCTGGTACCGTTCAGGCGGGAGGGGGGGCCTCTCTCGTCCCCCCCTCTTTTCCTGCGGCCTGCCAGGTTGCGTGCTCGGATAAGGGTCTGGTATGGATTTTGAGGGGGACCCCACGCCATTTTTTTTGGCTGGGGTTCCCCTTAAAATCCATCCCAGACCTCAAGGGTCTGGTTTGGATTTTGAGGGGGACCCTACGCCATTTTTTTTTTGGCTGGGGTCCCCCTTAATATCCATCCCAGACCTGAAGGGCCTGGTTATTGAATTTGGGGGGACCCCCACGCTTTTTTTTTTTTTTTTTATCAATGAATGACAGTTCTCTGTGTTACGGGAGCCATCAATTCATTAGCCGCGGGTGCTTTTAAATAGCTTTTTTCCTGCAAAAATGACACTTTTTGCAGGGACAGTTCTAAGCACAGGAAACCTGCCCCCTTCACAGGCAACCTATAGACAACCCCCAGATGTGATACTGCAATGCTGTACTAACAGCACGCACACACAAATCCCCAGAAATAAAGCACATATTGTCAGCAGTCAGCAGCACACTGACACGCTGACACTGAAACACAATATGCGAGGCCGACGCCGCGGCGGCCTCTTATACCGTGGGGCGTGTACTAAAGCCCCTGAGCTATAATTGGCTACAGGCATCCTGCCTGTAGCCAATTATGGCTCTCCTCGCTGCTGGCGCTGTGATTGGCCAAGCATGCGGGGTCACAGTGCATGCTTGGCCAATCATCAGCCAGCATTGCACTGCGACTGGCGCAATGCATTGCGGGCCGCTCGCATCACACGAATTTGATGCGAGCGGCCCAAATAGTTCTGGGCTCGCCGAACGGGCGAACGCCCGCTGTTCGATTCGAACATGGGTTCGAATCGAACACCGGGCCCATCCCTAATAAGGTGTACTGTACGCGTGGAAGAAACTCAGGTAGTGCTAAATGTCCACATGTTAGGGGCGCAGGTTACTTGTCTTGCCTTGGGTGCTGACAACCCACGCTACGAAAATAATTTTACTGTTAGGGGTCCCCAAAACTTGAGAAATTTTATCAAGGGGTCACGGCACTAGTAAGGTTGAGAAACACTGCTCTAGCTCTTCCTCTAGCTCTAGTCCCATGTTGTGTTGCAAGCCCTATTCTTTGATGCACCCTGTAAAGAGACTTCAGACCTGGCAAAGAAAGTAAACAAACAAGAGGTAGTTTCTGATAATAGTACAGTTCTCAAGAAACAACTTCAACACAGCTCCTATACAGAGCTCTTCTATATCCCATAGACTAGAGCAGTGATGGCGAACCTTGGCGCCCCAGATGTTTTGGAACTACATTTCCCATGATGCTCATGCACTCTGCAGTGTAGTTGAGCATCATGGAAAATGTAGTTCCAAAACATCTGGAGTGCCAAGGTTTGCCATCACTGGACTAGAGTGTGCATAGCTTATGCAGAAGGCAAGTTTATAAGGGAATCCCTTTTAAGGCAAGAGTCCATTAAGACAATAATCCACAAGAGGCAGTGCAAGTCCCTTAGAGTCCATGATTGGTAATATTCCATGAGTGCAGCAAGTCTATGATTAGCAACTACAAATCCATAAGGTCCCCAGGCCTGGGAACCTCTCCAGGAACCCTGATTAGGCTCCAATCACCCCCACCACCCAAAAGGGGTGACCTCTCTAACAGAGTATACAGCTATATCTCCAGTAACTCTCTCTAGGGGCCTGGAGATAGAACCTTTTATGTTGGTTGACCTGTAGGGGGTGGTAACCTGACTGCGAATGGTGGGAAAAACATTTGCCCTAACAGCCTGGTAACTCTCAGGTCAACCTAAGGACGCAGGAAAACATCAAGGCGCTGTAACATTTGGCACCCTGGCCATTAAAGAGGAACTGCAGTCTGCTCACATAATTTGTAATGAAAACATCCATCTTTGCCATTCTGAAGCTTCCCTCCAACCACTTTGCATATTATTTTATATATACTGTGATTCTGTACTTGCCAAATATGCTGAGTCTGGCTGCATCTTTTTTAACTGAGGCAGCTGAAGCTGCTGCCTGTTCACTTCCTTAATTTTGACAGACACACCTCCAGCTCTGCAGGTCTCATTGGCCCTCTAATGGCAAATCCCCCCTCCCTTCCTGGCAAACTCTCAGAGAGTGAGAGAGACCTGTGCATGATGACATAAGCCTAGGCTTTTTACCAGACAAACAGGAAGTGGGCTGTATACGGTATTTACTGGCCGAAAAAAAAATGTTTTACTATCCAAAGTTAAAACAACAAGGGCAGAAGATTTTAATAGATGGAAAGATGAAAAAAAATACTGAAGTTTCGATTTAACATGAGGAAATGAGCACAGCCAGGAAAAAAAGACTTACATAGGCACATTAACCTCTTGTAGCCACCTGCCTACATGTGTTCATTAATTTTTAATGCAAGCCGTATGAGGACCTAAATTGTACTTGGTAGCAGAGCTCAGACTGTGAGAGGGAGAAGCAGCACAAGGATCTAATCCAATCAGGCCAAACCAACTAACAATGAACATGCTGGTAGGTGGAGAGAGCAGAGTGACAGAGAGATGAGCTCATCAGTCTCCTGCTTTACATTTCACTGCCTGGTTACAGGGTGGGGGAGGACAAGACTTGTAAATCTATTGAAATGCAGCAGAGAAAAAATCAGGTCTCCTGGTATGCCAGGCAGGGCTGTGCTGAGCTTTGTGTCTGAGCTTTTTAGCTGTTTGCCTGGAGTTTAGATTTAATAGACATGTGCGATTCGTTTCGTACGAATTCGTAATTCGTACGAATTTTTCGAAATTCGTACGAATTTACGAATCTGTAGTACGAATTTTTTTTTTTACGAATTCCGTACGGAATACGAAATTCCGTTTACGAATTTCGTCGCCGAATGATTCGAATGAATTCGAATGAATTCGAATGGATTCGAATGAATTCGAATGACAAAGTGTCATTTTTGCAGGAAAAATTCCGTTTACGAATTTCAGCTCCAAATTATTCGAATCCAACTACCAATATCAAATTTCAACTAATTCAAACGAAATTATTATAGCAGATATAACGAATGAATTCGAATGCATTCGAATGAATTCGAATGACAGTGTCATTTTTGCAGAAAAAAAAGCTATTTAAAAAACAGTCATTCATTGATATAAAAAAAAAAAAAAAGCGTAGGGGTCCCCCCAAATTCAATAACCAGGCCCTTCAGGTCTGGTATAGATATTAAGGGGGACCCCAGCCAAAAAAAAAAAAAAAAAAATGGCGTGGGGTCCCCCCCAAATATCCATACCAGACCCTTCAGGTCTGGGATGGATTTTAAGGGGAACCCCGGCCAAAAAAAAAAATGGCGTGGGGTCCCCCTCAAAATCCATACCAGACCCTTTATCCGAGCACGCAACCTGGCAGGCCGCAGGAAAGGAGGGGGACGAGAGCGGCCCCCCCTCCTGCCTGAACCGTACCAGGCCACATGCCCTCAACATTGGGAGGGTGCTTTGGGGTCCCCCCCAAAGCACCTTGTCCCCATGTTGATGAGGACAAGGGCCTCATCCCCACAACCGTGCCCGGTGGTTGTGGGGGGTCTGCGGGCGGGGGGCTTATCGGAATCTGGAAGCCTCCTTTAACAAGGGGACCCCCAGATCCCGCCCCCCCCCTGTGTGAAATGGTAAGGGGGTACAAAAGTACCCCTACCATTTCACCAAAAAAGTGGCAAAAATGGTAAAAATGACAGGAGACGGTCTTTGACAATTCCTTTATTAAAATCTTCTTTCTTCTGGTCTTCCTTTCTTCATCTTCTCCTTCTTCCGTCATCTTCTTCCATCTTCTTCTTCCTTCGATTCGCTTCTTCTTCCTCCGGTCTTCTCGTCCCTCTCGTCCGGCGTCGTCCTTCTCGTCCGGCATCGTCGTCTCTTCTCGCAGGCCGCTCCTCGCAATGGGAGGCTCCCGCTCTGTGAGGCTTCGCTCCGGGTGACAGGTCTTTATAACGAAGGCACCTGGTGACCCCGCCCCCTCTGACGCACGGGGACGTCATGTGGAATTCCCTATGGCTTTCCCCATGACGTCAGAGGGGGGGCGGGGTCACCAGGTGCCTTCGTTATACAAGACCTGTCACCCGGAGCGGAGCCTCACAGAGCGGGAGCCTCCCATTGCGAGGAGCGGCCTGCGAGAAGAGACGACGATGCCGGACGAGAAGGACGACGCCGGACGAGAGGGACGAGAAGACCGGAGGAAGAAGAAGCGAATCGAAGGAAGAAGAAGATGGAAGAAGATGCCGGAAGGAGAAGATGAAGAAAGGAAGACCAGAAGAAAGAAGAAAGAAGATTTTAATAAAGGAATTGTCAAAGACCGTCTCCTGTCATTTTTACAATTTTTGACACTTTTTTGGTGAAATGGTAGGGGTACTTTTGTACCCCCTTACCATTTCACACAGGGGGGGGGCCGGGATCTGGGGGTCCCCTTGTTAAAGGGGGCTTCCAGATTCCGATAAGCCCCCCGCCCGCAGACCCCCACAACCACCGGGCACGGTTGTGGGGATGAGGCCCTTGTCCTCATCAACATGGGGACAAGGTGCTTTGGGGGGGACCCCAAAGCACCCTCCCAATGTTGAGGGCATGTGGCCTGGTACGGTTCAGGCGAGAGGGGGGGCCGCTCTCGTCCCCCCCTCCTTTCCTGCGGCCTGCCAGGTTGCGTGCTCGGATAAGGGTCTGGTATGGATTTTATGGGGGACCCACGCCATTTTTTTTGGCTAGGGTTCCCCTTAAAATCCATCCCAGACCTCAAGGGTCTGATATGGATTTTGAGGGGGACCCTACGCCATTTTTTTTTTTTTTGCTGGGGTCCCCCTTATTATCCATCCCAGACCTGAAGGGCCTGGTTATTGAATTTGGGGGGACCCCTACGCATTTTTTTTATCAATGACTTCAATGAATGACTGTTCTCTGTATTACGGATCCAACAATTCATTTGCCGGCAATAGCTGCGAGTGATTTTAAATAGTTTTTTTTTTCCTGCAAAAATGACACATTGTACAGAGACAGTTCTCTATATTAGATATACTGAATCTCGAATCATTCGAAGCATTCGTTATATCCGCTATTATAATTTCTTTCATATTAGTTGAAATTACATATTTGTTAGTTACAATACAACATTCGAATTGTTCTCTGTATTACGGGAATCGGCAATTAGCCGCGAGTGATTTTAAATGTCTTTTTTTTCCTGCAAAAATGACACATTGTACAGAGAGAGTTCTAAGCACGGGAAACCTGCCCCCTTCTATATACTATATACTCTATAGTATGTCTATGAAGGGGGTCATGTTTCCCGTGTTTAGAACTCTCTCTGTACAATGTGTAATTTTTGCAGGAAAAAAAGACATTTAAAATCACTCGCGGCTAATTGCCGATTCCCGTAATACAGAGAACAATTCGAATGTTGTATTGTAACTAACAAATATGTAATTTCAACTAATATGAAAGAAATTATAATAGCGGATATAACGAATGCTTCGAATGATTCGAGATTCAGTGTATCTAATATAGAGAACTGTTTCTGTACAATGTGTCATTTTTGCAGGAAAAAAAAACTATTTAAAATCACGAGTCGCAGCTATTTGCCGGCAAATGAATTGTTGGATCCGTAATACAGAGAACAGTCATTCATTGAAGTCATTGATAAAAAAAATGCGTAGGGGTTCCCCCAAATTCAATAACCAGGCCCTTCAGGTCTGGGATGGATATTAAGGGGGACCCCAGCAAAAAAAAAAAAATGGCGTAGGGTCCCCCTCAAAATCCATATCAGACCCTTGAGGTCTGGGATGGATTTTAAGGGGAACCCTAGCCAAAAAAAATGGCGTGGGGTCCCCCATAAAATCCATACCAGACCCTTATCCGAGCACGCAACCTGGCAGGCCGCAGGAAAGGAGGGGGGGACGAGAGCGCCCCCCCCTCCCGCCTGAACCGTACCAGGCCACATGCCCTCAACATTGGGAGGATGCTTTGGGGTCCCCCCCAAAGCACCTTGTCCCCATGTTGATGAGGACAAGGGCCTCATCCCCACAACCGTGCCCGGTGGTTGTGGGGGTCTGCGGGCGGGGGGCTTATCGGAATCTGGAAGCCCCCTTTAACAAGGGGACCCCCAGATCCCGCCCCCCCCCTGTGTGAAATGGTAAGGAGTACAAAAGTACCCCTACCATTTCACCAAAAAAGTGTCAAAAATTGTAAAAATGACAGGAGACGGTCTTTGACAATTCCTTTATTAAAATCTTCTTTCTTCTTTCTTCTGGTCTTCCTTTCTTCATCTTCTCCTTCCGGCATCTTCTTCCATCTTCTTCTTCCTTCGATTCGACAGAATCTCACTAAAATACCACCACCAGGTAAAAAAATAGTGAATAAACAATAGGGTGACAGTATAGACGCTGTCCTGGAAGATTCATGGAAATAAGCATTACCGGTAAGTTTAATGGGGTTTTCCCTATTCATCTTCTAAGACAGCTACTTCAGAGGATAAGCAAGATTCTATACCTTAGGGAGGGACGACAGCCCGAAGCACTTTCCTTCCAAAGGAGAGGTCCTGGCTGGAGAGCATCTGGACTCTATAATGTTTGATGAATGTTTGATGAATGCATGAGAAGAGGACTAGACAGCAGCTTTGGAAATATCTTCCCATGATGCACCCGCTCTTTCTGCCCAAGACACGGCCAGAGATCTAGTAGAGTGAGCCCTAACTGGTAGGAGGGGTTTGATGATGATCCGTAGGCTTCACAAATGGCTTCTCTAATCCATCTAGCAATGGAACCCCTGGATGCCTTGGAATCCTTTTTGGGGCCACTAAATGAAATTAGTAGTTGGGAAGATTTCCTAAATTTACTAGCTACTTCTATATAATGCAGAAGACATCTTCTTACAACCAGGAAACAAAATCTTTCCTCCTCCGAATTCCTGGGGGAGGAACAAAAACTAGGGAGAACTACTTCCTGGGACCTGTGAAACTTATACGAAACTTTGGGTAAATACAAAGGATCAGGACTAATTACTACCCTGTCGTCTAAAATTCTTAGGAAAGGATCTTTACAAGAGAGAGATTCTAAATCAGAAATTCTTCTCCCCGATGTTATGGCCAAAAGAAAAACCACCTTTAAAGTAATTAACTTCAAAGAGGCCTCTTGTAATGACTCAAAAGGAGCTCTGGTAAGAGCATTTAACACCAATGACAAATCCCAGGGGGGAACCTGTTTAACAACTCTAGGTGTACATCTAGCTCTAGCTGAGAGGGATATTTTAATCAAAGGCTCCTCCACTAGTCTTCTTTCCATGAACAGAGACAGAGCAGCAACTTGAACCCTAAGGGTGCTGACAGCAAGCCCCTTCTCCACCCCCTTCTGCAAAAAAGAAGAATAAAAAAGATAGAAAAAGAGTCCACCCCAGCACTCCTTTGCCACGCCACAAAAGTCTTCTAAACTTTACCATAAATCTTCCTTGTGACTCATTTACGGCTGTCTAGAATAGTCACAATAACCCTAACTGAACATCCTTTCAATTGTAGGATGCGCCGCTCAGCCTCCAAGCCGTCAAACGGTAGGTCCAAGGGCTTAGATGGAGAACTGGGCCCTGACAGAGAAGGTCCTTTCTCTCCGGCAAGGGCCAGGGGTCTCTATTGAAAGTGCTTTTAGTGTGGAGAACCAGCTCCTCCTGGGCCACCATGGGGCAATCAGAATTACCTCTGCTTGTTCCTGCACATTCTTCCGGGCTACCGGAGGCAATAGTTGAAATGGAGGAAAGGCGTAGGCTAGGGAAAAGTCCCACTGGAAAGAGAGAGCATCTGTCCCTAAGGACAACATTTCCCTTTCCAGGGAGAAATAAGCTGAAAGCTTCCTGTTGCGGGTGGATGCAAAAAGATCCACTTTGGGAACTCCCTAGCTTAAAACGATCTCCTGGAAGGTTTCTTGGTTCAGCTCCCAACTGCCGCTGCTGATATTCACTCTGCTCAGGTAATCAGCCAGAACATTTGTCGTCCCACTGATGTGGAACGCCCTGATTGAAGAAACATTGTCCTCCGCCCAGGTTAATATCTCCTGACTCAATACTAGAAGACTTGTCTGAGCGAGTGCCCTCCTGTTTGTTGAGGTAAGCCACTGTTGTGGCACTTTCTGAAAATATGAACAGGTCCCTTGAATGGACCCTTGCTTCCAGAGCGACTAAAGCTCTTACACTTCGGGTAAACACGTTGGCTGAAGTCGGTAACTGTGTGAACAGTGGCATTTAATATTAACACACTTTTCTTTAGCACCCTGCAAAAGTGTGCAGCTGTGTGCCACTCATATAAATGAGGCCTAGCTGTGATGGCTACTATTATACATTTTATCTGTATTATTCATTTTTTCTTCTACAATATTTTGTCTCTGCCAGCTGAACACTGTACATTCTCATCTCAGACCTTGCAGAGCCATGTAATTTATTATTAACTAAAAGTGGAAGAATCAAAGAATCCGTCCAGATAGCCAGTCAAGGCTTTTCTGTCTCTTTTCCCCCGTTGTTCAAACACAATGTCAAACACAACTTCTGTCCAGTTATAAATGAACGCGGCAAAGCTGTATCCTGTCTGGATCATTTGACAGCTGTGAGTGTAAAGTTTAATGGACGATCCGACTTCTATCACAGTGGAATATATGCACAGGATATGGTTTTATATTTACTATTTGTAACTGTGCATTAAAGTATAGTAGTGCTACCCTAAAAAGAGCCACTGTTTTTGAGGTTCACCTGTTCTCAGTACAAACGACCCTCTAGACAGTACTGGTCAAAAACACTTAGGACCCAGTTAAAAGGGGATGGGGTAAAGTCTATACCTCCTATGGGGTGCCTTGAATATGGAAGGTATGGAAGGGGGCTATAAAACGCAGTACTCCCTCCCACTGGCCAGAGGTAAACGTCAGTCAGTGGCTTCAGGGCCCAAGATTACTTTGGAGCACTCTATATAGTATTTTGTAATTCCAATGGGGAAGGAAACACTCCTAAGGACAAATCTAAGCCCCCGTACACACGGTCAGACAAAGTTGCATACACACGGTCAGACAAAATTCTGAACGTGGTGACGTTCGTTGCGTACGACGGAACTACGTAGAGGCTAGTAGCCAATAGCTTTGGTCTCATAATTTGATCTGAGCATGCGTGGCACTTTGTCCGTCGGAATTCTCTACACACGATCGGATTTTGTTGTCGGAAAATTTGAGAGCAGGATCTCAAATTTTTTTCGTCCGAAATTCCGACGGAAAAAGTCAGATGGAGCCCACACACGGGTGGATTTTCCGACAACATGGTCCGATTGGACATTTTCCGACGAAAATTTCCGACCGTGTGTATGGGGCATAAGAGGGTCCAAAAATAGGAGTAATGCTGTCTATTTAAACAGGATTTAAACAGGATAGACAGGAGTATAGCAAAGATGGTGGCAAATGGCCTCTCACCATTTTGACATTGGTCGCAAAGTTCCTTCCTTTTTTCAGGTGTCTGGAACAATGGATACATAATCCGGTGGTCTCTGAAGGCGGTGATGGCGGTCCTAAACACTGTAGTGACCTCAGATGAAACAGCAGGTGTCCTGGGTGCAGGTGTTCCCTCTCACAGTATGCAGGGCTCTGCAGTCCCTTGATGACATGGGTCTGGACGCCACAACCTCAGCAAAGTTCCACCTAAATAGGGAAATGGTAAACACTTTTAATGACCTCCATGCACAGTCCTTTGCCTGAAGCCCCGAGGGTCCCTCTGCTCCAGGGCACAGTCCTCTGTGCACGCTTAGAGGTCCCTCCGGCAGCAGCGGTCTCTGGACTAGGGCAGAATTCATAGTAGATCATTTTGGAACTTACGGATGGCAGTAATAACCCCCAAGGGAAGATCAAATGGGGTTACCATACTTATGGCCTGGATGAATTACTCCACAGTGCAAGCAGCACAGAGTTCAGTAAGGTCTTGTTTTAAACTTATTTACTGCTTGTTAAAGCGGAAAAAATCTTCTCTCCTTTACATCCAAGGAAGCTGCCATCTTAGTCTCTGTTTGATCTTCAGTTGCTATGGTGCTGCTATGGTGCCTCACTTGTGATTAATTAAAGTGGAGCTCCACCCTAAAGTGGAACTTCCACTTATCGGATTCCTCCCCTCCTCCGGTGCCACATTTGGCACCTTTCAGGGGGAGGGGGTGCAGATACCTGTATAATCCAGGCATCTGCACCCACTTCAGGGACTAGCTAGCCGCAGCTGCCCCGCCCCTATCCGCAGATGCCCGCCCCTATCCGCAGATGTCCGCCCCCCCCCCTGTTGTGTCTTGGGAAACACACAGTTCCCAGGACACAACGGGGACCAGTAAAGACGCGCAGCGCAATTCGCGCATGCGCAGTAGGGAACCGGGCAGTGAAGCCACAACGCTTCACTTCCTGATTCCCTGACAGAGGATGGCGGCGGGGGCAGCCGAGAGATGAGCGATTGCTCGTCATCTTCTGCCGACATCGCTGGAACCTGGAACCTGGAACAGGTAAGTGCCCATTTATTAAAAGTCAGCAGTTGCAGTATTTGTAGCTGCTGACTTTTAATATTTTTTGTGCATGTGGACTCCCTCTTTAAAGTTGAAAAGCACAAGTACTTTTGACAGTTATCATTTAAGGCATTCCTTGAACATAACTGTTTAGGGAAACAGTTGAGTCGATAGGTTTAGTTCGGCTTTAAAAATATGTAAATATATGAAATTCTATAGCCTGGCCTCAGTTATCTTTCAACCACTTGCTGATTGCGGTACATATAAAAACATCCTGTCAGCAAGTGTTTATTACAAGACCATGTCTGGAGCTGCAGCCATGTACTTGGTACTGTTTTTTAGGTGCAGCTTGGTGCTGTAGGCAGAAGACACTATGAGTCACGATTTGCAGAAAAAACATTGCATTGAAACTGTAGATCAACAGCACGGACAGGCCTGACAGGAGGCTCACCTGTCCAGTGCCACTTACAGCGAATAGACAGCGACCAGAAGACTCAGGGATGCTGACAGCATCGCCACAAGAAGCGAAGTGCGGCCTGGCCAGTCCGACCCAAATAGGAAGCTTCCTGAAGAGGTAGACGTAGTGATTTCTCGCTCCCTACTCCACTGAAACCTTTCCCTATTGCTTCCCCCTGTCCCTGTCAGATGGGAAACCTGTCCCTAACCTGTCCACTCGCATAAAGCATGCCAAGCCCAGGGGTCGGAGTCTTTCATAGACTCTGCCTAACCTAACATGGCTCGCAGGGTCACATGGGGCAACATCCAACTGTATCACTGCCAAAGTGACAAAGGAAATCATTGAGAAACACAGTTTCTCTCAACTTCCTCTCCCATCTGCATTAACGCAGCAGACGAGCATCACCTGCAGTGGAGTATGTAAACTGCACCTGCTTACAATGAGATGTCTTATAAAAGGGAAGAAATGTCAACAGCACACCAAGGATGCAAAAGGGTCCAAAGCTTTATTCGAATGGTCACACAGTACATATACGGCAACGCTTCGGAGCTACGCAGGGCCCTTCGTCAGGCATTACTACAGCCATTTTCAGGAACGTGTGTGTGGGGAATATTGTGTTTGGTCTTATAAAAGTGATCAGGATACCTGTCCCCTCCTCCTTCCACCACCTGTGGTGGTTCCAGGGCTCTCCTCTGGGGGAGTCCAGGACCACAGTAAACAGCCAGGATCCATTTCCCAGATTTTCCCTGTGTCAAATGAAGCTGGGAATGATGATGATTTAGTCACTTCCAGTTTCAGAGCTGGTACAACCAGGGAAGCAGCTAAACAAGCACAATCTGTGCTTGATCAGCTGTTTTTGAGGGCAGGGGAGACATTGAGGGTCTCCACAAAGAGTGTCTATAACTTCCCCCAGTTATCACATAATACAGCTTGTTACCCTTATGATAGCAATAAAGTAAAAGAGAAGAACTATAGTTAGAACATGTTTTGGATAGAGCAAGGAAGAGTTATAACCACTGTAAGGTTTTTTTTTTTTTTTTTACCATCTTTGTCCCATTGGGAAGATTTACCTTCACTTCATGTCCTATAGCCAAACAGGAAGTGAGTGGAAATCAGGAAATCTCTGCAAATTAGGGGAATTTCTTGGGGACCCTCAGGTCACCAGAACTAGTATCCCCATTGGAAGAGTTCTCATCTATTACATTTCTGGGGACAACCCAAAGGCTACTTTCACACGCTGGCGTTTTTGCGCTAAAAATCGCACCTGAAAAGCGCCTGTAAACTGCCTCTTCTGCAGCCCCAGTGTGAAAGCCCGAGTGCATTCACACTGGGGCGTGCGCTTGCAGGACAGGAAAAAAAATCCTGCAAGCAGTATGTTTGGGGCAGTGCGGGTAGCGGTGTATACACCACACTTAAACCGTCCCTGCCATTGAAATCAATGGGCACCGCTGCCGAAGCACCTGCAAAGTGCTACGCAATGGTGCATTGCGGGTGCTTTTAAGACCACTAGAGGGGGGTTAAAAAGCCCCACTAGCGGACGAAAAGCGCCGCTAAAATGGTAAAGCCATCAAAGCGGCCAGCGCCTCAGGGTGAAATTGGCCAAAATATGGGATTTTCTTGTACTTTCACTTTCAATGATAATGGTAAACAGGACAAATAAAGAGGGTGAATCTCCCTAAGGGGGATATAGACTGCAATAAAAACTGACAGATGCTCTAATACCTCCCCACTCTATCCAAAAGATAAAAAAAAAGTTTTATACTTTTTTTTTTATACTTTAAATGACATCATTGCTCATGACTAGTGTAGCCCAGATATGACCCCCTTAGCTGGAACCATCTTACTCCATATATTTTCTTACTTAAATAAATAAGAGACCACACCAGTTATGGAGTTAAATGGCCATAACAGCTAATTTATTAAAAATACCAAAATACCAAATAAGAACTCCAATTTTCTTATTGAAATAAATAAAACATAAATAACATAAATAACACCATAACATTAACCCTTTCAGACCCCTGCTGAAAAGAAAACAAAACAGGTTAAACCCCCATATTTATTGGTCAGTGACGGAGCAACAGTGCTTAAAGCACAAACCTGATATCACTGATATCAACAACAGGGGCACTGCGGGAGATAAAGAAACCCTTGGGTCTCTACCGTACCACCCTGATAACCAACATTCCCGCAGTGCACGATAACCATAAACATCAACAACGTTTGATGTAACAAGGAGGGGCCATCTATTGATGAGCCCCCCCACACACTTACCACCTCTATAACAGCTGCCGTCACTGACCAACAAAATAAACAACGCCACAGCCTGAAAAGGGAGACCCCTCACCCTTGATGGCACCTCCACACCCGCAGGGCCGCCTGGATTCCCTCCTGCAGTCCCAATGACCATAGGTCTATCCCCACATCCGTCAGATGTACACCATCCCGTCTCAGATACATCCCCACGTTAACCTCCAACTCCCGGTGGCGAATTACTAGGCCACCTTGCCATGCTAGAAATCGTCCCACCACTTTATTTATCCTGATCCGGGCTTTGTTCAGCCTGTACACGGATCTGGCCATGCGCCACGACGTCCTTGCCACCATATCGGACCATATCAACATGGTCCCAGGGAAAGTGGCGCGGAGGAACATAATGTCTGCCTTAATATCCGCTATTAAGTCCCTCACCGTCCTCACCCCCAAATCATTACCGCCGGCATGAATGACCAGCACATCAGGTGGTCGGTCCAACCACGCGTACCTCTCTACCTCCGGCACCACCCTGCCCCACATCATGCCCGGCCTACCTAACCACCGGATAACTGCCTCCCTCCTGGAGATACCCAGCTGTCTCCCACCTGGTCTCACGTCCCCCCTCCTGGCACCCCAGCACACGTACGAATGCCCGAGGATCCATACGAGGAGCTGTCGCCCCGCATCTGTAATAACAAGCACAGCATTACCAACACAACCCACATAATAATTCAACTTTATGCTGCACCCCCGAACTGCACCCACCTCACACCAAACTTATAAAAAATTTTTTTTTTTTTTATTCATACACCAACTGTGGCCGAATATAACTGCGGAACCGCTGCGATTCCCATCTCCCCAACTTTTGCACATCCACCTCATCCAACCCGTACCTGGCAGCTTCTGTAGCCGCCCCAATACGGAAGGAGTGTGAGGCGTAGGCGTGACTGTCCAAACCCAACATCCCCAAACACTTTCGCAGCACTGCTACGAATTGAAATTTGGATAAGTACCGTCCATCCTCATGTAATAACAATGGCCCTTCCCCCCCCGGTCTTTTTGTCAAAAACGTTGTCACCGTCAGCACCGGGCAAACCCCACAACCTTGTATTGCATACAAACTCACCTGCGTCCCTTTTCCACTTTGGTCCGTTTTTGATCTTCTCAACCTGACATTGATCCTATCGTCCCTAAATTCCACATCCTGAACCAACAAACCACCCGCCACCTTTTTTGAGGGACTGACCAACTCCCCAATCCTAAATGCCCCAAAGAATGCTAAAGCAAACGCTGCTAAAAACAAGTTCACCTCGTATCCCGATTGGCACACCCCCATAAGCTGCCCCCTTATGTCTACCAAGTTATTAAATGTGATAGGGCGCCGCTTATCCTTACTCTTATGCGATTTCCTATACCCCTTAATAGCCTGCTTCACCCAGAAGTCCTTCGTCACATCTTCCTTTCTCCTCAATTTGAACCAAAACGCGAGCCCCGCCATCCTCTTTTCAATCGCAGATACTGATTTTCCAACTTCCATGTCCCTTGCCACCAGATCAAGTAACAACAACCTGTCCCCCGGATCCTCCCCCCCGGACTTAGCTACGGACTGAAGGTCAGTCCATTCCCCCCACACCTTGGAGTATGCAGACCATGTTGACTCACTTACAGACCTCTGGATCCAATCCGCCGTGGTTCCAATGCTAACTCCCACATCCAGCCCGGGCATGGAACACCCTCCGCTCGTGCTGCCGGTGCCAGCTCCCTGAACTTGTCCCACTGAAAGCTAGACAAGGCATCAGCTAACGTGTTCTCTCTACCCGGAATATGAACAGCATACAGAAAGATGTTCAACCGCATGCACCGCAGCACCAGCTGCCGCATCAACCGTATAACCGGCGGTGAAGCTGCCGACATGTTGTTGATCACCTGTACCACCCCCATATTGTCGCAATTCAACCTCAACTTGAGGTTCCTGCAAGATTCACCCCACAACTCTAACGCCAGAACCACCGGAAAAAGTTCCAGGAGTACCAGATTTTTTTGAAAACCTAGCTCCACCCACGACTGCGGCCAGGGTTCCGCGCTCCATTGTCCCTGAAAGAAAGCCCCATAGCCTGTAGATCCCGCGGCGTCTGTCACCAACTCCACATCGAAGTTACTTACCGGTCCTGACATCCAAACAGCCCTACCGTTGTACCCTTCCAGGAACTGATCCCATATCCGTAGATCCTCTTTATGCTCCTTGTTCAACCTAATGAAATGCGTGGGCGCCCTCACACCCCTAGTCGCTGCCGACAACCGTCTACAAAATATCCTCCCCATAGGAATAATTCTACACGCGAAATTTAACTTCCCCAACAAGGATTGTAGCGTGCGCAACTGAACCTTTTTACACCCATAGGTTTTTTCCACCAAATTCCTCAGATCCACTACCTTTTCTTCCGGCAACCTACATTCCATGGCCATGGAATCTATCACTATGCCTAAAAAACTCAACTCTGTACGTGGGCCCTCCGTTTTATCAGCTGCCAACGGCACCTGAAATTTGTCCGCAATGTGCTGCAACGTGGACAACAATATCGCACACACATTGGAAGCCGGAGGACCCACGCACAAAAAATCATCCAAATAGTGGATGACGGAATCAATCCCTGTAACATCCCTCACTACCCATTCCAAAAAGGAACTAAACGCCTCGAACATGGCGCAAGAAATGGAACACCCCATCGGTAAACACCGATCTACGTAAAACTTTCCCTCCCAACAACATCCCAACAACCTAAAACTCTCCGGATGCACTGGTAAGAGCCGGAATGCTGCCTCCACGTCAGATTTCGCCATAAGCGCCCCCCTTCCATACCTCCTCACCCAACGTACCGCGGCATCAAATGACGTGTACGATACCGTGCACGCTTCCGGGTCTATAAAATCATTGACCGAACCCCCTTTGGGAAACGATAAATGATGAATGAGCCTAAACTTATTCAGCTCTTTCTTGGGTACCACCCCTAACGGGGACACTACCAAATCTTCCAACGGCTTGACCTCAAATGGTCCCGCCATCCTGCCCAACCCCACTTCTTTGGCCAGTTTCTCAGACACTACTTCAGGGTGTTGCAAGGCTGATTTCAAGTTTTTGGCCAGTGGTGGAACCGCTGACAATGAGCATGGTATCTTGAAACCTTCCTTGAACCCCTTGCTCAACAATAACGCCGCCGCTCTATCCGGGTACCTATTTAGGAAAGGCTGCATCCTTTCCCAAATCACCGGCGTCGTCCCTCTTATGCCCAAAGTCTCCAGCCCGCTTGCCCTTTTTAAAACATCTGGCGAGTGTGTGGCCCCCCCCGCAACCTGAGCATTCATGTTTAAATTTACATGTTCCCCCAAATTTACAGGCCCCCTCATTGTACTGCCAACACACTCCCCACTTCTTTCCGGCCGGAGATCCCGAGGAATGGCTACCTCCGGCCCCCCCTTGAAATGTCTGTGCCGGCGTCTTGGCAGACGCCATCAGCCTCATCCAAAGGCTGATATCTTTGTGGTCCCACCGTAATGCCGGCCGGACCGCCCTGCGCTGTCGGAACTGCTCATCGTACCGTAACCACGCCGTTCCCCCGTAAACCCGATATGCTTCCCCGATGGCGTCCATGTAACAGAACAACGCCGAACAATGTTCGGGGTTCTTCTCTCCAATCACCCCCGCCAATATAGCGAACGCCTGTAGCCAATTGGCGAAAGTCCGGGGAATCAGCCTATACCTCCTCTTTTCTTCATCGTCTTTTTTACTGCTATCCGGTTTAACCCTATCAAGGTTGAATTTTTCCAGGGGCAGCAAGGAGAAAATCTCCACGTACTCCCCTTTCCAAATCTTCTCCCTGACCTCCTGTTTTAAGTGAGCCCCCAGGGGTCCCTCGAAACAGACGTATACCTCGCATTTTGCTGCATCCGCCATGCGCACAATATCGTCCCTCGCCGTCAGTTCCTTCGTCCCCTTTTCCGTCTCACTTACCTTGTCCGTTCCCCCTTCCACCGAGGCAATCTGACTGTCTGACGTAGCGTCAACTACCACCCCACACCCGGCGGCCGCCCCCGCCTCTGTTCCACCAGCTCTCAAATTTACCCCACCTTCTGGTGCCTCACCCCTATTACCAAAACGGCCTATCAACACCCTCAAACCCTCTAGCAATTCCTGTATTTGCCCCGACCCACTCTCCGCCCTCCCGCTCACCGCTCGCGGTTGGTCCGTTACTGCCAACGACGGCGCGGGAGATGGCCCTGGGCTCTCCCCACTAGTACCCGCACCCATCAATGACTGTAAAACTTTAACAAAAGCACTGTTGTCAGTGGACTTACCGGGCTGACCGGGTGGGGGTCCCACAGCCGCTGCACGAGCCTCCACCGGCGGGATAGGGCGACCAAGCTCCTCCTCCTCCTCTTCGGACAATTCTCCTTCCGACCGAGATTCTTCCTCCTGCGCACAAAACAAGGAACGCTCCCTCGGAGAGGGGCTCCGGTAAGTAGCATGTCTCCTTCCACCCGCACCTCTGTCTCGCTGCACTCCGCTTCCCGTCTGAGCCGAATTCCCCCGTGCAGGTGGGCCGGTACGGGCTCCGCTCCTGCTGACCTGATTCGCTGCTCCGCTGGCTGGTGGTGCCCCGCCATCCCTCCCGCCCGCTGCCATGTGAGACCCCCTCCCCCCTCTCGCCGGTGCTCCTCTGGCCCTTCTGTCCTCTCCCCCCGACTCGTGCAGAGCCGCCGGGGGATTCGCTGTAAAGGCACGTCTGGGGGCCGATGCCCCCCTCCTGGCCATTGCCCGAGTGGCCTGTGAATCCCCACCCCCCTGCTCGTGCAGAGCTGCTGGGGGGGGGGCACGTTACTTGAAGAGCCTGTTGCCTCGGCCATCTTCTTCCCTTTTCCAGCCCTCCCCCCACCCCCCCTTCCACCAGTGTTCCTACTTCCCCCCATCTCGTGTGGCGATGCTGGGGCCGTTGAGGCTGTTAAAGCACTGCCTCCTGGGGATCCTCTCCTTGGTAGGCCCCCCTCCCCCCCCCCCCTGCACCAGGCCTGCCGCCTGTCTGTCTGCTGGCCAGTCCTGCATCCTCCCTCTGCACCCGTTTAGCTGGTGGGGTAGATCGGTCCCCCCTGGGGCTCCTTACCATGCCTGAAGGTCCCGCTGTGGCCCCAGGGGAGTACCGCTTCGGCGGCCTGGACACGCGGCCGCGTGGCGCCGCGCCGCCATCTTGGATTTTTTCGGCTGCATCCCGGTCTTCTGTGGAGCTCCCTGCTCCATCTAGCAGCGCCTCGATCTGCCTCCTGACCCACTCGGGTCCTTGTTCCGCCGCCGCCGCCCGCACAAACGACGCAAATCCGTCGGCCATGTTCACTGTGAAGCGAGGAGCAGAGTAAAAACCTGCCTCCTCGTGTCCCGACGCTCCCGCACTGCCTGGCTAGCTCCGCCCCTCCCTTTTATACGGCCGCTCCCCCCTTGTACATTACAGGGCCCTCCCCTGCCCTGTTAACTGTTTACTGGCCGGAGTGTGTCACTTGACACACTGTCATGTACGGCCCTCCATTAAGTTCCCCTTCTGTCCACTGCACTACGGTCCTTTCTTCATGTCTCTACAATGAATGTCGACAGGACTGCTTATAGTCTCCAACAGGTGCTCATATGACAGGGTGACAGGTGAGAGGGCTGGTGGGAGACTGTTGTCACCCTATAACAGGAAGGACCTTCAAGGTAAGATCATCAGGTATTCTTTTAATCAAAATTGCAAACAACAAATTAAAAAAAATGCCATTAACACATTGAATGTGATTTCAGTTATTGTGTTTAGATCTAACTTAAACAAAGTGACCCTAGAGCCATAACTCATGAATATATATATGCAGTGCGAACAGGTCAGGGTAAATAAAATGACAGCGCTTGTGTTTCCTCAGCTATAATATATAGACATTATCTGCATGTAGCATTATTCATTTGGCCAGATCCTGGCAACCTCAGCAGCCAGGCAGGGAGAGGCAGTGTACATAGTTTCAGAAGCCAATTAAATACATTAGAAAGGAAAAAACACTCCATGGTCTAATTGCTGCTAATGAAAGCGGTTTGCCCAGCTCCCAACAACATGTCTGCGTCTATGGCACTTAATACTGAATAGGAAATCAGGGAGTCTTTTTTTTTTTTTTCATTCCTTGCTATAAAGATTTTTGTGTGACATTGAAGACAGCCTTAAAATTCATTCAAGTGCTCACATAATATTCTTTCACTTTAGGTGTCAGCAGAGGGACAGAAAGATTTAATATCCTTTAGGGAATTTAAAGCCGAACTTCAGGCGAATATAAAAGACACAAATTATTGTAACTCTGCATTCATTAACCACTTAAGCCCCGGACCATTTTGCTGGGCAAAGACCAGAACACTTTTTGCGATTCAGCACTGCGTCGCTTTAACTGACAATTGCACGGTCGCACGACGTGGCTCCCAAACAAATTTGACATCTTTTTTTTTTTTTTTTACAGAAATCGAGCTTTCTTTTGGTGGTATTTGATCACCTCTGTGGTTTTTATTTTGAAAAAAAACACATTATTTCTTGATTTTTTTCTATAATAAATATCCCCCAAAAATATCGAAAAAAAAAAATTTTTCCTCAGTTTAGACCGATATGTATTCTTCTACATATTTTTGGTAAAAAAAAAATCACAATAAGCATTTATTGATTGGTTTGCGCAAAAGTTATAGCGGCTACAAAATAGGAGATAGTTTATGGCATTTTTATTAATATTTTTTTTTATTAGTAATGGCGGTGATCAGCGATTTTTATCGTGACTGCGACATTATGGCAGACATGTCAGACAATTTTGGGACCCTTCACATTTATACAGCGATCAGTGCGGTTAAAATTGCACTGATTACTGTGTAAATGTGACTGGCAGTGAAGGGGTTAACACTAGGTGGCGCTGTAGGGGTTAAGTGTGTCCTGGGGAGTGTTTCTAACTGTAGGGGGATGGGCTAGCTGTGACAGGGAGCTATGATCAGTTACACTGTCACTAGGCAGAACGGGGAGATGCTTGTTTACATTAGCATCTCCCCGTTCTTCCTCTCCGCGAGACGATCGCGGGTATCCCTGCGACCCGACTCACGGAGCCCCCGACTGGCGTGCGCGCGGTGCCGGCGGCACACACGCGATGGCACGGCAGCAAATTCAAAGGGACATACAGGTACGCCCATTTGCACAGCTGTGCCATTCTGCCGATGAACATCAGCGTGTGCCGGTCGTGAACCGGTTAATACAGCAATTTTTTTTTAAATACAAGCAGTGTAATTACCCCAATTGTACCTGGAATGAACCTTTTTCAGTCCCTGTACAGTAGAGTTTAGATTGGTAGAGGTAGAAACAGCACAAGGTGCCAATTATTTGTGCTGTCATGCTTATTTGCAAAAAAGGCACAACCTCAGTCATCAAGTACCCCGTACTGGTCATGTTTTCAGGATTTCCTTCACTGTACAGAGATGCTTTAAATCAATTTCAATGGCCTGGTATTTAGGACATCTATTTTATCTAAACGGAAAGTCCCAAAACATGGCCTGTTGGAGGTACTTAAATTGTTACTAAACCCACAACAGTAAAATCAGTCTGTATATGCAGTAAAGCATTCTTGTTATACTCACTGTGTAACCTAAGGGGTTAATCCTCTGCATTGTGTAAAAAGGCTGCTTGGTCCTGTCTTCTCTGATCCTCCCCTTCTTTTACTGTCCCTAATATATCTGCTGATAGAACGGAGCCCAAGGAGACACTCAGCACTGTCCAGACAGAGGGTCAGGGGTCATTTAGCCTCATAGAGCAGTCAGAGGAGAATGAAAACTCCTCCTACAAGCTATAACCAGTGCTCTGACTGAAACTGATAGAAGTCACAAGACTGCTATATACTGCTGATGATAAAAGGTATTTAGCAGTTTATATTTACTAAAATAATTGCATTTCCATGTTCAGTGTACTGTGGGAGACCAGAGATAGTGAATGCAGGGTCCTGGGTTTAGTAACACTTTAACCAGTTCCTGACCAGCTCACGCTTATATACTGCAGCAGAATGGCTCCTCTGGATGAAACCCCGTACGGGTACATCCTTCCGATTTTCGGCCACCAGAGGGTGGGTACACCTGCTGCACTTCGGGGACCCGATGAGCGTGGCACGAACGCCAGCACAGGGATTTGTGTGTGTAAACTAAGTAGTAATCTATTTACAGCAACCTTGCCGACACAAATTTCAGCCTGGTTTTATCTCCTGTGATGGAGAACTTGTCAGAAGTTATCAGGCTGATAACGGAAGAATAGAGCAGGAGAAAGCCACATGACTTAGTGCTTTGAAGAGAGATAAGAAAACATTGCAGATATATGTGTCCAGCTCAAATTTCGTGAATCGGGTTTACATCCACTTTAAAGCGAAGTTCTGCTTAAAAAATAAATAAAAGTCAGCAGCTACAAATGCTGCAGCTGCTAACTTTTAATAATCAAACGTTTACCTGTCCCAGGGTCCAGTGACGCGGGGTAATGAAGCCCCACTTGTCTCCCCCTCCTTTCTGTGGCGTCGACATTGTAACTGTGGGCCGCCCGCCACGCGCCGTGACTAGCCGGGCAATCATCTGGGACCTGTGACGTGTCCCAGATGATTGCCGAGAGGGAGGGAGAAGAGGTGATCTCCCTTCCGGTGCTGCGGTGTGCCAGGAGAAAGTGGGATCTGGGACCCTCTAAAAAAAAAGACATGCCAAATGTGGCATGTCAGAGGGTCACCTCCCTTAAATCGGAAGTTCCATTTTTGGTGGAACTCCGCTTTAAGGACTGAGGTTGGGAGCCACTGGAGTAGGGTGACAAAGAGGAGGAAAATGCTACAATAATGTGAACTTGTTGCATTTGAATAAAACTTTGCATCTTTCACCGCTTCTAGGGAAACTGATATTTGCTGTGAGTGCAAAGATGTATTGTTACAATTTAATCACCATAGAACATATCCTGTTACACCCTTAACAATCACTACATCACAGCGTGCATTCAAATAAAACAACAATTACGTTTTATATACAGTATATAACATGTAATCACTGTTTTGTTTGAATGCCTGCTGTGATGTTGCTATTGATAAAGGTGTAAATTAGTATATTCTTTGGTGATTGAAAATGTTGCTTTGTCCAGTGTAGGGCATAGAAAGCATACATGCTGGGCGTGAACTCTTCACTTCACAGTTATGGGGTTTTCCATCACCGTCACCAACAGCAAAAAGATACCTCCAGTTTCATTTGTTTCCAGACCGGTGACAAAATGACCAAATGATTACAGGAATCGATTAAATCCACTACAGTGATGGTCTCTTAACCCATTTTCAATTGATTTCAATGCCAGCTTTGTTTATTTGGTCATTGAAAGGCTTGAAACCACTTTTGGCAGATTGCTTTGATGGAAAGCTCCAAGATTGTTAAAGCCCAACTCCGGGCAAGTTAAAAAAATCACATGGGCTCAAAGCCAGTATTAATAGGCAGTGTTAATAAAAAGCAGTGGCCTGCTGGGTTTGGCCCGTTTTTAGTGAGTGGGTAGGTTAGGAACGGGTTTCCTGTTAGTTTGGGTGAGAATGAGCACAGGAAATGGTTCCTGATTGAGGAGGGACAGTATAGGGACATCAGGGGGTCTGTCCATTAAGGGCAAATGGGCACCACCCCCCCCCCCCCCCATCCATCGCCGCCTTCCCCTATCCATGCGTGCCATACTAATTATTCTGTGAGCTATACCAGTGCATTACCGTGTCATTGCTGAGTGGTCTGCTGTAACGATTCATCTTCCATCCAAAACAGTCCCCCATGGTACTTTGCCACAAACTGCCCATAAACTTGCTGAGGCGTCATTCAAGCTGAAGAACATACTATGAATGCATTGTGACACAGTCCTGCAACCTTAGGGGCTTCCTTTCCACTTGAATTCCTAGGTGCCCTTTACTTACAGTATATTTTTAAAGAGAGCAGCTCTGACATCATGGCAACAGCATCACTCTTCTCATCTCCGAAGACCCACCACTGGAGAGGTAAAGGAGCCAGCATGTCAGTTGAACGGCCAAAAGACATCAGAAATAGTAGGTGTATATATAAAGAGGTACGTACAGTATATCATACACACTTGGAGGGCCTTGGGGGGGGGGAGGGTGTCATGGGGGAGACCATGGAGCCAGGAGTTGGACTTTAATGCAGCATACACACGAGCGGATTTTCCGTCAGAAAAATCTTGGATGTTTTTGCAGACGGAAATTCCATTCAAGCTTGGCTTGCATACACACGGTCACACAAAAGTCTGCTGAACTTTCGACCCTCAAGAACGCGGTACAACACTACGACGAGCCGAGAAAATGAAGTTCAATGCTTCCGAGCATGCGTTGAATTGTTTCCGAGCATGTGTAGGAATTTTGCACGTCGGAATTGCTACAGACGATCGGAATTTCCGATCGGAACTTTTTCCGACCGAAAAATTGAGAACATGCTCTCAATATTTTGCTGGCTGGAATTCGGCCAGCAAAAGTCTGATGGAGCATACACATGGTCGCATTTTCTGACTAAAAGCTCTCATCGTTTTTTTGCTGGCCGAATTTCCAATCGTGTGTATGCGGGATTAGTGTATGGTTCACTGTGCCTTCCTCCAAAATCTCTCCTTCGCATACCTGAAAAAGCCAAAAGAAAACTCATTACAATGCAGCCACCGGCCCTTCACCCTCCTGCTCTTGTTGGCAATGCATTATTAAAGGGCATGTTTAGCCTTTCTAAGGGGATCATTACAGGAGAAGTGCAGCTGCTCTGAGTAACTTCTGCCACTTGAGTAGAGTCGAAGCAGGTGGTTTGGGAGGCTCTTGAGGGCCCTACAGAACTCAAGAGCTGCTTCGCTAAAAAGGAATGAGCCTCTGAAATCAGATTAGCTGGGAACTTTTGTTTCAGATCTTTATATGGATAATTGTAACTTTTCTTGGTGTAACATTTAAAAGGGGGCTCCACTGTAGAAACAGAGCAAGCATCGCTCAATTAACAGTTGTATAATGATGTCATAGTATTATTTTGTGTATACGGTTTGTTCCTACCTGTAATTTTCTCTCTTTTTCATGTGCTTGTTTCTGTCAGTATCTTCCATGCAGTTCGTTCGACCTGAAAAATGTGACCCAATGTTTCATTCTGCAGGTAGGTTAGTGTACAAAAAGGTAAGCCACTTCCCCAACCTGTAACTGGCACTTGCAGCAAGAAGCAATGGATGGTAACATATGTTAGAAAAAAGCCAAGGATAAATCCAAGGAAAATTCCAAGCTCACTACCAAAGGTAGATTAGTGTAGCCTGAGCACCGTCACCTGATGTAGGACGGTTCAAGATTTTACTATATTCTTTTCCTTGTCCATGGTTTTCAGATTTTGCCAAATGCTCACTAAGATGTTTTCCTATGTTTCTATTACTTGGTGTTGTTAAGGCTGATCTAACTTTAAGCACTGTATATGTTAAAGTGTTAACCTTAAAGTGTTATTTCAACTCTTCAGAAAAAATGAAAAGGTGATCTAACACTACACCCTTCCCACCAGTGGCAGCTGCTCATTAGGGGTGCAGGGGTGCCGCCCCCCTAATCCATGCACCCAGCCCCTAATCTCCATGCAGCATTTCACATGGATTTCAATACGTTTTTTTTAAGCACAAGATTAGAGCCTGAGGCTATAATTGGCATAAAAAAAGGGTGGTCTTGGGGCGCAGAGCACTGTGCCCTGAGCCCATCCAGTTGTGTGACATTAGCAAATTAATTTTCGTTAATGTCTTCCTGCTTCTCCTCCCGGCCAATCAGGAAACGATCCTGATTGGCCAGGGAGCCTGATTGGCCAGGAAGTGTTAGAACTACCTGTTCGGCCAGGAGGAGAAGCAACGAACCCCATCAGCAACAGCCTCTTCATGGAGCCCTACCCCAGTTTAAGTTTGCCATCGGTCTCCTCCCTGCACCTGTACCGCACCCCCGCAGCATTAGTTAAGGCCATGGATCGTGCGGGGGGGGTTGTGCGAGTTGATAGCCGCATTCCTGATCGATTGAGTGCCGAGGGGGTGGGGTTGCGAGTGGGTCACCAATCGAGCGAGGGGGGTGGGGGGTTGCAAGTATTGCCCACCCCCCCTCACAATATTGAGAACCACTGTACTTACCTTCATGGGTACTGACCTTTAGGGCCCACGCAGCTGATGCAGCAGTCTAGGTATTTGAAATCCCCGCTCTTCTTCCTCTTCTCTGTGCAGCGCTTCTGGGACAGATTAAAGAGATGCTCTGTGCTGGCGCTGAGCAATCAGAATTGATCTAATCCATTACAGAAGCACTGCATAATAAAGAGGGAGAAGAAAGAGATTTTTAATCCTTGGACTGCTGCTCCATCTCTGTGAGCATTGGCAGCCCAGCATCCACAGAGGTAAGTACAGCAGGGATAGTAGGGTGGAGAGGTGGGGAGGCTGTAGAGTGTTAGTTCACCTTTTCATTTTTTATGAAAAGGTAAACTTAAGCCGACCAGAATCTCGGCTGGTTCAGCAGGCACCAGCTGAGATTCAAACGTATAAAATGTATGGGCAGGCTGAATGTACTCAAGTTGATCGATTGATCAACTTTGGTACAACCAGCCTGCCAGATTTTACATGCGATTATTGCTAGAGACTGTTACAGCCACTTGTATCACTGTGTTCCCGCTGGACTGACTGTGCTGATGGGGGAATCAAGCGATTATGTTTCCTGCAACTTATGGGTTCTCATTTGGTATGTTAAATATATTGAAAGCATTTTGTTATATCTGTTCAATAGTGCACAAAAAATAAATAAAACCAAATTAACCTCCTTGGCGGTATGATTATTTCCGATTTTTGATGCTGAAAGCGGTACAATTATTTTGCATAGAAATTTGGCGTTTTATATTGTAGGTCTGTAATTCTTAGTAATAACACACTTAAATCTGTCCAAATAAGAGCCTAGTAGACATTCCGGGTATGATAAAGTTTGAAACACGAAATCATAAAATATAATATAATAAATAACTATAAATAATTATAACAATTAATAATATAATAATAATAAAAATTATTCAATAATGTAATCAAATCAAAAACACTGAAATTTCCTATTGCTGTTTTCTAGCTGGCCTAAAACCACTTTTGATGTAAAGGGACGGTTTTGGTTGCTATGGACAATCTCCAGTTTTCAGGCAGAAAGAACAGTATTTATAATATAAAACTGCATGCAGGGCACTGGACAAACCACTAGGGACAAAAGGGATGTGAAATAAATTGATACAGTAATGTAATCTGTAAGATTACAGTGTACTGTATCTGTATTGCGCTTTTTACTTTTTGAATTTGGCGCTGTTCTTCGTCCCGTGCGTCGCAACGCTCGCAGGGAATGGAGCCCGGGCACTGTGATAGATCCGGCGTAGGACGGCTCGCACACACATCGGGGAGACATCGCAGGATCCAACGGACAAGGTAAGTAAGCTGTACCTGGATCCTGTGATGCGATCCCGAGTGCGGCTCGGTGTTACCGATTTTGGTGCTGAAAATCCACCCCGAGCCACACTCGGGAATACCGTCAGGGAGGTTAAACCTGTTGACCCCACCAGAAATCTTCTCAGCTGAGCACTCCCTGTGCTTTTTGCCTTTCCTCGTTCCCTGCTGTCTTTGGGGGCTACAGAATACCTTCTTTATTATACATTCTGTAGCCTAAACACAACTTCTGTCTTAAAGCATTTGTTAACCCCCCAAAAAAACGAAAAAATGGATTGTGTCCCTTTCAAGCATTTTATACACCCAGTACTTGTGCTGTGTCATTTGGCCCCCTTTAACACCTCTAATACCTGACTGATCCTGCCAGTTTCTACCCTCCCCTATGTAAACTGACCATGGTTCATCATGGCTGCTGAGCCCTGACACTGTGGTCAGTTTATGTGCCTCCATTATCCGCAGCTCTCCTGTCCTCCTCTGTGCTCCTGTGTCCTCCTCCCTCCTCCCCTTTCTAACTGTCCACCCCTGTGTCAGTGCCCGTCCCCTCCACTCCTGCTGCTCTCATAACTGTTAAAACTTTATATAAGCCCCTCTGTGTCCTAATAACACATGCTCCTGTCTGTGTGCTTTATTAAAAAAATGCCTCCTTTACCAGATTTCACAGCGGTTCCCCACGATCACGTGACTGGCCAGCCCTCCTCCTTGCCACACTAGGACAGTAAAGCCCCATACACATGGGTCGAATGTTGGGAGACAACGGCCGGTTAAAAAATAAACGTCCGACACTTGGCCCGTATGTATGTTGGTCTATCCGACATGAATGTGAAAATGGAGTCCATATCTAAGGACTAGGGATGAGCCGAACACCCCCGGGTTCGGTTCGAACCAGAACCTTCGAACGGACCGAAAGTTCGCACGAATTTTCGAACCCTATACGTTATAATGGACGCGAACGTTCGAAATCAAAAGTGCTAATTACAACGGCCAATATGCATGTTAATGTCATAAAACAGGTTTGGGGACCCGGGTCCTGCCCCAGGGGACATATATCAATGCAAAAAGAACTTTTAAAAACTAACGTTTTTTCGGGAGCAGTCATTTTAATGATGCATAAAGTGAAAAAGAAAAAGTGAAATTTTCCTTTAAATATGGTACCTGGGGGGTGTCTAAAGTATGCCTGTGAAGTGGCATGTGTTTCCCGTGTTTAGAACTGTCCTTGCACAAAATGACATTTGTAAAGGAAAAAAAGAAGCCATATGGCTGAAAATCCTTGAGAAAAATGGCAAAATAAAACCCTATACCTACAACCCTATATACTCTGAACAGCAGTATATAGGCGGTGCAAACAAGAGACGGACTGTAGGTTTGTTCTTAAGTAGAATCTGAACAGGTACATTATGAAGTGTAGCTCCATCCCAAAAAAATCTATTTTTAAGCTTTTTGGAGAACATAGGGAGGGGTTATCACCCCTGTAACATTTGCTGTCTTTGCACATCTGTTCAGAACATGTCACCTCACTTTCTGTCCCAATGACAAATGTTTTTGGAAAAGTGGGGTTTTAATTGAAACAAGGATTGGTGATAAAGTATCAGTAGAGAGGAGATGCCTTTTTCCCAAATTAAATCTAACAGGATAGAATTTCCCTTCCCTAGGGGTAGATTTCCTCTCACTTCCTGTTTTCACTTTCCATTTGCAAGTAGGAGTCGTTTGTAAGTTGGATGTTTGAAAGTAGGGGCCTGGCGTATATACTCTGCAGAAATTTGCCCTATTAGATGTTGGTGTAGCCACAAGACTGGTGGGCACAGGAATGGGCCCTGCTGTGAGTTAATAGATCAAGATTTGTACTTGCATGCACCTGTTGAACCGGGCAGAAAAATTGGGCCTTTGGCGGTGGTGGTGGTGGTGGTGGTGGACGGTGTTGCCACAAGACTGTAAGCTCTCACAGTTACTCTTGGTGGGCGCAGGAATGGGCCCTGCTGTGAGTTATTAGATCAAGATTTGTAATTGCATGAACCTGTTGAACAGGGCAGAAAAATTGGGCCTTTGGCGGTGGTGGTGGGGTGGTGGTGGTGGTGGTGGACGGTGTTGCCACAAGACTGTAAGCTCTCACAGTTACTCTTGGTGGGCGCAGGAATGGGCCCTGCTGTGAGATATTAGATCAAGATTTGTAATTGCAAGCACCTGATGAACAGGCAGAAAAATTGGGCCTTTGGCGGTGGTGGTGGACGGTGTTGCCACAAGACTGTAGGCCCTCATAGTTACTCTTGGTGGGCGCAGGAATGGGCCCTGCTGTGAACTATTAGATCAAGATTTGTAATTACACGCCCCTGTTAAACAGGGGCTGAAAAATTGTGCCTTAGGCACTGGTGCTGGTGCCACAACACTGCAACCCCTCACAGATACTGTACTTGGAGCACAGCAGTCACACGTGTTGCAAAGCATTTTTTAAAAAAAATTGTAAGTACACGCCCCTGTTAAACAGGGGCTGAAAAATTGTGCCTTAGGCACTGGTGCTGGTGCCACAACACTGCAACCCCTCACAGATACTGTACTTGGAGCACAGCAGTCACACGTGTTGCGAAGCATTTTTTTTAAAAAATTGTAAGTACACGCCCCTGTTAAACAGGGGCTGAAAAAATGTGCCTTAGGCACTGGTGCTGGTGCCACAACACTGCAACCCCTCACAGATACTGTACTTGGAGCACAGCAGTCACACGTGTTGCGAAGCATTTTTTTAAAAAATTGTAAGTACACGCCCCTGTTAAACAGGGGCTGAAAAATTGTGCCTTAGGCACTGGTGCTGGTGCCACAACACTGCAACCCCTCACAGATACTGTACTTGGAGCACAGCAGTCACACGTGTTGCGAAGCATTTTTTTTAAAAATTGTAAGTACACGCCCCTGTTAAACAGGGGCTGAAAAATTGTGCCTTAGGCACTGGTGCTGGTGCCACAACACTGCAACCCCTCACAGATACTGTACTTGGAGCACAGCAGTCACACGTGTTGCGAAGCATTTTTTTAAAAAAATTGTAAGTACACGCCCCTGTTATACAGGGGCTGAAAAATTGTGCCTTAGGCACTGGTGTGGTGGCATGGATCATTGAGGAGGAGGAAGAGGATAGTCAGTGAACATAAGAGGACAGTCACTCAGCATCAGCATAGGCAGTCTTGAAGGGATGTGACATTATAAATTATTCCGTTATATCCGCTTCAGGTGCCTGGTAGCTGGTGGTGATCCAAGACTGATTCATTTTGATGAAGGTCAGTCGATCAACCGAGTCGGTGGACAGGCGCACCCTATGATCGGTGACAAATCCTCCAGCAGCACTGAATGTGCGTTCGGAAAGAACGCTGGAGGCAGGACAGGCCAGTAGCTCAATTGCATACTGTGCAAGCTCTGGCCAGTGATCCATCCTCAGGACCCAGTAAGCCAGAGGATTTTCGGTGGGAAAGGTGTCCAAGTCTGACCTTGCCATAAGGTATTCCTGCACCATGTATATCAGACGCTGGCGATGGTTGCTGGAACCGATCATACCTTGGGGCTGCGGACTAAAAAATTGTCTGAACGCATCGGTCAGACGTCCACCTTCCCCACCGCTCCTTCTGCTACTGACCGAAGCCTCAGCAACTCGTCGCCCAGGACCAGGAGTTTGTAACCTCCCAGTTTCTGGGAACGCGTTGCACAGACCTTTCTGCAAGGCCTCCCTGAGATGTCTCATCCTCTGCTCCCTCTGCGACGGCAAGATAAGGTCCGCAACCTTACCCTTGTACCGTGGATCAAGGAGAGTGGCCAGCCAGTAATGGTCCCTCTCCTTGATCCGAAGAACACGAGGATCCTTCCGCAGGCTTTGCAGGATCAGGGAGGCCATGCAGCGTAGGTTAGCTGAGGCATTCGGTCCGGAGTCTTCTGGGTCACTGAGGATGACATGATCGCCAGCCACCTCCTCCCAGCCACGTACAAGTCCACTGGTTTGTTGGGACTGTACATCATCCCTAAAAGACTGCTGCTGCTGATGCTGAGTGCCAGGCTCCACCTCCATGCTCACACAATCCTCCTCCTCCTCCTCCTCCTCCTCCTCCTCTTCCTGTGTGATGGGTGGGACAGAAGGAACACTGTCCGGATAAAGGGGGCCTTGAGAGGCAAGGAAGTCCTCCTCTTCCTGTCTCTGTTCTGCCTCAAGTGCCCTGTCCATTATCCCACGCAGCGTATGCTCCAACAGCTGGACAAGAGGTACAGTGTCACTGATGCATGCACTGTCACTGCTCACCATCCTCGTGGCCTCCTCAAATGGTGAGAGGACAGTGCATGCATCCCTGA
Source organism: Lithobates sylvaticus (assembly GCA_028564925.1). NCBI lineage: Eukaryota > Metazoa > Chordata > Amphibia > Anura > Ranidae > Lithobates > Lithobates sylvaticus. The sequence goes on along the minus strand of CM053029.1, from coordinate 146,007,729 downwards.
TCATGCTCCACTGACGTGGGGAAAAAAAACCAAGCTCCCCTGACCCTGTCCTGGTGCCGTAGTCGCAAAGGTACTCATTGATGGCCCTCTGCTGCGTGTGCAGTCGCTGCAGCATGGCCAACGTTGAGTTCCACCTGGTGGGCATGTCACATATTAGGCGGTTCTTGGGCAGGTTCAGCTCCTTTTGCAGCTCAGTCAGCCGAGCACTGGCATTATAAAATCGGCGGAAATGCACACAGACTTTCCTGGCCTGCCTCAGGACATCCTGTAAGCCTGGGAACCTGCCCAAGAACCGCTGCACCACCAGGTTGAGGACGTGAGCCATACAGGGCACATGGGTGAGCTGGCCCTGTCGCAGGGCGGAGAGGAGGTTGGTGCCATTGTCAGAAACAACCATTCCTGGCTTAAGCTGACGTGGCGTCAACCACCTCCCGGCCTGCCCCTGCAGAGCTGCCAGAACCTCTGGCCCAGTGTGGCTCCTGTCCCCCAAACACACCAGCGCAAGCACGGCATGGCATCTTTTTGCCTGCGTACTTGCGTAGCCCCTTGTACGCCTACGGAGCACCGCTGGTTCCGAGGACAGAGCACTGGAGGAAGAAGAAGAGGAGGGGGTGGAGGAGAGAGGTGTGTCACAACCAGTAGCAGTAGTAGCGTTTTGGAGGCGTGGTGGCGGAACAACCTCCAACACTACTGCACCTTGTCCTGCATCCCTCCCAGCTGCCAATAGAGTGACCCAATGGGCCGTGAAAGAAAGGTAACGTCCCTGTCCATGCCTGCTGGACCATGAGTCAGCGGTAATATGCACCTTACCGCTGACCGCCCTGTCCAGCGAGGCATGGACATTGCCTTCCACATGCCGGTAGAGAGACGGAATCGCCTTCCGTGAGAAAAAGTGGCGTTTGGGAACCTGCCACTGAGGAACCGCACATTGAACAAACTCACGGAAGGGGGCCGAGTCTACCAACTGAAAAGGCAGCAGTTGAAGTGCTTGCAATTTAGCCAAGCTAGCATTCAACCGCTGGGCATGTGGATGGCTGGGAGTGTACTTCTTTCGACGGTCCAGCAGCTGGGGCAGGGAAATTTGCCTGCTACAATCGGACGTCGGTGTACTGCAAGTACTTGGTTGTGACACACCTAATTCTACACCTTCAGTCCTCTCAGAGCAGCTTTCAGAGAGGACTGTAGTGGGGATGGAGATCCCAGCTGATGAGGAGCAAGGAGAGGTCCGCTTAGTTCTTTGGTGTGGGTCTTTTATGTGTGCCTGCCAACGAGCTGCATGGCAGGTCGACATATGTCTGCTCATGCTTGTGGTGCCCAAGCGGCTGATGTTTTGGCCACGCGAGATACGCTTGAGACAAATATTGCAAATAGCAATGGTGCGATCTGATGCACTCGTCTCAAAAAAGGCCCACACCAAAGAACTTTTCTGATAACGTGCAGAGGCAGCGCCCTGCACAGGCGGAGCTCTGTGGTGTTGTACAGTTGCTGTGCTGGCCTCTAGCTGGCCTCCAGGGGGCATCCTGCCTCGTTGGACATGTGACGCCGCATCCTCGTCCTCCTCGTCCTCCTCCTCATCCTCTCTCCCTTCAGGCACCCACGTGGAGTCAGTGACCTCATCATCCCCTCCCTCTTCACCACTAGAGCAAACCTGGCAGTAAGCTGCAGCTGGTGGAACAGTACTGCCAGATTGCTGTCCTTCAGCATCCCCTCTCTCTGCGCACACACTACTGACTTCCTCAAGCTGGGTATCATCATCCGAGCCTTCGAATCGTTGGGCATCCTCCTGGAGCATGTACCCAACACTGTGCTCAAAGAGTTCGGGGGACTCCTCAGGAGGACATGGTGGGTCTAGGGAAGGGGTGGCTGATGATGCCATTGAGTACGCGTTGGCAGCTGCTCTGCCAGTACCCTGAGCCTGGGTGAGAGAGGATGAGGAGGATGAGGAGGGCTTGGTCATCCATTCTACCAAGCCTTCAGCATGATGCGGCTCCACATGTCCAGCTGCCGAAAACAAAGACGCGCGTGTCCCATGGCCACGTGCTGATGACGATGCACGACCACGTCCACGTCCACGGCCACGTCCACTAGAAACAGAGCCTGCCTGCCCTGTGTTCTTGGCTCTGCACGCTCTGCCTCCCCTTGGCGGTCTTCCAGCCATTGTAGTCGGTAGTCCTGTGGGTGCTGCTGAGAAGAAAATATAGGAGCTCTGTGTGATGCCACTAACACACTAGAAGTCCTATAGGTGCTTCTGGGAACAAAATATAGGATCTCTGTGTGATGGGACTAACACACTTCAAGTCCTATAGGTGCTTCTGGGAACAAAATATAGGATCTCTGTGTGATGGGACTAACACACTTCAAGTCCTATAGGTGCTTCTGGGAACAAAATATAGGATCTCTTTGTGATGGGACTAACACACTTCAAGTCCTATAGGTGCTTCTGGGAACAAAATATAGGTCTGTGTGATGGGACTAACACACTTCAAGTCCTATAGGTGCTTCTGGGAACAAAATATATGATCTCTGTGTGATGGGACTAACACACTTCAAGTCCTATAGGTGCTTCTGGGAACAAAATATAGGATCTCTGTGTGATGGGACTAACACACTTCAAGTCCTATAGGTGCTTCTGGGAACAAAATATAGGATCTCTGTGTGATGGGACTAACACACTTCAAGTCCTATGGGTGCTTCTGTGAACAAAATATAGGATCTCTGTGTGATGGGACTAACACACTACAAGTCCTATGGGTGCTTCTGGGGAGAAAATATAGGTCTGTGTGATGGGACTAACACACTTCAAGTCCTATAGGTGCTTCTGGGAACAAAATATAGGATCTCTGTGTGATGGGACTAACACACTTCAAGTCCTATAGGTGCTTCTGGGAACAAAATATAGGATCTCTGTGTGATGGGACTAACACACTTCAAGTCCTATAGGTGCTTCTGGGAAGAAAATATAGGTCTGTGTGATGGGACTAACACACTTCAAGTCCTATAGGTGCTTCTAGGAACAAAATATAGGATCTCTGTGTGATGGGACTAACACACTTCAAGTCCTATAGGTGCTTCTGGGAAGAAAATATAGGTCTGTGTGATGGGACTAACACACTTCAAGTCCTATAGGTGCTTCTGGGAACAAAATATAGGATCTCTGTGTGATGGGACTAACACACTTCAAGTCCTATAGGTGCTTCTGGGAACAAAATATAGGATCTCTGTGTGATGGGACTAACACACTTCAAGTCCTATGGGTGCTTCTGGGAACAAAATATAGGATCTCTGTGTGATGGGACTAACACACTTCAAGTCCTATGGGTGCTTCTGTGAACAAAATATAGGATCTCTGTGTGATGGGACTAACACACTACAAGTCCTATGGGTGCTTCTGGGAAGAAAATATAGGTCTGTGTGATGGGACTAACACACTTCAAGTCCTATAGGTGCTTCTGGGAACAAAATATAGGATCTCTGTGTGATGGGACTAACACACTTCAAGTCCTATAGGTGCTTCTGGGAACAAAATATAGGATCTCTGTGTGATGGGACTAACACACTTCAAGTCCTATAGGTGCTTCTGGGAAGAAAATATAGGTCTGTGTGATGGGACTAACACACTTCAAGTCCTATAGGTGCTTCTGGGAACAAAATATAGGATCTCTGTGTGATGGGACTAACACACTACAAGTCCTATGGGTGCTTCTGGGAACAAAATATAGCTCTGTGTGATGGGACTAACACACTTCAAGTCCTATAGGTGCTTCTGGGAACAAAATATAGGATCTCTGTGTGATGGGACTAACACACTTCAAGTCCTATAGGTGCTTCTGGGAAGAAAATATAGGTCTGTGTGATGGGACTAACACACTTCAAGTCCTATAGGTGCTTCTGGGAACAAAATATAGGATCTCTGTGTGATGGGACTAACACACTTCAAGTCCTATAGGTGCTTCTGGGAAGAAAATATAGGTCTGTGTGATGGGACTAACACACTACAAGTCCTATAGGTGCTTCTGGGAACAAAATATAGGATCTCTGTGTGATGGGACTAACACACTACAAGTCCTATGGGTGCTTCTGGGAAGAAAATATAGGTCTGTGTGATGGGACTAACACACTTCAAGTCCTTTAGGTGCTTCTGGGAACAAAATATAGGATCTCTGTGTGATGGGACTAACACACTACAAGTCCTATGGGTGCTTCTGGGAAGAAAATATAGGTCTGTGTGATGGGACTAACACACTTCAAGTCCTATCGGTGCTTCTGGGAACAAAATATAGGATCTCTGTGTGATGGGACTAACACACTACAAGTCCTATAGGTGCTTCTGGGAAGAAAATATAGCTCTGTGTGATGGGACTAACACACTTCAAGTCCTATAGGTGCTTCTGGGAACAAAATATAGGATCTCTGTGTGATGGGACTAACACACTACAAGTCCTATAGGTGCTTCTGGGAAGAAAATATAGCTCTGTGTGATGGGACTAACACACTTCAAGTCCTATAGGTGCTTCTGGGAACAAAATATAGGAGCTCTGTTTGCTGCCAGTGCCTGCCACGAACACACTACAAGTCCTATAGGTGCTTCTGGGAACAAAATATAGGAGCTCTGTTTGCTGCCAGTGCCTGCCACGAACACACTACAAGTCCTATAGGTGCTTCTGGGAACAAAATATAGGAGCTCTGTTTGCTGCCAGTGCCTGCCACGAACACACTACAAGCCCATCTTTCTAAATGAATCTTTCTAAATGAATCTTTCTAAATGAATCTTTCTAAATAAATCTTTCTAAATCAATCTAGCAGAGTGACACAGAATGAGCCTGCACTCTCCTAACGCCGGAACGCATGTGACCAGCGCCGACGGCGTGGCGGCCTTTTATAAGAGGGGGCGTGTACTAAAGCCCCTGAGCTGTAATTGGCTACAGGCGTCCTGCCTGTAGCCAATTATGGCTCTCCGAGTTTCCGGCGCTGTGATTGGCCAAGCATGCGGGGTCACAGTGCATGCTTGGCCAATCATCAGCCAGCAATGCACTGCGCCGGCCGCGCCGGGCCGCAATGCATTGCGGGGCCGCTCGCATCACACGAATGTGATGCGAGCGGCCAAAATAGTTCTGGGCTCGCCGAGCGAGCGAACAACCGGTGCTCGATGCGAACATGGGTTTGCATCGAGCACCGGGCCCATCCTTACTAAGGACTTGTAAACTGAAATATCAGAGATCAACTTCAATTTTCGCAGCAGCTTTCTAAGTAAAAAAAGAATAACATGCCTTATTTATCAAAGTCAGTCTGTGTGTTTTGTGCCACAGTAGCCAATCATTTTCCCGACCGCTGGCTGTCAGTACTTGCAGCAATGAGTAAAAACTAAAGTAATGACCCTTTTAAAGGGTCTATTCAAGCAAAGTGAAAAATTTATATTTTCATTCAGCATATACGCCATTCGCTGTGATGCTTTGGTTTTCTCCCTGCACGAACAGTTGATCTATTATGTACAAAATGTATTTGATGTCTTTAAGCCCAGGTGTTCTGGAAGCGTGAAATAGATTTTATGCAAATGTCGTAATTTCCACGACACAACTTTACCTAAAAACTACAAAACCCCCTGGAACCATCTAGCAGCTTCACTGTATGGTTCCTTTCATGAGCAGCAGACTGTCACATACATCCCTTTTCCAGCTGCCACCTTGTATTGTTAAGAATGTCACTGATATAGATCACAGTGGTATAAGCAAAAGATGGAAAGACAAGATCTATTACCTTTAGAGAAAAAAAAAAGAAAAACATGAATTAGTTTGCTGAGCAGTGGAAATATCCTTTTACTTAAAGCTCATCTCCATGCAAATGTTGATGCCACCCCCAGCTCTCTCACTTGCCCTGCTCCAACCCATACTTTGAAGAAGCCCTCTTTTTACTCATTTGACCCTACCGTCACATGACCCTCGTGGCACCTCTTTGGAGAGTGAAGACCAGTGATCCACCGCTGCAGTCCAGGTCCACTGCCAACCAGTCTTGCTGCCACCCCTCATTGTGTTTTCATCACATTGCTGCTGGTGTCTTCTTAATTATGGGCGGATCCTGTGGATGGGCAGCTAATAGGAAGTGTCTACTTCAGCAGGCTGCAACGTGGGCACCCAAAGACTTGGGTCAGTCATGTCACGTGACCATGTTGTTCAACAAAACAAAATGGGACACCCTTTGCATCTGAAGGAGAAGAGATTTGTAAGGAAAAGCTTCTTCACAGTAAGCCCCCATTCACACTTGAGCATTTTTCTGTTAGGTTTCCTACGACTGACTACACTCCACATGCAGAATCTCTTTCTTTCTTACTGTCCTTGTTCACACTTGTTTGCTCCGTCTCCCTATCCTCTATGACCTATACTCAAAAATGTACATGAGCTTTTGTTTCATGGTATTCAGGTGTTTTTGGTCCCATAAACTTCAATAGAAGTGCCTATAAATGTGCATTTTTTAGTGCACATTTTTACACCCGAAGAACTTGTCTGCTCTCCTTCCCTTGCCCAGCCCAGAAAACATTATTTATTTTTTTTTACCTAAAATAGGAAACATGTTACACTTATCTGCTCTGTGGAATGGTTTTGCACAGAGTAGCCCCATCATCTTTTTGGGTCCTCCACTGGCGGTTCTGGCTCCCCTGCTAAGTGTCCCCCATAGCAAGCCTCTTGCTATGGGGGGGGGGGGGGGACTTGAGCAGACTGAGCTGTGCTCCTGTGAATGGCCCTGCCCCCGCTCTGTCCCCATTGGCACACAGGCTGCGATTGATAGCAGCAGGAGCCAATGGATCCCACTGCTGCATAAGGCAAAGAGGAGAGAGACCCAGAAGAGCCGCTGCTCTCACGCACATCGCTGGATTAGGTTAGGGCTCAGGTAAGTATAAGGGGGCAGGGGGGGGGGGCTGCACCCAGAAGGTTTTTTATCTTCAGGCATAGAAGATAAAAAAAAAAAACTTCTGCCTTTAGAACCAATTTAAGAGCTGTGAACATGTGGAGTAGACTGCCTCAGAAAAAAAAACAGTTTTAGACAGTTCAGTTGATTGTTTAAAAGAAAGAAAAACACAGTACACATTCCTAAATGCACAGAATGTAACTGGCCATTAACATCTATAAGTACGGTAGTAACACCAGGGATTGATGATCCAGGTGTAGCGTTACCACTGTAGGAGCCGCTGAATAAGGTTTGTCCTCTGTTCTGTGCCTCAACTGCCCCTCAGACACACCAGGTTGAGTGGAAAAGCAAGTAAACACAGTAAAGCATTGCCAATATTTCCTATTACCCAGTAAAAGGGCTATATCAAAAGCAGGCACCAAACCAGTTAGCAAAGCTAACTTTAATGTATTATCGCCCAGTAAAGTTGATAACTAAGCAAATGCAAATAGAGTAGCAATTGTGGTAGCACAGTTGAGCATAAAAAAATTGCTAACAGTAAAAAAGGCTAAGCATAAAGTGAAATCTAACGTCCAGGTCAGTAGGAACAGTAGCAACACCACTTGAAGAGCAAAAGTGAGTAGCAATAAAGCTTTATTTAACAAATCCTACCTGATCCCCTAAGCCAACCTGATAATTCCTAGATCTACAATGTACAAGGCTATTTTTAAAAAAAATAAAATATTAATAGCGAAAATGGCTCTAGCCATTATTATTAATGGCTAGAAATGTTGCAGCTACAGAGCTGTTAAAAATCTACCGTAAAAGTGACCAACACGAATAATAAATGTGATTAAACTACAAGTGCCAGCAAACACTTATGACCCCAGAAAGGGAAGGACTGCTGGGACTCAGTGGGGTTTATTTATTAAAGCTGGAGAATGCAAAATCAGTCTCATTTCTGCATTGAAACTAATCAGCTTCCAACCTCAGCTTGTTCAATTAAGCTTTGGCAATAAAACCTGGAAGCTGATTGGTTTCTATTCAGAAGTGAGACTGATTTTGCACTCTCCAGCTTTAGTAAATAAACCCCATAGCTCCTCCATCAAGCGAGAACAGCCCTTTGACTGAGATAGCACAGGTGCCCTCTCCATTGTTCCGTAGCATTTTATTAAAGGAATTTTCTTCTATCTGACTTTCTAGAGGTGACATTTCACAAAAGTGCTGAGGGGGATTCGAGAAAGTGTCCTAGACTATCACAGTTCTTCTCTAAAATGTTATGACAACATTTAGCCTATGCCCCGGGTGGCCTTCCTCTCCAGGTGCTGGATAGCTCAGACTCTTTTGGGCATTGTTCCTGTAGTCTGATATTCACTAACAAGAATCCTCTTCACTAAATGCCTTTTCTGTTTGGAATTGTGACTGTCAAGTTGGTTTTGATGGCTCTGAAGTGACCTTCAATGGGTTGAATTGAAATATACTCTAGACACTAGGTGGGACGCGCCCCATATTAAACCCATTAAAGGTCATTCTGTTTTTAAGATCTCGATCTGATGCCCTTTCTAGCTGCATAAATCACTTTGTAGCCAGGAAGCTCCAAATCCCACTGCACTTCTGGGCCCTATAGCAGTTGAATGGTCTGTTATAACTTAAAGTGGAAGTCCAGTCAAAATTGAAAATGTTCTCATGATTAGAATGTTAAATATGTTTAACTTTGATATTATTTCTTTTCAGGTTTGCTGATTGTCTAGCTTAGAAAGTCTAATCTGAGCCAGACAATCAGCTACTTCCTGTTCTTCACCAACAACGGTGTGCCTGCTGAGCTGAATTTGCCAGCTCTCAGGCACTCCCTAAAAGGTTGTTGGTCACTGTGTGGGAAATCCAGCCTAACCTTCATTAAACCCGTCCCTGTCCTGCCCAGCACCGCCCTCACCCCCCCTAGCCTTCTGCAGACTGTGTAGCAGCTCCTCTCTTCCAAGCCTCGTTTTGGCTTAGAGCTGAGATAGAGAGAGCAGTCATTGTAAAAGGCTGTAATGCTCACTGCAGTGTATACACCAACACTACACTCACACTGCGAGGAGGAATCCAGTGCATCCTACTGCAGCCTTTGTGTTACACACTACAATGTTAGATCATGTGGAGTTCTCTGCTTGTCATGTTTTACACTCACACCACAAGGTGGAATCATATGGCGTTCTCTGCTTGTCATGCATTATACTCACACTACAATGAGTATAGTGGAGTTCTCTACTTGTTATGCGTTACACTCACACTACAATGTTGTATCATAGTTACATAGTAGGCGAGGTTGAAAAAAGACACAAGTCCATCAAGTCTAACTTATGTGTGTGATTTTATGTCATTATTACATTGTATATCCCTGTATGTTATGGTCATTCAGATGCTTATCTAATAGTTTTTTTAAACTATCGATGCCCCCCGCTGAAACCACTGCCTCTGGAAGAGAATTCCACATCCTAACCGCTCTTACAGTCAAGAACCCTCTACTCAGTTTAAGGTTAAACTGTTTTTTTTTTTCTAAATTTAGTGAATGGCCACGTGTCTTATTAAATTCCCTTTGGCTGAAAAGTATTATCCCTATTGTGGGGTTACCAGTAAGGTATTTGTACATTGAAATCATATCCCCTCTCAAGCGTCTCCTCTCCAGGGAGAACAATTTCAGTGCTCGTAACCTGTTCTCATAACTAAAGTCCTCCAGTCCCTTTATTCGTTTTTTTGCCTTTCTATGGACTCCCTCCAGTTCCAGTACATCCTTTCTGAGGACTGGTGCCCAGAACTGGACAGCATACTCCAGATGCGGCAGCACCAGAGTCTTGTAGAGTGGGAGAAATATCGTTTTATCTCTGGAGTTGATCTCCTTTTTAATGCATGCCAATATTCTGTGTGCTTTGTTAGCAGCAGCTTGGCATTGCATGCCATTGCTGAGCCTGTCATCTTCTAGGACTCCTAGGTCCTTTTTTATCCTAGATTCCACCAGATGTTCTCCTCCCAGTGAGTAGATTGCATTCATATTTTTGCCACCCAAATGCATTATTTTACATTTTTCATCATTTGCCATGTAGTTGCCCACTCAATTAGTTTGTTCAGATCTTCTTGCAAGGTTTCCACATCCTCCAGAGAAGTTATTGCCCTGCTTAGCTTAGTATCGTCTGCAAATACAGAGATTGAGCTGTTTATCCCATCCTCCAGGTTGTTTATGAATAAATTAAATAGGATTGGTCCCAGCACAGAATCCTGGGGGAGTTCTCTGTTTGTCATATGTTACACTCACACTACAATGTTGGATCATGTTGAGTTCTCTGTTTGTCATGCGTTACACTCACACTACAATGTTGGATCATGTTGAGTTCTCTGCTTGTCATGCTTTATTCTCACACTACAATGTTGGATCATGCAGAGTTCTCTGTTTGTCATATGTTACACTCACACTACAATGTTGGATCATGTTGAGTTCTCTGCTTGTCATGCGTTACACTCACACTAAAATGTTGGATCATGTGGAGTTCTCTGTTTGTCATGCGTTACACTCACACTACAATGTTGGATCATGTTGAGTTCTCTGCTTGTCATGCTTTATTCTCACACTACAATGTTGGATCATGCAGAGTTCTCTGTTTGTCATGCTTTATTCTCACACTACAATGTTGGATCATGCAGAGTTCTCTGTTTGTCATGCTTTATTCTCACACTACAATGTTGGATCATGCAGAGTTCTCTGTTTGTCATGCGTTACACTCACACTACAAGGCGGAATTATGTGGGGCTGAGCTGAGACCCCAGCATGCTTCCAGCTACACTGACAGTTCCCCCTGCATCCAGGTCCCTTCTCCTGTGGTAGTCTTGATTCAAAGCCCTACACAGCTATACTGTATATGTGCACTGGAGCTCTCAGCCCTCCTGTGTCTCATGTGTATGGTTCTTGTATTATTTCTTCATTTTCTCATGAATGAAGATACATAATGCATCCTTATTAGAGAGCACATAGCAGCAACTTATGATCAGCTCCTCCCATCCTGTATGCGCCCACTGGCTACCAGTGTTGGTCATCTTACTTTAAAAAAGTAATTAGTTAAGTTACAAATTACTTCTCCCAAAAAGTAATTGCGTTAGTAACTCAGTTACTACATTGGAAAAGTAATTCGTTACGCAGCAAAGTAACTGACTTTTTTTTTAATATTCTATACGTGGAACTAAGGGGCGGGTCTAGTATTACTGTAAGCAAGGGGCGCATTTATTATTATTGTTATATATCGTGTAACCAAGGGGCTGCTCTATTATTACTCTAACCAAGGGGCAGATCTGTTATAGCGTGTAAGCAAGGGGCGGGTCTATTATTATTATATTGTGTAAGGGGCGGATGGCTACAGAAGAGGACTTTTTCTGACCGTGTGTACGCGGCATAAGGCTTTCCTTCCACTTTAAGGTGCAGTAGACCTCATAGTTCAGAGTTGTGTAGCATACTCTAGATTTTCTGGAGGCAGATGGTAGGGAAACCATGGTATATTCTGATTCACGAATTGGGGATCACTGTATTTCCGAAGAGTAACAATTTGTTTTCTGTACTTTAGCATTTAGAGACAGAACATACTAACATGTGCAGGCATTGCACTGATATACTGAATTATAGCTGAAAATATTACACCTGACACACTTTTTCTTGATTAATCATATCCTTTAATTAGGTTGCTATGTAGCTTTTCACACACCCCTGTCTAAATTTTACTTTTTAATTATTTTGGCATACTTATATTAAAATTTCTGCGTGGGAAGTCTTTCCCTTATTCTGGGATGAACTGTACTTGCAAAATGCAAAGTGATAATAAGAGCCCACCATGACTTGTTGAGGAGTACACAGCAGTCTTGAGTAGATGGGTACAAGTCTCAGAAGCAGCAGCAGGAAGTCAGAAACACCCTGCATGGGAGCTGGTGTAATTATTTCTCAGCCATTAGTCTGCAGAAGGAGCGTTTTTTTCTACCTAACAACGGTTAGCCGTGTTTTTGTCAATGACTCCAGTGCCTGGAGGAAATTTCAGTGTTTTTGATTTGATTATATTATTGAATAATTTTTATTATTATTATATTATTTATTTGTTATAATTTATAGTTATTTATTATATTATAATGTCGAGATGTCCACTAGACTCTGTTTTTGACAGATTTAAGTGAGTTATTCCTAAGAATTGCAGCCCTACAATAAAAAACGCCAAATTTCCATGCAAAATAATTGTACCACTTTCAGAACCTAAAATCAGAAATAATCATACCGCCAGGGAGGTTAAATGGACATTTTTTTTTTGTTTTTAAATTAAATTTTTTTTTTTGCATTGTAGTGTAAATATGAGATCTGAGGTCTTTTTGACCCCAGATCTCATATTTAAGAGGTCCTATCATGCTTTTTTTTCTATTACAAGGAATGTTTATATTCCTTGTAATAGGAATAAAAGTGACAATTATTATTTTTTTTTTAAATAGTGTAAAAATAAAAAATAAAAGATAAAATAAATAAGAAAAAAAAAATGTAAATGCGCCCTGTCCCGCCGACGAGCTTGCATGCAGAAGCGAACACATACGTGAGTAGCGCTCGCATATGAAAACTGTGTTCAAACCACACAGACCTGCAGTCAGGGTCTATGCCTCACAGGCTATGGACTGGAGTTGTTAAAGAGGAGCTAAGAGGACCTGTTGCTGTGCCTGTTCCTCACATCAGGAAGAGAGGACAGACCTGCACCCCAGCCTGCCTTTAGGGACTGAGTTGAGACAGAGAATTGCTATGTCTTCAGGGTCTGAGCTGAGAGACTGTGGCCTGTGTGAGAATCCGTGACCTGATCGCTGGCAGCTGATGATTGCCAAGCCATTGCGATCTGATTAGCCACCTGAAAGGAAGTGGTGAGCTGAACTACATGTCCTAAACACCCACCACACAGACACTGCTCCCACTAGAAGTGTAGCCCTTGTTATCCACCGAAAATTCTTAAGGGGACAGCGCACCACCTAAAGAAGGGCCCCTGTCAAAAGCCAGCTAATGTTACTTACTAGGTGCCAGGTGATTTCTAACACCTCCAGGGGTACTATACATTAGAACCCATATACCCACTTGTTACTGAGGTTTTATGCTCAAGGTGTACAACAGGACTCTTTCTATTTGTTTGAACTGATTTATATTGTTTAGAGAATTTAGTAACCCAGTGAAGAACCACGTTAACAGTGCTGTAGTTTATTTAAGTGTAAGCTAATGATTCATTGCTCATTCTGCTATTATAGTCCTCTTTTTGTCTCTGCATTCATCTGTTTGTTGATTTGTACCATATTACATTGGTACAATATATTTGTACCATATTACATTGAACTGCTTTAGTACATTCAATTGATTTACTGTCAGGCTGTGTGTCTTCATTCCTGTGCATTCTAATGCCACGTACACACGGTCCGATTTTCCGACGGGAAATGTTCAATGGGAGCTTGTTGTCGAAAATTCCGACCGCGTGTAGGCTCCATAGAACATTTTCCATCGGAATTTCCGACAAACAAAATTTGAGATCTGAATCTCCAATTTTCCGACAACAAAATCTGTTGTCGTAAATTCTGATCGTGTGTACATAATTCCGACGCACAAAGTTCCACGCATGCTCGGAATCAAGCAGAAGAGCCGCACTGGCTATTAAACTTCATATTTCTTAGCTAGTCATACGTGTTGTACGTCACCGCGTTCTTGACGATCAGAATTTCTGACAAGATTTTTGTGACCGTGTTGATCCGTGCGTACCACTTTCTGTTCAACAGAAGGCGGTTGTTAACCACCTTCTGTCAAACGGTCCTCCTGGAAGACCAGCATTCGATCAGCTGCTGTGCCAATGGCTGCAGCTCTGATAAGTGTATTATGACAGCGGATGAGAGTCCCCGCTGTCAGAATACAATAGCAAAGCGAGGGAGATTTCTGCATCCACATCGCTTGTGTGGATATGGGATGTGTGAGTTTTTTTTTTTTTCGTTCAAACTGCTGGTTAGATGAAAAACAAAACAACATGTATACCCAGCTTAAAGAGATGAGGAGTTAGCTTGGATACGCAGAGAACAGGGGACAACTAGGAGATAATATGACAAAGGAACAGCCAGGTGACAAGGTGAGAAGAGGAAAAGACACCTAGGAAAAGAGCGAAAAGGACATCTACTGTATGAGTTTTAGGTGAGGACATCAATGAGTTGAGGAGTAGACAGCTAGGATGTGAAGAAATAAAAGGATTGCTAGGAGGTGAGGAGAGGACAGCTAGGAAGTAAGGAAAGCACATCTACAAGTTAAAGAAAAAAAGGATAAAAAACAGCGCCAAAGATAGATGGGAACTGGGGTGCAAGGATTCATTAGAACTACAGATCACAACCACCCTAATTTTTGGAGACCAAAAATGGTGATGCAGAAAGGGGAAGAAAAGCAGCACTGATCTAAAAATCCTTATTTAAACACTCTCTATGTCAATAATTATCCTTGTAGTGTATAAAATACCCTAAATGAATCCTAAATAAAGTACAACAAATGCAATTCAGTGCAAAATAAATTGCTGTGCAAAAAGTGCTCAAAATCAATGACAATATGTAATATATACAGTAGAATTAATTTAAAAAACATATAAAAATAGTCCATAATTATAGTGATCCAAAAATGTATAATCATCCAAAAAATGTAAAATATTGCAAGTTATAATAAAAGTTTATCAATGCGAAAAAAACACAAACAGATGCTTTTATTCCCTAGTGTCGGTTCTGAACTTCTGACACAAATAAAATGTGAGTGGATTATTTTAGTATTTGTTTTAATAAAGTCTTTTAAAATTATATCATACTATTGGATCCTCCTTTTTCCATTCTATATATATGTGGGTCGTGGACACGGCATCTGGAGAGGACAGCTTGCAGACAAAATTGCAATGTGGTTCAAAACATTGAGTGCTTAAAGGCGCAGCTGCTGGTTTATAATTTTACCAGCCATTTCATCTGGTGAGTTTGTTTAGTACGACTGGTGGAGGATCACACTTGGCGGCATGTCTACACATTTGATTAATATTTAAGGAATCACTGAGTTTCACCATTTCGCATTGATGAACTTTTATTATCACTTGCAATATTTTATATTTTTTGGATGATTTAACTTTTTTGGATCACTATAATTCATCATGAAAGTTACTATATATATCACATATTGTCATTGATTTTGAGCACTTTTTGCACTTTATTTTGCACTGTATTGTATTTGTTGCACTTTATTTAGGATTCATTTAGGGTATTTTATACACCACAATGATAATTATTGACATAGAGGGCATTTAAATAAGGATTTTTAGATTTTTTTCTTCCCCTTTCTAAATCTACAAGTTAGGGGAGAGGAGGGGCAGCTAAGAAGTGATGAGCAAAAATCTAAGAGCTAAAAAGAGTGAATGACAGGGAAGAGGTAAGGAGAGGACATCTAGGAGGTGTGGAGAGGAGAACTAGGAGTAGAGATGACTGCTGGGAGCAGTGGCGGCTGGTGCTCACAGCAAACAAGCTGAAAAATGTAACTGTTAGTAATGCAGGACTGTATCAGGTGATTATGTATCATTACTGCTAGATAAAACTGTGCCCATCAAATGCAGCCTCACTGTGCCCATCAATTGCAGCCTCACTGTGCCCATCACAGTAGGCCAATCACATCCACATTTCAAGTAAAAGAAAATAAAACCACTTAACATAAGGTGTACGGTTTAGGAGGTATTCGCTTTGCCTGCAGCCGCTGACGACAGCGGCGCATGCGCTGTGAATGCCCGGCTGAAGGTCCGGCAGACGATGCCGGACCTTGTCGGGAAGAAAACTCCCACGCGATTGCACGGGAGTGATGTCATCTCGGCTCCAGCCACTCACAGTGCCGGAGCCGCGAACCCGGAAGAAACGGTGAGGGCAAAATGTCAGCTCCCTCGGTGTGGACCGGACTGCACTATGGGGACCTTGTTCTAAGGTATTTCATAATGAGCTAGTATTCGATGCATACTAGCTCATTATGCCTTTGCCTTACAGGGTTTTTTTTTTTCTTTTTTTTTACAACCGCTTTAAAGTGTTACTAAACCCATAGCAGTAAAATCAATCTGTATATGCAGTAAAGAATGTTTGGTATACTCACTGTGGAACCTAAGGGGTTAATCCTCTGCATTGTGTAAAAAGGCTGTTTGACCATGTGTTCCCTGATACTCCCCTTCTTCCACTGTCCCCAATCCATCTGCTAATAGTACAGAGCCTTGGGGGACACTCTGCACATGCTCAGTTTGGTGTGTATTGCTAGAGTTTTTTTTTTTCCTTGGAAGGGAGCATGTGATCAGTACAGGGCCAATCACCACTGTCCAGACAAAGGGCCAGGGGTCCTGCAGCCTCATAGGACAGTCAGAGGAGAATGAAAACACCTCCTACAAGCTTTAACCAGACACTGATAGGAGCCACAAGACTGCTATATACTGCTGATGAGAAAAGGTATTTAGAAGTTTATATTTACTAAAATAATTGCATTTCCATGTTCTGTGTACTGTGGGGGGTTCAGATATTGTGACTGCAGGCTCCTGGGTTTAGTAACACTTTAAAGCACCATTATTTTTTCAGTGATTGCAGCACATCATGCTTCCCATACACCTGTGTGTCCGGCATTCCCGCACAGACTTAGAGGGTCATTATTTTAATTTTTTTTAAGATGAGTAGCTTTGGGGGGTGGGCGGCGCCCCTGTGCCCCCTATGGGCGGGCCGCCACTGCCTGGGAGGTAAGGAAAGTAGGGGAGCAGAGGACAGCTAGAAGGTAAGGATAGGAGAGCTATAGGAGAAGATGAAAGGACAGCTAGAAGGTAAGGATAGGAGAGCTATAGGAGAAGATGAAAGGACAGCTAGAATGTTAGAAAAAGAGAAGAAAGAAAAAGGAACTTAGAAAAAACAGAGAAGAGGAAGTATATTTAGATTTTTACATTTCTGCTTAAAGAGGGGTGCCCATTTAAAAAAAATAAAATAAATGAAAGTCAGCAGATACAAATACTGCAGCTGCTGACTTTTAATAATCGTACACTTACCTGTCCCAGGGTCCAGCGATGCGGGGGAACGAAGCCTTACTCGTCTCCCCCTCCATTTCGGTGGCGCCGGCATTTTTACTGTGGGTGCCCGGCTGTGGCTTTACGGTGCCATGCGCCGTGAGTGGCCGCGCAATCATCTGGGACCTGTCACGTGTCCCAGATAATTGACAGGAGGGAGGGGGCAGAGCTGAGTCCTTCCTGTGCCGAGGGGAAGTGATGTCACCAGCCCAGGCACTGAAGGAGGCAGACTACGAGGGACCCCCTAGCAACAGCCATTTAGAGGTGAGTTTTTTAGGAACATTACTGATTTTTTTTTTTTGGGGGGGCAACTCCACTTTAATTTCCATTACGAGCTCAAGAGCCTCAGGTCTTTTCTTTTCCTCTTACAACCCATTACAAGTTATTAACAAATGGAGACGTTAATTTCTAGGCAGGATGTTGCCTGTGAGCCTATTTTGAACTAATGACAATACCACATTTAATTGTCTTAATGCAGCTGATTGGTAAGGCAAACATACCATAATTAAAAAGAAAATGGCAAGTAAAAACAAGGCTATTATTAGGTTCTATTTAAATTGTTATCTGGTGTTTGGACAAGGGGCTTCACTCTGAGCTTGTAGCAAGATTGTAGAAAATACATACAGTATCATCATTATTATCATCATCGTGATGTGGTGGAGAGGGTTGTCCACCTCTGTCATACAATCGCTCTGAAAGGCTCTAGTTCAGTAAACGTGTGACTACATTAGACAGAACATGTTGTGTGAAACCCCCAGAGTGCAATTTACAGACCTGATTTTATCTCTTCATCAGCAGCACTTTAAAACGGTCCAGCTCACGCCATCCTTGCACATCTGTCATGTTTTCTCTATACATGGTTCGGCTGCACCTGAAACGCAACACACAGCTGTTTGATTTTCACGAATGGCCAATATATTTTATTTTTTCCAAATGTTAAAATTCTGAAAAAAGAATACATATGAGTCGGGCATTCAAGTAAATAGATTTACCTGCTTGCATTTGTAGTGTAGCTGTGACTCTATAGGAGCTGTTGAGGGTTGTGGTCCACCTGTCACCCTTCCCTGCCCGGCATTCACTTCTCAGTCACCTTAACCACTTAAGCCCCGGGCCATTTTGCTGGCCAAAGACCAGAGCACTTTTTGCGTTTCGGCACTGCGTCGCTTTAACTGACAATTGCACGGTCGTGTGACTTGGCTCCCAAACAAAATGGACGCCCTTTTTTTCCCACAAATAGAGCTTTCTTTTGGTGGTATTTGATCACCTCTGTGGTTTTTATTTTTTGCGCTATAAACAAAAATAGAGCGTCAATTAAAAAAAAAAACACATGATTTTTTACTTTTTGCTATAATAAATATCCCCAAAAAAATATATTAAAAAAAAAAATGTTTTTCCTCAGTTTAGGCCGATACGTATACTTCTACATATTTTTGGTAAAAAAAATCGAAATAAGCGTTTATTGATTGGTTTGCACAAAAGTTATAGCGTCTACAAAATAGGGGTTAGTTTTATGTCATTTTTATTAATAATTTATTTTTTTACTAGTAATGGCGGCAATCTGCGATTTTTATCATGGCTACGACATTATGGCGGACACATCGGACAATTTTGACACATTTTTGGGACCATTGTAATTTTTACAGCGATCAGTGCTATAAAATTGCACTGATTACTGTAAAAATGACCCTGGCAGTGAAGGGGTTAACCACTAGGGGGCAAGGAAGGGGTTAAGTGTGTCCTGGGGGAGTGATTCTAACTGTTAGTGGGCATGGCTACGAGTGACACATCACTGATCATAGCTCCCGATCACAGGGAGCTATGATCAGTGACAGTGTCACTAGGCAGAACGGGGAGATGCTTATTTAGATTAGCATCTCCCCGTTCTTCAGCTCCGTGAAACGATCGCGGGTATCCCCACGGTGATCAGGTCCGCGGAACCCGCGATCCTACTCACGGAGTTCCCAGCAGGGTCCCAGGCGCGCCGCCGGCGGTGTGCATGTGACCACATGGCGACAAATTCAAAGGGACGTACCTGTATGCCCATTTGCCCAGATGTGCCATTATGCCATCATATATGTGCATGCGGCGGTCGGCAAGTGGTTAAGACAATGAACAGTCCATGGGCTTGTATTTGTTTGTTTTGAGGGAATATAACTTGGATGGGGTGAGGGAAATATGGGATGCCCGGAGGATTGTATATCAATCAATTGGTGGATTGTATATTAATCAATTGGGACAACTATTTACATTTCTTTGTACATGTTACTACTTGAGTCTACAGCACTTGCCTTGGTTGCAGACTATTCCTCTTCCTTCCTCCTCAACAACTCGTAACCCTCAGGACTAGCTAGCACATGTAAGTTTAGGCCCAACACTGGCTCAGCCAGGCCTAAGCAATTTGCCCTTTGCAGGCAGGGGCCGCGGGCCCCTATAGTGTAGAAAAAATAGAAGTCTTTAGTGCTAGCTGTCCTACTGATGGACTACTGCTCCCAGTCAGTTCTCTTCAGGCCCTGCCAGCCCTCATGGCTGCAGCTGACCGACTTCACTGCCCATGACATTGCAGTCCCATCTGCACCCATCTTTGACTGTTTCCTCTCAGTCCTCTCAGGCATGTCTCTCCAGTCCTCCTGACTGTACATGTTACTCACGAGCCCTCCTATTTGCAACATGTGGTCCCCTCCTGAAGACTTGCCTGGCAGTACGAGCTCCTGCTGTCCTCTCTTGCTCCTCCTGTATTTACTGTCCAGAACATTCACGCTTTCTTGAAGGGCTCTGTCCTGCACCCCAGCCCGAGGCCCAAGGTCAACCACCCCAGACTGGAGAGCTCTCTCAGAGGCCCCGACAGCTTAGTACTCCATGTCCAGTTCTTCCACCTGACAACATCCCCCCAGCTGGGCTGACTGGGAATTTAAGGAGGCCTGCCCCCTGCCAATCCAGGTTGGGGATTGGTCAGGGCTCCTTAGAACACCCCAGGCAGCTCCACCTTTCCTCTCCTCCTCTCCTTCTAAAATCCTCTAGAGGAAAAAGGGAAGTCCCATTGATGCTGCCTATGAGTCACCAGCTGTTAAAATCTGAGCCACTCCCAGCCCATACAAACCAAAACAAACAGGCCTAGTTGCCAGCCAGGCCTGCCTAAATTTACCTACACTACAGAATAAAAATCCTACTCTCGCACCTACCTAAGTAGAGGGTGCACTACCCCCATAGGAGCCACTGGAAATTGGGGCTTTCACCCCACACAGCACCCACAACCAGGCATAAGGAATTTTCCATACACTCCATTTGACTCAAGAAACAGTCTAAGGATTTCGTTTTTTTTGGTGTTTATTTTGAGAATGATGAACATGGATAGGGATTGGGATTGGGCACATGGTATACACAGAACTTGAAGAACTGTAAACTCTGAACAGCAACTGAGGGCCTGCTAATGTATCTGACTATTCGCTGCAAAACCATTGCACATAGCAGGTAAGTATAACATGTTTGGTATTTAAATTTAAAAAAATCTGAAGTTTTACAATCACTTTAATGAGGCTTGTGCATCGCATAGTATACTGGATTTTGGACTTATATAGGAGCCTTTAGATGTACTTAAGGAGAACAAGTATCTGTTGGGCAGACAATGAGACAGGTAAGTATTTCGTTTTTATTTTGCAGAGAATGCTTTATTTTAGTTTTTGAATATAGTGGCAGAATTGCTTTAAGCTGACCATATATAATAAATATAGATTTGCTTTTAAGCAAAATTTCACAATGTCACAATGTGCAGCCCTTTCTGAGTTGTGTAGCATTGTACAGAGGTGGCAGGAGGTTGGCAAGGTCTTGGGCAGTCCTGGAGGGAGATGGAAGTTACCAGGAAACCTGTCAAAGAAAGAAGGTTAATCAAGCGCATCAGTACGCTCTCTGGTCCCAGAAGCGTTTGCCCTAGGCTGACAGGGAGAAAATGGAGGCTGAACAGCCAAGAGCTGATAGCTTCTCAGCTAGACTGGGATGGGGAACAAAGGATGAATTTAAGAGCAAGTGACAGCCATGGTGGTCACAGTGGAGGGATGTGAAGGTGTGCTGTAGATGTTCCTCTCCATACAAATACATTTAACCCTTTCACTTTCTTGAAAATAGATTCTGACTGGCACAACCGCTGCTTCGTGAAAAAAAAGTAACTAAAGAAGAATGGCAAAACTGTACTTAAAGCTAAACTCTAGGCAGATATAGAAAATACAATGATTTTTTTGGTGTAATACATTTTGCATAGGCCCCATTTTTGTATGCAAAGAACAGAAATGTTTTAACTTAATCTATGTTTTTCAATATATGGTATATTTTTTATATATTGATGTGATTTATGGACTGATTAGGGTACCGTAATAGTCCCAGTGTTTGTGCCTTACAGAAATGGTAGGGTAAATGTATAATAGGGTATAATGCCTGATGGAGAATTACCAGTAGAGAAGCATAATATGTGGATAAGAACTCTATATTTAGCATGTAAAGTAATTCTACAAAAATGGATATCTGTTGACCCACCAACCTATAAACAATGGGTTGATAAACTTAACTATACACTTAAAATAGAAAAATTAACATATAAGCATAGAGGTACACCGCAAAAGTTTGGTAAAATATGGTCATGTTGGATAGATTCAAATTTGAAAAGTTTTCAAATTTCGAATAGTTTTTAAATTCGAATTCGAAAAGTTTTCAAATTCGAAACGTTTTCAAATTCGAATAGTTTTCAAATTCGAATTTGAAAAGTTTTCAAATTCGAAACGTTTTCCAATTTCCAAAGAGAATAAAATAGATTGGACAATAAAGTAATAGAATAGAAAAAAAATAATACACTAGTAAAGAATATAACAGGAAATAAAATAATAGAATATAATAGAGTAAAACAGAACAAAATAGAATAGAAAATAAAAGAACAGAATAGACTAGAATATAATAGAATCAAATAAAATAGAATAGAATAACATAAAAAGAATATAACCATCTTCTGAAATTCTAATTTCAAATAGAATACATTTGAATTTAAATACATAAAAAATAATAGAATAGAAAAGAATAGAATATAAGAATAGAATAGAAAAGAATAGAATTAAAAAAAAAAACAATAGAATAGAGTAGAATAGAATAGAAAGAATATAACCATTTCCCAAAATTCAAATAGAATCAATTTGAATTTCAATAGAATAGAAAATAATAGATTAGAATAGGAAGATGGTTATATTAATTCTATTCTATTGTTTTTTTTTCTATACTATTGTGTTATTTTCTATTCTATTCTAATCTATTATTTTCTATTCTATTCAAATTTGAATTGATTCTATTTGAATTTTGGAAAATGGTTATATTATTTCTATTCTATTCTATTGTTTTTTTTAATTCTATTCTTTTCTATTCTATTTGAATTTCAGAAGATGGTTATAATCTTTCTATTACATTTTTTTTATTATTCTATTATATTTCTTTCTGTTCTATTCTATTCCATTATATTCTGTTACTTTATTTGCTATCCTATTTTGTTCTGTTTTACTATATTACAGGGCTCAAAATTTCAAGTCCTGAGCTACTAGCCAGGCCTTAAGTGTTACTCGCCACCATTTTCCCAACCCAATCCCTACCATGCACCGCCCCTAATTCCGTCCCTATACACGCCCTCATAAATGATCTCATGAAATTACACTTAAATGTTCCATGCAGAATTAAGTTGCAAAAATAAATATTACAACTTTATCAGTGCCCACCATTGCAGCCTCACCTGTGCCCACCATTGCAGCCTCATCTGTGCCCACCATTGCAGCCTCACCTGTGCCTACCATTGCAGCCTCGCCTCACTGTGCCCACCATTGCAGCCTCGCCTCACCTGTGCCCACCATTGCAGCCTCAGCTCACCTGTGCCCACCATTGCAGCCTCAGCTCACCTGTGCCCACCATTGCAGCCTCAGCTCACCTGTGCCTACCATTGCAGCCTCAGCTCACCTGTGCCCACCATTGCAACCTCACCTGTGCCCACCATTGCAGCCTCAGCTCACCTGTGCCCACCATTGCAGCCTCAGCTCACCTGTGCCCACCATTGCAGCCTCGCCTCACCTGTGCCCACCATTGCAGCCTCGCCTCACCTGTGCCCACCATTGCAGCCTCACCTGTGCCCACCATTGCAGCCTCGCCTGACCTGTGCCCACCATTGCAGCCTCAGCTCACCTGTGCCCACCATTGCAGCCTCAGCTCACCTGTGCCCACCATTGCAGCCTCAGCTCACCTGTGCCCACCATTGCAGTCTCAGCTCACCTGTGCCCACCATTGCAGTCTCACCTCACCTGTGCCCACCATTGCAACCTCACCTGTGCCCACCATTGCAACCTCACCTGTGCCCACCATTGCAGTCTCACCTCACCTGTGCCCACCATTGCAGTCTCACCTCACCTGTGCCCACCATTGCAGCCTCCCCTCACCTCACCTGTGCCCACCATTGCAGCCTCCCCTCACCTCACCTGTGCCCACCATTGCAGTCTCACCTCACCTGTGCCCACCATTGCAGCCTCCCTTCACCTCACCTGTGCCCACCATTGCAGCCTCCCCTCACCTCACCTGTGATGCTTATATGCAATGTTTTTGGTTCTATTATATTATTTTGTGTACCTGCCATATTCATTGTTATCGTGTTATCTCCTGGGGTGCATCGGGATGGACATGCTTGGCTCTACACACCTTGCACCTCATACAAAGTCCCAATGCATACAAAGTCTCAATGCCATAATTATGATGTGATTCCTGGGTCATTACTGTAACTATATCTTGGAGACAGAAATGGGCTGCAGTGGGGATGTAAATGACAGCCAAAGTCAATAAAAAAACTGTGGTCCTACAGTTTAGAGAATGTATTCACTCTTTGTAACATGCAAATATCAGATATCTTGATACTGCAATCTGCAATACTGTCATGTGACATTTCCTGAATGGCTGCAATTTCAGAGTGTCAGATTGGTCACACACTACAATGAGTAAGTACATTCTCTGAACTGCAGGAGAGCCATGCACAATGCCTGGCCAAAACAGCAAAGGCTGCAACCCAGAGGAAGAACAACTCTCTGAAAACCAGCACAGCCAGCAAGCCGGTTGGCACTTATAATGAGTGTGAAAGGGGAGAGTCTTACAGGGAGTGGAAAGGTAGGGGAGGCCCACAGATGAAAAGGAGGGGAAGGGAAACAGATGAGAAGGTATGGGCTGGTAAGGGAAGAGGAACAGGTGAAAGAGTCTGAAAAGATACAAGGTTACCTTAGCTAACATGGGGCAATAGAGCCAAGATAGGAATTCTACCTGTCCGTTCTACCATCGATCGGTCCGGGGGAAGAGGGCACAGATCACAGAGCAATAGCCTTCTGTTTACATTTGAATTGCCCCCGCTCATGATTACTCACAACCCCGCCCCCTCCTGACTCCGCGCCTGTTAGACACTGTGATAGACAGAACGCGTCCCAGAATTGTACTGGCGTTCTGTCTATCACACGCACGGGGTCAGGAGGGGGCGGGGTTGTGCGTAATCATGAGCGGAGGCAATTCAAATGTAAACTAATAGAAAACTATCGCTCTGTGATACGCGCTCTCTTCTCCCGGACCGATCAATGGTAGAACGGCTCCTGTTTAACCCTGCATGCCGGCGGTACTCGCCCCCCCCCCCACTCCCTGGCAGCCCAGCTCCTCGCCAGAAACGATTTTCCACTCGCAAAATGCGAGTAGGCGAGTGGAAAATTTGAGCCCTGCTATATTATATAATCTGATCCACCAGATGGATGGAAAATAGGGGCGCATAGCAGTGGGTGTCAGCAGACATGTCACCGCTGACATCCACTGCCCCATAGGAGTGAATGGAGGCTGCGATTAGGTCCGCCTGAAAAACTGACAGGCAAACCTGATCATGAAAAAACGTGTGAAAGGGGCCTTAAAGCGGTTCTGCACCGGGGTTTTTTTTTTTTTTTTTTTGGGGAATATGCTAAGGGGTAATAGGAAAATTAGGGGACTCACCTGTTCCATCTTCATTCGTGATCACTGCCGGTTTTCGTCCGATGAAGTTCTTTATCTTCTTCTTTTGTGCTGGGGGCCATCTTGCCTGTGGGCATGTGAAACCCCACAGGCACTTTAGATGGCCCAGCATGCACCGCCGTTACTGCGCCGAGCTCGCGCGTGCGCAGTAACGGCAAAGTGCAGCTCACGTTCTCCGAAATCTCACGAGATGTCGGCACATCTGCCGACATCTCGCGAGATTTCGGAAGATGTGTCCGAAATCTCGCGAGATTTCGGAAGATGCCCGCACAGGCTCCTGGGATCAATGACACCAGATCCCAGGAGACAGTGCGTCGTGACGAGGATCCCCGCACAGACCCCGCCCACCCCCGCAGAGACAGAGGACCGGAAGTCATCGATTACAAAATAAGTGAAAAAAAAAAAAACACATTTCATTTAGTACTCTTTGCCTGATTTGGAAGGCAAAGAGATTTACTAAATAAAATGTGTGCAGAACCGCTTTAAACTGCTAACTTGTAAATCCAAAAGCAGGTACAGTATGCAAATCAAAGAACTCCTATAAAAATTAAGGCAATATATATTAGGCTCCAAGTGCCAGTAGCTTTCAACGTTTTTTAAAGTTTTTGCAATATTGTTTATTCGCGTTTTATTAGCTTTTTTCCACGTAAGCGTTTTTTTAGCTGTTTTTTTTTTTTATGTTTTATTTATTTCTTTTTTCAATGGATCAAAAATGCTAAACAATTTGAGCGTTTATTGACGATTATCAGTGTTTATGAGCGTTTAGCGTTTTTTTGGTCAGAAAAACGACTCCTGAACATGATTTTATTGCGTTCAGAAAACAGCCCATAAACTTAAATAAAGTTCAAAAACTTCCATGTGTGCATGGACACATAGGATAACACAGAGTGGAGTTTATGGGCTGTTAAAAAAAATGTCCAAACTTCAAAAAACAGCCATTTATGAGCTCCAGTGTGCATGGAGCCTTAACCAATGTAAAACACAATGTGGAAACAATGACAATACCCAATTATTTTGCCTGGTTTAAGCCCCCATGCACACGAGGCGCTGTTAAACGCACGTTCAGAGGCACTTTTTTCAACTGCCCCTGAATGCATGCAATGTTATCCTATGTGTCCATGTACACAGTCTCGTTTTTTCCCGTTTTTATGCAGTTGCGTTTAACCTCGTTTTTCCAGAAGCAAAAAAATAAATGGGTTCAGACACTTTGCTTTTTCACATTTCAGACGCAAAACACGGCTAAATGCAGCACCCGCGTTTAGCCGCGTATGCGTTTATAAGCGTTTTAAAGGAACCCAATTTTTTGGACCAGAAAACTCAGAAATATGATGGTAAACCATAAAGAATAAACCATAAAAAATACTAAAAAATATGGTTTAAAATGTCGGAATTACTTTAGATAGTTCATAGAGCATATATACTCACTGATGCAATACCGTAAAAAACTCTACTATTTTTTTAGGTGGCTTAGACAATGAGGAATGCCTCCACTTCTTTGCCCCAACCCTTCATCCGATTTCTAATCTAATCAGTGACTCCACCTACTCTGACCAAAGCATAGCAATGTCTTTTTTTCACAAAGAAAAACCTGCATACCAATGTCTAGTCAGCCCCAACCCCCCACCATGTTTGTGAAATATCCAACGGACATTCGCTGTGCCATCAGCGGATGGGTCCAATATCGACAAGCTCTGACTCTGGACCTCTCACGCAATTTGCGACGACATCAAGAGCAACATCAGGAGCATTTGCTGACAAATATTCAATATGGGATCTATTTCCAAAAAAAAAAACACAGAAAGAGAGGCAAATGCAATTGTACAACTGCTCTCTCTGCTGCTGCTCACTCTGATCAAAATGGCAGAAATAGTTAATAATACATGCTTTCTGAGCTTGGGGAGGGTCTATATGATGTTATCTTTCCGCTAAACGTGGCTAAACGTGGCATGAAAACACGGCAAAACACGCGTTTTTAAACGCAGGTTTCTGCTTTTTAAAACATGCGTTCAGCAGAGTTTGCATCGGCGTCTCGGGTGCATGGGGCCTAAATCAACACAGCATGACAAATTATCAGCTCCTGATATTTACAGACAGTTGTAAAAATCACAGATTTTTACAAACTGTCTGTAAATTTACTGACAGTTGGCAACCCTGATACCTGCACTTGGAATTACAAGCAAACAAGTAGTTTGAAAGATTTGTAGACTACACATCTTTTGATTTGCTATTTATATATACAGTATATATATATACAGTGTATATATATATATATATATACCGTATATATAGAATGTGTATGTGGGAATTACATTTTTAAAAGGATGTATTAAAAATGATTCTCTCATTAGCAACTACAAAAACTTTTTGTTTACATATACTAACATAAAAACATAAGTCCCAAAAAAACTTGATCTCAGCATCCCGGTTGATACGCAAGGCTCCCTGTGTTTTAACAAACATGAAAGGTTTACTGTTGCAAGCCTAAAGATTCAGGGGATTCTTGAAATGTGATCTCAAGCTCTGTGCAAACATCTAGCAAAAGCAGCACACCAATCACATAAGCAAAAAAATTGATTTCTGAGAGGCATTATGTCACATCCATATTTTTCACAGCATGATGCAAAGCAAAGGTAAAAAAAAACAAAAACGCACAATTGTGTTTATTGTAATGTTCTCTTCTAATGTAAGGCTGACAAAACCCTGATGAGTTTTGTGCGTTATCATCATATGATAAGTGCTAGAGCATGTAACATATCAAGGTTTTGTCAGGCTGACATTTGATGAGAACTTGAGATTGAGATTGTTAGAATTTGCCTTCCCAGCTGACTGTGAATCGAAATGGAAAGTTCATTCTGAAAAAGTTTAATTACATTTCCTGACTAACCATTATATATCATGTATAATTTTCATTTAAAGCTGAAGTTTATTTTAAAAACATGTTTTCTCTCTTTCTTCTTCTTCCTTCCTTATTTCTCCGTTCCTTTTTCTTTCTTTCTTTCTCCCTTCTTCTTCCTTCCTTATTTCTCCATTCTTTCTTTCTTTCTTTCTTTCTTTCTTTCTCTCTCTCTCTCTTTATCTCTCTTTCTCCTTTTCTCAAATTCTCTCTCCTATTCTCTCTTTCTCTCCCTTTCTCGCTCTTTCTTTCTCTTCTTTCTTGTTCACTTTCTTTTACTCTTCTCTTCTTTCTCTTTTTTTCTCTTTCGCTTTCTCTTTCTCTTCTTTCTCTTTCTTTTTTCTTTCTCTTTCTTTTTTGCTTTCTTTTCACTCTCGTTCGCTTTCTTTTTCTCTTTCTTTTACTCTTTCTCTTCTTTCTCTTCTTTCTTGTTCACTTTCTTTTACTCTTTCTCTTTTTTTCTCTTTCACTTTCTCTTTCACTTTTCTTTCTCTTTCTTTTTCGCTTTCTCTTCTTTCTCGTTCTCTTTCTCTTTCTCTTTCGCTTTCTCTTCTTTCTCTTTCACTTTCTCTTTCCCTTTGTCCTCTTTCACTTCTTTCTCATTTGCTTCTTTTTCTCTTTTTCTTCTTTCTCTTTCTCTTCTTTCTATTTTTCTTTCTCTTCTTTCTCTTTTTCTTCTTTCTCTTAATCTTCTTTCTCTTTCTTTTCTTTCTCTTCCTCTTCTTTCACTTTCTTTTTCTCTTCTTTCTCATTCCTTTTCTCTTTCTCTTCTTTTTTTTCTCTTTATCGTTCTCTTCTTTCTCTTCTTTCTCTTACTCTTCTTTCTCTTTCTCTTACTCTTCTTCCTCTTCTTTCTCTTTCTATTCTTTCTCTTTCTTTCTTCTTTCTCTTTCTCTCTCTCTTCTTCTTCAAAAAAAAAAAAACATGTTTTCTATGCAGCTTTAGTTACATTACATTACATTACTTTAGTTACATTAGTTACGTTATATTTCTCTTCTTTCTCTTCTTTCTCTTTCTCTTTTTTCTTGTTCACTTTCTTTTACTCTTTCTCCTCTTTCTCCTTTTTCTCTTTCGCTTTCTCTTTCTCTTCTTTCTATTCTTTCTCTTTCACGTTCTCTTTCTCTTCTTTCTCTTTTTCGCTTTCTCTTCTTTCTCGTTCGCTTTCTTTTTCTCTTTCTCTTTTTCTCTTTCTCTTCTTTCTCTTTCTTTCCTTCTTTCTCTTTCGCTTTCTCTTTCTCTTTCCCTTTTTCTTTCTCTTATTTCTCATTTGCTTCTTTTTCTCTTCTTTCTCTTCTTTCTATTTTTCTTTCTCTTTCACTTTCTCTTTTTCTTCTTTCTCTTTCTTTCTCTTTCTCTTTCTGTTTCCCGTTCTCTTCTTTCTCATTCTCTTTTTTCTCTTCTTTCTTGTTCTCTTCTTTTTCTTTCTCTTTCTCTTCTTTCTCTTTCTCGTTCTTTTCTTTCTCTTTCTCTTCTTTCTCTTTCTCGTTCTCTGCTTTCTCTTTCTGTTTCTCTTCTTTCTTTTTCTCTTTGTCTTCTTTCTCTTTTTCTTTCTATTTCTCTTTTTCTTTCTATTTCTCTTTTTCTTTCTCTTTCACTTTCTCTTCTTTTTCTTCTTTCAATTACTCTTCTTTCTCTTCCTCTTTCTCTTTCACTTTCTTTCTTTCTCTTTTTTCTCTTACTCTTCTTTCTGTTTCTCTTTCTCTTTCTCTTTCTCTTTCTCTTCCTACTCTTTCTCTTTCTCTTTCTCTTTCTCTTTCTCTTTCTCTTCCTTCTCTTTCTCTTTCTCTTCTTTCTCTTTCGCTTTCTTTTTCTCTTCTTTCTCATTCCTTTTCTCTTTTTCTTTCTCTTCTTTTTTTTTTTTCTCTTTCCCGTTCTCTTCTTTCTCTTCCTCTTCTTTCTCTTTCTATTCTTTCTCTTTCTCGTTCTCATCTTTCTCTTCTTTCTCTTTCTCTCTCTCTCCTTCTTCAAAAAAACAAAAACATATGTTCAATGCAGCTTTAGTTACATTATTTTCCTGTAATTAAGTATGACTCATGAGGTGCAGGCTGCTGGATTATGTAGAAATCTTCATTGCAGGGCTGCCCTATCCTCTTCCTGCTGCTGAACCACTAGCGCTCTAGGGGTTAACAGCTTCAGGTCCTCGGGCTCAGCTGCACATGCTGCATCCTGCCCTCTCCTCCACTAAGAAAAAGCGCTCTCGCTGATTACATAACTTATAACACAATTTGTGAATGGGGGAAATACTCCTCCATTCACAGATCGTGTTACAGACAGTGAAAGCAAAGAAAGAACTATTCTCAGTGCAGGAGGGGGCATGTTCCCATCAGTTCATTGTTAGTGTAGCTAAGCACTGAGACCCAAAGCTGTTAACCCCCACAGCACCAGAAGTCCAGCTGCAGGAAGAGGACAGGGCAGCCCTGCAGTGAAGATTACTACAGAATCCAACAGCCTGCATATCTTGGGGTATACTTTGTTATAGGTAAGGAATGTAACTAAAGCTATAGAGAAAAGATGTTTTTTTTTTCCAGCTAAACCTCAGCTTTAACACTTAAAGGAGAAACCCTAAAAAAATTAAAATTTTGCCAGCAGATAGTCCAATCATTGGCTGAGAACAGGGCTAGGATGGGCTGGCCTCACAGGAAGTGGGTTGCATGATGCTAGTCATCAGGCCGAGAACATCTGACAGCAGAGAAATCTTTGGGGGGAAATATTTGGGGGAAATCTATTAGTGAATAGTGAATATTTATGATTATGCATGTAGCAAGGGCCCGGGGGCCCCTGAGGTCTAATGGTGACCTCCAGAGTTAGGGACAGCTGATATCCTTTGGTGTAGAGTGGGTTACAAGGCATAGTGGGTCTAATGCAAGATGAAATGGTGGGCGCCAGACACTTTTTGAATACAAAGAGATTTATTGTCTCTTAAACAGAACTGTGGGAGAGAGGGTTAGGGCCAGGACACCCTTAGATAGATGCAATGTTAATTGGCAGACTCTGAGACTTCTATAGGTAGACATCTATACAAGTGAAGGCCTCCAGCTGGACACCACTTCTGTGTAGGTAGGACCGCTGGCTCTTATGGCAACAATCTTGTAGCTGTTACTAACGGTAAAAGTATTTAACTATCTGCAACACAAACAGTTCTCTTTACCCCACACTCACTCACTGTGGGTCTTCACTCAACGAGCTCTCAGTCTCTCTCACTAGACTTCAGATCCACAAGCCACTGGATCCCCTGAGCCCTTTCCCTGTAGCACTCAGTATTTTCCTCAAGCGTCACCCCCACTTCCCTACTGGGTTCCTGGCTTGGCACTTACAGATACTCTTCAAGCTTCACCCCTGTCTGACACGTTAGGTCTAGGGATGGGCCCGGTGCTCGATGCCCATGTTCGCATCGAGCACCGGGTGTTCGCTCGCTCGGCGAGCCCAGAACTATTTTGGCCGCTCGCATCACGTTCGTGTGATGTGAGCGGCCCCGCAATGCATTGCGGCCGGCGCGGCCGCATTGCTGGCTGATGATTGGCCAAGCATGCACTGACCCCGCATGCTTGGCCAATCACAGCGCCGGAAACTCGAAGAGCCATAATTGGCTACAGGCAGGACGCCTGTAGCAGCTCAGGGGCTTTAGTACACGCCCCCTCTTATAAAAGGCCGCCATGCTGTCGGCGCCGGTCACATGCTGTTCCGGCGTAGATAGAGCAGGATCGTTCTGTGTCACTCTGCTGGATTTAGTTAGAGAGATTTACTTAGAGAGATTGAGTTAGATAGATTCATTTAGAAAGATTGATTTAGAAAGAGGGACTTGTAGTGTGTTCGTGGCAGGCAGTGGCAGCAAACAGAGCTCCTATATTTTGTTCCCAGAAGCACCTATAGGACTTGTAGTGTGTTCGTGGCAGGCAGGCAGAGCTCCTATATTTTCTTCCCAGAAGCACCTATAGGACTTGTAGTGTGTTCGTGGCAGGCAGGCACTGGCAGCAAACAGAGCTCCTATATTTTGTTCCCAGAAGCACCTATAGGACTTGAAGTGTGTTAGTCCCATCACACAGACCTATATTTTCTTCCCAGAAGCACCTATAGGACGTGAAGTGTGTTAGTCCCATCACACAGAGATCATATATTTTGTTCCCAGAGGCACCTATAGGACTTGAAGTGTGTTAGTCCCATCACACAGACCTACATTTTCTTCCAGAAGCACCTATAGGACTTGAAGTGTGTTAGTCCCATCACACAGAGATCATATATTTTGTTCCCAGAGGCACCTATAGGACTTGAAGTGTGTTAGTCCCATCACACAGACCTATATTTTCTTCCCAGAAGCACCTATAGGACTTGAAGTGTGTTAGTCCCATCACACAGAGATCATATATTTTGTTCCCAGAGGCACCTATAGGACTTGAAGTGTGTTAGTCCCATCACACAGACCTATATTTTCTTCCAGAAGCACCTATAGGACTTGAAGTGTGTTAGTCCCATCACACAGAGATCATATATTTTGTTCCCAGAAGCACCTATAGGACTTGAAATGTGTGTTAGTCCCATCACACAGACCTATATTTTCTTCCCAGAAGCACCTATAGGACTTGAAGTGTGTTAGTCCTTGAAGTGTGTTAGTCCCATCCCATCACACAGAGCTCATATATTTTAGTCCCATCACACAGAAGCACCTATAGGACTTGAAGTGTGTTAGTCCCATCACACAGACATATATTTTCTTCCCAGAAGCACCTATAGGACTTGAAGTGTGTTAGTCCCATCACACAGAGATCATATATTTTGTTCCCAGAAGCACCTATAGGACTTGAAGTGTGTTAGTCCCATCACACAGACCTATATTTTTTTCCCAGAAGCACCTATAGGACTTGAAGTGTGTTAGTCCCATCACACAGAGATCATATATTTTGTTCCCAGAAGCACCTATAGGACTTGAAGTGTGTTACTCCCATAACACAGACATATATTTTGTTCCCAGAAGACCTATAGGACTTGAAGTGTGTTAGTCCCATCACACAGACCTATATTTTCTTCCCAGAAGCACCTATAGGACTTGAAGTGTGTTAGTCCCATCACACAGAGATCATATATTTTTGTTCCCAGAAGCACCTATAGGACTTGAAGTGTGTTAGTCCCATCACACAGACCTATATTTTCTTCCCAGAAGCACCTATAGGACTTGAAGTGTGTTAGTCCCATCACACAGAGATCATATATTTTGTTCCCAGAAGCACCTATAGGACTTGAAGTGTGTTAGTCCCCACACAGACCTATATTTTCTTCCCAGAAGGACCTATAGGACTTGAAGTGTGTAGTCCCATCACACAGAGATCATATATTTTGTTCCCAGAAGCACCTATAGGACTTGAAGCACCTATAGGACTTGAAGTGTGTTAGTCCCATCACACAGAGATCATATATTTTCTTCCCAGAAGCACCTATAGGACTTGAAGTGTGTTAGTCCCATCACACAGACCTATATTTTCTTCCCAGAAGCACCTATAGGACTTGAAGTGTGTTAGTCCCATCACACAGAGATCATATATTTTGTTCCCAGAAGCACCTATAGGACTTGAAGTGTGTTAGTCCCATCACACAGACCTATATTTTCTTCCCAGAAGCACCTATAGGACTTGAAGTGTGTTAGTCCCATCACACAGAGATCATATATTTTGTTCCCAGAAGCACCTATAGGACTTGAAGTGTGTCAGTCCCATCACACAGAGATCATATATTTTGTTCCCAGAAGCACCTATAGGACTTGAAGTGTGTTAGTCCATCACACAG
The DNA here is from genome assembly GCA_028564925.1 of Lithobates sylvaticus. Classification (NCBI taxonomy): domain Eukaryota; kingdom Metazoa; phylum Chordata; class Amphibia; order Anura; family Ranidae; genus Lithobates; species Lithobates sylvaticus. The sequence goes on along the minus strand of CM053029.1, from coordinate 145,974,039 downwards.
ACCTATATTTTCTTCCCAGAAGCACCTATAGGACTTGAAGTGTGTTAGTCCCATCACACAGAGATCATATATTTTGTTCCCAGAAGCACCTATAGGACTTGAAGTGTGTTAGTCCCATCACACAGACCTATATTTTCTTCCCAGAAGCACCTATAGGACTTGAAGTGTGTTAGTCCCATCACACAGAGATCATATATTTTGTTCCCAGAAGCACCTATAGGACTTGAAGTGTGTTAGTCCCATCACACAGACCTATATTTTTCTTCCCAGAAGCACCTATAGGACTTGAAGTGTGTTAGTCCCATCACACAGAGATCATATATGTTGTTCCCAGAAGCACCTATAGGACTTGAAGTGTGTTAGTCCCATCACACAGAGATCATATATTTTCTTCCCAGAAGCACCTATAGGACTTGAAGTGTGTGTTAGTCCCATCACACAGAGATCATATATTTTGTTCCCAGAAGCAGCTATAGGACTTGAAGTGTGTTAGTCCCATCACACAGACCTATATTTTCTTCCCAGAAGCACCTATAGGACTTGAAGTGTGTTAGTCCCATCACACAGAGATCATATATTTTGTTCCCAGAAGCACCTATAGGACTTGAAGTGTGTTAGTCCCATCACACAGACCTATATTTTCTTCCCAGAAGCACCCATAGGACTTGAAGTGTGTTAGTCCCATCACACAGAGATCATATATTTTCTTCCCAGAAGCACCTGTAGGACTTGAAGTGTGTTAGTCCCATCACACAGAGATCATATATTTTGTTCCCAGAAGCACCTATAGGACTTGAAGTGTGTTAGTCCCATCACACAGACCTATATTTTCTTCCCAGAAGCACCTATAGGACTTGAAGTGTGTTAGTCCCATCACACAGAGATCATATATTTTTGTTCCCAGAAGCACCTATAGGACTTGAAGTGTGTTAGTCCCATCACACAGACCTATATTTTCTTCCAGAAGCACCCATAGGACTTGAAGTGTGTTAGTCCCATCACACAGAGATCATATATTTTGTTCCCAGAAGCACCTATAGGACTTGAAGTGTGTTAGTCCCATCACACAGAGATCCTATATTTTGTTCCCAGAAGCACCTATAGGACTTGAAGTGTGTTAGTCCCATCACACAGTCCTATATTTTCTTCCCAGAAGCACCCATAGGACTTGTAGTGTGTTAGTCCCATCACACAGAGATCCTCTATTTTCTTTGCAGAAGCACCCATAGGACTTCTAGTGTGTTAGTGGCATCACACAGAGCTCCTATATTTTCTTCTCAGCAGCACCCACAGGACTTCTAGTGTGTTAGTGGCATCACACAGAGCTCCTATATTTTCTTTGCAGAAGCACCCATAGGACTTCTAGTGTGTTAGTGGCATCACACAGAGCTCCTATATATTCTTCTCAGCAGCACCCACAGGACTACCGACTACAATGGCTGGAAGACCACCAAGGGGAGGCAGAGCGTGCAGAGCCAAGAACACAGGGCAGGCAGGCTCTGTTTCTAGTGGACGTGGCCGTGGACGTGGTCGTGCATCGTCATCAGCACGTGGCCATGGGACACGCGCGTCTTTGTTTTCGGCAGCTGGACATGTGGAGCCGCATCATGCTGAAGGCTTGGTAGAATGGATGACCAAGCCCTCCTCATCCTCCTCATCCTCTCTCACCCAGGCTCAGGGTACTGGCAGAGCAGCTGCCAACGCGCACCCCTTCCCTAGACCCACCATGTCCTCCTGAGGAGTCCCCCGAACTCTTTGAGCACAGTGTTGGGTACATGCTCCAGGAGGATGCCCAACGATTCGAAGGCTCGGATGATGATACCCAGCTTGAGGAATCTGGCAGTACTGTTCCACCAGCTGCAGCTTACTGCCAGGTTTGCTCTAGTGGTGAAGAGGGAGGGGATGATGAGGTCACTGACTCCACGTGGGTGCCTGAAGGGAGAGAGGATGAGGAGGAGGACGAGGAGGAGGAGGATGCGGCGTCACATGTCCAACGAGGCAGGATGCCCCCTGGAGGCCAGGTAGAGGCCAGCACAGCAACTGTACAACACTGCAGAGCTCCGCCTGTGCAGGGCGCTGCCTCTGCACGTTATCAGAAAAGTTCTTTGGTGTGGGCCTTTTTTGAGACGAGTGCATCAGATCGCACCACTGCTATTTGCAATATTTGTCTCAAGCGTATCTCGCGTGGCCAAAACATCAGCCGCTTGGGCACCACAAGCATGACCAGACATATGTCGACCTGCCATGCAGCTCGTTGGCAGGCACACATAAAAGACCCACACCAAAGAACTAAGCGGACCTCTCCTTGCTCCTCATCAGCTGGGATCTCCATCCCCACTACACCTTCAGTCCTCTCTGAAAGCTGCTCTGAGAGGACTGAAGGTGTAGAATTAGGTGTGTCACAACCAAGTACTTGCAGTACACCGACGTCCGATTGCAGCAGGCAAATTTCCCTGCCCCAGCTGCTGGACCGTAGAAAGAAGTACACTCCCAGCCATCCACATGCCCAGCGGTTGAATGCTAGCTTGGCTAAATTGCTAGCACTTCAACTGCTGCCTTTTCAGTTGGTAGACTCGGCCCCCTTCCGTGAGTTTGTTCAATGTGCGGTTCCTCAGTGGCAGGTTCCCAAACGCCACTTTTTCTCACGGAAGGCGATTCCGTCTCTCTACCGGCATGTGGAAGGCAATGTCCATGCCTCGCTGGACAGGGCGGTCAGCGGTAAGGTGCATATTACCGCTGACTCATGGTCCAGCAGGCATGGACAGGGACGGTACCTTTCTTTCACGGCCCATTGGGTCACTCTATTGGCAGCTGGGAGGGATGCAGGACAAGGTGCAGTAGTGTTGGAGGTTGTTCCGCCACCACGCCTCCAAAACGCTACTACTGCTACTGGTTGTGACACACCTCTCTCCTCCACCCCCTCCTCTTCTTCTTCCTCCAGTGCTCTGTCCTTGGAACCAGCGGTGCTCCGTAGGCGTACAAGGGGCTACGCAAGTACGCAGGCAAAAAGATGCCATGCCGTGCTTGCGCTGGTGTGTTTGGGGGACAGGAGCCACACTGGGCCAGATGTTCTGGCAGCTCTGCAGGGGCAGGCCGAGAGGTGGTTGACGCCACGTCAGCTTAAGCCAGGAATGGTCGTTTCTGACAATGGCACCAACCTCCTCTCCGCCCTGCGACAGGGGCAGCTCACCCATGTGCCCTGCATGGCTCATGTCCTCAACCTGGTGGTGCAGCGGTTCTTGGGCAGGTTCCCAGGCTTACAGGATGTCCTGAGGCAGGCCAGGAAAGTCTGTGTGCATTTCCGCCGATCTTATAATGCCAGTGCTCGGCTGACTGAGCTGCAAAAGGAGCTGAACCTGCCCAAGAACCGCCTAATATGTGACATGCCCACCAGGTGGAACTCAACGTTGGCCATGCTGCAGCGACTGCACACGCAGCAGAGGGCCATCAATGAGTACCTTTGCGACTACGGCACCAGGACAGGGTCAGGGGAGCTTGGTTTTTTTTCCCCACGTCAGTGGAGCATGATCAGGGATGCATGCACTGTCCTCTCACCATTTGAGGAGGCCACTAGGATGGTGAGCAGTGACAGTGCATGCATCAGTGACACTGTCCCTCTTGTCCACCTGTTGGAGCATACGCTGCGTGGGATAATGGACAGGGCACTTGAGGCAGAACAGAGGCAGGAAGAGGAGGACTTCCTTGCCTCTCAAGGCCCCCTTTATCCGGACAGTGTTCCTTCTGTCCCACCCATCACACAGGAAGAGGATGAGGAGGAGGAGGAGGAGGAGGAGGAGGAGGATTGTGTGAGCATGGAGGTGGAGCCTGGCACTCAGCATCAGCAGCAGCAGTCTTTTAGGGATGATGTACAGTCCCAACAAACCAGTGGACTTGTACGTGGCTGGGAGGAGGTGGCTGGCGATCATGTCATCCTCAGTGACCCAGAAGACTCCGGACCGAATGCCTCAGCTAACCTACGCTGCATGGCCTCCCTGATCCTGCAAAGCCTGCGGAAGGATCCTCGTGTTCTTCGGATCAAGGAGAGGGACCATTACTGGCTGTCCACTCTCCTTGATCCGCGGTACAAGGGTAAGGTTGCGGACCTTATCTTGCCGTCGCAGAGGGAGCAGAGGATGAGGTCCCTGGTGGCTACACAACATCTAATAGGGCTTGGCACTGCACAAGCATTCTAAAGAACCTCTGCTGTCCCGCCCTGACTTGGACCTTGCTGATGCTTTTTTTAAAAGTTCCCCCCTGGGGCACTTAAACCTTCACTGTCCACCATAACGATGGTTCGAACCGAACCCGGGGGTGTTCGGCTCATCCCTAGTTAGGTCCCTGGCTTGGCACTGCACAAGCATCACCTCTGCTGTCCCGCCCTGACTTGGACCTTGCTGATGCTTTCCCACTTCTTCACTGTCCCCAGATGACGAGAAGTCTGCTCTGGTACTGGCCTCAGCTTACTCACAATGGTCTCCGGTAGTAAGGTGGGTGGTCCCTTTGTGGCGACAACTTCCCCTCTACCTCCAACCACAACTGGTTCCCCCAGCCAGTGGAACCGTTACATCTGGTTTTACTACAAGCCCTCAGTCCCAACCCTGTACTACTTCTGGATACTGTAGGCTCTCAGATAGCCTAGCAGCCAGATGCCCCCCAGATAGGCCTTAGGTTTCTGGCATAGCAGCCCAGGGCAATAGGACACACAGAAACCCGATCACCTGACTCCACCCAAATAAATGGGCTCTCCCAGAAGGCCAAGGGACCCGAGAAAATCCCTGCCCACTGGCTGAGACACCCCATTCATTCCTAATCTGTCCTTGCAATTCCCTTGTCTTGTCTAATGTCACCAGATACCCAGCCATCTAGCGACAGAAGAGAGAAGTGCAGCAATTCCAGAATTAGGGCGAAATCAATTGACCTCCTTACAATTGGCCAAGGCAACTATCACTTGGTAAATAAATTTAATAGCAACCCTGCCTAAACATCAGGGTGCTACATGCATAATCTGCATAACCTGCAAAAGCTTGTGCACTGCTTTACAATATAAAGGGAGACAGTGCAATTACAGTACAATTCAATACAGTAGAGGTCAGATGACCTGCTTGTGAGAGCTAACAATCTGAATGGGAACAGCAAATGAAACAAGAGGTGATAACTGTGTGGGGATGAGTTGTTCAAAAATGTAAATTCCAGCTCTTAGGTAAAGGCAGGATAGCCTTCACTGAAGAGAAGGGAATACAGTATTGCAGTATAAGATGGCTTTGTTATTTATCTTTTTATTGGCTGTGCATTTTATCTTGTAATTTTTGGCTGGGGGTCTGCTTAAAATTTAAATGTTTTTAAAGAAATGTATTACATTTCTTTATTAGCACAGAAAAAGCTACCTCCTTTCAGGCATCCGGTCTCTGATTGAAATTTTATACGGAGATCATTGGGAGATCTGCTTTGCTCTTCCAGCACTCACTGGAGCTCCAGGCTGGGAAGGGGGTGCGCGTAGCCAGCTCCAGCTCTCTGCGATGGCCCTGCAATGCGGAGCCAGCTATCAACAGTTGGGTGGATCCCGACAATATTGGGTCACAGGAGACATTAGTAAATGTACTTCTGTGATCCAAAAGAGAAGTGCAGCCAAAACTGGTTTGTTCATAATTCTGTTTTAGGCTCTGCACCCATTTTAACAAAAAGGAACCCTTGAAAAAACTTCCCAGTCTCAGGGAACCCCTCCTAATAATTACTATATCTACAGCTCATATCGTATCAGCTTGATAGTCAATGGGAAATCCCCCCTCCCGCCCCTTATAGACTGCTAAAAAGATCATTGGTGTCAGTAGTTACCTATGAGAGGCAGAAATTGTTCAAGGAACCCTAACAACCTATGGAGAAACCTTAACATTCCATGGAACCATAGTTGAAAAAACTGGTCTAGACAGGCCAGCGTACATATAACCAATCATATACTCAAGCAATAATAAGTGGTGGAAATGTGCTTGAAGTAAGTATATTTGTGATTATTATTCAGTGCACTGTAAAGACCGTGGAGTGTTTAATAGAGCAGAGTAATGAAGCCGTTTGCCTGGTCATACTGTACATACAGCCCTCCGCTGAGAGAGCCAAGTGTGGGATTATAAAGCGCACTATCCAAACATCAGATACCTTCGGGAGACATGCAGAAAATCTGCCTACCAGGAAAGTAATTATTACCACCCTTCAAGGAGAAGGGAATATGTTATCTGCTAGACATTGTATACATACTATACATCAAAAATTGACAGGTAGTGAGATGGAGGTCACTGAAAATAAAGTAATAATTAATGGAAAGAGGGGGACTTCGAAGGAGCATTCCATGTGTCAGGAGTGAAGCACACATGGAACTATTACATGAACAACTTGTGTATAAACGCAACTTTCATTCCGTCTTATCATCTTTTCATCACTCACAGGCCATCCTGCATGCTCCTCGATTCACTGCAACCAGCTGGGTGCCAAGGCCCTGGAGTCTTCTCTTGCTCCACTGTAGTCCACCACAAAAAACACAGGCTGCACAGTGAAGATGTTCAACTCCAGCCAAGGTTTATTGCAATGGCAGCACACCGCTCACTCCCACTCAAATCCATGCCCCCAACATGTGCAACCCACAGTAGGACTCTTCCCTTCCCCCTTTTAAATGTGAAATTCAGGGAAAGTAAAAGTGCTCCTTTGCAGGCTGCCCCGCACTACAAGGGTTATACAGTATGCTCGTTTACCTGATTCTCTGCACTGCAAGGTTGTTGCACTGTTTGGGAGATGTTCACATGTTCTGCAGCTGTTGATATCACCGAAACTTGCGCACTGCGCTCTGAATTGAGAGCACACTGAAAGTGGCATCAATCCAGAGTGCTGTGCTGCGATTGGGACTCCCATGCGCATGCTCAGGAGTGACATCATTGCAGCTTGACCATTTAAATTGCTGGAGCCTGTGAAGCCGGAAAGGAAAACCAGGCAAGGATGGAAGCCCTGTCAGCAGTGACAGCGTGCCACTGGAGGAATCCATTTTACAGGTAAGTTTATCATAATGTGCTAGTATGTGATGGATGGAGGGCCAGATTTTCTTTTTTTTTCAAGACTCAACTACCAATTTAAAGTGATTTTCCCATCCCCTAGACCTGAACAAGAATTCACCCCTTACAGCGTGGGCACTTACTTACCCTGGAGTTGGCTGTTTTGAGAAAAAGGGTTGGGACTTTAAATGAGGTATGCATGAGAGGACTCAATGATAAGACAGTGTAATATGGATGTGTTTATTTGTCTAAAACACACAGCAGAGCATGCAATGTAAAGTACATAAAATAGTAAACATATTGTACAATGTTTATGGTCTTTTGCATCATGCTTTTTATGACTATTCACAGCATTGTTAGAAAATCCTCTCACAAATGGAATCATTAAACTCAAGGTTTGGTCCTGAAAATGAAACATATTGCATCTGTGTAAGCCTGATGCGTTTCATGGCATGGTTGCCAATGTTCAGGGGCGGATACGTAATAGATTAAATCTGCAAAAGGACATAGGTATAACAAAAATGGGAGACAGTAAAATAGAGATGAGGATATCCATCTCTGAATGAGTTACTCATTTTCAGCCTCTAAGGGTGTGTAAGCTGGAGCGCATGGGCCACTGTAGTTGTCTGCAACCGGGAGCTGAGGTGGGGCCAGTAGGAGAACAGAAAACATAGGTGTATTTCCCAAAAAGGTATGTGTCCAAATGGCAGGTGAGAATGGGGGCTCCAATATGAATTGAATCATGAGTAAAATTAATAAAACCCAAGTGGACAATAAGTGAAAGAGAAAAACATTGGCATGTATGTATGAAGACATACCAAGAGAGGTGAGTAGGCTAGGGCTAAAAGTGAAAACAAGTGAGTGAAGTAATATGATAAGGTAATTACCTTAGAGAGCAATGAAGCCCAGTGAATAAGGTGTGTTGAAAGCAAGGATAGCCTACAGCTGATGACCAAGGTGAGTGTTCCCGGTGTTATCCAGCCAACCCAACCAGCGTCGCGCTGGCATGACACGAGGAAGGGATGTCTGGATCACGGCGGTTACCGCCGCTCATTTGAAGCCAGGCGATGCTCTCCATTGGTCAGCCAAGATAACTCGTCTCGGCATAGCATTAAAACCCAAAAATGGGAGAAAGAAAAATAGAGATGAGGATATCCATCTCTAAATACCTTACTCATTTTCAGCCTGTAAGGGTGTGAATGCTGGAGCACATGAGCCGCTGTGGTTTTCTGCTACTGGGAGCTGAGGTGGGGCCAGTAGGAGAACAGAGAACATAGGTGTATTTCCCAGAAAGTTATGTGTCCAAATGGCAGGTGAGAATGGAGGGCTCCAATGGAGTTGGGTGTTTTCCCTTTCCCACTCTCATTGTTCTTGCTACCCCCTTACCCCTTACTTTATCCACCTTCCTTTTCCATTCTGTATTTACTTCTGACTCCCTCTTTTTAGCATTTTTCTATCTATTTCATTCTCTGTATCTTTTTCCTTGCCTTTCTCCTTTTCCTTTTCTTTCCATGCTCATGTAGCTCTATGTCAAATTAGTTTTTGGCTGGGCTGTTGTTAGCTCAGACTAATTGTATAGTTTGTCTATGCATTAAGGCAAAAACCCTTATGAGTGCAGCCCCCAACCCTCACCTATACTTACCTGAGCCCCATCTCGATCCAGTGATGTGCATGAGAGCAGCGGCTTTCCAGGGTCTCTCTCTCTTCATTGGCTTACACAGCAGCGGGAGCCATTGAAATCTATCCAATGTACAGTAGACACAGACAGCAGTTCTGAACACAACCTAAAATAAGTGTAGCTCCGTTTAATGCCAGCCTGTTTCAGAGGCTAGCAGTCACTAAAGATATCTCCTATAAGAATGAATGTTTAGCTTTTTGCAGAAGCCCTATTGCAGGTGGTTCTCTTTAAAAATGATCGAACATGGGGAATTAGCTCCACTCTAATTCAGATTAAACAGATTGCTTTATAGTTGCATAGTCTGGTTACCTGTTACCATATATATGATGATTGTCTTCATACACAAAAAAAGAGACTTCCAGTTTCCCTCCCGATCTGTAAAACACTAATACAGCAGCAGCACAGCCGCAGAGGATTGATCCGGAGATGCATTGCACGGGTCCCCCTGGAAGTTCAATTAATTCACGCATCATTAAGTAAATGAAACCTAAAAATATTCCCGGCTGCTCAGCATGATCTATACATGAACAAAGAGGCACATTGCTCTGACTCAGGCCTCTTCAAAATACTGACATTGATTACCACCATATTGACTTTCATTACCCTCATCCCAGCATGCCGTGCAGCACGACGACAAGCTGAGATTTGCATTCCAGTATATGAAGACGTGCATGGCATTCCTGACATTACAGGGGGTGCAGGGGCTTATGGATTGTAGCTGCTGATGCAACCGGTTTGTGTGCCATCCGTGCAAAGTTTCACCATGCAACAGAAACTGTCCAGGGTGCACATTCATAATCTACGTTAGAATTTCTACAGGGATCGGCGAAATTGAAATTTCTTGTTTCTTTGATAGTTAGAAATTCTGAAATGCTGCCATTTTGGCAGAAGACATTGTGGGAGGTGAAATTAAAGCGGTAGTGAATGGCACCAATTTATAATTTTTTTTTAAACACTGCATCACATACTAGCACATTATGAAATACTTACCTTGGAACGAAACACTCCAGCTCCACGCTTTCACCGCTGACAGGCGCTTCCATTTTCACCCGGTCTTCTTTCCGGGTTCGCGTTCTCCGACCGTCTGGCCATGCCGCAATGACATCACTCACGTGCATGTGCGCGGGAGTCACGGACGACGGCACGGAGCTCTGAAGGAATGGGATGGAAATGCTGTCCCTTTAGAACGCATGCGCCGATGACGTCACCGGCTGCATGCAGTGTGAGTAACTCCTAACTGTGCTGGTTTAGGAGCAATTCACAGTACCTACAGGTAAGCTTTATTATAGGTACAAGTTTACAAAAAGGGTTTACTTCCACTTTAACTGCTTGCCGCCCACCCAACGTCAAATGATGGAGGAGCGGTGCGTCTCTCTTTCTGGGACAACGTCATATGACCCGCTCTCGCGCACCCGCGGGGGTGCGCAACGTGGCAATTGCAGCTGCGCCGTGTTGCTAGGACACGGCACGACCCCAATCTCTGTAAAGAGCTGCGGCTTTTTTAAAATGTCATCGGCTGTGTCCAATCACAGCCGGTCACACGTAAACATGGAGATGCCGGTAATAGGCTCTCATCTCCTTACATTGACAGAGTGTGTGGCGAGGAGAGACAATCAGCGGCACCTCCTCCCAGGGGACATTGAGACATGTAATCAGGACACTGATCATCAGTGCCCTGATTACAATAACACGCCACCAGTGCCAGCAATCAGTGCCCATTAGGCACCACGCCACCAGTACCAGCAATCAGTGCCCATTGAGACATGTAATCAGGACACTGATCATCAGTGCCCTGATTACAATAACATGCCGCAAGTGCCACTAATCAGTGCCCATTAGTGATGCCAATTAGTGCTGGCTATCAGTACCGCCTATCAGTGTTGCTCATCAATGCCCATCATTGCTGCCCATAAATGCCTATCATTGCTGCCCACCAGTGCCCATCAGTGCCACCTATCAGTGGCCACCAGTGCCACCTATCACTGTCCACCAGTGCCACCCATCAGTGCCGCCTATCAGTGCTCATCAGTGCCACATATCAGTGCCCACCAGTGCCACCCATCAGTGTCGCCTATCAGTGCCCATCAGTGCCACCTATCAGTGCCCACCAGTGCTACCCATCAGTGTCGCCTATCAGTGCCCATCAGTGCCACCTATCAGTGCCCACCAGTGCTACCCATCAGTGTCGTCTATCAGTGCTCATTAGTGGCACATATCAGTGCTCATAAGTGTGAAATATTAGTGCCTCCTCATCAGTGCCACCTCATCAGTCCCCATAAGTGCCACCTCATCAGTGCAGCCTATCAGTGCCCATCAGTGCCGCCACATCAGCGCCCATCAGTGAAGGAGAAAAATTACTTATTTCGAAAATTTACTGACAGAAACTAAGAAAAACTTTTTTTTATTTCAAAATTTTCAGTTTTTTTTTTTTTGTAAAAAATAAAAAATCCAGCAGTGATTAAATACCACCAAAAGAAAGCTCTATTTGTGTGAAGATTATAAAAATGTCACATGGTTACAGTATAGCATGGCTGTCTTGCCTACACACGGTCACACCAAATTCCGACGGTCAATAACACAGCGGCATAAAACACGTTCGACAGCACTATAAAAAGGGAAGTTTAATGCTTCCGAGCAGTCGAATTGTTTCCGAGCATGCGTCGGAATTTTGCGTGTTGGAATTGCCTACACACGATCGGAAAATCCGATAGAAAGGTTTTCCGTCAGAAAAATTGAGAACAGGTTCTCAATCCAAAGTCCGTCGGAAATTCCGACAGAAAAAGACCGTTGGGCATACACACGGTCGGAAAATCCGATGAAAAGCTCCCATCGGACTGTTTTTATCAGAAATTCCGACCGTGTGTACGCCGCATTAGACTACTAGAGGTAACTGTTTTGCAGTCTGTGTGCCATTAGAGAATTTTCCTTTCACTTCCTGCCCCAGAGATGCTACAGGAAGCTAGGGACACCTCCAAAGTCGTGAGAAATGCCCCTCTTGGATTTTCCCTCACTTTCTGTCATGGTGAAAGCGGTCATGACATGCTGACCAGTATACATAGAGGGGTACATTTCTCCAATAGCGATACAGACAGCCATAAAAACTTGACAGGACAGTGTTATGTGAGCGGCCTGGAGTTCTATCTGCTGTGTTAAGCAGAAAGTACTCTGTAATATACTGCGCACCGCAGCACGCATTTTATGAATGGGCTGTAAAATATAGGCCATGGTGTGAGGTGCTCAAGTGACTTTGGTGAGAATCAATATGACAGAATCAATATGACAAGTCTTTTTAGCTGTATTAAAGTGCCTTGTGCTATCTTCAACTCCAATGTCCACTTTTGTACCACCACTTCACCACGTGTATAATATAGATCCCCACTCACCAGATAAAATTGACTCTCTTGTTTGTATAAAATGCGCAGAGGGGAGAGGAAGATACATCCAGGGAAACATCGCCCAGAGCACAAGACATGCAGAGCTGCTGGAGCCCGTCCTTCTCTTCTTTTCTCATTCACAAATAACCCTGCCATTGAAGCCACTGGTGATGCTGCCACAAGGAGAGAACACTGGAGAGGGGTGTGAATGATACCCCTGGTCTTTGGATGACCATTAAAGGGATTGTAAAGGCTGAAGGTTTTTTACCTTATTGCATTCTATGCATTAAGATAAAAAGCCTTCTGTGTGCAGGTCCCTCTCTGTCCAGCAATGTCCACGAGTGTCTCAGCCGTCCGAGATTCTGCCTCCTGATTGGCTGAGACAAAGCAGCAACGGAGTTTACCATTTTGATTCCTCTTATTACAGTATACAACAAGAGTCAATTTCATCTGGTGAGTGGGGATCTATATTATACACGTGGTGAAGTAGTGGCACAAGAGTGGACATTGGAGTTGAAAATAGTACAAGGCACTTTAATACAGCTAAAAGGACTTGTTATGTTGATTATCACCAATATTTGGGACTGCACACCTTTATTTTTTTCCATTATGTTTTGTTTGTGAACTGCATATTTGTATCATCATTCACATCATCATCATTTAATATTAAAAAGGTGTCCCCCCCCCCCCCCAAAAAAAAAAAAAAATAGCTTAAAATTCCTAAAAATAAAATAAAAAAAATAAGTGGAATTTTTTTTTTAAACTCGCCTCTAAATGCCTGTTGCTAGGGGGTCCCTCGTAGTCTCCCTCCTTCAGTGCCCAGGCTGGTGACATCACTTCCCCTCGGCGCAGTCAGTCATCTGGGACATGTAACAGGTCCCAGATGACTACGCAGCGTATTACGGCACGCAGCGCCGCTCGCGCATGCGCAGTGGGTGCCTGGCTGTGAAGCCACAGCCGGGTACCCACAGTAAGAATGCTGGCGCTGCCGAGCGGAGCGGGGGAACGAAGCCCCATCACTGGACCCTGGGACAGGTAAGTGTCCAATTATTAAAAGTCAGCAGCTGCAGGGGCACCCCACTTTAAGTACTATTATGGGTTTCGCTTGAAGATGTATATTGGCACCATAGTGCACTATATATAACAATTCTTACTATTTTAGCATTTTTTTTACACTACACTCTTTTTACATTTATGTGGGTCACTTGAGCATTATAAAACCTAATTAGTTTGAAACAGCAGCTGCAATTAATTGCACTGGTGGCGTATAGCAGGACAGATTTCCATTAAAAATGGCCCCTTGGTTACATTAGGCTTTATATGAAAGACAGCAAAATGTCTGCAGTGAGTGTATTTTGGATTACCCCCAGTGATTACAAACAGGTAAGGAAAAGGTGTTTCCAAGTGACCAGTTTACCAAAATGAAGTAGAGTGGACTGGTGCACTACAGCAAAATCTGAAGTCTGAAAATCTGAAGCCCCAGTCAGGCACACTGTTTTGTGTAATCATTTAAATTCCCTATTGCATTTACAATTGTAATTGGCGTGTTCCTTTAGGACAGGTTCACAATTTTTGTGTGGATAAACGCTGCATTTTACTGTACAGGAAATGCTAATTCTGTTTGGAGTTTTGGCAGATATAAAACACACAAATGAACAGATTTCCGTAAGCAATACATATGTGCAAGCAGTGTAAAGCTAGCCATACGTGGGTTATTTTTTCCTGTTCAGCCCAATAAGGCTCCATGCACACGAGACGCCGATGCAAACTCTGCTGAACGCATGTTTTAAGAAGCAGAAACCTGCATTTTAAAACACGCGTTTTGCCGCATTTCATGCCGCGTTTAGCTGCGTTTTACCGCATTTGCGTCTATAAGCGTTTGTAAAGATAACAACATATAGACCCTCCCCAAGCCCATTTTGATCAGAGTGAGCAGCAGCAGCAGAGAGAGCAGTTGTACAATTGCATTTGCCTCTCTTTCTGTGTTTTTTTTTTGGAAATGGATCCCATATTGAATATATGTCAGGAAATGCTCCTGATGTTGCTCTTGATGAGGCAGCAACTTCGTCGCAAATTGCGTGAGAGGTCCAGAGTCAGAGCTCGTCGATATTGGACCCATCCGTTGATGGCACAGCGAATGTCCGTTGGATATTTCACAAACATGGTGGGGGGTTGGGGCTGACTAGACATTGGTATGCAGGTTTTTCTTTGTGAAAAAGACATTGCTATGCTTTGGTCAGACTAGGTGGAGTCACTGATTAGATTAGAAATTGGATGAAGGGTTGGGGCAAAGAAGTGGAGGCATTCCTTATTGTCTAAGCCACCTAAAAAAATTGAGTTTTTTATGGCATTGCATCAGTGAGTATATATGCTCAATCTAAAGTAATTAAGACATTTTAAACCATTTTTTTTTTGTATTTTCTTATGGTTTACCATCATATTTCTGAGTTTTCTGGTCCAAAAAATTGGGTTCCTTTAAAAATGCTTATAAACGCAAACACGGGTGCCACGTTTAGCCACGTTTTGCATCTGAAACATGGAAAAGCAAACTGTCTGAACCCATTTTTTTGCTTCTGGAAAAACGAGGTTAAACGAAACTGCATAAAAACTGGAAAAAACGAGCATGTGTACATGGACACATAAGATAACATTGAATGCGTTCAGGGGCAGTTGAAAAAAGTGTCCAACTGCCTCTGAACTCGCGTTTAACAGCGTCTCGTGTGCATGGGGCCTAAACTGCTTTCAGCAACCACACATTTGAGGTGAATGGGGGAATCCTCCCTGCTGCTCTATTGTATTCTGACAGCGGGGAGTCTCCCCCGCTGTCACAATACACAAATTAGTGCTGCAGCCATTGACTGCAGCTGCTGATGGAGTGACTTGTATTCAACAGGGTGGCTGAACAGAATTCAATCAGTAGATTGACCTCTATTTAACTGCAGTGGCCACACATTGATCAAAATTGGACAGGTCCCTGCTGAAGTGGCCGAATTTTAATTCATCTAGGTCCACCTTAAGTACCTGAACTCGACTGGTCTCAGAATATCTAGTGTCAGAAAGCAGTACTGCAGGGGAAATCTCTGGATTGGAGGTAAATATGGCAGCAACAGTTTATTTCATTATGTTATCTTTTAATAGGCTAAAGTTGTTTTCATTCATTAAACGTAGCACTACCCCTGTAGGAGCTTCTAATTGAATTAGGTCCTCTGCTCCTGTGTGAACCCTTTTAAAGGCCCTATCCTCACTGACACCTCCACTATATTACTTTATACACTTTATTAATGGGCACACAAGAATTAGACTCACAACCTTATAAGGAATAGCAGTATGTATTGGTCAATCAGCATAAAGGATAGCAATGGAAAACACAACCAGATACACAGGGTTCCTTCTGGTGATTTCAAACCGCCACATTGTACTGTAACTCTGAAAGCATAAACTATAGCTCTCCTCCTGAACCACAACAAGTGACACAAGTGAATAACAATTTTGGGTGGAGGCTTAGAGGCGCTTACTATGAGTGGCTAAGCCTAGGCCTATGGTAAATTCATAAACATCAAATGCAGATCTGCCCTCAGGATAAAGTAGTCTGGATTACTTACTCTTAAGCCCCATACACACGGTCGGACAATCCGCGGACCAGGTCCGTCGGACCATGTCCGTCATACTTTGTCCGATGTTGGTTTTGCGTACACACGGTCGGACAAAGTTGTCGGAAAATCCGATCATTCTGAACGTGGTGACGTTTGTTGCCTACGACGGGACTACATCGAGGCTAGTAGCCAATAGCTTTGGTCTTGTAATGTGATCTGAGCATGCGTAGCACTTTGTCCGGTCGGACAACCGTACACACGATCGGATTTGGTGTGATCGGACCGTGTTGACGGCAAATCTTTCCAGCAGGAGATAAGACTTTGTCCGTCGGACAAACCGACGTACACTGTCCGATGGTGCATACACACAGTCTGATTTTTCAACAACATTGTCCGATTGGACAGAATCCATGAAAAAGTCCGACCGTGTGTATGGGGCTTTACTCTGCATTACTCTTCTGCCAGCTAGGTTGGGGCCCTTGAAGACGTTGGCGAGCATACATAAGATATGTGTAATTAATTATAATCCTGCACCCAGTGGGACAAGCTGAAATATGGAAGGGATCTTTATGACACAATTTCAGCAAGTTGGATGATGAAGATAAGAGAGGCCAATTTGGGCCTAATTTAACAAAACAGCAGAACGCTAAGGCAGTTGTGTGTACTGGAATAGAAAGCACAATTTGACAAAAGAACAGTGTAAATATTGTCAGTGTTCTAGCATAACTGTGGGTCTGAGACCCTCTCACCACTCTCCCCTCGGGAAATCCTCAGTGACCAACTAGGATGCTGGCTGGCCCCCCTTTGGTGTCCTTGCACTGCCTGGTGGGAAGGATGATATGAACTGTAGCAGTAGGATGCCTCACTCGCTGCTGCAGCAGGCCTGGCAGCGGCAGCCCGGATCACAGGTTGACTGTTCAGGCTTGCACCAGAGTGGTCACCAGGGCAGACTTTGTTTAGATCAGTCCAGCATCTGTGTAAGGAGACAGCAGTGTTTAGCACATAATCGGCCCGCAGACTACTTTTCCTCCCAGCAAATCACAAGCAGCACTTCTCACTCTTCAGCAGCTCTCCGGTTGGCAGCAATCTCCAACTCCCCCCCCAGCACTTCCCAGGCGTTTCCCTATATACCCCCCTTGTCCGCTCCTCCTGCTCCCAGATACACTTGGGTACAGTAGTTCTTTCCCCAGCAATAATAATGGCTCATCTCTCTGCCCAAATCACATTTCCCAGCGTTCTGCAGCCTAAGTTCAATCCCAACAATAAGTATGTCTTGTGGAGGGAAAAGGGGGTAAAAATAAATATGAAGCTTTGATTAAAATAATACCTAGTGATGTTCCCATCACTGTCCTTTGAGTATTTCCTGTTATGAGGTGACAACTGTCAGTGTCAAAAGTGTCCCTGGGGGAGACTACAAGCAGCTATGCTGACAAATATTATGCAGGCATGGTTTCCCATTGTCACTATCAGGAAGTTGGTCTAGAGCAGCCAGTGTGCAGCTAACATTCAAGCAAGTGGGAATAGAACTCCACAGGAAACAGCTGAAAGGCTGGAGGAAATTAGCAGCACTGAAATGGGAAAATGGATGAAAAGAGGTGAAAACTGTATTTTATGGAAACAAATGACATTTTTTTGATACATACTGCTTTAGCAAACTAAACTTTATTCAGTTAGGGTTAAACTTTTCATATGGAAATGTTTGTACTGATGGATGGATGGATGGATGGATAGGTCACTCATCTTCTTTAAACTGTATAGGCAGCTGTGTTATGGGTCCAGACATTCATTCTTTCCACACCTATATCAGCAGACAATGGAGGTGTGTGTTGTCACTCACATTTGGACAATACTTTTGACATTGTCTCCAGGTGTCTAGCAGGCCATATAGAAACACACTGACACTTCTCTCATTAGTCAGCCTTTGTGCCTGTTTCTGAAATGTGCAATTGAATCAATACTGCTGTATTATAGGAGAAGCAGGTGCAGATGTTAAAGACAGTCTGTGGGTTAGACATAATAATATATAGAATAAAACAGACAGTCTAGACTTCTGAGGTGTTTGCTGATAAATATATATCATACATCAACTAAATTAGGTCTGATGAGTGTTGTTTCTTCGTGCAAATGCCAATTGTATAATTTATATGTTTGAAAAGAAACAAAAACATTGTCACTGTAGATCTTGAAGTAAAACTCCTGCTGCAAAAACGTTTGTCCCTACCATAAGGAGCCCCTAAACCACTGTGGGAGCCTAACACTAACCCTTACCCTAGTCCTCCCTTCATTCCTAATGCTAACCCTCACTGTAACACTAATACTAAACCTCCATGCTACCCTAATACTAACCTCCATGTAACCCTAATACCAACCCTCCAAGCTACCCTATTACTAACCCTCCTGTAATCCTAATACTAACTCTCCATGCTACCCTATTACTAACCCTCCTGTAACCCTAATACTAACCCTCCATGCTACCCTTTTACTAACCCTCCCTATAACTCTAATACTAACCATCCATGCTACCTATTACTAACCCTTCATGTAACCCCAATACCAACCTTCTATGCTACCCTATTACTAACCCTCCTGTAATCCTAATACTAACCCTCCATGCTACCCTATTACTAACCCTCCATGCTACCCTATTACTAACCCTCCATGTAACCCTAATACCAACCCTTCATGCTACCCTATTACTAACCCTCCATGTAACCCTAATACTAACCTCAATGTAACCCTACTACTAACCCTCCATGTTACCCTTTTACTAACCCTCCCTGTAACACTAATACTAAACCTCCATGCTATCCTATTACTAACCCTCCCTGTAACCCTAATACTAAACCTCCATGCTACCCTATTACTAACCCTCCATGTAAACCTAATACAAACCCTCCATGCTACCCTAATACTAATCCTCCATGTAACCCTAATACTAACCTCAATGTAACCCTACTACTAACCCTCCATGTTACCCTTTTACTAACCCTCCCTGTAACACTAATACTAAACCTCCATGCTATCCTATTACTAACCCTTCATGTAACCCCAATACCAACCTTCTATGCTACCCTATTACTAACCCTCCTGTAATCCTAATACTAACCCTCCATGCTACCCTATTACTAACCCTCCATGTAACCCTAATACCAACCCTTCATGCTACCCTATTACTAACCCTCCATGTAACCCTAATACTAACCTCAATGTAACCCTACTACTAACCCTCCATGTTACCCTTTTACTAACCCTCCCTGTAACACTAATACTAAACCTCCATGCTATCCTATTACTAACCCTCCCTGTAACCCTAATACTAAACCTCCATGCTACCCTATTACTAACCCTCCATGTAAACCTAATACAAACCCTCCATGCTACCCTAATACTAATCCTCCATGTAACCCTAATACCAACCTCAATGTAACCCTACTACTAACCCTCCATGTTACCCTTTTACTAACCCTCCCTGCAACACTAATACTAAACCTCCATGCTATCCTATTACTAACCCTCCTGTAACCCTAATACTAACCCTCCATGCTACCCTATTACTAACCCTCCCTAAAACTCTAAAACTAACCCTCAATGCTACCCTATTATTAACCCTCCCTATAACTCTAATACTAACCCTCCATGCTACCCTATTGCTAACCCTTCATGTAACCCTAATACCAACCTTCCAAGCTACCCTACTACTAACCCTCCTGTAATCCTAATACTAACCCTCTATGCTACCCTATTACTAAACTTCAATGTAACCCTAATACCAACCCTCCATGCTACCCTATTACTAACCCTCCATGTAACCCTAATACTAACTTCCATGTAACCCTACTACTAACCCTCCACGTTACCCTATTACTAACCCCCCATGTAACCCTAATACTAACCCTCCATGCTACCCTATTACTAACCCTCAATGCAACGCTACCTTTAACCCTAATACCAACCCTTCATGCTACCCTATGACTAACCCTTCCATGTAACCGTTTTACTAACCCTCCATGTAACCCTAATACTAACCCTCCGTGCTACCCTATTACTAACCCTCCACGTAACCCTAATAGCAGCCCTCAATGCTACCTTATTACTAACCCTCCATGTAACCCTAATGCTAACAATCCATGCAACCCTAATGCTAACAATCCATGCAACCCCATTACTAACCCTCCAGTTAACCATAATACTAACCCTCCATGCTACCCTATTACTAATGATACAAAAAGGGGGCCACTGCCCGACCTATAACTGACCATTGCAGTAAGCTGCATTGGAGGGCAACATAAGATATAAACAAGGACAAGGATAAACCCAGGTGGATTCGATTGTCTGTGGGCTGGTCGGTAAGTATGTTTGTTTTTTTCCTTCCTTGTTTATATCTTATGCCGCAAAACACTTTTTATGACAATAACTTGCATATAAGCCTTTAAAATTAGCACTTTTGATTATTCCTGTTCGTGTTCCATAGACTTTAACGGTGTTTGCGTGTTCGAACAAATTTTTTGCCTGTTCGCATGTTCTGCTCCGAACCGAACTTGGGGGTGTTCGGCTCATCCCTAATGGAGAGCTGCCAAAATGGTAAAGCGCTCCGGTAGCTCTCCGTTCCCATGTGAATTTACTAGCACAGATCAAGCCTCTTGCTGTGCTGCCCAGCTCCTAACAGGTCACAGACTGGCACCAATCTGCCATTTGGGGGTTTTGAGACCTCTGTCCCACGGAACCTCATAGATCCCTGCGGCACGGGGGAACATATAGATTGGAAAACTTTCAAATGTAAATGCAGAGGATATTTTTTTTTTTTTGTAAACAAAACAGCAAAAACATGTAAGTTATATTATTGTTATTATTATATTATTATTATTTCTATTTTATAAAAGAAATATACTTTAATGTCAATATAAACTCTTTTTAACATGTGACCCCTAAATCACCAACTCCATGCAGATAAAAACCCTGCTGGGGCATGAGCCCAAGACCCCAGTGCTGCAGGATAAGAGGGCCAATTACTTGGCGGTGCTGTGTATTTTCTTGTGCTTTCTATGTTACTGAAAGAGGAGAGGTTGTACTGTTGCCATTATTTTAAATATTTGGTTAGCAAACAAGCAGTTATTAAATACATAAACCCTCATAAAGCAAATACTTCAAGAGTACTTAGAAACCTCATAAAAGCAAATATCCAATGCATGCATGTAAATTATATAATGTTTGTCTCCGTCTGTGTATTTTATGATACCATAACAACAAACTTGAAGGAATTCTATAAGAATAAACATTGGCGTAGACATTAGTTTTAAAGTCCCGTCACAACTGTCTGCAACACCTGCGATAACGAGGTATTGTGTTATTTTAATAGCGGGAGGTGTTGTAACACTCTTCTGTGAGCTCATATTAATGAGTTTTCTATTTAACCCCTCTTTTTGAGAAAACAAGTATTCATGACTATAAAACAGAGACAGTTACATTTCTTCAAACACCAAATACAGTATGTTACATTTAAAGGATGTTTTCACCTCTATAAACTTTATTCACTTTACTACTGCAGTATATTTTAAAGCAGCAGGTTGGTGCTCATGTATTTCTGGACATCCCTTTAAACTCGACATCCCTTTAAACGCTCAGGTAGTGGGCAGATCAGCGGTCATATGACCATGTGTAAGCAGGTGCAAAAGGTTCTGTGGGTTAAAAGTTTTCTGCTGTTATGTTCATGCTCTGAGGTTAATCAGGTCAACTATGTTTATGTGTTAAAACTACTTGTTGCAACATAGAATTGTCAAACTGTGTCCTTAGGTTGACCTGCTGAGCTGGTGGTTCCAGAGAAGGAAGTGTTAATGCCCCTACAGGTCACACTAAATAAATAGGGGCTCCTTAGTCCCCTAAGCAGGAGGCCTGAGGAAAGCCTGCCAAAATGTAGTTGTTATGCTGTCGTCGGCCTGAACCATCCCTTGGGGGGAGCCCAGTTGGGGTTCCCAGTGGGGTCTGGAACCTCTGGACTTATATGGAGTTGTGTTATCTTAAGCTAGACCCTGTTATGGATTATTGCTACCTATTGTGGATCTACTGCCTATTATGGACTCTTTCCCTGAGAAGGACTCTATGGATTTAACCAACTGCCTAAGGTATGATTACCTTATGGGGCACTAATCAAGGGCACTTGAGAACTGTGTAAAGGAAAGTGTGTGGAAGATGTCTTTGGGAACTGTTTACTAGTTACCTGCAACTACCTCAGTAAAAGATCTTTATTCTTAATTTAAATGGCCTTGTCTGAAGTGGTGCTTGTAAGCCAAATCAAATGAACAGGGCTTACAAACAGGGGACTGAAGAAGTTACAGAAGATACAGTACGTGGGTCTAACAAGCAGAATGCAGTCCAGAGGATGCTATATTACCGTTGTTAATGACTACCATATTTGGCCACCCAGCCAGGAATAGCAGAGGTGATGGATATGCTGGTAGTGAAGGGGTATTATGCTTAGCCCCTTTGCTAGTGACTGGTTCCCCAAATACTAGTCTGGGAGTCATGGGTTATGTAGCAAGGCCTCAGGAGGACAACAAGCATGGAACTATGGAGATGCATGTTTCCTGTATCCAATAGTAACATATGGAACATTGTCATTTGGAGTGAGGTGACAGGACTACTGGGTTAGTGGAGACCAGTACACGCTCCACGGTACAGGCTCAGAGATGCTGCACTCCTGGGGAGAGGTGTACTCTAACAGACCTTTTGTCCAAAGTACTTTGGTGTCAACAGTTTAAGAAGTATGACCGCAGATTACAAAGTGTTAACTGAGTAAGTGTTGTGCTAGCTTCTAAGTCTGGAGTATCACTGCTGATTTCACATGACCACAGCTCCTGCCTATGGTTTAGGCATTAGTGAGCGTAGTTCCACCGTGACCCTGTTAGGGAGCCTTAGGCCCCGCCCACATACTGTCACAGCATGCACAAGATCAGAAGCCAGTCCCACCAGCTACTGATCTTAGGCCTAGACCAAGAGCTGTCTTCGACGACTTGGTCTTTGTGCTGGGAGCACGCAGTGAGTGCGCTCTCAGTACATAAACATCAGCCACGCAGCAACACATATGTGTTGGGCAGTTGTGAAATAAAAATGGCATTCTGTTTACTACTTGTGGGCATGGCCAGCCTGTGGACAATGTATTTAATCTTGCTGTCATTAGACAGCGCCATGCCAGTCATAAATGTTAATGCTGCCTGTAAATGGTCCCCATCGGCCCCATGTGGCCGAAGCCTTCAGATGGTGGCCTACAGTAAAAGAAGTTCCCTGGGAGATGGGTTGTTGAACCAATTCCCAGTTCAGGTGTTCGACACAGAGCCCAATGCCTGGTCACGTGTATGGTTGGGGGGTCCAAGACCCCACACACTAGATCCACCTTATCTGCACCCTTTACAAACCCTCTTTCAGATCCAGGTTAGGGCCCCAAGGTTAGTCTGAATACCTAAGGGCCATGTGACAAAGGGGCCCAGGCCACCAGGCACATGAGAATACTTTAGAGGGGCCTAAACCACCACCAGGAGGGTAAATTCCATTCTAGCTAGCCACCACACGCTCCTAGGTGGATCTGATTTGTACTTTATAAGATGTTTTTAACTCTGCACCTTAGTCGTCTTTTTGATGACTTTTTACTGTGCAGTTCTTAAAGAATAACTTAACTTTTGTTGAGAAAAATACAATTCAGTCTGGGTGATCATTGTACATTCTAGGGATTTTAAAAAACTTTGGAATAGATTCCTACCTTTTGGCTATTTGTTTCACCATGTCCTTTGCAGGCTGAATCTGAACATGGGCAGCTTATTCACTATATTCACCTGGTGCACTCCCAGAGTTCTAATGAGAAAAAATTCAGGGTTTGCATCCCTTTAGAAATATGCCTAAATTTGGCTTTTATTTTAGCTCAACCTTCTGGGAAAATCAGTGAGCCAATCACACAAGCAGCAAATTTAATTTCCGCAGGAATTATATGCACCAATGGTCAGCTGCAGGTTGCCACTCTACCTAACAAGTTCCTAGGGGATTGGGAGAAGTTTAAGATAGAAAAAAAATCTGTTCTATCATGTAGTATTGTATCATGACCACCCAGGGAGACGATAACTGGTTACATAGTTACATAGTTAGTCAGGTTGAAAAAAGACACAAGTCCATCTAGTTCAACCAAAAAAAAAATACAATCCCATATACAATCCTATACCCACAGTTGATCTAGAGGAAGGCGAAAAACCCCAGCAAAGCATGATCCAATTTGCTATAGCAGGGGAAAAAAAATCCTTCCTGATCCCCCGAGAGTCAATCGGATTTTCCCTGGATCAACCTTACCTATAAATGTCAGTACCCAGTTATATTATGTACGTTTAGGAAAGAATCCAGGCCTTTTTTAGAGCATACTACTGAGCTGGCCAGAACCACCTCTGGAGGGAGTCTATTCCACATTTTCACAGCTTTGTGAAGAAACCTTTTCCTCTAGATGTAAAGAGTGTCCCCTTGTCCTCTGTGATGACCTTAAAGTGAATAACTCAACACCAAGTTCACTATATGGACCACTTATGTATTTCTACATGTTTATCATATCCCCCCTTAATCTCCTCTTCTCAAGAGGGAATGAATTCAGTTCCTCTAATCTTTCCTCATAGCTGAGCTCCTCCATGCCTCTTATCAGTTTGGTTGCCCTTCTCTGCACCTTTTTGAGACCTGGTGCCCAAAACTGAACTGCATATTCCAGATGAGGTCTTACTAATGATTTGTACAGGGGCAAAATGATATCTCCCTCTCTGGAGTCCATACCTTTCTTATTACAAGAAAGGACTTTGCTCGCTTTGGAAACCGCAGCTTGGCATCACATGCTATTATTGAGCTTATGATCTACTAAAACCCCCATATTATTCTCCACCATTGATTCCCCCAATCGTACTGCCCCTAGTATGTATGATGCATGCATATTCTTAGCCCCCAAGTGCATAACTTTACATTTATCAACATTAAACCTAATTTGCCACTTAGTTGCCCAATTAGACAGTGCATTGAGTGTGGCTTGTAAATTGAAGACATCCTGTAAGGACGTTATTCCACTTCATAGCTTAGTGTCATCTCCAAAGACAGAAATTGTACTTTTAATCCCAGACCCTATATCATTTATAAATATATTAAAAAGTAAGGGTCCCAACACTGAACCTTGGGGTACACCACTGATAACCTTAGATCATTCAGATTAAGAATCATTACCCACTACTCTCTGAATCCTGTTATTTAGACAGTTTTCTATCCATTTACAAATTGATCTTTCTAAGCCTGTAGACTTTACCTTACACACGAGCAATGTGTGGGGAACTGTGTCAAACGCTTTTGAAAAATCCAAGTATACCACATCCGCATCCACCCCTCTGTCCAAGGTTTTACTTACCTTCTCATAAAAATAAATCAGGTTTGTTTGACAACTTCTGTCTTTCATGAATCCATGCTGTCTTTCGTGTGGTTTTCCCATATTGTTTCTGAAAGATGGTTTTCAGAAGTCTGCATGATCACCATGGTCTTCTGGGACCTGAGAAAATGTATGGCCTAGTTCAAGACTGTTTCTACTGGCCCAAGATGAGAGATACAATGACTAGTCTATGTAGACATTGCCTCAGATGTTTACGGGGAAAAGCCTTCCGTAATGGCGCACATACAGAGTTCGGGCCCTATGGTCTGTATAGATTTTCTCTGCATTGACAATGATTCAGGAGAAATAGAAAATGTACTGGTGGCAGGCCCAGAGGTAGTTAGAGGTCCAGTTGCATGACATATTAGAAGCTACTAGATACTAAGATGCAGAGGAGATAGGCTGACTCTGAGTTCCAGTATCACACCACGGTTTCTTCTGTTGAGAAGCTGCATTCCAGGCAGGCGAAATTAGGATTTTCCACCAATATGATGACATCGATGTTGCTGGCAATCACAATTCATCCCTACTCTGTAGTTCTCAGCGAGGGAGGGGGCACAGTACTGAATCATGTATGATGTATAAAAATGTCAAGTCCGAAAATTACTTTCAGTAACACCCCTTTCACACTGGGGCCGCTGCAGCGGTAGTGCTAAAGCACCGCTCGTTTAGCAGCGCTTTACAGCCACTAGCAGGAAGCATTTTGCAAAGCACTTTTAAGGCGCTTTTGAAAGCGCTGCCCAAGTACTGCCCATTCATTCCAATGGGCAGGGGCATTTTGGGAGCGCTACATACAATGCTCCCAACCTGCCCCAAAGATTCTGCTTGCAGGACTTTTTACAGTTACAGTAATCACTGCTCCGTACAAATACACCATAGCTTTCCTGTAAATATGATGATATAGGAAGAGGATCAGAACATTGAAAAAAGTGACAATTTTGACTTCTCTGAATGGGGAACATTGTATCACTGAAGTTTTCAAATCAGCGACAGGAAATTGGATTACAATCATTGTGCCATGCAATTAAAAACAGACAGTACAATAATCTGGGGCATAGACTGTTTAATGACTTTAGATTGGATTGTTATTGTGTCCTGGAGGACTATGAGGATTCATAAAACAATATCCTGCAAAATTACATTCTCATTATGTGTGGTTCTGAATGTGATGATTCATTTCCATTATGTAAATAATTTAACAAGAAAAAGAGAATCTAAATGTATTTAAGTATATTTAAAGCTTGAGCAAGTAAGGGTCTATGAGGAGATGACATTATAATTAAACATGTGCAGTTCGTTTCTTTCTGAATTTAAGAAATTACAATAGTACCGAATTTAAGCGAACCCAAAATAACGGAAAAAAAAAATTCAGACGAAATTACAATTCAAATCGTTTTCAAATAGTTTTCAAAATATTTTTCGAATTTGAATAGTTTTCAAATTCAAAAAGGTTTTGAATAGTTTTTAAATTTGAATAGTTTTGCAATTTCCAAAGAGAATAAAATAGGATAGAAAAGAAAAGAATATAACAGAAAATAAAAGAATATAATATAATAGAGTAAAATAGAACAAAATAGAATAGAAAATTAAAGAACAGAATAGACTAGAATATAATAGAAACAAATAGAATAGAATAACATATAACAAATATAACCATCTTCTGAAATTCGAATTTCAAATAGAATAAATTTGAATTTGAATACATAAGAAAAGAATAGAATAGAAAAGAATAGAAAAAAAGGATAGAATAGACTATAATAAAATACATTTAAATTTGAATAGAAAGAATAGAAAAGAATAGAATAGAAAATAAAATAAAATAATAGAATATAATAGACTAAACAAATAGAAAAAGAATAGAATTAAAAAAAATAGAATAGGATAGAAAGAATATAACCATTTCCCAAAAATTCAAATAGAATCAATTTGAATAGAATAGAAAATAATAGATTAGAATAAAATAAAAAATAACAGAATAGTATAGAAAAAAAAAAAACTGAATAGAATAGAAAAATAATATAACCATCTTCCAAAATTAACATTTCTAATAAAATATATTTGAATTTGAATAGAAAGAATAGAATAGAAAATAAAATAATAGAATAGAAAATAATAGAATAGAAAGCATATAACCAGAATATTTCCCAAAATTCAAATATAATCAATTTGAATTTGAATAGAATAGATTAGAATAGGAAGATGGTTATATTCATTTTATTCTATTCAGGAGAATCAGGAAGACAATAGCGAATATTGAATCGCTATTGTCACACAATTGGGTGGACTCAAGTGCTTTGCGCCCCGAGTACAATCTTTTTTTAAGTCAATTAGAGGCTTGTAGATTAGGAACCGGGCGCATGACATAGGGGGGCAGCGCCCCTGTACCCCATATGGACGGGCCGCCACAGCTTATAAGATTTAGTATGCTAACCCCTTCCTACCGAACGTACGCATATGTGGCCTCATGGAAGTGGGTCTTATTCCATGGGGCTGCATATATGTGCTGCTGTGTTTGTGCTGGTAAGTCACAGACAGCTCGAGATCTCATACCAATGATCAGGACCTAGGAGGGTCGGATCCAAGTCACATGATCGCTGTGATAGCCTGCATGGAAAAATGTTCATTCAATTTTTTAATTGTGTAGGAAAAAAAACTAATCACAGTCATGCCTCAAAACTATTTTCATTTAACATTCCAACCTACTGACTTTAAGAAATACTTGAAAAAATACTTTTTGCAGATCAAGCAGAGGAAAAAGATATGGAATCACTAAATTCTGAGGAAAATATGGAATCACCATGTACTTTGCAGTTCTAAAACAAACATCAGCATCAGATTACATCCTGGAAAATGATCATCATCACCAAACATCCTTTAAATTGATGGAATAAGAAAAGTGTCCAAAATCTCAATATAAACTTGTGCATTTATTGAAGATTTAATGACTGTCATCTTACCTGGCATGCAACCCCATCAATGATTGTGGAGATTTGCATGTTTTCTTCAAGCAGTCGTCTTCTACAGTCATGGATCTGCAGTAATGTTCCATGCCCTGTCTGTCTGCTTACCTCTCTGGTCTGTGTATCAGCTTAACCATTTCAGCCCCAGGAGGTTTTACCCACTTCCTAACCAGGCCATTTTATGCGATACGGCACTGCGTCACTTTAATGTTTGCGTGGACGTGCAATGTTGTACCCAAATAAAATTGATGTCCTTTTTTTTTTTTGGTGGTATTTGATCACCTCTGCGGTTTTAATTTTTTACGCTATAAACAAAAAAAGACCGATATTTTTGAAAAAAATAACAATATTTTTGACTTACAATAATACATATCCCAAAAAAAATGTAAAAAAAAAAATTTCTTCATCAATTTAGGCCAAAATGTATATTGCTACATATTTTTGGTCAACAAAATCCCAATAAGCGTATATTGATTGGTTTGCGCAAAAGTTTTAGCATCTACAAACTACGGGATAGATTTAGGAACTTTTTTATTTTTTTATACTGGTAATGGCGGCGATCTGCGGACACATCTGACCCTAAGCGACACTTTTTGGGGACCAGTGACATTATTACAGTGATCAGTGATAAAAAATGCACTGATCCAGGTATAAATGACACTGGCAGGGAAGGGGTTAACACTAGGGGGCGATCAAGGGTTTAAATGTGTTCCCTGGGGGGTGTTTCTAACTGTGGGAGGAGTGGATTCACTGGAGGAAAAGAGATCGGCTTAGTTGAAACCCGATCTCTCACTTTTCCTTGCTGACAGATCAGCAGTGTGCCTTGTTTACATCGGCACATCGCTGACCCGTCTCTCCTGTGAATGGTTGCGGCCGCCGGACCCGCTAATTGGCTCCCGCTGTGTCCAATCACAGTGGGAGCGGGGTGTTGCGCGCCCCCACGGTCGTGCAACGTTGCACCCAAACAAAACTGACGTCCTTTTTTCCCCACAAATAGAGCTTTCTTTTGGTGGTATTTGATCACCTCGACAATCACCTTTTGTTTGTATTTTTATTTTTGTAATTTTGAAAAAAAGCAATTATTTTTTACTTTTTGCTATAATAAATATCCCCCTAAAAAACTAATTTTTTCCTCAGTTTAGGCCGATATGTATT
This sequence comes from Lithobates sylvaticus, assembly GCA_028564925.1. Lineage (NCBI taxonomy): Eukaryota > Metazoa > Chordata > Amphibia > Anura > Ranidae > Lithobates > Lithobates sylvaticus. Next base: position 145,944,818 of record CM053029.1, on the reverse strand, counting down.
CTTCTAGATATTTTTGGTAAAAAAAATCGCATTAAGCGTATATTGATTGTTTTGCGCAAAAGTTATAGTGTCTACAAAATAGGGGATAGTTTTATGGCATTTTTATTATTATTATTTTTTTTTTATTAGTAATGGCGGCGATCTGCGATTTTTATTGTGACTGCAACATTATGGCGGACACATCGACACTTTTGACACTATTTTGGGACCATTGTCATTTATACAGCAATCAGTGCTATAGAAATGCACTGACAGGGAAGTGATTAAACTCTAGGGGGGCGATCAAGGGGTTAAGTGTGTCCTAGGGAGTGATTCTAAGTGTAGGGGGGATGGGCTTCCACTCACATGACAGCAATCACTGCTCCGTAACACGATCGCCAGGACACCGGCGGACATCGAGTCCGAGGGTCCCGCGGGCACGGTCACGATGTATGCGGCGCGCCCTAGCCCCGCCAATTAAAGGGGACCGACAGGTACGCCCATTTGCCCACCGCTGCCATTGTGCCGACGTATATCAGTGTGCAGTGGTCGGCAAGTGGTTAATCTTCTCTCAGCATGGCTCCACCCCAGCCTCTAACAGGAAACGCTACTTAACTCTGTGCACTGCAAGCCAGCCTTGCCCAAGCAATAGTGTGTTAAGGCTTCCCTGTGTGTTTGTGTTTCTTGCCGCATGCTTTACGTTTGATTCCGTCTACCGAATTTGGCTTGATATCCTGACTATCCCTGTCTGCTTGTAGCCCCGACCTTGGCGTGTTCTCCTGACCATCCTTGTCTTTTTGTTGCCCCCCCCAACCCTTGGCTTGTCCTCCTGACTATTCCTTGTTGCCCTGGATTGTTGCTTCCTCTCCATCCACCAGAGCCAGCCGTGAGCATGAGCTGGGAGACCCTGGGGGCCACGACCTGGAGTCAGCTGCAGTGAAGTCCATCCTCACCATCAGAGGCTCTGGTGAAAACCTGCCAAATGGATACTCACACTAATATAAAGATCAATAGGCATATAACAGTATATTAGTGTGGCCACTTAGTGGGTCCCCAGTGGATAGTGGTATGTAGATGTTAACATGAGAGAAGAGGAGAGGAACAACCGGCCAGGCATCTGTCTTGTCTTCTCAGAACCAGCATGGAACACACTAGGAGTCGCATCGGAAGTGACATCAGTACATGGCAATAACGCTTCAAAGCATCCGCTTCTTCATCAGATCTAAATGGCTATTGAGCTAAACAGTCTATATATAGAGATTCACACGGAGCGTGGACCTGAGGCAATATAACTTATTGTGAAAAAACATCTAAACAATTAAAATACATGTTAACTATTGACATGCTGAGACAAAACAAGGTATATATCTAAATGTGGGTATTGTTATTTGTTCTTGTGTCTTGTAAGACAATCAGTAATGATCAACAATAAAGAAGCTAATGACTGTGGGTGTGAATATATTCAAATAAGGGGTGTGTTATGTGAGAGATATATTTATCAAAAATTATATATTCATTTTAGGTTATATTAAAATAAGTAAAGGTAAAGAGAGAGCATTATTTTTTTTTTAAATGAGGGGGGAATTATTTAAAAGGAATGTTATATGAAAAACAAAGTTCCAACCAATAGTCTCAATGAGGTGATTCAAGTTCCATTTTTCAGTGGTTAAAAATATTTTAAAACAGTTATTCTATCTATGTACAGTATTGTTAATCACTAAATTACCACATTTACTTATCACCCTACAAGTAACAGGTGGTGGAATCACAAATGGAAAACTAGACGGACAAAAAATCTAGAAATATATCAGAGGAGGAAAAATAGAAGGCAAGGTACTGGATAGGAGAGAAGTGTGGAGGGTATGACAGTGGGCACTATGTACAGGAGACGAGTGTGGAGGGTATGACAGAGGGTGGTATGTACAGGAGAGGAGTGTGGAGGGTATGACAGTGATCAGTATGTACAGGAGAGGAGTGTGAAGGGTATGACAGTGGGCACTATGTACAGGTGAGGAGGATGAAGGAATCTGGGAAGGAAAAATGTAGGATGCCAAACGCATGGATTCCTATGGCGGGGTGGTACTTTTTGAAGCACCTGATTAGAGCCAGAGGCTCTAATAGGCTTCAAAATAGGGTGGGATTGGGGCACAGAGAGTGAGAGGGTGTGTGGGGACAGGCTGGGGAGAGAGGTCTGTCAGCAGGGGGGTGTGAGGTGGTCATGGAGGGATATCAATCAGTGGGTGGGGGGGGGAGTAATTGGGAGTGATATCTTTTGGAGTAGGGTCTGTCATCTGCAGGTTGGGAAATGGTCACCTGTGATATATATATATATACTGTATATAAAAGCTAAAATCGCTAGATCAGGATTTGATCTAGGTCAGTGTCAGGGCTGGTTTAGGATCAAGGTTAGGGTCAAAGGACATGGGCAGGCTCAAAGTTAAGGATCAAAGCTCAGGGTTAGTGTGTTTTTGGTATGATTTATTTAGTATCGATGTTAGCTATTGTCAGCGTGTTTTAGATGAATAAAGCAAAATGTACACTATTGTTTCTGGGCCCTACTACAGGAACAAACAACAAATAATATACACATATGTGGTATCGCTGCGATCATCAGAGAATTTATTTTAGGTTGGTCTTTGGTGGTAGGTCATATAAAAAAGTATATTTTGAGACAGTTATCCTTGGATAATACACTACCAAATGGAAGCCCACTTTGTCCTGAAAAAAATGAAGGTATAATTCACCTGGATATACTAAGTAGTTATGATGATATGTATAGTTTCATTACCATATGTCAAAGATGCAAAACTGAGTGCTGGCATTAACATTTGTTTTACCCTTCACCATGGAGGTGTTAATGTAATTTCAAAGTAAACAACACAATATTGTAATTAGGGACTTTATTTGCAGCACTCTATAGCAAACCAACATTTCACCAAATTAATTTATAAAAATTAGTTGAATAATTTATTGATACAAACAAATAGATAAAAAAACACTTGATGAAATACATGCATCAGACATGGTCCCGACCATTAAGCAGTTACAAGATTCGCAGCTATTAATTTCCCACTTTGCCAATCACGAATGGTCAGTTCATCATGGCCCTTGGAAAAATTGGTGGCTGATGCTTAGTCTGAAATAGTATTAAATACAGTTAAAACATAAAACATTACATCAGAATAGCCAATACCGATGCTAGGCATGGGGCAGGACGTGCTGACGTGATGCACAGCACGGAGGGAGGGGCTCGATCCAGCGGGCGGCTGTATGCGGTGTGAGCCGAGAGGAGGGAGCACGCTGACGACCTATGGAGCGTGAGAGGCTCCGAGTGCTCATCCGCCGACCCTCTGGAACCACGAACAAGCCGCCGGAACTAACAGTAAGCGGAACGGTCTGAAGGAGACTCGGCGTGTAACAACCTCTCTCCTCCCCGAATCACCCCCCGCCGCCGCCGCACTGCTCTCGACCTCACGGGTCTTCTCTCCCCCTTACCTCAAAGGACATCCCGGTATGTGAGTATAACGTCCACACCAGATCGCATACAGCGCTCTCCGCGAACGGCAGAAGAGGTAAGCAGGCTTACTTACAAGGCTGGAAATAACCGGGACTGCTTTCTCTTTCTTGTTTTTTGTGCTTATTGACCATTGGATACTGGCCTGAAGGAAAAGCTGGACCTTCCTAATGGTTGCAAACTATGTGCAAATTATGTGGTGTATTTTAAACGCATTCTGATCAATGCTATAGGGTTGGTTTTATTTTTGTACCCTGATTTGCGATGTGTAGTATGTTATACAGGGAAGATGAAGTGAACTATGAATAACCTAAGGAGGTGCGCCATGGTTAAATCCCTATACATTTGAACAGCTGAAGTCAGAATTAGTGGGCCAGTCTGAGTACCCGAATTGAGCATAGATCACTTTGACGGCACGATTGCTTTATGTACCCCTACATCTAGGGGCGAATGTTCCTATATTCTATAAAACATACAGGAGCGGACAGTGATAAAGAGGATACGCTCGTAAAACAAATTATAAGAATATTGCTCAAAACATAAGGCGCCAGCTGATCTCTCTCCCCTTCCCTTTCAACCCTCTACGTGGGGGCAGGTTCACGCAGTTTTTCTCATAAGCCAGAGGGCATAAAATCAGGGGAACAGGAGACAGGACCGGGTCAAAACAGCCTTTACTAAACCCAAACTTTTCCAAACTCAAACTTAAACCATAAAGGCGACTAAATGAGTAAATGAATAGAGAGAGAACCCCCTTCTCCCTGTAAGATAGGCCCCCCCCCTTCCCTACACCCGTACTATACATAATATACACGGGGAGCAAGGAGCTAAAAATAGGGGAGCTTGGATTCCTGCGAGATCTGGGCTCTTTGCTCCCCTAAAGTATACGGTACAACTAGGAAGGGGGTACAGGGCAAAGCTGCCTCCACTCCTCTTCACATATCAGAAGCAAGTAAGTGGGGTTGACGCATGAGAAACGCGGGGGACCCATGTCTGACTAAGGATCACCACGCTAATATTCTGAAGTGGGGACACTGAAGAGGACTAAACTGAGGAGCCCTGGATAAACATCGGGGGATCCCTTTTATAAGGGGATAAGCCCTACCAGGGAAGTAGAAAGCACGCTCTGCAGCAAAATCATCTTTTATTGTATTGGGCTTCTTTCCTTTTTGCACTTTTCCCCTCTTTTTTTTTTTTGGGGGGTAGACCGAAATAGGCTATCCAAACAGGAAGCACGGTTTGGATATCTTGATCCCGACAGTCTCTCTCGTCACATTCAGAATAAACCCTATATTACTATAACGGAAGGAAGACGCCCCAAGGCTGGGAATACAAACCTCTGTGGGCAGAGGGGCAGGTCGGTCGATGCTATTTCTCCTTTAACTGTTCCCCCCCAAGTGCGGGAGTGACAGTAGCAAACTGGGGAAAAGGATCAGAGGGCCTCGCAAGACTAACATGAGCCAATCCACAAGAAAGGGGCTACCGAAGACCCCTAATACAGCATCAAGTACCATAAAACAATACCTGAAGACAGGAATAAGCCCACACCCTAACAGCTCGGATCAGACACAAAACCCCACCATGGAAAGAAGGAGGGGGAAGGAGAAAAAGTCGGGGGAGAAAGAGGACCCTCCTATAGGTGACTATTCAACGGGGAGTGAAATGGACATTACTAGAGCAGAAGAACAAGCGGCAATCGCCCAACTGCCGACAAAAGTGGAGATGGCAGAGATGCTACTAAGAATGGAAAACACCATAAAAGGGGAGATAAAACTATTAAGAGAAGACATGGGATCACTACTCACTCGGGGGGAGTCAGTGGAGGAGAGAGTAGAAAAGCAGGACCAAGATATCAACAAACTGGATGAGAAGATCAAATTACTTCAAACAACTTTAAGGGAAACCCAATACAAGATCGAGGACCAAGAGAACAGGAACCGTAGACAAAACCTAAGGTTACGTGCGATTCCTGAACAAAGAGGCGAGGATCTTGGGGAGATCATTAAAATTATTTTCAGTCCATTCCTGAGCAACAAGGAGGACCCATTCCCGGGAATCGAAAGAGTCCACCGAGTTGGAAGACCCAATGCAATAGAAGCTGGCAGACCACGTGATATTATCATAAGATTCCGTCACTATGATGAGAAAGCAGAGATTTGGGCAAACCTGTATGGAAAAACACCTTTAAAATATAAAGAAGCAGATATACAGATATATGCTGACTTGGCCCCACAGACATTGGAAAGAAGAAGGCTACAAAAACCCCTACTGGAAGCGATGCGCTCTGCAAATGTCAAATATAGCTGGGGGTTCCCAGCCTGCCTGATAGGAATAAAAGAGGGGAGATCAGTCAGACTGAGATACCCTGAAGATTTAATCAGTTTCTGCGAGAAGTTAGAAATACAGGTCCCTGAGCTGCCAGGATGGGCCCCCTAGTGGGGGGCGGAGCGGGGAGGCTGGGGGGAGTGGGGCGGGAGAGGTGCGGCGGAGGGGGCTGGGGGAGGAGAGGGAAGAAGAGTTAAAAGGGGCCGGGGAGAAGGTAGGATTGACCTCTCGAAAGTACCTCATGAGACACGCCCGTTTACCCCATACTCCCCACAGCAATGGGGAGTCTGGGTAAAGAGAGACCTAGGGGATCGAGCCCCACCTCACCTGAGAAATTAGGAGTCTCGAAGTGGGCCATATTAGGTTATGACCCATTCCGACTCAGGGACCCGAACAAGGGTCAGGGAGGGCGGGGGGAGGGGGAAGGGGGGTGAGGGGTATAAAGAAAGGGAGGGATGGGGTGGGAGGGGGGGGAGGTATAAAAAGGGGGTGGGAGGGAGGGAGGGAAGGGGCTGGAGGGCTGTGAGGTATAAGGAGAGGGTGGGATGGGGAGGGAGGGGGGGAAATCTCATCGCTATTTATCCAAAATTAACAGATCTTGAGAAGTGCCCAGCCGAATATGAGGACAGAAATTAAATTTATGACCTACAATGTAAAAGGTCTCAACACTCTCAAAAAAAGGTATAAAGTTTTGGAAGAACTAAAAAATTATGGGGCAGGGGTGGTCTTCTTACAGGAGACCCACCTCGTTCATGAGTCGAATACAAGGCTATCGTCTAACTCATTCCCAGTTTGGTACTATGGAGACGCAATTACTAGTAGGGCTAGGGGAGTGGCGATAGGCTTCTCTAAAAGTATCTCTTTTGGCTTAGAGGATCGATTGGTTGACCCACTGGGAAGGTATCTCTTCCTGAAAGGAACTATAGGGGGGAGGAAATTTACTTTAGCCAATATATATGCTCCGAATACCAACCCTATGAAATACCTACGCGAGATTCTTAATAAATTAAGGGATTTTAAGGAAGGGTATGTAATATTGATGGGAGACTTAAACTTTGGCCTGGACCCGGGGCTGGATTCGTCGTCCGGTGCGGGGGGGATGGATAGGAAACAGCTAAAACTGACTAAACAAAAACTTTTTTTAAACCAGCTGGTTGATGCTTGGAGGATTCAACATCCTAAAATAAGAGATTATTCCTTCTTCTCCCCCGTGCACGGGATGTACTCCCGCCTCGACTACGCCTTGATAGACCATGGACTCCTGGATAGAATTATCAGCACGAAAATCGAGGTATTGTCACTGTCCGACCATGCCCCCGTCTCTATGATTCTAGATATCTCTGAAGGTGGAAGCTCACCCCCTACTTGGAGATTAAACGAATCCCTATTACGTAATAAAGAGGTCGTGGAATACGTAAGAAAGGAATTAGAGCACTTTTTTAAACAGAATGACAATGGAGAAGTGAGTGGAGCGTCGCTATGGGATGCTCACAAAGCATTCATTAGAGGGGTCCTAATTGCAAAAGGAACATGGATAAAAAAAAGAGAGAACAAAGAAATTGAAAGAACTAATAGAGGAATTAAATCGGGTCGAACAGGAACATAAAGCATCCCCTGAGGAGGACAGAAACCTATACCTAAAAACAGTGGCAATAAGAGAACAACTAAAAGAACTCATGGAGCAAGAAACACAAAAATTCTATAATAGAATAGCGAAGGAAAGATACATGTGGGGCAACAAACCTAGCAAACATCTAGCCAGAACTCTACAAAAAAAAAAAAAAAACGATTAACTATATAGAAAAAATACGAAATAAGAGTGGAGAGATTAAATACTTATCTAGGGACATAGCAGACTCCTTTAAAGAATATTATGAAGATCTTTATACGGTGGTACAGAAGGGAGCCCATAATAGGGAAAAGGAAAAAAGAATAAAAAGGATGGATTACTTAGCTAAAGCAGGACTCAGAAAATTAACTACAGAGGATAGGGATATACTTGAGGAACCATTTTCTAGCGAGGAGGTAAGATGGGCACTGAAGAGCACCCCGGCGGGGAAGAGCCCTGGGCCGGATGGCTTTACTGCGCTTTACTATAAAACTTTTCAAGAGATACTCGTCCCAAGACTCCGTAACTATCTAAATGGCTTGGGAGCGGAGTACAGAATGAGCGAGGAATCCCTGACTGCCAGTATCACGGTGATCCTGAAGGATGGAAAAGATGGGTCAGTGTGCTCGGGCTATAGACCAATCTCACTATTGAACGCAGATACTAAAATCTATGCAAAAATATTGGCAGAGAGGGTTAAGGTCCACCTGAGCACACTGATCCATCCGGACCAAGTGGGGTTTGTGGCGGGTAGGGAGGGCAGGGACAATGGGGTTCGGGCGCTCCTGCTCTTACAGAGGATCCGGGAGGCAGGGACCCCCGGTCTACTCCTGTCTAAGGATGAGCCGAACACCCCCCCCGTTCGGCTCGCACCAGAACCCGCGAACGGACCTAAAGTCCGTGCGAGCTTTAGAACCCTATTAGTTATAATGGATGCGAACGTTCGAAATTAAAAGTGCTCATTTTAAAGGCTAATATGCATGTTAATGTCATAAAAAGTGTTTGGGGACCTGGGTCCTGCCCCAGGGGACATGTATCAATGCAAAATTTTTTTTTAAAAACGGCCGTTTTTTCAGGAGCAGTGATTTTAATAATGCTTAAATTGAAACAATAAAAGTGTAATATTCCTTTAAATTTCGTACCTGGGGGGTGTCTATAGTATGCCTGTAAAGGGGCGCATGTTTCCCGTGTTTAGAACTGTCTCTGCGCAAAGTGTCATTTTTGAAAGTAAAAAAGCTATTTAAAATCACTCGCGGCTAATGTTAATTCACGGCTCCCGTAACACAGAGAACAGTGATTCATTGAAACTCATTCATAAAAAAAAAGTCATTGATAAAAAAAAAAAAAAAATGAAAAAAAAAAAAGCGTAGGGGTCCCCCCAAATTCAATAACCAGGCCCTTCAGGTCTGGGATGGATATTAAGGGGGATCCCAGCCAAAAAAAAAAAAAAAAAAAAAATGGCGTAGGGTCCCCCTCAAAATCCATACCAGACCCTTGAGGTCTGGTATGGATTTTAAGGGGAACCCTAGCCAAAAAAAATGGCGTGGGGTCCCCCTCAAAATCCATACCAGACCCTTATCCGAGCACGCAACCTGGCAGGCCGCAGGAAAAGAGGGGGGGACGAGAGCGGCCCCCCCTCTCGCCTGAACCGTACCAGGCCACATGCCCTCAACATTGGGAGGATGCTTTGGGGGTCTAAGACCCCAAAAGCACCTTGTCCCCATGTTGATTAGGACAAGGGCCTCTTCCCCACAACCCTGGCCGGTGGTTGTGGGGGTCTGCGGGCGGGGGGCTTATCGGAATCTGGAAGCCCCCTTTAACAAGGGGACCCCCAGATCCCGGCCCCCCCCCTGTGTGAAATGGTAAGGGGGTACAAAAGTACCCCTACCATTTCACCAAAAAAGTGGCAAAAATGGTAAAAAGGACAGGAGACAGTCTTTGACAATTCCTTTATTAAAATCTTCTTTCTTCTTTCTTCATCCTTCGGATTCTTCATCTTCTCCTTCCTTCATCTTCTTCCATCTTCTTCTTCCATTTTCTTCTTCCTCCGATCCGCTTCTTCTTGCGCTGGTCTTCTCGTCCTTCTCGTCCGGCATCTTCTTCCGTCGGCGTCGGCGTCGGTGTCGGTGTCTTCTTGGGCCGCTCCGCGCAATGGGAGGCTCCCGCTGTGTGAGGCTCCGCTCCATCTGACAGGTCTTTTAAAACGGAGGGCACCTGGTGACCCCGCCCCCCTCTGACATCATGGGGAAAGCCATCATGGAATTCCCCATGACGTCCCTGTGCGTCAGAGGGGGCGGGGTCACCAGGTGCCCTCCATTATAAAAGACCTGTCAGACGGAGCGGAGCCTCACACAGCGGGAGCCTCCCATTGCGCGGAGCGGCCCAAGAAGAGACAGAGACACCGACGCCGACGCCGACGGAAGAAGATGCCGGACGAGAAGGACGAGAAGACCAGCGCAAGAAGAAGCGGATCGGAGGAAGAAGAAAATGGAAGAAGAAGATGGAAGAAGATGAAGGAAGGAGAAGATGAAGAAACCGAAGGATGAAGAAAGAAGAAAGAAGATTTTAATAAAGGAATTGTCAAAGACTGTCTCCTGTCCTTTTTACCATTTTTGCCACTTTTTTGGTGAAATGGTAGGGGTACTTTTGTACCCCCTTACCATTTCACACAGGGGGGGGGCCGGGATCTGGGGGTCCCCTTGTTAAAGGGGGCTTCCAGATTCCGATAAGCCCCCCGCCCGCAGACCCCCACAACCACCGGCCAGGGTTGTGGGGAAGAGGCCCTTGTCCTAATCAACATGGGGACAAGGTGCTTTTGGGGTCTTAGACCCCCAAAGCATCCTCCCAATGTTGAGGGCATGTGGCCTGGTACGGTTCAGGCGAGAGGGGGGGCCGCTCTCGTCCCCCCCTCTTTTCCTGCGGCCTGCCAGGTTGCGTGCTCGGATAAGGGTCTGGTATGGATTTTGAGGGGGACCCCACGCCATTTTTTTTGGCTAGGGTTCCCCTTAAAATCCATACCAGACCTCAAGGGTCTGGTATGGATTTTGAGGGGGACCCTACGCCATTTTTTTTTTTTTTTTTTGGCTGGGATCCCCCTTAATATCCATCCCAGACCTGAAGGGCCTGGTTATTGAATTTGGGGGGACCCCTACGCTTTTTTTTTTGTTTTTTATTAATGAATGACAGCTCTCTGTGTTACAGGAGCCATCAATTCATTAGCCGCGAGTGATTTAAATAGCTTTCTTCCTGCAAAAATGACACTTTTTTGCAGGGAAAGTTCTAAGCACAGGAAACCTGCCCTCCTTCACAGGCTACCTATAGACACCCCCCAGATGTGATACTGCAATGCTGTTCTAACAGCATGCACACACATATCCCCAGAAATAAAGAACATATTGTTGTCAGCAGTCAGCAGCACACTGACACGCTGACACTGTGAGTGAAACATAATATGCGAGGCCGCCGCAGCGGCGGCCTCTTATACCGTGGGGCGTGTATTAAAGCCCCTGAGCTATAATTGGCTACAGGCATCCTGCCTGTAGCCAATTATGGCTCTCCTCGCTGCCGGCGCTGTGATTGGCCAAGCATGCGGGGTCACAGTGCATGCTTGGCCAATCATCAGCCAGCATTGCACTGCGCGGGCCGCAATGCATTGCGGGGCCGCTCGCATCACACGAATTTGATGCGAGCGGTCCCAATAGTTCTGGGCTCGCCGAGCGAGCGAACACCCGGTGCTCGATTCGAACATGGGTTCGAATCGAACACCGGGCTCATCCTTACTCCTGTCAATAGATGCTGAAAAGGCCTTCGACGGGGTAGACTGGGGGTTCATGATAGATACACTCGAGTATATGGGCTTTGGGCCAAAGATAATCCAACGCATCAAGGTGCTATATGACCACCCGAAAGCGAAAGTCAAAATTAATGGTATTTCATCACCTCTGTTCGAGATGAGGAACGGGACAAGGCAGGGGTGCCCACTGTCCCCCCTCCTGTTCGTCTTGACGATGGAACCCCTGCTGGCCACAATTAGAGCCAACCCAGAAGTGGAAGGGATTGAGGCGGGAGGGGATACGCATAAACTATCCGCCTTTGCGGATGATATCCTGTTCTTCATAGGTAACCCGCGGACGTCTATGCCGCATTTACTGTCCGAACTTACACGCTACGGGGAAATGTCAAATTTCAAAGTTAATCGTACGAAATCTTTTATCTTGAACGTAAACATAGGAAAGCTTGATCAGCTCTCTCTACAGGAGAGCTTTGACTTTCCCTGGAGGAAGCAGATCAAGTATCTGGGAATAAACTTAGCTAAATCGATCAAAAAAATGTATAATATTAATTATCTCCCGCTTCTCGATGATGTAAAAAAGAAATGCAAAGAATACACTAACAGACCCCTCTCTTGGATGGGACGCATAAATACAGTTAAAATGATGGTACTCCCGATAATCACATATAAATTTCAGATGTTGCCTATCCCACTCTCTCCGACCTACTTGAGAAAACTAAAGTCCATAATTATAAATTTTATTTGGAATAGTAAAAAACACCGGATAGCATTAAACACACTAAAACAGGAAAAAAAACAGGGAGGCCTCGCGGTTCCTGATATAGTGAATTATTACCAAGCGATCGTCCTGTCTAGAATTCCAGAATGGGGTAAGGAGGAGACGGATAAAAGATGGGTCACCCTAGAAAAAGAGATTAGTCTAGCACATTTGGGTAGAATTATTTGGAATCCACCGACACACAGATTCTTAGGCGAAAACACACATACTATTACATTAAACGCACTAAAAATATGGGATAAATGGTATAAAAAAGTAAACAGAAATTATAATTCACTATTAATAACACTAAAAGACAACGATTTTTTTCAGCCCGGTAAAATAGAGGTGGGTGGGGAGTGGATATTAAAAGACGAAACACGATTAAAGGATGTAATGCACGATGGGAAAATAATATCATTTGAGGAACTACAAAGCAAGAGGGAAATTCTCAGGTTGGACAGATGGCGGTATCTCCAATTACACCACTTTATTAAAAGCCTACCTCAGCCCATGAGGTCGGAAGCGGACACCACATGGCTTGAGAATATTTGTACGGAACCTAATACAAAAAAAATGATCTCAAGGATCTATAAAAAGATGTTGGAGACAGAAAGGGAGGGGATCCCGCCATATGTCCATAAATGGGAAAGGGAATTTGGCTCACATTTAGATACAGGCACAATAGGGAAAATTATTAGGATGACCCATAGTTCTGCAATAGATACCAGGACGGCTGAGGCTAACTATAAGTGTCTAGCGAGGTGGTATATCACTCCTGATAAAGCAAGTCGGTACCAAAAGGGCTCCTCTCCTGATTGCTGGAGAGGGTGCAAAGAAAGAGGGACTATGGCCCATATATGGTGGGACTGTAATAAGATTAAAATCTACTGGACAAAGATCATAGGATACATAAAGGAGATCACCCTGAAGGCCATTGATAATGACCCCTGGGTGGTCCTGATGCATGCCACAAGGGAAGAGGCAAAGCATTATGAAAACTCATTGGTACCACATTTACTAAATGCAGCAAAGAAACTTATTGCAAAGAGGTGGAGAGAAGTGGAGGCCCCATCCATATGGGAATGGGTTGACGCGGTTGAAAGTGTTCGACTCATGGAGTCCCTTAAAAGGAATTCTGATCACGACAACAAGGAGCTGGGAGGGTGCTGGGACAGCTGGAAAAGCTTCAAGAGAACATGGAGCTATGCTGAAGCTATTAGGCTATAGAAACAACAGTAGGATAAGGACGAACATAAACAATTTATAAATTTGGAAATAGCGATGAGATTCTGGGGGGGGGGCAGGGAGGGAGGGGAACATTAGGAGGGTCTAAATGAAACCGGGTACACTAAAGCGGCATGTAGAGTGGGCGATAGAAATGGTTTTGTGTCTACTATATGGCTATTTGTTCTTCTGAGACATATGTATGCGAATAAATGTTTAACCTACAAATACGCCACAATGATGTGATGTAAAACAAAATGGACAAAACTGATTGGTGTAAACCGACCTAGGTCCGCTTGGAATGCTGAGCTGAAGTGGCAAAAAAAAAAAAAAAAAAACATAAAACATTAGCTTTGTTTCCACATGGAAACAATGTTAGATGGCCATTACCCTCCAAAAATACCATGTTCATATATAGCCAACAAAAATTATTTACATACTTACATATGGCAACATACACATTGTACAGAGTAGATTTTTTGCTAAATAAAACCTAGTAAATGCCACTAAATCTGGGAACCCTTTGTAGTTGCTTTGCCAACGGATAAAAGAAACCTATGACAAGGAATCAGCAGCATTATTGGGAGAGGAAACCCTAAAAGAGAGGAATAGTACACCAAGATCAAAATCAATCCTTCCACAAGATTTTTCTCAGGAGGGGGAACTGTGCTGTGGAGGTGGTTTGTATTTGGTGGTACAGAAAAGGGATGAAGGATGAAACATATTATTGTTAAACAAATTATGAAAAAGAAATTATATTTTATAAAGATGAACAGTGCAAAATTAAAGGAGTTTGTTTGTGCTCATGTGTAATGCTTTCCACTTGCCAAAAATATACTCTTTAAGCATACCTCCCAACAGTCCCAAATTGAGCAGGACTTTCCCACATTTGACCCTACTCCCAATGTCCCATGTACAGGGGCGGAGCACCGCAAAGGCTCTGCCCCTGTACACTATGCTCACTAACTCATTTATTTGCAAAGCAACATACACGTGATTTGCATATAAATGTACCAGTATATGAAAGAATCCACCATGGGATTTGCATATGAATAAGCTTTACTGGCTTATTCATATGCAAATCACATCCAGTTCATTCATATGCATCTCTCTATTCTACCAGTGAGTGAGCTTATGGGGGGAAGAGGTTTGTACTGAAAAGGAGAGCTCTGTACTTTAGAGAGGAGGTCTGTACTGGAGGTGGGCTTTGTGCTAGAGAAGAATTCTGTACTGGTGGGAAAGAAGGGAGTCTGTACTGGAGGGGAGGGAGGGGATCTATACTGTATTGGTGGGAAGGTAGGAGGTCTGTACTGAGGGATATCTACTGGTGGGGAGGGAGGGGTGTTCTTTACTGAGAAGGGGCTGGGAGGGGGAGAAGTCTGCCCTGTAAGGGTGGTCTGTACTGTGGAAGGGTCTGTACTGAGAAGGGACTGAGAGGGTGGTCTGTGCATAAGGGAGTTTAGCGCTCTGTGGGAAATCTATACTGGGCGGGTATGGGCTTGGTGGGAATATGTTAATATGTTATGGGAGGATGGGGTAGTTTTTAGTTGTACACTGTACATTGGACTGTGTTTTAGGTACTTCTGACCCCTGTGCTCTGTATCTTAGGCTCGGTTCACATATATGAAGGGACGGTTTCGGTGCAGAGTCTGGTGTGATTCAGGTGCAAATTTGACACTTAATTTGCATATGAACTGAACTGAAAAATGCATAGTGCCCTTTTTTGATTCGCTCCGCAACTGGACCTCATATATGTGAACTGGCTCCACTGAAAGCTGGTCTGGTTCACATGTTATGCAAATCAGATGTGGTTCAAAACGCATTCGATTCACATATATGTGAACTAAGCTTGACGCACTCCAGACACAATGTTGCACCTTTATTTATCATTGTATTCTCTGCAAGAGCTGTTGGGTTGCATCATTATAAACAGACTTCACTAGAAGTTGTATCTAGCTAAACATATTACATAAATTATTTTATTAATGAATAATTGCTCATTAATTGATGACCAATAGCTTTGTGGATGTTTTTCTGTTCTTATTATAATAAATCTTCTTATTAAAGCTGCTGCAGGCTCATCTGTAAACTGCACCCATATGGCCATACCCACTCTTCATTGACCACACCCACATTTCAATGCACTTTACTACTTGCACCATGTTCTACCCCTTTAAAAATTGTCCCTTTTGGCGTGGCTTAGCAATGATAGCGTGAGGACGCACCGCCAGGAGCTCTGCACAGGAATGGGCCGAGAACCGCCCGTAGAGCGCACCACAGAGCCAGCCTCACATGCCCGGAGCCGGTAAACACCCGCCGACCACCGAGGAACGGAGGGGGAACGAAATAACCCACTACTTTTTGCGGCAGCACCCGGTCTCCTCGCCGGCCACCCGATCCAAGATGGCGCCGCCACGAGTTCCGCCGGCGAGCGCCGCCAATTCAAGCAAGAAGGGAACACAGGCGGGGGCCGCTGCAATGGAGGAGCCCACGAATGCAAGTAAGCGGGGAGCGCAGGTGGGGGCCACAGCACCGGAGGAGGATTTCCCCCCCCTCACATACACAGCTGCAGGCAAGAGGGGCACACAGGCTGGGACAGCAATAGTGGAGGATGATTCCCTCCCCCCTATGCACTCTCCGATACAGTCCCCCGCCCTCCCTGTCACAGATTCACAGCTGCACACTGCCAGTGCTGGGGGCACGAGTGGCCTCACAGAGGGATCCCTCAGGGACATGGTCTCAGGTCTCCCCACCAAGCAGGACCTTAATGCCATGGCAGCCTCCATAGTGAATGCCCTCACCAGGGAGCTGCATGACCGAAAGCAGCAAGTTGACACAGTGGAGGAGAGGGTGACTGTGCTGGAATCCACCACCGACACCACTGATGCCCGTTTAACCGCCTTAGAGACAGAACATAGGTCTTTTCGCCGCCATCTTAATGACGTGCACCTGCGACTGGACGACGGCGAGAATAGGAGCAGGCGGAACAACTTGCGCCTCCGAGGCATCCCAGAGGCCACCATGGGTCCAGATCTCCATGCTACTGTTGTAGCCATCCTGAACCAAGTCCTGGGTAAATCACCTACAGCAGAATTGGAACTGGACAGGGTCCACCGCATACCAGGCCCGAGGGCCCCGCCTTCCACGTCACGGTCCCCTGCTGCCGCAGATCCCCCGCGCGATGTTCTTTGCAGGGTGCACTTCTTTACCATCAAGGAAGAGATCCTACGCTTGGCTTGGGAGAAGGGCCCAATTGACTTCGACGGGGCCCATATACGGATTTTTCCGGATGTTTCCAGGCAAACCCGTGTTATGCGAGGTTTGTTACGTCCACTGCTGGAGGTGGTGAGGGAAGCCGAAGCCACATACCGCTGGGGCCATCCTTTTCACCTGATTGTTCGAAAACACGGATCAGAATTCCATCTCCGCTCGCCTGACCAACTCCCTGACCTATTCAGTTTCATCGCCAAGCCAGCAGTCAGTGTTCCTGACTGGTTCGACTACCTGCTCACGCAAGAAACACCGGGTCCACCCCAGCTCAGACAGCAACGGGTCTGGCGCCCGCGCTCACGGGCTCCGAATCGTGAGGCGCCCAGGCAGCACCCAGCATCCGCCGAGGCTTGACCGCACCGCCTACTCCATGGACTGGTAAGACTTTTGCACTTTCCCCTGGTGGGGCCCCTCTCAGAACAGACCTGTCTCCTATCAAGACCCTGGCCAATGATGGACAAGGTTCCTGCTGACTCTCCCCACCCCCCCCCGCTGAGTTGACTATCCCCTCATGCCTCTAATAGTAACAGAACCCGTTATCCAGTACAGTCCCTTGCTGGGGGGGGGGTGGTCTATTCCCGTTATACGGGTGTTTTTTCTATGCACTGTTTGTTTGTCTGTTGTTTTGCAGGTTTTGTTGTTTTACAGGTTACAGTACTAGGCCGCAATTTAAGCAGACCCCTGGGGCCGGACCCCCCCTCCCCCACCTAGATGTGGGACGGTGGGGCTGGCTGCACAATCCGAGAGGTGACGGGCGGACCACACTCCCCGGACCAGACCTTGCATTCTGGACCTGTTGGCGACCTGCCCCCCCCCCCCTTTTGCATGGCAGGCGTCAGGTATTAGCCTTATTAAGTCAGGGGAATAGTGGGGTCTGTCCGTTAGGAAGGCCTCTTTCAGGTGGCTCAATGTAAATACCAGAGTGGGTTAGTCTGATATGTGCACCCTCAACCATATCCATCCCATGAACACAGCCAGGGTCTGCATACATGTGAGGGCCGCACCCCGATCCAGGCCACCGGAGGGCGGGGGTGGGGATTACATGCACGCTCCAATGGCGGATGCACTCTCTGTGAGTGGAGTTTTCTCCAATGCACCGACAGTGGGGAGTCTCAGATATCAGATTTCTGCTTCCGCTACACAAGCACCAGTTATATACAAGGCCAGCTCACATATTGTAACCAATTAAGATCTAATGTTGGCTCTAATGCTATGTTACTTTCTCCATGGTTCTCATTGCTCTCTTCCTGTGCATCTCCTAACTTGATGTTTCTTTGTTTTAATTTTTCCTGTTGTACTATTGCTTGACTCCAAGCAATCCTAGCCGCTCTTGCCACCCCCAATTAGGGCGGCCCCTCGCTTGGACACTGACAGTGCCAACCGGGGGTCCATAGAGTAACTATGTTTAAAGACCAGTTTTCCCTTTCCCCTTCCCTCCCTCCCCACCCCTTCTCCTCTTCCTCCCCGTCCCCCCCCTACCCTCCCCTCCCTCTTGAGGTGGTGGGGCCCCCCGCTGAGACCCCAGGCAAGGGGCCGTTACTCTCTCCACCTCGTGAACAGTGGTTGCCACTAAGCCAAAAGGCGCCATGGGTCTTCTGAAGGTTACTTCTAGCCGACCTGCGCAAAGGCAGGACTCAAATTGCCTTTTTACAGGAAACGCATTTCCACGGTGAACGCATCCCTAAATTGACAAATGGGGCCTTCCCAACGGCATACCACAGCACTTCACCCATCTCCAAGTCCAAGGGGGTCAGCATCCTCCTGGCAAAATCGGTACCGTGGACGTTTGGGGCGCAGCGGGTAGATCCGCAGGGACGCTTCCTCCTTTTAAAAGGGAAGGTGTTTGACGAGCAGGTCACCTTCGCCAACGTTTACTTCCCTAACGCAGACCACCCGCAATTCTTGCGGAAGCTGCTACCGCAGTTGCTGGAATTCGCAGAGGGAATGCTAGTCTTTGGGGGAGACCTCAATTTTACTATGGACCCTCAGCTGGATGCCTCGCGCGGTGCCTCCCATCTTTCATACGCACGCCTCAAGCGGATGAAAGCAGACCTCCAGGCCCTGCGCCTGATTGACCCCTGGCGACTATTACATCCCCAGGCACGAGATTATTCATTTTTCTCTCAAGTCCATCACTCCTACTCGAGATTGGACTATCTGTTACTGTCGCACAAGGACTTATCCAGGGTGGTCTCTACCGCCATCGATGTCATATCGTTCTCGGATCATGCGCCGATACACCTTACTCTCCAGCTGGGGCATGTGGCTCAGACCCCTCCCTCATGGAGACTGAATGAGACTCTGCTGCAATCGGAAGAGACTCGTTCGGAGGTACTGGCCTCACTGCAGGAGTATTTCACTATTAATACAGCCACAGTCGCTAACCCCCTGACAGTTTGGGAGGCCCATAAGACAGTTGTAAGGGGCACCTTAATTAAAATAGGGGCTCGCCTCAAACGGGACAGAACACGACGTGCAGACGAACTCCTTGCCCAGATTCGCTCCCTAGAGAGTGCCCATAAAGCCAGTCTAGCACGGGCTACTTACCAGGAACTTCTCAAAGCATGTGAAGAACTCCGCTCGATTTTGTTCCACAAAACGAAACAAAAACTGGCCTGGGCTCACCGTACGATGTACGAATTTTCAAACAAACCCGGCACCTTGTTGGCCAGGGCGCTACGAGGCCCTCGCTCCAAAACCTATATCCCCCACATACTGACATCCTCGGGCCAGAAAGTGTCCACATCATCAGATATGGCAGCAGAGTTCCGGTTATTCTACGAAGGCCTTTATAATTTAGACAGACCACAGACGGTTGACCACAGCTCTGCTGGAGGTTTCACCCCACGGTCATATGTGGCCACATCCGGCATGCCGTCACTTCCGGCCGCTGTCCAGGAGGAGTTGGAGCAACCCATCACAACAACGGAATTGGGGGTGGCGCTGGCCACCTCGAAACCAAAGAAGGCCCCCGGCCCTGATGGCTTCACTCCAGCATATTACAAAGCCTTCTTTGGTATCGGCCCTCAACTCAATTACTGAGGGTAACTCCTTCCCGATAGATACCTTGAGGGCCTACATTTCCCTCATCCCAAAGGAGGGGAAGGACCCACTAAGATGCGGGAGTTACCGGCCGATAGCTCTTTTGAATACCGACCTTAAATTGTTCGCCAAGGTACTGGCCAATAGAATACTCTCACACTTACCAAGCCTGATCCACAGGGACCAAGCGGGCTTCGTTCCACAACGAGAACCACGGGACAACACCATCAGGGTGATAAACCTAATTCATGCAGCCAGGTCATCGGGTCGACCCCTTCTCCTGCTGTCAACCGACGCGGAGAAGGCGTTTGACCGCGTAGACTGGTCCTTCATACAGGCCACCTTAGAACATATTGGGCTCCGCTCCTCGATGCTCAGTTGGATCCTTTCCCTTTACTCCCATCCTACAGCTGCAGTCAAAGTCAACGAGACTAGGTCCAGCTACTTTAACATCCGCAACGGTACTCGACAGGGTTGCCCCCTATCCCCGCTGATCTTTATTCTTTCCCTGGAGCCCCTCTTGTGCAGAATAAGGGCGAACACAAACATCACCGGTTACCACAAACCCTCCGGACCGCACAAGGTGGCCGCATTTGCGGATGACCTCATTTTCTTTCTAACAGACCCACTCAATTCACTCCCTAACCTACTCCACTCCTTACAGGAGTACGGGGCCCTCTCGTCCTTCCAAATCAACCTGTCCAAGTCCTCCCTCCTTAATATTTCTGTGGACAAAGGCACGATCCGTCGTCTACGCTCAGAGTACCAGCTACGCTGGTCGACCAACACTATCCCCTATCTAGGCGTTGAAATTAGTCCGGACCCCTCGGACCTATATCAGGCAAACTTCGCCCCTCTTCTTCTCCGACTCAACACAGATCTCCTTCACTGGCATTCCCTTACTTTAACGTGGTTCGGACGATGCAATGCCATTAAGATGACAGCTCTACCCAGGATATTATACCTACTACAAGCCCTCCCTATCCGTATCCCACCGCTATTCTTTAAACGAATCGACTCGATGTTTCGAGCCTTTGTCTGGTCACACCGAAAGCCGCGTATTAGACTGCAACTCCTACACATGGAAAAGCACAGGGGAGGGGTGGGCCTCCCAGATATAAAGGCCTACTACAGGGCGGCCCATCTTACTAGAGTGGTCGACTGGCACTGCCACGCAGAAGCTAAACAGTGGGTGGCGATGGAGCTGGAGGACTCTGGCGGCATGGCCAAGAGCTGGCCGTGGATCACCACCCCTATTCCAAGGGACCTCACTAACCACCCCACACTGGGCAGCACCATACAGGTGGCCAGGGATGCCTTTCGGCATTCCTCAGTATCCCCAATCCCATCCCCCATGGTGCCAATCTTGGATAACCCCGATTTCCCTCCTGGCCGTATGAACCCTATTTTTGGCCGTCTAACTGCAAAGGAGCGGCTACACCTCCATGACTTCATGGGCACGGACGGCCGACTCGTAACAGAGGCAGGGATATATGCTACTGACCCCCCACTGGACTTCTGGAGTGGTCTCCAACTGCGTAACTTCCTGCGCCGGTGTGCACGGACACCAGGCATTTCGCGCCCTCTCACAGAACTGGAGCAAATCTGCCACCGCAGAGAACCGATTCGTCACTGTCTGTCTCTTATCTACGCCTCCCTGATCTTACCAGCGGAAGGGTTTTCGCCCCCCTTCCTCTCCAAATGGGAGGCTGATCTAGGAATCCAACTCAATGATTCACAAAAGGACAAGATCTTGCATTTTGCCCAGAAGTCATCCATAGCCACGAGAGTCCAAGAGACCTGTTATAAAATTATGACCCGTTGGTACAGAGTGCCTACCACTCTGCACCGCTTCTTCCCGCAGGTCTCCAGCCTTTGCTGGCGCTGCGGTCTGGAGGAGGGAACGATGCTCCACATTTTCTGGGACTGCCCCAAAATCAAACCCTACTGGCGAGAGATGACAAGCACGATCGAGCACCTGACTGGTGCTATTCTAGAGGGGGATCCCGGGGCCTGCCTGCTGCATCTCTCTAAGCGACCCATTAAGAAGTACAAAGCATCCCTTACCATTCAGCTCTTAAATGCTGCCAAGGCATGCATCCCCTTGTGCTGGAGATCGGAGACCCCACCATCAAAATCAATGTGGTATGCCAAGGTTAATGAACTGAGGAACATGGAAGACCTCACTGCCACCCTGCATGGCAGAGAGGAGGCCTTTTCGGAGACATGGCGACCTTGGATTCATTACATATACACCGAAGCATACCTCCGTGAGGTTGCATGTCCTGACTAAACCACGCAGCTTGACCTTCCGCATGGTCTGGGAGGCACCACCATCTCCATCTTCACCCCTTTTCACTTCCCCCTTCCCTCTCTCTCCACCCCTTCTCACCCCCCCCCCCCCCCCCTCTTACATATTTTTTTTCCCCCTTTTTTTTAAGTTTTCCCCAGCCATGGGCCGGCTTAGCCAGATAATATGCATATCCTATATACATTACTCGTCTCTTGTGCCACATGGCTGGGCCCGGCTGTCTGGGGGACAAATCCCCCAGCCAGCCGGAGAAGTTTCTATCAGTGTGGCCGTGGCAGCCGCACCAACAGATGGGTTACTAAGGAAACAGTATAGAAGCTCCTTCCCGGGGTGGCACACGGGCAGTTTAACTTTCACTCGCAACCACACTTGTAAACCACAAGGTGCCAACAAGGGGGAGCGTCACACGACGAAGCTGGTACTACATCTAACCCTATTTGCTACATGTTACTGTTTTTTTTTTTTTTTCTTTTTTACTATAAGCAATGTCATTGTTATTCTGTGATTGTAATGCTGTACCATTTTGAAAATAAATAAAGGAATTACAAAAAAAAAAAAAATTGTCCCTTTTTGTCAAGTTCAAAAGTTTGGAGGTAAGTTTAAGTATTTTTACAAGTCTTCAATAATTCCAGGAATTCAGCTCCTTTGTAAATATTGAAGAGGCACTATGACCTAAGTCCAACGGCATACATGCCATTTCCTGTATTTATCACTAATACTTACATCTGACAGATTTATGGAGCACCTGGAAGACAGCTATGGCTGGACTTATGGAAGCCCAACGGTAGAATTGCTGCAGCTTCTATACCTGCCTCTCCTCTCCTATTGCCCAATCACAGAATCATAGGTATTCTGTGAACAAATTCACAAACTAAAAAGGCTTCTGTGAATGGGCAGCAGAGGGGAGGAGTGGGTATAGCTGCTCTGTGTGCTTCTCTCCTCTTAGATCCCGGAGTGTCTTTCTGGCAGAGCAATAAACCTGTCAGATGTAAATAATAGAGAAAAGCCCAGGAGGTGTCATGCACCTATTTGGACTTAACTCATAAAAAATCCCTTCACTTTATAAAAAGTGGCAGAATTGCTAGAATACAATTCTATAATAATTCTATAATTCCTGTTATGTCACAATCTACTATACAGCAACAGCATAATTGGTTTTAAAACGCTTCAACTTTTATCAAAGTGGTCCTTGAGCTCAAGTCCAGTGACTTTGCCTACGCTGAGCTGAGGTCATCAGTCTACTGCAGACAGGAGCAAGCAGGAGCAGAGGCTGATCTAAAGTCCAAAGTTTTTTTTTACCCTGAATGCATTCTCTGCAATAAGGTAAAAAATACCCCACTATGCCATATCCACCCCATCTCTACAAAATTACCTGACTACTGCAGCACTGCTCCCCTCAATTCCTGTTTTCATAGCAGATACTGAGGGCAGTGGGAGCTATAGGCTCCCGCTGCTATCATTCAAACTACTGTAAGGAGGGAGCTGGGGTGTGGTTTACCGGTGCTGTCTTTGTCTATTGACACACACCACCCGGATCGAGAGCACGCATGCACAGGTGCCTCTGTAGCATTTGGCAGGGATCACCTAAATAGTAGATAAGGGACAACGTACAAGTATAGCATCTTTTTTATTTTAGACCAAAAACAATGCATCATTTAGTAACACTTTACATATTATTCTGTACTTGCTGCTTGGTCCACTTTAATTAAAGTCTTTGTTGGTACCCCCAATGTGTCTGCTTGTATAACTTTGATAGGGACATTAGCCCACAGGCTCCCTCTGATTAGAATGGCTCAATGTACTCTATAAAATTTAGCGCTCTATAAACACGGGAAGTCAATAAACAGTTCCAGCTTGTTATTTTCGAAAATCCCAGCGCATAAATGTAAATTTATGACTTATTGAATTTCAGATTCTGCTTGTGTTTGTTTGCGAACCAGTATTTGAAAACACGATGTTGGAGCCATCAGGGAAAACTCGGCAGATTTGCGAGCACAAATGTGGATGTCGGACACATGTGCGATTATTCCAAACAACGGGATGTGACGCGGGCACTTTTTATCTGCTTTGTAACATGCTGCTAATCCAGCATAAGCTATGTATACGAATGTACAGGACGTTGATTTAAAACGCTGCTTTCCAAGTACGAACTCGCATGCAGTCGAATCTCCATCAACTTCCAAAGCCATAAAACAACACAGAAGATATTGGCTGCCTCTTTCTACCTGCAATGTTTTAACTGACAGCTCCACTCTGCATTATATACGGTACTCATTTTGGATGGCCATGGAAGAGTTTAGTTTGTCTTTTGTTTCCCTTCTTTCAAAGTTCTTTCATCTATCTACCCTTTACACTATCTAAATTTGGCTATAGGTCCAAGTCATCCACTGGATTCTGCAGCCGATATCTATGTGACCACAGTAGACAGAGACATATTTGTTGGTGCTGAAGGGGTTTAAGAAGCCAATATAAAACTTTACAATTAATTGTGTCCTACAGTGCCTTAAAAAAAGTATTCATACCCTTTGGAATGTTCCACATTTTGTCATGTTACACCCAAAAACGTAAATGTAATTTATTGGGATTTTGTGCGATAGACCAACACAAAGTGGCACATAATTGTAAAGTGGAAGGAAAATGATAAATGGTTTTCAATTTTTTTTACAAATAAATA
This sequence comes from Lithobates sylvaticus, assembly GCA_028564925.1. NCBI lineage: Eukaryota > Metazoa > Chordata > Amphibia > Anura > Ranidae > Lithobates > Lithobates sylvaticus. Next base: position 145,920,320 of record CM053029.1, on the reverse strand, counting down.
TCTGATAAGTGTGGCGTGCATTTGTATTCAGCCCCCTTTACTCTGATACCCCTAACTAAAATCTAGTGGATCCAATTGCCTTCAGAAGTCACCTAATTAGTAAACAGAGTCCACCTGTGTGTAATTTAATCTCAGTATAATTACAGCTGTTCTGTGAAACCCTCAGAGGTTTGTTGGAGAACCTTAGTGAACAAACAGCATCATGAAGGTCAGGGATAAAGATGTGGAAAAGTTTAAAGGAGAATTTGGTTGTAAAAAAACTATCCCAAGCTTTGAACATCTCACAAAGCACTGTTCAATCCATAATGCGAAAATGGAAAGAGTATATAGCACAACTGTATACCTACCAAGACATGGCCGTCCACCTGAACTGACAGGCTGGGCAAGGAGAGCATTAATCAGAGAAGCAGCCAAGATGCCCATGGTAACTCTGGAGGAGCTGCAGAGATCCATAGCTCAGGTGGGAGAATCTGTCCACAGGACAACTGTTAGTTGTTCACTCCACAAATGGAAGAGTGGCAAGAAGAAAGCCATTGTTGAAAGAAAGCCATAAGAAGTCCCATTTGCAGTTTGTGAGAATCCATGTGGGGGACAGAGCACACATGTGGAAGAAGCTGCTCTGGTCGAATGAGTACAAAATTTAACTTTTTGGCTCAAAAGCAAAACGCTATGTATGGCGGAAAACTAACACTGAACATCAGCCCGAACACACCCTCCCCACCGTGAAACATGGTGGTGGCAGCATCATGTTGCGGGTATGCTTTTCTTAAGCAGGGACAGGGAAGTTGCTTTTTTGCTTTTACTCCGGGCCTCTCTTTTAGTTTTTTGGTTGTAACATGACAAAAGTAGGAAAATTTCAAGGGGTATGAATTATTTTTCAAGGCACTGTAAGTACATCAGCATCCTGGTCAGCATATTTTATTTGCTTCTTTAGGTGAAACAAATGTTATCAATCTTTTTGGAAAATATGTAATCGTTTAATGTGATTGTCGGCATAAGACACATTTAAAGTGGTTGTAAAGGCTCAAGTTTTTTTATCTTTATACATTCTATGCATGATGTAAAAAAACCTTCTGTGTGCAGCAGCCCCTCACTACCTACCTGTGTCCCAACTTGTTTCAGCGATGTGAACGAGAGCCTCCGCTGTCCTGGGTCTCTCTTGGCTTGGCAGGAGAGAGTGGCCAGGAATGCAGACGGGGGACCCAAGAGGAGGAAGATCAGAAATGCATTGGGCAAAACCACTGCACAGAGCAGGTAAGTATGACATGTTTGTTATTAAAAGAAAAAAAATATGGCTTTAGAGTCACTTTAAAAATAAGGCGTATTGGACAATTGCAAAATTAAAGTGATCCAAGTCATTTTCCACCAGTTCACTTCCCACTCACAGCATCTCAGCTCACTGTAGACATCCTTTCAGGAAGTTACTCGGCAACCCAGCTAATCCTACTCCCCCCTCCCTGCTACGATTTAATAACTCAGCTCCCCCTGCACCCCTTCCAGTAGTGACTCCGCAGCTGAACTCACCCTACACCCCTTCCTAGCAGTGACTTAACAGCTCAGCTCACTCCATAATCCCCTTTCAGGTGTTACTTAGCAGATAAGCATACCTTACTCCCCCTCTCTGCAGTGACTCAGAAACTCACCTCACTCTGTTCCCCCTCCCTGCTGTGACTCAACAACTCAGCTCACCCTACACCCCCTCCCAGCAGTGATTCAACAGCTCACCCCTATACCCCTTCCCAGCAGTGACTTAGCAGCTCAACTTACCCTGCACCCCCTCCCAGCAGTGACTTAGCAGCTAAACTCACTCTGCACCTCCTCTCAGCAGTGACTTAACAGCTCAGCTCACCCTACACCCCCTCCCAGCAGTGACTCAGCAGCTGAACTCTCCTACACCTCTCCCAGCAGTGATTCATAAGCTCAGCTTACCCTAATGCCTTTCCCAGCAGTGACTCGGCAGCTCAATGCACCCTGCACCTCCTCAGCAGTGATTCAACAGCTCAGCTCACCCTCCATTCCCTTCCAGATGTTACTTAGCAGATACACTTACCTTGTTCCCCCTCCCTGAAGTGACCTAGAAGCTCAGGTCACTCTGCCCCTTCCTCCCAGCAGTGACTTAGCAGCTCAACACCCCCTACACCCCCCTGCCAGTAGTGACTCAGCTGCTCAGTTCCCTCTGCTCCCCCTCTCCCAGCAGTGACTCAGTAGCTTCCCCTGGCTCAGAAGTGAATCACCAGCTCAAATCACCCAGTTCCACCTCTCCCAACAATAACTCAGCCACTTACTTACCCTACATCCCCTCCCTCAGCAGTAACTCAAGGGCTCAGATCCTCTCGCTCTATCTTTCCAGCAGTGACTGAAAAGCCTTCCATCCTTCTTATGTAAACACACAACGGGTGCTCTAGGAGTGGGAGCTGAGCTGCCGAGTCATTGCTGGAAGAAGGAAGCAGGAGTGGTTGAACTTCTAAGTCACTGCTAAAAAGAGGGCAGACAGGGTAAGCTGTGCTTCTAAGTCACTGCCGAAAAGGTTTCTGAGTCGCTGCTAGGAGGAGCATGGGGAGATGAGTCGCTGCTGGGAGGAGCATGGGAAGATGAGTCACTGCTGGGAGGAGCATGGGGAGATGAGTCGCTGCTGGGAGGAGCATGGGGAGATGAGTCACTGCTGGGAGGAGCATGGGGAGATGAGTCGCTGCTGGGAGGAGCATGGGGAGTTGAGTCGCTGCTGAGAGGAGCATGGGGAGATGAGTCGCTGCTGGGAGGAGCATGGGGAGATGAGTCGCTGCTGGGAGGAGCATGGGGAGTTGCGTTACTGAGTGCAGATCTGCAGTGAACTTTGTGAATTAATTGCTCCACAGTGCCTGCAGCTACAGAGGTCAGCTGGGGCTTGTTTTAAAGCTCATTTACTCCTTATGGAAACTATAGAAACGCTTTGGGGGGGGGGGGGGTCACTTAGACTTGTAGTTGTGGCATAACTGTGTGTTTTAACTGCCCCTTTAAGCTGCATAGGAAGTGGATGGGGGTGTTCACATGCTGCTGCTGTGACAAAAATGATCCACCATTCAAGTAAACAAGAATGTGACGCAACTACCCCGCAACTGCATGCACTGGTTGCGGCTAAATGGTATGGCGCTTACAGGGTTAAAACAGGCAGTAAGGAGTCATCATATTACCTCCTCACTGCCTGTCAAACGCAACTGAAAACCAATCTGAGCGCAGATTTCTTTTTAGAGGCATGGTCGTGTTGCTGCATGTCTAAACCTAGCCTGAAAATCCATAGTCAGGGCACAGATTCACTTTAAAGTGGCATTTAATAAGAAATCTGAACTTGTACAAAGGCTAAACAGCTGAGTTCTCTAATGTAGGGTTTTGTCTTCTCTTCTAAAGCAAATCAATCCAATCCCAAGGAAAACTCACTGTTGATGAGAAGAAATAAAGTCTCTTTCAGCCAGCGTCATCTTTTAGGCTTTTCAAACCCACCGGGGTTAACTGGCCCGCCATCAATCCCCACATCTTATAGATAGCAATTTGCTCTCTGGGCCGGTGCGTACGGATTAGCCGACAAGAGAAAGTGGAATATATTTTAGCCAAGTCTACTTCATCACCGTTTCCTATTATAAGAGCACACAGCTTTGTAATTCATTTTCAAAACTTGAGGAGTGTATTAAAAATTGTAATCTCTTCTTACATGCTATCTTAATTGAGTGTAACGTTTGAAATTGGTTTTAAATTTTAAATCAGGTTTTGATTCAAAGTTTTGGCTTCTTCCCCTTCTTTTTTCTCCCCGCTCGCTCTTTACTCGCACCATCTAATTTCCACAGGGGAAGATCTCTGACCTCGGGAGAGTTTGCGTCTGACTCTTTCCATCCACCGTTATGCAGTTTCACACTTACGGGCACATTGGATGTATTTTGCGGGAATAGCTACTTAGATCTGTCACGTTGGCTTTTTCAGCTTTTTTATTGTTTTAAGCTTCCAGAAGAAGACAAGCAAGGAACAATGCAATTGAAATTTACAAACATAGTTGTTAGGAAGATAGGTGTAGAGGATGATGTAATGTTATCAAGCATTTGATACATAAAGTAGACCTTTTAGTAACTTTACAAGTGGGAATTAAATATTGTATTGTCTGCAATTTAAATGTCATTTCATTCATTTTGTTTTCTTTAGAAATGTTAGTGTTGCTGCAGTAGGTTCTATACATGGTAAAGATGCGCCACTTTGCAGACAGACTAAGGGGACCCCCAGGCACCATATTTAAAGGAATTTTTTATTTTTTCACTTTAAGCATCATTAAAATCACTGCTCCTGAAAAAATGAACACATTTATTTGCATTGATACATGCCCCCCAGGGCAGTACACAGACTCCCATACCCTTTTTATGGCCAATAACTTGCATATAAGCCTTCAAAATTTTCACTTTTGATTTTTCAAGTTCCTTTTAATATTTTGGTTGTGTAATGCCCTGATGGCCAACACTTGGCCTGCTGGCCCTTTGCGTATGGCTCATGAGCTGTTGAGCATCAGTTAGATAGCAAAGTGGAGGCAGGGTACTGGGCACTGGAACATCCTATGTGTTCCAGCACTTGGCACTGAAAGAAAAAGTGTACTGTGAGCAAAGTTACTTACCTGCTTCTCTGTGCAGCTAGACCAGTCCCGAGAACATCTTTTTTTCCCATGCTTTGGCAGACTAAGGCCTTGAAGCCATCAATAGCGATGCAAGGTTCGTAGCCATTCATTGGATGTGATAACGTCCAGAGACAGTTCACCACTGAAGACCCATTTGTTGGGGGAGCAGGGAATTGGGTGAAATTAAAGTGCTTCTCCTCTAGACCAGTGGTCTCCAAACTGCAGCCCATGGGCAAGATGTGGTCCTTTGCTTGCCTTTATCCGGACCTTGGGGCACTATTCCTCTCACTGATACAAGGCACTTTTCCTCCCACTGACACCAATGATGGGGCACTATTTCTCCCACTAACACCAATGATGGGGCACTATTCTTCCCACTGACACTAATGATGGAGCACTATTCCTCCCACTGACAACAATGATGGGACACTATTCCTCTCACTGACACCAATGATGGGGTACTATTTCTCCCACTGATAGCAATGATGTGGCATTTTTCCTCCCACTGACATCAATGATGAGACACCTTTCCTCCCACCGACACCATTGATGGGCATTTTTCCTCCCACTGACACCAATGATGGTGCACTATTGCTTTCACTCATACCAACATTTGGCAACATTCCTCTCACCAATACCAATGATGGGTCACTATTCCTTCTTCCACAGACCACAGGTACTATGTACATCTTCACAATGACAGCCAAGCCTGTACATTGCTTACACCAGAGCATTTTCTACTCCCACTGGCCACAGTTTGCCCCCCCCCTAAAGTCTGAAGGACAGTAATCTGGCCCTTTGTTTAGAAAGTTTGGAGACCCCTGCTCTAGACTAAACAAGCTGCATCTGCACTGCAATGGATCTTTAGTTGTTGGGGTTTATGTCTGAGAAGGTTCTCATTTATCAAGGTCTTGGTTTATCTAGTAGTAGTTACATTCAACTGAAGGTGTTCTGTAATGTTGAAGATGTTTCATGGCTTTTTCAGTTCATTAGAAGTGAAGACATGGCCTGGATAAGCAACCAATATTCAGATTATAGTGCAAGCCCAAGTATGACAGGTTCTCTTTGAGGTTAGCTCTGAAAATGATGATTTATCATCGGTAGCATAAAATTGCTCAGCGCTGGCGGCTTCTTGGGCTCAGTGTGCGACAGTCAGAGGAAGAGACTGTAACTAGATAATAACATTCTCTCCCCATGGTCCAGTCATTGTCTTCTCGTTTTACGGTGTCAGTCTTCAGAATATCTGACCTTTTCATGGCTACGTTGTGGCATTTAACTAAGAGGAGCCAGTGTAGGAGCGGCTCGTACAGGTACTTCCCATCTGTTATCGTATGACAGGTCTCTGCATGAGCCACCCCAGTGTACATACCCACAGTCACATAATGAACAGCTGCAAAGGATTCAAAAGTACCTCTAGCTTTGGGAAATGTGATATGTTGTGAAGCTGATAAGTGAAAAATATATTTATTATGAAGAATTTAGATTTTATTCAAATCTATTCCTTGCAGTAATGCCTGGTTAAAAGCACACAACACGTGTACCGTGGTACTATTCGTTGTAAGTGCAATTTTTTCAGCATATATTCCATTATGCCTTGTATGTTACATTTTCACTTTGTAATCTTCCCTACTGTCCTGCACTGCCTGCAAGCCCACCTAATAATCCTTCCAGGCATGGGCGTCCGCAGAATTTTTTTCAGGGGGGGGCATAATTTTAAGTCATCCATGTTCCGCCCCTTATTGACAATGTCATGAAGGCAGAGGGGCTTAGTCATTATCAGATTTGGCCTGTACAGTACGGGGGTGTACAGTATGTGCATATATAGGGGGTGGATGGTATTAGTATATACAGGAAGGAAGGTGGGTGTATATAGCTGTATTCAGGACAGATGATGTATATCTGCAGTCAGTAATGATGGAGGAAGGTCTCTATATACAGGAAGGAAGGTAGGTATATACAGCTACCTGTATATAGAGACCTTCTCCATCATCACTGACTACATATATATATCATCTGTCCTGTATACAGCTATATATACAGGACAGATGATGTATATCTGCAGTCAGTGATGATGGAAGAATACAAGAAGGAAGATGGATGTTGGGTAGATAAGGGTCCGAGTGATGTCTGTCAGCTGGATATATAACCCCTAGCACTCTATGTATGTCCAGATAATGTGAAATTTATTTATGACAATTCATGTAACCCTGTGTTATATAAAGCTCTGGGGCTGCACCATCAGAAGTGTAAACTCACTACATAAACAGAGTTACATGAATGGTCATAAATGACCTTCACTTTATCTGTACAGAGTGATTGGGGGAAGTTTCGGCTGTCTCTTCATTCTCCTCATCTTCTTATCACTGATCACAATACCTACAAGACAAATCCTACAGAAACATTGGCAGCTTTTCTTCCAAGGAGAGGTTAAGTCAGAGATCTCACAGTGCAGGAGACGGATGGAGAGAAGAGCTTTGGAGGTTCTAAATACATACACCGCTGGCACAGTGTATGTATTTAGAAGCTGCTGTCCCCACAGTGACAATTGTACCCCCCCATCCACTTACTCTGGGCCCTCAGTCCGCCCCTGGTCAGAATGAAGGAGACTGGCTCCATCGGCTAGGTGTGCTGTTGTGATAAGCAGCCGACACCTGTCACAGAAGAGCTTCATTGCCGCGCTGGTCCTCAGAGGATATGCAGAAAAGTACCCAAAGCAGCGGTTCCTGCTCGGGCTATGAAAACAGTGGGCCTGTGTGCAAGATCAAAAGTGGGCCCTAGGCATCAAGAACAAACAACAATATGGTGCGCAAAGCGCGTCGTGGTGAACAGTGGACATGTTTTAAATTGCGCTAAATATTGGCTTAAAGGGGGTGTTGTTAATATAGTGCAGAATGTAGTAATGTTAAATAGGGAATGCAGAGTGTATGTGGTGAGTAGTATGTACAGGAGAGCAGTGCGGAGTGTATGGCAGGGGTGGGTAATATGTACAGGAGAGGAGTGCGGAGTGTATGGCAGGGGGTAATATGTACAGGAGAGGAGTGTGGAGTGTATGGCAGGGGGGTAATATGTACAGGAGAGGAATGCGGAATGTATGGCATTGGGTAGTTAGTGGAGAGAGGAGGAAGAGGAGTGCAATACCACCTCCTGATAGTCTGTCAGGCACTGCTATAACACCTTGGTGGTGGGGCACTCTGAAGGATGTAAGGGGGCACTCTGGAGGCACTAAGGGGGCACCCTGTAGGTTGGAGTGTGCCTTACATCCTCCTCCAAAGTGACCCCTTACATCCTCCTACAGAATTGCCCTGAATCTCTAGCAAAGTTCCCAGGATTCCAGACAGTACAATTGTCCCCTCAATAGCAGTCAGTTTGTCTTTAGGGAAGGGGGCAAGTTGTCAAAGAAGAATACTTGCAGTGATTTTGGGAGATAAGAGCATGTTGTATTTGCTAAGGGGCACACTTTGGGAGGGGAGAGAAATTGTGCTGGAAGGGGGGGTTGAATAAAAAATTCTGAGCCCCCAGAACAATTTCTCTCCCCTCCTAAAGCACATACAACATGCTCTTATCCCCCAAAATCACTGCAAGTATTCGTTTCTGACAACTTGCCCCCTGTCTCTGTCTCCTTATCCTGCAAGTGCCAAGCATTAATATTCTGTACAAACCTTAGATCAGCATGTCCCGTCCTGTGTGCTGTGTCCATTCTCCTCCCCCTCCTTCTCCTGTCTGTGACACCCAAGCCGAGGAAAAGGGGGAGGGGACTTCAGTCCGTGTGTTAGTGTGAGGTGGGCAGGAGGGGGAGGAAGGGAGAGATGCCATACAAACTGTAATTGCAGCGTGTGGGAACAGAAACACCCCACACACGCTGCATGCCAGTCACTGGAGCCAAGTGCGGAGGTGAAAGAACCAGCAGTGACTCCCAGCAGCACTATGCGCAGGAGGAGGAAGTGAAATCCTCCTCCACTTTCAACGCTGGGCCAGGGCTGGTGCTAGACTAACTTGCACCCTAGGCAAGACCAGCTCCTTGCCGCCCCCCCCCCCCCCCCCCCCCCCCCCCCCCCCCCCCCGACCCCCCCCCCCCCCCCCCCCCCCCCCCCCCCCCCCCCCCCCCCCCCCCCCCCCCCCCATAAAAATTACATCTTTAAAACACAGGCGACTACAGTATGGGTGGACAGGGTCTTAGGTAGAACTTCAACTGCATATGTGGTGTCACTAAAAAAAAAAAATGTCTCTGCATTGATAGTGTTGCTGGAAGGACAAATGTCCTTGTACTGCGCTGTAGAAGATGTTGGTGCTATATAGGCATTCATATGGGTATAGTGAGGAAGGCTCCTGCTATCCTTGTACATAGCCACAGTCAGTGTTGACACTATACTTGGTGCAGTAGAATGGGGATGGATGGTGTACTGATAATGGAGACCTGCTCCCACACTTTTTTTATGCCACCCCCCTCCGTGTACACACTGCTCCCCTGTCATAAATATCTCTCACAGCCTATCAGTGGCCTTTATTTAGGTATTTTTTTACACAGTATGGGGCATGCGGGAGGGAACATTGTAGGGGGCACAGTACATGAGGCAGGGGGGAACAATACATGGAACATGGGTACCGGAGGGCATAGTACAGGGGAGGTACAGTACAGGGGGGGTACAGTACAGGGGGGGTACAGTACTGGGGGGGGGGGGGGGGGGGGCAGTACTGGGGGGGACAGTACAGGTGGGCACAGTACAGGGGGCACAGTACAGGAGGTGTTACAGAGCTCTGTGACCTGGAAAGGGCATAGTATCCAGGAGTAAAGTGTCAGGCTTACCGTGACCATCTGAAGATCAAAGCCATCCATGACTCCTGTGTGCAGCTCCAGGTGATCTCACTGCTCTCATGCTTCTCAGTGAAGGGGAGAGATATCCGCTCAGCCTGGCCGTTCTTTGCAGGCAGTGTGGGGAGTGGACCTCTCTCTAAGTGCACTGCACTTTGAGCTGCATGGGGCAGCGGGAAAATGCCAGCCAGGCTCCCGAGATGTTTAAACACAGGCTCCGCCCCGGAGTGTCATCAGGCAGCACTCTAAGCATGCCCCATACCAAGCTCAGCTGATGAAGAACGGCTGACTGTTAAACTGTGCACGTGCAGTTTGTATTTGCCAGCGCCCAGGGGAGCTGTCATTATTACTGACAGGCAGCTCCCCCATGTTCATGGGCGTCCGCAGGTAGGGGCAAGGGGGGGCGAGTGCCCCCCCCTGGCTAGGGTGCCCACGTGTCCCGGATTGCCCGGCAACTGAGAGGGAGAGGAGACAGGGCCGTCTTAACGCACCGCCAAGGGCCTGAGGTGCATGGGGAGCTCCTGAACTTTCGTCCCCCGCAGACTGTGAACATGGGGGAGCTGCCTGTCAGTAATAATGACAGCTCCCCTGGGCGCTGGCAAATACAAACTGCACGTGCACAGTTTAACAGTCAGCCGTTCTTCATCAGCTGAGCTTGGTATGGGGCATGCTTAGAGTGCTGCCTGATGACACTCCGGGGCGGAGCCTGTGTTTAAACATCTCGGGAGCCTGGCTGGCATTTTCCCGCTGCCCCATGCAGCTCAAAGTGCAGTGCACTTAGAGAGAGGTCCACTCCCCACACTGCCTGCAAAGAACGGCCAGGCTGAGCGGATATCTCTCCCCTTCACTGAGAAGCATGAGAGCAGTGAGATCACCTGGAGCTGCACACAGGAGTCATGGATGGCTTTGATCTTCAGATGGTCACGGTAAGCCTGACACTTTACTCCTGGATACTATGCCCTTTCCAGGTCACAGAGCTCTGTAACACCTCCTGTACTGTGCCCCCTGTACTGTGCCCACCTGTACTGTCCCCCCCAGTACTGCCCCCCCCCCCAGTACTGTACCCCCCCTGTACTGTACCCCCCCTGTACTGTACCTCCCCTGTACTATGCCCTCCGGTACCCATGTTCCATGTATTGTTCCCCCCTGCCTCATGTACTGTGCCCCCTACAATGTTCCCTCCCGCATGCCCCATACTGTGTAAAAAAATACCTAAATAAAGGCCACTGATAGGCTGTGAGAGATATTTATGACAGGGGAGCAGTGTGTACACGGAGGGGGGTGGCATAAAAAAAGTGTGGGAGCAGGTCTCCATTATCAGTACACCATCCATCCCCATTCTACTGCACCAAGTATAGTGTCAACACTGACTGTGGCTATGTACAAGGATAGCAGGAGCCTTCCTCACTATACCCATATGAATGCCTATATAGCACCAACATCTTCTACAGCGCAGTACAAGGACATTTGTCCTTCCAGCAACACTATCAATGCAGAGACATTTTTTTTTTTTAGTGACACCACATATGCAGTTGAAGTTCTACCTAAGACCCTGTCCACCCATACTGTAGTCGCCTGTGTTTTAAAGATGTAATTTTTATGGGGGGGGGGGGGGGGGGCGGCAAGTAGCTGGTCTTGCCTAGGGTGCAAGTTAGTCTAGCACCAGCCCTGGCCCAGCGTTGAAAGTGGAGGAGGATTTCACTTCCTCCTCCTGCGCATAGTGCTGCTGGGAGTCACTGCTGGTTCTTTCACCTCCGCACTTGGCTCCAGTGACTGGCATGCAGCGTGTGTGGGGTGTTTCTGTTCCCACACGCTGCAATTACAGTTTGTATGGCATCTCTCCCTTCCTCCCCCTCCTGCCCACCTCACACTAACACACGGACTGAAGTCCCCTCCCCCTTTTCCTCGGCTTGGGTGTCACAGACAGGAGAAGGAGGGGGAGGAGAATGGACACAGCACACAGGACGGGACATGCTGATCTAAGGTTTGTACAGAATATTAATGCTTGGCACTTGCAGGATAAGGAGACAGAGACAGGGGGCAAGTTGTCAGAAACGAATACTTGCAGTGATTTTGGGGGATAAGAGCATGTTGTATGTGCTTTAGGAGGGGAGAGAAATTGTTCTGGGGGCTCAGAATTTTTTATTCAACCCCCCCTTCCAGCACAATTTCTCTCCCCTCCCAAAGTGTGCCCCTTAGCAAATACAACATGCTCTTATCTCCCAAAATCACTGCAAGTATTCTTCTTTGACAACTTGCCCCCTTCCCTAAAGACAAACTGACTGCTATTGAGGGGACAATTGTACTGTCTGGAATCCTGGGAACTTTGCTAGAGATTCAGGGCAATTCTGTAGGAGGATGTAAGGGGTCACTTTGGAGGAGGATGTAAGGCACACTCCAACCTACAGGGTGCCCCCTTAGTGCCTCCAGAGTGCCCCCTTACATCCTTCAGAGTGCCCCACCACCAAGGTGTTATAGCAGTGCCTGACAGACTATCAGGAGGTGGTATTGCACTCCTCTTCCTCCTCTCTCCACTAACTACCCAATGCCATACATTCCGCATTCCTCTCCTGTACATATTACCCCCCTGCCATACACTCCACACTCCTCTCCTGTACATATTACCCCCTGCCATACACTCCGCACTCCTCTCCTGTACATATTACCCACCCCTGCCATACACTCCGCACTGCTCTCCTGTACATACTACTCACCACATACACTCTGCATTCCCTATTTAACATTACTACATTCTGCACTATATTAACAACACCCCCTTTAAGCCAATATTTAGCGCAATTTAAAACATGTCCACTGTTCACCACGACGCGCTTTGCGCACCATATTGTTGTTTGTTCTTGATGCCTAGGGCCCACTTTTGATCTTGCACACAGGCCCACTGTTTTCATAGCCCGAGCAGGAACCGCTGCTTTGGGTACTTTTCTGCATATCCTCTGAGGACCAGCGCGGCAATGAAGCTCTTCTGTGACAGGTGTCGGCTGCTTATCACAACAGCACACCTAGCCGATGGAGCCAGTCTCCTTCATTCTGACCAGGGGCGGACTGAGGGCCCAGAGTAAGTGGATGGGGGGGTACAATTGTCACTGTGGGGACAGCAGCTTCTAAATACATACACTGTGCCAGCGGTGTATGTATTTAGAACCTCCAAAGCTCTTCTCTCCATCCGTCTCCTGCACTGTGAGATCTCTGACTTAACCTCTCCTTGGAAGAAAAGCTGCCAATGTTTCTGTAGGATTTGTCTTGTAGGTATTGTGATCAGTGATAAGAAGATGAGGAGAATGAAGAGACAGCCGAAACTTCCCCCAATCACTCTGTACAGATAAAGTGAAGGTCATTTATGACCATTCATGTAACTCTGTTTATGTAGTGAGTTTACACTTCTGATGGTGCAGCCCCAGAGCTTTATATAACACAGGGTTACATGAATTGTCATAAATAAATTTCACATTATCTGGACATACATAGAGTGCTAGGGGTTATATATCCAGCTGACAGACATCACTCGGACCCTTATCTACCCAACATCCATCTTCCTTCTTGTATTCTTCCATCATCACTGACTGCAGATATACATCATCTGTCCTGTATATATAGCTGTATACAGGACAGATGATATATATATGTAGTCAGTGATGATGGAGAAGGTCTCTATATACAGGTAGCTGTATATACCTACCTTCCTTCCTGTATATAGAGACCTTCCTCCATCATTACTGACTGCAGATATACATCATCTGTCCTGAATACAGCTATATACACCCACCTTCCTTCCTGTATATACTAATACCATCCACCCCCTATATATGCACATACTGTACACCCCCGTACTGTACAGGCCAAATCTGATAATGACTAAGCCCCTCTGCCTTCATGACATTGTCAATAAGGGGCGGAACATGGATGACTTAAAATTATGCCCCCCCCCTGAAAAAAATTCTGCGGACGCCCATGCCCATGTTCACAGTCTGCGGGGGACGAAAGTTCAGGAGCTCCCCATGCACCTCAGGCCCTTGGCGGTGCGTTAAGACGGCCCTGTCTCCTCTCCCTCTCAGTTGCCGGGCAATCCGGGACACGTGGGCACCCTAGCCAGGGGGGGGCACTCGCCCCCCCTTGCCCCTACCTGCGGACGCCCATGCTTCCAGGATTCCTCTAACTGGAGGCCTGCCATCACAGCTAACAGGGACAGGCTGTCAGAGGCTGCATCGTCCAAAAACCCCCAAACGTATGGCATTGATTGGCTGGTTAACGATTCTGTCTGCACATGGTTATTGGTTACAGCAACTATGTGACCACCACCTCACCAAATTTCCCAGCCATGGCTAGAACCAAAGTTGGAAGGCGGAGAAACCTTGAAACAGTCAATAAAAAGAACACCTTAGTGACAGATTTAACATTGGGCCATAGTGCCCAACCTGTGACCAGAGCCACATATGACCCTTTGGCACTTATCATGTAGCCCTTGAAGCCCCTGTAGACAATACTACTAGATTTTAGGTTTGGTTTATTTTTTACACTGTTTTTCTGTGTTGTCCATCGTTTTATTAATTTTTTTATTCATTCAGTCATAGCACTTTTGTAACACTCTCCCCGACTTCCAAGGGCCTGATGGTGACCCACAGAGCCAGGGAGAACTGACATTCCTCCTTAGGGTGCATGTTACTAGGCATAGTGGGTGTAGCGCAAGGTGGAAAGATTGGGCGCCAGTCACTTTTTGTAAAAAATAACAAAGAGATTTTATTTCTCTTAACAGGAACAGTGGAAGAGAGGGTTAGGGCACAGGACACCCTTAAGCAAATTCAACAGAAATTAGGCAAACTCCACAGGCAAAAATAGAACTAGGCAGACAGCAATACAGAAAGAGGGCCTTCAAGCTGAATGCAACAATCTGTATCTTGTAGCAACTGCTGTCTCCTATAGCAACAACTTCCCTCACAGTAATCCCACTGTAGATCTTCTAGTTTAACTCACAGTATCCCACTGTAGATCCTCAAGCTCAGCTCGTCGTCTCTCATTAGACTTCTTGGACCCTCAGCTACCTGCTGGATCCCTCAAGCTTCACCCACAGCTAACCGCTGTACTCCTTCAAGCTTTGCTAACAGCTAACTGCTGTATTCCTGGATGAGTCCCCACTGAAGCTTTCCCACTTACTTCACTGTCCCTGGCTAGTGAAGCGTCTGCTCTGGTACTCCTTCAGAACTTCATTCCTTCCAAACTTGCCACTGGTAACAGGAGTGGTCATCCCTCCGGCAACTGCTTCTCCTTCACCTCCGGCAACGAACAGGCTCCCCTCGGGCTGAGCCTCGAACACATGTAGTTCTCTGGGCTTAACCTCTGCTGCTCCTCCTTTGCGGAACCTTGAATTACTGGATAGACCTAGCAGCCAGTAGGACTTCTGGATAGGCCTCAGACTCCAGGCCTAGCAGCCAGGATCTGTTTGACACACATCCACCCAGGCCGCAGCCCGGGAGGGGAATACCTGACTTCTCCCGAATATATAGCCTATCCCAGCATGCAAAGCGGCCAAAAGAAACTCCCGCTAATTGGCTGTTCAAGACTTGCTTTGCTGACATCCCTTCTAGCTCCAGATCCGGCTTGCTGTTCCACTACATTGATCCCTGACTTCAGGTTTGGCTGACTATCCGTTCCGGTTACTGAACTTTGGCTATGTTTTGACTACGTTTGTTCTTTTTACTTTTATTATTAAACAAGTAAGATTTAACTGTACTTCTGTCTCGGCCTGATTTCATGGTTTCTGACAATCAGTTATGTTGTGCAATAGTAATCCCACCACAGGGGTCACTGTAGCGGGATTTTCATGTTGTAGACTTGCAGAGCTCTTGCTCTAGACTCACCATTGCAACTTTGCTCTTGCTAGAGACTTGTCACGCAAATTTGCTACAAATTGGAAAAGAGTCAACTAGAACTTGTGCTTCAAGTGCTCTGCAAGTGTACAACTTGTCAGTGAAAATGTCCAGCAAGCTAACAGACTTACAATTCAACACTGCCACAAATTTGTGGCAAGTTATCCTTGCTATCTGGGTAATTACTTACCTGAGCCCCATCTCTCTCAAGCGATGTCCACGAGTGTCTTAGCCGTCCGGGGCCCTCCTCTTGAATGGCCGAGACACAGCAGCGGCGCCATTGGCTCCCACAGCTGTCAATAAAAGTCAGTTAGCCAATCAGGGGAGAGAGGGAGCAGGGCTGGGTCGGGGGTCCATGTCTGAATGGACACACGGAGCTGTGACTCGGCTTGGGTGTCCCCATAGCAAGCTGCTTTCTATGGGAGCACTCAACAGGAGGGAAGGGCCAAGAGCAGCGAAGAGGAATCCGAGAAGAGGAGGATCCAGGCTGCTCTGTGCAAATCCACTGCACAGAGGAGGTAAGTATAACATGTTTGTTATTTAAAAAAAAAAAAAAACGTAACTTTAACGCTGAACTCCAGGCAAACAGCTAAATACACAGATAACATACATATAAGAGAGCTGTCTTGCCTGCCAAAAGACTTGTATTTTTGTCTATCCAGTCTTAACATTAACACAGCTCTGTCACACAGTACAGCCCACTCTGCCAGGAAAGGAGACCTGGCTTTTCTCTTCTGCAGTTTAATAACACTTACGGGGTCTTGTCACTCCCCCAGCCTGTGACTGGACAGTGAAAGGAGAATCAGCAGACTGATGAGCCCATCTCTTTGTTTACTTTGTCCTATCAGCACACACATTTTTAGCCCATAAACACTGCAGCACCCCTGATTGGCTCCTTGCAGTGCTTCTCCATGGGGTGAAATAACACTGCTCTGCATTCTGAACCAACAAGTAGGAGAGACAGAACAGCGCTGTCCATCTTCCAACATTAGAGAGAGAGCAAGTGGCAGCATGGTCTTTCACATTACTAAACACTAGTGTGTTTATATAGGTAACCTATAAATTAATGGCAACATGTTATTAACCACTTTCAGACCGGACCATTTTGTTGGCTTAAGACCAGACCACTTTTTGCGATTCGGCACTGCATCGCTTTAACTGACAATTGCGCGGTCGTGCAACATTGCTCTCAAACACAATTGACGTCCTTTTTTCCCCACAAATAGAGCTTTCTTTTGGTGGTATTTGATCGCCCCTGCGGTTTTTATTTTTTGCGCTATAAACAAAAAAAGAGCAACAATTTTGAAAAAAATGCATTATTTTTTACTTTTTGCTATAATAAATATCCCCCAAAAATATATAAAAAAACTTTTTTTTTTCCTCAGTTTAGGCCGATACGTATTCTTCAAGCAATAAGCGATTATTGATTGGTTTGCACAGAAGTTATAGCGTTTAAAAAATAGGGGATAGTTTTATAGCATTTTTATTAATAATTTTTTTTTACTAGTAATGGTCGGCGATCAGCGATTTTTATTGTGACTGCGACATTATGGCAGACACATCGGACATTTTTGACACATTTTTGGGACCATTGTCATTTATACAGCAATCAGTGCTATTTAAATGCACTGATTCCTGTGTAAATGACACTGGCAGTGAAGGGGTTAACCACTAGGTGGCACTGTAGGGGTTAAGTGTTCCTAGGGGCGTGTTACTAACTGTGGGGGGGGGGGCGTGGCTGTGATTTAGTGAACACTGATCTCTGCTCCAATCACAGGGAGCAGAGATTGGTGTCACTAGTTGCTAGGCAGAATGGGAAGATGCTGTTTACTTCTGCATCTCCCCGTTCAGCCATCCTGTGAGACGATCGCGGGTATCCCCGCGGCGATCAAGTCCACGGGACCCGCGACCAGACACCGTCCTTCCTTTTTGACCCCTCCCACTTGGTGAAAATGGGTGTGGTTTCAGCAAAATAGTGGGCGTGGCTCTAAGGTGGTGTGGTTAGCATCTGAGATGAACGAGGGATGAAGGGAGAGGGAGAGAGGGATGAAGGAACAGCAGGCCCAGATCCTACACAACAATATAAATATGTGTATTCTAGAAAGTTTAACAATCAGCAGATAAAGATATTCAAACACCTGGTGTTAGCACTTCAATCATCCCGACATCATGGTAGTTATGGTGTCAGGATGATTGAAGCGCATTATTTCTATTATTATATTGTAATATAAAATGAAATCATTCAACTCACCATAATGCAGAATCAGTGGGAGCCCTGAGCGTGTCACTAGCCATGTCGCCTGCCACCAGATGCCATCAGGTGTCCCCAGCGGAGTCAGTCCTTACATCAGGTGCCCCCAGCAGAGTCCCTCCTTACATGCAGCCTGTGTCCCATAAAATGCAGCCTGTTACATAAAATGCAGCCTGTGTCCACCTAATACAGCCTGTGTCCTACCAAATGCAGCCTGTGTCTCACCAAATGCAGCCTGTATCCACCAAATGCAGCCTGTGTCCCACCAAATGCAGTCTGTGTCCCACCAAGTACATCCTGTGTCCCACCAAATGCAGCCTGTGTCCCACCAAATGCAGCCTGTGTCCCACCAAATGCAGCCTGTGTCCACCTAATACAGCCTGTGTCCACCTAATACAGCCTGTGTCCACCTAATACAGCCTGTGTCCCACCAAATGCAGCCTGTGTCCCACCAAATGCAGCCTGTGTCCCACCAAATGCAGCCTGTGTCCACCAAATACAGACTGTGTCCCACCAAATGCAGCCTGTGTCCCACCAAATGCAGCCTGTGTCCCACCAAATGCAGCCTGCCTGTGTCCCACCAAATGCAGCCTGCTTGTGTCATATAACCCCCCCCCCCCCCCCCCCGTTCTTCGTGGGAGCACAGCGGTACTTACCTTGCTGTGTGTTGTCCTCTCCTGTGGTATCTTCTTCCACCGCGGCGATGGAGGGGTCCGCTCCTCTCATACTTCCTGTTTTCTCTCTCCCGGGCGCAATGGGAGAGAGAACACAGGAAGTGACATCAAACTCAGATGTCAATCAAACCACTCGGCCGTAGTAATAGATACTATGAGCACCGGGTGGAAACTACTCAGCGCTTCGGAAAGCGCCGCAAGGTGGGATAAAAGCCTGCAAATGAAGCGCCGTGTCTGCAATATGGTGATTGCATAGACGTGGCGCTTCCCATAAGTGCACTGTGTCTGGCGTCGCACTGTGTCCGGCGTCCGAACACAGTGCACTTAAGGACCTTTTTTGTATTTTTTTTATTTTTTAAAGGGCCAAATTTACATTTTTTTTTACATTTTTTTGTGACTGCCCATGCGCCCCCTATGGATGGGCCGCCACTGCTCTGCTCTCTCTTTTCTCACCAGCATGTTACTTATTAGCACTGCAGCACAACTGATTGGCTCCTTGTGCTGCTTCTTCCTCCCCTTGTTTAGGCTCTGCTGCACATTTCATATCAAAAGCCTAATACCAAAACAAAATCAGATAATTACACTGCTTGCCTTTAAAAAAAAATCCATTCAATGGTAAATACAGAGCTGCATTAGTCCGTATTTTTTTTTTTTTCTTTAAATATCTGCCGGAGTTCAGCTTAAGTTTTTTTCACGGAAAACACCTGAACTCAATCATTTGGAGAGGTGCCACATACCATATAATATACAGTATATGCTGTTTATGTTGTTCATAGGGCAGTGATAAAGGCAAGAACTGAATCCAAATTCTGTTCTGGTTGTTGTATATCTAAGTGGGTATGTTGGTTACAGAGACTTCCACCAGCTTGTATTAAGTCTGAATAATAGCAGAGGAGGTTTAAAATGACCTGCAAAGTTGTAAAGCAGTTTGAAGTGGAGTGTTCCTTTAAAGGAACATTGTAGCTAAAATAAAAAATCTCCCTCTGATTACCTGGCCCTTCAGATCGTCGTATTCTGGGAAGAATCCTATTATATTTTAGTATCCATTTTATGGACGTGAGGCTGTTGTAATTCAGAATAAATCAGCAATCCCCCTGCAATAAATTCTGTTTATGCCACATGAGCAGTGGTTACACCTCAATGACAGCGTGCGTCTGACCTGGAGACAGAAAAGCGCAGTTTGAGCATATAATGTTGGAATAAAATTTCCTGCGTTTATGTAATAGTGAAGAATTCTTCATGAATTATGGAGCTGTTTTACCAGAATCCAAACCAGCGCCTTGAGATTGTAAAATATAACTTTTCCTTTTATTCCTGTGTGACAGCGGTTTGTTTCTTTTACGCACTGAATGAACAGCAATGAACTGCTGAAAGTGCTGCCATTCACAACGGATGCTGATTCAACTTCCAGAGGTCAAAGCTTATTTAAAGGGCAACAGACAGCCACGAGTGAAGCCGTTGCTTTTCGATGCTGGGAGGCTGGCGCTGCAGGATTGCCGTGCTGACAATGCGAGAAATTGGAGCAGAGGTTATGGCTGTAGAAACAAGGTGACACCATGGGAGGCATTGCTTGCCATTAGGGGCTAGGTTGGGTTAGTAATAGGGTCATGGAGATGGCGTTTAATTTTTCTTGTATGATTAACCAATTCAGCCCCGGAAGATTTGGCTGCTGAATGACCAGGCCATTTTTTGCAATTCGGCACTGCATCGCTTTAACTGACAATTGCACGGTCGTGCGACGCTGCACCCAAACAAAATTGATGTCCTTTTTTCCCCACAAATAGAGCTTTCTTTTGGTGGTATTTGATCATCTCTGCGTTTTTTTTTTTTGCGCTATAAACAAAAAAATAGTGTCAATTTTGAAAAAAACACAATATTTTGTACTTTTTGCTACAATAAATATCCCCATTTTTTTTTTTAAAAAGGTAATTTTTTCTCAGTTTAGGCCGATATGTATTCTTCTACATATTTTTAGTAATAAAAATCGCAATAAACGTATATTAATTGGTTTGCTCAAAAGTTATAGCGTCTACAAAATAGGGATAGATTTATAGCATTTTTATTATTATTTTTTTTTTTTACTAGTAACAACGGCGATCTGCGATTTTTATCAGGACTTTGACATTATGGCGGACACATCGAACACTTTTGACACATTTTTGGGACCATTGGCATTTATACAGTGATCAGTGCTATAAAAATGCACTGATTACTGTAAAAATGTCACTGGCAGTTAAGGGGTCAACACTAGGGGGCGATCAAGGGGTTAATTGTGTTCCCTCTCTGTGTTCTAACTGAAGGGGGGAGGGGACTGTCTAGGGGAGATGACAGATCGCTGTTCATACTTTGTATGAACAGACGATCAGTCTCTTCTGCCCACAGAGAACCGGGATCTGTGTGTTTACACACACAGATCCCGGTTCTCGGTGTGTCACCAGCGATCGCGAGAGCCCGGCGGTGATCGCGACCGCC
Organism: Lithobates sylvaticus; assembly: GCA_028564925.1. Lineage (NCBI taxonomy): Eukaryota > Metazoa > Chordata > Amphibia > Anura > Ranidae > Lithobates > Lithobates sylvaticus. The sequence goes on along the minus strand of CM053029.1, from coordinate 145,899,604 downwards.
GGGCACTCGCATCGGCTCCAGGGGCGAGCAGCAGGCGCCTAGTGGCCACAGGGCGATGCAACGTTACATAACGTTGTTTCGCCCAGCCGTACCATTCTGCCGCAGTAAATCTGCGGCGGCTGGTCGGCAAGTGGTTAAAGTGGACCTATAATTTGCCCATTATGGAGGAACAGCATTGTCAACCTAGGACAGAAAGTGTGAGATCTATAAAACAACTCCATCTTTTTAAGCCCCATACACACGCGCGGATTATCCGAGGACCAGGTCCGTCAGACCATGTCCGTCATACTTTGTCTGATGTTGGTTTTGCGTACACACGGTCGGACAAAGTTGTCGTAAAATCTGATCATTCTGAACGTGGTGACGTTTGTTGCGTACGACGGGACTACGTAGAGGCTAGTAGCCAATAGCTTTGGTCTTGTAATGTGATCTGAGCATGCGTAGCACTTTGTCCGGTCGGAATTCGCTACACACGATCGGATTTGGTGTGATCGGACTTTGTTGTCAAAAAATCTATCCAGCAGGAGATAGGACTTTGTCCGTCAGACAATCTGATGGAAACTGTCCGATGGTGCCTACACACGGTCTGATTTTCCGACAACATTGTCCGATAGGACAGAATCCATCGGAAAATCCTACCGTGTGTATGGGGCTTAAGAGTTTATTTAAAGTGTTTGTTACCCCAACACCTCATATTCCTGATATTTGCCTGCTGTACCATGTACTTGTATGAGAAAGTATCCTGTTCTCTTTGTTTTGCTTCCTTTGTGTGAAATCCCTGGTGTCCCTGCTAGTCCCCTTGCTTTCCTATTAAAAACTGACTACACTAAGCAGGAGAGCACACTGTGGTCAGTTCTCTAGCTGTGCTGGGAACTCAGTATGCTCTCCTCCAATGATCAGACATGTCCTGACACCCCCCCCCCCCCCCAGCACAGCCATTCATTGAGAAGATCAGTGTGCTGCTGCTTCTCCTCCCCCAGCTCTTATGAAGCCGAGAACAGAGGGAATGTGATCACTTATTAAAACAGGTATTTATGTTTTTTATATCTATAGAAAAATGTTTTGCATTTAATTTCTATTTTAAACTGAATGGGTTGTGTAGCAAGGTCCCAGACCCCTAATGGTGACCTCCAGAGTTAGGGACAGCTGACATCCTTCTGTGTAGAGTGGGTTACAAAGCATAGTGGGTGTAATGCAAGGTAGATTGATGGTCACCAGACACTTCTTGAATGCAGAGATTTAAGTCTCTTAAACAGAACTGTGGGAGATAGGGTTGGGGCCAGGACACCCTTAGTAGATGCAATGTTAATTGGCAGACTCTGAGACTTCTATAGGCAGACAGCCATGCAGGGAAAGGCATCCAGCTAGACACCACATCTGCATTAGTAGGACCGCTGTCTCCTATGGCAACAATCTTGTAACAGTTTCTAACAATGATTGCAATGAAATCCTCCACTTCTTCTACAATCAACTCAGCTCCCAGTCTTTCACTAGACTATCAGATCCACTAGCCACTGGATCCCCCTGAGCTCTTCCAATCTTCTCACTCAGTATCTTCTTCAAGCGTCACCCCTGCATCCCTGCTGGGTCCCTAGCTTGGCACTCACAGATACTTCTCAAGTGTCACCCGCTGGCCTGCTCGGTCTCTGGCTTGGCACACAATAATTCTCCGCAAGCGTCACCTCCAGTGGCTGGGTCGCTGGCTTGGCACCTGCTGAAGTCTTCCCAATTCTTCACCGTCCACGGGTGGTGAGAATACTGCTCTGGTACTTGCTTCAGCTACTCACAGTGGTCTCTGTTAGCAAGGTAGATGGTCCCTTAGTGGCGACAGCTTCCCCTCTACCTACAACCACAGCTGGTTCTCCGGCCAGCAGAACCGTTGCTTCTGGTTGGGCTGAAAACCCTACACTGCTCTCTTGCTTCTGAATAGGCCCTCAGATAGCCTAGCAGCCAGATGTCCTTGGGATAGGCCCAAGGCTTATGGCCTAGCAGCCTGGCGCATTACAACACACATCCACCCAGACAGCCCTCCAGGTGGCACAGAACCCCGAGCACCTGACTCCACCCAAATAAATATGCTCTCCCAGCAGGCCAAGGGATCAAGAAAATCCCTGCTCATTGGCTGAGACACCCCATTCATTCCTAATCTGTCCTTCCAATGCCCTTGTCTTGTCTAATGTCACCAGATACCCAGCCACCTAGCGACAGAAGAGAGAAGTGCAGCAATTAGGTTAGGGTGAAATCAATTGACCTCCGAGCAATTGGCTAAGGCATCTATTACTTAGCAGATTTAATCGCAACCCTGCCTAAACATCAGGGTGCTACAGTTGTTTTACAAGGTGATCATTTACAATCACTTTACATCTGAACTTCAGCCTTCCCTTCAGTCTCCTCCCCTGTACTGATATTGTTTACTCTGATTTCACTGCACACTGTGAACGGTTCACAATATGCATTAGAAGCAAGTCAGATCCGATAGAGCCCACCTCATTTCCTGGCTGGGATACTGTGTTGCGTTTGTTAAAATATGATTTTTTTAACATCAGACATAACATTACATGGGAGAGTAGAATTCTCAAACAAATGCTGTTTTCATACAATGGTGTTAGATAACATTCTTGTATTCAAATTGACAGTTTGAAGAGGCTATTGTCTCGTCAGCTACAGTAAACAGGTTTAGAGTGTCTCTCAAACTGAAAAGAATGACTGTTATATTAATGACAGGATTGGTTTGAGTAGACAATGAGTAGCTAGCAACAGTCCATTGTCTCTTCAGCTACAGTAAACAGGTTGAGAGGGTCTCTCAAACTTAAAAGAATGACTGTTAGTCGGTTGTTATGGAAACAAGTCTATAAACATTAACTTTGGTCAACAAACTGGGACAAATAAAATGAATGAGTAGAGACACACACAGGATGCTGTAACATCAGGACACACATCATCATGCTGTAAGATCAGAAGAAGCCATGATACAAGAACAGAACCTGGTCTCCAAGAAGAAATATTTGCCAATGGAGATCATGAACATACAGTAACAGAAGTTAAGTAACCCTTTAAATGTATTTGTACTGTTAGACCATAGGCTGTTCTATTTTCTAGGCATTTTGCTTGTTATAGATATCTGTTAGTCTTGTATTGTATTCCTAAGATTGTAATAGTTTTTGCACAGCAGCTTTGTATAGTAAAAAGCACATCTATACACTGCAGAAGTCTCAGCTTCCTTGTTATACCACAGAGTAATCTTGCTAGATAGACGCAAGCATAACAGATACATCCAGCATCATCTAGCGCTTTACTCCCCAGTCTAACTGGCTCTAGCCCATTACTTTTATTCTTTTTATTTCAGTTCTCTCAATCATGGAGGCTCACAATCAATGCGTTACTTGAGGAAGCATGCAAAAATCTGCCTAGAAACGCCCATTCCAGCAGGCCGACACGCACCCAGTAATGCATTTGATATCTGCACAACGCTTCCCAAGAGCCAGCCTACTGCTTGCAATAGGGCCTAGGGCCCCTGAGAAGAGTACTAAGGCTGTGTAGACATGTGCAATGCGTTTCGTTTTTTTTCGTTATTTTCGTACGAATGAACGAATCATTCGAATCGTACGAATCCGAATAACGAATCGTTCGAATCGTACGAATCCGATTAACGAATCATTCTAATCGAACGAATCCGAAAAACAACGAAAATCCGAAAAAAACTAATTAGAAACAACGAATGTACTAATGAAGAAAATCCGAAAAACGAAAACGAACGAAAAAATTCGTACATTCGTAACTTTTTTTTTTGTTGAATTGGTAATTTTCCGTGTCCCTTACAATGGTGCTGCTAAACGTGCTTCGAATGGATTGAACAAAAAAATTCGTACATTCGTAACTTTTTTTTCGATTCGTAACTTTTTTTTTTTCGATTCGTAACTTTTTTTTTCGATTCGTAACTTTTTTTTTTTTTTTCGATTTGTAATTTTCCGTGTCTCTATTGAACAAAAAAATTCGTACATTCGTAACTTTTTTTTCGATTCGTAACTTTTTTTTTTTGATTCGTAACTTTTTTTTTCGATTCGTAAATTATTAAAATGTAATAATAGCATACACATTACATAAAATTATGAATTATGCTCCGATTACGAATCTACGAATGTTACGAATGTACGAATAAATACTAATGCGTCCGAAAATTCAACTAACGAAAAAACAAATCAACGAAAAAATAACTCTTACGAATGTACGAATCGTTACGAATACGAACACCGACGACTTACGAATGTACAAATCGTTACGAATCCGAACACCGACATCTTACGAATGTACGAATCGTTACGAATCAACGGAAACGAAAAAAATCGAAACGAAAAAAAACGATTTTTTTTCGGAAACGAAAAAAACGAAAATAAACAAATTTTTTTGTTGTGCACATGTCTAAGGCTGTGATGTTTTCAGAAAGCTATGTACAAGCACCCTGCAGTGATGAATTGCCTGCATTGCATTGAGAAGCACAGAGACCCAAGGATGATATACTGGGTAAAAAATTGGGTTTTTAATAAAAATGGTAAAGTGTTATTTAAAAATGTTCTTAGCATTCCGATGGGGGGAAGGGGAGACCAGGAAAATAAAAACACAAGCAGAATAAACTTCATCAATTTTTTTCCCTATTTCTTTCTTTCTCCCTCCTTCCCTCTTGAACCACACCCCCCTTGAGCCACACCCCATTTAAGCCACACCCATTGTTCCGTTTAAACCATACCAATTTGTTGCTGTGGCAACTATGGTATCAATGCAAAAAAAACATTTTTTAAAACAACCGTTTTTTCAGGAGCAGTGATTTTAATAATGCTTAAAGTGAAACAATAAAAAATTAAATATTCCTTTAACCACTTGCCGACCAGCCGCCGTATAAGGCTCTCCTGCGCCAATTGCTGTACCTGTATGGGGGATCACGCAGGCGCAGTTGAAGCTGCACGCTGCCGGAGCGTGCCCGCAGGTTTGCATAGTAGCAGAATCGCTACTGTAGCAGACAGAAATAGCAGACCCAAACTATGAGAATTTCATCATTAGGAATTACATATTTGTAAAACCCCTATTAGGTTGTTGTTTTTTGCAGTCTATGTACCATCAGATTTTCTTTTTATACTTCCCTTCCTATTGTCTTATAAAAATGTCTTTTAGACTGTTGTCTTTATCTATTCCTGTTTTGGTGCTAACTTAAAGTTTTGGACTTTCCCCAGTTTCAGTTTCAGTGTCAATAGTTATCAAGCATAGGTGTGCGCAGCCTATTGCATTAGGGTGTTCACCTCAAAGCTCAAACACACATGCCTTTCTCTGCAGCCTCAGCTACACGGGCAGGGCAGTGATAAGGGGTGGGCAGGAGAGTCGACTGCCCTGGGCGCAATGATTTATCACAGGGATGGGGGCACCCTGTGCCAGATGCTTCTCTTACAAGGCTGACAGGAGTAGTGACAGCAATATCATTGCTAACCCTTACCCTAAAGGGAGGGGGGGGGGCGCAGTTTGGTATCTTTGCCCTAGGCGCTGGGTGACCTTGTCCCGGCACTGTGCACTTGACAGTGAATGAATAAGAAGTGCTCTGTGCTGAGCGGCTTCCTGTTCATTCACAAATTGAAAGTTTACTATGCTACAGTTATGAATGAACGCAGTGAGTGAGTGTGTACACTGTGTTCATTCAGAAAAGGAAGGCACTGGTAAATGACATGTTTACCAGCCCCTTCCTCCACTCTCCATCCTGAAACATCCTCCCAGCAGCTGAGGGGAGAGGAGAGGAGGGAAGCCAGCAGCACTGTGGGGGTGCTAACATGGGGGAAGCCCAAGCAGTAGGAGGAATTGGCACAACACATAGTGATTAAGGTGTGCCCAGGCACACCTGACACACCCCCTGCGCATGCCAATGGTCATCAGAACAATAAGAAAAGTTGAATCTCACCAACAAGAACGCAGACACTAATTAAAAAACGGTGCACTATGGTTTCCTTATTCTATCCAAAACATATTTCCATTTTAAATACACTTTTAAGGACCTGATTTATGTTCAGTGAGAATAAATATTTGCTCATTACATATAAAAGCTCTGCTTACTTTCAGCACTACCCAACGGTTGTGTAGCTTCTCATAATACAAGGTCTGTGAGTTGGTTGACTTACTGAAAACAATGCACTCCCTGTGTGGCTGATGTCTTAACACTAGGTTATATGATAGCTGAAAACAAATATTCTTGTGCACAAGTGTGTTGATCAGGTGATCTATAGTTCAAGATTGATAATGTCTCAGGCCTGGCTGCCCTCCAGGATAGGGGTATCCTGTCAGTCAAAAAAGGAATAAAGAAAAGAGGGCGCACCAGCCTTATGCATTATCCTTTGATAAGTTTATTAAGAGAACAAATTAAAAACTACTCACAAGCATGTGAAAGAAAACCGCAATATAAAAGCCTTCACATGGTGGCAATCGGTCTGATTACAACAGTCTCCAGGTGGTGAAGGAGAGGACATGGGAACCACTGCCGACTGACGCGTTTCGAAGGGATACTAGGTTATATGAGGCTGGGTTAAGTTTAGAGCGCCCTCTAGTGGATCATCTACAAATCTCTTTATTTAACGCTGTAACAACAATAAAAAGAAGAGCGATAAATAATAATGTGAAAGTCACATAAACATGACTTCAAGGTAACAACAATAATAACTATGCAATGCTATGCTTTTCTTTTAAAGATACAGCACCCCTTTATTATTTTAGGATGAAAAGGAGCAATATTTGAAAGTCAATGGCAACTAATTGCAAATTCAGCTGTGATCAATGAGGCTGTTCATTTTTCTGCTTGTTCATGCAGAAATTAAGCAAAAAAAAAAGAAATGCAGTGTATTTTGTTCTGTGGATCACGACTGCAATGCACAACAATCGCCATTACCCAAGATGCACCTCAGCAGCAGGTGAGGTCTTATGAGTCCTCCAGTCGTCTCCAATTTTTTTCCTCGTAACAATATTGTGAACTAGCATAACCTTGTGTCAGCACAAATATGGCATCTCGTAATTTTTTTTAGAAGATGGCACGGTCCATGCGCCCAAGTTCTACAGGCTTGCCAAGGGCAGTTTGGAATTTCACAGGCCTTTTAATCTTGCCGTACATAACAGATTTAACTGTGTTTGTTAGCATTTCTTTAAAGGCTCCCTGGAGCATCTCCCAGATAAAGCAGCGGCAGTCGTCCTGTATGGTGAATACCAATCAGTCTGGTGATGCAGCGCTGGAGCTTTGAGCGGGCCCAGAGTCACCCACACAGCAGGGAGGGGGTTTATGGATAGTGGATGGTTTTATTCCCGGTTTACACAGGTGATATACAATTGTCAACTATGCAATCATTTAATTGTCTGCTTCATGCAAAATGAATGTTTTAGTTTAGTGTTCTTGCTTGCAAGATGAATCGCTGGCGTCTTTTATCTCACAGGGACTCCATTGGTGAGATACTACCATTCAGCTCAGCTACACTGCTATGGCTAGCAGGAAGCCAAATGATGGAGTCACTTATATAAATAAACAGAGACCCAGTTTGGAGTGTAGCTTCCTAGTATCTGGCAAAGTCCAACTCAGGGCTATGAATCATTAACCACTTGAGTACCACCCTGAATTCACCCCTAAATTACCAGGCCATTTTTCAGTTTTCAGTGGTGTGACTAACAATTACTCCACCATGTAATTATTATATATCAGTTTTTTTTATTATTATTTATTTTGAGACAGGTTGAGGTTTTTTTTTTTTTTATAATATTTTTTTAACCAATGAGTTTTTTATTCTTTTTTTTTTTTGATAAACATTTTATTGAGAGCAAAAGAGAGCACACTGTCAAACTGACATTGTCATTTAAAGATAACACGTATCACTGTATGATCATAAGGCACACCTCTGAACTTTCTGAGATGGGAATGAGAGACACTTATTAGCAAAAGTATGTAGGCATAGGACACACCTCCTGACAATCCCCCCTTGCCGACCATGTACTCTATATATATGACAAGTCATCTTCCCTGTACAGAATCATGTACCTGTACATGATTCTGTACTTCCGGGTCTGGGGCATGCACTCATTCCGCCGGCGACCCGCTGTGAGTCCCACTGGACTTAGCAGGAGCCAATCAGCAGATCTGGCGGACCCGATATCTGCTGAGACCCTTCTATCGTTCCTGAGAGAGAAAGAACCCGGTCTGCCAATGTAAACAAGGCAGATCGCCGTTCTTAAGTAAAAGCACATCCCCCTCACTTAGTAAAGCACTCCCTAGGCATACATTTAACCCTTTTATCACCCCTAGTGTTAACCCCTTTCCTGCCAGTGTCATTAGTACAATGACAGTGCATATTTTTAGCATATGATCACTGTATTTGTGCCACTGGTACCCAAAAAATGTCACTTAGTGTCCAATTTGTCTGCCACACTGTCGCAGTCCCACTATAAGTCGCTGACTTATAGTTAAATAAATAAATAAAAATTACGTAAATCTATCTGTGCAAACCAATCAATATATGCATCAGAATATATATTGGCCTAAATTGATGAAGAAATTAGTTTTTCTTTTTTCATTTTTTTTATTGGATGTGTTTTATAGCAGAAGGTAAGAAATATTGTTTTTTTTTTTTTCAAAAATGTCGGTCTTTTTTTGTTTATAGCGCAAAAAATAAAAAACGCAGAGGTGATCAAATACCACCAAAAGAAAGCTCTATTTGTGGGAAAAGAGTCACACAACTGTGCAATTGTCAGTTAAAGTAACGCAGTGCCGTATTGCAAAAAATAGCCTGGTCATGAAGAGGGTAAACCTTCCAGAGCTCAAGGGGTTAAAGGAGAATTGTACAAAAAAATTGTTTGAGTAAATCTACATGTGTGTTTTTTTTTTTACCACTACTATTCCTTTATATTGGCTTTTGGAATTTACAAATGCAGCAATTTAGAAATTGGATGAAAGGTTTAGCACTGGGAAACACTTTTTGAAAGATAAGTAATGCATTTTACATACAACTATATAGATCAGACAAAATGAGGGACAAATGAGGAGGAAAGAGGAACAGAGGGACTTCTGAATGAGGAATAGTCCCTTAAAGTTAGGGACAGTTTGGTGTTATGCATAAAGTAACATCATATATCAATAAACGTGTCTAAAGATCTGATGTTTCCTTTATGTTAAGAGACAAAGTTCTCCCTGTGGAGCCAATGTGGGGTAGGAGGTCAAGCAGGAGAAGCAAAGAGGTGGAGAGAGAAGAAGAAAAGAAAGAAGAAGGAAGAGAAACACAAAAGGGAGGAGGAAGGGAGGGGAATATGGGGTGGAAGGGGATGGGGGTGAAGGGGTAGGAGAAAACAACCTTCCCTACTTGCCCCCCCTACACTGAGTCCAACACCCCTAGAGTGGGAGAGAGTTCACCTTAGGTTGTGTACATAGATCCAAACAAGCGCTGGATATCTGGAGGTCTTACATGAACTGTAGTCTATTGGTAGCCCTTGTATACTTCAGTTGCTTTAAAGTGGGTCCAGCAAAACCATGTGGAGGTCAATTTAAGTAATCTCTTGTGAGAAATGTGGATAAGCTCCACCATTTCCTTTTTAGCCTACTGAACCACTCTCTTATCGTGACAAATGCCAGTGCACTGGAATGCATAGTCTAGCTGCTTTTACCATAAAAATAGCTAGAGACCTAAAGTAAACCCTTCTGGGTAAAGATGTGTGGTGGAGAAGGAAGTAAGTGGGTGTATAGTCCACAGAGTATGTAGTAACCTAGGCAATATTCTTGTGTACTTCCCGCCAAAAGGGCTGAAGATGTATTCATGACCACCATATACTGTAGTGTATGTAATATCGTACCTTCCTCTCAATCACATCTTCAGCACAGATTGGGGGTCATTGGAAAGAACTTATGAAGCAGGTACAGGGTTCTGTACCACATAGACCTGATCTTATAGCTATGTTCTTTGATCGTTACATTCAGGGAGCCCTTGTAAGCATACGTATTTATAGTGCCCCTGTCCTCCGTCAAATCAATGTCCAAATCTTTCTCCCAGGCCATGCGTGTAGAGTCTGGAAGTGGGAAAAGTTCCCTAAGTAGTAGCAAGTAGAGTGTAAAGATCAGGTGACTACAAGGCACCAACAGTCCATCCTTGCCTGAAGATCATGTAGGAAAGCAGAGACCCAGGCATTTTGGGTATCCCTGATTTAGGTTGTATATAAGAATCCAGGGCCAAGCCTTACACCAGAGTTGATCCTGATGACCAGAGGTTATGTGTCTAGAACCAGATGACCAAAGTGGAAAATATGTATGTCGAGTTGAGCAAGAACTGGAGGGGCATAGGTTGTGATAAAAGAGTAACTGCAAAGCATAGTCCCCATACGTGTCATTGTCTTGACCATTGGAATGCAAAGATCTATGTACAGTGAGGGAAAAAAAAACATTTGATCCCCTGCAGATGTTGTACGTTTGACAAACCAATGATCAGTCTATAATTTTAATGGTAGTTTTATTTTAATAGCGAGGGACGGAATAACAGCAAAAATATAAAAAAAAATCAAAAAAGTTATAAATTGATTTGCATTTTAATAAGTGAAATAAGTATTTGATCCCCTATCAATCAGCAAAATTTCTGGCTCCCAGGTGTCTTTTATACAGATAAAGAGCTGAGATTAGGAGCACTGTCTTGTTACCTGTAGAAAAGACACCTGTCCACAGAAGCAATCAATTAATCAATCAGATTCCAATCTCTCCACCATGGCCAAGACCAAGGATGTCAGGGACAAGATTGTAGACTAGGGATGGGCCCGGTGCTCGATGCGAACCCACGTTCGCATCGAGCACCGGGCGTTCGCTCGCTCGGCGAGCCCAGAACTATTTTGGCCGCTCGCATCACGTTCGTGTGATGCGAGCGGCCCCGCAATGCATTGCGGCCGGCGCGGCCGGCGCAGTGCATTGCTGGCTGATGATTGGCCAAGCATGCACTGTGACCCCGCATGCTTGGCCAATCACAGCCCCGGAAACTCGAAGAGCCATAATTGGCTACAGGCAGGACGCCTGTAGCCAATTACAGCTCAGGGGCTTTAGCACACGCCCCCCCCTATAAAAGGCCGCCACGCCGTCTGCGCCGGTCACATGCTGTTCCGGCGCAGATAGAGCAGGATAGATCTGTGACACTCTGCTGGATTTAGTTAGTTAGAGAGATTGACTTTGAGAGATTGAGTTAGATAGATTCATTTACAAAGATTGATTTAGAAAGAGGGGCTTGTAGTGTGTTCGTGGCAGGCAGGCAGAGCTCCTATATTTTGTTCCCAGAAGCACCTATAGGACTTGTAGTGTGTTCGTGGCAGGCAGACAGAGCTCCTATATTTTGTTCCCAGAAGCACCTATAGGACTTGTAGTGTGTTCGTGGCAGGCAGGCAGAGCTCCTATATTTTGTTCCCAGAAGCACCTATAGGACTTGTAGTGTGTTCGTGGCAGGCAGGCAGAGCTCCTATATTTTGTTCCCAGAAGCACCTATAGGACTTGTAGTGTGTTCGTGGCAGGCAGGCAGAGCTCCTATATTTTCTTCCCAGAAGCACCTATAGGACTTAAGTGTGTTAGTCCCATCACACAGAGATCATATATTTTTGTTCCCAGAAGCACCTATAGGACTTGAAGTGTGTTAGTCCCATCACACAGACCTACATTTTCTTCCCAGAAGCACCTATAGGACTTGAAGTGTGTTAGTCCCATCACACAGAGATCATATATTTTGTTCCCAGAAGCACCTATAGGACTTGAAGTGTGTTAGTCCCATCACACAGAGATCATATATTTTGTTCCCAGAAGCACCTATAGGACTTGAAGTGTGTTAGTCCCATCACACAGAGATCATATATTTTGTTCCCAGAAGCACCTATAGGACTTGAAGTGTGTTAGTCCCATCACACAGACCTACATTTTCTTCCCAGAAGCACCTATAGGACTTGAAGTGTGTTAGTCCCATCACACAGAGATCATATATTTTGTTCCCAGAAGCACCTATAGGACTTGAAGTGTGTTAGTCCCATCACACAGAGATCATATATTTTGTTCCCAGAAGCACCTATAGGACTTGAAGTGTGTTAGTCCCATCACACAGAGATCATATATTTTGTTCCCAGAAGCACCTATAGGACTTGAAGTGTGTTAGTCCCATCACACAGAGATCATATATTTTGTTCCCAGAAGCACCTATAGGACTTGAAGTGTGTTAGTCCCATCACACAGACCTACATTTTCTTCCCAGAAGCACCTATAGGACTTGAAGTGTGTTAGTCCCATCACACAGAGATCATATATTTTGTTCCCAGAAGCACCTATAGGACTTGAAGTGTGTTAGTCCCATCACACAGACCTACATTTTCTTCCCAGAAGCACCTATAGGACTTGAAGTGTGTTAGTCCCATCACACAGAGATCATATATTTTGTTCCCAGAAGCACCTATAGGACTTGAAGTGTGTTAGTCCCATCACACAGACCTACATTTTCTTCCCAGAAGCACCTATAGGACTTGAAGTGTGTTAGTCCCATCACACAGAGATCATATATTTTGTTCCCAGAAGCACCTATAGGACTTGAAGTGTGTTAGTCCCATCACACAGAGATCATATATTTTGTTCCCAGAAGCACCTATAGGACTTGAAGTGTGTTAGTCCCATCACACAGAGATCATATATTTTGTTCCCAGAAGCACCTATAGGACTTGAAGTGTGTTAGTCCCATCACACAGACCTACATTTTCTTCCCAGAAGCACCTATAGGACTTGAAGTGTGTTAGTCCCATCACACAGAGATCATATATTTTGTTCCCAGAAGCACCTATAGGACTTGAAGTGTGTTAGTCCCATCACACAGACCTACATTTTCTTCCCAGAAGCACCTATAGGACTTGAAGTGTGTTAGTCCCATCACACAGAGATCATATATTTTGTTCCCAGAAGCACCTATAGGACTTGAAGTGTGTTAGTCCCATCACACAGACCTATATTTTCTTCCCAGAAGCACCTATAGGACTTGAAGTGTGTTAGTCCCATCACACAGAGATCATATATTTTGTTCCCAGAAGCACCTATAGGACTTGAAGTGTGTTAGTCCCATCACACAGACCTACATTTTCTTCCCAGAAGCACCTATAGGACTTGAAGTGTGTTAGTCCCATCACACAGAGATCATATATTTTGTTCCCAGAAGCACCCATAGGACTTGAAGTGTGTTAGTCCCATCACACAGACCTACATTTTCTTCCCAGAAGCACCTATAGGACTTGAAGTGTGTTAGTCCCATCACACAGAGATCATATATTTTGTTCCCAGAAGCACCTATAGGACTTGAAGTGTGTTAGTCCCATCACACAGAGATCATATATTTTGTTCCCAGAAGCACCTATAGGACTTGAAGTGTGTTAGTCCCATCACACAGAGATCATATATTTTGTTCCCAGAAGCACCTATAGGACTTGAAGTGTGTTAGTCCCATCACACAGACCTACATTTTCTTCCCAGAAGCACCTATAGGACTTGAAGTGTGTTAGTCCCATCACACAGAGATCATATATTTTGTTCCCAGAAGCACCTATAGGACTTGAAGTGTGTTAGTCCCATCACACAGACCTACATTTTCTTCCCAGAAGCACCTATAGGACTTGAAGTGTGTTAGTCCCATCACACAGAGATCATATATTTTGTTCCCAGAAGCACCTATAGGACTTGAAGTGTGTTAGTCCCATCACACAGACCTATATTTTCTTCCCAGAAGCACCCATAGGACTTGAAGTGTGTTAGTCCCATCACACAGAGATCATATATTTTGTTCCCAGAAGCACCTATAGGACTTGAAGTGTGTTAGTCCCATCACACAGACCTACATTTTCTTCCCAGAAGCACCTATAGGACTTGAAGTGTGTTAGTCCCATCACACAGAGATCATATATTTTGTTCCCAGAAGCACCTATAGGACTTGAAGTGTGTTAGTCCCATCACACAGACCTACATTTTCTTCCCAGAAGCACCTATAGGACTTGAAGTGTGTTAGTCCCATCACACAGAGATCATATATTGTGTTCCCAGAAGCACCTATAGGACTTGAAGTGTGTTAGTCCCATCACACAGACCTACATTTTCTTCCCAGAAGCACCTATAGGACTTGAAGTGTGTTAGTCCCATCACACAGAGATCATATATTTTGTTCCCAGAAGCACCTATAGGACTTGAAGTGTGTTAGTCCCATCACACAGAGATCATATATTTTGTTCCCAGAAGCACCTATAGGACTTGAAGTGTGTTAGTCCCATCACACAGACCTAAATTTCCTTCCCAGAAGCACCTATAGGACTTGAAGTGTGTTAGTCCCATCACACAGAGATCATATATTTTGTTCCCAGAAGCACCTATAGGACTTGAAGTGTGTTAGTCCCATCACACAGAGATCATATATTTTGTTCCCAGAAGCACCTATAGGACTTGAAGTGTGTTAGTCCCATCACACAGAGATCATATATTTTGTTCCCAGAAGCACCTATAGGACTTGAAGTGTGTTAGTCCCATCACACAGAGATCATATATTTTGTTCCCAGAAGCACCTATAGGACTTGAAGTGTGTTAGTCCCATCACACAGACCTATATTTTCTTCCCAGAAGCACCCATAGGACTTGAAGTGTGTTAGTCCCATCACACAGAGCTCCTCTATTTTCTTTGCAGAAGCACCCACAGGACTTCTAGTGTGTTAGTGGCATCACACAGAGCTCCTCTATTTTCTTTGCAGAAGCACCCACAGGACTTCTAGTGTGTTAGTGGCATCACACAGAGCTCCTCTATTTTCTTTGCAGAAGCACCCATAGGACTTCTAGTGTGTTAGTGGCATCACACAGAGCTCCTATATTTTCTTCTCAGCAGCACCCACAGGACTTCTAGTGTGTTAGTGGCATCACACAGAGCTCCTCTATTTTCTTTGCAGAAGCACCCACAGGACTTCTAGTGTGTTAGTGGCATCACACAGAGCTCCTCTATTTTCTTTGCAGAAGCACCCATAGGACTTCTAGTGTGTTAGTGGCATCACACAGAGCTCCTATATTTTCTTCTCAGCAGCACCCACAGGACTTCTAGTGTGTTAGTGGCATCACACAGAGCTCCTCTATTTTCTTTGCAGAAGCACCCACAGGACTTCTAGTGTGTTAGTGGCATCACACAGAGCTCCTCTATTTTCTTTGCAGAAGCACCCACAGGACTTCTAGTGTGTTAGTGGCATCACACAGAGCTCCTCTATTTTCTTTGCAGAAGCACCCATAGGACTTCTAGTGTGTTAGTGGCATCACACAGAGCTCCTATATTTTCTTCTCAGCAGCACCCACAGGACTTCTAGTGTGTTAGTGGCATCACACAGAGCTCCTCTATTTCTTTGCAGAAGCACCCACAGGACTTCTAGTGTGTTAGTGGCATCACACAGAGCTCCTCTATTTTCTTTGCAGAAGCACCCATAGGACTTCTAGTGTGTTAGTGGCATCACACAGAGCTCCTCTATTTTCTTTGCAGAAGCACCCACAGGACTTCTAGTGTGTTAGTGGCATCACACAGAGCTCCTCTATTTTCTTTGCAGAAGCACCCATAGGACTTCTAGTGTGTTAGTGGCATCACACAGAGCTCCTCTATTTTCTTTGCAGAAGCACCCATAGGACTTCTAGTGTGTTAGTGGCATCACACAGAGCTCCTATATTTTCTTCTCAGCAGCACCCACAGGACTTCTAGTGTGTTAGTGGCATCACACAGAGCTCCTCTATTTTCTTTGCAGAAGCACCCACAGGACTTCTAGTGTGTTAGTGGCATCACACAGAGCTCCTCTATTTTCTTTGCAGAAGCACCCATAGGACTTCTAGTGTGTTAGTGGCATCACACAGAGCTCCTATATTTTCTTCTCAGCAGCACCCACAGGACTTCTAGTGTGTTAGTGGCATCACACAGAGCTCCTCTATTTTCTTTGCAGAAGCACCCATAGGACTTCTAGTGTGTTAGTGGCATCACACAGAGCTCCTATATATTCTTCTCAGCAGCACCCACAGGACTACCGACTACAATGGCTGGAAGACCGCCAAGGGGAGGCAGAGCGTGCAGAGCCAAGAACACAGGGCAGGCAGGCTCTGTTTCTAGTGGACGTGGCCGTGGACGTGGTCGTGCATCGTCATCAGCACGTGGCCATGGGACACGCGCGTCTTTGTTTTCGGCAGCTGGACATGTGGAGCCGCATCATGCTGAAGGCTTGGTAGAATGGATGACCAAGCCCTCCTCATCCTCCTCATCCTCTGTCACCCAGGCTCAGGGTACTGACAGAGCATCATCAGCCACCCCTTCCCTAGACCCACCATGTCCTCCTGAGGAGTCCCCCGAACTCTTTGAGCACAGTGTTGGGTACATGCTCCAGGAGGATGCCCAACGATTCGAAGGCTCGGATGATGATACCCAGCTTGAGGAATCTGGCAGTACTGTTCCACCAGCTGCAGCTTACTGCCAGGTTTGCTCTAGTGGTGAAGAGGGAGGGGATGATGAGGTCACTGACTCCACGTGGGTGCCTGAAGGGAGAGAGGATGAGGAGGAGGACGAGGAGGAGGAGGATGCGGCGTCACATGTCCAACGAGGCAGGATGCCACCTGGAGGCCAGGTAGAGGCCAGCACAGCAACTGTACAACACCGCAGAGCTCCGCCTGTGCAGGGCGCTGCCTCTGCACGTTATCAGAAAAGTTCTTTGGTGTGTGCCTTTTTTGAGACGAGTGCATCAGATCGCACCACTGCTATTTGCAATATTTGTCTCAAGCGTATCTCGCGTGGCCAAAACATCAGCCGCTTGGGCACCACAAGCATGACCAGACATATGGCGACCTGCCATGCAGCTCGTTGGCAGGCACACATAAAAGACCCACACCAAAGAACTAAGCGGACCTCTCCTTGCTCCTCCTCAGCTGGGATCTCCATCCCCACTACACCTTCAGTCCTCTCTGAAAGCTGCTCTGAGAGGACTGAAGGTGTAGAATTAGGTGTGTCACAACCAAGTACTTGCAGTACACCGACGTCCGATTGCAGCAGGCAAATTTCCCTGCCCCAGCTGCTGGACCGTAGAAAGAAGTACACTCCCAGCCATCCACATGCCCAGCGGTTGAATGCTAGCCTGGCTAAATTGCTAGCACTTCAACTGCTGCCTTTTCAGTTGGTAGACTCGGCCCCCTTCCGTGAGTTTGTTCAATGTGCGGTTCCTCAGTGGCAGGTTCCCAAACGCCACTTTTTCTCACGGAAGGCGATTCCGTCTCTCTACCGGCATGTGGAGGGCAATGTCCATGCCTCGCTGGACAGGGCGGTCAGCGGTAAGGTGCATATTACCACTGACTCATGGTCCAGCAGGCATGGACAGGGACGGTACCTTTCTTTCACGGCCCATTGGGTCACTCTATTGGCAGCTGGGAGGGATGCAGGACAAGGTGCAGTAGTGTTGGAGGTTGTTCCGCCACCACGCCTCCAAAACGCTACTACTGCTACTGGTTGTGACACACCTCTCTCCTCCACCCCCTCCTCTTCTTCTTCCTCCAGTGCTCTGTCCTTGGAACCAGCGGTGCTCCGTAGGCGTACAAGGGGCTACGCAAGTACGCAGGCAAAAAGATGCCATGCCGTGCTTGCGCTGGTGTGTTTGGGAGACAGGAGCCACACTGGGCCAGAGGTTCTGGCAGCTCTGCAGGGGCAGGCCGAGAGGTGGTTGACGCCACGTCAGCTTAAGCCAGGAATGGTCGTTTCTGACAATGGCACCAACCTCCTCTCCGCCCTGCGACAGGGGCAGCTCACCCATGTGCCCTGCATGGCTCACGTCCTCAACCTGGTGGTGCAGCGGTTCTTGGGCAGGTTCCCAGGCTTACAGGATGTCCTGAGGCAGGCCAGGAAAGTCTATGTGCATTTCCGCCAATCTTATAATGCCAGTGCTCGGCTGACTGAGCTGCAAAAGGAGCTGAACCTGCCCAAGAACCGCCTAATATGTGACATGCCCACCAGGTGGAACTCAACGTTGGCCATGCTGCAGCGACTGCACACGCAGCAGAGGGCCATCAATGAGTACCTTTGCGACTACGGCACCAGGACAGGGTCAGGGGAGCTTGGTTTTTTTTCCCCACGTCAGTGGAGCATGATCAGGGATGCATGCACTGTCCTCTCACCATTTGAGGAGGCCACGAGGATGGTGAGCAGTGACAGTGCATGCATCAGTGACACTGTCCCTCTTGTCCACCTGTTGGAGCATACGCTGCGTGGGATAATGGACAGGGCACTTGAGGCAGAACAGAGGCAGGAAGAGGAGGACTTCCTTGCCTCTCAAGGCCCCCTTTATCCGGACAGTGTTCCTTCTGTCCCACCCATCACACAGGAAGAGGATGAGGAGGAGGAGGAGGAGGAGGAGGAGGATTGTGTGAGCATGGAGGTGGAGCCTGGCACTCAGCATCAGCAGCAGCAGTCTTTTAGGGATGATGTACAGTCCCAACAAACCAGTGGACTTGTACGTGGCTGGGAGGAGGTGGCTGGCGATCATGTCATCCTCAGTGACCCAGAAGACTCCGGACCGAATGCCTCAGCTAACCTACGCTGCATGGCCTCCCTGATCCTGCAAAGCCTGCGGAAGGATCCTCGTGTTCTTCGGATCAAGGAGAGGGACCATTACTGGCTGGCCACTCTCCTTGATCCGCGGTACAAGGGTAAGGTTGCGGACCTTATCTTGCCGTCGCAGAGGGAGCAGAGGATGAGACATCTCAGGGAGGCCTTGCAGAAAGGTCTGTGCAACGCGTTCCCAGAAACTGGGAGGCTACAAACTCCTGGTCCTGGGCGACGAGTTGCTGAGGCTTCCGTCAGTAGCAGAAGGAGCGGTGGGGAAGGTGGACGTCTGACCGATGCGTTCAGACAATTTTTTAGTCCGCAGCCCCAAGGTATGATCGGTTCCAGCAACCATCGCCAGCGTCTGATATACATGTGCAGGAATACCTTGGGGCAAGGTCAGACTTGGACACCTTTCCCACCGAAAATCCTCTGGCTTACTGGGTCCTGAGGATGGATCACTGGCCAGAGCTTGCACAGTATACAATTGAGCTACTGGCCTGTCCTGCCTCCAGCGTTCTGTCCGAACGCACATTCAGTGCTGCTGGAGGATTTGTGACTGATCATAGGGTGCGCCTGTCCACCGCCTCGGTTGATCGACTGACCTTCATCAAAATGAATCAGTCTTGGATCACCACCAGCTACCAGGCACCTGAGGCGGATATAACCGAATAATTTTTAATGTCACATCACATCCCTTCAAGACTGCCTATGCTGATGCTGAGTGACTGTCCTCTTATGTTCACTGACTATCCTCTTCCTCCTCCTCAATGATCCATGCCACCACACCAGTGCCTAAGGCACAATTTTTCAGCCCCTGTTTAACAGGGGCGTGTACATACAATTTTTATAAAAAAATGCTTCGCAACACTGTGCTCCAAGTACAGTATCTGTGAGGGGTTGCAGTGTTGTGGCACCAGCACCAGTGCCTAAGGCACAATTTTTCAGCCCCTGTTTAACAGGGGCGTGTACTTACAATTTTTTTTAAAAATGCTTCGCAACACGTGTGACTGCTGTGCTCCAAGTACAGTATCTGTGAGGGGTTGCAGTGTTGTGGCACCAGCACCAGTGCCTAAGGCACAATTTTTCAGCCCCTGTTTAACAGGGGCGTGTACATACAATTTTTATAAAAAAAAAATGCTTCGCAACAATGTGCTCCAAGTACAGTATCTGTGAGGGGTTGCAGTGTTGTGGCACCAGCACCAGTGCCTAAGGCACAATTTTTCAGCCCCTGTTTAACAGGGGCGTGTACATACAATTTTTATAAAAAAATGCTTCGCAACAATGTGCTCCAAGTACAGTATCTGTGAGGGGTTGCAGTGTTGTGGCACCAGCACCAGTGCCTAAGGCACAATTTTTCAGCCCCTGTTTAACAGGGGCGTGTACATACAATTTTTATAAAAAAATGCTTCGCAACACTGTGCTCCAAGTACAGTATCTGTGAGGGGTTGCAGTGTTGTGGCACCAGCACCAGTGCCTAAGGCACAATTTTTCAGCCCCTGTTTAACAGGGGCGTGTACATACAATTTTTATAAAAAAATGCTTCGCAACAATGTGCTCCAAGTACAGTATCTGTGAGGGGTTGCAGTGTTGTGGCACCAGCACCAGTGCCTAAGGCACAATTTTTCAGCCCCTGTTTAACAGGGGCGTGTACATACAATTTTTATAAAAAAATGCTTCGCAACAATGTGCTCCAAGTACAGTATCTGTGAGGGGTTGCAGTGTTGTGGCACCAGCACCAGTGCCTAAGGCACAATTTTTCAGCCCCTGTTTAACAGGGGCGTGTACATACAATTTTTATAAAAAAATGCTTCGCAACACTGTGCTCCAAGTACAGTATCTGTGAGGGGTTGCAGTGTTGTGGCACCAGCACCAGTGCCTAAGGCACAATTTTTCAGCCCCTGTTTAACAGGGGCGGGTACTTACAATTTTTTAAAAAAATGCTTCGCAACACGTGTGACTGCTGTGCTCCAAGTACAGTATCTGTGAGGGGTTGCAGTGTTGTGGCACCAGCACCAGTGCCTAAGGCACAATTTTTCAGCCCCTGTTTAACAGGGGCGGGTAATTACAAATCTTGATCTAATAGTTCACAGCAGGGCCCATTCCTGCGCCCACCAAGAGTAACTATGAGGGCCTACAGTCTTGTGGCAACACCGTCCACCACCACCGCCAAAGGCCCAATTTTTCTGCCCTGTTCATCAGGTGCTTGCAATTACAAATCTTGATCTAATAACTCACAGCAGGGCCCATTCCTGCGCCCACCAAGAGTAACTGTGAGAGCTTACAGTCTTGTGGCAACACCGTCCACCACCACCACCACCCCCCCCAATTTTTCTGCCCTGTTCAACAGGTGCATGCAATTACAAATTTTGATCTATTAACTCACAGCAGGGCCCATTCCTGTGCCCACCAGTCTTGTGGCTACACCAACATCTAATAGGGCAAATTTCTGCAGAGTATATACGCCAGGCCCCTACTTTCAAACATCCAACTTACAAACGACTCCTACTTGCAAATGGAAAGAGAAAACAGGAAGTGAGAGGAAATCTACCCCTAGGAAGGGAAATTCTATCCTGTTAGATTTAATTTGGGAAAAAGGTATCTCCTCTCTACTGATACTTTATCACCAATCCTTGTTTCAATTAAAACCCCACTTTTTCCAAAAACATTTGTCATTGGGACGGAAAGTTAGGTGACATGTTCTGAACAGATGTGCAAAGACAGCAAATGTTACAGGGGTAATAACCCCTCCCTATGTTCTCCAAAAAGCTTAAAAATAGATTTTTTTGGGATGGAGCTACACTTCATAATGTACCTGTTCAGATTCTACTTAAGAACAAACCTAAAGCCGCAAGTGTTTTTAAATGGCTTCTTTTTTTCCTTTACAAATGTCATTTTGTGCAAGGACAGTTCTAAACACGGGAAACACATGCCACTTCACAGGCATACTTTAGACACCCCCCAGGTACCATATTTAAAGGAAAATTTCACTTTTTTTTTTTCACTTTATGCATCATTAAAATGACTGCTCCCGAAAAAACGTTAGTTTTTAAAAGTTCTTTTTGCATTGATATATGTCCCCTGGGGCAGGACCCGGGTCCCCAAACCTGTTTTATGACATTAACATGCATATTGGCCGTTGTAATTAGCACTTTTGATTTCGAACGTTCGCGTCCATTATAACGTATAGGGTTCGAAAATTCGCGCGAACTTTCGGTCGGTTCGAAGGTTCTGGTGCGAACCGAACCCGGGGGTGTTCGGCTCATCCCTATTGTAGACCTACACAAGGCTGGAATCGGCTACAAGACCATTGTCAAGCAGCTTGGTGAGAGGGTGACAACAGTTGATGCGATTAATGATCTCAAGGCAGCTGGGACCATAGTCCCCAAGAAAACAATTGGTAACACACTACGCTGTGAAGGACTGAAATCCTGCAGTACCCGCAAGGTCCCACTGCTCAAGAAAGCACATGTACAGGCCCATCTGAACTTTGCTAATGAACATCTGAAGGATTCAGAGGAGAACTGGGTGAAAGTGTTGTGGTCAGATGAAACCAAAATTTAGCTCTTTGGCATCAAGTCAACTCGCCGGTTTTGGAGGAAGATAAATGCTGCCTATGACCACATGAACACCCCCTGATCAAGCATGAAGGTGGAAACATTATGCTTTGGGGATGTTTTTCTGCTAAGGGGACAGGACTGCTTCACAGCATCAAAGGGAAAATAGACGGGGGCCATGCACTGTCAAATCTTGGGAACCTCCTTCCCTCAGCCAGGGCATTGAAAATGGGTCGTGGATGGGTATTCCAGCACCACAGTGACCCAAAACACACAGCCAAGGCAACAAAGGAGTGGCCTAGCCAGTCTCCAGACTTTACTCCCATAAAAAATAGTTTGAGTTACCAAACGTCAGCCTCGAAACGTTAATGACTTGCAGAGGATCGGCAAGGGACAAAATCCCTCCTGAGATGTGTGCAAACCTGGTGGCCAACTAAAAGCAACATCTGTGATTGCCAACAAGGGTTTTGCCAGCAAGTATTAAGTCATGTTTTGCGAAGGGGTTAAATACTTATTTCACTCATTAAAATGCAAATCAGTTTATAACTTTTTTATAATATGTTTTTCTCGATTTTTTTGTTGTTATTCTGTCTCTCACTGTTAAAATAAACCTACCATTAAAATTATAGACTGATCATTTCTTTGTCAGTGGGCAAATGTACAAAATCAGCAGGGGATCAAATACTTTTTTCCCTCACTGTAGCCTGTCCATCTCAATTGGAGAGGCTGGAGGCCAGCTTAGTAAATCATTGAAAATGGAACATACCATTCCAAGGTTTGTTCCAAGATTGTCAGCTCAATCAATTCTGGGACCCCTCTGACATGGAGGTTGTGTCTGCAACCAGGATTATCCAAGGCCTGTGAATTTCTAGTCAATGAGTTAATTGGGTATCATAGTACCATTGCACCTGCCAGATAGCTTCTGCATGGCTGTTCGTGGCTTGCTCCACCTTCCTCAGCCTGGCTGGGATAGTTTGAATGTCTGTACGGAGGCAAGAGTTTGCCTATCTCCAAACAGTTCTCCTGTATCATCACCTTGTCAAATGTTCTGAGAGCGACTGCAAGTAGCTGCCCTGACACATACTACATAGGTTTAGTTCTTCCAATGATAAAGAATCCTATTTGCCTTTATAGCAGTCAAATAGGGGTTATCAAGCACATTCACATTCAGTTTATCCAAATGTACTTGCCAAATGCTATTTTTATTTGGGCAGACTGCGCCCATAACAGTTACAAGGTTTGCTCCAGCTATAATTGCATATTAGGGAGCAACTCATACCCATAAAGTTAAATGAAACCTCAACATTACCCCACCCACAAATAATCGAGATCTTCTTTAGTAGAGATTTTCCATCCTTAACTGCAAATAGGCCTTTAGCTCATATTTTTAGGCAAGCGTACAGCAATTTGTATGGGGACTCACGGGTAAGACCAGCTTGACCCGGTAAAAGTTTTCCGCCGTTACCATTTTAATATAGATTAGATTTCCTGTCTGCTGAGCATCTTCAATTGAACTTACCTTAAGCAGCTCAAAGACAAAAGTCTTTAGCACTTGACTGAATGCCGACGTTTTCAAAGTGAAGCCAAACACATGCTCACAGCTTGATAAAAATCAATTTTCTACTGATCCCAAATCCACTCGCTTTGCCTAATCTCTAATCAGGATATATTCATGCGGATGTAACGAGGAATCCAATTTCAAATAATTACACTCACAATAAGCCATTTCACCTTGCAGTTTCAGCCTACTGTACCACTGATGCAAAGAAATATGGTGGCTTGCATTTGCTAATAAGTTGAGTGTGCAAGAAATTTGTTCTCCTTTTATCCCAAGTTTAATCTTTAATGCTGAGCTCCAGGCAGTTATAAAATGCACAAAGTAATGCAGCGCTGTAATTATTTATACGTCATTAAATTTATTATATTTTTTTAAATGTATGCAGTGCAAGTACCAGAATTTCATTTAGTATCAGCCTTTTGTAGACTACTATATGGCAGAGCTTTGAGAAGGTGAACAGCACAATGAGCCAACCAGGCAGTACAAGGAGCATGCTGACAGGAGGAGATAGCAGAGTGAGCTCATCAGTCTTCAGCATTTACTTTCCTGTCCTAGGGTGACAACACTCCTTCATTGTAACATATTTAAGAAGGAGCAGTATTATACAAGGCCAGAAAGTGTTAAAGTAGAAAGTAGGGAAACATTTTATTTTTTCGTTTTGGATAGAGCAAGGGAGGGTTATAACCCCTGTCAGATTTCTTTTGCCAGCAGTGTCCCATTATGGAGTTTTCCCTTCACGTCCTGTCCCAAAGCCAAACAGAAAGTGAGAAGAAATCCCTACAAATTAAGGGAATGTGCTGGGGACCCCCATGTCGCCAGAACAAGTGTCCTCATTGGAAGATTTCCCTGCTATTACTTTTCTAGGAACAACCCAAAATTTGGTATTTTCTTTTACTTTCACTTTCAATGATAATGGTAAGCAGGACAAATAGAGAGTGAATCTCCCTAATGAGGGCACAGACAGCAATAAAAACTGACTTGTGTTCTAATCCCTCTTCACTCAAACACCCAAAATAAAAAATAAAAAAGTTTTGCCTTCAGTGATACTTTAAGTCAACAAAACACCCTCCTTTTCTCACTTGTTAGAGGGAGGTGTTCTATAGTCCACAGAGGCAAACTGGGCAGGGCTGATATTACTGCTTGGGATAACAATGAACAAGAATGTACAAGATTATTGGATTTCTGAAAAGATCAACAGGTATCGAACAGATATAACAATACACTTTCAATGCTATATTTAGCAGATCAAAACAGAGCAAATAAGATAAGCTCATAGGTAGGGTTTACATACACTATCATTTTGATTTTCAGTCTTCTCATTTTTAGCAAGTAGCAGGTAAAGGTGAGCAAATAATGGAAAACTGACACTACAAGTAATCCAGAAAAATGGACACCAATACAGAGCTGACTTAACGAGGGGGGGCATTATTACCATGTTTCCCTGAAAATAAGCCCTACCCCAAAAATAAGACCTAGCGTGATTTTTGGGGAGGGCTGCAATATAAGCCCTATCCCCAAAAAAAGCCCTAAAAATATATAATCTGCTTTGTAAAAAGATTATACAATGTCCACTGTGTCTCCTTTTGTAACAAAGACAAACTGGACAACGGATTACATATTTTTACAATGACTTTAACTAAGGTTTTTTTTTTTGGGATTAAAGATGTCATAATGATGACTCCTGAGCTGATGGGGGAGAGGGGGAGTGAAGGCAGGGGACATAGATAAGACATCCCCAGAAAATAAGCCCTAGTGTGTTTTTTGTAGCCAAAATTAATATAAGACTGGGTCCTATTTTCGGGGAAACCCGTAGCCACTTGCCCCAACCCAAACAACATTTTTGTTCATTATAGCCTTCATATAGTGTTTATTATTACTTCTTCCACATAAAGAGTGTCCATTAGCGCAATATTAAACCCTCCTCCTTTGTTTACACAGGCAATCAATGGAATAAACTATTTTTGTTGAATTTTCTTACTTTTCTTTTCTTACTTTTTCTTAACCATTTTTGTCATCCTCTCCTTATATAAAACTCTTTCTTCAGGGTGGATTGGAAGTACAGGAGCTGTTCTGTCCTTGCTACATGTTTTTCTGTGTGTAATTCGACATGTAGCTAAGCCCTTCTATTCTGCAATAAGCCAGACTGAATGTAATCTTGAAGCTTTATTGACAAAAAACAGGGTGGGGTGAAACCATTAGGAAAAACAGATGAGAAATACGCTCAATCAATGTATGAAACATGCAAAAGCACAATGAAATATCTAGGCTGCAGATGGCAATAAGTCCATGCTCACTAGCGATGCTGCCTATAGGGGATGTAGGTTTAGTCCACCAACATGTGCTGCGGGGATGATGGCTGTTTCCTCTCCCTCAGTTTTTAATATAGAGTCTGAGCTCCCAGGGTGCACCTGTTTCCCTTTCTCAGAATAAGGGATGATGGGAACTCTTATTAAAGCTAAACAGTTTCTAGCTTCTGTAAAACAGTACATTTATTCAGGGCTCCATTTAATGGTCAAATTTGAAATGGTAGGAAAAACAAATATAATTCGATTCCCTGCTGAAGGCAGAACTGGAGCATACATTGTAGAGATCAGATGACCACTCATGCAAGCAGTACATGGGTACCTCATCCCACTGAGAGTACAGCACATGAGCAGCTTGCCCCCCCCCCCCCCTTCGTGACCTGCTGGGCTGCATGCTCTTGTATGGATTTTGGGGGGACTCCAAAGCTGTTTTTTTTAACATTTTTGTATTTCCAGCAATAGTATTGTATTGCCAGCACTTTAAATGTAATTTTTTTTTCCTTTATAAATGTCAGTTTTGCTGCAGCAGGTTCTATACACGGTACATATGTGCCAGTTTACAGGTAAACTAAGGGGACCCCCCAAGCACTATATTTAAAGGAATTTATAAATATAATTAAAATCACTTTTTTATTTTTTATTTGAATTGATACATGTCTATCCATTGAATGCATGTGCTCCCACTGTGGAGATGCTCATAAATTCAGTAGCGCATAGGACTACAAGGATACACAGGGTGCCGTGAAGAGGCCTTGCAGCTTACGCATGCATTTGCAAATGCATTCTAACTAAACCCCTGTTTTTAACGCAGACTGTTGGACAGGTTCATTTGGTTGGTCAGCAGACTGGTTGGTGAGTTAAGATATGGAATGTTTTGTTTAGGGGTGGACGAACAGTTCAGCCCGAGCATAAGTTCAGGCCAAACTTTGGTTGTTCGGATGTTCTGTGAACACCGAACAATATGCAGTGTTCAGGGAAAATTTGGAATACCGTTAAAGTCTATGGGACATTAACATGTAAAATCAAAAGTGTTCATTTTAAAGGCTTATATGCAAGTTATTGTCATAAAAAGTGTTTGGGGACCCGGGTCCTGCCCCAGGGGACATGTATCAATTCAATTATTTTTTTTTTTTTTTAAACGTCAGCTTTTTCAGGAGCAGTGATTTTAATAATGCTTAAAGTGAAACAATAAAAGTGAAATATCCCTTTAAAATTCATACCTGGGGGGTGTCTATAGTATGCCTGTAAAGTGGCGCATTTTTCCCGTGTTTAACAGTCGCTGCACAAAATGACAATTCTAAAGGAAAAAAAGTCATTTAAAAGTACTAGTGGCTATAATGAATTGTCGGGTCCCGGCAATACAGATAAAAGTCATTGAAAAAAACGGCATGGGATCCCTCACAGTCCATTACCAGGCCCTTTGGGTCTGGTGTGCATATTAAGGGGAACCCTGCGAAAAAAATATTTTTCAAAAATGTTGCAGGGGTCCCCCTCAAAATCCATACCAGACCCTTCAGGTCTGGTATGGATTTCAAGGGGAACCCTGTGCCAAAACTAATAAAAAAATGGCGTGGGGGTCCCCCCAAAAATCCATGCCAGACCCTTATCCAAGCCCCCCCTCCTGAACCGTACCAGGCCATATGCGCTCAACATGGGGAGGGTGCTTTGGGGTAGCCCCCCCAAAGCACAAGGTGCCCTTTAACATTCTGGAATCTGGAAGAACCCTTTACCAAGGGGACCCCCAGATCCCCCCCCCCCCCGTTTGAAATGGCAACGGGTACATAGTACCCGTACCATTTCACAAAAAAATGTGTCAACATTTAAAAAAATCACAAGACACACTTTGGGACAAGTCCTTTATTAAAAAGTATCCTCCGGGACTGTGACCTCATAGGGGGGCGGGGTCGCCATGTGACATGAGCATGTGACCCTGTCCCCTTGTCCCTATATAAGTCCCAGCACAGCGCGGCTCTGGCATTCCGGCCAGAGAGAGCGATGAGTCAACATCGGAAGAAGAAGAAGAAGAGGAAGAAGAAGAAGAAGGCGGCGGCGCAGAAAGCGACGACAGCGGCAAGAACAGAAGAGACCCCGGAAGACCCCGGAAGACCCCCGAAGGCGGATTAAGACCCCCAGACGACGGCGGCGACGACGAAGAAGGTAGCTGGGCTCCTCTGCTCGGTAAAAGAGCTAGGTAAATGAGCGGAGGAGTCTGGCGAGAAGACCACCCAAGACGGAAGAAGACCCCCGGAGCAGTGCAATAAAATATTTTTAAAAAATTGTGTGTTTTTTTTCTTTACACTTTTACACCTTAGGTGAATGGGTAGGGGTACATCGTACCCCATACTCATTCACATAGGGTGGGGGGGCCGGGATCTGGGGGCCCCCTTATTAAAGGGGGCTCCCGGATTCCGATAAGCCCCCTGCCCGCAGACCCCGACAACCAACGGCCAGGGTTGTCGGGAAGAGCCCCTTGTCCTCATCAACATGGGGACAAGGTGCTTTGGGGTGGGGGGCCGCACGGCCCCCTTTTCCCCAGGGCACCCCCATGTTGAGGGCACGCGGCCTGGTACGGCTCAGGAGGGGGGGCGCTCGCTCGTCCCCACCCCTTTCCTGGCCGGCCGGGCTGCGTGTTCAGATAAGGGTCTGAGATGGATTTGGGGGGGTTCCCTTTAAATCCATACCAGGTGACGGGGCTAGCGCGGTGGCATTCACTGCCTTCGCTAGCCCCGTCTACCTGCAGTTACGTTCTAAATGAACGGACTGCTCCATGTGTGGGCAAGTCCGTTCATTTTCAAAAGTCCCGCTGACTTTTTCCCATGGATTGTCCGCCGGAGAAGCCCGGGCGTGTGTGGGCAAGTCACACGCTCGGAAAGTCCGGCGAAGCCCCGCTGGAAAGTCCGGCGGTTTGTCCGCTGGACTAGGTCCGGCGGAAAAAGTCTGAACGTGTGTACGAGGCATAAGGGGACCCCCCAGGCACGATATTTAACCAGTAGCCAACCAGCCACAGTCATTATACTGTGGCACGTCGGCTCTCCTGGGCAAATCGCAGTAGGTATACAACGGGCGCACAGCCTCCAGGCCCAAGCCAATGATTTCTGGCCTGGACCTGGTGATTGGTTCTGGCTATTGAGAGACTGTCCTTTGCCTGTAAGTGTAAACACAGGCAGAGGAAATGATGTCATCTCCCCTTGTGGAACTCTTTTCAAGAGATCTGACCATGAGTTGCACAACACTACACTAATACCAGTACATGTAGGCACACTTGTCACCCCCTCCCCCCCAATCGCCCCCAGTTAACCCCTTCACTCCCTGTCACAGTGTCACCAAGTGCAGTTTTCACTGATCACTGCATTGATGTCATTTGTGACTAATAAGTGTTAGAGCAGCTAGTAGTACGCCCAGGTAGGTCTAGGGTACTCCCCTAAACCCCACTAATAAAGGTTTAATCCCTTGATCGCCCCCCCACCAGTTAACCCCTTCACCTCCTGTCACCACTGTCACTAATACAGTGTATAGATCTATATTCCGATCGCCGTATTAGTATCACGGGTTAGCCAGTTAGTTAGTTAGTTTCACTGTCAGTCTTTTATAGCGTCTGATCAGAACTATATTAGTGTCCCCAGTAGTTTAGGGTTCCCAAAAATGCAGTGTTAGCGGGATCATCCCAGATACCTGCTAGCACCTGCGTTTAGCACCTACGCCCAGCCCACCCAAGTGCAGTATCAATTGATCTCTGTCACTTACAAAACACATAACTGCAGCATTTGCAGAGTCATGCCTGATCCCTGCGAACGCTAACATTCTTTTTTGGTAGCGATTGAAGCAAGCTCTGACAATCAGTCTTTTTGCCTGTGAGTCGCACTAGTGGTACCAGTAAATTTAGAGGCCACAATGTCCACTCGAAGGTACACTAGTGAAGAGGCCTACACTTTTCTGAGCATGACAGATAGTGAAGAGGAAGCACCCTGACAAATAGCTCTGACGACGGAGTAGTGGTCCCTGCCAAGGTCAGGCATACTCGACCCCGTTCTTCTGTTGTTGAGGTGCAAGAACCGCAGGGTTCTCATATGGAGAGCCAGTACTAGTGCCGCTCATCCTTCTGGTGAACTGGCAAGCACCAGTGGCCTAGTACACCTTGGTCGTAGTCAAACCAGCACTGCAGTATCATGTGGTGAGGTGGCGAGTCCCATAAGTGCAGTTCAAGCTGGTGCAGTGGCTAGCACAAGTAGTCTCCTGCAGCCACCAAGAAGACAAACACAGGCCCGTCAAACCCATAGTGCCCTTCCTGCGGCATTTGCCAATCCTAATTGGGAGCCCACCACTTCTGCAGCACCCGTACTTCCCCCATTCACTGGCCAACCCGGAATTACACTTGATTTTTATTCGCAGTTTTTCACAGAAGATCTATATAGATCTATTGTGGACCAAAGCAATTTGTATGCTGGTCAATTCATCGCCGCTAATCACCAGTTGACCCTTGCCAGAGATTGGAAACCTATTATGGTTTCCGAATTTAAGACCTTTCTGGGCCTATCCTTCCTCATGGGCATAACTAAAAATAATGAGTTGCGGTAATATTGGTCCACTGACCCAATTCACCATATGCCCGTGTTCTCTGCATCCATGACCAGGGCTAGGTATGAGCAGATCTTGAGATTTATGCACTTTAACGACTCTGCTGTTCTCAGGATGACCCTGGATTTGATCGGCTCTACAAAATTCGGCCCCTTGTAAACCACTTTAACCAACAGTTTGCAGCCTTGTTTACTCCCGATTAAGTTTCTTTTATGAGTCCCTGGTTACGTTTTCTGGCCACTTGTCTGCGTTGATGAGTCCCTGATTAACTTTTCTGGCCGCTTGTCTTTCAAGCAGTATCTTCCCAGCAAGTGTGCCAGATATGGGGTCAAGTTGTAAAAGCTCTGTGACAGGGCAAAAGGCATATAGTATATACATATAGTTTTATGGTTTATGAAGGAAAAGATAGTAAAGTGGAGCCTGAGAACTACCCAGACTACATAGTGAGCGCTGGTAAAATTGTCTGGGACTTGGTGTCACCCTTATTTGGAAAGGGGTACCACTTGTACGTGGACAATTATTACATAAGTGTGATTTGACACTTTTTAGTCACCTTTTTGATTGTGGAATTGGTGCATGTTACACCGTGCGATCTAATCCAACGGCTTGTAGAATCCCGACTTAGACTAGGGGAGAGAGTCTGCTTGAGATGTAATACTTTGTTGCAGTGAAGTGGAGGGATTCACAGAATCTTTTTGTTCGGTCCTCCCTTCATGCAGATACGACAGTCCAAATTCCAATAGCGACTAGTGTTGTGGAGAAACCCCTCTGTGTCCACGAATACAACCTTAATATGGGAGAGGTGGACCTCAACAACTAGTTGATGGCGCCGTACTTAATTGCCCATTGAGCCAGACGCTGGTACAAAAAAGTGTCTGTATACCTATTTCAATTGGCTCTGCTGAACGCTAATCTTAAATTCCAGGAAGAGGTCATCACAACCCTTCTGTTTCCAGACGGTGCTGTACCTCAAATTCCCAATACAAATGCAGTGAGCCGGCTGCATGAGAGGCATTTTCCGTATGTCCTCCGTGGTACCCCTACCCAACGAACCCCCGAAAGAGGATGCCATGTCTGTAAGAAACGTGGATACAAGCGTGAATCCCGCTTTCATTGTCCCTCCGGTCCTGACCAACCTGGTCTCTGCATTGGTGAATGTTTCCAACGCTACCACACATTAGTGGAGTAGTAGCGTAGGGTATAGGCAGCACTGCACAGTCCTAGGACACACTTTCACAGTGTCTCCAAAGATGCCATCGCATTTTTAAAGACCCGAACCTGGAACCTTTACAGTTACAAAAAAAAGTGTAAAAAAACTAAATTAAAAAAAATAAGTAAAAAAAAAGAAAATATATAAAATAAAAAAAAAGCCAAAAATAGTTGGTCATTTTCTTGTTCTTCTCTCTCTATTCTCTCTTTATTGTTCTGCTCTGTTTTACTGTATTTTATGCTTAACTGCAATGTTTTATTGTTACTATGTTTTATCATGTTTGCTTTGCAGGTATGTAATTATTTTATACTTTACTGTTTACTGTTTTATTGTTAATCATTATTTTCTTTGTAGGTACGCCATTCAGCTGCAACACTGATTTATCTGTCTTGACAGCAACATTGTTTGCTCTCACGATAAGTAAATTATTGACTCCAGCGCTGTAGGAGGTGATTTCACCACCACAGTTTAAAAAAAAACAGTGCATGTATGCATATCACTAGAAGTGGGTGGATGCAGGGCGGTATTCTAATGGTGGGGATACCCACCGATCAATCTTTTTTTTTCGTTCAGCCCACAGGCTGCATGAAACAAAAGAACATTACAATATATGCCCAACAAGGACCAGCAACGTACTGGTATGTTATACCAAAATTATTCCTGCGGGTTTAGGTATCATCTTGGTATCGTTCTTAGCGGTCAGCTTTCAAGTAAAAGCAATCCTAGTGGCTAATTAGCCGCTAGACTGCTTTTACAAGCAGTGGGAGGGAATGACCCCTCCGTCTTCCATTGTTTCGGGCTCTCCTGTGCCACCAGGGAACCTGAGAATGCAGCTAGTGGTTCCGCCAGCTGACCATAGAGCTGATCGAAGACCAGAATGGCTCCATTCATCTCTATCGCCTAAGAAACCGGAAGCATTTTATGACTTCGCTTTCGCTGGATATAAACAGCGCCATTGGGAAATTGGAAAAGCATCTGATCACACCGATCTTGGTGTGGTCAGATGCTCTGAGGGCAGAGGAGAGATCTACAGTCTAATAGACCCCATTTTTTTTTTAAAAGAGTACCTGTCACTACCTATTGCTATCATAAGGGATATTTACATTCCCTGTTATAACAATAAAAATTATCCCAGGAGCCCAGAGCCACCGAGGGCACCAGAACCGGGGGAAGAAGTCCACTGTACAGAATACATCATACAAAGCAATAACAAATTGAATATATGTGTTACAAAGAGCATATAAATAATAAATGACAAATGTAAATAACACAAACTGATATGTAAATAATATAATAAAGAGGATATATATAATTCCTCGACAGCGGGCTATAACAATAAGGCAGCAATCATGGACGGACAAGGCATGAACAAAACAAGTCACAAGTCCAAAAATTACCATTGATAAACATCAGTTCATGAAGGACATAAACAAGGTACAGGAAAATACATGCAACGTCTGTCGGCAAAACAGTGAGAGGGTCCAGACAGAGGGGCAGTGAAGACATTTATAAAAAGGATTTAAATGAATTGACCTCATTCAGGCCTGGTGGTACCATGACATTGAATCTTTCCATCCACAGGGCTTCCCTCTGAAGTATCGTTTTATCACGGTTGCCTCCCCTGATATCAGGGGGTACCACCTCTAATGCCAAAAATTTGACTGCTTGCAAGTTAAACTTGTGGTGTCAGCCTATATGTCGGCCAATAGTCATCAGTTTAACATTTGTGGAATGGTAAACATGATCTCCAAATCCCTGTCTGAACTCCCTGACCGTTTTGTCGACATAAAAAGCTCCGCAAATGCAGAGCATCAAATATACAATTCCAGTGGTGCCACAATGAACTGATGTATGAGGGGCATAGTGCTCTACATTTGGAAGCTCAAAGGAGGTACCATTCAGAATCCAAGGGCACATAGGACATTGGCCACAGGGAAAGGTGGCCCTACGATTTGATACGCCACTAGTATCAGAACAATAGTGGCTAATTGTTAAACGATCTCGTAGGGATTTGGCCCTACGAAAGACCAATTTGGGCGTACTTCGTACATACTGATTGAGTATGTGATGAACAGTAAGAATATGCCAATGCTTCGAAAGTATATTCCTAAGTTGACTCTGGTGTGCTGAATATTGGGTAATGATTTTAACAGTATTAGTACTAGAAGCCCAAGGGAAGGGGTAAAGTAAAGAAGTTCTTGTGCGACCCAAGGCTTTATTGAAAGCCTTTCGAAGAGTGGTTTTAGAATAACACCCCTCAAAAGGAGTCGTTCGCCTAAGGCGCTTGATTGTATATAGAAATCCTCCTCTTGTGCACAGTTCCGGCGCAGTCGCAAGTACTGCGCGTAGGGGATACTGTGGACAAGAGGTGTTGGATGGGCACTCGAGGCATGCAGCAAGGTGTTGCCAGCTGTTGATTTCGGTTGGGGTTAGTTCCTAAGGTACCATCAGGGTTTTTGGCAATCAACACATCCAAAAAGGGAATCTGCGCCTTATCGAAAGTGACGGTAAAATGCAGGTTCATTGGAATTGTGATTGATAGCCTCAATGAATTGGTTTAATAGAGCCATAGAGCCAGTCCAGACCACAGATTGTCGATGAATCTGAACCAGCAAAGTATTGACTCTAAATAAGATGAATACTGGTCATTGGAGAAAATTGATCTCTCCCATGCTCCAAGAAACAAATTTGCATAAGATGGTGCACATGACGTGCCCATGGCAACGCCCTGTGTTTGAAGATAATGTTGATCCTCAAACACAAAGACATTGCGGGTAAGTATAAAGGTTAGAAGTTGTAAAATAAACTCATTGAGGGGCCAGGATGTGTGCTCCTGCTCCATAAGGAACAGTCTAGCCATCGCGACTCTCTTCTTGTGGGGGATGCTCGAGTATAAAGCCTCAACGTCAATAGGCATGAGAAGGGAGTTGCGAGCAACCTGGATTCCCTCAATGTGTCTGAGAAGATCAGATGTGTCACGAATATGTTATGGTAGGCTGGATACATGGGGTAGTAGGAAACTGTCCACAAATTTGCTGGCATTGTCGGTCAAGGATCCAATGCCAGAAACAATTGGTCTCCCTGGTGGTTTAACAAGATTTGTATGCGTTTTGGGTAGTGTGTAAAACGTTGGAGTACGTGGATGTTTAGGGATCAAGTAATTCAAAGTATCCCTAGCAATTAGGTCCTTCCAGTATGCCCCTGTACAGAGCTCACTGAATTCATTGACAAAGTTGGAAATACAAGTAGATGAAATCGGTTGATACCACATAGCATTGTTTAATACATCATAGCACATAGTCTGATACTGGATGTGTGACATTATCACTATGTTCCCACCTTTGTCAGACAGCTTAATGACAATGTCACAACGTTTCTGCAGGCATTTAAAGGCAACTTGCTGATCATGAGTTAAATTGGGTAGAAATTCCTGCAAATTCTTGGTTTTCAGGTCTTTAATGGACCCATGGAGGAACGCTCAGACAGCTGGGCATGTCATGAGATCGGGACATTTCTGTGATTTGGATTTAAACTTGCTAGGTGGCCTGGAAGGTAAAGACATAGAACTAGTTGAAACTGTGGAGGTATCAGAAGAGACTGACACCAGTCCAGTTGTGAGCTCGGAGTGTCACCTGTCATACCCTCATCATATAGGAGCATTAGATTGCGCAAATCGCGAAATTCCTCCATTGAGAAATGTCTTGTTCGTTCAGTAATTTCACGTTCTAAATTGACATTTTGGCGATTTTTGTCAAATAAAAATTTGAAAGTTAAGTTACACGCAAATAAGTAAAGGTCTTTTATAGTTTTGATGACATGAATAGGACCAAGCGGGCAAAAGCCCAAACCTAATTGTAAGATACACGATTCGTCTGAAGA
Source organism: Lithobates sylvaticus (assembly GCA_028564925.1). Taxonomy (NCBI): domain Eukaryota; kingdom Metazoa; phylum Chordata; class Amphibia; order Anura; family Ranidae; genus Lithobates; species Lithobates sylvaticus. The sequence continues at coordinate 145,863,899 of CM053029.1, read as the reverse complement.
TACAGGGCAAGATGTCAAATTGATAATGTGTGATGGGTGGAGGTGTTGGGTAGGGGAGTGAGAGGTAGTATCCGAACGAATATGTCCAATTTGGTTTGTTGTTGTTTTCGTGGGTCTGGTGAGATTAGGTCTAAAATATCAATATCAATTAGTGGTTTCTTAGGGTTGCCGGAAATAGCCCCGAGAACCCTAGGAATAACATTATGTAATGCAGAGGAGCCGCCCGCACCAGCCGATTGAGAGGGTGGCGGGGAAGGATCCCCCGGTGCATGTGCTGATTTGTGCCTTGTGGATGTCTTTTTACCTTTGCTGCAGGGGAGGTGCCACCACTGTAGTGATTACGTTTACGTGTGGATTTAGAATTGGAGGGATCTGTGGATCAAGGATCTGTTGAACGGGAGACAGAGGATGAAAGAGATGAATCATAATCACTTTGTTGAACAATTGCATCAGTTGTAGAGGTATCACGTGGGACAGCTCTTCTTCCCCTGATTCTACCTACCAATTTGTATGCAAATCCCTCTGAAAACGCAAGTTTGTCTTTGACAAATTTGGTGTGTTTGTTTTTTATAATCTCTTTATTCATCTCCTCTAGACGCTCCTTAATCTCCCTCCATTGAGTTTGGGGATACCAGATGTGTGGGACTTTTTGGGAGCCTAGCTGCATGCAGGACCCCGAAAACCAATCACCGCCTTCAGAATTTCTAAGGGCGTAAAATGGTGATTTTACTCCTCACTACCTATCACAGTTTCAGAGGCCCTGAAATGTCAAAATAGCACAAAATTACCCCATTTTGGAAAGTAGACACCACAAGGTATTTGCTAAGGAGGCATGGTAAGTATTTTGCAGCTCTCATTTTTTTATGTAAACAAATAAAGAAAAGGAAAATATTTTTTTTACGTTTTTCAATTTTCAAAACGTTGTGACAAAAAGCGAGATCTGCAAAATACTCAAAATGCCTCTCAGCAAATAGCTTGGGGTGTCTACTTGGCATATCATGGCCTCCGAAACGGTGATAGGTAGCGAGGAGTGAAATTACCATTTTACACCCTTAAAAAGCCTGAAGGAGGTGCTTGGTTTTTCAGGGTCCTGTACGCGGCTAGGCTCCCAAAAAGTCCCACACATGTGGTATCCTTGTACTCAGGAGAAGCAGCAGAATGTATTTTGGTGTATAATTTCACATATGACCATGGCATGTTTGAGCAATATATAATTTCAGGGACAACTTTGTGTAAATTTCCTTTGTTGTCTTTTTTCAATCACTTGCGACAAAAAAATAAACAATGTGCTCAACATGCCTCTCAGCAAATTCCTTGGGGTATCTACTTTCCAAAATGGGGTCATTGGGGGGGGGGGGGGGGGGGGTTGTACTGCCCTGCCATTATAGCACCTCAAGAAATGAGATAGGCAAGTCATAAACTAAAGGTTGTGTAAATTCCAGAAAATGTACCCTAGCTTGTAGGCACTATAACTTTTGCGCAAACCAATAAATATACGCTTATTGAATTTTTTTTACCTGAGACATGTGGCTGAATGCATTTTGGCCTAAATGCATGACTAAAATTTTGTTTATTGTATATTTTTTATAACAAAAAGTAGAAATATAATTTTTTGTCAAATTTATAGCGCAAAAAATAAAAAACCGCAGAGGTGATCAAATACCACCAAAAGAAAGTTCTATTTGTGGGAAAAAAAGGATGCAAATTTTGTTTTGATACAGCATTGAATGACCACGCAATTACCAGTTAACGCAGCGCAGTGCCAAATTGTAAAAAGTGCTCTGGTCAGGAAAGGGGCAAATCCTTCCAGGGCTGAAGTGGTTAAAGGAATATTTAAGCATTATTAAAATCACTGCTCCTAAAAAGCGGCCCTTTTAAAAACGTTTTTTTGCATTGATACATGTCCCTGCTGGGGCAGTACCCGGGTCCCCAATCACTGGCAATAACTTGCATATAAGCCTTTAAAATTAACACTTTTGATTTTCCACATTCACGTCCCATAGACTTTAATGGTGTTCGCATGTTCGCACAATTTTTTTGTCTGTTCACATGTTCTGGTGCAAACCGAATTGGGGGGTGTTTGGCTTATCCCTATTCAAGAATTTTGACGCAAACAGAACTGGGGGGTGTTCGGCCCAACTCTAGTTAGGAAAGGCTGCTTATGCCGCGTACACACGAAGGGACTATCCCGCGGGATTATCCGCTGGACCGAAGTCCAGCGGATAATCCCCTCGTGTGTGGGCGCCGGCGGACTTTTTTTGGCCAAAGTACGGCGGACTAAAGTTTCAGGTTTTGTTTTCAAATTATCCGCTGGACTTGGCAGTCCAGCGGATAATCCGGTCGTGTGTAGTATGGTCCGGCGTACCAAAAAGGACGCATGCTCAGTAGCAAGTATTTTTCTAGTATTTTTCGTTTTCTAGTCCCGTCGTACGTGCTGTACGTCATCGCGTGAACCGTCGGACTTTTTGCGTGATCGTGTGTGGTCAAGTCCGTTCGCTTTTTAGTCCAGCGTACCCAGCTGGAAAGTCCAGCGGATTGTCCGCTGGACTTAGGTCCGCCGGGAAAAGTCCGTACGTGTGTACGCGGCATTAGAGATGCTGTCCTCCTGTTATTTTTTTGCTATCGTTTAGAGTATTCTGGTCCCTGAGCCTCTCTCCTGTTATAAATTCCAAAAAAACACCCCCTAGACTAAAGCCCCATACACACGCGCAGATTATCCGAGGACCAGGTCCGTCAGACCATGTCCGTCATACTTTGTCTGATGTTGGTTTTGCGTACACACGGTCGGACAAAGTTGTCGGAAAATCCGATCATTCTGAACGTGGTGACGTTTGTTGCCTACAACGGGACTACGTAGAGGCTAGTAGCCAATAGCTTTGGTCTTGTAATGTGATCTGAGCATGCGTAGCACTTTGTCCGGTCGGAATTCGCTACACACGATCGGATTTGGTGTGATCGGACTTTGTTGTCAAAAAATCTATCCAGCAGGAGATAGGACTTTGTCCGTCAGACAATCTGATGGAAACTGTCCGATGGTGCCTACACACGGTCTGATTTTCCGACAACATTGTCTGATAGGACAGAATCCATCGGAAAATCCTACCGTGTGTATGGGGCTTTAGCCTGTATTGTCAGCATGCATAGAACTGTGCTTGTGACTGACAGCCTCTGTGCTAGCAAGAAAAACCTGGGTCATATTTAGCGACTTCTTCGGGGGAAAGCTCTACATACATTTTTTATCTGTGTATTAAGGAGTTCAGCTATAAAGCAGAACTCTGGACATCTAAATCCCAATACCCTCCACCCCCAAATCTTTCATTTCCCTCTGTATTTAAAAATAAAATAAAATACATACCTACATACATACATACATGCATAAAATATATACCATACATATTTTCCTGCAATCTTTTAGCTGGTCTGGTTACATTAGCTTCCTTTTTTTTACTCCACTGGCAGTCGGGGGCAGGCATTCTTCCTGAACTAAGTATCATTTATGTAATAATGTGTGAGCACCACTGAAGTACTGTGAGTCCAGTACCTTTGATGACCTGGTCTATAGGGAGGTGTGCAAATGACCGGCTGAGCTCACAGAAAATGGATAGAATGACATGACTTTAGTTTTGGCACTATGACCACTGGCAGTGCTATACCAAGGAGAAAGAGCAAGATGGAGGGGACTTAATCTAAAAAAAATGTATTCCCTCTAGAGAAGAAGAGGTTAATTAGAGTTAGCTGCAAAGTTACAGGGAATTACAAGAAAGTTTGGCTTCCCAGAAGCTATTAGTATTCATTCGGATTCCAGACACATGGTCAGTGCAGGCAGGCCGTGCACTAATGCAAAGTGACAGGCTGGGATACATCTTGTGCCATGCAACACATGTGAAGACCAAAAGAAGCAAGCTAAGTGTTCACATCAGCCTGAAAAGGTCACATATTTCCCATTCAGTGCACAGACAAGAGCTGGAACGCAGAGCCGAAGGCAAGAACACGTGTCCCACTCCAGGCTGGTCCTGGCTCTGTCTGCCGTTCATGTTCATGCCCAGCATTGCTAATTACAAGGATTATTCTCAGGTAGGCACCTTGGCTGAAACCCTCACAGCTTTCAACCTGGCTCACCGCTGCCAGCAAAATCAGTATTGTTTGTTCTATTGGAGTGCCTTAAGACTTTGGCACTAGGTGGCCTACACCTCTTTCCTATGAACTGGTCTTAACTAAAATGGTAGAAGATGGGGATTTGAAGTAATGGTAGTATCCGCGCTTAGGAAATGGAACTGCTGCCCCCCTAAAAAAATTCACCGAAGTGAAGCCAGAAGATATAAAACCACTAGGAAGGGGTGGCGGCGCTGTTCTATAGAATAGTAAAATGATGGCCAAGGGTGTAAAAAATGTGTATATATAAATAAATAAAAGAAAATGGATGTCTATAAAATTCTAAAAGGTCACACAGCAAGGATAAAGTGCATATACGTGAAGAAGGTGAGTTTGTGAAAAAAATGCTACTGAGGTAGCCACAAGTTAAATCACAAACAGTATTTGTTATTCATACAGTAAGGTGTAAACCATCACAATGACAAATAAATAATAGGTGTAAAGTGCAGGTGCATAAAGTAAATAATTGCAATCTAGTGAATATATTCGCTGGATGAATAAATAAAACACAGCAACAATATATCAAAGACGTGAATAAATAAATATAAATATAATTCCAAAAATAAAATTCCAAAAAATAAAATAAAATTCCAAAAAATAAATAAAAATAGAGTTCCTCAGTGCAAAAGCATGAGCTATATATTGTATATAAATAGTAGTAGCCAAAAATGTGTATATTTGTATATACAGTCTCGATTCATTCAGCTTGTAATCCAATACACATCAGTGAGTAATATTTGTTGACACAGGGTGAGATCAGTTATGGAGATCCAGTGCTTCCCTCCGTCAGACAGAACCCCTCATGTGGTTACACTCACCAGAGCGCCCAACCCCTGCAGGGGTGATAGGCGTAGTAGTCGAAATCCCACAAACGGCCACACTCGTCTGGTCAGGGGGTCCTTTTCTCCAGGGGGTCACTTGCATCCGGTCTCCTGTCACAGCCTCATCCCAGATGTTTCTCAGCAGCAAAAAAGGGGACAATCTCATAGGGTGAATCAGTTTAAAAGGAGGTATTTATTGAAAAAATGAGTAGTGCACCACTAACAATCAGTGGTATTAAAAGGATTGGGGCTAACAAGCCCATAAAACATAAAACAACCGGCGCAAACAGCCGCCGCTATACCGGGAAGCGGCGTGCGTTCCACGGCCGCAATGTTACAAAAACCGGAAGTCGGCTGTCCCGGATGTGACGTATTGTGTACGTTGATGGTCCCGCCTTACGCGTTTCGCCATAGGACATCGTCCGAGCCTCAGACAGGATGGCTAACAGCAAAGAGCTAAGCATAAATAACACATTATGCCTAGGCCAGCATAAACAGTAGCAGAATCCCTTGAATACAACAGTGGATAGTAATGAGGTTTAAACTACCATCCTGGGAGCTACACTGCCAGTGTGCACAAATGACAAGGGTGCTAGGTCTAAACCAACTGGGCAGGCACAGTCATAGCATAATGATTAAATAACAAACAGTAAAGAGGGGGAGGGGGAATTGAGGGAAACTTGAATGATGAACGAAAGGAGTAGTCCTTAAAGTTGTTCTTCTGCCAGCTAATGTTGGGGCCCTTCAATTGAACCTCAACGCACTTTAATTCTGGTAAGCCTGCATGCAGTAAGATGGTGAAAGGTGCAATACTGTTTTGCACATAGTGAAGTAAAAGTGGGCCAAAGGTAGAAATGATGCAGTATGACCACAGCTCAGAGTTGGTAAAGGTGCAGTAAAAGCTCAATGGTAATAAGGTACAGAATTTCTGTAAAGAGGTACATGTCGTGTGCTCTAAGTGTTCTATCAGCAACTTGATTAATGCTAACAGTGTAGAAATGGACCAGTGACCCTCTCACGACTCCTGGAGGTGGCGATAGGCTCTCATGATGGAAGAGTGCACCTTGGTCTGGTTTTGGTACTTCTGAAATCTCATTAGCTGGAGTGAGGAATCTGATGAACACTCCAGTCTCTCGGTGGCAACCCACAAGGTCAGCAAGTCGACGGTGCTGCTGGATCTCAGGCTTTAGAGAAGACTGGATTACCCCCCTGTGAACGATCAATGGCATGAACTGATCTGTAGTTATGGACTTCAGCAGCGCAGAGAGAGAGAGCTTTCACGTGCAAAATAATAAAAAAAAGCCCCTTGAGACTCCTCTAGAGTCTCCTCCTTTAGATTTACTAAAGCCGGAGCACTCAGAACCTGGAGCGGCTGTGCATGGTAGCCAATCAGCTTCTAACCTCAGCTGGTTCAGTTAAGGTTTGGCAATAAAATTTGGAAGCTGATTGGTTTCTATGCAGAAGTGAGCCTGATTTTGCACTCTCCAGCTTTAGTAAACAAACCCCACTATCTCATATAAAAAAGAGAAGTAAATAAGGAGCAGTGGGGTTATTTACTAAAGTAAAATCCACTTAAAAGTGCACTTGGAAGTGCAGTCGCTCTAAATCTAAGGGGTAGATCTGAAATGAGTGGAAGCTCTGATGATTTTATCATCCAATCATGTGCAAGCTAAAATGCTGTTTTTTATTTTCCTTGCATGTCCACCTCGGATCTACAGCGACTTCACTTCCAAGTGCACTTGCAGTGCAAAGTGGATTTGCCTTTAGTAAATAACCCCCACTGTCTTTGTCTCCATCCTGTCATAGCCTAGTACCTGAGTACAATTACTTTTTTCATACTTTTTTACATTTAGTTGTACTTTTCATTTCAGTGTAGCTTGTGTCATGCAATATTCTCTTTTTGTTGTACCTTTTATACATCATAGAGTTATCAGTATCTCCTTTTGTCTTCAGGCATGTCTCAATCAATATTACAAGCTTGTCAGTCCAATAATAGATAAAGGAATATATTTACTCATATAACAAAAGACTGCAGTAAAAACTAACATTAGGTGCAGACAGCAGAGGTGAAAGAAGACTGCATTGGTTTTTGATTTCCTATTGCATGAAGGCCACAGAAAGAATATTTGCATCTAATATTTACTAAAATATCTCAATGTAAATTTAGAAAAAAAATGTACACCATATACAGTATATTGTTTGTGGTGTCGACTTACTTCAACTGCTGTGTTAAAGCTATTGACAGACTGAATCATATATGTCATTTTAGATTTTTTCAATAGCTCTACTTTAAATGCCCATCACAGCAGATTAGGCTGAAAATAAGGTTGACAGCAGATGTGCATCCATCATCTTCTATTTCCTCTTTGTAGTTATAGCTTAATTTCAGGCTAAGCAAATATTATCTCAATACAAGTAGCATAGGTATTCCTGCTTAAAGTGATATTAAAGGCAAAAAAACAAAAAAAAATAACAAACCTGTTATACTCACTGCTCTGTGCAATGGGTTTGGTGCTCCTGGCCCTTCCCTCCTGCTGAGTGCCCCCCAGAGCAAGCAGCTTGCAATGGGGGCACCCAAGCAGGCTCGCCCCTGAGCTACTGTTCTGTGTGTCCATTCACATGCAGAATTGTGGCTCAACCCTGCCTCCTCTCTCTCCTCATTGGCTCAATGGCTGTGAATCAGGAGCCAATGAGGAGGGAGAGTCCGGCCGAAACTCTCGTGCACATCGCTGTATTACAATGGGGCTTAGGTAAGTATTGGGGGGGGGGGGGGCTGCTGCTGCACAGAGAAGGTTTTTTTTTAACGTTATGTATAGGATTGATGAAGGTAAAAAAAAACTTGAGCCCTTAGAACTACTTTAAATCTTGGTGTGCTTTGTGTATTTCTTCCAGATGTGTGCAGTCATCCTGTGTGAAACTTTGTCTCTGTTCAGGAGCTCCCTGTAATAAAGACCAGTCACTGCTGCTCTCTCTCCTTGTGCAGGGTGACTGGTCTTGTCTCTGCCCATCCTGTAGTTTTCTGCAGGCAGCCTGTTGTAAGTGGAGCTGCTGGGCAACTCCCATAGCTTTGCTGCCTGCTCAGGCTATGTACAGCACAGTGATGATGTCACTGCTACTTTTACAGGATAATATATTATTATAATATATAAATATTCACACCCCTTGAAATTTTCCACATTTTGTCATGTTACAACCAAAATACATTAAAAAATTATTTTATTTGGTTTTTATGTGATAGACCAACACAAAGTGGCACATAATTGTGCACATAATTGTGAAGTGGAAGGAAAATTATAAATAGTTTTTAATTTTTTTTACAAATAATTATGTGAAAAGTCTGGCTTGCATTTGTATTCAGCCCCCCTGAGTCAATACTTTGTAGAACCACCTTTCACTGCCATTACAGCTGCAAGTTTTTTTGGGTATGTCTCTACCAGCTTTGCACATCCAGAGAGTGAAACCTTTGCCCATTCTTCTTTGCAAAATAGCTCAAGCTCTGTCAGATTGGATGGAGAGTGTCTGTGAACAGCAATTTTCAGGTCTTGCCACAGATTCTCAATTGGATTTAGCTCTGGACTGGGCCATTCTAACACATGAATATGCTTTGATCTAAACCATTCCATTGTAGCTCTGGTTGTATGTTTAGGGTCGTTGTCTTGCTGGAAGGTGAACCTCTGGCCCAGTCTCAAGTCTTTTTTAGACTCCAACAGGTTTTCTTCTAATGCCTCGTACACACGATCGGAATTCTCATTGGAAAAAAACTCTGACGGTTTTTCCAACGGAATTCCGACGGAATTCCGCTCAAGCTGTGTTGCCTACACACGATCACACCAAATTCCGACGGTCAATAACACAGCACCTAAAACACGGTCGACAGCACTATAAAAGGGAAGTTTAATGCTTCCGAGCATGCGCCGAATTGTTTCCGAGCATGCGTCGGAATTTTGCGTGTCGGAATTGCATACACACGATCGGAAAATCCGATAGAAAGGTTTTCCGTCGGAAAAATTGAGAACAGGTTCTCAATTCAAAGTCCGTCGGAAATTCCGACAGAAAAAGACCGTTGACCATACACACGGTCGGAAAATCCGATGAAAGGCTCCCATCGGACTGTTTCCATCGGAAATTCCGACCGTGTGTACGCCGCATTAGATTGCCCTGTATTTGGCTCCATCCATCTTCCCATCAACTCTGACCAGCTCCCCTGTCCCTGCTGAAGAAAAGCATCCCCACAACATGATGCTGCCACCACCATGTTTCATGGTGGGGATGGTGTGTTCAGGGTGATGTGCAGTGTTAGTTTTCCGTCACACATAGCGTTTTGCTTTTAGGCCTAATGTTGCGTACACACGATCGGACTTTCCGCCGGACTTAGCCCCCGTACACACGGTCCGAAATTCTGACCACAAAATCCATCAGTTTTAGTCCATCGGACTAGCACACAGACGACCGGATTTTTCGACTGGACTCGAGTCCGGTGGACAAATTTGAAGCCAGTCTTATTTCTAGGTCCGCTGGACTTTTGGAAAGAAAAAGTCAGCTGGAGCCCACACACGATTGAATTGTCCGATGGACACATGTTTGCTGTGTCCCCCACATCGCAAACTGCAAATGGGACTTCTTATGGCTTTCTTTCAACAATGGCTTTTTTTTCTGCCACTCTTCCATAAAGGCCAGATTTGTGGAGTGCACGACTAATAGTTGTCCTGTGGACAGATTCTCCCACCTGAGCTGTGGATCTCTGCAGCTCCTCCAGAGTTACCATGGGCCTCTTGGCTGCTTCTCTAAATAATGCTTTTCTTGCCTGTCAGTTTAGGTGGACAGCCATCTCTTTGTAGGTTTGCAGTTGTGCCATATTCTTTCCATTTTAAGATGATGGATTGAACAGTGCTCTGTGAGATATTCAAAGCTTGGGATATTTTTTTTATAACCTAACTCTGCTTTAAACTTCTCTACAACTTTATCCCTGACCTGTCAGGTGTGTTCCTTGATGATGCTGTTTGTTCACTAAGGTTCTCTAACAAACCTCTGAGGGCTTCACAGAACAGCTGCATTTATACTGAGATTAGATTACACACAGATGGGCTTTATTTACTAATTAGGTGACTTCCGAAGGCAATTGGTTCCACTAGATTTTAGTTAGGTGTATCAAAGTAAAGGGGGCTGAATACAAATGCACACCACACTTTTCCGATATTTTATTTGTAAAAAATGTTGAAAACCCTTTATCATTTTCTTTCCACTTCACAATTATGTACCACTTTGTGTTGGTCTATTACATAAAATCCCAATAAAATATATTTACATTTTTGGTTGTAACATGTCAAATTGTGGAATGGGTTATGAATATTTTTCAAGGCACTGTATACACTTGTTACTCCCCTATGGGGAACAAACCCCTTATTCCCCCTGGTCCTGCATCTCTCTCACCCTGTAGGGCAGTTTGTGAAATATATTGCAAGTCTGCCCACAAAGATGGTTGCCAATCTTGCAGGAATAGTGCATGTGAAATAGACACATGCTTTCCCAATATGGTGCCTGGAGCCCATGACAGAGGATATAGCAGTCCTCTGCTTGGCTCCCACTAGTGCTCAGCCACAAAGTAGTCATGTAAGCAAAGCGATCCTGGGAACAAAGTCCTGTCCTGCATCACTCTGCAACGCAGCTCAGAGAAGCGGGGAGCAGAAGAAAGCACAGTGTTTGACCTTCCTGCAACAGCCTATTACATACTTCACATTATGGCAAGAGTCCACCAGCCTAAAAAAGTTATTTTCTTTTTCAAGGTAGTGAATGAAGAGAAGCCCGGAGCAAAAGAAAATTAAATGACATAAGTGAAGGATGGGCATGACAGGGTTAAGCAGGGCACATGGAGAATAGAGTTTATGTAAAAGATTAGGAGATTGGTGGGTTTGGCAGGGGGGAGGAGCTAGCTGCATGAAGCAGCACGTGTGTCCCTCCCCAGCTCAGTGGTAGCATTGGGAGCGAGCTTCCCACCCTCCCTTGAAGAAGGTTTGTATATGCATTGTTTGCTTGCTAACACACAATAAGTATTTTTTCCACAGTACAATTGGCGCAGGATGTCGTGGCAGTGGCGGGTTGTTGGTCTATGCGGGTGAAGGAAGTAACCTTGGATACGGAAGAGTTCTGGACCCATCGGTGGTATGGTGATTTAGCTGGAATTTGGTTAATGGGTGCACTGCGGTCAGTGTTTGGTTGTCTCCGAGCTAGCATGTCAGCTGGAGGCCTATTTAAAGTGGTTGTAAACTTTCCCCCACAACTTTGTTCCATGTAAATCAGCATACAAAACCCTAATGAACACGGCTTGAAGATATCTCCTTACTTGCTTAGTATTGTTGTAATCCTTTTTGTTCTTTAGAAAGATGTCAGTGAGCATGCCCAGATCTCCCCTGATTTACGGCACACTCTCTATGTGCTTATCTATCTGTTATCAGGACTTCCTACGGCACACCACTGAAATCCTATTAGACTTCATAATTACTCAGAGCTTCCTCCTACACCCCATGTGACCATGTGACATCACATGCAGTGTAAACCTGGCCATCGGACAGCATTACTACAGTCTTATCAGCTGAAGCAAATACTAGATAATCGGCACAAGTAAATGCTATGAAATAAAACAAGTCAGCTATAAACAGGGAAGCAGGGTTGCCATAGAAACGCTGGATTGAGAAGGAGGCTTGGTTAAAAGTACAGGAAGTGCTCAATGTAAGGGCGAAAATACACTCCACTATGGACTCAGAAAACAATACTTAAGATGGCGCTGCCTAACCCCTGGAAACAAGTTTTTTAAAGTTTCTTTAAACAGTAAGTAATATGCGATTTGGGCTGGATTACAGTGGCTATAGTTTGATAATTACTTATTATAATGGACTAAATGAAAAGAAGCATCAGAGTGGGAGAGTTTACTTCCTCTTTAAGTTTAAGGTACCGCAGTGCTAGATTGGATCATGTGACAAGCTTGAGGTTTTCCAGACCAACGCAAGTATGTTACTGATGGGTGGTGGTTTAATGGTTGTTTTATAAAGTTATGTAAATTTACTTGAGTGTTAATAAAAAATGGCTGCTACAGCCAATATTTACTTCAGCTTGGTGTGGTCTCCATTCATGGGTAAGGGCAAGGTAAAGCAGAGTTGGGTATTGGTCAGGCAGAGTTAGTTTATTATGTACCATCTGTTATACAATGTCATGCTATGCACAGATAGTACAAGAATGCTACAGAGGGTGGAAATGCTACTATATCTATTACAGTTTGTATAAATACTAGTATTGCGAAAAGGTGAGGACATTTATCAGACCTCATTCAGTTAATGTCACTTTTGATGTGTAAGTAAATTTATCAGTTAGCATGAAGAAGCCTGGACTGTCTCTGCTTGCTATATTACTGTCTAAACTAGCAGATTGTCTTGAAAGACTGCACCTGCTTCTCTAAGCATATAGCAGTACCGTATCTATCTATCTACTTATGCAATCATCTACCTATCCCATAATATATGTGCTTTATCATTAAAGCAATTGTAAAGCTTTGTTTTTGTTTTTTAATATCATAACATGTTATACTCACCTGCTCTGTGCAATTGTATTGTACAGAGTGGCCCCTAACCTCCTTATCTGGAGTTCCCCAGTGGTGATCGATCTTGGCTCCTTCTCTGTGCACCACCATAGGAAGCTGCTTTCTATGGGGGCGCACTTGCTGGCTCGCTCCCGAGCCGAGCTGTGTGCATCCATAGATGCATAGGAGGAGGCTGCATTATTTAGCTGGTTTTCAGCTCCAGTGCTTTCCTTTTCTCCCCAAAGCTCCAGTTTGGGGGAGTTACTAACCCTATATTGCATGTTGTCAGGGTAAGCAGTTTTGAGAGGAGACTTTGAGGAACTAGTCACACTTGTGGAGGAACCATGGGTGCTTGGGGTTAAGTGATACAGCCTCCTCTGCAAATCCCCTGAACTTAATAAGCATTTAACCCTTGTGGTAGTTTTATGTATCGGTACCCCCGTAGGGGCTGCTGAAAGTTGTAGTCCACCTGTCACCCTGCCCAGCCTGGCGTTCAATTCCCAATTACCTTGGAATTAATGAACAATCAATGTACTTTTTTTTCATATTTATTGAGGGATTTGAACTTGGATAGGGATGGGAATATATGGGATGCCGAGTAGAATTTCAGAATAATCAATTTGGGAAACACCCGCTGGTCGACACTGGTATTACAGCCAAAGGTTCCAACAGTGCCACCAACAGGTGAATCCCCCCCCTTAAGATCCAGAGTGTTGGAAGACACCCGCTGGTGGACACTGGTACTGCGATCCGAGAGACGGATAGCACCACCAATGAGCGAACCCTTAAAGGAGCGGCCTCCGGATGCTCCAACTAGTTGTACTTGTCCATAGTCTATGGCATCAAGCAGAACAATGGATCGGGGTATACATCAGGCTGGGCAACATGCACTTCAGGGTGATCACCAGGCACTTCAGGCTGGGCATCAGGCACTTCAGGCTGGGCATCAGGCACTTCGGGCAGGGCAACAGAAACATCAAACTCCGCAACGGGTACGTCAAACAGGGCAACGGGCACATCAGGACAGACAGCGGGCACATCAGGGCAGACCGCGGGCCATCGAGCTGGGCAGCAGGCTCCAGGTCATTGGGCTGGGCACCAGGCTCTGGTTCATTGGACTGGGCAGCGGGCTCCGGGTCATCGAGCTGGGCAGCGGGCTCCGGGTCATCGAGCTGGGCAGCGGGCTCTGGGTCATCAGGCTGGGCAATGGAAAAGGAACCACCAGGCAGGGTATCAGGAATGGGACCATCAGACAGGGTATAAGGAACAGAACCACCAGGAACTGGATCATCAGGCTGGATACCAGATACTGGGTCACTAAGCAGATCAGACATCAAATCATAAAGCAATACAGTGGGTGCTGGGGAATCAGACTGGAAGGCGGGCACCGGTACATCAGACTGGAAGGCAGGCACTGGGACATCAGACTGGGACACCGAGACTCCAGACTGGAACATGGGCACAGGATCATCAGGCTGGAACATGGGCGCCGGGATGTCAGACTGGACAGCAGGCACTGGGAAGTCAGACCGGACTGAACAGCTGACACTGGCACAACAGGCTGAACGGCAGGGACTGGCATAACAGGCTGAACAGCAGGTGCATCAGACTTGACAGCAGTCACTGGAACGTCAGACTGGAGTATGGACACCGGAACATCAGCCTGGAACATAGGCACCGGGATGTCAGACTGGGCAGCAGGCACTGGGATGTCAGACTGTACAGTGGGCACAGGCATTGGCACAACAGGCTGAACAGCAGGCACTGGCACAACAGGTTGAACAGTAGACACAAATGGTCGGCAGGTATTGGAACATCAGACTGGAACATGGGCACAAGAACATCAGACTGGGGCACAGGAACTTCAAGCTGGATAGCAGACAAAGAGTTGGCAGGATTAGGTGGGTCATCGGGTTCAGCTGGCATGAAGGCGGACTGGCGCAGGTTGGTTGGTGAGGAAGCAGGTTGGATTACTGGCAAGATAGTGTGAGTGGGGAAGAACTTCCATTTCTTCTTTGGCTTAACTGCTGGAGATCTGTAGGTGGCTTTAGGACTGTAGGTAGGAGGTGAGGCATACTGAAGCGAAGGGCTGGTATATGGCAAGGAAGGGGGAACAGCGGCCAGAGGAAGTTTCTGTGGGGAAGTTGTAGGTAGTAGAGAAGAGGCAGGCGGGTTAAAGACAGGATAGGTGCAGGAAGTAGAAACAGGGTAGTGATACTTAGTGGGAAGCAGGTTATATTGGGCTGTAGCTGAGGTTGCCATGGGTGACAGGAGAAAATATATCCGAGCAGGCAGGTGTTTAGTAGCAGGTCTGGGTTGTGAAGAGCTGGGGGAACAGCGGCCAGAGGAAGTTTCTGTGGGGAAGTTGTAGGTAGTAGAGAAGAGGCAGGTGGGTTAAAGACAGGATAGGTGCAGGAAGTAGAAACAGGGTAGTGATACTTAGTGGGAAACAGGTTATATTGGGCTGTAGCTGAGGTTGCCATGGGTGACGGGAGAAAATATATCCGAGCAGGCAGGTGTTTAGTAGCAGGTCTGGGTTGTGAAGAGCTGACAGAAGCTGGGCATAACAGGTCTGACCATGCCTGAAGTACAGGTAGAAAAAAAGTGGGCTCACATACCACATACCAGTCTGACCAGGGATTGCACTGCATCTATACAATCCTTTAACAACTGTTTGGAACAAACCGAATAGTGCTCCAAGAAGGATGCAGGGTCATCCTCCAACAGCCATACTAAGGACGCAATCGGGTTAATGCTGAAGGGGGGAAAAGAGTCATCACGGCCCTTTGGGATACAAGGCAGTGCCAGCTCTGTACATATCTTAATTAAAGGCCGAACATCTTTAACCACTTAAGCCCCGGATCAATTTGCAGCCAAAGGACCATGCCCCTTTTTGTGATTCGGCACTGTGTCGCTTTAACTGACAGTTGCGCGGTTGTGCGCCGTGGCGCCCAAACAAAATTGGCGTCCTTTTTTCCCTACATATAGAGCTTTCTTTTGGTGGTATTTGATCACCTCTGCGGTTTTTATTTTTTGCGCTATAAACAAAAATAGAGCTATAATAAATATCCCCAAAAAATATATAAAAACATTTTTTTTCCTCAGTTTAGGCCGATACGTATTCTTCTACATATTTTTGGTAAAAAAAAAAAAAAACGCAATTAGCGATTATTGATTGGTTTGCGCAAAAGTTATAGCGTTTCCAAAATTGGGGATAGTTTTATAGCATTTTTATTAATATTTTTTTTTTTTACTAGTAATGTCGGCGATCAGCGATTTTTATTGTGACTGTGACATTATGGCGGACACATCGGACATTTTTGACACATTTTTGGGACCATTGTCATTTATACAGCAATCAGTGCTACTTAAATGCACTGATTCCTGTGTAAATGACACTGGCAGTGAAGGAGATAACCACTAGGGGGCGGGGAGGGGTTAAGTGTGACGTGTGTGTGTGTTTTTTTTACTGTAGGGGGGCGTGCGACCCACGGCTGGGCTCTTAAAGAGACACGTACAGGTACGTGATTGTGCCCAGCCGTGCCATTCTGCCGACGTATATTTCGGCATGAGGCGGTCCTTAAGTGGTTAAACAGTATACTGCCCTGATCAACTACAGGGTGAGCTAAATGAAAAATCTCCAGCAGCTGATCGCTGGACCACCCTTTAAATGTCTGGCGGAGATATTCAGAACTCTGATGCCAGCAGAGCATAATAAACAATTACATCTGAATTCATCCCAGCAACATAAACAGAACCGAGATGGTTCCCCCGTGCAGCCACTTCTGGTTAGAGATGGCCCTGGTATACTGTCATGAATTGGTATGACCAGACTGTGTGAATTGCACAGAGAGAGACAAAAACACATGTAAGTGAATAAGTTTATTTAAGGATAAGTGATAACAATATATAAACACCTCCAATATAAACAGTGAACAAGCAACCAGTGACCCACAAACAACAATAACTATATACAATATAAGAGAAGTACCGCAATCTTAAATATAGTCAGGCCAGGGTCATCATTCACAAGAGATCAGCAGATAAAACAAGGGCAGTTCCAGAATCACAAACTTAAGGCAGGTCGGGGTCATACACAGGGAATCAGCAGATGGGGGAAGGTGCAAAGAGATCAGGCTACAGGGCAGGGATGCAAACTAACAGGAGGGACAGGTTGCAGGTTGCAGGTTCTCAGGTCAGGGCACAAGGAAGATGCCAGGGTGATGAGAGCAATCATCAGTCGGGTATTAAGATTAAGATCCAGGGGAAGAAGGTAGAGGAGGTGTTTGCCGTCCCTCCCCGACAGTCAGCCAGGGTGGAGGAAGTGGTCTTTCCTCCCCAGCAAAGATCAGTGCACCTGGAAGACAGTACCAGAGACATGTCGTCCCAGCAGCCAGATGAGGGTAAGGGAGATGGAGCAGCCGGCTCCCCTTCCCAGCAGCAGATGGCACCCCAGAATGATGCCACCAACCCAGCAGAAGAGCTGGCAACAGAGCAGAGGTCTGCTGGCCTCTGCCCTCAACTAACAAAAGATGCGGCATCCACATGTATACTCCAGGGATGCTCGGGAGTCGGCCCAGATCCCCAACAGCATGATGAAGTGAGCCCAGCCACCCTGTCGTCTTTTCAGCAGCTGACAGGACTCCAGGGAGAAGGGCCAGTCCACACTTTCCCCCAGCGGCGGGTATGTTCTCTGAGAGAGGCAGACGT
The DNA here is from genome assembly GCA_028564925.1 of Lithobates sylvaticus. Classification (NCBI taxonomy): domain Eukaryota; kingdom Metazoa; phylum Chordata; class Amphibia; order Anura; family Ranidae; genus Lithobates; species Lithobates sylvaticus. The sequence continues at coordinate 145,846,646 of CM053029.1, read as the reverse complement.
TGGCTGGGTGAGTAATGCTATGTTTGGGACAATTTATTTGGGGTACTGTGTGGATACCGGCATTGGGGGACTGGAACTAGGGACTAACTTCGGAGTCAACACGTGTGGGGTCTCCTGCTGTGTTAGTCTGCTGCCGAAATGGGAATGATGTGATGGGAGTTACTTTGGGTAGGGGGCCTGTGGAACTCAGAATCCCTTGGAGAGGTTGGGAAGCCCTTGTTTCAGCTTCCCATGCACCTCCTATATCGAAGTCACCCTGTGTCCCTAATAGGGGCACAGGGTGACCGAGAACCCAAGTCTGATCTGTGCTAGTTGGACTTGCTGTACAGCCATACTGGAATGTTGTATATACAGTGGTGTGAAAAAGTGTTTGCCCCCTTCCTCATTTCCTGTTCCTTTGCATGTTTGTCACACTTAAGTGTTTCGGAACATCAAACCAATTTAAACAATAGTCAAGGACAACACAAGTAAACACAAAATGCAATTTGTAAATGAAGGTGTTTATTATTAAAGGTGAAAAAAAATCCAAACCATCATGGCCCTGTGTGAAAAAGTGATTGCCCCCCTTGTTAAAACATATTATAACTGTGGTTGTCCACACCTGAGTTCAATTTCTCTAGCCACACCCAGGCCTGATTATTGCCACACCTGTTCACAATCAAGGCATCACTTAAATAGGAGCTGCTTGACACAGTAAGGTCCACCAGAAGATCCTTAAAAGCTACACATCATGCCGAGACCCAAAGAAATTCAGGAACAATTGAGAAAGAAAGTAATTGAGATCTATCAGTCTGGAAAGGGTTATAAAGCCATTTCCAAAGCTTTGGGAATCCAGCGAACCACAGTGAGAGCCATTATCCACAAATGGCGAAGACATGGAACAGTGGTGAACCTTCCCAGGAGTGACCAGCCGCCCAAAATTACCCCAGGAGCGCAGCGACGACTCATCCAAGAGGTCACAAAAGACCCCACAACAACGTCCAAGGAACTGCAGGCCTCACTTGCCTCAGTTAAGGTCAGCGTTCATGCCTCCACCATCAGGAAAAGACTGGGCAAAAATGGCCTGCATGGCAGAGTTCCAAGGAGAAAACCACTGCTGAGCAAAAAGAACATCAAAGCTCGTCTCAATTTCTCCACAACACATCTTGATGATCCCCAAGACTTTTGGGACAACATTCTGTGGACCGATGAGACAAAAGTGGAACTCTTTGGAAGGTGTGTGTCCAAGTATATCTGGCGTAGAAGGAACACTGCATTTCAGAAAAAGAACATTATACCAACAGTAAAATATGGTGGTGGTAGTGTGATGGTCTGGGGCTGTTTTGCTGCTTCAGGACCTGGAAGACTTGCCGTGATAAAAGGAACTATGAATTCTGCTGTCTACCAAGAGATCCTGAAGGAGAATGTCTGACCATCTGTTCGTGTACTCAAGCTGAAACGAACTTGGGTTCTGCAGCAGGACAATGATCCTAAACACACCAGCAAGTCCACCACCGAATGGCTGAAGAAAAACAAAATGAAGACTTTGGAGTGGCCTAGCCAAAGTCCAGACCTGAATCCTATTGAGATGTTGTGGTATGACCTTAAAAAGGCCGTTCATGCTCGAAAACCCTCTAATGTAACTGAATTAGGACAATTCTGCAAAGATGAGTGGGCCAAAATTCCTCCAGGACGCTGTAAAAGCCTCATTGCACGTTATCGCAAACGCTTGGTTGCAGTTGTTGCTGCTAAGGGTGGCCCAACCAGTTATTAGGTTTAGGGGGCAATCACTTTTTCACACAGGGCCATGATGGTTTGGATTTTTTTCACCTTTAATAATAAACACCTTCATTTACAAATTGCATTTTGTGTTTACTTGTGTTGTCCTTGACTATTGTTTAAATTGGTTTGATGTTCCGAAACACTTAAGTGTGACAAACATGCAAAGGAACAGGAAATGAGGAAGGGGGCAAACACTTTTTCACACCACTGTATATATATATTGTGAGTTGTCTCATGCTGTTGGACTCTTTGCTGGGATTGTTTGGGGTGTGGTTGTATTCCATTGTTCTATTGTCTGTCTGCCTTGGGAGAAAAGTATATTATGGGATGTTTATCTATGTGGGGGGGGGGGTTGCTCCAGCAGCCCCTCCCTGCTGATAAGACTGTTTACTGATGAGAAGTTTGAACACACCTGACCTGTGTGTCTATTGTTATTGGCCAGTTTACCCCACCCTGAATGCACAAAGGGAGGTCCCTGAGTGTTACCTCTCTGTATATGTGTTTCAATAAACAGTTTATGTTCCAGCTTGCAGCCACATGAGTACTGTCTACTTATTGGTTGTCAATGGTTTGTAATATCTGATACCAGACTGGGAGGAAGTGTTATATGATGAAAGCACTCAAGCGGAGTGTGGGACGTTTTGTTACAACCCCCCAGAATGTGGAGCACCCTCAAAGGCCCAGAGAGCCTAGTATTCCATCCTTAGTTCTTTCACCCGACAACTCCTCCCCAGCTGGGCTGACTCTAGGCCAATCCAAGTTGGGAATTGGTCAGGGTTCCTTAGAACACCCCAGGCAGCTCCACCTCTCTTCTATAATCCTCTAGAAGCCAGAGGGAGGTAACCGAGAAGTGATGCTATCTGTGAGTCACCAGCCTACTCTGAGCCACTCCCAGCCCACACAGATCAAAACAAACAGGCCTAGCTTCTAGCTATGCCTGCCTAAGTTTACCTGCTCTCACAAAAATCCTAACTCTAGCATCTACCTATGTAGAGGGTGCTACATTTATTTTTTTTGAACTCTGGTAAACTATAAAATTATCCCTTACAGTGAGGCTGCACTTGTGCTGCAAGGGTTACCTGCTTGTTTTTTCTGCGCCAACAGATAAAGCTCCACCATGTTAAAGTGCAGAGCACTGTACCCTTCATTTGTTTTGATGATATCCGGACCTTAGACCAGTGGAGCGATGAGGATAAGACACTGCGAGACTGGTCTAGTAGTGTGAAGGATTGGATAAGTAAATCAGTTTTTCTGTGTTCCCTAGACCTAAATAAGCATTTTAGACTTGCAGTGCAAGCGGAGCACCACTGCAAGGGATACTTTTATAGTTTCCCAGAGTTGGGCTTTAAAGTGGGTGTAGCGGCCATAACCCCTAGGGGCGACCTTGAATTTTCTGGGCTTGCCAATTACCTCCTGTAGCTCGTCGTTCGTTGTCTAGGGGTTCCCAGGGTTAGTACCCAGTAACTTCAGAAGCTGACACACAAAAGTCCTTTTAAGGATTTTTATTTTGCAGGGGTAACATCCAACTATAACACAGTCTCAGGTGGGAATAGAGGGCACGGGTGATAAAACTCAGGCACTTAGAACTGCTGACATCATTCGAATGTCTCTTAGATAGCCCAGAGAGTAGCCACTCGCAACTGGGCGCTTCACTGCTGGATAAACCTCTAACCATAGATTTAGCAGCCAACATGTAATCTGGAAAGCTTGCAAAGTCTCCGCCACAGACTAGATTGTAACTGAAGACAAGGAGGAACCTTTCCCACAGTACCTGAATTTCTCAGCCTTCCCGGCGATACTGTGTGGATTCTCTAGTGTCCATACAACTCAGCTCCCAGGCTCTTACCGAGCAGCCAGCTTCATGGCCCTCCTCCGAAGAGTCCTCCCCTGGTCGCTTGTACGAGTTGCCGTGTCCCTCCAATACTGAGAGCACAACCGGGACACCTCCGAATCCTCCTTCAGTTACTGGGCCTCGAACTAGCCAGTTCCGAGGTTCGTGAACGGACGGATCCCCACCCCAGACCATGAGGGCCTCTGGCGCTGGTCAGGGTGACCATGCTTACGGGGACGGCAGACGCTCCTGGGTCCGGAACCCCTCACGGGGCCGGTCCGGACCGGAACCAGGAATCAAAGAGCAAGCTGAACCCTGAACACGTGACTTCAGCATCTTAAATACCCCTTCCCAGACTACACAGCAGGGCCAGACGCGCCCACTGATTGGCTCAGAGAAAGATGGGTACCTAACACGTTCAACCTCACTGCACCTATGACCAGGCAGAACTCCAGCACAGCCCAGCCAAACTAATGCCAAAGTAAAAAGACCTACAGAATTAACCCCCAGAACTCTGTTACAGTTCTGGAAAACTAGATTTACATTGATAGCGCACACTTTAGTAAAGTGTCGGCGCTACATGGGTGTAAACCCTGTTACATCACTTTTACCTACAGGTAAGCCTATAATAAGGCTTACCCTGTAGGTACCGTGAATATCTCCTAAACTTGCACAGTTTAGGAGATATTTACTGTATCCGCATATGCCAACGCCATCGGCACATGTGCACTGAAGAAACAGCCTGCTCGTGCCGTTTCTTCAAGAGCCGCGCCATTTCTTCAGGAGCCGTGCCGTGACCGGCGGCTCAGTCCAATCACAGCGCTGGAGCCCATAAACCCAGAACAAACTCTGGCAGACATGTCACAGGTCACAGCAGTGTGTGGATACCGCTGCAACCGCTTTGATCTAAGGTAGGTATTTTATAATGAGCTAGTATGCGATGCATACTAGCTTATTATGCCTTTGTCTTGCAGGTTTTCTTTTTTTTTTAGTTTACAACCACTTTAAAATGCATTACTGATATTAAACCATATCTGTGTACTTTTTTACAAGTACATTTAAACCGTCTGCAATATGTTATCCATGGACTGTCTTTATACACATTGTCATAAACTGCAGTGCGCCCTGTTATGATAGCACAGGACACAATGATATGTTCAGCTAAATGACACCTGTTGCAAGACACAAACACCTCAGGCTTTTCTTATGTATTATTTAGAGTCACTGGGATGTGTTGTCTAAATTGTCTAAATGGTTAGACAACGAGGCTGATGGATTGACACAACTATCTATCTGCAAACAGATATTTTAACTGTTTCCGAAGTGAAAGTAGCACAATGCTCGCTCATTGCCTAGTAGGCACGTAAAAAACAACAGATACCCCAGCCCCTTTTCTAAGTGTGCTAACAGCAGCTATATTGTAAGAGTTGGAGTTGACTTCCCATACCCTTTGTTTGGCCAGACCTGTATAACAAAATATACCCCCCCCCCCCCCCCATAAACTTCAATGGGGTTCACTAGAAAGTCCTCAAACTTCGAGCAAGATTAGCAAAACTGTTTGTGAACTGAACCCAGGCAGATTTGCTTATCCCTAGTCAAAATCAATATCTGTATTCCACTACACTTAGCTCATTTCTGGTATCAATGTCTCCAGTGAGATCTACACTACAGTACGCACAGCTCACACCCCAGTATCCCCAGGCTGCAATGGTGATGCTGATCTCTTGATCCTGTCATGAACAGGTTTGTGCCAGTCTGCCTCTCTCAGAATTCCCAACTTTCCGACAGCACTTGCCACTTTTTAGCTCAACAAGATCTGGGCCCATATGTCTCCCCTCACAGTTCTCTCTGCACAAATTCTTCCAGCAGGCCAGTCTCTCTCTTACTCCTCCCTCGTATTTCCAGTCTTTCCCTTTTATCTGCTCCCGCCCCTGACGATTGCTTCTGGGCTGTGTATTTTCGTTCCAGCTCCACCGTGAGGGAAAAGGTCTGCTTTCATCATACAATTTCCAGCAATTTCTATGCTCCTGTATTTGGACTATAATGAGCAGAGATGCTAAACACTGCCATCTTGTGGTCAAATATAAATCTGCATTACAGTAACAATGCACAGTGTTACATATACATTCTTCCCCATACATCAGTGGCCTAAATCTCCTACTGGATTGGCTGAAGGAAATATAAATATTCATAACTTAGTTTTGTTTGTGAAGTCTCATACTATGACCAGTGATACCAGTGACATTTACTGGCGACGGTGATAAATCACATGTCAACTTAAAGAGGAGCTCCAGGCTCCCCCCCCAAAAATAAAAATTCAGCAGCTACAAAAACTGTAGCTGCTGACTTTTAATATTAGGGCGCATACCTGTCCAGGAATCCAGCGGTGTCCTCACCCCAGCCAATTTTTCAATCGGCTATCGGGTGCTGGCGCCGCCATCTTGACTAAGGGAAACCGGCAGTGCAGTGCGGGGGAAGGAGGGGGCCAAAATTCCAGCTCAGTTCTCCACGGTGAACTGAGCCAGAAGTGTAAGCGGGACTTGTCAAAACCAGGTACCCACTCCCCCTCCCCCCCAAAAGGTGCCAAATATTGCAGACAAACTAAGCTTCCCTCGTTTTGGGTGGAGCTCCGCATTAAGCTAAGGGAAAAACCAGGTGAAAAAATATACAATCAGTCTGAGCTAACTACAGCCCAGCCAAAAACGAAATTGACATAGTAACCCATGTTTAGGACAAGGGGGCAACAGCTATTTCATGGTCCCCAGCCATGAAACTTTGAACTAACCTAAAGCTATCTCGGGGTTCTCAGCTGTGACGGCTAAACTGTGCTACCTTTACTGAGAGAAGAGGGTCTTCTACTTAATGTGCTGAGCATTTTGAAATATCCCATATCCCAACCCGTCTCCTGTTTGCAATTCTTCTAGCAAGAAAATACAAAAAGATAACCCCCTAGACCAGTGATGGCGAGTGTAGATCTGATTGGTGGCATGGGCCACTGAGTTTAACTAGTTCCTTCATAAACAGTGCAGAGGCCGCCAGTCACTCAAGTAACAGTCCATTCACTCTGGCTCCAAATGAACCAGAGTCTAGGGCAGTGATGTCGAACCTTGGCACCCCAGATATTTTGGAACTACATTTCCCATGATGCTCATGCACTCTGCAGTGTGGATGAGTATCATGGAAATGTAGTTCCAAAACATCTGGAGTGCCATCACTGCCCTAGACTCTGGTTCATTTGGAGCCAGAGTGAATGGACTGTTACTTGAGTGACTGGCGGCCTCTGCACTGTTTATGAAGGAACTAGTTAAACTCAGTGGCCCATGCCACCAATCAGATCTACACTACAGTACACACAGCTCATTCCCCAATATCCGTCACCAATGAAATCTACAGTACACTCAGCTCAATCCCCAGTATCCATGTCACCAATGAGATCTACACTGCAGTACACACAGTTCACTCTCCAGTATCCATGTCACCAATGAAGTCTACGCTACAGTACACATAGCTCATTCCCCAGTATCCATGTCACCCATGAGATCTACACTACAGTACCATCATCACATACAGCTCACTCTCAGTATACATGTCACCAGTGGGATCTACACTGCAGTACACACAGCTCTCTCCCCAGTATCCATGTTACACTAAGATCTACACTCCTTTGCGCACAGGTCCCCCCCAGTATTCATGTCACCAGTAAGATCTGCAATTCATTACAGACAGCTCACAGTATTCATGTCACCAATGGGTTTTGCACTCCATTACATGCAGCTCACTCCCAGTATTCATGTCATCAGTGAGATCTGTACTCCATTACACACAGCTCACTCACATTATCTATGCCACCATTGACATGGACACTATTGATTTTCCTCTTGCTAGTTTTACATCAGATCAGGTCCAATACCATACTCATTATTACACACCGATTACCTCTTACACATGCTAATTGAAGTACACCCAGTACTCCCAACACTTAATAGTAATAAACAATTACTTCAGTACTAACAACACCTAGTGAGCGATCACCAATAATAACAACAACCACAATACCAATAAAAGCAAACAATCAGATATACATTATAATTAAACTACGTTCTTTAGCCTGCTGAACTCTCAGTGAGCAAAGTACACAGAGTGGGGAAAAATCTGAACGCCATTACACTCAAATCACTCCCAGTAATTATATCACAAGAGAGATCTGAAAGAATATAAATCAAAAATCTAAATAAATCTTTATAAGCACCAAATGCCTTGCAAACCCAGTTATTACCTTGTAACACTAGAAGTGACATCACCAATAGGCTGTACAGAGTGGGGGTGGGATCCAGCAGCTCCACTGACTACAGGCTACCTGCAGAAAACTACAGGAGGGGGCCGAGAAAAAAAACAGTCACCCTGCACAAGAAGAAGGAGCAGCAACTAAGACTGGCCATACACCTATAGATTATCTGCAGATTTTCTATGGTCAGATGGAAAAAGTGAAACCGATTCCTCCATCTACGCTGAACTGTGTGGATGGAAGAATCTCCCACTGGCCCAAGCTTCCATATCTTGCTAGTCGGCCCCGCTGGCTCTCACAATACCTGAACATTCTGATTGGGTGCAGGCATCGTTTAGGTTGAGAGCCAGGGGGGCCGACTAACAAGATACTGAAGCCTGGCCCAGTGGGAGATTCCTCCATCCACACAGTTTAGCATTCATGGAGAAATCTGTTTTTCTATCTAACCATAGAAAATCTGCAGATAATCTATAGGTGTATGGCCAGCTTAACTGGTCTTTATTTCAGGAAGCTCCTGCACAAAGCCAAAGTTTAACACTGGGTTACTGTTACGTATAGAAAGAAAATAAAGACATACACAAATCACACCAGGTTTCAAGTTTGAATACAAATGGGTCTTTTATGCATACCTCCCAACATTTTGAGATGAGAATGAGGGACACCTACCCTGTTTCCCCGAAAATAAGACCTAGCGTGATTGTCGGCGATGGCTGCAATATAAGCCCTACCCCCCCAAATAAGCCCTATTTAAAGTCCTTGTAGGTCTTGTTTTCAGGGTAGGGCTTATTTTCGGGGAAACATGGTAGGGCTTATTTGGGGTGTAGGGCTTATATTGCAGCCATCACCGACAATCACGCTAGGTCTTATTTTCGGGGAAACAGGGTACCAACAAACGTATGTAGGCATAGGACACGCCCCCTGCCACACCCCCTTAAAGGAAAATTAACCAAAAAAAAAAGGTTAATTAAAGTGGAGGGCTACCCTAAAAAAAAAAAAAAAAACAGCATTAATATTCTTAAAAATAAAAAAATGTATGATACAATTGTAGTCCCACTTCTCCTCTCAGCCAGCAAGACTGTCCTGTCACAGTTAGCTGTATGTGAGGAGGCTACCTACATGCACACTGCAGTGGCTCCATAGGGATACAACTATTAATAGGAGTCACAGCAGCAAGAGACATTAGGAAAGAAAAAAGTTGCTGTGCTGGATAGAAGGGACTGGGAACAGCATGCATTAGGACAGTGTTTCGCAACTCCAGTCCTCAAGGCGCCCCAACAGGTCATGTTTTCAGGCTTCCCATTATTTTGCACAGGTGATTTGATCAGTTTCACTGCCTTAGTAATTACCACAGCCGTTTCATCTGAGGGAAATCCTGAAAACATGACCTGTTGGGGCACATTGAGGACTGGAGTTGAGAAACACTACATTAGGAGATATGAACTAAGGTTAGGAAGTGTGTAGTTTTCCTGAGTTTGATGTTGATTTTGCAGCACCCTCCTAGTTAGGTGCTAGGTGGTCAGGTACATATATTTTTTTGTGCTCCTCTGTAATCAGTGGAGCAGTTGCTGATTGCTCTGGACTGATCAGGACCCCAGAGGCTGCAGGCTTAATTTTTTCTCTCTGTTTTCTAAAAAGTTGCAGAACATGGAAATGAAGCAAGTAAAGGAGCAGTTTGAATATTTATAGGGTCTCAGCCAATCCCTGGGGAGGTGCGCCCAGTAGGTTGCTGCATATCACATAGATAGTTTGGAACTTGAGCAGTCTGGGTCATTGTCCAGAAAGAGAAGCACCCACCCTGGAGGGCTGCCACCCTCCCATGCAAACTAGCACCTCTATCAAGAGCTCAGCAAGGCCCTGGCTAACCTAAGACTGGGGTATAGTATATGTGACTGTTGTGAGGCCGCATTTTACCTGATTTATGTTGCATTCATTTTTTTAGGGCCAAAACAGGTCCTTTTGAGATTCTTTTATATTTCAGGCAAAGCAGCCTTTTACTGTGTTTTGCATCTGAACATACAGTATGCATTTGAGCAGCACTGTGTTTGACATCAGCACAATTCTACAACATGCACAATTAAATTAATGTTTATGTACTTTATGTACCTTTCCTATTTTGTGTAGAGATTAGAAAATTTGCAATTAATGAAGGTTTAACATTAAAAATAATTATTGGATTTATTTTTACATTTAAATGATCTTGCTCTGTAATCAGCACTCAGATTGGATCAACACTAGGAGCATTTATGGGGGGTTTGCGCTATAAACAAAAAAAGACCAACAGTTTTGAAAAAAACAATATTTTTCTTAATAAATACCCCCCCCCCCCCCCCCCAAAATTAATAAATAATAATTTCTACATCAGTTTGGAACGATATGTATTCTTCTACATATTTTTGGTAAAAAAAAAAAATGAAATCGCAATAAGCGTATATTGATTGGTTTGCGCAAAAGTTATAGCGTCTACAAAATAGGGGATAGATTTATGGCATTTTGATTATAAATTTTTTTTTTTTACTAGTAATGGTGGTGATCTGCAATTTTTAGTGGGACTGCGACATTACGGTGGACAAATCGGACACTTCTGACACTTTTTTGGGACTTTTTTGAGACCATTGACATTTAAACAGAGATCAGTGCTAAAAATAGCCACAGATTACTGTATAAATGTCACAGGCAGGGAAGGGGTTAACACTAGGGGGCGATCAAGGGGTTAAGTGTTCCCTAGGGAGGGGTTTCTAACTGTGGGGGCAATGTAGTGACTGGAGGAGGAGACAGATCGCTGTTTCTAAACACTAGGAACAGCAGATCTGTCTATCCTTCGCTGTCTGTTTACATTGACCGATCCTGTTCTGTCTTACGCACATGGGCTCCAGCATCGTGCTGCCTAGTGGTCTTAAAGCCACCAACGCCCAGGAGAGCCAACCTGCTGCAGTACAACTGCGGCGGCTGGTCCTTAACTTAACTGGTTAAAGTAGAACTTTACCTCTAACAAAAATATAATAATGTTCTTTAGCAAGGAACATATATTCCACATTAATAATTATGCTACCAAAATTAGAGTGTGCTGTAAATTGCCCCCAGCAGTCTGCCATTTTGCTGAATCCCAGAGCTCCTGGAACCCATCGATTTAACAGTTTCAAAAAACAGTTATATTCCTAGGCTGCCGGAATTGCTGTCACATTTTCTTGTGTTTGCAACCAAGCTGTCAAACCATTAAATTACTGATCACATGTGCAGCACTATGGCAGTTGCAGATCAAACAGAAGCAGCTTCCATGGCCGTAAAGGATAGGAGGGTTTAATTTCGCTGTAAGGCTGTCAGCAGATCGACCTATACAAACTCAGCACAGTGCCTAAAAATAGAGAGCAACTGAGCATGTGCAGAGCAGGGTGAGACCGTGTATTACTGGATTTTTAAACAGTATAGGCACTTATTTTTAATGTTTTAACCACTTCCCACCCGGCCAATGTACATATACGGCTGGGTGGGAGCCGTGTACTTCTGAATGGACGTTCCGTAACGTCCTTCAGAAGTAGAGGGATCGCGCGCGCGTGCCCGCGCAGCGGCGCGATCCCGATGCGGCCGTGTCACCCGGACACGGCGCATCTCGGATCGGCAGGAGGGCTCGGTGATTGGCCCTCCTGATCACATGACGGCTGTGTCGAATCACAGCCGTCATGTGATGTAAACAAACATCCGGTTGCTAGGCAATCGGCCCTCCTCTCCTCACACGGAAGTCGTCGGTGAGGAGAGGAGAGCGGATCGCTGCAGCCGGCTGGTGATCAGTGTCACGTTCTGGGTATGACGGGGAACAGGAGGTGGATCCCCTATGCCAGTGAGGCGAAAGCACGGATTGTTTTGGAGGACCGGTTCTAAGTTTGCTACTGGTTTTCACCAGAGCCCGCCGCAAGGCGGGATGGACTTGCAGCGGCGGTAGCAACCAGGTCGTGTCCTCAAATAGCAACTCGACCACACTGGCAGCTGAGACGGGCGAGGTACACAGGGATAAGGCAGAGGCGAGGTCAAACGTAGCAGAAGGTCAAGACAGGCGGCAAAGGTTCGTAGTCAGGGGCAACAGCAGAAATCTGGGTACACAGGCAAGGGCAACACAAATGCTTTCACTGGGCACAAGGCAACACAAGATCCGGCAAAGCACAGGAAGGGGAAGTAGGTTAAATAGGGATACAGGTGACCATAATTTGGGCCAGGCACCAATTAACTGTGCGCTGGCCCTTTAAGAGGCAGTAGTGTCGCACGCGCCTGGGGAGCGGGGACGCGCGCGCAGGAGGAGGCAGGCGGGGACAGGTACGCAGAGCGGGATGCGAACCCCGGGCGGACAGGGGACGCCGAGTGGGTCGCATCCCGGGGCAGCGCCTGCGGTCAGGGGAGCTGACCAGGGCGCTGCAGGGTGGAAGATGCCGTGAGCGCTCCGGGATGGATGGGACACCCGGAGCACTCAGCGTTACAGTACCCCCCCCCCCCCCCTTGGGTCTCCCCCTCTTCCTGGGTCCCCCCCTCCTCCTGGAGCTCAAGAACCTGAGGATGAGACCCTTGTCAATGATGTTACCCTCAGGTTCCCAGGACCTCTCCTCAGGACCACAATTCTCCCAATCAACAAGATAGAATCGCTTACTTCGGATGGTTCTAGAGGCAAGGATCTCTTTAGCGGAAAAGATGTCGGAGGAGCCGGTGACAGGAGCAGGAGTGGAAACCTTGGGGGAAAAGTGATTAAGAATAAAGGGTTTGAGGAGGGAAACATGGAAAGAGTTGGGGATGCGGAGGGAAGGGGGAAGATGCAGTTTGTAGGACACGGAATTGTTCCGGGCCTTGACCTTGAATGGGCCGAGGTAGCGGGGACCCAACTTGTAACTGGGGATGCGGAACCTGATGTACCTGGAGGACAGCCACACCCTATCACCCGGGGAGAAGACAGGAGGAGGTCTTCTTTTACAGTCAGCATGTTTCTTCATGCGAGAAGAGGCCAGGGCAAGCGCCTTCCAGATGGACGACAGCTCTTGGGTGACTTCATCTACAGCAGGGACTCCGGAAGAAGTGGGGATGGGTAGGGGGGAAGAGGATGGTGGCCGTATACTACAAAAAAGGGTGACTTGGAGGAGGACTCAGACTCCTTCAGGTTGTAAGAAAATTCGACCCAGGGCAGGAGGTCAGCCCAGTCGTCTTGACGAGCAGAGACAAAGTGTCGCAGGTAGGCCCCAAGGATTTGGTTGACTCTCTCCACTTGTCCATTGGACTGTGGATGGTAGGCAGAGGAGAAGTCCAATTTGACTTCCAATTGACTGCAGAGAGCTCTCCAGAACTTAGACACGAACTGAACACCTCTATCCGAGACGATGTGAGATGAAAGTCCATGAAGACGAAAAATCTGGAGGAAGAAATGTTTAGCGAGACTAGGTGCAGAAGGGAGACCTGGAAGGGGGACAAAATGTGCCATTTTAGAGAAACGATCAACGACGACCACCCATATGGCTGTATGGCCATGGGAAGGAGTAAGGTCCGTGATAAAGTCCATAGCTATGTGGGCCCAAGGCCGTTCAGGCACAGGCAGAGGGTGAAGAAGACCAGCAGGCTTTTGGTGAGGGGTCTTTTCTCGAGCACATATAGTACAGGCCTGTATGAAGTCCGTCACATCCTTTTTTAAGGAGGGCCACCAGTAATACCTGGAAATCAGTTGGGAGGACTTTTTAACTCCAGGATGACCAGCCAGATGAGAGGAATGGCCCCATTTAAGGATCTGAAGACGAAGACGTGGAGGAACCAAGGTCTTCCCAGGAGGAACTTGCACCAAGGAGGCAGGTGCAGAAGAGATAAGACACTCAGGAGGTATAATGTGTTGTACAGGAGACTCGGACTCCGAAGTATCGGTGGAACGTGGAACGTGACAGGGCGTCAGCCCTGACATTCTTGTCCGCAGGACGGAAATGGATCTCAAAGTCGAAGCGGGCAAAAAACAACGACCATCTAGCTTGGCGTGGGTTTAATCGATGGGCCGACTGGAGGTAAGAGAGATTTTTGTGATCCGTGAAGATCGTGATGGGATGAACGGATCCCTCGAGGAGATGTCTCCATTCCTCAAGTGCTAGCTTAATTGCCAGTAATTCACGGTCTCCAACAGAATAGTTCTTTTCGGGGGGAGAAAAGGTCTTAGAAAAGAACCCACAGGTGATGTTCTTGCCCTTAGAGTCTTTCTGAAGAAGCACAGCTCCAGCTCCCACAGAGGAGGCATCGACCTCCAGGAGAAATGGTTTAAGAGGATCAGGCCTGGACAAAACGGGTGCAGAGGCAAAGACAGATTTGAGGTGGTTAAAGGCCTCCTCAGCTGGAGGCGGCCAGGACCTAGGATTCGCATCCTTTTTGGTTAATGCCACAATAGGCGCGACAATGAAGGAGAAGCGAGGGATGAACTGGCGATAGCAATTGGCGAATCCGAGGAAATGCTGGATTGCCCGTAGTCCAGTAGGTCGTGGCCAGTTCAGGACGGCAGAAAGTTTCTCCGGGTCCATTTGGAGACCTTGTCCAGAGACCAAGTAACCCAGGAAGGGGAGACTGCAACGTTCAAAGAGACATTTCTCTAGTTTGGCGAAAATTATGGTTATCACAGAGCCGTTGGAGCACTTGACGGACATGAAGACGGTGCTCCTCTAAGCTAGAGGAGAAAATCAGGATATCATCCAGATAGACAACAACACAGGAGTACAGCAAATCTCTGAAAATCTCATTCACAAAGTCTTGGAAGACCGCAGGGGCATTGCATAAACCAAAAGGCATGACCAGGTATTAAAAGTGTCCGTCACGGGTGTTAAAGGCGGTTTTCCATTCATCGCCTTTACGGATACGGATGAGATTATATGTGCCCCGGAGGTCCAGTTTGGTAAAAATGCTTGCTCCGCGCAAGCGGTCAAAAAGTTCTGAGATAAGAGGCAGTGGGTAGCGATTCTTCACAGTGATTTTATTAAGACTATGATAGTCAATGCAGGGACGTAAGGACCTGTCCTTTTTGGCAACAAAGAAGAATCCTGCTCCAGCAGGGGAAGAAGACTTGCGGATGAAACCTCTCTTGAGGTTCTCCTGGATGTACTCTGTCATAGCTTGTGTCTCCGGGATGGAGAGAGGGTAGATCCTGCCACGGGACGGAGTGGTCCCAGGAAGAAGATCGATAGGGCAATCAAAGAGTCTATGTGGCGGCAAGACCTCAGCTTGTTTTTTGCAAAAGACATCAGCGAAGTCCTGGTAAGGCTTGGGGAGACTAGGCAGAGAGGTAGCGATTGGAAACTCGTTTAGTGGGCACCGCTTTGAGGCAATGCCTGTGGCAGGAAGGACCCCAACTTTTGATGTCCCCCGAGGCCCAGTCGAGGGTAGGAGAATGTAACTGGAGCCAGGGTAGGCCCAAAAGGATCTCAGAGGTACAGTTGGGTAACACAAAAAAGTCAATCTTTTCATGATGGAGAACTCCAATATTCATGAGGAGAAGTTTGGTGCGATAACGCACGATACAGTTCAAATTTTGACCATTTACAGAGGTGATGAAAAATGGCTTGACAGGACAGATGACCGGAATATTAAATTTGTTGATGAGTGAGGCTTCAATGAAGTTTCCTGCAGAACCAGAATCCAGAAAGGCCACAGCGGAGAAAGAGGACTCCTTGGGTAAGGAAATCCTCACTGGCACGGTCAGACGTGGAGAGGAAGAATCCACACCTAGCAACGCCTCTCCCACGTTAGCTAGGTGTGAGCGTTTCCCTGACGCTGAGAGCGGATAGAGCAATCCTTTAAGAAATGGTCAGGACTGGCGCAATACAGGCACAGATTATGGTCTCAGCGGCGAGTCCTCTCTTGTGTGGTCAGGCGTGACCGATCCACTTGCATAGCCTCCTCAGCGGGGGGTACAGGAACGGGTTGCAGAGGATTCTGGAAGAGAGGTGCCAGGCGAGGAAACCACCCGACGCGACCAAAGTCCTTTTCTTGGCGTAGCTCTAGGCGTCTTTCGGTAAAACGCATGTCAATGCGGGTGGCCAGCTGGATGAGTTCAGACAGGGTAGCAGGAATCTCTCGTGCGGCCAGCACGTCTTTGACATGACTGGATAGGCCTTTTTTGAAGGTCGCGCAGAGGGCCTCATTGTTCCAAGAGAGTTCAGATGCCAGGGTGCGGAACTGAATGGCGTAATCGCCCACTGAAGAATTCCCCTGGACAAGGTTCAGGAGAGCCGTCTCGGCAGAGGAGGCCCGGGCTGGCTTCTCGAAGACACTGCGAACTTCAGAAAAGAAGGCTGGAATTGAAGCTGTGGCATGATCGTCACGGTCCCAAAGTGGTGTAGCCCAGGCTAGGGCCTTTTCAGATAGTAGGCTAACCACGAACGCCACCTTTGACCGTTCTGTGGGGAACTGGTCCGACAACATCTCCAGATGGAGGGAACACTGGGATAGGAACCCTCGGCACAGCTTGGGGTCCCCATTGAATTTGTCAGGAAGGGACAGGCGGACTCTAGCAGCAGCAACTCGTGGTGGAGGAGATACCGGAGCCGGCGGTGGAGATGGCAGAAGCTGCTGTAGCATAGCAGTCAACTGCGCCAATTGCTGTCCCTGTTGAGCGACCACCGTGGTTAGATCCGAGAGGCTTGGCAGCGGGACCTCAGCGGGATCCATGGCCGGATCTACTGTCACGTTCTGGGTATGACGGGGAACAGGAGGTGGATCCCCTATGGCAGTGAGGCGAAAGCACGGGTTGTATTGGAGGACCGGTTCTAAGTTTGCTACTGGTTTTCACCAGAGCCCGCCGCAAGGCGGGATGGACTTGCAGCGGCGGTAGCAATCAGGTCGTGTCCTCAAATAGCAACTCGACCACACTGGCAGCTGAGACGGGCGAGGTACACAGGGATAAGGCAGAGGCGAGGTCAAACGTAGCAGAAGGTCAAGACAGGCGGCAAAGGTTCGTAGTCAGGGGCAACAGCAGAAATCTGGGTACACAGGCAAGGGCAACACAAACGCTTTCACTGGGCACAAGGCAACACAAGATCCGGCAAAGCACAGGAAGGGGAAGTAGGTTAAATAGGGATACAGGTGACCATAATTTGGGCCAGGCACCAATTAACTTTGCGCTGGCCCTTTAAGAGGCAGTAGTGTCGCTCGCGCGCGCGTGCAGGAGGAGGCAGGCGGGGACAGGTACGCAGAGCGGGATGCGAACCCCGGGCGGACAGGGGACGCCGAGTGGGTCGAAATCCCGGGGCAGCGACTGCGGTCAGGGGAGCTGACCGGGGCGCTGCAGGGTGGAAGACGCCGTGAGCGCTCCGGGGTGGATGGGACACCCGGAGCGCTCAGCGTTACAATCAGTGAGTATTAGCTGTTTTTTACTCACTGATCACCAGTGTAGTGTCCCCACAGTAAAACACACATGTCCCCACAGTAAAACACACATGTCCCCAAAACACACATGTCCCCAAATAATAAAAACACATGTCCCTCACATATGTCCCAGTAAAATAACATGTGCCAATGATTATCTGCACACATATGTCCGTGATCACCTGCAAACCCCTTTTACATGATCATTTGCGTACATATGTCCGTGATCACGCAAACCAATTATTATACACTTAACGGAATTTTTTTTACAAAAAACATGTAGCAGAATACATTTTGGCTTAAATTTATGACAAAATTTGATTTTATTGGATTTCTTTTAAAAAAGAAAGGAGAAAATATAGTTTTTTTTCAAAATTTATGCTATGTTTTCGCTTATATCGCAAAAAATAAAAAAGGAGTCGCGAATAAATACCACCAAACTAAAGCTCTATTTGTGCGAACAAAATGATAAAAAATTCATTTGGTTACAGCATTGCATGACCGCGCAATTGTCACTGAAAGTGCGAGAGCACTGAAAGCTGAAAATTGGTCTGGGCAGGAAGGGTGTTTAAGTGCACAGTAAGCAAGTGGTTAAATAGATATACCTGCAAAAAGGGCCAGCCTGAAGGGATCTAGCAGGTCAGCAGGACTTAATTTTCTGACTAAATTTCAACTTTAACAAAATCAAAAATCCTTAGGAAGTTAGTACGGCCCACATGAATGAATTCCTTCTACGTATGTAACTGTTTGCATTGAGTTCAGCTTTAACTGACAATAGAACCCAGGACATGAAATAAAAATATGCTCACTTTGTTATTTGTCCGAAGTTGTATTTGGTTTGCCATTGACCCGATACAATAAATCCTCAATTTGTGTCTTTTGTTTCTGGCCATGGAACAGGTGCTGAAGGAATTAAATGTGGGCTCTGACAGCCTGGCTGCAGAAAAGTGAACAAGAGTTACACAAATTGCCATGCCTTGTCTCCTGTCACCTTCCTCAGGCTACACACTGACACAGTTCCTGATGTGTGACACTTTCAGCAATAAGCTGTAATAGAAAGAGCAAAAGACTTATTATTTTTTATTTTCTATTGTTTTAACAAAGCCAGCTCAGGGAGTTCTTGGCAAAGGACAATGCTTAATTTCTTGCTACAGTATATCAAAAACATTAGACTTCTTTTAAAGAGCTCCAATCACCCACCCACAATGATAGGTGTCATTTATTTTGTACTAATATTCAGCAAAAAGGATTAACCACTTAAGGACCGAGCCTCTTTTTGAGATTTGTTGTTAAAAAAAAAGAATTTTTGCTAGAAAATGACTTAGAACCCCCAAACATTATACATTTTTTTTCTAACACCCTAGAGAATAAAATGGCAGTCGTTGCAATACTTTCTGTCACATCGTATTTGCGCAGCGATCCTACAAGCGCACTTTTTTTGGTAAAAATACCTTTTTTTTTATTAAAAAATAAGACAACAGTAAAGTATGCCCAATTTATTTTTTTTATATTGTGAAAGATAATGTTATACCGAGTAAATTAATACTGCCACACTTCAAAATTGCACCCGCTCGTGGAATGGCGACAAACTTTTACCCTTAAATCTCCATAGACAGGTTGCATATTTTGAGTTACAGAGGAGGTCTAGGGCTAAAGTTATTGCTCTCACTCTACTGATCGTGGCAATACCTCACATGCAAGCAAGGGGCAACATCCGATCACCTCCGCTGCTGCTGACGGATCCAGTAAGCGGTGGAGGCCCCCTCTCCCACCACCGATAAAAGTGATCTTGCCGCAAATCCGCCTCAGAGACCACTGTTATCGGTTAGCGGACCATCGGCTGAAGAAGAGGATACTGGGGTTATGGCAGCAAGCTGCTGCCACAACATTCCTCTTCAAACTTGGGACATATATCAGCGCGCAGTGATCCATAAGTGGTTAATGAACACAGTTTATTTTGATAGACATATGTCTTTTTTCAGCCTAACTACTGTATGTAACTACTTTATTGAATGTATAGTTCTTTTAGATTTTTTAAATGATTTTTGCACAGTACAAATAATAAAACGAAATAATATAACTTATGTGACTTTGTAGTCAAGTAATACATAGGGGCACAAGCCTTATATATTTTGTACAGCTTAGTATAGGTCTTTTTTCAGGTGCCCAGATCACTGCCTGAGTGAAGCAGGGGTCAGAAATCTTTTTCCAGGGCAGGATTCAATGTATGGGAATGCATGGAGGGCCGCATTCACCTGCTAATAAATGAAGATAACATTTGACAGCCCCCGCACCTCTGGCCCCCTTTACATTACACAGCCCCCTGCACCTCTGGATCCCTTTACATTACACAGCACCCGCACCTCTTGACCTCTTTACATTACAGAGCCCCCACACCTCTGGACCCCTTTACATTATACAGCCCCTGTGCATATTACACAGCCCCCCTCCCAGCTGTGGGATCGGGCACTTTAAAAAAAAAAAAAAAAATATTTATTTAATTTATTTATTTTATTTTTTATTTATTTTTGTTTTTACACTGTCCTTTTGAGAGAAAAAAATTCTGGATGTAAACATCCCTTGTGACAGTAATAGGCAGTAACAGGTGCTCTCTATGGAGGAATCTGGGGTCTATAAGACCCCAAATCCCTCATTTGCACATAAAAGCATTCAAAACGCTAAATTTGGCTGTTTTAAATACTGTAATTTTTTTTTTAATTTGTCACCTTTAAGTCTTCTGTAAACTGGAAGGGATGTCATGACATCGCTTCCAGGTCACTACTGTAGATTGAAGACCCGATTGAAGCCGATTCCGACTTTGTTTAGGTCTCCAGCCAGGCGGCAGATGTGGTGGCTGTTCGCTTGGGCCTCCCGGTGGGACAGGAGAGCCCGGGCGAGCTGCGGAAGGCGGCGGGAGAGGGGACATCCCCTCCCGCTGCTTGGGACAACAGCTGATCGCTTTCTAGCTGCATCAGTTGTTATCCCAAGAAAGCCAACCGCCGGCTCTAAAAAAATGGTACCATGGTGATGTGTGCAGCTGCACGCATCACCCCAGTACAGGTCGGCGTAAGGGGTCAAAAAGTCCACGGGCCAGGTACAGGTGAATTCATCACGTGCACTGATGGGCGGGACACCTGTTGTATAGAAACACAAGATGGCGGACTCAGATGGCCAGAAAAATCTTTGAAAGAATGTAAGAAAAAATCATTGCTCAAGGGTCAAAAGGAGGTTAGGGAGCCGGGATGGTTGAGGGTCAAGGGTATAATTTTGCCCAAAGATCATAGTATTAGTCATGTAAATATTAGGTGTGTTTTTTTTTTTTTCCTATTTAACACAGCCATCAGATGGTGAGCTTCAGTTTAGAGCTTCATCTTACTCCAGCTCATTACTCAACTGTGCTGTGACAAACATCCAAATAGTAGAGAGATCAGATTAAACATTTGATCTTTTCAATATTGTAGGGGGCCAAACTTTCCAACGCTTAAAGTTTTGGTTGAAATTTTAGATCTTAAAGTATGTTAGAAAATATTTATTGACCTATTTTGGGAGTCCAAGACTGAAGGAGTTAAGATCCCGACTGGCACAGAATTTAGTACATATTTTTAGTGTCGTATATTTAAACAGGCGCAGCAAACTGCAGACCCCAGACTGTCTTTATCCAGCCATCTGTGCTCCCGTTTTTTAAAAGCCAAATTAATTTGGCAACAGGTGCCAACAAATGTAAAAACCTAAAGAAGGATTGTAAGGGAAAAACAAACATACAGTAAGAAGTAAGGCCCAGCCCAAACATATCTGTTTATTTATGGCTGCGCATTGTTTTTGCATGCTCTTGTTGGTAGAAAATCTAACATTTCAAATTTAACCTGCTGTACAATCAAAAGGCAACTCTTATGTTAAGTAAAACCCAACTAAAGTCGATATACAAATAAATAAATTTTGTACTTATAACTTCCTTTTGATAGTCTTCCCCCCAGATCTCCGGCGGACGGTGGCCGATGTGATCCGCAGTTCAAAAGTGCAGTTGAGGGAGTTGCAATAATTTTTGGGAAAGCTCAACTTAACTTGTCGCATCATGCCCATGGGGCATGTGTTTTGTAGATGCTTGGTGGCTGCCACGGTGGGGGGTGAAGGCCGCGCATCACTTTGTCCGGATTAGTCGGGAACATCGGGAAGATTTGCGGGTGTGGGACGTGTTTTTGGAGCAGATCAAAGGCTGGTCTTTTTGGCAAGGGCCGGTGGGGCAGGCGGCGGAGCTGGATCTCTTTACTGATGCAGCAGGGTCGGGGGTTATGCAGCTTATTTCAATGGTCGATGGTGTGCTGGTCGGTGGCCGGAGGTGTTGTCAGGGTCTGAGCTCATTCGGAATTTGATGTCATTGGAACTTTTTCCTATCGTGCTGGCTGTGGAGCTTTGTGGGTCAGATTTCCGGAACCGGCGGGTTCACTTTCATTGCGATAATCTTGGGGTGGTGCAGGCCACCAATTCCTTGTAAGCAACTTCTCTGCCTGTGGTCCATTTGCTTTGTCACTTGGTGTTGTTGTGTTTACAGTTGAATATTTTTGTGCGTGCTGTTCATATTCCGGGGATTGAGAACGAGGTGGCTGATGCAATATCGATTAGAGTGGGACAAATTCCGGCAGTTGGCCCTGGATGCGGAGCAGCTTGGAGTCCCCTGCCTCGGTCATTTGTGGGATCTCATATTGACACTGTGATGTTGTTGGTTCGTAAGTCAGTGGCAGAGGCTACGTGGAGGGCTTATGAGCAGGTGTGGAGAGAATGGCATGAGCTGGTAAGTAGGGTTGGGGGTTGTTCCAGCGATGAAGAACAGCTACACACGTTTCTGGGTAAGAATTGCGAGGACGGGGTGTCTGTTGCTCGGGTTAACAGTAAGATGGCGGGCCTGGCTTTTTTGTTTAAATTGGGTGGTGTGGAGGATGTTATAAAGGCTTTCATAGTTGGGAAGGCGTTGAGGGGTTACAGAAAAGGATGCAGTAGGCCGGATACCCGGCGACCAGTGTCTTTGGGGATGTTGGTGGAGTTGACGGGGGTGCTGCCCAGTGTATGTTTCACCCCTTTTGAGGTTCAGCTGTTTAGAACAGCTTTTGTCTTGGCCTTTTTTGGGGCACTGAGGGTGGGTGAGTTAATCAGTCCTTCCAGATTGGTGGCTGGGGGTTTGGATGTCTCGGATAATACAGTCCGGGGCGACACTGCTACTCTCCTTATTCGTAAGTCGAAAACCGTTCAGATGGGTAAAGGAGCCAGGGTGGTACTAGGGGCAGTGGAGGGTCTGGCGTTGTGCCCGGTGGCAGTGATAAGGGAATGAGTGGGGTTGCGGCCTGCTGGGCCTGGCCCCTTCTTGGTCCACAGGGACAGGTCGGCATTGTCTCGGTATCAGTTTGTGAGTGTGTTCCAAAAATGCTTGGAGGCTGGTGGTTTCTCTTTGAGGGACTATTCTTCTCATTCATTCAGGATTGGAGCGGCCACTGAGGCGGTGCGTTGGGGTGTCAGCGCTCATCTTCTTTGAATCGGGTGAAAAGGGGGAGGGGAGATGTGGAGATGTGGAGCCCTCAACTCAAGGGTTTGGGCGGTCATGGGGGGTCTATGTCCTTCTTGGTGTTGTTGTGTGGTGTTGATTGTGTGTGGCCTTTCTAGTCTGGGGATGGTAGTGCAATGTGGTCTGTGTGTTTGGTGTCTTGGGTCTTGTTGCCTATGTTTTTTTTTTTGTGTTTCTGTTTTTCAGGACTGGTGTGCCTGATATGGATCCTGGGTCACTCCTATGTTCACTGGGGGGCTAGGAGGGCTCTGGTTAGACCAGAAGGCAGGCAGCTGGGTCTTTCCAGGGTGGAGGCCACGGTCCGCTATATCGGTATACCTGGCATGTCGTGGTCCAGAGTAGTGCGGGAGATACAGCAGTAAGCCAGGATGGATAGGCCTCCTGATGTGCTGCTTATGCATGTTGGGGGCAATGACCTTAGTATCAGGGCTTCCAGGGACCTCATTAGAGACATAAAGTGGGATTTCCTTTGGTTGCGTACGGCCTTTCCAGATACTGTCTTACTATGGTCATACATCTTCGGCAGATCAGCTTGGAGGATGTCTGGGTCTGTGGAAAGAATAAATAAGGCCAGGATCAAGGTCGACAAAGCAGTGGCAACATTTCTGGTCCGCAATGGGAGGGCTAGTGGTTTGCCATTGTGAGATTTTGGGCTGTGGGCATAGGCATGTGGTTCATGGGGCTCCAGGAAGGTCTCCAACAGGCTTTGCGGCTGTGGTGGCCCACCCACGCGTAAGTTGTCACTAGTGGGCACCTGTGGCAGGGATCTCTGGTTCGTGAAGGTCGGAATGGTGGAAGGTATACAGTATATGGTGTGGAACGGGTTGGGCCTATCTCGGTATGGGTACCTTCCCTATATGGTAATCATGGGCTATCGGTCATCGGGCTGTATTGGGCAAGAAGGTGGCAATAGTTGTCCCTGAGCTGGTGGGATCGCAGCTAGGGGGCAGGATGCAGAAGTGGTGGTGGTACAGCCAATGCAATGGAATACCTTCCTTCATGGACCTCAGACATAACAGTCAGAATCATAGGTGTGTGCAGCCTACTGCTATAGGGTGTGCACCCCAAAGCTCAAACACACATGCCAGTGAGTCACTGTTTTAATTTAGAAAAGGAAGGGGCTGGTAAATGACATACATACTGGCCCTTTCCCCTGCTCTCCATCCTGAAATATCCTGCACAGCATCCGGCAGGAGAGGAGAGGAGGGAAGCCAGCAGCACTCCAGCATGAGAGAGGCAACACAGGGGGGAAGCTCGGGCGGTAGGGGAATCTGCACTACACGCAGTGATTAGGGTGTGCCCAGACACACCTGGCACACCCCCTGCACACGCCTATACGTCAGTATATATATATATATATGTTAAAAAGTTGTTATATATATTTATATATATATATATATATTTAAATCGCAGTTAATTTATGGAATTTTGTTATTGTTGTTAATAAAGGGGCCAGACGGCCATTTAATCCAGAAGGTGTGGTGTGTTTTATTGGGAAGGTAAGGGTAAGTAATACAAGAGTGGGTGGTTAATAGGTTAGAAAACCATACATCAGCATACACCAGTCAAGGTATGGCAGTTACTCACCTATCCTAGCATAGAACATCAAAGAGGGATTGCAAGATGCAAATTTTTTAGTAAAAAAAAAAGAATGAGATATGTTTGCAAATGAGCCCTGTAAATAACAGGCTTTTTACAGCAAAGCAGACTACTAACCGGGTCAGCATGAGAAAAGAAGCCTGGAGCTCCAATTACGCGATTGAAATTTAGGCATTAAATATTCATACATAATATTTGATATTTACCCAAGAAAAAAAAGATAACATAAGTGTAAGAATGCTACATTTTAGTCTTGAATAAACTAAATATATATTCCCTTTAACCCTTTCACTGCCAGAGCCAGTTTTGTATTATTTTTTTTGCAAACATGATTAACCACTTCAGATTTACCCCGCTTCATGACCAGGCCATTTTTTGCGATACAGCGCTGCATTACTTTAACTGACAATTGCACGGTTGTGCGACACTGTGGGGGTTATTTAGGAAAAGCAAATCCACTTTGCACTACAAGTGCACTTGGAAGTGCAAACGCTGTAAATCTAAGGGGTAGATCTGAAATGAGGGGAAGCTCTGCTGATTTTACCATCCAATCATGTGCAAGCTAAAATGCTGTTTTTTATATTCCTTACATATCCCCCTCGGATTTACAGCGACTGCACTTCCACGTGCAAAGTGGACTTGCCTTTCGTAAATATCCCCCTGTACCCAAATAAAATGTATGTCCCTTTTTCCCACAAATAGAGCTTTCTTTTGGTGGTATTTGATTACCTCTGCTTTTTTTTTTTTTTTTTTTTGTGCTATAAACAAAAAAAGACCAAGAATTTTGAAAAAAATAAATACAATTTTCTGCTATAAAACACATCCAATAAAAATTAAAAAAAAAATCTAATTTCTTCATCAATTTAGGCCAAAATGTATTCTGCTACATATTTTGGTATATTATAGTGGTGGCAATCAGCGACTTACAGCGGGACTGCGTTATTGTGGCGGACACCTAACTGACATTTTTAAAACCTTTTGGGGAACCAGTGACACCAATACAGTGATCAGTGCTAAAAATATACACTGTCACTGGCAGGGAAGGGGTTAACATCTAGGGTGATCAAGGGGTTAAATGTGTGGCCAACATGTGTTACTGTGTATTATGCTTTGCAGGGGGAAAAAAACAGAACATTGCTTTTTTTGCGTTATTTTAGCTCGCAATTGCATGGTCGTGTGATGCTGTACCCAAAATAAAACATTTCTTTCTCACAAATAGAGCTTTCTTTTGGTGGTATTTAATCACCTCTGCAGTTTAAATTTTTTTGCGCTATAAACAAAAAAAGACTGTTAATTTAAAAAAAACAATATTTTTTTTTTCTGCTATAAAACATTCCCAATAAAAAAATGTAAAAAATCAAATTTTTTCATCAATTTAGGCCAATATGTAGTCTACTACATCATCGGGAAGTGGGTCTTAGGACTCCTGGCCAATTGGGTCTAAGGTCATCTCAGGACCCACTTCATGTTCGGCCAAAAGGAGAAGCAATGCCTGTTTGGCCGGGAGCCTGGAGCGAGCAGCAGCCTCCTAAGGTAAGGCCGGACTGATCCCTGCCTTCCTTTCCGATTCATGCCTTCCCGTCCGTCTCCCGCAGGGGAGGTGGTGATCTTGTGCAAGTGAGGGGGGGCAGGTCTGTTTGCCGCCCCTCCCAAAATATTGAGCACCAGCCACCACTGGTGTATGGCCTGCCCTAATCCTAGGATTTAACATTAGCCCCCTAACCCAGCCTTTTTCAACAAAGCTTCCGTGATACCCTATGGTTGCTCCATAAGTTGCTAAAGGATGCTTGAACAATGAGAAATTTTTGACGCTCAGATAAGTAACCACTAAAACCAATGACCGCACTCCAATCTTCAAAAGTATAAATGCTTTTATAGTAAAAAAAAAAACACTAGGCCACGGTACAACAGGACTATAGCAGTAGCAAGGTTAACATGTTTCACGAACCAAATCGCCTAATCATAACTGTGATGCCGCGTACACACGGTCAGAATTCTCGTCGGAAAAAGGTCTGATGGTTTTCCCGTCGGAATTCCGACAGAATTTCGCTTGCCTACACGCGGTCACACCAAATTCCGACGGTCAATAACACCACGGCATAAAACACGTTTGACTGCACTATAAAAGGAAAGTTTGATGCTTCTGAGCATGCGTCAAATTGTTTCCGAGCATGCGTCTGAATTTTGCGTGTCGGAATTGCATACACACGATCGGAAAATCCGATAGAAAGGTTTTCCGTCGGAAAAATTAAGAACAGGTTCTCAATCCAAAGTCCGTCGGAAATTCCGACAGAAAAAGACCGATGGGCATACAAACAGTTGGAAAATCCGATGAAAAGCTCCCATCGGACTGTTTCCACCGGAAATTCTGACCGTGTGTCCGCGGCATAACAGTCTTTCAGTTCACAGACTGAACCAACACCAGATCTTCAGTACAGCTATTATATCACCTGTTTGTCTTAAAACCAATGATCGTTTTAGCTATCGGTAAGACGAGAGATCTTTCCACTGGGATTACATTCAGGTAACAGATCCGAATGATGTTTCAAGGGCTTTCAAATGATATTAGTTGACTTGATGGCAAGAAAGAACATTCTAAATTTCATACAAAAGTTCCTATGAAATTCTACTAGCATACAGCGTAAAAAGCATTCTTCCCTCTGATCATCATGCTAATGTACTGTGAGCTGTAGATACCAGGGACGTGCGGTAAGGTCAGTGGCTGGCGAGGCACTGGCTAGTATCAGAGCCAGATACACACAGGTTACATATGCCACGAACGTTAGAGCGAAAGCAATAATTCTAGACCTCCTCTGTAACTCTAAACATTTAACCTGTAAAAATCTTTAAAGCGTTGCCTATGGGGATTTTTAAGTAGTTTGGCGCCATTCCACAAGTGTGCCCATTTTTAAAGCGTGACAAGTTAGGTATCTATTTACTAGGCGTAACATCATGTTTCAAAGTATACAAAAAAATTGGGCTAACTTTAGAGTTTTTTGTTTTCTTTTTATTCATGAAAAAGTTTCTTTCCAAAGAAAACGGGTTTGAAAAATTGCTGTGCAAATACTGTGTAACATAAAAAGTTGCAACAATCACCATTTTGTTCCCTAGGGTGTCTGCTAAAACAATATATATGGTATATAACGTTTGGGGGTTGTCCATTAAATCCCCTGCTTGAGTACAGTTTCTGAAACCATAGTAAATTACCTTAAAAATAATGTATAATAATTATTTGGATATTACTTACTTATGGTAATTAACCTCTTGCCACCCAGGCCAATTCTGACACTTCTCTCCTACATGTAAAAATTATCATTGTTTTTTCCTTGTAGTAAGAGGGCTGGGCTGGAAGGGAGCATGTGTCTTTTAGACACATGTCCCCTTCTTTGACACTGCAGTGAGAGGAGAGCCTCCTCTGCAGCATTTTTATTGGACAGCTTAGACCAATGGTGCTTTACCATTGGTTCAAGGCTCCAAGCTGTCCATTGAGCTCAGTGCCTCTGACAAGAAGTGAGGAGAGGCACTGTGAGCTCATCTGTGAGCTCATCTTCTCAGTCAGAGTGTGCCAGCTTGTAATTAAACTGGCCGCTCTGTATGTAGCTTCTGACAGGCTGCACAAGGAGCCCTGTATCTCTGGAACCATAGGTAGCAGAAGCCCCACATTTTGACCATTGGTGGGGTAGGACATCTGTGACCCCAGGTCGCTGAGCCACGACCCTCAAAGCTTGATCATTGTTTTTTTTTATGTTCATAGCGGCAGGTGAGGCTCACCTGCCTCCCTTGACTGCACGTCCCTGGTAAATACAGCAATTATTAGCAGGGGTTGACTGAGAACTGTAAGTCATTTCAAGGGGTCCTCTTTATTAAAAAGGTTGACAAAACCTGCCCCAACCCTTGACTATAACGCTTTGCTATCCCCTAACCTAATCCATGACTAATTCCTCCAGGACAGTATTAACCTTATCTGCAGCCTTAAGCACCAGTGAAAATGAGGTATTTTGAGATGACACAGCTCCGAGATGACTAAAATGACACGATACCTAAATCACAAAACTGCCTGAACAATATAACAAGGCCTTTGGCAGGTAATACAGTTCATCTGTAATTCAGCTGTGTATTTAGGTGTTTGCCTGAAGTTTGGCTTTTAATCATCGAATGACAGCACTGATGTAATGTTTCAAACAGCAGAGATTTATTGCCCTCAGTCTGGCAGCCCTTTTTCCCAAGCATTATTTATTTTTTCAGCTAATGGAGTTATTTTCACCAACAGTTAGAAATACTGAAACAGGCTGCAGAGTGTGACACAAGTACATCTGCCCGACAGAGGGTTTTGCGCCAAATGATTCATTTTCCGCAAGATCCTAAATTTGGCAGAAGTAACATTACTGCCCGCAGAAAAAAACTCTTGATGCGTGAACCTATCCATTGAATGATTACTGAATTATCATTATATAATCAAAACACAAGAAGGATACCAAAAATGGTTATACATAGGAATGTGTTGAGAAACTGATCCTATTTTGAAATGAATGGAGAGAATTAAAAGAGTTTCCACTTTTTTGGCACAACAATAATTATTATTAAAACTGGAATATGAAAAAAAAACGGAATATGTATTATCTTCCTATGGAGCATTTCTGTGCTTTGAGTCATATTTCCTGTTATATTAATGGAACCATAGGGTTCCACGGAAGCCTTGTTGAAAAAGGCTGGGTTAGGGGGTTAATGTTAAATCCTAGGATTAAGGCAGGCCACAGGTGTTGCTAGGTGGGAAAAAAGCCCAAGCCCGGCATCATTGGGGAGTTTGGCTCACTTGCTGATGGCTACATGGCTGGACTGGGCTGTGGCCTGTTCCAGTGCTGTCTGGCGGGCCTCAGTGACAGCACACTGAGTCTGAGCGGAGGGCTCACTTGAGCTGGCTGATCAGTGCCCATGAATGCAGCGTCACTAGTGCCTATCAGTGCAGCCTCTTCAGTTCCCATGAATGCAGCCTCATCATGCCCATCAATCCAGCCTTACCTGTGCCCATCAATGCAGTCTGATCAGTGCCCATCAGCTCAGCCTCACCAGTGTCCATCAATGCAGCCTCACCAGTGCCTATCAGCTCATCCTTACCAATGCCCATCAATGCAGCCTGATCAGTGCCCATCAATGCAGCCTGATCAGTGCCCATCAGCTCAGCCTTACCAGTGCCCATCAATGCAGCCTTACCAATGCCCATCAATGCAGCCTCACCAGTGCCCATCAATGCAGCCTGATCAGTGCCCATCAGCCCAGCCTTACCTGTGCCCATTAGTGCAGCCATGCCAGTCACCAGTGATCATCAGCACCACCATGGGGAAGGGAGAACCGCCGCTCGACGGTGTACACAGAGCGGGGATATTCCGCTGCAGTGTCCACTAAGTCCCGCCTCCTGGACCAGCAGCTCTTATGAAGGATGTCACACGTCCCGGCATTGGACCAATGAGACATCCATCATAGGATCCTGTCCACTGGAGGCGGGACTTCGTATGTCACAGGGCTGCACTGGGTAGTCCAACTCCATATAACCCCAAGTTCCCAGGCCAATTCCAGGCCTTGGGACTCTGGGCTAATAATTTTAAATTACCAATATCAGACCCGGGGCTTTTGGGGGGCCCATTCGAAGCTATTGCCCTTATCAGCTCCCCCCTCCCGACACCACTGAGGCAGGCCATACACCAGTGATGGCTGATGCTCTATATTTTGGGGGGGCGGCAAACAAACCTGCCCCCTGTTACGCGCACAACCGCCCCCCGTAGCGATCAGACAGGAAGGCGGCAATCAGTTTGGCCTTACCTTAGGAGGCTGCTCCTCGCTCCAGGCTCCCAGCGAACAGGCATTGATTCTCCTCCTGGACAAACAGGAAGTGGGTCCTGGGACCCCCTTGGCCAAAAGTCCTAAGACTAAGCTTTCTGATTAACCGGGAGGAGAAGCCGGAAGACATTGAAATACAAGCATCCAGCACTCTGCATATAGATTAGGGGCCGGGCGCTTGGATTAGGATGACTGCACCCCTGCACCCCTAATCGAGCTGCCACCAATGCCATACACTGAGAGAATTCGCTCAATTCACCCAGCACTAAAACCTTATATGGGCTTTAACACGTTATGTAATTTCAAAAGTAATGGTGATGGTAAAAGCAGTTGGCTGAGTCCAGGGTGTACTACCCCAAACTGTTCATCTAAACACATAAATACAGGTGATCAGGGCTATACACATGCTGCAGCCCTGATGCCACAGCATAAAATAAACAGCACATCATATTTGGTAGACAGTACCTCCAGCGAACTCATTTAATTGAATGGGGCCATGCTGCAACAGCCCTGCAGCCATGTGCAATGCATAGGATTTCAGCATGGTAGTTCTGTATTTTGAGAGTTAAAATAGACAGTAAGAAAGCAACATATCCCTATACTGACTGTTGAATGGTTCTGGAAAGCAATTCACCATGAATAGCCTTTAAGAGGGGCTGCTCTAAAGCAAGCCCTAAAAGCTGTTTTTAAGATTTTTAAATCTGCGGTCTCATGAAAATAATAACTGGTGATCCAGCCATGAAGGTTCTTGTTCAGGCACTTCCTGGTATTGGATAACTGTCTCCGGTTTGTGCTCCTGCTTTGTCATCCTATCACATGTGCCTATGGTGGAGATTATAACTGACTAGCCTGATGGTTGTGGCACAGGCATGGTCCACTGTTGTCAGAAAGCTGGTCCAAAGCAATGATGTGCAGCGAATGCTGGAGTGAGGGCATGTAGAGAGGAAATGGTTGAAAGAAGTTGGAGAAGATTGGAAGCACTGAGATGCAAAAAAGTTAAAAAGAGAGAGTCTTTTTTAAAAGAAAACACAGCAATTGTTTATAACAGCGGTCTCCAAACTCTCCAAAAAACTGTCCGAATAGACTTTACTAAGTTTACTGTCCGAATAGACTAAATGCCCCAACAGTGAGCAAACAATGCCTTGGGCTTGGTGGTCAATGGGAGGAATTAACCATCTTTGCTGTTAGTGGAAGGAATGGTGCCTCAATGTTGATGTCCGTGGGAAGAATAGTGCCACGTATCAATGGGAGGAATAGTGCTTCATATAAATAGGACGAATAGTACCCTACAGGCCAGATAAAGGTAAGCAATGGGCTGAATCTGGCCCGCAGTCTAAAGTTTGGAGATCACTGATTAAAAACACACAAAGCAAAACTAAAGGTCATCTAGTTAGCATTCAGATCTAATCTAAGCTGGAATTTTGTCATGAAATTATCATGGAGTGTTCCCTGATTGAACACATGGATGGTGCTCTAAACACTTGCAAGTAGGAGGTGTGTCCCGTTTAGGGCCACGTCCCTTCATATGACCTGCCAGTCTCAGTGGTTTGAAACTTAATAGCATTAAAGTACATAACAAGAACATTCATGCTTATCCATATGGATGCAAGGAATCGTAACCAAAGGAGGAATGCAAACATCAAAAAACCCAACTGGCATCCCTTTTCAATGCAAAGGGAAGAAAGGCTTGAGTTTCATATGAACGAGAAGGCAACAATGTTCATAACTTTTCTAATCCTTTGGTATAGAGAAATGGCAAACCTTTCATCTTACTCTGCATCTACACGCTGGCTGAGTCAGTGAGAAGAACATGACAGGCCCTGGCACCCCGCTAGTGTGAGCAAAGACAGGCAGATGTCTCACCACATGGCTCTCTTGATGAGACATTTTCCCGCCTTTGGACAGCCAAAGAGCAAAAGCTTTGAGATGCATCAGATTGGTGTCTGTAGTGAGTGAAATCCTAAACAGTGAAGGGCTTTTTCCATTTTCCGTCTGAACTTTGACAGTCATCCCCCTCATAGAATAACTCTAGCCAAAACATTTTTCTAGTTTTAAATAGAGTGGAAAACAGTTAGAACCTCTGTAAGATTTTAATTGCTATTTACATGCTTAAAAGGCACTATATCTCCTATTATTAATATCCACTATTGTGAATGATCACCTTTTTGGTCAAATTGTCTCGCTTCAGTGAGGCTGCCCACATGTACTAGAGCACACAAAATGTTTTTTTTTATTAAATGATTAATGGAACGAGCAAGCCAATGCATTTCAAGAGTTGCGAGTGCCCCCCTTCTTCAGGGCTTTAAAAACTGAGATCTAGACTGGTCAAAAAGATCAAACGAATAAATCAAGCCCTGAAGAAGGGGGAGACTTGCAATCCCCAAAAGGCATTTACTCTCTTGTTCCAGTAATCCTTTAATAAAAAAACTGTCCTGGACTCTATGGCCATTAGTATACCACCTTTATTTATTCATACACATTTTTATTTCTGATTGTATCCCGACTGGATCTAAATTCTCTTCTTTACCTGGAACTATTATCACTGTAAAAGAAAGAAATGTATAACAAAACTGTGTCATACAGTTGTAACCAGAACAGAGCTGAGGTGAAATCTTCTAATGGAGACAATTATTCCAGTGACAACTGTCAGCAGTTGTATTTCTCCTCTCATTGTGAGAAATATCTACTTTCTTGGAGCGGAATTTTAGTCGGAAAAATCTTGGATGGTTTTTCCGACGGAATTCAGCTCAAGCTTAGCTTGCAAACACATGGTCACACAAAAGTTCTCGGAACTTTCGACCGTCAAGAACGCGGTGACATACAACACTACGACGAGCCAAAATGAAGTTCAATGCTTCCGAGCATGCGTCAAATTGTTTCCGAGCATGCGTAGGAATTTTGCGCATCGGAATTGCTACAGACGATTGGAATTTCCGATCGGAACTTTTTCCGACTGAAAAATAGAAAACCAGCTCTCAATCTTTTGCTGGCGGGAATTCCGCCAGCAAAAGTCAGACCAAAAGCTCTCATCGGCCTTTTGCTGCTCGAATTTCTGCTCGTGTGTACGCAGTTTTGTCTCTAGGGACAAGTAAGGCAGGGAAAATGCAGACAGCGATAATAACCTAACTGGGGTTCTAACCCCCTCCAAACTAAAAAACAAAGTTTTGATTGAAATAAAACTTTAAATGGCTAGTCTAATCAAAGCTAGCACAAATAGTTCAGCTTTGAATAGATGTCAAAAGTTGCATCACTTGCAAGACTCTTTTATTTAAAATTACCATTGTGTCTTAGCTTATCTTTAGGACAGCCATCTCTAGATGCCTGCTCACCAGGTAAAATTATCTTTGAAGAGCCTTGGCATCTTCAGATTATTAGGAAATTATAAAGCACATCATTTTCTTAACTTTTAACTTACCTGTTGCCTTCCATGATCCCCTTTTTTCCTTTGGATGCCAAATGTCATAGGTGACATTGTAGAGAGGTGGAGCACGGTACCCGAGCAGTAATTACACAGACTCCAGTTGTAGAGAACATAACTTTTATGCCCCGTACACACGATCGGACATTGATCAGACATTCCGACAACAAAATCCATGGATTTCTTCCAACGGATGTTGTCTCAAACTTGTCTTGCATACACACGGTCACACAAAATTGGTCGGAAATTGCGAACGTCAAGAACGCGGTGACGTACAGCGCGTACGACGAGCCGAGAAAAATTAAGTTCAATAGCCAGTGTGGCTCTTCTGCTTGATCCTGAGCATGCGTGGAACTTTGTGCGTCGGAATTGTGTACACACGATCGGAATTTCCGACAACGGACTTTGTTGTCGGAAAATTTGAGATCCAGATCTCAAATTTTGTGTGATGGAAAATCCGATGGAAAATGTCCAATGGAGCCTACACACGGTCGGAATTTCCGACAAAAAGCTCCCATCGAACATTTTACATCGGAAAATCCGACCATGTGTACGGGCATCTTTCTGTATTAATGCAGAATCCAATCATTCACAACAGACCCGATGGAAATGCACCCGACCAGGAACTGTCACGGAATGTAACAGCAACGTGTAGCAGAGCAGATCTCAGATGTGCCCAAAGCCTCTGTGGAGAGGCGTAATGCGGCCTGGTCGGTCCAAATGGGGAGGTCTCCAGGTAGGATGCGTGTCCCTATCCTTTCTCTACTCAGGAACCTCTCCCTGCTGCTAATCACTGTCTCTGTCAGACAGATGACCTGTCCCTACACTACCCACTAACAAAAGGCTTGCCAAGCCTCAGAGCCAGGGCCTTAAATAGGTTCTGCCTCACCCAAGATGGCTGCTGGAGTCACATGGGGGCACAGAATCCAATTGTATAGCTTCCCCAGTGACCCTGGAAACCATAGAGGAACCATGTCATGACATCACTTCCGGTCCTGGCTGGAAGTAAACAATTTTTTTTTTGTAATATTTTATTTTTATTTTTTGCTTTTAAAGGTCAATAAGAGACTTGGGGTCTTTTTGACCCCAGATCTCTTCATAAAGAGGACCTGTCATCCTAATTTTTATTACAAGGGATGTTTTCATTCCTTGTAATAGAAATAAAAGGGATAAAGAAAAAAAAATAAAGGGACAGTGTAAAAATAAAAAATAAAATAAAAAAAAGTAAAGCGAACGCATATGTAAGTCGTGCACACATATGTAAACGTTGTTTGCACCACACATGTGAGGTATGGCCGCGAACGTTAGAGAGAGAGCAATAATTCTAGCTCTGGACCTCCTCTGGAACTCTATTTTAATCTGTAAAGGCATTTAAAGCATCACCTATGGAGATTTTTAAGTATCGTAGTGTGTCGCCATTCCACGAGCGTGCGCAATTTTAAAGGGTGACATGTTAGATATCTATTTACTCAGCGTACCATCATCTTTTAAAAAAATTGGGGTATATATTGTGTTTTTTTTCTTTTTAATTCATTAAAATGTATTCTTATCCAAACAAAAATTGCATTTGAAAAACCGCTGCGCAAATAATGTGTGACATAAAAAACTGCAACGATCACTAACAGCGGCGAGATTGACACAATATCGGCGGCACCCACTGTAAGTTATTTCCTAGCAAAAAATACTGATTTAAACAAAAAGTGCCAGAAAAGGTTTGGTCTTACTAAAGTTAATAAAGCACTAAATTTGATCAGCTCCCTGCTTACCAGGCCTTCCCTTTAAGGACTGGTGCATTCCCAGCCTTCTAGAGGTTACTGGTAGATCCCAAGAATTTAACCACTTTAAGACCGGGCCTCTTTTTTACATGTGGTGTTTACAGGAAGTGAAGCAAAAGGGTTACCACAAATGTTTTCATTGCATTTATTCCATTGTGGAGAATACCCCCTCACTATTTATCACCGTGACACCAGAAATATAGGGAATGGATGTCACCAAGCCTGAAAGAACAAAAAAGCCTGACAGAGTATTTAAAGCTACATTTAGTGCCGGTTCACACTGGGGCAAGCGCTACTTAGCAAGGCAACTTGGAAGCAACTTGGAAGCAACTTCAACGTAACTTGGAAGCAACTTGGAAGCAACTTCAACGTGACTTTGAGTTATTTACAACACAACTTCAAGTCGCCCCCAGGCCAGGCGACTTTGGCTGTGGCCAATCACAGAATAATCAGCTCTCTGGGAGGGTGGGGTTTGCCTAAGTAAACAAATTTATTTTCCTGTAAAGTCGCTTCAAAATAGATGGAGATCCGACTTGGAGGCGACTTCCATTGAAATCAATGGGTACAAGTCACCTAGAAGTCGGATTGAAGTAGTACAGGAACCTTTTTTGAAGTCGGAGCGACTTCAGTAGTGTGCATTGAGACGGCTCCATAGATTAACATTACAGAGCGACTTGGGACGACTTGGGGCGTCTTGGGGCGACCTGAAGTCGGATCCTGAGTCGCCCTGGTGTGAACCGGCTCTTAAGGATTTGGGGAAAGGAAATATTATCTAAATACTAGAGTCACAAATATTCTTTCTCGAATCTTGGTGTAATTTGTGTATTTATTCCAGATCTGTGCAGTAATCCAGTGTGAAGCTTTGCTTCTGTGTAGGAACTTTCTGTAATAAAGGTCGATTAATGAAATGTGTTGGCTTAAAAGATCGGTCACTCCTGTTCTCCTTGTGCAGGGTGACTGGTCTTGTTTCCGCCCCCTCCTCTAGTTATCTACAGGCTGCCTGGGAGAAGAAGGTGGAGCCTGCTTGGTCCCTCCCACAACTCTGCTCTCTGCACAGGCTATAACATTTGGGTTTGCGAAGGCTTTAGGTGCAAACAAAGTGGATTTCTATTTTCCGTGGCTATTGCGAAATATAGTAAAATTAAAGTTTTTGTGTGTAGCTTTGACACTATCTCATTTTTGGTACCCCTATCCACAATGGAGAGATTTCCCACCTTTTCTGTACCTCTGACCTTATATCACAGAGAGTGGAAATGGGTAAATCTCCACATACAGCCATAAAAAAACCTGACAGAGGTTTTAACCCTTTCCCATTCTATCCAAAATTGAAAAACAAAGTTTCGTCTTGAGTGGGGCTTTAGGAAGTTGGTCGGCTCCAGCAGGAAACACCTATAACATGACGCTGTCCCATTTAATTAATGCTTTGTCCATAGCCAGAGGATGATCACTGCCTTCTATGTAACTAATGCCACTGGCTATAAATGCCATGCTGGAGGAGACGCTGGCTGAGATCCACAAAGATTTGTCATTGTTAAGCCCTTCTACGGGGCCATAACCAAACCATCATTAGACCATTTGTCTTCCTGTGCACCAGGCAATATTCATGGCTTCTAAGATCGCAAGTTGCATTTATCTTACTTTCAATGCGAATCACTACACACCGGAGAAATATTAGGCTCCCGTACGCTCTGAAATGCAATCTGCATTCCTTTCTGGAGAAAGCCATACAGTGTGCAATTTGGGCTTTATGGACGGTTTGCATAAACAACAATGTAACACGTTGGTAAAATGTCATCTAAATATTGTTAATAGCTGTATTCCAGAGGGAACAAAACATTTTTTTACTATTGCAAAAAGAGAACTAAAAAAAGAAAAAAAAAAACACTCCAAGAAAAAAAGATTGATATATATCTATCTATATCATAGGTGTGCGTAGCCTATTCCATTAGGGTGTGCACCCCAAAGCTCAAACGCACGCTATTGATCACTCACTGTGATGATTTAGAAAAGGAAGGGGTCGGTAAATTACACATTTACTGGCCCCTTTCCCCACTCATCCTAAAACATCCCCCTGTGTGTGCCCTTAGCAGCAGCCAGTGGGAGAGGAGGAAAGCCGGCAGTGCTGTTGGGGAAATGGGGGGGGGGGGGCAATAGGGGGAATCTGTGCTGCACAGAGTGATTAGGGTGTGCCCTGCTCCTAACGAGCAGAAGCTATTATTTTGTACATTTAAGTTTGTCTGCCAGTTTGGCTGGGTTGTGCAGTTTCCACTTGACCGTGGGTGTCGCTTTAACGACCGGTAAGTGTTGGAAATGCAACAGGCTAAATGTATTGGGTACCCCATTTACTCAGAAACAGCCCGGTGGGAGTGGTCTGCCCGCTGTGCGTTCTGGGTAAGGGTATTTAAAGCGGGGTTTCACCTTCAAAATTTTTTTTTTAAAAGTCAGCAGCTAAAAAAAAAGTCGCTGCTGACTTTTAATAAGTACACTTACCCTCCCAGGGCGCCCGCGATGTCCTTCGTGGAGGCCGAGATGTCCCTCGGCGAACCGGATCCAGCGCCGCCATCCTCCGTAAGGGAAACGGCTTCACGCGGCCTACTGCGCATGCGCGCGTGTCATTTGTGAATGGGGAACGCGGTGTGTTGTGGGACACAGTTCCCATAACACACCGCGCTCCATTCACGTGAAGACGGAAGAAGAGACGATCACCGCGGCGCTGGAGGAGGCAGATTAGGACGATCTGCCTAGCAACAGCCATTTCTGGTAAGTAAAAAAAAAAATATTTTTTTTATTTATTTTTTTTAAATTGTTACTAACATTTTTACTAGTTTTCATTTTCAGGGTGTTCCACCACTTTAAGGTACAGATGCCAATTTTTGGGGTTTGTTATCCCGACCTCATGGCCCTCCTGGCCTATGGTGTGTGCTGCCTTATTTTACGCCTCGGAGCCGGCTGGCCCGAGGCTTCGCAACTGAAGGGTAGGCCCAGAAGTATTGGGGGCTGCCGATCCAGGGGTGGTCCTGTGCTGTCTTGCCTGCGGGAAGAAGCCAAGCAACTGGAGGATTCAGGGGAGGACTTTTCCAGGAGAGGACCGAACAACAAGCCTGCTATCATTGGAGAAGCCTGGAAACTCAGTTGGAGGACGCATCCCGGGTCACCTACCACACATTACCGCCGGACTGGCTGAAAGAAACTGGTACTGTGTGACAGTTCTTTCATTTCTCAACAAGCTGATGGTTGTACCTTCCTGTGGCAGAGGATTGCACAATGATCCCGTTATACTGACAAGTCTGTGGCAGAGACTTTAACCAAGCATCTCATCGGCTGCTAGGCCAGTGAGAGAGGTGACTGCTGGATCCAGCCTGTGGAAGCTATTTGTCCTCTGGATCAAAGAAATACCTCTAAACTGCAATTACAAGGTACCTGAATTCCCCTTAACCCTCTATTGCAAAATTCCTGTTCTTTCAAATAAATCTTTGCAAAACGGACTAAGTGTCGGAGCCAATATTCTTGATCAACTTTACAATGGGACCCCTAGGACAAAAACAGTGAACAGGTGAGGTAACGGTAAACCCAACAAAAACCAGCAGCTCCTTTGGCCGTTCTCAGCAGCTTTCGGCCGTTCTCAGCCTTTTTAGGGCAGCTTTCGCTTGTTCTCGGCGGCCGAAAGCTGGCGAGAACAACCGAAGGCGGCCGAAAGCTGCCGAGAAAGGCTGAAGGCGGGTGAGAACGGCCGAAAGCTGCAGAGAAAGGCCGAAGGCGGGCGAAAGCTGCCGAGAAAAGCCAAAGGCGGCCGAAAACGGCCGAAAGCTGCGAGAACGGCCAATGGCGCCAATTTTCGAACTGCAGTGACACATACATGTCACTGCAGTTTAACTGCAGCCTGGGCAAGGCTGCAAATGTCACTGAGGAGGCTGCAGATGGATGCTGCAAGACTGCAGTGACACTGACATGTCACTGCAGTTTAACTGCAGCCTGGGCAAGGCTGCAAATGACACTGAGGAGGCTGCAAATGACACTAAGAAGGATGCAAGGCTGCAAATGACACTGACAAGCATGCAGATGGATGCTGTGCAAGGCTGCAGATGGACACTGATAAGGCTGCATTGATGGGCATTTAAATGTAAGTTTTTTTCCTTTAAAAATTTTTCTTCCTTAAAATTTCCTCCTCATCTTGGGGTGCGTGTTATACTCTGGCGCGTGTTATACGCCGATAAATACGGTATATATATATATCTATATCTTTATATATATATATAGTTATATATATACACAGTATATATGTGTACTGTATAAATAAATAAATATAGGTTCTAGCCTTTCCCTACACTACTGTAGCACTATTGTAACTGAAGATAAGTTAGGAACCTTTCCCACAGTACCTGAATCTTTCAGCCAGCTTGGCGATACTGTGAGAAGTGTGGATTCACGAGTGTCCATACAACTGCAGCTCCCAGGCTCTTACCGAGCAGCCAACTTCTTGGCCCTCTTACGACGAGTCCTCCCCTGGTCGCTTGTAGGAGTTGCCGTGTCTCTCCAATGCCGAGAGCACACCGGGACACCTCCGAATACTCCTTCAGTTACTGGGCCTCGAACTAGCCAGTTCTGAGGCTCGGGAACGGACAGATCCCCACCCCGGGTCATGAGGGCTTCTGGGGCTGGTCAGGGTGACCATTCTTACGGGGCAGCAGACGCTCCTGGGTCCGAGAACCCCTCACGGGGTTGGTCCGGACCGGAACCAGGAACAGAAGAGCAAGCCGAACCCTGAACACGTGACTTCAGCATCTTAAATACCCCTTCCCAGACTACACAGCGGGGCCAGACGCGCCCACTGATTGGCTCCGAGAAAGATTGGTACCCAACACGTCCAACCAGGCTTGGTTCTCAGCCTGTCACAGGTGCCTCACTGCACCTATGATCAGGCAGAACTTCAGTACAGCCCAGCCAAACTAATGCCAAAGTAAAAAACCTGTGCAATTAACCCCCAGAACTCTGTTACAGTTCTGAAAAAGACTAAATTTGCATTATAGTGCACACTTTAATAAAGTGTCGGCGCTACACTATTAAAGAAAAGCATTTTTAGTTTTGTCCTGTTTGTCATCACCAAAAGTAAAAGAAAATCCCAAATTTTGCGTTGTCACCACAACAGGTATACAGGTATCTTCCAATGGAGACCATAGTTCTGGTGACCCTTGTGACAACCAGGGAGACCCTCACTTTGAAGGAATTTCTTCTCACTTCCTATTTTGTCTAAAGGTTCAGGAAGTAAAGAAAAAAACCCCAATGGAACAGATTGAAAAACCAAACCTGTCAAGGGTTATAACCTTCCCTTGCTCTATCCATAATGAAAAAAATAAATAAATAAGATTTAAAAGATAAGATTTAACTTTTAGAAGGAAAACGGCAAAGTCTCCTCCACTGTTTGGGTTTTCACTCCCTACAGAGGCATCTGATATATCTCAGAGCTTTTGCTCTGCTCAGAACTAAAAAATATATATATACATTTTAATGGCTTTTGAAGAAATATATGACTGAGCTAAAGAGTCATTTTATACATTTGCCTAAGTTCCTGTCTTAATAAAAGTGACACAACCAAATCTAAGCTATGTACCTACGTGACTTGCTTAGGTGTCTGCCGGCGGATTTATCTCCTATGAAACATCCCGCCATCGACTGTTATTTCAATCTGCTTCATATTTTTTAAGCTAGCAATAAAAGTCGTCACAATTTAAATAATTTGTGGTTACAATTTAGGCTTCTGTGTAATATTCCATAAAGCAGCATTACAGAAATGAAATGGATGTTTAATGCCTCTAGAATTGCATTTTTATCCAAGCGTGGCAATAAGAAGAGGTTTTAGTGTGTTTATGGTATCATTTTATGTTTAAAATTTTACATTTGCAGAGTTTTCCCGGGAACACAGTAAGAAAGAATATTAAAGACGCTGCACGATGGAAAGGAATGTTGGCTCAGTGTGAGAGTTATCCATTTAGACTTTGAACTGAAGATTCTCTATTCGGATCAGATTGGACAAACATGCATTCTTATATTCCAGTGGATCAAAACATCTAGAATTTGCCAAGGCTAAGGCTACATTTACAGTGGTGTGAAAAAGTGTTTGCCCCCTTCCTCATTTCCTGTTCCTTTGCATGTTTGTCACACTTAAGTGTTTCGGAACATCAAACCAATTTAAACAATAGTCAAGGACAACACAAGTAAACACAAAAATGCAATTTGTAAATGAAGGTGTTTATTATTAAAGGTGAAAAAAAATCCAAACCATCATGGCCCTGTGTGAAAAAGTGATTGCCCCCTAAACCTAATAACTGGTTGGGCCACCCTTAGCAGCAACAACTGCAACCAAACGTTTGCGATAACGTGCAATGAGGCTTTTACAGCGTCCTGGAGGAATTTTGGCCCACTCATCTTTGCAGAATTGTCCTAATTCAGTTACATTAGAGGGTTTTCGAGCATGAACGGCCTTTTTAAGGTCATACCACAACATCTCAATAGGATTCAGGTCAGGACTTTGGCTAGGCCACTCCAAAGTCTTCATTTTGTTTTTCTTCAGCCATTCGGTGGTGGACTTGCTGGTGTGTTTAGGATCATTGTCCTGCTGCAGAACCCAAGTTTGTTTCAGCTTGAGTACACGAACAGATGGTCGGACATTCTCCTTCAGGATCTCTTGGTAGACAGCAGAATTCATAGTTCCTTATCACGGCAAGTCTTCCAGGTCCTGAAGCAGCAAAACAGCCCCAGACCATCACACTACCACCACCATATTTTACTGTTGGTATAATGTTCTTTTTCTGAAATGCAGTGTTCCTTCTACGCCAGATATACTTGGACACACACCTTCCAAAGAGTTCTACTTTTGTCTCATCGGTCCACAGAATGTTGTCCCAAAAGTCTTGGGGATCATCAAGATGTGTTGTGGAGAAATTGAGACGAGCTTTGATGTTCTTTTTGCTCAGCAGTGGTTTTCTCCTTGGAACTCTGCCATGCAGGCCATTTTTGCCCAGTCTTTTCCTGATGGTGGAGGCATGAACGCTGACCTTAACTGAGGCAAGTGAGGCCTGCAGTTCCTTGGACGTTGTTGTGGGAGCTTTTGTGACCTCTTGGATGAGTCGTCGCTGCGCTCTTGGAGTAATTTTGGGCGGCCGGCCACTCCTGGGAAGGTTCACCACTGTTCCATGTCTTCGCCATTTGTGGATAATGGCTCTCACTGTGGTTCGCTGGATTCCCAAAGCTTTGGAAATGGCTTTATAACCCTTTCCAGACTGATAGATCTCAATTACTTTCTTTCTCAATTGTTCCTGAATTTCTTTGGGTCTCGGCATGATGTGTAGCTTTTAAGGATCTTCTGGTGGACCTTACTGTGTCAAGCAGCTCCTATTTAAGTGATGCCTTGATTGTGAACAGGTGTGGCAATAATCAGGCCTGGGTGTGGCTAGAGAAATTGAACTCAGGTGTGGACAACCACAGTTATAGTATGTTTTAACAAGGGGGGCAATCACTTTTTCACACAGGGCCATGATGGTTTGGATTTTTTTTCACCTTTAATAATAAACACCTTCATTTACAAATTGCATTTTGTGTTTACTTGTGTTGTCCTTGACTATTGTTTAAATTGGTTTGATGTTCCGAAACACTTAAGTGTGACAAACATGCAAAGGAACAGGAAATGAGGAAGGGGGCAAACACTTTTTCACACCACTGTATATGGGAGATAAGGACACATCGTTTGCTGGGTTCAGAGGTGGTCGCTTCTGGACACAGCTGTACTCTGTGCCATAGCCACATACTGCCCAATTATCTGCGGTCAAAAACTCAGCAGAAAAGCTGTTCCTGGATGCACACTGTCAGTATCCAGGGTTGGTTGGAGGCTCTGTTCACATGTAACCACTAAGATGAGCAGTTACATGTGAACAGTGGCAGCACCACCCATTGATTTGTACAGAGTACAAATCTGACATCTGCTGTTCATACACACTGTGTGCCTGAAGCATTTAGAACTGCCAGCAAGAATCCACTGATTCTGCCCCTGGCTGCCACTGTGTGCCTGTGTAAATGTAACCCAAATGTACCAAATTTAGTAGGCTCAGTTGGTGCTGTTAAG
The DNA here is from genome assembly GCA_028564925.1 of Lithobates sylvaticus. Lineage (NCBI taxonomy): Eukaryota > Metazoa > Chordata > Amphibia > Anura > Ranidae > Lithobates > Lithobates sylvaticus. The sequence goes on along the minus strand of CM053029.1, from coordinate 145,803,115 downwards.
GAAAGCTAACAACTCTGTGTAAGGAAATATTCAGTTTTTATTTTGATTTTGACATTGGTACACGTCCCTAATGGCAATGCCCACTTTCCATTGCATTTGTTTGGCACTAGCTTGCTTATTAGCTGTACAAATGGGAAGAATCCTTAGAATCCTTAGACTTTAATAGGGTTCACTGCAAAGGTAGCGAATGTCAAGATTTGTGACTGTTTGCGAAACCAAAGCTAAGCAGATTTGCTCTTCCCAATTAGGGATCAACAGCAACATTTCTGGGAAATCAACCCCAAAGCAATTTTGGGATGATAAATATCACTTAAGACATTTTCATTAAAATGCTTTGGGGTCAATATTTCACTGAAGACACTTATTCCTAGTCTCACTATACAGCAACAATGTCAATTAAAAAAAAAAGCTCTATCTTTCATCATGATGTAGTGCTTACCCCCAAAGGAGCTGCTGATAGATGGGTCCCCTGATTCCAGATGAAAACAACCCTTCTTGCAATGCCACACCATTTGACACACCAAGGCTAAAGAAAGAGGTTTCATTTTGGGAAATACTTGTCACAAACACACACGGACTGGTAATAGTAATAGGCTAATAAGCAATGACAGATAACAATTTCGCACAACACAGTGACAGTTCATCCTAAAATGTCTTTGTACCTAAACTGTGAAGCTAGGGAGGTCCTGACTACAATGGAAAAGCCATTGACCTTTAGGTAAAACTGGTCTCACGCTGTTCTTTATTCCTACATCCACACAAACTAGGTGGATGCAGGACCCCCTCCATGGGCACATTGTATTCTGACAGCTAAGCCCACCACTGTCACGGTTCCTCCAATCTAAGACCCGGAACCCGCCAATCTGGAGGGAAGAACGGGTGAAGATGGAAGCCTTGCCGGCGGTGACAGCGTGCTGCTGGAGAGCTTTGTTTTGAGGTAAGTTTCACATAATGTGCTAGTAGCACATTATAACTTTTTTTTACAATTTTCTTTTGCAATTCTCCATGAAATAATTTCAGACTTGCCACAATATGTAGGAACAACTTAATATCTTGAGCTTCAATCCAGTAATTTTGATAATGCTAAGATGATGTCATTGATCTGCAGGCAGGAAGAAGCATTTTCTCAGTATCTTCTTCATTACACAGGTCTGAGAAGTAGATGATGACCCTGGATGATGCCTGAACAAAGATGGTTCCATCCTTCTGAGGAGAAAAGCAGATAATGTCTGTGATGGAGTACTGTGATCTCTGTAAGAGGTATCGGATACCTGGAAGTGTTACATTTACACATTATGTAGCATGCATGCACTAAATGTGAAGAAATATTTCTGATGCTATGTCTGCTTTAAGCTTCTTCTGATTTTTGAGAAGGAACATATAATTTAGAGTTTACTGAAAAATGTAACTTTTCCCACTGCTCATGAAGGGCCACATGCAAAATTGATGTAGAACCGAACTCAAAGAAAGATGAGATGATCTCCTTGCGATGTCCTTCCAGATGCCCCTTGTGATTGTACAGATATGTTGTTAATTAACATTCTCTGCTGTTCTCTTCATTTCCATCCCAATTACCTGTATCCTCCTTGTTTGCCTTTCATTCTTTTTGGCTGATTAAAGATTGTGGCGACGGCCGTGGAATGTGACTGGCACTGAGCCTCAGGAGGTCAAAGTCATTTGTCAGTCTGCCGAATGTGGCAGACAGAGTGGGCAGACTTTCCGTGGCATCCGCTTGTAAAATATCATTATGTTATTAACTCTGAACATACTTGTGAATGGGACGATTATTGAAAGCACACCTTTTTTTTAAGTGAACTTAGCCTCTGCTGAGCATGAATCCCAATATACAAAGGATATGCACAGACATAATAATAGAAAATGTAATGTCCCTGGTCAATATTATTTGACATGTTAAGTCTATAGATTTGAATTTTCTATCTTTTGTTACATTATTTCTAGTAAACCAGATGGTCCCAGCTATGCTAATAGAGAGGAAGGGGGCATGTCCCTCATCTGAGTTATCTGTCCGCAGAGTGGGTATCTTTCTACTATGCAGGTCAATTTCACACAGCAGTAGGAGTTAGCAGGCATAGCTTTTTTTTAAGTAGACATGACAAAAAATAAAACTCTGCCTCCAAATACCTGTTGACCAGCTACATTAAATCCAACAAATATCTCCAGAAATGTCCACCCTTAATGCAGGCAGTGCTGCCCATGGATCCCATGGGAGACTCTAATGCCTTGACATTTTGTCATGTGATCTTCACCAAAATGGAACATCTGGGTTCATGCTGACTCCAAGACAGGTACCTGTTTTATGAATTCTTTTAGCATCATTGAAATAAAACTAACATCGCAATATACATCTCAAGGCCCCACATACAGAAGAATAACAACATCTTATACACTTGTCAGTGACACTTGTCCTGTCACAGACATTTTGAGAGGAATAGAGGTGGGCGCTGATGGTCCTCCATCTGCTTTTCACAACACACTTTGCTCCTTACTCATGTCCAGTCCTGAAGGCAAAGAGAGAAGCCACCACACTTACTTTGCGAGGCCTCGCACACATGTGGTTCCAGGCCCAGTCCCTAGGAGGGATCTGTTCTGCAGCTGACCCTAAGACAAAGACCCAGCCACTTGGTAGGGTACGCCATGTCCCATCGGTGGAACTTCTTATCACTTTTTACCTATTATCCTCAAGGGTTAACTGTAATAGTACTCTTTGTTTCCCAGCTCTCTACAAGCATAGTTCTGGCACACTGCCTTGATAGAGCAAAACAAAGCCTTCGACAAGTAGGGGAACCCCAGTTCATATCGCTTGTGGCCTGGTTCAGGTAATGCTGCAATAAGGCTAAGCCGAGTCTTTTCCCACATGCCCCACCAGAAGGTAAATAAACATCTGATGCCCTCTGGTAATCTCCCAGAACAGATTAGCAGGACTCCTCTTCCAACACAGAGAGGCCCAATCCTCCAGCAGCAGAGCATTATGTTGGCGATTCTGTCTCACCATTGTGCTGTGTGAGGAGGAGATTCTGTTAAGTCCAGTGTTTCATCACTTCTGTTCGTGGGTGATAGCTGATCACCCCAATCTTCAGCAATAAGTGGCACAAGTGGAGAAACCGACACAGTGAGAACAGGGCTTAACTTAACAGGTGTCACATCCTTCACTGAGGAAGCTACTGCAGCAACAGCCACAATCTCTCCAGAACGAAAAAACTCCAGCTCCATGATGAATTGTACATCTGGTAATTTTTAAAGAAAAGGAGGACCAAAAATGGGTGGTAGATGCTTTCCCCGGGGGGGGGCACACCGGACTACACATCATACATGGCTGCTTTGATGGGCCCTTGGACTGTGTGCAGCCTTATTCATTTCTGACCGTTGCAGGAGAGGCTGTCATCCACATCCAGAAGGACATACTTTTGTTGTTGGTGAATATATATATCACTAGTATTCTGGATAGAATGCAGTTCCTGTAGTCTATGTTCATAACACCCCCCCCCCCCCCCCCCCCCCCCCCAATTCACCTTCCTTTTTTCACCGTTCATCATCTGTGAATGATATCCTGTAATATATTCTACATGAGTGACATTTTTTGAGATACTCATCATAAGGTTACTAGTATTGGGAGATTACATTCCCCTATCTATACTGTGATTTTTGACGTTCATTGTGGAAATTTCCATTTGTGGATGCTTTATGCTGACAAGATAGTGAGACCTGTTCCTTCCGACAACCCCTGAATGTGTCCTGACAAAGCAAAACAGTGAAACACGTTGATGCACAGGGGCTCACTGTTGTCTATATGGTGTCAACATCTTTGTTATGCCATACATTCATGTTAATTGTGTGTTAATTGTTTGTGGTTTTTTTTTATTCTTTCGATACTTGCTCTATGTACGATTAATTGTTATCAATAAAATATATTTTTTTATATACTTTTGTCTATTTTGCCTATAGGGCCATTTTTGGTCCTCCTTTTCTTTAAAAATTACCCCTTAATACGGATGTGGCTTTAGGAGTGGTTTTCTAATTCTTACGAATTGTACATCTGCTAATGTCTGCCCCAACTATGAGTTTGATCCCTGAACTCCCAGTAGCCATAGTGTCACAGGTACTCACCCGGGCCGATATGCTGAGAGCTGCTCCCCTTGCGACTAGGCGCACAATGCCTCTGGAGTGGGTACAGAGGACACCGGGCACAAAGATGCACGGGTTGCCAGCAGGAGTGTTGCAGGTGGTGTGCAGTAGCGACGTTGACCAGGAGAGGCTGATGCTGCACTGGAAGTAGACACCTGGCAGGGCTGTGATCAGGCAGAGATTGCAGAGGTACCAGAGCATATGCTGAAGGAGGACCCTCGGGAGCATGAGAGAACTGCAAGTCCAGAACACCGAGCAGGGGGTCAAGCACAAGGAGCAAAAGATAGTCCAGCAAGCAGGCCGAGGGTCAAACACAGGTGATCCGGCAGCAGGAGTATCCAGGGAGCAGGCCAGGGGTCAAACACAGGTAAGTAACTCAGAGAATGTCCAGTAGGCAGGCCGAGGGTCAAGCACAGGTAATCAGGCAGTAGAAGTATCCAGGAAGCAAGCCAGGGGTCAAACACAGGTAAGTAACTCAGAGAATGTCCAGTAGGCAGGCCGAGGGTCAAGCACAGGTAATCAGGCAGTAGAAGTATCCAGGAAGCAAGCCAGGGGTCAAACACAGGTAAGTAACTCAGAGAATGTCCAGTAGGCAGGCCGAGGGTCAAGCACAGGTAATCAGGCAGTAGAAGTGTCCAGGAAGCAAGCCAGGGGTCAAACACAGGTAAGCAGCGGCAGCGGTGGTCAGACGGATTCCGGGTCGGCACAGGTAGTCAAGCAGGTACAGGGTACAGGGTACTGGATACAGGATACAGGATACAGGATGCAGGACTGGAGACAGGACTCAGAAGAGACAACAAACCAGCAATTTGAGAGCAAACAGGGGAAGCCTTTTATAGGCCAGGTGAGTGGTCAGGTGGGATACCCGGACGAGTGCGCATGCGCACTCGTCTTCTGTCAGCGCCGCGCACAGCGGTGAGCCGCACTGGCTGGGCTGTGTCAGATACCCGAGTGCCGCGGACCCGCGCATGCGCACCCGTTACCCGGCGTACCTGTACCATTCGTTGCGCTGCTCTACCGCGCGTGCGTAACCCTGGAACCCGGCGGTGAGGCACGGTATTTCCCTGACAGTGCCCCCCTCCTAAGGGCAGCCTCCGGATGCCCACTTCAGGATGTCTTTGATGATATTCTCGTATTAAACGAGGGGCGTGGATGTTTTCAGATGGCTCCCAGGAGCAGTCTTCCGGGGGATAACCCTTCCATTTGACTAGGTACTGAACCTGACCTCTTCTTTTTCGGAGATCCAGAATCTTTTCAACCTCGAATTCTTCCTCTCCTTGGATGGTGATGGGTGGAGGAAGTGGCATCTGCCTGTCAGGGAAAGAATTGGCAATTACAGGTTTCAGCAAAGAAGCATGGAAAACTGGGTGGATCCTATAGGAACTGGGGAGATCTAGTTCAAAGGCCACTGGGTTGATCACCCTCTTGACCTCAAAGGGGCCGATGAACCTGGGACCCAGTTTCCGAGAAGGACAGGGGAGTTTCAAATTAGCGGTTGATAACCAAACTTTCTCACCAATCTGGAAAGGCGGGCATTCTTTCCTGCCCCGGTTGTACTGTACCTCATACCCCCTCTGTGCTTCCTTTATGGCCTGTTGGATCCGGAGGAAGTTGTCCTGGATATGTTTGACTAGATCCTGTGCAGCTGGAGTAGGGACGTCTGGGATGGAATCTGGAAGAAAAGAAGGGTGATAGCCGTAGTTTGCCCAGAAGGGCGTTTGGTTAATGGCAGAATGCAGAGAATTATTATAGGCAAACTCCGCGTAGGGTAGCAGGCCTGACCAGTCATCTTGGGAGTATGAACAAAAACATCTCAGGTACTGTTCGAGGGTCTGATTGGTGCGTTCAGTTTGGCCGTTGGATTGTGGATGGTATGCTGAAGACATGGAAGTCCTGATTTCAAGGGATTTGCAGAGGTCTCTCCAGAATCTGGAGGTGAACTGTACCCCCCGGTCTGAGGTGATGTTAGCTGGTACCCCATGTAACCTTATAACTTCTTTGATGAAGATGTCTGTGGTAGCGGAAGCCGAAGGGGTACCTTTCATGGGCAGGAAGTGGGCCATTTTTGAAAGACGGTCTATGACAACCAGAATTGTGGTAAAGGAATCTGAGGGAGGTAAGTCTACGATGAAGTCCATGGAAATCTCCTTCCATGGACGTTCCGGGACGGGTAATGGACGTAACAGACCCCAGGACTTGATGTTGGACCCCTTGTTCCTCTGGCAAGTGTTACAAGAAAGTACATATTCCTGGCAGTCCTTTCTCCAGCCCGGCCACCAGTAAGACCGACCTACCAAGTCCACTGTCTTCTGTATTCCGAAGTGGCCGGACATCTTGTGGTCATGAAGGGTCTGCAGGACTTGGAGTCTGACAGGAGGAGGAACAAAGATTCGGGCATGGGCCCAAAGTAAGTCCTGTTTCCTTTCAAGAAAGGGTAATGTAGGAGAGGAGAACTGATTGGAGGCTTGTTTAAGGGCTGTAGTCAAGTCAGGTTGAATAGCATGGAGGAAATTGTGGGCGGACAGGATGGTAGCAGGTTCCTTAGAGGATTCGGTGTCCAGGAACATACGGGATAAGGCATCCGCCTTGCCATTCTTGGAGCCGGGACGGTAAGTGATGTGGAAATTAAACCGGGAAAAGAACAAGGCCCAGCGGGCCTGTCTGGGTCTAAGGCGTTTTGCAGCCCTGAGGTACTCCAAGTTGCGATGGTCTGTGAAGATAAGAATGGGTTGGGAGGCTCCTTCTAGCAGGTATCTCCATTCCTCAAGAGCGAACTTAATCGCAAGTAATTCCCGGTCGCCTACGTCGTAATTCCTTTCAGGGGGACTCAATTTTCGGGAGGCAAAGGCGACCGGGTGGAGTAGGGCCTTTGGGCCACTTCTCTGCGATAGGATTGCTCCCATAGCAGAATCTGAAGCGTCCACTTCTAGGACGTAAGGAAGTTCAGGGTCAGGGTGCTGTAAGATGGGTGCAGAGGAAAAAAGTTCCTTGAGCTTCTCAAATGCGCCTTGCGCTTGGGGTGTCCATTGGAACTTGACTTGCTGACGGGTAAGTTGGGTGATTGGGGACACAATGGCAGAAAACCCCTGAATGAACCGTCTATAAAAGTTAGCAAAGCGATAAAACGTTGGACTGACCTTTTGTCTGTGGGGGCAGGCCAATCCTGGATAGCCTTCACTTTTTGCGGGTCCATCAGTACTCCTCCGGTGGTTATGATAAAGCCCAGAAACTGGATGGTATCGGTTTCGAACTCGCATTTCTCTCCTTTGACGTAGAGCCCGTGTTTACGTAGAATGAGAAGAACTTTCCGGACATGTTGACGATGAGCTTCTAGAGAGTCGGAGAAAATCAAAATATCATCAAGATATACAATGAGGAAGTTATCCAGATACTCACGGAAAATGTCATTGACAAGGTGCTGGAAGGTAGCTGGGGCATTACAAAGTCCCCGTAGTGCCAGTAGTGCCCCGTGCCTCCGCAGTAGAGACAGAGGTTAGCTTGCCGACGGCGGAGCCTTTCTTCAGCAGATAGGGGGGACCGTGCCAGGCCCAACTGCATAGGCTCCCCATGAGGAGGAGAGCGGGAGTTCCAAGAAGGAGCAGGTGCCGGAGGGACCCGGGGCATCATCCAGGTGGGCCGGGGGCTCTGAAGTTTCTCTGCCCGTCGTTCCCGCAATCGACGATCAAGTTTAATGACAAGTTGGCAGAGGTCTGCAAAAGTGGTTGGGATTTCTCCTCGGGCCAGTTCATCCTTCAATACTTCGGATAGCCCCAAACGGAATTGGTACTTTAGAGCAGACTCATTCCAGTCTGTATCTGCAGCCCATTTGCGAAAATCTACTACATAGTCCTCTACGGGCCTTCTCCCCTGGGATAGGGTGTGCAGGGTAGATTGTGCCGTACCTGTGCGTTGGGAGTCCTCGTAGAGTGCTGCCATAGCGGAAAAGAAAGTCTCTACAGAATTCAGCTGCGGGCTCTTTTGTTCCATCAAATGGTATGCCCAGGATTGAGGGTCATCTGAAAGTAAGGAGATAATGAAACCCACTGTCATGAAGGCTCCATCCGTGGCCGGCGACCTGGTGATCCTGCCAGTAATCGGCGCCTCAGCATCCCTGGTTCCCGTTCTCGGTTGCCATTGCGCATGCGCAAGCGCGCGCGAGCACGCGCTTGCCCGCAGACGGGGGCGAGCGTGCGCGGACGGGTGCGCGCCTCCATTGGCGCCAATGAGGCTATTTAAACCCTTCTGTCACTGACGGTCCCCGCTGTCTGCTCTACAACGTTCTGTGCTTAAACCTGATCTGAAGTCTGTTTACCTGTATCTGACCCGGCTATCCTTGACCATCCGCTCTGTCCCTGTGTATCGACCTTGGCTTGTCAGTGACCATCCTCTTGTCTTCTCCACCTGTACTGTGCTGCCAGCCTGATACCTGACCCGGCCCGTTTGACCATTCCAGTCTGCATACAGATCCAAGTCTGCCTGTTGTTCCAGCCTGCACACAGATCCAGCTTACCTGTTGTTCCAGTCTGCATACAGATCCAAGTCTGCCTGTTGTTCCAGCCTGCACACAGATCCAGCTTACCTGTTGTTCCAGTCTGCATACAGATCCAAGTCTGCCTGTTGTTCCAGCCTGCACACAGATCCAGCTTACCTGTTGTTCCAGTCTGCATACAGATCCAAGTCTGCCTGTTGTTCCAGCCTGCACACAGATCCAGCTTACCTGTTGTTCCAGTCTGCATACAGATCCAAGTCTGCCTGTTGTTCCAGCCTGCACACAGATCCAGCTTACCTGTTGTTCCAGTCTGCCTACAGAACCTGCTTACCTGCAGAGACCTACATACTTCACCCGCTGAGCTGATCCAGGAAGCTCTTGTACCGGTCTTACCATTCCTGCCAGGCACCTGTGCCCCTCCTGACTCCTGGTCCTACTGTCCCATCATCGGGGGACCGGCGAGCGGGAGCCGCAAGGGAGGCCCTTCTCTGCTAACCAGACTCACCACTACCAGGGGGCGTGACAGTAGCAGACAGCCATGTCTGAGTCTGAGCAGGGGGCCTCTCCTATGGAAGGACTGTGCCAACACCTGGCGGGACTGACCGAGGCGGTAAAGAATCTCCAGCAGGGATACTGTCCGTCGGTGGTAATGCTCCCTCCAGAGCCCCGGGTACCAATCCCTGAGAGATTCTCGGGTGCCCGCAACCTCTTTCGGGACTTCCGTAATTCCTGTGAACTGTTCTTTGCACTACAGCCACGTACTTTCTCCCTGGAAGCCACCAAGGTGGGCTTCGTGATCTTCCTACTTTCCGGAGACCCGCGGACCTGGGCCCACCGCCTCCTAGAGCAGAAGGACCCCGCATTGGCTGGTCTTACTTCATTCTTTGATACCATGGCTCAACTCTATGAAGATCCCCAACTCTCCGCAACCGCAGAGACCACTCTGTGCACCCTCCAGCAGGGGCGAAGGCCCGTGGAAGATTATGTCACGGACTTTAGGCGCTGGGGTGCGGATACCCAGTGGAACGACGCGGCTCTGCGTCACCAGTTCCGCCTAGGACTTTCTGAGGCACTAAAGGACGAGCTGGCAAGAGTTGGGGTGCCCCAGACCCTGGACACTCTAATCAACCTGGTCATTCAGATTGACCGACGACTCAGGGAACGCAGGACGGAACGTGCATCCGGTTTCTCTCGTCCTACCTGGATGCTCCCCAAAGCCCCAAGTCACCTGCAGACCGGCTCGGCCCATCGGCCTGCACCTCTTCCTGATTCCTCAGAGCCCATGCAGCTGGGGCTCTTGAGGCCCTCTCTAACCTCAGAGGAACGTCAACGTCGTCGGGTCAACAACTTGTGCCTCTACTGCGGTGAGCCCGGGCACTACGTAAGGAACTGTCCGGCCAAGGCTCGTAAGTGCCCTCTCATGCCTGCTAGCTCTATGGACTCCTCAACCCAGGTCTCCTCTCACCTTGCCCTCTCTGTCTCGTTGCAGCTTCCGGGAAGAACCCTCCAGGTACCCGCCATTATTGATTCCGGGCATGCAGCTGCTTCATGGACTCGTCATTTGCTGCCCAACACCGGATTCCCCTCCAGTCTAAGGCCCAGGGACTGTCAGTTTACTTGGCGGATGGCTCCTCCATCCGTTCGGGCCCGGTTACGCAAGAGACCACCCCACTGCCCATGACCATCTCGGGCAACCACCAGGAACTTCTTTGTATGGACATTATCTCCTCTCCATTATCCCCTATAATCCTGGGCATGCCGTGGCTGAAGGCTCACAACCCAGTTATCGACTGGGCCACTGGGATGGTCTCCTTCTCCTCTCTATATTGTCAGATGTCTTGCAGACCCTCTAATTCCTCCCAGTTGGCTACTCTGCGAAGTGTGGACTCTGAGGTGGACCTCCGTCAGGCTATTCCCCAAGCCTACCACGAATACCTGGATGTCTTCAGTAAACAGGCAGCAGAGGTGCTCCCACCTCATAGGGCTTATGATTGCCCCATCGAGCTTTTTCCTGGAGCGGAGATTCCCTTTGGAAGGGTCTTCCCCCTGACAGAGGTGGAACAAGGCAAGTTAAAAGAATACATTGAGGAAAACCTCCGAAAGGGCTTCATCCGTCCATCTACCTCTCCTGCGGGTGCGGGCATATTCTTCGTGGAGAAGAAAGACCACACCCTTCGGCCCTGTGTGGACTATAGAGAGCTGAACAACATAACGGTTAAGAACCGTTATCCTCTCCCATTGGTCCCTGAACTATTCCAGAGGCTTGGCACGGCCACCATCTTCACGAAACTTGACCTTCGGGGGGCCTACAACCTGGTTCGAATTAAAGATGGGGATGAGTGGAAGACGGCCTTTCGGACACGTTATGGGCATTACGAATATCTCGTGATGCCCTTCGGCCTATGCAATGCCCCCACAACTTTTCAATACTTCATTAACGATGTACTTCGGGACTTCCTGGACTTGTTTGCCGTGGTATATCTGGACGATATCTTGATCTTCTCCTCCTCTCTAGAATCTCACCGCGGACATGTCAAGGAGGTCCTGGGACGGCTCCGTATCCACGGTCTGTATGCTAAGGCAGAGAAGTGCCAGTTTGAACAGGAGAGTATTCCCTTCCTTGGGCTGATCATTTCAAGTACAGGCATCAAAATGGATCCCCAGAAGATCTCAGCCATCTTGGAATGGCCCACTCCGGCAGACAAAAAGGGCATCCAACGGTTTATTGGCTTCGCCAATTTTTACCGTAAGTTTATCAGAGGGTTTTCCGCCATTGTGGCACCCATCACCCAGCTGACCAAGCAAGGGACCCGGTTTCGGTGGTCTTCCGAGGCCCAGGAGGCCTTTGATGCCCTTAAGACTCTGTTTACCTCGGCACCCATCCTCAGGCACCCGGACTCCTCTCTACCCTTTACCCTGGAAGTTGATGCCTCCGAAATCGCGGTGGGAGCTATCCTATCCCAGAGGCAGGGGGACAAGTCCCTGCTGCACCCAGTCGCCTTCTTCTCCCGCAAACTGTCCTCGGCCGAGAGGAACTATGATGTGGGCGACCGGGAACTACTGGCGATCAAGGCTGCCCTGGAGGAATGGCGATACCTCCTGGAGGGGGCCTCTCACCCCATTTTAATATTTACCGACCACAAGAATCTGGAATATTTAAAGTCAGCAAAAAGATTGAAACCCAGACAAGCCAGATGGGCCCTCTTCTTTTCTCGTTTCACCTTTCACGTGACATATCGGCCCGGATCCAAGAATGTCAAACCAGACGCCCTGTCCAGGATGTACCACAAGCACCAGGAAGAAACCTCCCCTGACACTATTCTGGCCCCTGGAAACTTCCTCCTCCTTCAAGAGGACTTACTGTCCCGATTCAAACGTGCCTCAGCAGGGCAAAGGCCCACTTCTGAAACCCAGCTACAGGAGAAGGATGGTCTACTCTGGTACGGGGACAAGATCTACACCCCAGAACAACTCCGGGTAACAGCTATGGAGCTATGCCATGACCACGCTTTGGCTGGTCACTTCGGTGTCGCTAAGACCACCGACTTGGTACAGCGTACCTTCTGGTGGCCTCAACTGCGGGCCGACTGTAAAAAATTTGTGGACACTTGCCCTACCTGCACCCGGAACAAGAATCCCAAGACCAGGGCCTGGGGTCTCCTTAAGCCTCTGTCTGTCCCAGATCGTCCCTGGAGGATGATCTCCTTAGATTTCATAGTGGAGTTACCCCCAGCAGAGGGCCACACGACGATCTTCGTGATCGTCGATCGCCTATCCAAAATGGCTCACTTTATCCCTATGAAGGGGACCCCCTCAGCTCCAGAGACGGCACGGGTCTTTATCAGAGAAATTGTCCGCCTTCATGGGGTCCCGGCTAACATCGTCTCGGACCGAGGGGTGCAATTCACCTCTCGATTCTGGAGGTCCCTGTGCCAGTCCTTGGATATTGAACTCGCTCTCTCATCTGCCTACCACCCTCAGTCTAATGGGCAGACGGAGCGGACCAATCAGACCCTAGAGCAGTACCTGCGCTGTTTCTCCTCCTTTCCCCAAGATGACTGGATTTCCCTTCTGCCCCTGGCCGAGTTCGCGTATAACAACGCCACCCACTCCGCCACCAAACAGACCCCCTTTTTCGCTAACTATGGGTATCACCCGGCATTCCTGCCTAACTCGCTTCCTGACTGCACTGTGCCAGCAGTCCAAGAACGGATCCAGTTCTTTTCCACCAACAACCAACTTCTCCAAGAAACCATGACCAGGACCCAGGAGTACAACAAAACCGTGTTTGACAAAAAGAGACGGGGGGAACTGGTGCTTGTCCCGGGCGAAACTGTATGGCTATCTACCTCCAACTTAAAATTGGCTTGCCCTTCACGGAAACTGGGCCCCAAGTTCTTGGGCCCCTTCCCAGTCAAGAGGAGAATCAACGAGGTGGCTTATGAATTAGAACTTCCGGATTCTCTGAAGATTCACCCGGTGTTCCATGTGTCCTTGCTGAAACCCTCGGTCAGTAATCCTTTCCCCAACCGGAGGGCCATCCCTCCTGACCCAGTCATGGTGGACGGGGAAGAGGAGTTCGAGGTGGAAGCCATCCTTAACGTCAGAAGAAGGCAGAACCAAAACCAGTTTCTAATCAAGTGGAAGGGGTACGGCCCTGAGGAAAACTCTTGGGAGCCCGAGGAGAACATCCACGCTAAGAGTCTAGTTCAGTCCTTTAAGAGAGCCCATCCTGAGAAATTTGCCCCGAGGGGCATCCGGAGGCTGCCCCTTAGGGGGGGGCAATGTCATGAAGGCTCCATCCGTGGCCGGCGACCTGGTGATCCTGCCAGTAATCGGTGCCTCAGCATCCCTGGTTCCCGTTCTCGGTTGCCTTTGCGCCTGCAGATGGGGGCGAGCGTGCGCGGACGGGTGCGCGCCTCCATTGGCGCCAATGAGGCTATTTAAACCCTTCTGTCACTGACGGTCCCCGCTGTCTGCTCTACAACGTTCTGTGCTTAAACCTGATCTGAAGTCTGTTTACCTGTATCTGACCCGGCTATCCTTGACCATCCTCTCTGTCCCTGTGTATCGACCTTGGCTTGTCAGTGACCATCCTCTTGTCTTCTCCACCTGTACTGTGCTGCCAGCCTGATACCTGACCCGGCCCGTTTGACCATTCCAGTCTGCATACAGATCCAAGTCTGCCTGTTGTTCCAGCCTGCACACAGATCCAGCTTACCTGTTGTTCCAGTCTGCATACAGATCCAAGTCTGCCTGTTGTTCCAGCCTGCACACAGATCCAGCTTACCTGTTGTTCCAGTCTGCATACAGATCCAAGTCTGCCTGTTGTTCCAGCCTGCACACAGATCCAGCTTACCTGTTGTTCCAGTCTGCATACAGATCCAAGTCTGCCTGTTGTTCCAGCCTGCACACAGATCCAGCTTACCTGTTGTTCCAGTCTTCCTACAGAACCTGCTTACCTGCAGAGACCTACATACCTCACCCGCTGAGCTGATCCAGGAAGCTCTTGTACCGGTCTTACCATTCCTGCCAGGCACCTGTGCCCCTCCTGACTCCTGGTCCTACTGTCCCATCATCGGGGGACCGGCGAGCGGGAGCCGCAAGGGAGGCCCTTCTCTGCTAACCAGACTCACCACTACCAGGGGGCGTGACACCCACCTTGGTGGATTCCAACTGGAAAGTCCTGGGTTGTAGTGCCAAGTGTAGCAAACAAGAATTTTTAAAAGAGCGAAATTTCCTTCGGTCCCCGGAAAAACGTTCTGGTGTGGGGACCCTGGGAACAGGATGAGACATGTCATAGGTAGGGAGAGCACCTCCAGGTGTTGGTGGGAGAGTGGAGGTGCTGGCTGCAGGGGGTGACTGGTCCGCTTGGTTTGGAGACAAGGTCAAGTGCTGAAGACGTCCTTCGATCTGAAAGTACCCATCTTGGAGGCGTTGTACAGCCTGAGTAAGGGCTGTCACCTGCTGGCATAAGGCCTCAAGGGGTGAACCAGCTCTGTCGGCCTCGGACATTGGCTGGTTTGTACTGTCACAGGTACTCACCCGGGCCGATATGCTGAGAGCTGCTCCCCTTGCGACTAGGCGCACGATGCCTCTGGAGTGGGTACAGAGGACACCGGGCACAAAGATGCACGGGTTGCCAGCAGGAGTGTTGCAGGTGGTGTGCAGTAGCGACGTTGACCAGGAGAGGCTGATGCTGCACTGGAAGTAGACACCTGGCAGGGCTGTGATCAGGCAGAGATTGCAGAGGTACCAGAGCATATGCTGAAGGAGGACCCTCGGGAGCATGAGAGAACTGCAAGTCCAGAACACAGAGCAGGGGGTCAAGCACAAGGAGCAAAAGATAGTCCAGCAAGCAGGCCGAGGGTCAAACACAGGTGATCCGGCAGCAGGAGTATCCAGGGAGCAAGCCAGGGGTCAAACACAGGTAAGTAACTCAGAGAATGTCCAGTAGGCAGGCCGAGGGTCAAGCACAGGTAATCAGGCAGTAGAAGTATCCAGGAAGCAAGCCAGGGGTCAAACACAGGTAAGTAACTCAGAGAATGTCCAGTAGGCAGGCCGAGGGTCAAGCACAGGTAATCAGGCAGTAGAAGTATCCAGGAAGCAAGCCAGGGGTCAAACACAGGTAAGTAACTCAGAGAATGTCCAGTAGGCAGGCCGAGGGTCAAGCACAGGTAATCAGGCAGTAGAAGTGTCCAGGAAGCAAGCCAGGGGTCAAACACAGGTAAGCAGCGGCAGCGGTGGTCAGACGGATTCCGGGTCGGCACAGGTAGTCAAGCAGGTACAGGGTACAGGGTACTGGATACAGGATACAGGATACAGGACTGGAGACAGGACTCAGAAGAGACAACAAACCAGCAATTTGAGAGCAAACAGGGGAAGCCTTTTATAGGCCAGGTGAGTGGTCAGGTGGGATACCCGGACGAGTGCGCATGCGCACTCGTCTTCTGTCAGCGCTGCGCACAGCGGTGAGCCGCACTGGCTGGGCTGTGTCAGATACCCGAGTGCCGCGGACCCGCGCATGCGCACCCGTTACCCGGCGTACCTGTACCATTTGTTGCGCTGCTCTACCGCGCGTGCGCAACCCTGGAACCCGGCGGTGAGGCACGGTATTTCCCTGACACATAGGTAAACTGCTCCTTTTGGTGGGTTCCCAACACAGACTCAACAAAACTCAAGCCAATGGGCCCTGGAATTCACCAGGATAGATACTGTCTACACACAGGGCATAGCAGATGGAGGACATCACAATCTCCAAAGCAGGATAATGCAAAGCCAAAAAGAAAAGACCCATATACAAAATTTATGGTACCGGCTCTTGCGGAGACTTGGGTGATTTCCAAGATAAATGTTGGAAATCTCGGTGGGTGGAGTCGTGATGTCAGTAGACTCCCCGCCCACCTCTACACTCCCCTTGTCAATATGCATTTTCTCCTGTGTATTTCTTACACTGAACTTCTGCTATGATCTCTAACATCCAGTGAAAAGACAGAAAAGTCCCCACATGACTTCAGCATGCCCAATTATGCTGAGGTGTGGAACATCCAATCCTGGCAGAGCAGCAGAAGAAAGGAGTAGGAGGGAATTATAAAATAATGCATGTCTCTTAGGCTAGTGCACGAGATATGTAAATCACACTTCACTCACAGCAAGGGGGAGGATTTGACAAAGTTTTTCTCTGTTTGTCAAGATTTATCTCACTGAACAATAAAAGAGGATTGCTCAGAGCTGGATTAACTCTTTGTGGCAAGACAAATGATAGGAGATCTTATACTCTACATTATGACATAAATAAACAAAAAATAAAAATTTTGGGTTTACATCCACTTTAAGAGTTAACTGTAACTGTAACTTTACTCCTTGATCCCCAGTTCTCCCAATACAGTGTGTACAAGCACACTCTCTTCCAAGTCAGAAAAGTCTTCTCTTAACCAAAAACGTCTTTACTGAATAAAGTTATATTTACGAATGTTTAAAATTCTTCACAGAAGTAGATTCAAAGCTACATCTAGAAATCACTTACCTTCTTATCCTCCCCCGCTAATAACACTAGACTGATCTTAGATGTGTGGTGCTGTCCATACCTTTTTTTTTTAGCTTAGTCCCATCCCCACAAAAGTAGCATCATTAGTTTGGTCCTCATTCCATGTACAGTCCAATTACAGTACATCTTTACACTGCCCTCACTGGTTGCTTCCCATACATGGCCAGACAGACCATGAGGTCCGGTCTCCTCTTCTCGCTTCAGAAGCAGGAAGTGACACATGCAGGGGAAGGCACACCTCAACACTGATTGTTAATCCCTGCAATACCAAACATTAATCCTTTATTTGGCCAACAGATTAAACTTTTAGTCTCCTGCCTATAAGTTGACTGTCTTTCATCTTGACCCTCTAGCCTATATTTCTTGAGCCAGTGACCTGATCAAATATGCAGATCAGGAACTTTACTTCACCGCTGCACCATTCAGCAATCGGCAGCAATGAAAATTCCCAGTACTTCCAAGTATGAAGGAGCATGTGACCATGCTGGCTCTTTGAGATTGGCTCAGTAGGGTCAAATGAGCAAGTGGAGTCCTCCTTGTGTAAGCTTGGACTGGAGATACAACTTGTGCTCACACAAGAGTTTTCAGCACTGCCCTAGAATAAAGCAAAGGAGCACAAATGGGGCTTTATAGTAAACCTGTTGTTTTGCCATGTATGAGTAAAGCACTGGTCTACTTGAAGGCAACCAGCAGAACAAAATGCAGAAGTGGTGCTTTAATTTCTTCAAGCATAAAGTAAAGTCTTACTTTAAAAGCTCTTAAATTAATTAGTAATTTTTTTCATTCACTTTTAATGGATTTCCTGCTAATATATTGCTGATTTTCTTGGCAGAGAAGTTGCAGAAGGATGAGGAAGGGGCATGTAGCGTACACTCGGTAACATATGGTGTATTTCACATGTCATTTTTCACTTAGGAGTACCAGACTATCTATTACAGTCCCCGGAGACAATGCTTAGTGATCTTGTCTTCTCTTATGCTTCAGAAACCTATCGACCCCAGGCTTGTCTGTACAGTTCTCACAGCCTGTCCATCACGCATTGGGGAAAAAGCTTTTATGACATACAGGGTTCCAGGCACCAACTAGTCATAAAAACACTTAACTCCACTAAAAAGTGTAAATCCTTGGGGCAATATTAAACTAATAAATGTGGCATGCACACAATATTGTTTCACCACTATAACTACTTACCAATTATCAGGGAGTGTTTTAATGCTGCTTAGAGGACAACATTAAAAATACACAAGTCCTTTAAATAACATTCTTTGGGGATGTCTTAAATCTATATGTGAAGTTGTGAATGCAGTTTTACCTCATACAGAATCCAATACTCATTGAAAACTGACCTTTTGGGGTTTATTTAATAACGCTGGAAAGTGCTAAACCAGGCTCACTTCTGCAAAGAAACCAATCACCTTCAATGTTTTATTGTCAAAGCTTAATTGAACATGCTGAGGTCTGAAGCTGACAGTTTCAATGCAGAAGTGAGCCTGTTTTTGCGCTCTCCAGCTTTAGCAAATAAACCCATTTGTGTATACAAATAGCAGCCAGGGATCTGTCATTTAGCGGTGGTAATGGTACAACTGATAAAATGACAGATTCCCAACAGCTTCTGTAGATCTGTTATTTAGCAGTGGAATCACTACTCTAAATGACAGATCCTATCTGACTTCTGCTTGTAAACAAAGTGAACCAGGGGATCACAGGTGATGTTAATGACCAAATATGGTCATGACCATATTTGGTCAAAGACATCACCCAGGATCTCCATCCCCTTTGTTTAGATTTCCGTGACATGAGATCTGTCATATGTAAGATGAGCAGCAGCAAGCAACAAACTTTGTGTTGCTGGGACACTATGTTGGCAGGACAACATCCTAAAGATTGAGACAGACCACATCGCTGGATGATTTGACTGACATTGGATTTACATCAGGGGACTTTTTTCTTCAAATAAGGGAATTTTTTTACAGTGTGGGTATTTTTATTTACTTTTTTTTCTGTGAGTGAGTAACAAAGGGTAATATGTATCCCACATTCATTCACCTAAGGAGTGATGGATATTCGCAGGCATCCTTATTCTAAAGAGGGGGCCTATAGATTCCAATAAGTTGGGCTGCATACCAAGATAAGGATCTGGTATGAATTTTTAGAGGGAGCCAATGCCATTTTTTTGCTGGCTCTTTAAGGAGAACAAATTACATGGTGTCCTCTTAAAAATTTAAATAAGACCATTATTCTGACATGCAGCCTGGCTGGCCAGGAAGGGATGAGCAGAAAACATGCGCCGCTCTCCTTCTGAATATTACTAGGCCACGTGACCTCAAATTTGAGAAGGTACCTTGCTAGGGTAGTGGTGAAGCCTGTCCTCTTTTTAAAGCCCCTTATGCCCTTGTTGATGGCACAAGGGCCTCACCCCCACACCTCAAAAGGGAATCTGTAAGCCTTCTTCAGAATAAGGGTCTCTCCAGGTATCAAGAACATCTCCACCCCACCTTTCCCAGTCATGTTTATCCACACCAAACTTACCAAACCATGTCTTTATGGAGCTGGCTTTGTGTACAGGGGCACAGCCATGCTGGAACAGGAAAGGTTCTTCACAAAATTATTATTACAATGTCTTTGTATGTTGTAGTATTAACAGTGCCCTTTTACTGGAAACACCTGGACTCAATAATTTAAAAGGTTGTCCAGGGTAGGATGTAAGGGGAATTTCTCTTATATGGAACACAGACTAGAAACGTCTAATACCCCGTACACATGGTCGGAAATTCCGACGGAAAATGTCCGATCGGATTATGTTGTCGGAAAATCGGCCCGTGTGTGGGCTCCATCGGACTTTTTCTGTCGGAATTTCCGCCGGAAAAATTTTGAGATCCTGCTCTCAAATTTTCCGACAACAAAATCCGTTCGGACTTTTTCCGATCGTGTGTAGAGAATTCCGACGGACAAAGTGCCACGCATGCTCATATCAAAACAAAATCCGTCGGAAAAAATCAGACAGATTTTGTGGTCGGAATTTCCGACCGTGTGTATGGGGCATAACAATGTTTGGATTGCTGTCTTGGTGATAACGGATTATTCCATTTCTTGTAGAACATCGGAGAGACATGAAGTGAAGGTAAAATATCACAAATAGGGCCACAGACACGAAGGAGGTGAGTCAGTGGCATAGGGTCTGCAAAAATTTAGGATCTGAATGGTTCCTATTTATATTAGGAAGTCATAAAGCACAGAAGGGGTGGAGGTGTAGAAGAAATCACATGTCGTCTATTAAAATTATTGTTAATCACTTTAAAAATTCATAATAATTATTGATATTATTATTATTTGCCATGTAGTCATCAACTACTGTGGTATCTTGTTCTGAATGTGTATATGTGTTTATATGCTGTACTCCAACAGTAAATATATTTATAGCTGCCTTTACTTGTAATCAAAAACATTCATAATACATATGACAAATATCAGATTGGGTAATGATTGCCCTGAGGGAATTGTGGGAAAAATCACTACATAATCATTACATCATTACATAATGATTTATTTGACATGATATATATATCTATACATCTCTGTAAGAAAAGGCCTGCATTGTGTCTTCCAAGCAGGCAATCCCTCACTCTCTGGTATCACCTTGACCATCAATTGATCATATTACAGTCGTATGCAAAAGTTTAGAAACCCCTGACAATTTCCATGATTGTCATTTATAAATATTTGGGTTTTTGGAGCAGCAATTTCATTTTGATCTATCAAATAACTGAAGGACACAGTAATATTTCAGTAGGGAAATTAGGTTTATTGGATTAACAGAAAATGCGCAATATGCATCAAAACGAAATTAGACAGGTGTATAAATTTGGGCACCCTTGTCATTTTTTTGATTTGAATACCTGTAACACTGATTAATTGGAACGCACAATTGGTTTGGCAAGCTTGTTAAGCCTTGAACTTCATAGACAGGTACATCCAATCATGAGGAAAGGTATTTAAGGTGGCCAAATGCAAGTTGTTGTTCTCTTTGACTCTCCTCTGAAGAGTGGCAACATGGGGGCCTCAAAACAACTCTCAAATGACTTGAAAACAAAGATTGTTCTACATTATGGTTTAGGGGAAGGCTACAAAAAGTTATCGCAGAGATATAAGCTGTCAGTGTCCACTGTGAGGAACATAGTGGACACGTTCAAAGTCTAAAGGAACAAATAACATAAAAAAATATAAAAAGTTATATATAAGGATCAGCGGCTAACTATATATCAATACCTCATGAGTGGTGTTGTCATGGTCTGGAGACAGGCTCGGAGGTCAGCAGCTAAAGCAGTGGAGGAGCACTCACCGACAAGCGGGACAGATATGCAAGCACGTCACCCTGGCTGATGATATGGGCTTACTTGGGGTGCGGGGTCTAAGTACTAACCAGTGTTCACCAGAACTCCTGCAGGTGGAGATGGCTTTTGCTGCGTGTTAATACCAGGTTGCAGTCCTCAGGATCCCCCCACCAGGAGGTTAGTAAGTCAGGGTCCAGTAGCAGGAATAGCAGGTAGGGATCAAGCAGAAGTGTAGTCAGGAAACAAGTCAAAAGTTCAGTAATGAATGGTTGCAAGTTGGGATTAAGCAGAAGCGTAGTCGAGGAACAAGGCAAAGGTCGGTAACGAAGGGTAGCGAAGATACAGATGGCAGCAGGAGAGACGAAAGTAAGATATTGGCTGGAAGGAGCACAATAATCTGGCAAACAGGAAGTGCAGAGACATGGCTTAAATCAGGTAGGTAATGGGAGGAGCAAAGAGTTCAAGGTTCAAGACAAACAAGATTCAAGGCAGAATCATTCAAGGAATTGTCCAAAGAGCTGTCCAGCATTCCATGTGGCTCGGCAAGCAGAGTCTTTGCCAGACACGGCAGAGGTCTCACATTCAAGTCCAGGCCCTGGCAGGTGTGTAACTATAACGTAGAGTTCTGTGATTTCTCCTTCCCCATTATCAAATGCAGAAAATGTTATTCAGCTATGTAAACTTCTACTATTCCATTAAACAGAGTGTTACAAAATCTGTAACTACGGTAACTTAAATGTATCATGAAAACTTATACAGTATATAAAAATCTTTAAGGCTGGGTTCACACATATGCAAATTAGATGCAGGTTTCGCATGACACACAGCTCCTGGGCGGCCGGGGTCTGCATTTAAAAAGGGTCCTGTGCGTCTTTGGTTCTGATTCAGTTGCAAATTCGGACCTGATTCGCACCTGAATCAGTAAACAGGGATGCACCGGACCCCATGCTGTGAACCGAGGCCGCAGCATATGTGAACCTAGCCTCAGTCAGTCTATTCCTCCTTCCACCTTTATGGCTAATTTATGTTGACCTTAAAAATTAGGAATATTACATTAAGTGAGATTTGAGTTTTATCATTGATTTCAACCGTCAACATACTGTATGTTATTATTAATTTAAAAAGGATAAAATATTAGCTTCTATGCTACCACCTAGACCACAGGCTGTATATTGGAGAGCAATAATAAAAAATACAATCTGGTAAATAATGTAATAGATCCATCTAATGGTAGTAATAGGGAACATTTTTATTTATTTTTTTACAGAAATGGCTTTTATATGTATGGGAGATGTGCAGCCTGTAAACAAAATAATAAATATAATAAGAAACAAGTATAAGCATTTATATCCAATGCCAGGGAACATTTTAAGATCAAGTCATTGTTATCCTGTTCCACTTATTTAGTGAGTGACCCATGGTGCTGGAGTGTATGTGTAGAAGACTCCAGTACATAGTAAGAACTAATAGGAATTTGTCTAAACATGTTAAAGAATATCTAAAGGGGTATACAAAACAACACAAAACTATCTCCTGCGCTCAGGCCCTTAGTCCATATGTAGGTGGTGTGGCCAACCCCTTGGATAAAGTGTGAAAGGTCTTGCTTCCCTCCTCAGAACAATGGGCGTCCTTAGAGGTGAAACATATAGAAAAACAGGGAGGGTGCACCGACCTTGTGCAATACCAAAGATAACATTTATTTGACTAATAAAAACAAAGGTCATACTCACAAACAAGCATTTCAAAAAGGCTTAACATTACTCCAAAGATTCGGAACTGTATCTTCCAGACACCTGCAACCTGGACTGGATATTAGGGGGATCCAGATGGTATTGCAAAGCGGCTTACGCGTTACGAGGGAGTACCCTCTTCATCAGAGCCTCAGCGATACACAAAACACACTAGGGGTTATTTACTAAAGGAAACTCCACTTTGTACTGCAAGTGCACTTGAAAGTGCAGTAGCTCTAAATCTAAGGGGGAGATCTGAAATGAGTGGAAGCTCTGCTGATTTTATCATCCAATCCAATGCAAGCTAAAATGCTGTTTTTTTTTTTATTTTCCTTGCATGCCCCCCTTGGATCTACATCAACTTTACTTCCAAGTGCACTTTCAGTGCACTTTCAAGTGCACTTGCAGTGCAACATGGATTTTCCTTTAGTAAATAACTCGCAGTGTTTCAATGCATCATTTAAAGGTTATGTTAAAAACCCTTATAAGTAAAAAAAAGAGAGCGAAAATGAAACAAAGTGGATTTTTATGATATATACTATACAACCAAAATGTTTAGATGTGGACATTGATATTAAAGGGGTTGTAAAGGTAAAAGTTTTTTCACCTTATGGCATTCTATGCATTAAGGTTAAAAAACATCCGACAATACCGCCCCCCCAGCCCCCCCCCCGTTCTACCTGACCCCTCGAAAGTCCCGCGCTCGCCCTGACATCCTCTTTGCCGCTCAGCCTGGCCATTGATTGGTTACAGTGGATGGATTGAAATCAGCGCAGCCATTGGCTTGCGCTGCTGTCAATCACATACAATGATGTGGCACGCTGGGGGGGGGCGGGGCCGAGTGATACAGTGAGTGGCTATTGCCGCTGGCTGTATCACAGAAGTGCACCCGCAAGCACTCCTCACCATGCGAGGGAGCGCGCATGAAGGTGTTGAGTCCTTGCGGGGGGGAGCCGAGACAGCCGCCGAGGGACCCCAGAAGACCAGGTTCGGGGGGGCCACTCTGTGCAAAACGAGCTGCACAGTGGAGGTAAGTATAACATGTTTGTTATTTATATATATATATATATATATATATATATATATATATATATATATATATATATATATATATATATATATATCTTTAGTGATCCTTTAATTGCATTAGGGGCCCTGTACTGTCTTGTTGCCTAGTAATTTAGGTAAGTTACAATAGAACACTATCAAATACTTTTGGATAAATTAAATGTATATGTAGTCTGACAACCACTATAAAACAGATTTGTGCCAGTAGAAGGATTGTCTTTGAGATGTAAAGCAGAGGGACAGGATACCCATAATGCTTTTGCTCTGGGGCCCATCACATGTAGTTATACCTTTGGTTAGTTTGTTTCTGAAATTGGCCCAGAGTCCTATTATATAACCTGTTTAGATGTAAAAGGTTCTTTATGACCTTCTATAAGACTTCAGCACCTTGGACAGCATCAGTATATAGCATCACAGCCCAGATCTGACTCGCTCTCCCAGATATTATTGATTTGGAAGGCAAATAAGCACATACCCATTGCTCAGCGGTAACCCAATTTAAATGTAAAATCCAGGGAGCAAAAGGCTTCTCTGTCAGCGAATGAAGGGATCTCTACTAAGCTTGCCTGTCATTTCATTGCATAAACGTCTGAACAGTTTGTGCTCTGAAGAAACCTCGGTAATTGCAAATCACAGGTAAACAAAGGAGAGACAGATACACAGAACAATCTTTCACATCTCCCCCACCCCATGTCTACAATAGATCATACTGCAAGCGGGACTGAAACAATCATACCGGTAAAAAAAAATTCAAGCCTGGAAGAATTTGGTGTAGTGACCAAGAGAAAGTGATGTATAACACTAGAGAACCTACACCACATAGAGAAGACACAATGGTGTTAAGTTTACCAAAGGCAAACAGCCAATTTTCCCTTAGCTTAGTGAATGAGGTGCAGCTATTTTTTTTCTACGTATGTGTTTGGGCATCCTTCATACGAGAATTTGTGAGAGTACATTTGATGACTTCATGAATGTCTTTTGACGCACCTTCAATTTTTGCTTGCTTTTAACATAACTAAATGATGAATAACCTTTAGAATGATAACACAGACTGCAGAACATGAGTTTAAATGCCAGCAGACATTTTAGTTACAAAATGAAATAAATATCATAACAAAACAATTTATAACTAGAATCACCCATAACCTAGGGAAGGGATAAGATACACCTCTACCGGCTCGAAGATTAGGAACTCACACACTGTTACTTTTTTCCCAGTGGAGTGAGCTCCTGGGAGAACCACCAATAACCTACCAAGTGGAAGTGTCATAACCCAGATGGGCTACCCCAGTTTTATAACAATTCAAGTATTAACTGAACCCTCAAAGACCCCCTATCCCTCCAAGCTGCTGTGGTTATTTTTTTCTTTAAAAAATACCTCTCCACAACTCTTGACTTACAACAAACTGCAAGTCTAGGGCGAGTGGGGAGGGAAATTTCAATTTTGCCTAAACCTCTTGGTATCAATATCCTTCATTTGAACAACCCTTGCAACTCCACCCATCCCATCCCAACTCCACCCATCCACCCAGATCAGGTATGACCTTCACCCTCTTTCACATTGAGCTCACACTTTAACCTTTTAGTGACTGAAGAATCTGAATATTATATTAATATAATCTTATGATATTCTGTAAACTTATACTGGTGAGAAAAGTTCAAAATAGAAAGCCCTTCCAGTTTTTGTGTCAAAACTCAAAATGGATTTAATAATAAAATAGTATAGTAACATTACAAGAAACATATTAAAATGCAGAATGTAAAAATAATATCAATAATGTAGTTATGTTCTTGAGACAAAAATGATGTGTGTATAATTGTGTGTGTGTGTGTAGCTGTGGCTTGATGTGTGCACAGCTCGAAGTCTCGTATCTGAGTACAAGTTTCAAAAAAGTCCCTTTTGTTCTCCTAGCTCAAGCAGCTTCAATCCCCTACCTTCTCCTAAAATGGGCTGGTTTACCTCCTGTATCTTGTAGTCCCACTATATCTTGTGACAAATGCCTATGCATTGAACAACCTTTCGGCCTTGCTCCCCTCCCCTCTCTGAGGACCTGGCTTATGAAATTTAATTTTCAGCTCCCCTTTTCAGAGCCATGCTGACGTTCCATAAGCATTAGGGGGGATGGGCATGGGCCATGTGTATGCAACCATATACATGATACAATATAACTTTACCTATCATCTGACTCAAATAATATTACATATACAATATATGTGCAGTAAAACCTTGGTTTGAGAGTAACTTGGTTTAAGAGCATTTTGCAAGACAAACAACATTTTTAAATACATTTTTACTTGATATACAAGCGATGTCTTGATATACAAGTGGCGTCACATCACAACATAGTATAAAAGAGAAGAGAGGCGCCTCTAAGTGTAGAAATATGGTTACATTTAATGAAGGTACAACATTTAGCAACTCACATGGTTGATTATTAAAACAGGCACATATAAGTATGCAGGCATCTGGGATAAATCTGTCAACATAGACCATCCTCCTCACCGCCATTAACATCATCCCTTCCACGCTGTGCTCCACGAACGGTTTAAGCCACGCTTTCAGATCGCTCTACTGCAGGGTAGTCTTCCCGGTCACGATTACAGACTGACAACGGTGAGAGCCGGAATGAATGTAATGTCATTTGGAATCAATGTAATTTTCCAAATGAAAACCACATTTACTGTTAGAAATTAGTTTGTTCAAGAAAAAAATTCTATCCTGTACCCTCAAATTTTCTTGTCACTGTGGGAAAAAACGAATGCTGATTTGACCCCACTTGCCATTAGAAACCAGATACACTAAGCTAAGAGAAATTTCCACTACAATGGACAAATTCCCTGGCAAAGTAAACAGCCTATTTGCCTTTAGTAAACCGACCCTAACCCTTTCAACTAATCTGAGTAAATCATTCATGAGTAATACATGATGTCATTGCAAACCAGAATCCACAACATAACTGTTTCCTTTGTTTTTCTGTATTGCTTAATTTTCTCCACTTTTTGACTCCTTGTCTTTTAATTTTTTATTATTTCCTTAAGTGTATCTAAAAAAAGTGGGAAAGGGTTTGATGGGTTAGAACCTCTGTAATGTTTTTATTAGTCAAAGCTTGTAAGAGTTTATAATTTAATAGAGGTTTTTTTGGGAGCTTTCATTTATTGTTGTGTCTCAAAACAGGTAGTGAAAAAAAACCTACAGGAGTTTTACGATTTTTTTATGCTATAATAAAACGTTACAAAGTTGAATGATAATTTGAAAAGTCCAGCAACCAATTAGATCTTAGAACACTGCATTAGAGGAATATCCTTTCCAATTGATGGCTGTGTGTATGTCCAATTTCAATTTGTCATCAATCATTGCACTGCCTTAAGCCCATTAGTTTCAAAATATTATCCTCGCTTTATCCAATGCTACATTTTTTATATCTATCATCTTTAATCTGTCACATAACTTGTGAACACATGAGTACATGGCATTCGCTGGAACCCGTCATCTCACACATCCATATTTAATGGCAGCCTGCTGATTGCAGTCTCATTTAAGGATTCTCCATATTTGCCCTTTCTTCTTCCCACTGCAGCTTAATTCAAAGTACAGCAACTCTGTGACAGATTAATGAAATGCAACAGCTTTTCAGAAAAACATACTAATTCAAATTTAATCAAATGCTTCCTTTTTTAATGGGCAAAATTCTGATTAGTTTGAGTTTGAGAATTTTTTCAAGTGTTGTGATGTGTCCTTCAGTGCATAGATAACATGGTATTCTGTTAGGCTGGCTTCACACTGGGGCGGTGCGGGGCGGCGACGGTAAAGCAGCGCTATATTTAGCGCTGCTTTACCATCGTTTTACCCGCGGTATGCGGCCGCTAGCGGGGTTGTTTTAACCCCTGCTAGCGGCCGCAAAAGGGTTAAAAACCTCCGCAAAGCGCCGCTGCAGCGGCGGTTTGCGGGCGGTATCCCCGCGGTTTCCCATTGATTCCAATGGGAAGGAGCGGTATAGGAGCGGTGAATACACCGCTCCTTCACCGCTCCAAAGATGCTGCTAGCAGGACTTTTGTTGCGGTCCTGCTAGCGCACCGCTCCAGTGTGAAAGCCCGCCGGCTTTCACACTGGAGTGAATGGGGCCGGTTTTTTCAGGCGGTATACAGGCGCTATTTTTAGCGCCGTACCGCCTGATAACCGCCCCAGTGTGAAAGGGGCCTTAAAGAAGTGCTTGCATTAAATTTCATGTAATACTAAAGGGGTATTTCATACACCATTATGCATCTGTGGAAGAAGATTTTTTTTGGGTGGAGCCCACCAATGCAATGAGATAGACAGCCGATGCAAAATTTAGATTGGGTTTATCTGCATATGCGGAGAGGCCAGTAAGTTCCTACTCTTTAGTCTAATCAAGGATTTGTTAGTACTGTAAGCCCTGTATGTAAACCCTTACTATGAACTTCTCTCATTAAGTTGAAGTTTAGGTATGGCAATTTTTATAGTTGCATTGGCCTCACTTGAACCAATGGAATTATGTATGTGCCATACCTTGCCGATCCCCGGGGATGTTGGAAATGCCGTGTTTGCTACAATGATCTCAACTAGATTCTGGGTCCTGTGCCAAGTGGCTGCCCTGCTGCATTGCCTAATACAGTGATTTCCAACTTCCACGCCTCCTGAGTAAAGGGTTGCTGTAAGGCTCCGTTCACACCATTGGAGCATACATGCATTTCCGTGTGTCGTGTGTCGCAATTTTGCAATGCAGAAGCATGAACTTAGCCTTATGCATTTCTAAACCAAAAAACAAACAAAAAAATGAATTTCTATCTTTTTTCAGGGCTTTATTTTCACCTGTTGATCCTGTCGGTAACACACTTTCTTTCCTATGGGGGCAATGCTTACTCACTGATTTGTATCTAAGGAGGACCAATTTAGTTATTCTGGGACAGGGCTACAGAACACCTCACCTCTCCTGTTCTTCTTAAAGCGGTAGTAAACTGCACCAAAAAAAGGAAGAAAAACAAATGCGCCCAGCAGTTTAAAGTGTTTGTAAAGTCAGAAGGTTTTTTTATCTTAAAGGGGTGGTAAAGTCTCCATTGGCTCCTGCTGCTGTCAATCAAACCCAGTGACACAAGAGCGGGGGGCGGGGCCGAGTTCTGCTGTCTGTGTTGATGGATGCAGCAACGGGACCCGTGAGCATGCCCACACGGGTGCCCCCCTGGAAAGCAGCTCTTCGTAGGGGCACCCAATGAAGCGGAGGAGCCAGGAGCGCCAACAGGGCACCCCAGAAGAGGAGGAACAGGGCTAAGTGAAAGTGAAAACAATTCATTAATAATAAAGGTGAAATTCCATATAAAGTGACTGATGGGCTCCAATCCAACAAAAGTGCAAAAGTGCTCCTGAGTTTTCAAAGTGTACCACAAAACCCCCTCCTGTGTCCCCACTCACCGAATAGAATGGACCCCCAGCTTTTCAGTCTAGGGGGTCTCTTCAGGCTTAATAGTGATGGCCAGGAATAGCAGCTTTAACATCAGATCTTTAGAAAAAACTTTCTTGTTATGGATACTCAGCCAGGATAACAGGTACCCAAAAAATGAAAGGAAGGGACTAATAGTGAAGTACTGCTTTGTAAGAGGATTTATGGCCAAAAAAAATGAGTACTTACAAGAAGCAGGATAAAATCAGGCATAAAAAACATGGAGCTGAGAGTACAAAAAAGATGTTCTTGGCATGCGTTCCACGATACCGGAAGTGGCGTCAATAGGAACCAGAAATTACGTCTACGTGTTTCACCCTCCCACAGGGCATCATCAAGGACCTAATTTAACCACTTGCCGACCGCCCCATGTAGATATACGTCAGCAGAATGGCACGTACAGGCAAAATCACGTACCTGTACGTGACATTCTTCCGGTGGGTGGGGTGTCCGATCGGAACCCCCTCCGCCGGCAGGGACGGTCGGCATCGCTTCAGGAGCGATCCGGACGAGGGGACGGCCAGTGGTTTCTGGCCACCCCCTCGCGATCGCTCCTGGTGAATGAAAAGCTTCCCCTTCCTGTCTATTGTATAGACAGGAAGGCGGAAGTGATGTCACGCTCGGTGCGCCGGTCTATCTGACCGGAGACACCGAGCTGTGAACGTGTAAAGGTTAGTGCACAACAGTACACTGACACCAGTACACATAGGCACATATTCCACCCCCCTGTCACCCCCTGATCACCCCCCAGATCACCCCCTGCCCCCCCAGTCACAGTGTCACTAATTGCAGTGATCATTTATTTACTGATCACTGCATTTAGTGTCAGTGTGACTGTAATAACTGTCAGGGCAGTTAGTTTTAGGCCCCTTTAGGTCTAAGGTAGCCCCCTACCCCCCCAAATAAAGGTTTAACCCACTGATTGCCCCTAGTTAACCCTTTCACCCCCTTTTGCCAGTGTCACTAAGCGATCGTTTTTCTGATCGCTGCATTAGTGTCACTGGTGTCGCTAGGTAACCAGTTTTTTTTTTAGGTTAACCGCCATGTTTATATAGGTTCATAAATAGGTTTATAGGTCAGGTACCCCCATATTACAACCTAAATAAAGGTTTTAACCCCCTGATTGCCCCTAGAGTTAACCCTTTCACCAGTGATCACCGTATAAGTGTCACTGGTGACGCTGGTTAGCCAGTTAGCTATTTCGTTATTTAGGTTCCCCGTCAGGTTTTTATATAGCGTCAGGTACCCCCATATATTACCTAATAAAGGTTTAACCCCCTGATTGCCCCTAGTTAACCCTTTCACCCCCTTTTGCCAGTGTCACTAAGCGATCGTTTTTCTGATCGCTGCATTAGTGTCACTGGTGCCGCTAGGTAGCCAGTTTTTTTTTTAGGTTAACCGCCAGGTTTATATAGGTTCATAAATAGGTTTATAGGTCAGGTACCCCCATATTACAACCTAAAGGTTTTAACCCCCTGATTGCCCCTAGAGTTAACCCTTTCACCAGTGATCACCGTATAAGTGTCACTGGTGACGCTGGTTAGCCAGTTAGTTATTTCGTTATTTAGGTTCCCCGTCAGGTTTTTATATAGCGTCAGGTACCCCCATATATTACCTAATAAAGGTTTAACCCCCTGATTGCCCCTAGTTAACCCTTTCACCCCCTTTTGCCAGTGTCACTAAGCGATTGTTTTTCTGATCGCTGCATTAGTGTCACTGGTGCCGCTAGGTAGCCAGTTTTTTTTTTAGTTAACCGCCAGGTGATCACTGTATTACTGTTACGGGTGACGCTGGTTAGTTAGCTTGTTTTTTATACTGTCAGGGCACCCGCCATTTATTACCCAATAACGGTTTAACCCCCTGATCGCCCGGCGGGTGATATCAATTAGGTTTTAGGGTCAAATAAGGTCTGCGTCGCCCCAGGTTAGTGCCAGTACCGCAAACACCCACGCGCAAAGCATACACCTCCCTTAGTGGCACAGTATCTGAACAGATCAATATCTGATCTGATCAGATCTATACTAGCGTCCCAGCAGTTTAGGGTTCCAAAAAAAATGCATTGTTAGCGGGATCAGCCCAGATACCTGCTAGCACCTGCGTTTTCCCCCTCCGCCCAGCCCAGCCCACCCAAGTGCAGTATCGATCGATCACTGTCACTTACAAAACACTAAGCACACATAACTGCAGCATTCGCAGAGTCAGGCCTGATCCCTGCGATCGCTAACATTTTTTTTGTGGTAGCGTTTTGATCCAGTCGCTAACAGTCAGGAGCTTTTTTACCTGTGAATCTCAAAAAAATAAAAAAACCAAAAATAGTTGTCGTTTTATTGTTCTCTCTCTCTCTCTATTCTCTCTCTATTGTTGTTCTTTTTTTACTCCATTCTATTCTGCAATGTTTTATTATGTTTTATCATGCTTGCTTTTCAGGTATGTAATTTTGTTTACTGTGTTTTAGTGTTAAGCATTTTTTTGTTTTCAGGTGCGCCATTCAGTTGCAGCGCGGATTTATTTATCTTGACAGCAACAGCGTTTGCTCCCACGATACATAAAGCCGCGACTCCAACGCTGTAGGAGGTGATTTCACCACCACAGTTAAAAAAAAGAGCATATGTGCCGAAGCATGGGGGCAGCAGGGGGGGGGAAGAGCGATTGGCTCCTAATGCCACGTACATACGGTCGAAATTCCGACCGTGTGTACACAGCATAACTTTTGCGGTAGGATGCCCCCATGCATCGGCATATATAAATGGTGCATGTATGCCCATCATTAGAAGTGGGTGGATGAAGGGAGGTATTCTAATGGTGGGCATACCCACCAATCAATCTCTTTTTTTCGTTCAGCCAAGAGGCTGCATGAAAAAAAAAGATTACAATATATGTCCAGTATGTTGCTGGACTTTGAATGGTTATACCAGAATGATGCCTGCAGGTTTAGGTACCATCTTGGTATCATTCTTTTGAGCCAGTGATCGGCTTTCATGTAAAAGCAATTCTAGCGGGTAATTAGCCTCTAGACTGCTTTTACAAGCAGTGGGAGGGAATGTCCCCCCTCCCGGATATAAACCGCGCCATTGGGAAATTGGGAAAGCATTTTATCACACCAATCTTGGTGTGGTCAGCTGCTTTGAGGGCAGAGGAAAGATCTAGGGTCTAATAGACCCCAATTTTTTCAAAAAAAGAGTACCTGTCACTGCCTATTGCTATCATAGGGGATATTTACATTCCCTGAGATAACAATAAAAATCATAACAAAGAAAAAAAATGGAAGGAACAGTTTAAAAATAAAATAAAAAAGCTAAATAAATACAAAAAAAAACTAAAAAAAAAAGCACCCCCCTTCTCTTGCGCAAAGGCATACCCAAGCGTTGGTCTGGCGTCATATGTAAACAGCAATTTAAACATGCATGTGAGGTATCACCGCAAAGGTCAGATCGAGGGCAGTAATTTTAGCAGTAGACCTCCTCCGTGAATCTAATGTGGTATCATGTAAAGGCTTTTAAAGGCTTTTAAAAAATGTATGTAGTTTGTCGCCACTGCGTGTTTGTGCGCAATTTTAAAGCATGACGTGTTTGGTATCCATGTACTCGGCCTAAGATCATATTTTTTATTTCATCAAAAATTTGAGCAATATAGTGTGTTTTAGTGCATTAAAATAAAAAAAAGTGTATTTTTTCCACAAAAAATGCGTTTGAAAAATCGCTGCGCAAATACTGTGTGGAAAAAAAAAAATGCAACACCCACCATTTTAATCTGTAGGGCCTTTGCTTTAACAATATATATAGTGTTTGGGGGTTCAACGTAATTTTCTTGCAAAAAAAAAATATGTTTTCATGTAAACAAAACGTGTCAGAAAGGGCTTTGTCTTCAAGTGGTTAGAAGAGTGGGTGACGTGTGACATAGGCTTCTAAATTTTGTGCATAAAATGCCAGGACAGTTCAAACCCCCCCCCCCCCCAAATGACCCCATTTTGGAAAGTAGACACCCCAAGCTATTTGCTGAGAGCAATGTTGAGCCCATTAAATATTTTTCTTTTTTTGTCCCAAGAGATTGAATAATGAAAAAAAAAATATATATATATTTTTTTTACAAAAAGTTGTCACTAAATGATATATTGCTCAAACATGTCATTGGCATATGTGGAAATACACCCCAAAATACATTCTGTTGCTTCTCCTGAGTACGGGGATACCACATGTGTGGGACTTTTTGGGAGCCTAGCTGCGTACGGAACCCCAAAAACCAAGCACCGCCTTCAGGCTTTCTAAGGGTGTAATTTTTTTATTTCACTTCTCACTGCAAATCACAGTTTCGGAGGCCATGGAATGCCCAGATGGCATAAAACCCCCCAAAATTACCCCATTTTGGAAAGTAGACACCCCAAGCTATTTGCTGAGAGGTATGGTGAGTATTTTGCAGATCTCGCTTTTTGTCACAAAGTTTTGAAAATTGAAAAAAGAAAAAAAAAAAATTTTTTTTTTTACTTTCTTCATTTTCAAAAACAAATGAGAGCTGTAAAATACTCACCATGCCTCTCAACAAATAGCTTGGGGTGTCTACTTTCCAAAATGGGGTCATTTGGGGGGGTTTTGTGCTATTTTGGCATTTTATGGCCTTCGAAACTGTGATAGGTAGTGAGGAGTGAAATCAAAAATTTGCACCCTTAGAAATCCTGAAGGCGGTGCTTGGGTTTCGGGGCCCCGTACGCGGCTAGGCTCCCAAAAAGTCCCACACATGTGGTATCCCCATACTCAGGAGAAGCAGCAAAATGTATTTTGGGGTGCAATTCCACATATAACTATGGCATGTGTGAGCAATATATCATTTAGTGACAACTTTTTGAAAAAAAAAAAAATATTTTTTATTTTTGTCTTTATTCAATCACTTGGGACTAAAAAAAAAAAATATTCAATGGGCTCAACATGCCTCTCAGCAAATAGCTTGGGGTGTCTACTTTCCAAAATGGGGTCATTTGGGGGGGTTTTGTACTTCCCTGCCATTTTAGCACCTCAAGAAATGAAATAGGCAGTCATAAATTAAAAGCGGTGTAAATTCCAGAAAATGTACTCTAGTTTGTAGACGCTATAACTTTTGCGCAAACCAATAAATATACGCTTATTGGCATTTTTTTTACTAAAGACATGTGGCTGAATACATTTTGGCCCAAATGTTTGACTAAAATTGAGTTTATTAGATTTTTCTTATAACAAAAAGTAGAAAATCTCTTTTTTTTCAAAATTTTCGCTCTTTTTCCATTTATATCGCAAAAAATAAAAATCACAGAGGCAATCAAATACCATCAAAGAAAGCTCTATTTGTGGGAAGAAAAGGACGCAAATTTCGTTTGGTTACAAAATTGCATGACCGCGCAATTACCAGTTAAAATAGTGCAGTGCGAAATTGAAAAAAGACCTCTGGTCCTTAAGCTGACAATTGGTCCGGGGCTGAAGTGGTTAATGATACATTGTAAAAATAATAACTAACAGAACCAAGAATTTATTAAAAAGCGAACAAAAACTAGAAAAATAATAAAAATAAAAATAATAATAAAAAAATTATAAAAATTGAATTATAAAAATAAAAACTAAATAAAAATAAAAACTAAATAAAAATACAAATAAAAATAAATAAAAATAAAAATAAAGATAAGAAATAAAAAATAAATAAATAAATAAATACAATATATAAAAATAGAATAACAATAATAATAAAAATACAAGTAAAAAAATAAAGAAAAATAAAATGAAATAAAATAAAATAAACTAAGAAAAGTAACAAGACAAGGAAGACTAGAAAAAATAATAAAACAAACTCAATATAATAAAATATTTACCAATTAGACAAAAAACTCTTTAAATTCAGTTCAATGTTTAACCCCAAAGCACTCATCGTTCTAAGTCGATGGATCCACTGGGTTTCATTGCGAGAGATGGCCCTCTTAAGGTTACCACCTCTCCAATGGCCTTCAATTCTATCTATGTTACAAAAAGTCAGACCACTAGGGTCCCTTTCGTGGCAAAGTCTAAAGTGGTTAGACAAGCTGTGATGCTTAAAACCTTTCTTTATCCTATTTACATGTTCGCGGAGTCTTACACCCAACGCTCTGGTGGTCCTCCCCACGTACTGGAGTCCACATGGACAGGACAATAAATACGTGACGTGTGTGGTACCACATGTGATAAACTTATTGATTTTGAAGGACTCACCAGAGGAATGGGCTATGAAATGCATAGTCTTCCTCACCCTATGCTTGGAAGTCCTACACATTACACAACTCCCACAGCTAAAGAAAACCACTTGATCCAAAAAAGTGCATGTTTTCTTGGGGGAGGTCAATGACATTAGGTGCAAGTTTTAAACGTAGAGTAGGGGGTTTAGTATAAATAAACTGAGGTCTACTTGGCAAAGTTTTCACGAAATCAGTATCCTTTAACAACAAGTGCCAATGTCTACGAATAATTTTTTCTACTTGTTTGTGTTGACAAGTAAAACCTGTCATAAAAGCAACTCCAAAGTCCCTCTCACTAGCCTCTTTCTTCTTAAACAGATCATCTCTTCTCATATTTCTGTCCATTGACATTTTTATTCAGCTCTTTTGAGGTGTAACCCTTTTCTACAAACCTGTTAAATAAAACCATAGCCTGTGTGTCGAAATCTTCAATTCTAGCACAATTGCGCCTAACTCTCATGAATTGGCTTTTCGGAATTGCACTTAGCCATCTAGGATGAAGGCAGCTACCCAATGGAATATAACCATTTCTGTCCACTTCCTTAAAATAAGTTTTAGTGGACAGTTGGTGACCATCTTTGAAGATTACTAGGTCCACAAAATTGATAATTTGATTGTCAAAGGTTGCTGTGAAGGAGATTCCATATCTATTGTCACCATTATTTTTCAGAAACTGTAAAAAGGAAACCTGTGTGCCTGCCCAAATGTTAATGATATCATCTATATATCACTTATAAGATTTAAGCTGGGGTATATCTCCACTAAAGATGGCGTCATTCTCCCAGTGGCTCATGAATAAATTAGCCACGAGGGAGCATATTTAGCTCCCATGGCTACCCCTTTCTTTTGCCTAAAATAGTGCTTATCATGCCAGAAGAAGTTATGGCTCATGGCCAAGTCCAAAGCATGCAGCAAAAAATATTTCTGTTTGTTCTTCATTTTGGTGCTGTTCAGGGCCCACACAACCACTTCAATGGCATGTTGCTGTTGAATATTAGTGTAATCAAGTATTAATCAACATCAATGCTGGCCAATAGGTGTCCCTCATTGACCTCTACCTGCTGTAGTAATTCCATAAGGTTCCTTCTATCCAGGGCTCAAGTCCTGCGGGAACGAATGGGAACGGAGTTCCTGTACTTTTTCCACAAAAGGAACTCAGTTCCCGTTAGCAGCCGTGTCCTGCAATACTTTGAAGTATGCAAGCTGTGTGGCAGGTGCTACACCAGCAGCTGCCGACACAGCTCCAAATAGTAAGTGCCGCGCACCTGACCATTCAGGCATTGCCAGTAGGGGGCCCCATGACAGCTTCCGCTTCGATCTACCTGTCATTCACAGCTAGCTGACGGGTAGATCAGGTCCCTGCTGCTAAGAGATTGTATTTAGTCAGACCTCTAGTGATGTGCTCCTCTCTGCCGGCCTTGCTGATTTTATGTCTCCTCATCCCCCCCCCCCCAGTCTCCTGCATACTTGCTCTGTGTGTCCCGCTGAATCCCCCCTCCTCTATCTTCAGTGCCATATGATGAGAGAACCCAGAGGAGGAGCACAACTATTCTGCTCACAGGACATGCAGGGAGAGAGGTGAGCTGAGGGAGAAACATCTGTTTGGGGTGGTTGAATGAAAAATACCACTTTTGAAGCGCTCGTGCATATGAGCGTATCGTTTTTTTTTGGTGGGCGAGTGGATCTTGGGTGGGAGTTCCCACACGTTTTTCCCTGGGACTTGACCCCTGCTTCTATCTATCCTTTAGATAAGCTGGACACTTCTGTGCCAAAGGCTGTAAGAACCAGTCCAAATATTCACCCATTCTGGCAAACAGAAAGTCCACCCACTCACAATGGGTCTGCCAGGCGGTTTGGGTGGGTTCTTATGGACCTTGGGTAATTGATAGATGACTGGCACCCTTGGGGCATTGGGCACAAGATATCTGGCTTCCTTTTTGGTGACTATACCTTTATCTTGAGCGTTTTTAACTAGACGTCTCAGCTTAGCCTTGAATTTATTGGTAGGATTACCTCCCAATTTATCATATGTTTCGGCATCATTGAGAAGTCTGTTGAGTTCTGCTAAATAGTCAGATTTATTGAGGATGACCAATCCTCCCCCTTTTTTGGCCCCTCTAATAACAATCCACTTACAAAGCGGTACTTCACTATTAGTCCCTTCCTTCCATTTTGGGTACCTGTTATCCTGGCTGAGTATCTATAACAAGGAAGTTTTGTCTGAAGATCTGATGTTAAAGCTGCCATTCTTGGCCATCACTATTAAGCCTGAAGAGACCCCTAGACTGAAAAGCTGGGGGTCAATTCTATTCGGTGAGTGGGGACACAGGAGGGGGTGTTGTGGTACACCTTGAAAACTCAGGAGCACTTTTGCACTTTTGTTGGATTGGAGCACATCAGTCACTTTATATGGACTTTCACCTTTATTATTAATGAATTGTTTTCACTTTCACGTATATTGTATGTGATACTCATTGTCATCATTGTGACAGCACATGACACCCCTTCTCCCCAAACTTTCTAAATGGTTGCACATTTGCAGTGCTTTACTGTAGAGTTGAAGGTATTAAAAGTTGAGCAAGCAGTTGTCAGATTTAAATTGTACTGTCACACAGCCCCATCTCAAACCTAGACATAACACATACGCAGGGATCATTATCAGTAAAGCAGGGGCATTATCCTACAAAATAGTATTATGTTATTAAATTAATCCATGCAATCATACTGTGCTAAACTACATGGAATTATGACAATATGTTCTGACTTCAGAGAGAGATATAACAGAAAGAGTCTTTCAGTTATCTTTATTGGGGGTTTTCTTTTTCTTTTCTATTTTTTTTAAATAAATTGTTATGTTTACTGGCTACAGCAATAGGATAATGCAGCTTATATGTCAATGGCCTAGTTTTCACATAAGTGACCTATGACAAAAAGAACAAGATTGTGCTGAAGAAGCTACTAAGGAAATAGAAGGGAAAGAAGGAAGAGGAAACGAAAGGAAAGTAGGAAATAAAAAATGGAAAGAACGAAAGAGGGGGAGGAAGCGTGAAAGGAAGGAAGGGGATACTCCTTAACTCTGGAGGAAAAGAGATCTAACTTTCAGATATAGAAAGGCTTCTTCACAGTAAGAGCTGTGAGAATGTGGAATAGGCTCCCTCATGGACATGTTCTGGCCAGCTCAGTAGATTGTTTCAAAAAAGAGTTGGATGTATTCCTAAATGTACAAAATATAATTGGGTATTAATATTTATAGATAATAACACCAGGGATTGTTGATCCAGGGAATATTGATTCTCTTCTGGATCAACTGTGGGTATAGGGTTCTTTATATGGAGGTTTTCTATTTATTTATTCTGTTTATTTATTTTTATTTTTTACTATTGGCTGAACTAGATGGACTTGTGTCTTTTTTCACCCTAAATAACTATGTAATTACAGGAGAGGAGAGAAGGAAGGAATGAAGGAAGGAATGGGTAGAGGAAGGATGAAAGGAAGAGAGGAATAGAGGAAGGAAGAAAAGAAGGAAGGATAAAGGGATGGAGGCCGTAAGGAAAGAAGGAAAGGATAAAGAGATAGAGGAAAGCAGGAAGGAAGGAATTTGTAAAGGAAGATTGAAAGGAAGAAAGAGAAGAATGAAGGAAGTTGTAAAGGAATAATGAAAGAAAGAGAAAGAAGAAGGAAAGAAGGAGTAAAGGAACAATGAAAGGAAGAGAGAGAAGAAGGAAGGGGTATAGGATGAATGAAAGGAAGAGAGAGGAAAGAAGGAAGGAAGAGAGAGAGAGAAAGGAAGTTTGGAAGGAAGGAAAGAAGGATAAAGGGGTAGAGGAAGTTAGGAAAGGAGGAAGGAAGAGAGGGATAGCGGAAGTAAGAAAGCCCATAAGGAAGGAAGTGGTATAGGAAGAATGAAAGGAAGAGAGAGAAGGAAGGGGTAAAGGAAAAACGAAAAGAAGAGAGAGAAAAAGGAAGGAAGGGATAAAGGAAGAATGAAAGGAAGAGAGAGGAAGGAAGTAAGGAAGGTAAAGTGGAAAGCAAAAGGACATTTCAGTGAAAATGTGCCCTTTAGCTCACCTCCTGCCTGACTCTAGCATTGTCAGTTTCTCTCTCAGCCATTGTTCACAACTAATATTCCTCATATATATATCGCTGTATACAAATAAAACCTGGCTTATAAGACTTAATCTCCTGGCACAGCTCATTCCCTGTAGCACTGTACCGGGGACATTGTGCATGCACAGTCATTACCTCCTGTCACCTTGACGTGCCCGCCGCTGGGAAGCAAAATAATATTTGGAATCAAATCTGCTTTGCAGAAAATATAGCCGGCATTCGTCACATCACAAAATGAGGTTATTATCTCTGATTGTTAGGAGGAATTGGGAAGGAAATCAGCCGTACCCTTTTTAATATAAATAAAAAAAGAGTTTCACAATGAGGAAAGAACTCCGGTTTTAGTTAAAATGTGCCCAGTAATTTACGCAGTAGGTACCTTGTGAGCCCATAGAAGAGAAAGCAGATTTGTGGAAGGAAGAACGAGAGTACAGAGGTGTTTTTTTGCCACCAGAGCCAAGATCAATTAGTTCCTGCAAATAGGAGCACCCCTAGTTGAAGGGGTTGTTAAGCCACTATCTTCAGTTCACACCATCCTCTCTGTTTAATAATGTAAGCTGCCCCAGTGTCTGTGCTTTGTAAAAAAAAAATGCAAATGATATATACCTGATTTCAGAGTGCCACTCGGCGCTCACGTGACCGGCCGCCTCTCTACCCTCTCGGCCTGACAGAGGCAGCCAGCCACGTGAGCGCCAATCGGCACTCTGAGATCAGGTAAATAGCAAAAAAAAATTTTTTATGGCACAGACACTGGGGCAGCTTACATTATTAAACAGAGAGGATAGTATGAAACTAACTGTATTTTCAGCAGCAGGAGAGGAAAGGGTGGGCATCATTGACACAGAGCATACAGGCAAGGGGGGGGGGAGGACAGAGCAGGGCTGCGGGTGATGGAGGCACGTAAACTGACCACAGTGACAGGGCTCAGCAGCCATGATAAACCACGGTCAGTTTACAGGGGGGGGCAGAACTAGACAGGATCAGCCAGGTATTTCAGGTGATACGCCCACGGAAGGTTTTACCCCCTTCATGACCAGGCAATTTTTTGCGATACGGCACTACGTTGATTTAAATGATAATTGCACGGTCATGTGACACTGTACCCAAATAAAATTGATGTCCCTTTTTCCCCACAAATAGAGCTTTCTTTTGGTGGTATTTGATCATCTCTGCAATTTTTATCTTTTGCATTACAAACAAAAAAAATTACAATTTTGAAAAAAAAATGTGGGTAAAAAAATCCCAATAAGCGTAAATTGATTGGTTTGCGCAAAGGTTTAGCGCCTACAAATTATGGGATATATTTATGGAGCATTTATTAAATTTTTTTTACAGTAATGGCGGCGATCAGCAATTTTTAGCGGGACTAGGACATTGCAGCAGACAAATCTGACACTAAGTGACACTTTTTGGGGACCAGTGACACCAATACAGTAATCAGTGCTTAAAAAAATGCACTAGCAATGGGAAGGGGTTAACATCAGGGGCGATCAAAGGGTTAAATATGTTCCCTATGCGTGTTTTCTAACTGTGGGGGATGTGCTTTGACTAGAAGAAGATCTCCATTTTCCCCTCTGACAGTCTGCCTCTCCTCAGATAGATCGCCGGGCCCCAGTGGACACCGCTTCCGCAGGACCCACTGATTGGCTCCCGCTATGTCCAATCACAGCGGGAGCGGGTTGCCATTGGCGCGCGCCCCAGTCCCCGTGCACAAAATCAGGTACCTGTAAGTAATTTAGGCATGAGGGCCACCCTGCCGCAGTATATCTGCATGGGGCAGTCCAAAAGTGGTTAAAGGAATAGGATACATTTTTTTTTAGGGTAACAAACACTTTAAGTTGAGGGAGATGAAATGTGTAGGATAGGACATAAGTCGTCATACTAGTTGGATGATTCTGGAAACCTTGTGGTACACTGTTTTTGCGACCTTGAGCAGCTTGCAGGCTTAGTTTGTCCATTTTGTGACAATGCTATTCAGAAGCTCAACTAATGTGAGCTTTATATGCCATTGTTTTTACACTATGCCATTGTTTTACACTATGAAACATGTTTAGTTTGAGCTAATCTATATTGAGCTACACTATACCTACACTACACTACACTTATACCCTTGCAAACAAATGATATCAAATGAATTATAAAACAGATAAGTGAAAAAAGGATTCCAACGATATATAATCAAAAAATCCCAATGGGGATCCTGACCATACTCTCATA
The DNA here is from genome assembly GCA_028564925.1 of Lithobates sylvaticus. NCBI lineage: Eukaryota > Metazoa > Chordata > Amphibia > Anura > Ranidae > Lithobates > Lithobates sylvaticus. Next base: position 145,761,301 of record CM053029.1, on the reverse strand, counting down.
AACTCATTCCCATTAAAAAATTATTTATTGGGAAAGAGTCTATAAAAGTATGTTCTGGATCCCCAAGGATAATACCCTTTGGGATTTTTTGATAATTTGGTTGTTTCGCTGAAATCATTTCTATGCCCAAATATTGTGTGCATCTCACTGGATGCATCTGCTGTTTGGCCAACAGTTTCTACCTAAATCTTTAGATTTTTCAATTGAAGGATGTCAGGCTGGAGGGTAGTAACAGGGCCACCAATAGAGCAAACTTCCTGATGAACTGACAGAAATTCACATGGTGTATTGCCATTTTTTCTCCTTTTTTTTTTCTTCCAGTAAATTATGCTTTCATTCCCAAGTGCCATTATAACACCCCATAGGTCAGTGGTAGTCATGGTATTATTATTATTAGTAGTCATTAGTCATGTATTAGTCATGCTCTTGTTCATGACTTGTTCTGTAATTGTGAAGACAAGTCCAGTTGAATGTGACTAACTCCTACTAGCTATGCAATGACCTGGATAAATGAGAACCTTCACAGTCACATGTCAAACATTTAAAAAAATTCATGGAACTTTGAAATTCAATGAATGTCCCACTCAATGAAGTTACTAAAATTCAAACTAGCCAACAAGGTGTGTATTACAAAGCAAAAAATGCTAAAAATTGCTCAGAATAGTGAGAGTGCTCAGGCAATTGTTCCAGAATCCTTTCAAATATATGAACCTCCAAAAACAGGGCCAATATTAGAAATCACGGGGCCCCATACAGCCCACCTAATGCCCCCCCGTGCAAATATTTCAAAACTAATATCCCCCCTCCTAGCACAAATCTCCCTCACCCATAAAAATCACCTGCCTAGCACATATCCTCTTTCTTCTCAAACTTTCTATCCTACCACAATTCTTCTCCCCAAATCCCCCCTGCCAGCACAAATCCCCCCCAAACCCTTCTATTATCCCAAATACCCCCACTTCCTCCTGGCACAACCCCCCCCCCCTCTCCCCTCACAGCACAAATCTTCTTTCTTCAATCCCCCTCCTAGGAAAAATTCTCACAAATCCCTCCTCCTAGCATAACCCACTCTACATTACCTTTCCCAGCACAAATTCTTCCTCCCTACCCAAATCCCCCCCCCCCAGTACTATTCCCCACTCTAGCACAAACATTCCCTCTCCTGGTTCAACCCCCCCCCCCCCCCCCACACACACACACATTCTTCATCCTGGCACATACCCCACTATTCTTCCTCCTAGCACATATCTCCCCCTGGTTCTTCTTCCTAGCACATACCCCCCCCATTCTTCATCCTTGCACATAACCCTCCTCCCCACATCCTCCCCATTACATTTGCCAACAAAGATAACCAGTAACCAGGAGGAGGTGCGCTGTGTTTTGCTCTCCCCTCCCCTATATTCTATACAGTACATGAGACCGGATCACTCTTACTGTAGATCTCATCGCACTATATATATATATATATATATATATATATATATATATATATATATATCCTCCAAGGGCTGCTCACCTCCTGGCAGCAGCAACTTTGGATAGGGTGCTGCGTGTGTTTATAGTGCGATGAGATCTACAGTAAGAGCGATCTGGTCCCATGTACTGTATAGACCAGCGCTCTTCTGACAGGAGGGGAGAGCACAACACAGTGCACCTCCCGCTGGCTCTTCTTCTCTTACCACTCCAGCCTCCAGGCTGCCGTCTCCTTGTCCCGGCTGTGAGTGCAGGCGGGGGTGGGGGAAAGAGCTCAGGGGGGCAGAACTGTAATCAGGGTGGACACAGCACAACCCACCCCATCAACCCCTAAATCTATCCCTATGGTTCTCTTACCCAGCAGCTGAAAGCCTTCCGGAGGAAAAGGGGAAGAAACCAGCTTTCAGTTGCTGGGTGAGAAACGCTGTCATCCGCTCTCTGCTCCACTGATCCTCCTGCTCTCCAGGCCCCCTGTGTACCTGGGCCCCCTACTGGAGGACCAGTGCCCCCCCCCCCCCCCCCCCCAACTATCAGCAGCCCTGTCCAAAAATAGCACTGAACTTTGGATTCAAATTTGGCAATCCGAATCATCGAAATTTGATCTTAAATTACAGAGCAACTCCACTTTTGTTGAGAAAAATTCTCAAGGTAGGTTCCTACCTTTTATTATTCTAAAGAAATCCCTGTGTGTTTGTCTGTGTCCATGTGGGAAAGTGAATCTAATGGGAGTGGTTTCATAATTATCAATCAGCTGCTACACCTAAACACTAATGAGGAAAGCTGCTGGGCCTGCATCCCTTTAGACGTGATTTCCTATTGAAAGTATCTGACCAAAAATTACATTTTTGTTGCAGGGGATGCCTGAAATCTGACTTGTATCTTAGGGCAGACTTCTGGGAAAATCAGTGAGCCAATCACACAAGCAGGAAATTATGTTTCTGGGGGGCGCTCCTCTCCGCCGGTGCCTCCATTGCCACTCTGGCCGCGCTGCGCTGGAGTTGACAGGCGATCTCCTGGGACCTAGATCGCCTAGAGGGAGGGGCCACCTAAGGCGAAAGGAGGAGTCGCCTTGGCGGTCCCTGTGCGGAAGGAGGAAGTGGGACAGGAAGTCCCCCTCCTTAAGAAGCCTCCACTCCCCCCCCAAAAAAAATTACATGCCAAATGTGGAATGTAAGGAGGCGAGGAGTGCTTAAAGCGGAAGTTCTATTTTTGGGTGGAACTCTGCTTTAAAGTTATTTGCAACAGACCATGTGCAGGTAGTGCTGTGACTAGCCACCGGAGAAGGAACCTATTGAGGACACTCAAACCTTATGCATGTTGGCTGGAATTTTTTTTCTGGGGTATTCCTTTAACCCCTGCAAGAATTCCTCATCCCCTGTAACTCCCACACATTAGAATTCATCTTCACGGCTCCTTCCCTTTCTTTGGCGGGGAGGAAGATAGGAGACCTAATCTGCTTGCTTGGGAAGAGATAAAGACTGGGGCTTGCAGTCGGCAAAGAAATACATAATTCAGCGGAAAGATAAAATGATCATTAGCCATTGTTTTTCCCTCTCTCTTTTATACTGTTAATAGACACAGCCTCAGAGCGTTTTTAACCTTTTCTCTGATGTAGAAATGGTATAATGGTTTTCTATTTCACTCTTTTCATCCTTTTTCTGTTCTGGCATCAGTGTCCCACACACTATAAAGTTGCGTTTTGCTCTTTAGAATGAGTGCAGATTTTCTGAGCCTGCAGCTACTACTCTATGGGGACTTTATCCCATGTTCTGACACATATGAGAGCTCTGTGTGTTTTGTAGGCTCACCAATGTCTGAAACACTAGACTGTCAAAGCTACTTTGGGTTTCATTTCAGCCCAGGTAGTTAGAAAGGAAAATAGATACCGGTGTCATGTCATCTGGTAAGCAGGGAATGTATGTATAGCACCCTCCTAGTATATGTAGAGTTGGTTGCTAGTTTAGCTCCTCTGTAATCAGCACAGTAGGGATTGCTTACTTAGGGCTGCTCAATGTTTCACAGGCTGACGTTCTGTTGCTTGGTCCTGTCTTCCAGAGGCTTCTAAAAGTATAGTAAGAGGGAGAGTAGCACAGGGAGCCTAAATATTTATTGAACTCCAGCCAATCCTTGGGGAGGTGTGCCCAGAATTTAGACAGAAAGCCCATAAATAGTCTGAGGCCTGAGCAACAGAGTGCTGGGGGGTGGGGGGGGCTGGAGAGATCCAGAAGGAAGTTGATGGGAAGGAGTCCAACTGTCCCATGGCGGTGTGAGCCTAAACATCCCTCACTAGGAAGAGCTTGTGGATATCGGCAGGAGGCAACTGGTGATTCTGTGGCTAAGTAAGTAAATGAGGTGAGGAGTCCTCAAATTGTTCAAATGCAGCTTATTAGGGTATCCCATATTCCATATCCCCTATCCAAGTAGAGAGTTCCAAAAAAAAACATAAAAAGAACACCTAGAATCGCACAGAAATTTGTTCCAGCTTTTTTTTTGTTTATACAGTGCTTAATAAAAAATGGTTTGTGAAAAGAAAAAACGCTCAAAAAAGCTAAAAGAAGCAGGAAGGAGCTTAAAGGAGCTTGAAGAAGCTCAATAAAAACATGCACAAGAGCACAAAAAAGCATGCGCTTCTTCAAGCTGAAACAAAAGCTCAAATGCCTGCAAAAGCAGCTTTTTTTGAGCTGCAGTGTGCATGAGCCCTAAATCATTGTCAATGGGGAGTACTGTATGTCTGATGCTAGTCCTATGTTAAATGGAAAAATGACATGTGCAGCTGTCAAGTATGTAAAGGCAACAAAGGAGATGAAAAGCATATAAAATAAAAATATTATTTGCGCATTTGAGTTCTTTTGTGTCAGGATGTGAATATTGGTTAAGACCTCTTTAACACAAAAGGTGACATCTCCTTCATGGCTGTCCTTCTACCAGACATTACAGCATCTAAGTAGAGACGGCTTGGCCAGGATGTAATATATTCTGTTATTCCAGTGTTTCATTCATTCTGTATACAGAGCTCATGTGCCCTGTGTGTTCTCCTGTCTCTATGATGACATCATGTTCCTGCTGAATATCAACTACATTGACTGCACTGAATCCTGAATACCAAATTTCACCCATGTTATGTCATCTTCTTCTGTCGGAGATTAATGGACAATCAGAAAAACCTGATCTATCAGTGAATTGCCCCAGTTTGCTCACGTGATTCTATCCAACAAATTTGCAGCTACTAGTGTTGATGGAATTTAAATTGGAACTTCAGCCAATCCAGGCAAAACCTTTTTATTTTGCATAAAGTAAGGAGTATATATCATTATCTATTATTTGACCACTTTTAGTATCATCTAAAGCTTGTTTTATTATCATCCTATTATTATATATCTGTCAATATTTTTACTATCACCATCTTATACTAAATTGATATTACTAATATACTGTAAATTTTCATAATGACCTGTTTTTCATTTTTTTTATTCACCGATAATATTTTTTATGTATTGTTAATAATTTTATGTACATCCAAAGTGAAACCACACACTGATGTCCTGATGAAGGGGGCAAAACATGTTGGCTTTCTTTTTTTTTTTTTCTTTTTTTATAAATTCTTTTTATTAATTTTTTTCACACATATTATACAGACACAAAACATAGAGGTCGAGAGGGCAACATAAGCTCTCTCCTCTTAGCTGCACAGGGCTAACATTGGAACTAACATAGTCCAACTAACAACCCCCCCCCCCCCAATCCCCCCCAAAATTCAACCATCAGCACTAGTCCAGGATAAATGTTGCACCAGGAAATTTTTTTTTTTTTTGTAAAAATATTTTTATTGATACTTTCACGATACACTTATCAAAGCAGTTGACAGGTATGATATACAAAAATCCAACTTATCAAACATACAATGGTATTGAATAAGCCTTAGTAGAAATATAAGTGCGGGGAAGGGCAGGAGAGGTAGGAAAATGAGAAAAAAAAAATTATAAAAATTAAAAAGGAGGGGGGGCGTTTACCTGCGTGTAACCGAAGTAAATCAATGTAAGTTTACATAAAGACAGTGGCTGTTTCGAGTAAAGTATAACATGAAACCCTCAGGAGTGGAAGCTTTTGTGATCGAACCTGTATTAGGCAAAGAAACATTAAGCAAAAGAGAGAGAAATAAAATACAGGGGGTCCCCGACTTACAAACATCCGACTTACAAACGACTCCTACTTACAAACGGAGGGAGACAACAGGAAGGGAGAGGAAATCCACCCCTAGGAAGAGAAATTCTCTCCTGTAATGCCGCATACACACGAAGGGACTTTTCCCGGCGGACCTAAGTCCAGCGGACAATCCGCTGGACTTTCCAGCTGGGTCCGCTGGACTAAAAAGCAAACGGACTTGACCACACACGATCACGCAAAAAGTCCGACGGTTCACGCGATGACGTACAGCACGTACGACAGGACTAGAAAACGAAAAATACTAGAAAAATACTTGCTGCTGAGCATGCGTCCTTTTGGTCCGCCGGACCATACTACACACGGCCGGATTGTCCGCTGGACTGCCAAGTCCAGCGGATAATTTTAAAACAAAACTTAAAACTTTAGTCCGTCGTACTTTGGCCAAAAAAAGTCCGCCGGCGCCCACACACGACACTGTGTCGGTCCAGACTTCGGTCCAGCGGATAATCCCGCGGGATAGTCCCTTCGTGTGTACGCGGCATAAGAGTTATTATGGGAAAAAGGTGTCTCCACTGATGCTTTATCACCAGTCCATGTTTCCCTAACAACCCAAAATTTCAAAATCCAATTGTCATTGGGACAGAAGGTGAGGTGAAATCTTCTGAACAGGGGCACAGACAGCAAAACAAATGTTACAGGGGTGATAACCCTTCTCTATGTTATCTAAAAAACGTAAAAATAGATTTTTTGTCTGGAGCTACACTTAAAAAAATGTACCTGTTCCGACTTGCAAAAAGATTCAACTTAAGAACAAACCTACAGTCCCTATCTTGTTTGTAACCCGGGGACCCCCTGTACAGTCGTAAGATCCCTATCTCAAGGGTCTAAGTAGGTGGAGGACGTCCTTCTGAAGTCATTGGTTTGCCGTGAAAGGAGTACGTGGCTGTGGAGGACAAGAGTTGGTTTGTGAGGTCGTTAATTTAAGTTTCCCCAGTGTGTTATTAAGGTCATGTTTTAAATACCATTCAGTGTATCTAAATGGGTAGATGATAGATGAAATGTGCACCAGGAAATTTTAATCAGAGCTCATTTGTGTCGCTTGTCCATCTGAAATACTTGGGGATAGTTAGTAGAGCAATCATATATACATGCAGAACAGGTTCTTCAATATTGGCATTAAAAATCTACATCACCTAATTTATATTGGAGAGATTATGTAATCTTTTAGGCTAGAATTGGTTGTATCAACTCACAGTTGTTGAGGAGTCCAACCATGGTTGCCATACTTTGTAGAATTTTTTCTTGCAACCCCTAGAAATGTAGGTAGCCTTATAGAGGTGGATTACTGAGTTCATCAGACCTTTCCAGTATGCTATTGTAGGAGCATTTGCCTTTTTCCAATGTAATAGAATCTTCTTACCATAGAACAGCCCTATATTAAGTAAAGTGCGGAGAGCCAAAGAAGGGACGACCTCCTCAACTAAACCTATGAGGCATACGCTTGGGGTTGTAGGGATTGGGATACTGAGAACCTCTGCCAAGCAAGAGATGATCGCGGACCAGAAACTCTTGATCCGCGAGGAACTCCAGAAAATGTGCTCTGCATTTGCAGGTGAGGAAGAGCAACTCCAGCATTCATCTGTAGCAGAGGAATATATGTGTGCCAGCCTGGCTGGAGTATAGTAGATCCTATGTAGATAGTTAAAATGTATAAGGCGGTCCCTAGCAGATACCAGGTGCTTAAAAGGGTGGTCCCACATATCTTCCCAAACTTCTCCTTGGATTTCAGGGATATCTGCTACCCATTTTTCCTTACATCTAGTTACCGCGGGTGGCGTTTTTTTGAAAAAGGATTTATACGTAGCTGATAAAGGTTTGGGCAATTCCTCTTCCGCCAACAGATCTTCAAGAGCAGAGGGTAGTGCCTCCACCTTCTGGGTGGAGAATTGTGTATGGAAACATGTTGGCTTTCTAATATAAACTTTTACCTGATTTTACACTGGAATAAACTTATATGTGGGCTATTAACTTGTGGTCTGGTGATTTCCCCTTACGTTATGCATATAAAGAGTTAAAGCCATTGTTAGTGCAACTACAGGTAGCTTCAAAAACAAAATGTCTTCTTGAAACTCTTGGGGATCTCCAATAAAGCACCACACCTAGTGGATAATGACAAAAATGTGAGACAGCGAGAACTAGTCACATCAATCCAGGTCTCAAAAGCCCAAAACACCTGCTTCAGGGCCATACTATTATCATTAAGCCACTAAACATCCAGTGTATAGCTGACCTATAAGCATTAGAGGTTTGACAATCCACCTGAATTTCTAGATCAACAGATACAGTATGATATGAGCATCAAACTGTCTAAGTCGGGAATGCATTTGCTCAAATATTCCGGCTTGCTATTGGATGAATAGTTCCCAATGAGCCTGACAATATGCCATATACTGTAATTGGTCAACATTAAGGCACTTTGCGCTTTTACAGCAGTAGAAGTGAGGTGAGTATTAAGGTGAGTGCTCTTTATGCAATTTTAAGTAAGCATTATGCCCTGTACACACGATCGGACTTTCCAGCTGAGGTCCGCCGGACTTTCCGAACGCGTGGACTTGCGCACACACGGCCGGACTTTTCCGGCCCCATATGATGTCACAGTCCCGGGGGATGCTGGGACTGTGACATCATATGGGGGCAGGGTCACCATGTGACATGAGCCGGTGACCCGCCCCTTGTCCTTATATAACTGGCAGCGCAACACGTCTGAGCCATTTGAAGAGGAGACAGCGCTGAGTCAACATCGGAAGAAGAAAGAAGAACAAGAAGAACAAGAAGCAGAAGGCGAAAGCGACAGCGACAGAAGCCCGGGGCACCGCTAGTAAAAGAGCTGGAAGAAGAAAGCGGAGGCCCGGCAAGAAGAACAGAAGAGCGGGACAAGACCCCCGATGTCAGAACAAGACCCCCAGACGAGGGCACCCCCCATGTTGAGGGCACGCGGCCTGGTACGGCTCAGGAGGGGGGGCGCTCACTCGTCCCCACCCCCTTTCCTGACTGGCCGGGCTCCGTGCTCGGATAAGAGTCTGATATGGATTTGGGGGGAACCCCCACGCCGTTTTTTCGGCATAGGGATTCCCTTTAAATCCATACCAGGTGACGGGGCTAGCGGCGGCATTCACTTCCTTCGCTAGTCCCGTCTACCTGGAGTCACGTTCTAAATGAACGGACTTTCCTCCATGTGGGAGGCAAGTCCATTCATTTCAAAAGTCCCGCAGACTAGCACACAGACGGTGGGATTGTCCGCCGGACTCCCGAGTCCGGCGGACAATTTTAAGTCAAAACTTCAAACTAAGTCCGCCGGACTTTTGGGAAGAAAAAGTCCGCCGGAGCCCCACACACGGTCGGAATGTCCGGCAGACTCTAGTCCAGCGGACAATCCCACCAGAAAGTCCGATCGTGTGTACGCAGCATTGGAGTCACTTCTAAAAACGCTGATGTAGTAGATTATGTGCATACTATGGATGCATGCCTAGGAAAGCTTAGAAAATGTTACTGTGTACATAAATGATCACTTTTTCACTTGCACTGTCTATTTGAAAGTAACTAGAAAATCAGAATATTTTGAGCATTTTTGTTTTACCCAATGAATAGCTAATTACTAGGAGAATGGCAAAAAAGACATGCAAAAAAATGCACATTATGCACGTTTTTAAGTTGCTCCTATTAATGCAGCTCAGGGAATCCACACAGATTACAGCTATACTTCAAGTGACAAGCTTCAAGCAACATGACATTCAGGTGTTAATGGGCACAATAGGATACAACTAGAATCCTCATGTTGAAGTGCTGCTAGAAAAGTGTTGCAAATTTCTCAGGTGTCAACTAAGCATAATGTAACAACTGGGGGGGGGGGGGGGGGGAGTGAAGGGTAATACCGTAGAGCAGGGGTGTCAAACTATATTTTGATTGCAGGCCTCATTTAGCATTATGGCTGCCTTCAAAGGGCGGTTGATTATGTAATACTAGATGCAAGAGTCCCCCACTATCCTTTACATCACAGTGTACCCTCCTTGCCTTGTGCTGCTGCCAGGAAGAATCTGGGGCAGAGCTGGGAAGCAGAGAGTGCAGGGTCTTGAGGAGGACCAGAGGAGGGCTGAAGTCAGCTGCCGGAGTCTGCTGAATGCTAAGACTAGGGGAGGCAGAGATGAGGCTGCACAAAAAAATGAAGGATCTGGTGTTCTCTCCTCCTATATGCTCCTGACTGCTGGGACAAGGGGGGCAGAGAGGAGAGGGATGCCGCAGGAGAGGTGCGAGGGCCTGGAGATCCGCATTTGGCCCCCAGGCCTTGTGTTTGACACACGTGCCATAGAGTGTCACTTGAATGACAGCTCTGATTCTGCTGGGACTGCTGACATCACATCCAAGATGGTAGCTTTCTCAGGGCTTTTGGATGTCTACACAAGAGAGGCTTTTACGAGTGAATAACATGCACAAAGTATGTTAGCTGCATAAATAATCGTCTGGCAATAAAGTCTCTCTAATGCCGCGTACACACGTACGGACTTTTGCCGGCGGACCTAAGTCCAGCGAACAATCCGCTGGACTTTCCCGCTAGGTACGCCGGACTAAAAAGCGAACGGACTTGACCACACACGATCACGCAAAAAGTCCGGCGGTTCACGCGATGACGTACGCACGTACGACGGGACTAGAAAAAGGAAGCTCGAGATCCCAAACGACACCCTTTGGGCCCCGTCAGCTAATCTCGTGTATATCGCGTGTTAGTTGACGTTTGGTTAGAGACGATTCGCGCTTCTCAGACTTCTGCTTAATTCGTTCGCTTCTGCCGTTCAGTTTGTGCTTGTGAGGTTTGTATCTGGCTTTCAGTGCGTGTGGATCAGTTCCTACCTGTTCTCAGGCCGTTCTGGTCCGCTCGTTCCTGTTTTTCAGGTCGTTCTTCATAGGCCTTGCTGTTCTTCAGTGCGTTCTGTTAAGTTGTTTGTTTGATCAGCCGACCGTTTTGAAGCCATGGAGTGTGGACGTACTCGGGAACGAGTTCGTGCTGTGCAGGGGCTCGGTGTTGCGGTTAGCACCTTGGCACGAGCCCGGTCCATGAACAGGGTGAGGAGGAGTTCATGGACCAAGAATTGGTTGCGCCAGCGTGACCAATTCTCGCATATGCCTTTGCTCCGTGAGATCCGTGAGAATAATCCTGATGATTTCAGGAATTATCTCCGGATGACGGACCCCATTTTTCACCGTCTGTTGGCTTCGCTGTCCCCTTATATTAGCAGGCAGAATACCTGCATGCGGCAAGCCATCAGTGCGGAGCAGAGGCTAGTCGCCACGTTGCGTTACTTGGCGACGGGGAGAAGCTTGCAGGACCTCAAGTTCACGACAGGCATCTCCCCCCAGGCTCTGGGGCTCATTATTCCAGAGACCTGTTCTGCCATTATCCACGTCCTGCAGGAGGAATACATTAAGGTAAGTCTTCTCTTTTAAAATTACCTATGTCTTGTATGTTTGTTAATGTAGTGCATCAATGTCATCATTAGCTAATTACCATGATAGGACTATTCTATGAATGTCGCCTATTCCTTTTTTTTTTGGATTTTGTTTTTTTGTCTAGTATTTTATGTTTGACTTATCGAAATAGTTTTAAGAATGTATTATTTAGTGGGTCACATGCATATTTGCTTGCACCAACCTCCCCAGCATGGAAGCTTGGCCCCCTAAACACCCCTAGCCTAGTCACTTTCTTTGGTTAAAAATGTATATTACCAGCTCCATTGTACAGCTTTACTCACCCCCCCTTTCACCCCCCTTGACCCTCATTTTTAAATTGATTGCATGTGTTTTTGGTCAGCTTGTAATTATCCCCACCCCCCCACACCCCCCTGATAATTAATATCATGTGTTTTTGGTCAGCTTGTAATTATCCCCACCCCCCCCACACCCCCTTATAATTAATATCATGTGTTTTTGGTCAGCTTGTAATTATCCCCACCCCCCCCACACCCCCTTATAATTAATATCATGTGTTTTTGGTCAGCTTGTAATTATCCCCACCCCCCCACACACCCCCTTATAATTAATATCATGTGTTTTTGGTCAGCTTGTAATTATCCCCACCCCCCCCCACACCCCTTATAATTAATATCATGTGTTTTTGGTCAGCTTGTAATTATCCCCACCCCCCCCACACCCCCTTATAATTAATATCATGTGTTTTTGGTCAGCTTGTAATTATCCCCACCCCCCCCACACCCCCTTATAATTAATATCATGTGTTTTTGGTCAGCTTGTAATTATCCCCACCCCCCCCACACACCCCCTTATAATTAATATCATGTGTTTTTGGTCAGCTTGTAATTATCCCCACCCCCCCCCACACACCCCCTTATAATTAATATCATGTGTTTTTGGTCAGCTTGTAATTATCCCCACCCCCCCCACACCCCCTTATAATTAATATCATGTGTTTTTGGTCAGCTTGTAATTATCCCCACAACCCCCCCCACACCCCCCTTATAATTAATATCATGTGTTTTTGGTCAGCTTGTAATTATCCCCACCCCCCCCACACCCCCTTATAATTAATATCATGTGTTTTTGGTCAGCTTGTAATTATCCCCACCCCCCCCACACCCCCTTATAATTAATATCATGTGTTTTTGGTCAGCTTGTAATTATCCCCACCCCCCCACACACCCCCTGATAATTAATATCATGTGTTTTTAGTCAGCTTGTAATTATCCCCACCCCCCCACACACACCTTTAATTAATTGCATGTGTATTGTGTGACCTTACCATTATTTACTCCCCACCCACATCCCCATTATTATCTTCTCTGGTCCATCAGAGGGGTCATCAATCAGAGATTTGTCCCTTTTATCCTTAATCTTTTGGCTTTATTTCAAGGATTTACAAAATAAATACATATGTTCTTCCAAATTGTTTTTTAATTTGTTGCATTTAGTTTGGTGTTTTGGCTGGTTTATAATTTCAATTGTATCTTTCTGTTTGACTTCACAGTGTCCCTCCACGCCACAGGAATGGCAGACTGTGGCTTCCCAGTTTGCTGCCCGTTGGGACTTTCCCAACTGCGGAGGGGCGATTGACGGCAAACACGTGCGAATTGTGCCCCCACCCCATTCGGGGTCATACTATTGGAATTATAAGGGGTTCCATAGTATCGTGTTGATGGCGGTGGTGTCGGCACACTATGAATTTCTGTATGTGGATGTGGGGAAAAACGGCCGGATGTCGGACGGAGGAGTCTTCAACCACACGGAGTTCGGTCATCGTCTCCAAACTGGTGGGCTGGAGCTGCCACCAGATGAAGATAATGTGGAGGGACTCCCGTTCGTCTTCATTGCCGACGAGGCGTTCGGTCTGGGTGACCATCTGATGAGGCCATTTCCCCAACGATCCCTCACCCCTGAGAGGAGGATTTTTAATTATCGGTTGGCCAGAGCAAGAAGGGTGGTGGAAAATGCCTTTGGTATTATGGCCAACCGTTTCAGATTGCTCCTTACATCGCTACATCTGGCAGAGTACAAACTCAATACTATTATTCTTGCATGCTGTGTCATGCACAATTATTTACGGAAACATTCAGGAACATACTCCTTACCAATTGGCCCTGAGGCCGGAGTGGAAGGCAACATGACAGGGCTGGATAATCGCCCTCTTGGTTCCGCACCACAATCAGCCCAGCAAGTGCGGGACCTTTATTTACAGTATTTTAATGGTAGGGGGGCCATTGAAATGGCAGCAGACCCTTAAACCATCTTTTTCATTTACAATGAATAAATACAGTTATTTATGTTTGAAATATTGGTCGTTTCGTATTGTTTGGCTTTTAATTTGGCCTGTTTTATATGTTGTCCTAGTGCACATCTTAATAGTGGCAAACTTGTTTAGCGTTTAGTAAATAAGCCCCTTTGTCAATGAACCACAACATGTTTTTGTCAAACTGGTAGTATTTAAAAAGAAGAAGCCACACATTTTTGAGTTTGTGCAAACATTATTTTTTTTATTATAGTGCACATCCAAAACTTTTTTTTTTTTTTTTTTTTTTATTTTTTTTTTTTTTTGGTTGTTTTGGTATTTTTGGTATTTTTTTTTTTTTTTTTTTTTTTTGGAACATGATTTTTTTTTTTTTTTTTTTATGTTATCTTTTTGACATTTTTTTGGTGTTTTTCTCACAACATATTTTTTTTTTTTTTGGGATTGATTTTTTAAAACAAACATAAAAACATGTTTAAAATTTTTAAAAAATTTTGGCTTAGCATTTGAAATTATTTACACAATGTAAAAGTCCAGAACTTACAAAGTTCAACAGGTAACCCATGAACAGAAGAAGCCAAATTTTGAATATGCACACTAATTTAACTGGAAAATGGGTAATGTCAACATGTGCTATGTTCCATCATGGGGAATCAATGGACGTGTTTTGTGTGTGAAACCCCTTCCCTCTCACCTACTAGCATTAGGGGTTGCAAACACAAAATGCGTCCATTGAGATCCCCTGATGGCACATAGCACATGTTGACATACCGTGTGCATATTTAAAATTTGGCCTCTAAAATTAGTTAAACAGCGCTTCAAAAGGGGAATGAAGGACATGATTGATGTTAAGAAATGTAAAAGGGGTCTTTAGATTCTCCCCAAAACATCAATCATGTCCTTCATTCCCTGCTGCATGGTGGCCATCTCCTTCTGCATGTTTTCCAGCTGCAGATTCCAGGCCATGATCTGCCCAATAAGCCTGTGGGCACTGTCAGTGGTAAATGGCTCCGCAGCTTGTCGTTCCACAAACAGATCAGCATCACCTAAAAGTTGGGTAGAGAAAACACAAGAAAAAAAGTGTCAAAAACATGCAGACCTTAATTTATTAGCTCAATCTGTGTTCTGAGACACTCACTTGGTGGGGTGCAGATTTGATCGACTTCAACGACCTGTTCCGCCACATCCACGCGTGGGCTTGGGCTAACTGCCCAATTAGTCTGGTGAGGCCGGGAGGTCCTCGTAGGTTCGGACTGACGTCTGAGTCTTTTGCCCCCTATGGTAATGGAACACAAAAAGGTACACTTTTGAATCACACTGATATTTGAGTGCCAAAATAGGATTAGTAAATATTGTTTAAAAGTCTTGCCAATTATTAGCAGTTTGTTAGAAGATCCTACTTGAAGACAGAATTGAAATGTCTATCTAATGAAACTCCAATACTTAAAGCGCCCTTCAACCCTAAATTTGAACTTCCGCTCATTGGATCCCTGCACCCCTGTGGTGTCTTATTTTGAACGTTTTAGGGGGGATGGGTTGCAGATACCTGTGTAAGGCAGGTATTTGCACACACATCCGGCCCTAGACTCCCACAGAAGTATACGCCACATCCCGTCCCACCGTGCTGTCTGCTGGGACACACAGGGGTCCCCGAGCTCGCGCGGACCAGTCCTATTGCATTGCGCAACTGGCGCATGCCCAATAGTGACCCGGGAAGTGAAGCCGCAAACATTAATTTCATGATTGCAAGATCAGAGATTGTAGCTGCACCATCCAAGGGACAGGTGAGTGTACTTCTTTGAAAAGTCACCACCTACAGTATTTAGAGATGATGAGCATTTTTTGGGAATTGTGAGCATGAGACCCTGCTTAACATATTTATCCCCCCCCCCCAAAACAGCCTCTGGAGTCCCTGTGTAAGTTACCCCTAAAACCCTTACTACAGCAGTAATTGTATAGATAGTGACAATAATAAACAACCTTACAACTCCAACAACCCAAAGCCAGGTAAACTCAATAAACGTTATGAAGACAAACGGAACTTTCATCAAATATGCGCAAGTTTCAGGTACGAATGGTAATAACATCTGCGCAAGTTTCACGAACGAATGGTAATAACATCTGCGCAAGTTTCACGGACGAATGGTAATTACATCTGCGCAAGTTTCAGGTACGAATGGTAATAACATCTGCGCAAGTTTCACGGACGAATGGTAATTACATCTGCGCAAGTTTCAGGTACGAATGGTAATAACATCTGCGCAAGTTTCACGGACGAATGGTAATTACATCTGCGCAAGTTTCAGGTACGAATGGTAATAACATCTGCGCAAGTTTCACGAACGAATGGTAATAACATCTGCGCAAGTTTCAGGTACGAATGGTAATAACATCTGCGCAAGTTTCACGGACGAATGGTAATTACATCTGCGCAAGTTTCAGGTACGAATGGTAATAACATCTGCGCAAGTTTCACGGACGAATGGTAATTACATCTGCGCAAGTTTCACGAACGAATGGTAATAACATCTGCGCAAGTTTCACGGACGAATGGTAATTACATCTGCGCAAGATTAGACATATCAAGTATAACCATAGTAGCGCACGTGCTTGACTTACTTTTTTTGATGGCTTTTCGAATTCTCCTGTATTGATCGTGCTCCCTGGATTTGATGTCGGACCATCGTTTGCGCAGTTGATCCTTGCCCCTTCGTACGCCGAATTTCTGCTCCAGGGTGCTGACGATTGTAGTGAGAATCTTGTCCTTGCGCAAGTTGGGTCGAGGGTACGGGCCATTTTCCCCGTCGTAATCTTCCCTTTGGAGGATGTCCACCATCTCCACCATCTCTTCAAAGGCCATATTGGTGGCCTTATATCTGCTGCTGGATGCAGATGTGTTGGCTTCTTGGCTTTCCTCCGCGCTACTGGCTGAGAATGTGTCCGCCATATTCATGAATTAATTCACCAACAATGCAACGAGGGGAAGCGGGGCGGGGAATACTCGTCATGAGGAACGTCATGGGCGGGCGACGCGGAGGACGCAGGCGGACTTCGACGCGTGCGCAGTGTATATAAGGCTGTTTGAGGGGCCCACGTGTTGCCGAACGGAAGTAGCGAGCGCTCTGTACGAAGGTAAGTGTTTTCTAGGATGCATTTCTGTGTTTTTTTTTGGGTTTTGGTGCAGCATTTTTTTAGGATTTGTGTGTGTTGCTGCCTGTGTGTAGGGGTTGCTGCCTGTGTGGATGTGTTGCTGCCTGTGTGTAGGGGTTGCTGCCTGTGTGGATGTGTTGCTGCCTGTGTGTAGGGGTTGCTGCCTGTGTGTAGGGGTTGCTGCCTGTGTGTAGGGGTTGCTGCCTGTGTGTAGGGGTTGCTGCCTGTGTGTAGGGGTGCTGCCTGTGTGTAGGGGTTGCTGCCTGTGTGGATGTGTTGCTGCCTGTGTGTAGGGGTTGCTGCCTGTGTGTAGGGGTTGCTGCCTGTGTGTAGGGGTTGCTGCCTGTGTGGATGTGTTGCTGCCTGTGTGTAGGGGTTGCTGCCTGTGTGTAGGGGTTGCTGCCTGTGTGTAGGGGTTGCTGCCTGTGTGTAGGGGTTGCTGCCTGTGTGTAGGGGTTGCTGCCTGTGTGTAGGGGTTGCTGCCTGTGTGGATGTGTTGCTGCCTGTGTGTAGGGGTTGCTGCCTGTGTGTAGGGGTTGCTGCCTGTGTGTAGGGGTTGCTGCCTGTGTGGATGTGTTGCTGCCTGTGTGTAGGGGTTGCTGCCTGTGTGTAGGGGTTGCTGCCTGTGTGTAGGGGTTGCTGCCTGTGTGTAGGGGTTGCTGCCTGTGTGGATGTGTTGCTGCCTGTGTGTAGGGGTTGCTGCCTGTGTGTAGGGGTTGCTGCCTGTGTGTAGGGGTTGCTGCCTGTGTGGATGTGTTGCTGCCTGTGTGTGGGTGTGTTGTGTAATGTTTGTTAAGAAAAACTGGTTGTGCGTTTTAAGTAACATTTGTGTTTTTGGTCTTTTGTATTGCCATTACTAACAAAACAGAAACAAACATGTCATCACCCCAGTTGAATCCATTCAAGGACCAGCAGTTCATGTCCGAATTCATTGCCCTGTACAGAAAAAATACCAACCTGTGGCAGCTCAAGAACCCTTTGTATGGCAATAGGGATGTCCGGAAGGCAACACTGGGGCCACTTGTGGCTTTTGTGAAGACTAAAGTCCCCAACGCAAACACCAAGTTTGTGGAAGCCAGAATTGCAAGTTTAAGGCACATGTACAAGCGGGAGCGCAAGAAGATTGAGGAATCAGTCAGATCAGGAGCAGCAGCAGAGAATGTTTATGTACCCAAGCTGTGGTACTACAACCAACTGACTTTTATAGGTGACCAGATGGAACCCAGGGAATCACTGTCGACTCTTCCCTCCACCCTTCCCTCCACTCTTCCCTCCACTCTTCCCTCCACCCCAGCTGAGGCTTCCACGGAAGGAGAAGACCCCTCCACCTTGGAGCAGGCTGATGCGCCCAGCTGGAGCCAGGTATATATTTAGTAGCCTAAATTGTGATTGTGTGAATATTAATGCTGTCAACGTTAAAATGTGAAACAATTAACACCCTGAACTCAGAATTGTGAAAAAAACTGACAAAAATTATGCACACTTCTAAAAAGTGTTGGTGCAACATATCGATACATATATAGTGTATACATACATCCAGTAGTGGCAAAAAAAGCGTTAGACAACATTGGTGATCTGCTTGGAAAATGCAGGGGTCCAAATGATAGCCTTTTGGATCTTTTGGAAAATTTAGATGCTCGTTCCTAAGTTTACAATTGGATGATTGAGTAGGCCAGAAACCACAAAACAGGTGTTTGATTTTTGTTTTTATTTGCACACAGGATGAGCTGACCCAGGATGATGCCGGGACAAGTGGTATGGAGGAGGAGGAGGACATGCCCAGCGAGAGCCAGGAGGTGGCTGGGCCCAGCACGAGCCAGAGTGACAGCCAGACCCAATTAAGAAGTCTACCTCGACCCCTGCCCTTACCCCCAAGAAGGCCCAGGAGGATGACCATTGTGGAGGAGGAATCACTGGAACTGATTCGGAAGGCGAGTGCGATTCTCGACAAACCCCCCCTTCCAGAAGAGGGCTATGCCAGCTACGTGTCCAGCAGGTTGCTGGAAATGGAGAGGGGCCAACGGCACCTGTGTGAGGGCCTAATTTCTGAGGCAATTAGGGGGGGTTTGAGGGGTGAATTACGAGAATCCACCCGCCTGACCCATGAAGGCCCGACACCAACTTCTCCTCCTCCTCCTCCTCGTCTTCCTTCTCCTCCTCCTCCTCCTCCTCCTCCTCCTCCCTCCTCCTACCACAAGTCAGCCTCCAAGGAAGCGTGCAGGGAAGACTGCAGGGAAGAGTGCAGGGAAGCGTGGTGCGAAGAGTCGGAAGTGATTGCCTGGCTTCAGTCTGGTCTCACAGAAGACACAGGCTGTTGTAGTGCCACAGCTTGGGGACATAGATGTCATCTGCTGCTGTTCCTGGTCTGTCTGATTCCTGGTCAATCTTCTTGTGCTCCCTATATTGTATGAAATGTGCCCAAGCTTAATTTTTGGCTTCACAAACTTGGTGTCTGCCGTTGGGGCAAAAAGTCTTGACAAAATCTACAAGTGGCTCCAGTGTTGCCTTCCTATTTTGTTTTGCCTTGTTTGTTTTAACCAGAATAAATGGTCATTTAATTTTCATCAAATAATGATATACGTGCTTGTTATTCAAAAACATAGTTTCTTTAGGAGTAGGCAGGTACATGTCTAAACATTCATTTGACAATACAAGTGTAAAGTGCAACTTCAATGGAACTGCAAGTGCAGTCGCTGGAAAGGTGAGGTTTAACATCGGAATTAAGGGCAAGCTCTGCTGACTCCACAATTGTATCATGTGTAATAACTAATCCTTTTGATAACCAACAAATAATAAAAAATATCTATATAGAGATATATGTACATATATAATATATAGATATATATATATATATATATATATATATAATTTTATTTTTTTACACGTATAGATCTATATATCTATATATATTTATATATATATATATATATATATATGTAGATATCGATATATATTTTTTGGCGCTTATTGAGAAATATAGATATATTTTTCATTTGGTGATTTGGATATCTATATCTATATCTATATCTATATATATATATCTATATATATATATATATATATATATATATATATATATATATATATATATATATATATATATATATATATATATATATATATATATATATATATATATAACTTCACTAAAGAATGCTGAAGAAAAAACGTTCGGGAGTACTCTGCGTGAATATACAAGCAGCAAGGCAAAATCATTCTTCAAGTACGATACCATACAAATCCCGCTGTCAGAAAAAAAAAAAAAAAAAAAATTTCAACAGCGTGACGATTGTGCGAGCTTCAAAACGAAGGCTAGTTTTACCAGACCGAGCGAGTCCGTGACATAATAGCTACTGAGCATGCGTCCTTTTTGGTACGCCGGACCATACTACACACGACCGGATTATCCGCTGGACTGCCAAGTCCAGCGGATAATTTGAGAACAAAACCTGAAACTTTAGTCCGCCGTACTTTGGCCAAAAAAAGTCCGCCGGCGCCCACACACGAGGGGATTATCCGCTGGACTTCGGTCCAGCGGATAATCCCGCGGGATAGTCCCTTCGTGTGTACGCGGCATAAGTTCTCCTTCAATTTTTAACCAGCTATAAGTTGATAAAACAGTTTCTTCTTCAAACTTGTAGAATGCTGAAATGAGCTCATGGTTGACCTGAGGATAATCAGTGTTTAGTTTATTATACCCTGTTGTGGAAGGCAATCGATAGCACACTTGTGCTCTGCTACAATAACATTACATAGTGGTCACTGAGGGGCTTAAAAACATATGATTTGATTCTAAATAGTCAGTTTCACCTTGAAATAATAGTTTAGGACTTCAGACTCTGTGTCTAAATATATTTGGTGGGGGGAAATGTTCTAAACACACTTTTTTGCTTTCAGGATATTTTCCCCACAGATTCTGTAAACACAATAAAAATCAACTGCTGTGTGAAACTTTGATATACAATATGAATACAATTAGGTAAAGGAGCAGAGTGCTTCAACCACTACCTATATATCACAATAGTATTTCAATGTGATCGCAATTTTGTCAGCATGTGCAAACAATCCTAAACAGTGCACAAATTAATATAAAAGATAATATGTAATACCAATATGAATCTACAATAAATTCCAAAATATGCTTAAATAGTCTTTTGTTGCCTACCAACAATCTTTGATCTCCCTTATTAACATCATATAACAAAGATGCCCTTCAAACCAACACCTCCACCATCACCTCTATGTGATCAGAGCAACTTACTAGACTGACCTGACCACTAAATCAATAAAAGGTCAATAGGGCTTTATACATTAAAATCTACACTATATATCCTCTCCTTTACTCAATGTTCCACATTCCTCATTTGGCAGGTGCAGACTCACATAGACATCTCATATTCCTTCATAAAACAAAGACTCCCATCGCGTGATATTGTAAAAACAGTAAAATCCAAGTGAAAACTCACATGTGTGCTGCACCTAGCAAAAGATGACATTGGGACATTCTCACTGTTCTGTGGATTGTATTGTCACTGGAAAGAGCCTCAACCTCTAAACTAGCATGTGATTCTCTGTACTGGTCAAATGACATCACCGCTCAATGCATTTCATCTAATTCCAGACTTGTTCTCATGAGGAAAAATCTGTGTATGCCACCACAGGTCCTAAGACCCATTCACTCTAAAGATATCTGTTACGGTGCATTGAAATGCGTTATGGCATGCGTTAACTTGTGTTTAGAGTTGAGCGGACACCTGGATGTTCGGGTTTGAGGGGTTCGGCCGAACTTTGCAAAAAAGTTCGAGTTCGGGACCGAACTTGGCCCGAACTTGACCCCGAACCCGAACCCCATTGAAGTCAATGGGGACCCGAACGTCTATAATGAATTGTCGGCTCCCGTCCCCGTAATACAGAGAACAGTCATTGAAAGTCATTGATTTTTAAAAAGTTATTGTCATAAAAAGTGTTTGGGGACCTGAGTCCTGTCCCAGGGGACATGTATCAATGCAAAAAAAAGTTTTAAAAAAGTTTTTTCGGGAGCAGTGATTTTAATAATGCTTAAAGTGAAACAATAAAAGTGTAATATTCCTTTAAATTTCGTACCTGGGGGGTGTGTATAGTATGCCTGTAAAGGGGCGCATGTTTCCCGTGCTTAAAACTGTCCATGCACAAAGTGTAATTTCTGCAGGAAAAAAAGTTATTTAAAAGCACTCGCGGCTATAATGAATTGTCTGCTCCCCGTAATACAGAGAACAGTCATTGAAAGTCATTGATAAAAAAAAAAAAGCGTGAGGTTCCCCCAAATTCAATTACCAGGCTCTTTAGGTCTGGTATGGATATCAAGGGGAACCCCGCATCAAATTTTTTAAAAAATGACGTGGGGTTCCCCCCTAGATATCCAGTATGGATTTTAAGGGGAACTTCCAGCCAAATTAAAAAAATGGCGTGGAGTTCCCCCAAAAATCCATACCAGACCCTTTATCCAAGCATGCAACCTGGCAGGCCGCCGGAAAAGAGGGGGGGACAAGAGAGCGCCCCCCCTCCTGAACCGTACCGGGCCACATGCCCTCAACATTGGGAGGGTGCCTTGGGGTCCACCCCAAAGCACCTTGTCCCCATGTTGGTGAGGACAAGGGCCTCATCCCCACAACCCTGGCCGGTGGTTGTGGGGGTCTGCGGGCGGGGGTGCTTATCGGAATCTGGAAGCCCCTTTTAACAAGGGGACCCCCAGATCCCCCCTGTGTGAAATGGTAAGGGGGTACAAAAGTACCCCTACCATTTTACCAAAAAAGTGACAAAAGTGTTAAAAATGACAGGAGATGGTCTTTGACAAGTCCTTTATTAAAGTCTTCTTTCATCTTCTTTCTTCTGGTCTTCTTCCTTCTTCCTTTCTTCATCCTTTGGTTTCTTCATCTTCTTCCTCCATCTTCTTCTTCCTCCATCTTCTTCTTCCTCTGATCCGCTTCTTCTTGCTCTGGTGTTCTCGTCCGGCATCTTCCTCCACGGCGTCTCTTCTTTATTCTCGGGCCGCTCCGCGCAATTGAAGGCTCCTGCTGTGTGATGCTTCTCTTCACTTGACGGGGACTTCTCTATGGCTTTCCCCATGACGTCAGAGGACCCACCCCTTCTGACATCATGGGGAAAACCATAGGGAAGTCCTCGTCAAGTCCCCGTGTCAGAGGGGGCGGGGTCACCAGGTGGCCCTGCCCTCCATTATATAAGAACTGTCAGAAGAAGAGAAGCGTCATACAGCGGGAGCCTCCCATTGCAAAGAGCGGCCCGAGAACAAAGAAGAGATGCCGTGGAGGAAGATGCCAGACGAGAACACAGGAGCAAGAAGAAGCAGATCGGAGGAAGAAGAAGTTGGAGGAAGAAGAAGATGGAGGAAGAAGATGAAGAAACCGAAGGATGAAGAAAAGAAGAAGGAAGAAGACCAGAACAAGAAGATGAAAGAAGACTTTAATAATGGACTTGTCAAAGACTGTCTCCTGTAATTTTTAACACTTTTGTCACTTTTTTGGTGAAATGGTAGGGGTAATTTTGTACCCCCTTACCATTTCACAAGGGGGTCCCCTTGTTAAAGGGGGCTTCCAGATTCTGATAAGCCCCCACAACCACCGGCCAGGGTTGTGGGGATGAGGCCCTTGTCCTCATCAACATGTAGACAAGGTGCCCTCAACACCCCTTTGGGGTCCCAAAGCACCCTCCCAATGTTGAGGGCATGTAGCCTGGTACGGTTCAGGAGGGGGGGGCGCTCTCTCGTCCCCCCTCTTTTCCTGCGGCCTGCCAGGTTGCATGCTCGGATAAAGGGTCTGGTATGGATTTTTGGGGGAACACCACGCCATTTTTTTTTTACATTTGGTGTGGAGTTCCCCTTAAAATCCATACCAGACCTGAAGATCCTGGTAATTGAATTTGGGGGAACCCAAATGGCTAATTGGTGTTTCTGGTTGTGTGCCAAGCCTCTAAGATGGTTGTTATGTAAACAGATTACTACTTGCAAAATGGCAGTATTGGCATTTCCGGGTGCACGGTCTGCTCCTAAGATGGCGGCCGGAGCATTTTCAGTTTTAATTCTCTTCCAATTTCCGCTGTGGAGCTGGCTATTTAAGGGAGTACAATGATTGGTGTCAGCTTAAGGGGTTCCCTTGATAAGTGCTGATGTCACACTGACGCTTTCACGTGTTTGGAGCGGTGGCCACCATTGTAAGTGCACTTACTTATGTTTTATCACACTGCTATACTTTTAATGGCTTTTAAAGTCATTCAATAAATACTACACTATATAAGCTTTTTCTAGGCTCCTGGCTGATGAGCTTTTTTAAATCTAGTGTGGTGTTCTGGAAACAACTCCCTATGTTACCTATGGCATTTACTGAAGAGGACTGAACACTGACTATATAAGGATTGATGCTTGCATAAATTCTCCATCTGGTGAGTGCAGTGTTTGGGTGAAGGCTCACGTGTGAGAGATTTCCTTATTCACCTTGGTTATACCTGATGGATATCCGATTATGCCTAAATATCTGTTATTTCTGGTGAGCTGATAGCACAAGTGTCAACTTCACACTGAATGAATTTTCTTATACTATATGGACTTCTTGTCTCTCTCAACTATATATATTTGCATCTCAGGAGTTTTGGGTTTATTGCCTCTAATTTTGCTATAATACCGTATTACTTTCATCTAGCGCTGCACATTTTACTGGATTGCATAGGTAACACTTAAAGGTCTCATAAATATAATA
Organism: Lithobates sylvaticus; assembly: GCA_028564925.1. NCBI lineage: Eukaryota > Metazoa > Chordata > Amphibia > Anura > Ranidae > Lithobates > Lithobates sylvaticus. The sequence continues at coordinate 145,736,977 of CM053029.1, read as the reverse complement.
AATATTATTCCGTATATGATTTTTTTAAACAGGTATGCAGATATTGAATTTTGTATTATGTAAATATTTCATTTTACACATTTCCAATATGTGGATAAATAGTGTCCCTTTAATACACCAGCCTCCATCCAGAAACCATCAACGGTTAAGCAGCCCCAGAGTAAAAGATCTTTCAGATTAACAGCTCTTTTATCATGTATCTCTAGAGATCTGTACGCCTTGTTTATAAGTATACAGAACTGTGATTTATACATTATTGTTTCAGCTTAACGCATTCGCCCTTGATTGACGGCTCGCGTTAACACAACATACATTTCTCGATTAGAGAAATACTACTACAAAGCTCTGTCTTGCTCTGCATTGTAATTACAGCTTAATATCTTTATTGCTGCAAAATATCAATCATTCGCCATATTCATCTGATGTTTTAGGGCCGATAAGGGAGCTGGATAAGATATGGGATTTTGAATGCATTAGTCTCAATTCACTAGGCTATAACAGTCCTTATTTTCTATAACTGTTACTTTTCAGCCTTGAGAGACAATGAGGGCTGAAAATAACAGTTACATGGCTGAAAATTACAATTGATATGGCAAGTAATGCAATATAGCATAGTGAACTGTGCCTAATGAGTTATTTGTGAAGAATTTATATTGAAAAATGAATCTGGGGGCTACAGCCTACAAAGGAAAATGAAGGTCTATGTGCTCCCTGGTTTTAGCACCACCCAGCATGTTAGTTCTTAGGTAACTGGTTTGCTGAAAAATAACGATTCTTTACAGAGCTGAAGTTCAAATTACACACTTACACAAATGAGTCAAAAGTTGAATTTTTTCCCCCCTTCCTTCCCTTCTGCCTACTGTTCAAAACTTTAGTTAGAGAGAGAAAGGCTGAAAGCAAACATCTTCTGATGTACTCTCTTTGGAAAACCCATAATGCTAAATATTGCTAAGCCCATGGGTGCACTATGTAATAAATGTTTAATTGTAAAATACAGTTTTTAAATGAGCAGTTAAACAATATACAAGAAAACTTATGTTAAATATAATATTAGTCCAAAGCCATTAAAGCCCCGGTGCCTAACACGTGGGACATGGGCTGCATGTGACCCACTGGGAGTCTACATGCAGCCAGCAGGCCACGAGCTATTGGGCACTATTTGGGCAGCAGGGAGCCCTATGTGGCACCGAAAGGGACTGTACTATGGATGGAGTTATCTAGTCCCAACTAAAGAACAGGGAGAGAGGTAAGTGATCACCTATGGGGAGATGCCATGACCACTAATACAGGGGGAGAAGGGTGAGTTAACACTTTCACTGCCATGACCATTAATACAGGGGGGAAGGGTGGGGGTTATCACTTTCACTGCCATGACCACCAATACACGGAGGGTAATTTCTTCTGCCTTGGCCAGTTATGCAAGGGTGGCGTGGGGAGTTAAATTTTGCTTCCACTGAGCACCAATGCAAAAAGGGTGTGGATACATTTCACTGCCAAGGATCAATTACAGTCTCTGACACCAGTGTTGGGAGCTATTATTGTGGTCTCTGACTCCAGTGTTGGGAGCTATTATTGCGGTCTCTGACACCAGTGGTGGGAGCTATTATTGCTATTATTAATAGCTCCCAACACTGGTGTCAGAGACCTCAATAATAGCTCCCAACACTGGTGTCAGAGACCGCAATAATAGCTCCCGACACTGGTGTCAGAGACCGCAATAATAGCTATTATTGCAGTCTCTGACATCAGTGTTGGGAGCTATTATTGCAGTCTCTGACATCAGTGTTGGGAGCTATTATTGCATCCACTGATACCAATGTTGGGGGTTGTTAAACCATCCACTGAAATCAATGCTGGGGTTATTGTACTTGAGTTTCATCAGTGTGCATTGCGAAATGCTGCAAAAAAATGCAACAGGAATAACATTTTGTGTAGTGTAGTATTATGCGGCCCTCTACCAATGATGGGGACTACACTTTAGGCCCGATATAATTTTTCAATTGACCACCACTGCATTATAGTGTTAATTTAAAGGTAAATTAGGTGGACTGTCTATAATACCCAAAGATATTTAAAATAAATGTAAACATTCCTTTTTTTTATATGTTTGCTTCATATTTTTTGTAATCATATTTCCTATACACAATTATAGGTATTTCCTCCAGTGGCTATATGTGTGTTATAGGTTGTGCAATCAGTAGCCTTACAACCTGCTCACACCAGTGTGTAGCCTTAACACATGTGTACGGAGCATGCACTATTTGATGTCCAATATGCAATTATGCTGCAGTGCACCTAAAATTATGCATGCCATATATTTTTAATGCAACACACCACAACATAGAGATCATTTACATGTATTGTGTGCATGCATTAGAGAATAGAGATGCTATTAGAAATGAATTGCACACCATACTACAATACACTCGTTGCCATGTGTTTGCTGTAACATGCATTTTATGGCGCATTAGCACGCCGTACTGTTGTAAATAGGCTGTTATAATATAAATTCTGTAACTAACCACCTGGAAAGTGTTTACTTTATCTACACCAAAAGTGTTAGTCTTAGTTAGTTAGTTGTGATACATTGATAGCCCATTCAAATGACTGAGATGCCTTAACGCAACTTACAATAACATGCAGCATAACTTGCATTAATGCACTGCAATGAAAGAAAGAAAGATGTGAATGGAGCCTTTTAAAATTACTTGTTTAGATCACTTTTGATACTCAGTACTCAGTGATGCTGATCTTCTAGCAGAAACTGCTGGAAAGGTTGAGCTCTCTTACCATTTCCAGTGGTGACCGGCCCTGTGGTCAAACCTGTTCATTTACCAGGTTTGGATGTAGTAAATGCAACCGTTCAATGACCACAATATACTTCAATATTATAATTAGGTGGGGGGGACCCTGTAATCAAAAAATAACTGGCACTATCCCATGCAATTGAAATCAATAGAAGGTAAGTCCACATATCTCTTCACTAAGAGGAGGTGATATGAAATGGGGATTTTTAAGTGGCACAAGGAGTACCACACAAATACAATCTGTTCTAAAAACCACAAGTTTTATTTATACAAAAGGCAGTAAATGGTATATTTTAAAACATATTGGAAAGCACAATCAGCATTATTTATGACCATTTCGTGCAGTCAAAGCGTGGTTTTGATACATATGTATTGGATATGTCTAGATCATCAGGTTTCGCCCAAATGAGGGGCCTCCTTAGGATCCACGTTTCAATATTAATAAATCGAAATACTTAGATATAGATCACCAAATGTGACTGATTCTTCACGTTCTATATGGCCACAGATACACAAGAGATTTGTGTACACCAATATGTCCATGCTCATTAAAACCAAAAGAGGAGTCGCCACTAAATGATCACCATCAATCAGGTCCGAATATGAGGGAAATTGGACAGCAAAAGTGAGGTAATTCAAAAACAAGGATTATCATTCAAGGAAAAGCCAGAGTATATGCTTTAACCACTTCAGCCCTGGAAGGATATACCCCTCCCTGACCAAGCCCTTTTTCACGATACAGCACTGCGTTGCTTTAACTGACAATTGCACAGTCGTGTGACGTTGTACCCTAACAAAATTGACGTCCTTTTTTCCAACAAATAGAGCTTACTTTTGGTGGTATTTGATCACTGTTTTTGCACTATAAACAAAAAAAGAGCGAACATTTTGAAAAAAAAAGCAATATGTTTTACTTTTTGCTATAATAAATATCCCCAAAAATATATAAAAAAACAAGTTTCTTCCTCACTTTAGGCTGATATGTATTCTACATATTTTTGGTAAAAAAAAACGCAATAAGTGTATATTGGTAAAAGTTATCGCATCTACAAAATAGGGGATAGATTTATAGCATTTTTATTATTATTTTTTTTTTATTAGTAATAACGGCGATCTGCGATTTTTATCAGGACTGCAACATTGCGGCAGACAGATTGGACACTTTTGACACTATTTTGGGACCATTGGCATTTATACAGCGATCAGTGCTATAAAAATGCACTGATTACTGTGTAAATGTCACTTGCAGGGAAGGGGTTAAACACTAGCGGCCATCAAGGGGTTAAGTGTGTTCTCTGGGCGTGTTCTAACTGTAGGGGGGATGGGCTCACCAGAACATGACAGAGATTCCTGCTCCCGATCACTGGGAGCAGTAGATCGGGAAAAATCAGGCAGAATAGGCAAATGCCTTGTTAACATATGCATCTCCCGTTCTGCCACTCCATGTCCCGATCATGGCCCACCGGCAGGAATTGAGTCCCGCTCCTGCGGCATGCGACGGGCACGCGCGCTAGCCGGCGATGATGCAGCAACGTACAGGTGCGTTTTGCGCACCCGTGCCACTTTGCTGACATATATTGGCATTAGCTGGTCGGCAAGTGGTTAAACATCAATGCTATCGCCATTTTTGACACACATGGTTTCACCATCACGTCAGTGGATGGTCTCTTCCCCAGTTATATTGGAACCTGGAATGTTTCTTCCTCTATGGTTCCTGCTTGGTCCAGTTGTTTGAATCTGTGATGTTTAAATCATATACTCTGGCTTTTCCTTGGAAGATAACCCTTGTTTTTGATTTACCTCACTTTTGCTGTCTAATTTCCCTCATATTCAGACCTGATTGATGTTGATAATTTAGTGATGACCCCTCTTTTGATTTTAATGAGCATGGGCTAATTGGTGTACACAAATGACCTGTGCAGCTGTGGCCATATAGAGCGTGATGAATCTATCACATTTGGTGATCTATATCTAATTATTTAGAGTTATCAATGTTGAAACATGGATCCTGATGAAGCCCCTCATTAAGGCGAAACACGTCAGTCCAGGCATATCTGATCCGTATGTATCAAAACCACGCATTGACTTCACAAAATAAAACATGTTATTTGAGCTTTCCAATATGTTCTGGTATATACACTTTAATGACTTTTGTATAAATAAATCTTTTTTTTTTTTTTTTTAAACAGATTGTATTTGTGTGGTACTCCTTGTGGCACTTAAAAATCCCCTTTTCACATCACCTCCTCTTAGTGAGGAGATGTGTAGACTTACCTTCTATTTACTTCAATAATACAGTGAAATAAAATGAATAGGGCTGGTGTTCGTTCTCTTATTAAATGGACATTATCGCATTAAATGGACTTGACGAGTATAAAATAATGCTGCAAATAGTAATGACAAGATCACAACAACTAACTGTTTCTGCATTGGAGTAAGAGGGGATGCAGCTAACTATAGGGGGCCTAATTGCAACACTGGCCGGTTGGTAAATTCTGTCAGAAACTCTGCCAATGGTGGGGCCCTTTAATCTCAATCTTCTAGTGAAGGTATTTATACTCCACAAAGGCAAACATATCTTTGTAAAGTGTCCAAAATAGACATTAAAGGGATGGGGTAGTTTCCTTTAACTAAAACCTAACAGAGGTGATAGTGCCTCCAGACAGGTGTAGGCAAAGCTCAACACAACAAAGGATGGTCAAGGCCACTCTCCACTCCGATGTATGTCCTTCTGGATACAGTCTGTCCTCTGATGGCTGCTGCTGTTAGCTGGGTGAATGTCCTGGCTAGAAGAGTGTGTTTGAGAGGTGAATCTCTCCTGACTGCCCTTTCTTTGATTGGATGACAATACAGAGTATATGACACCTGCTCACTTTTTGGGCTGCCCCTTCTCTAGCAATCCATTTTCCTCCAGTATCATACTGGACAGGAGTTTCTCACATAGGAAAAGGGGAGTGCCTTCTTTCATATCTGGTGTCACATTCTGTCCCCAACCAGATACTCCCCTCTCTCTTTCTCAACAAATTGCACACTTTTCCACTATGTAGGTACAGTCTATGTTCTGGTTCATCAGCCACTGGAGAAACCTCTTCCCTGTATGTGTCCCCTGGGATTTTCACTGCCCCTTCAGCATAGCATAGCACTGTCTGCTCCCTGTGCCACTTTTGCATGCTCTGAGCTACCTACTCCCCACCGCCAATGCAGCCAATACGAGTTCTCCCCAAGGTGGGGCCAAGTCTGGTTGGCAATGTGGCCAATCTTGTTTCAGCTCCCTCCTGGCCTGACAATCAAATGGTCCAGGAGACAAATAAGTTTTAGCACAGCTATGATGATGCTTAGGTCTAGGCTGTGTGGCTCCTGCATCTTAAAGAGCCCATCAGCCAGGGCTACGGGCGCACTGCATTACTCAGAGTGGGTTTCCTGATAGTGAAAACAGTGGACCGTGAATGCATAATGCCTGTTGGTATATGTCTGTTGGTATGACCACTTGTAGTCTCCGTGGGAAAGAGTAATAATGTAGGAGCACAATTAGGAGAGAGAGACTCTTGTCAACCTTTAACAGGGTCATCAGGTAATATTTAATAAAAATATTGAAAATGACTTCTGAACCTTCTGAACTTCTGAACCTAACTCTAACATGTTAAAGTTTATATGCAATTTTATTAATGAGGATCATATCAACTTTAAGATACACAGTTGCAGTATTTCCAGTGTAAACTTAGCGTGTTGTTCTTTAGGGATCCCCAGAAGGTATCCCCAGAAACGTGTTAACATTTCATAACTGAAATGCATTCTGTTATTTAGTCTGAAAATACATTAGAGGGCCCCCCACTGCTTCACACCTGGGATACTTATTTTATGTAAAACAACCAAAGTAACTTCGGCAAAAAACATTGATTTGTGCTGCATATAAATTGCAGCGTTTAATAATGAAGGATGGCAGCAACGTGCAGCCTATAACAAATAACACACAAAAATCAATACTAGTATATTGCTTTCCTTATAGACAGTTAGCTAAATAAAACAGCTCCACAATTAAACACAAAATGCTTTGAAAGGGAAATGCATACAATGCAAGAGTGGGTTTTGATTTTATCCATTTCACAAAATTTCACAAGGTTCCAATGAGATACGGTCCCTTTGTGCTTACTGTTGCCACGTGTAATGCAGAGATGACACTGTCCACCATTATAGAGCAATTTCTGACGTTAAAGTAGGTCTAAACCCAACCACTATAATCCCATTTACATTTTATTTACTTAATAATTGAATTATTTTTTACAGGTATTTATATACAACCAGCAATTTACACAAAACTTTACATCAGTCACTGCCTAGGAGTTTACAATCTAAGGTCTCTTGCTCACATACATACACACATACATACATACATAAGCACACTAGAACCAATTTAGACAAAAGGCAATTAATCTCCCGACATGTCTTTGGAGTGTGAGAGGAAACTGGAGTACCCAGAGGAAACCCACCAAAGCACAGGAAGAACATGTAAACTTCATGCAGATAGTATGCTGGCCAGGATTCAAAACAAAGACAACAGTGCTTCAAGGCTTTATCATGTTAATGGGATTTCAAAAGTTGCTTTCATTGTTTTTCAACCTGCATCATTCAATAAAATAATACCCAGTGATCTGGCCTTGAAGGTCCTTGTTCAGTCACTTATTGTATGCATCAAACAGCTATCTCTCAATTGGTGCATGTGATCAGCACAGGGCCAATCAGCACTGTCCAGATAGTGGGTCAGGGATCCTGCATAGGACAGTCCTTGCAGAATGAAAACTCCTCCTACAAGCTTTAATTAAACACTCATAGAATTCACAAGACTGCTATATACTGCTAATGAGAAAAGGTATTTATCAGTTTATATTTACTAAAATAATTGCATTTCCATGTTCTGCGTACTATGGGAGAACAGATACAGTGAATGCAAGGTCCTGGGTTTAGTAACACTTTAATATCTGGGAATGCAGGAGATCACACTACTGTCTAATATGCCCCTCACCTTATTGAAATACAACAAAATACATTAGCCTTACCCCACTTCCATTACATTTTTACATGCATGACAAATTTTATACAGGCTACACCCCTTTACATTTATTTGATAAAACTTTTATAAAATGTTTGATATATTTTAATATACAGCAGCCATTAGCCAAAGACATAAGCATACAATTATATCAAACAGTGAGACAGTGTGCAAATGCCAACAATTTTACTTGAAATACAGAAAACGGAGACAAAGTAAAGCCTGAGATCATTTTATAATTCATGTAAGGTGTTGTAAACAATGAACATATAAACCTATGGGGATTCCTCCTAAACTAACCTAAAAAATTTACCCTGTATGTGAAGTAGAAATGGGTCTACATAGGACAAAAGCACTGGGGAGCTAATGAAATGAAAGAAGAGAGGTACTGAAGAAAAGAGAAAAAGGAGGGGACAATGGTAGGTATGGAAAAGAGAAATCTGGAGAGAGGAGGGAAGGAGCAAGGGAAAGGAAAGGAGCAAGGGAAAGGGTAGGGAGGGTTCCCATGAGGCCCAACCAAACACCAGACCCACATGGACCAATAAATCCGATTACACAGAGAAAATGGAACAGTCCCAAGTTTTTGTGACTAATATAGCTCAACCACGGGGTCCAAACCATAAGAAATTTGGCATGGGTATCGTTAAGTATGGAGGTGAGTTTCTCATGTATCATGGTACCCATAAGTCCCTGTTTTACCTCACCAAAACTGATTGATGGTTGTTTCCAAGCCTTAACTAACATTTGCCAAACCCCACCAGTTTACACTCACGTCACGTCTATTGAGATCTGAGATTAGTCTATGTAATAAAGCTTCCCAGGGGTTACAAACAAGATTCATGTTTAGGACTGACTGGAGCATATTGTATATACATACCAACAAGTGAGAGGCCTTGAGGCAGGACCACCAAATGTGGAGAAAGGTACTACGTTTTCTACAACCCCGAAAACAAGCCAAGGGGGCATTAGGAACAAATTTGGCTATTCAGTCAGGAGTCATATTCCAGCGCAACTCTGTAAGCATTTTCCTAAGCTAGAATGATGTATGAGCATCTTTTTTCCCACTTGATCCATGGAAGCTGTAAGTGATACATATAGAGATGAGACTAATCCCCTATAGTAGGGATCCTTCCGGCAGCAGTTCTCAAAAAGTGTCAAGTGTATAAGACATTAGGTATGGTGTATGACTAGGCTTGAGACATAATGTTTTATTTTGAGCATAATGAAATGCTTCCCTGTTGGGCAAGTTCACATAGATATTGGAGGGATTTAATATCATCAGTATTTAGCAAGTCATACATATAGTTAACACTTTTCGTCCACCGCCCCCTGACAGGCTAAATGGTTTTCCCAACAGAGGCAGATGAGATTAGGTTACTGGAATATTTTACCAAGTCTCATTGCCAGAGAGTCTGTTGCATTGAGTGGTCAGTAATTTTAGGCCCCTGGGAGGGAGGAGTCCAAATTAAGTTATATATGGGAAAGGGAGAACATTCTGCTATGGCAAAATGGTTCCAAACAGATATTTCATGGATGGCATGCAAAGATACAAGAGGGGCAATCTGCGCCACAATAAAACAGTTTTTCAGTTACCACAAAGCTCCCTGCTAGTCTACAGCAGTACAGTCTTGGTCTGTTGTAATGTCAGATGAAATGTATAAGCTTACATTGTTCAATTTCCAGGAGGTGACTCAGTGTGGGGACAGGCGGGGACTCTAAAGGAAATAAAAAGTTAAGGCAAGTAAGTAATTTTCAGGGCATGTATTTTGCAAAACCAGGAGATGGATAGAGGTTTCCCGGAAGTGAGGAGAGCTGCTAGATCTATAAACAAAGAGGGGTAATTAGATTTGTAAAGTGACTCAAAGGGTGACATTAGCTTGAAACCAAGGTATGGCAAGGTGAAATGAGGCAGACCAGGCAAAATTATTTCCCTGAAGCGCCTGAAGTTGGTCTGGTGTCAAGTTCAAGTTTTAGAGCTTTGGACATTTAATGACTCGTAGGTTTGAATAATAAATTTAAGATTAATCACTGCGCTAACAATAATAAAGCAGCTGACATAAATTGTATGGTGACTATAAAAAGCATAAAGGTTAAGTATATGCAGCGTTAGTAGCATCAAATTTTTAAAATAAGAGGCCATAGTGTTAAAACAGAGTCTTTGTTCAGGGGAAATGCTGGAACCTCTTACCAAAAGAAAATGAACCACTGAATTACAGGTGGTCAAACAAGTATATTATATCTACAGTGCCACGGAACCACTTTAATTGGATCATAGAAGGCTGGATCTGGTAGTCCCACTCAATGGTAATTCACAGTTACATGCATAGGATACAAGAAAGCAACTCCTCATGGTGTAGTATTTAAAACCAAGGTACATTTATTTCTTATAAAAGGCCAGAGTACTCACATTTTGAGAAATAAAAACAGGCATATCTTGTCTGACGTCATGACACTGTAACGTGCCGACTGCGGCCACCTTTGTGGTTGGAAACATCTGCCTGTTTTTATTTCTCAAAATGTGAGTACTCTGGCTTTTTATAAGAAATAAACTTACCTTTTTTTAAAATATGATCCAATTGAAGTGGTTCCGTGGCACTGTAGATATAGCATGCTTGTTTGACCACCTGAAATTCAGTGGTCCATTTTCTTTGGTAGGTTTGAATAAACCCAAAGTCAGAGAGGACTGCAAAAATGTTTTGCGAAGAGTGATATGGGGAGAAGATACAGTGGGGAAAATAATGATGTGATATTCTGCAGATTGTGTAAGTTTGCCCACTTACAAAGAAACAAAGGGTCTATCATTTTTATCATAGGTTTATTTAAATGATAGAGACAAAATATCAACCAAAAATCCAGAAAAAACACATGATAAGAGTTAAGTGATAAGAGATAATTTGAGTTGCAGTTCAGTGAGTAAAAAAGTATTTGATCCCCAAGCAAAACACAACTAGGGGTTATAAAAATAGGATGAGATAAAAAGCACATTGGTTTAGGGGTGTCCCAAACAACAGCAACTCAGGATAAGATAAAAAGCACATTGGTTTAGGGGTGTCCCAAACAATTCAATATGTACAGTAAACCTGAGTATTGACAAGTGTTTGTAAAAAATGGCATCTATTAAAAATAATGCTTATAAACAAAGTGCATGTGCATACATATAATCTTTGCAACAAAGTGCATGTGCATACATATAATCTTTACAACAAAAGAAATAAAAAAAGGCTCAGATTAAAATCAATTAAGTGTGCTACCACTATAAGAATGTGGACGGCAAACTAAAACATAGGAGTGTGGAAATAGAGGTCCAATAAATTCTCGTATTGCTGGGTGCTATTATGTGGAGTGGATAAAAGTCAGTAAATCTATATTGGTCATGTATACACCACTTCACATCACCCAGAATATCATAAAGTCCACCATATAGTGTATATGGGACAGTGTAGAAAAAACAGTCCGTAGTTAATTGCAGTATATGAATTCCAATCTGGTGAAAAAAAGTATATGTGTGATTGGTCTCAATGGGTTATCCTGTATCAGCAGCTGTGGGGGTCCCGTACTCCCCTCCTTCCGATCGTGCCCCTAATGTGTTTGCACTCACCGGAGTGCCCAACCCCTGCAGGGGTAATGGGCATAAAAGTGGAGTTCCAGTTGTCCTTGTTTGGTCGTCCTCCGTCCGTGGGGGGTTACTGCCAGCTGGGCCTTTGTTCCTCCGTGTTGTGCTTGTTCAGGGCAGATAGGAAAAGATATGGGGAAGGGGTGTATTCATAGCGTGACTCCGTTTTTAAAAAAGTACTAATTTATTTAGGTAAAGGGTATTTAAAACGATCAAATACATAAAAGGGGTTTATCCACCAAGTGGATTAACCTAAAAACAAAGGGCTAGTAAGCCCATGCAAGAAGTAAGGCCGGCGTGTCACCACCGCTAAACCGGGACTGTAGCGTGCGTTCCACGGCCGTGGTAAGCTAAAAACCGGAAGCGGCAGTGGGCCGGAAGTGACGTGTTGCGTACCAAGTTAGACCCGCCTTACGCGTTTCGTCATAGGACGTCGTCTGAGGCTCGGCCATCTTGGTGCACCGCACGTCTGATATACAAAAGGTGTAGCCGCGCCGGCCAATCAGAGGGGATGGTGCAGCAGGGGTGACGCCCCTAGGGAAGGTAAATAACCATACCACGGGAACAGGTCATGGGCATACACTCTACCCTCCCCCTCTAGTGGCTAAAAAGGAGAATGACATGGCGCGGCAACTGATATTAACATTGTAAATACATACATAGGAAAAATACACAGAGAGCCCTAATGGGAGAGGGAAAACGTGATTCGGCTCGTCAGAAAATATGCAAAAGAACGAATAGTGATTATTGGGAGTGCCAGTGGCATGTGAGAGGAAAAAAGGCTAAATAAATAAGGATAAAAATATAAAAATATATATTGTGCAATATATGGAATAATGTTGGAATATTAAAAGTGATAAATCCATGGGTGCTGGACGAAAGTGAGTGAACACATATTATGAGTAATACATAGAGAAGTGTAACTCATAAGGATATTAGTGCGATTATCTTGAAGACACAGGAAGTGAGAGTTAGAAAATGTAATGGAAAGAGACACACCAAAATATGATATAAATAGTGAACAGGTGTTCACTATTCAGAAGAAGATATAAATAGGTGGTGTGTAAAATTGATTATATAAAATCTTAAATGGATAAAATTATTATATGTATATGGCAGGTCCGTATAAAATTATTATCAATGCCAGCGGTACCATAATATTTTCCTTATGTGTATCGTTTTTTGTATTTTATGTATAAAAATATATACATAAAAGCTGAGGATAGGACCTAGAGATAAGATATATAAAAGCCTGAAAATAAAACATATAAAAGTGAATAGGAGGTCGATAATTTTTTGAATATAAATTTCTATATGTGATGTTTTCCCAAAGGAATAGTGGCTAGGATATGGTACTAAAATATGGTAATAAAAATGGGTGGTCAGGAGGTGTGATCCAATACCGTTCAAGGAGTTTCTAAAAATTGGATAAAAAGCAGTTTAAATCAATGTCCACATTTAACCCTTTTGGCACAAGAGAGTCTAGGAGATATATCCATTTTGTTTCATTTTGTGAGATTAGGATCTTCTTGTTTCCTCCTCGCCAGTGGTCATTCACAATATCTATACCGTAAAAGATGAGGCCTGTGGGATCCCTATGGTGGTACTCATCAAAATGCCTGGACAGATTGTGTTTGGGGAAACCCTTTTTTTATATTATTTACGTGTTCCCTAATCCTGACACACAATGGCCTTGTGGTTCTGCTCACATATTGCAGCCGGCATGGACACTCAATCACATAGGTGACATGTGTGCTGTTGCATGTGATTAGTTCTTTAATGGTGAATTCTTTTCCTGTCCTAGATTTAAAAGTAGTTTTCCTCCTTGGCTGTTTTTTGGTAACTCGACATGCCAAGCATTTCTGACATTTATAGAAACCCTTCAGTTCTGAGAACAGTTTTACAGGTTTGGGAGGATCTATGACATTTTTCACCAAGTGGTCTCTAAGAGTAGGGGCTTTACGATAGATGAATCTTGGTTTTTTGTCTAGTATTTTGACTAGAGTTCTATCAGATTTCAAAATCGGCCAGTATTTTCTTATTATGTGCTCAATTGACTTAAATTGATTACTATACCCCGTAATGAAGGAAACATTAGTGTGTTGTTGATAGGGTTGCCTCTCTTTTGGTCTCAATAATGTGGCTCGATCCAGTCCCCTGATGTTTTCTTTTAGTCTTTGTAGGGGTTCAGGTTCGTATCCCTTATCCACGAATTTTTCTATTAGAGTGTCTGCTTGTGTCAAGAAATCTTCCAGGTTACGGCAATTTCTGCGTATCCTAAGGAGTTGGCCTTTTGGGATGTTGTTAATCCATTTCGGGTGGTGGCAGCTTGAAGTGGGAATATACCCATTTCGATCTGTACTCTTAAAAAAAGTCCTGGTATGTAGCTCATCTCCATTTTTAAAAATCTGTAGGTCCAGGTAGTCTACCTGGTTCGGATCACATGTCCCTGTGAATGAGATTCCAAATTTGTTGTGATTGAGTTCTTTCAAAAAGGTTTCAAAAGATTCCGTGCTACCTTCCCATAGGATAATTATGTCGTCTATATATCTGCGGTAGAATTTAATTTCAGGTCTTATTTCCTTGTATACATACCGCTCCTCCCACATATCCATAAAAAGATTAGCCACGCTAGGGGCGTATTTGGCACCCATTGCAACACCTTTCGTCTGTACGTAATACTCTTTTTTGTACCAGAAGTAGTTGTTCTCCATTGCTAGTTTCAAACATTCTAGTATATAACCAATTTGCTCCTGTCTTAGGTCTGTACCTTCGTGTAATGCCTTTTCCACTCCTGATATACCATCCTTCTGTACGATGCTTGTGTAAAGGGAGTTTACATCTATTGTGGCTAGAAGGCAATGCTGGGCATTGTTGACTTGCTGTAATTCATTGATGAGTTGTGTGCTGTCCTTCAGATAGGATCTCCCCCTTTTTACTAGTGGTTTCAGAAATTGATCTACATATTCCCCAAGTCTTGAAAACAGAGAGTTTATGCCACTAATAATCGGTCTTCCGGGGGGTTTAACAAGTCTCTTGTGAATTTTCGGTAAGTGGTAGATGACTGGGGTTCTAGTAGAGTCAGATACCAGATATTTTGCTTCCTTTTTATTGAGGATCCCTAAATGTTTGCCTTTATTCACCAAGTTTTTGAGCTTCTTTGTATATTGGGATTTAGGGTTATTCTTAAGTTTTCGTTATGTATCGGCAGTTTTAAGGAGGTTATCCATTTCGTCCTCATAGTCTTTCTTCTTCAGAATGACAAGTCCTCCTCCCTTATCGGCAGGACGGATGACTACCTCCTTCTTCTTTCCTAACTCTTTGATAGCCTTCCAGACATGCCCACTCTTCCCTTTCTTCATCTCCAACTTCCTTATGTCATTTTCTACCATCTTTTGAAAAGCCCCTATACATTGGTCCCCTGGGACTTTGGGATTCATGATTGAATTATTTCTTAAAGAGGTATGTGCGTATTCAGATGTTTCTTCTCCTCGATCTTCTTTTGTGTTCAAGGCAAAATGTTTCTTTATCTTAATTTTTCTTATAAATTTCTGTAAATCGATGTAAACCTCAAATTTATCGATGTTTTTCTCTGGTGCGTACTTAAGTCCTAAATCTAAAATGCGCATTTCTTCATCACTAAAAGTTGCATCTGTTAGATTAAAAATTCCCAATCCTAGTATTCTCTTCTTCGTTTTCTTCTTCCCTCCACGTCTCCCTCTGGTCCGTTTCTGTCGGAACCTCTGTAGGGTGGTTCTGTGTTTCTGGTCCATCCGTTCCCGGTGTTCATTCGTTGGTTCTGGTTCTGGGGTCCACGCTGTCCACTCGTTCCTTCTATGTTCGGGTCCCCATACGATCTGTCTCGGTTCCAAGAGAGTTATAGGCTTAGCACTGGACACATATGAATAGAGAGGGGAATTTTACATAGCATGCCACATCCTATATATAAATGAAAAAAGTGGAGGTTCCCCTAAGGGCTTGGACTTTTAAGGCATGCTCAAATTGTGACCCCAGACAAAACATAAGATAATATGTATTCGAAAAATATTTATTACAGCATTATATATAGAAAAAAGAGAAAAATTGTTTTGACAATATTGCAATAAAACACCTATTGAAATATTTAAACAGAATTGGATAAAAAGATGTGTTACATCGATATAAGTTGTGGGCGTTGGCTCAAACCTGACGCGTTTCGGAGGTTTATTTAAACAAATTTTTCCTCCTTCTTCAGAGGTAGGAGCACACCAATCTTAATATCTAGAAGATATTATAGTAAAGCAAATTATCAAAAAAGTGAACCTCAATAATTGTAATGATATTCACAAAACAAAACAAAACAGTTTTTTGCATGTAAGTACACATATAGACGTAATAGATTTACATACCGTTTCCAAAAATATGATTAAAAACAATGACTGGGAGGAGGAGCTTCCTGTTCAGGACTCTTAGAATGTAATTCAATCAAGAGCTTGTATCCATATATTGGTTTTGGTGGCTCACCGGGATTTATATCTTTATCTCCGGTGATTAAAAGTCCCTGGGCTAATTGTCCTGGCGTGATAGCGATAAGGGGCGTCTGTGAGACACACTGAGGTCGGGTATGGTGACCCTGATAAATCAAAACATTTGTAAGTATTTGTACAAAGGGGGTAAATTAGATCCAAAATATAATAAAATAAAATAAAAAAGCCACTCAAGGGATGTTGCATATATTTTTCACAGACCTGTATACTGTGTTTCTAAATAAATCTTCGTCGGATTAAGCTGATAGTTTTGGTATCATAGATGGTTCAATGGATCTGGGAAGAGAATTAATCAAAGATGTCCAGGGTAAAAAACCATAGTCACCAGCGAATAACCCCCCTGAAAGGAAAAAGATTCCCACATATAGGGCTATACAGAGTTAGATTGTGGCTGAGGGATATAACTATGTTTTCGTTGTATTTATATTTGTATATATAAAGAGTGTTGGTAGATACATTATATGTATACTTTTATGTGTTTTTTTACAAAGAAACCATTTACTCACCACATCCAAATTATTTTAGATGGAGTGATTGATTGCCTTATTTATCAATCTATGTCCCAATTTGCATTCCAGTGACTTTCCATAGAGAGGAAGATAGAGGAAATTCTATTAAATAGCAAGGGGCCTGTGAGCCACAATCTAATAGCCAGTGCAAAGCATAGTAACAGATCCTCAACAATTGGTTCATAACCCAGCAGGGATTGTGATACCAAATAAAATATATGTATACCAACAGTGAAAACAGCCCGACAGTGACGTTTAAGGGCATTCTATAGTTGTTAAAATCTAAATTTTAAAGGAAAATTGAAAGGTAAAGAAACTTTTATTTACCCACCCAGTTACTTCAGGTCCGCTCGTCTCCTCCTCAGATTGACAACTGCAATCTGCTGAGTGAGACGGCCGGTCTATTTAAATCCAATTCCCCGCCTGGCAGTCAGCTGTTAACAATACAGCTGATTGCGAAATGGCAGGGGAATGTAACAGCGCCATCCTAACTCGGCCCCCCGAGTGCTGCGCGCGCATCCCGGTCACGCGCACCAATCGGTGGTGCGCATTGTGACCCGGACACGCCCACAGCTCCCGCCGGCACGTCAAGCTTCAACGGCGAGCAGCGTGTGCTCGCCAGGTGAAGCAATATGGGGTCCCGTCGCCAAGCATTGACGTCGGGGATCCCCAGTATGCCGCTCCGTCCATTCCAAAGAGTGGGCGGGCGGCTGGGCGTGCCGGGCGGCTCACTAGACAGCCCCTCGTCTCCAATCACTACCAGGTATATATCAAAAAGTAGGGAGTTGACGTCATTGGAAGCTCCTTCAGCCAGGCATTTCACAGCAAGTCCAAAGTACAGAGGGAGGAGAACAGACAAAGGGGGGACGGGAAGTATAAAAAGGGGCAATTTAACAGATAAATCGTGACACAGTAGCATATGCAGACATATTGTTACCTCAAGATAAAGATCTGGAGAATAAATGTCAAGAGAGCAGTTATATAAGTAGACTATGGCAGCTAACATATGTACACATATTGTTACATCAAGGTCTATATAGATTTAAATCATAACACCATAGTGTACTACGCAATTATATGGGTGAATCATGACAGAATAACATGTACAGACATAATGTTGCCTAAAGATTCCCATAGATATAAAAAATATATAATAATTCCAAAGGAGGCAGTTGAATGGATAGACTGTGTCGACTAGCATATATATAGACATATTGTTGCCTCAAGATCTATATATTTAAGGCATAACATCATAGGGTAATAACGCAGGAACGTATAGTGAGTCATTATACATTGCTTTTATTTGTTCATTCCTAAATTTAAAGAAAAACTCGATGCCATAAATTAGAATAATTTCAATAGTTATTCCAAAAGAGGAGGAGACATGTGTCTCCAAAAGATACATTATATGTTCTCAAAGTTATATATAGCATACAGAATCGAGAAAAGCGGCATATTGGAGTACCAGGGTGTAGTGGTTGTATTGTCCCTAAAAAAGGGCCCAGAGTCACATCCACAGCATTTATAAATGCAGGGTTTGTGTATATAGTCCCAGATTGTACTAGGGAACATCTAGAGCCAAAGGGGAAGGAGATGGTTACAGTATGATTTTCAAAAGAGTGGTGGGAGTGTTTATTTTTCCATCCCACCAGAAGAAAAACCTTCTAGAAATGGTTTAAACCAGATTGCCTCGTTGAGGCCTGGAGTGTGGGTTGCCCTAAGCTTGAAAATCCATCGTGCTTCCAATTGGAGGAGAGATTTATTCCAATCTCCTCCTCTTGGGTTAGGATGGACGCGATCTAGAATAAGGAATTTAATGTTTGGAAATTTACCCGCATGTATAGTAGTGGTGTGTCTCCCAAGAGGAAGATCTGGATCACATGTTTTCATGCTGTGAATGTGTCTGTAGGCCCTTTTCCAGAACTCCAGCTTAGTTTTCCCTATATAGAAACAGGAACACTCGCATTGTAATAGATAGACGACTCCCAACGTTCTGCAGTTACCAAAATGTCTAGCCTTAAATATTTGGCCATCTGGTAATTTGGGATTCTTCTCCACCCACATATATTTGCAATATTTGCATGACCCACACATATAGGTACCTTTATATTTGCAGTGTGTCTTAGTGTTGGCATTATATTCACTGCTAGTTATTTGATCTCTCAGGGATGAAGTTCTCCTGAATGTAAATAAAGGTTTTTCTGTAACATATGGGCCTAGAGTGGGGTCCTCGGTTAGAAGGTGCCAGTATTTATGTACTATTTTTCTAACTTGCTGTTCCTGATTTCCAAATCTAGATATGATTCTCAAAGGGTTAATGTCATCTCTGGATTTTTTTGAGTGTAGGAGATGATCCCTACTGCGTATGCAGGCCTGTTGAAAAGCCCTTTTCAATGAGGCATGCGAGTATCCCCTTTCCAGGAGACGGTCACGGAGATTATCGGCCTCTTGTTTAAAGATGTTATCGTCCGCACAATTTCGTCTGATTCTCAAGAATTGACCGTATGGTATAGAGTTTAGTAAGGGTTTTGGATGGAAGCTGGTCGCATGCAAAATTGCATTCCCAGCTGTTGGTTTTCTATAAAGTTTAGTAAGTAATTTACCTTCCTCACCCTTATAGACTTCTACATCTAAGAACGCAATATTGGTGTAACTGTATGACATAGTAAAATTCAAGTTGAATTCATTCCTATTCATCCTAGATAGGCATTGTTGTAACAGATCCACTGGACCGTCCCAGACGATGAAGATGTCGTCGATGTACCGGTACCACCCCAGGATGTGGTCCGTGTACATCGACAAGTCTTCATCGTCTAGGACCGTTTTCTCCCACTCCCCCAGGTACAGGTTGGCGTAGGATGGGGCACAGCAAGTCCCCATCGCTACCCCCTGCACCTGGAGGTAGTGGGAGTCATTGAAGGTAAAAGCATTATGCTCTAATATGAATTCAAGTAAGGTAGTCATGAATTCACCGTATGCGGGATCGACACCAATGTCACTTGATAAAATGTGTTTAATTGCTGCTATACCTTTACTATGAGGGATGGAGCTATAAAGTGCCTCAACATCAATTGTTACTAGTAATGTATAGTCCGGTACAACAATGTTGTCTATGATTTGTAAAAAGTGCATGGTGTCCTTCACGTATGACGGTAGATTCATGACAAAAGGTTTGAGAAATTCGTCGATTAATCGACTAGCGTTCTCGCTTATGGAGCCCACCCCTGAAATAATAGGTCTCCCAGGTGGTTTCTCTCTATTCTTGTGAACTTTGGGAAGTGCATAGAACGTGGGTGTTTTAGGGAAATCATTGCGGATAAATTTCCACAATTGTTTTGTGATAGTATTGTTTCTGAAAGCCGAGTCAACAATTTTGTAGAATTCTCCATTAAATTTGTTAATGATACTGCTGGGCATACGTCTATACCAATTGTGATTTTTGAGAATGTCAGTACACATATTGGTGTATTGTTCGTTATCCAAGATGACAACATTGCCCCCTTTATCTGATGACTTTATTACAATGTTGGTATTTTTGGCCAGATTTTCTAGAGCTAGACTTTCATTTTTCGTTAGATTGGTTTTTGCAGGGGTGGAGATCTTTAATTTATTTAAATCTTTATCCACCAGTTTAAGGAAAGCTGTTGCATTGGCATTCGTGCTCGGGGCTGGGCAGAAATCTGATTTCTTTTTGAGCTTTGACGTGTTTTTAGTGACCCGTGGGTCTTCTTTATCCACAGAATCCAGAATTTTTTGGAGATCGATCCGGTCAATGAGATCGGCTGGGTCACTCTCCTCTAAAAGTGATATAAGGTGTTTTAGTGCTTGATTTTCTTGAGGGGTACATTCAGAAGAAGCCCCCTGTTTATCGAATAGTTTTTTTAGGATCAGTTTTCTAACATATAACTGCAAGTCTTTATAAACATCGAATTTATTGGTGTTTTGATGTGGACAAAAATTGAGGCCTCTCTTAAGTAGAGAGGTCTCATCTGTGGAAAGTACGTGAGATGAAAGGTTAATTATATTAAAGTCCGACACAATAAATGTGTCAGAAGAAGTGTTGGTATCTATAGGTTGACCTGTGTGTACGTGTTTGGGTTGATGAGAGATGGTTGTACCCCCGC
The DNA here is from genome assembly GCA_028564925.1 of Lithobates sylvaticus. Taxonomy (NCBI): domain Eukaryota; kingdom Metazoa; phylum Chordata; class Amphibia; order Anura; family Ranidae; genus Lithobates; species Lithobates sylvaticus. The sequence continues at coordinate 145,716,351 of CM053029.1, read as the reverse complement.
CAGGATCTTCTCTAAAAAAGAGGGATCACTGGAGAGGGTCTCAAAGGATTCTGTGCCACCATTATTGGTTAGTGCTGGTGTTTTCTTGTGAGTTACTCTAGTAGTGGATGCCTGGGAGTTAGATGTGGTATTTGTGTCTACGTTACTACTATTTGGTGTGGGTGTTATTTTATAAGTGGGAATTAGGGGTGAAGATTTTTTAGCCAGGTGGCCTTCCGGCGAATCACTCTGGTATTGGCGTTTATTACTGTGGTTCGCCTTAGTTTTCTGGGTTACGTGCGAAATAGTGTTTGGATGAGGGAGAGTGCCCTGATTTTTATTCCAGAGTTTTCCAGAACTCGAGCCGTCCCTAATAAAGCTACCTCTATAATTGTATTGTGTCCATTTGTATGCCCTGCCATTTTTAAAGGCGTCCCTGTCACGATTGAATTTGAAGCTTTTCTTCCCAAGGATGACTTTATTAAAAGTCTCTAAATGGGTTTTTAGTTTTTCTTCTCTGTTTGTTATGGGTTTGTGGGTTTTAAGTTTTTGTAATTTGCCACAAATATTAATTATTTCGAGGTCTAGGCCCTCATCGGCCCTAGACCTCGAAATAATTAATATTTGTGGCAAATTACAAAAACTTAAAACCCACAAACCCATAACAAACAGAGAAGAAAAACTAAAAACCCATTTAGAGACTTTTAATAAAGTCATCCTTGGGAAGAAAAGCTTCAAATTCAATCGTGACAGGGACGCCTTTAAAAATGGCAGGGCATACAAATGGACACAATACAATTATAGAGGTAGCTTTATTAGGGACGGCTCGAGTTGTGGAAAACTCTGGAATAAAAATCAGGGCACTCTCCCTCATCCAAACACTATTTCGCACGTAACCCAGAAAACTAAGGCGAACCACAGTAATAAACGCCAATACCAGAGTGATTCGCCGGAAGGCCACCTGGCTAAAAAATCTTCACCCCTAATTCCCACTTATAAAATAACACCCACACCAAATAGTAGTAACGTAGACACAAATACCACATCTAACTCCCAGGCATCCACTACTAGAGTAACTCACAAGAAAACACCAGCACTAACCAATAATGGTGGCACAGAATCCTTTGAGACCCTCTCCAGTGATCCCTCTTTTTTAGAGAAGATCCTGGCGGGGGTACAACCATCTCTCATCAACCCAAACACGTACACACAGGTCAACCTATAGATACCAACACTTCTTCTGACACATTTATTGTGTCGGACTTTAATATAATTAACCTTTCATCTCACGTACTTTCCACAGATGAGACCTCTCTACTTAAGAGAGGCCTCAATTTTTGTCCACATCAAAACACCAATAAATTCGATGTTTATAAAGACTTGCAGTTATATGTTAGAAAACTGATCCTAAAAAAACTATTCGATAAACAGGGGGCTTCTTCTGAATGTACCCCTCAAGAAAATCAAGCACTAAAACACCTTATATCACTTTTAGAGGAGAGTGACCCAGCCGATCTCATTGACCGGATCGATCTCCAAAAAATTCTGGATTCTGTGGATAAAGAAGACCCACGGGTCACTAAAAACACGTCAAAGCTCAAAAAGAAATCAGATTTCTGCCCAGCCCCGAGCACGAATGCCAATGCAACAGCTTTCCTTAAACTGGTGGATAAAGATTTAAATAAATTAAAGATCTCCACCCCTGCAAAAACCAATCTAACGAAAAATGAAAGTCTAGCTCTAGAAAATCTGGCCAAAAATACCAACATTGTAATAAAGTCATCAGATAAAGGGGGCAATGTTGTCATCTTGGATAACGAACAATACACCAATATGTGTACTGACATTCTCAAAAATCACAATTGGTATAGACGTATGCCCAGCAGTATCATTAACAAATTTAATGGAGAATTCTACAAAATTGTTGACTCGGCTTTCAGAAACAATACTATCACAAAACAATTGTGGAAATTTATCCGCAATGATTTCCCTAAAACACCCACGTTCTATGCACTTCCCAAAGTTCACAAGAATAGAGAGAAACCACCTGGGAGACCTATTATTTCAGGGGTGGGCTCCATAAGCGAGAACGCTAGTCGATTAATCGACGAATTTCTCAAACCTTTTGTCATGAATCTACCGTCATACGTGAAGGACACCATGCACTTTTTACAAATCATAGACAACATTGTTGTACCGGACTATACATTACTAGTAACAATTGATGTTGAGGCACTTTATAGCTCCATCCCTCATAGTAAAGGTATAGCAGCAATTAAACACATTTTATCAAGTGACATTGGTGTCGATCCCGCATACGGTGAATTCATGACTACCTTACTTGAATTCATATTAGAGCATAATGCTTTTACCTTCAATGACTCCCACTACCTCCAGGTGCAGGGGGTAGCGATGGGGACTTGCTGTGCCCCATCCTACGCCAACCTGTACCTGGGGGAGTGGGAGAAAACGGTCCTAGACGATGAAGACTTGTCGATGTACACGGACCACATCCTGGGGTGGTACCGGTACATCGACGACATCTTCATCGTCTGGGACGGTCCAGTGGATCTGTTACAACAATGCCTATCTAGGATGAATAGGAATGAATTCAACTTGAATTTTACTATGTCATACAGTTACACCAATATTGCGTTCTTAGATGTAGAAGTCTATAAGGGTGAGGAAGGTAAATTACTTACTAAACTTTATAGAAAACCAACAGCTGGGAATGCAATTTTGCATGCGACCAGCTTCCATCCAAAACCCTTACTAAACTCTATACCATACGGTCAATTCTTGAGAATCAGACGAAATTGTGCGGACGATAACATCTTTAAACAAGAGGCCGATAATCTCCGTGACCGTCTCCTGGAAAGGGGATACTCGCATGCCTCATTGAAAAGGGCTTTTCAACAGGCCTGCATACGCAGTAGGGATCATCTCCTACACTCAAAAAAATCCAGAGATGACATTAACCCTTTGAGAATCATATCTAGATTTGGAAATCAGGAACAGCAAGTTAGAAAAATAGTACATAAATACTGGCACCTTCTAACCGAGGACCCCACTCTAGGCCCATATGTTACAGAAAAACCTTTATTTACATTCAGGAGAACTTCATCCCTGAGAGATCAAATAACTAGCAGTGAATATAATGCCAACACTAAGACACACTGCAAATATAAAGGTACCTATATGTGTGGGTCATGCAAATATTGCAAATATATGTGGGTGGAGAAGAATCCCAAATTACCAGATGGCCAAATATTTAAGGCTAGACATTTTGGTAACTGCAGAACGTTGGGAGTCGTCTATCTATTACAATGCGAGTGTTCCTGTTTCTATATAGGGAAAACTAAGCTGGAGTTCTGGAAAAGGGCCTACAGACACATTCACAGCATGAAAACATGTGATCCAGATCTTCCTCTTGGGAGACACACCACTACTATACATGCGGGTAAATTTCCAAACATTAAATTCCTTATTCTAGATCGCGTCCATCCTAACCCAAGAGGAGGAGATTGGAATAAATCTCTCCTCCAATTGGAAGCACGATGGATTTTCAAGCTTAGGGCAACCCACACTCCAGGCCTCAACGAGGCAATCTGGTTTAAACCATTTCTAGAAGGTTTTTCTTCTGGTGGGATGGAAAAATAAACACTCCCACCACTCTTTTGAAAATCATACTGTAACCATCTCCTTCCCCTTTGGCTCTAGATGTTCCCTAGTACAATCTGGGACTATATACACAAACCCTGCATTTATAAATGCTGTGGATGTGACTCTGGGCCCTTTTTTAGGGACAATACAACCACTACACCCTGGTACTCCAATATGCCGCTTTTCTCGATTCTGTATGCTATATATAACTTTGAGAACATATAATGTATCTTTTGGAGACACATGTCTCCTCCTCTTTTGGAATAACTATTGAAATTATTCTAATTTATGGCATCGAGTTTTTCTTTAAATTTAGGAATGAACAAATAAAAGCAATGTATAATGACTCACTATACGTTCCTGCGTTATTACCCTATGATGTTATGCCTTAAATATATAGATCTTGAGGCAACAATATGTCTATATATATGCTAGTCGACACAGTCTATCCATTCAACTGCCTCCTTTGGAATTATTATATATTTTTTATATCTATGGGAATCTTTAGGCAACATTATGTCTGTACATGTTATTCTGTCATGATTCACCCATATAATTGCGTAGTACACTATGGTGTTATGATTTAAATCTATATAGACCTTGATGTAACAATATGTGTACATATGTTAGCTGCCATAGTCTACTTATATAACTGCTCTCTTGACATTTATTCTCCAGATCTTTATCTTGAGGTAACAATATGTCTGCATATGCTACTGTGTCACGATTTATCTGTTAAATTGCCCCTTTTTATACTTCCCGTCCCCCCTTTGTCTGTTCTCCTCCCTCTGTACTTTGGACTTGCTGTGAAATGCCTGGCTGAAGGAGCTTCCAATGACGTCAACTCCCTACTTTTTGATATATACCTGGTAGTGATTGGAGACGAGGGGCTGTCTAGTGAGCCGCCCGGCACGCCCAGCCGCCCGCCCACTCTTTGGAATGGACGGAGCGGCATACTGGGGATCCCCGACGTCAATGCTTGGCGACGGGACCCCATATTGCTTCACCTGGCGAGCACACGCTGCTCGCCGTTGAAGCTTGACGTGCCGGCGGGAGCTGTGGGCGTGTCCGGGTCACAATGCGCACCACCGATTGGTGCGCGTGACCGGGATGCGCGCGCAGCACTCGGGGGGCCGAGTTAGGATGGCGCTGTTACATTCCCCTGCCATTTCGCAATCAGCTGTATTGTTAACAGCTGACTGCCAGGCGGGGAATTGGATTTAAATAGACCGGCCGTCTCACTCAGCAGATTGCAGTTGTCAATCTGAGGAGGAGACGAGCGGACCTGAAGTAACTGGGTGGGTAAATAAAAGTTTCTTTACCTTTCAATTTTCCTTTAAAATTTAGATTTTAACAACTATAGAATGCCCTTAAACGTCACTGTCGGGCTGTTTTCACTGTTGGTATACATATATTTTATTTGGTATCACAATCCCTGCTGGGTTATGAACCAATTGTTGAGGATCTGTTACTATGCTTTGCACTGGCTATTAGATTGTGGCTCACAGGCCCCTTGCTATTTAATAGAATTTCCTCTATCTTCCTCTCTATGGAAAGTCACTGGAATGCAAATTGGGACATAGATTGATAAATAAGGCAATCAATCACTCCATCTAAAATAATTTGGATGTGGTGAGTAAATGGTTTCTTTGTAAAAAAACACATAAAAGTATACATATAATGTATCTACCAACACTCTTTATATATACAAATATAAATACAACGAAAACATAGTTATATCCCTCAGCCACAATCTAACTCTGTATAGCCCTATATGTGGGAATCTTTTTCCTTTCAGGGGGGTTATTCGCTGGTGACTATGGTTTTTTACCCTGGACATCTTTGATTAATTCTCTTCCCAGATCCATTGAACCATCTATGATACCAAAACTATCAGCTTAATCCGACGAAGATTTATTTAGAAACACAGTATACAGGTCTGTGAAAAATATATGCAACATCCCTTGAGTGGCTTTTTTATTTTATTTTATTATATTTTGGATCTAATTTACCCCCTTTGTACAAATACTTACAAATGTTTTGATTTATCAGGGTCACCATACCCGACCTCAGTGTGTCTCACAGACGCCCCTTATCGCTATCACGCCAGGACAATTAGCCCAGGGACTTTTAATCACCGGAGATAAAGATATAAATCCCGGTGAGCCACCAAAACCAATATATGGATACAAGCTCTTGATTGAATTACATTCTAAGAGTCCTGAACAGGAAGCTCCTCCTCCCAGTCATTGTTTTTAATCATATTTTTGGAAACGGTATGTAAATCTATTACGTCTATATGTGTACTTACATGCAAAAAACTGTTTTGTTTTGTTTTGTGAATATCATTACAATTATTGAGGTTCACTTTTTTGATAATTTGCTTTACTATAATATCTTCTAGATATTAAGATTGGTGTGCTCCTACCTCTGAAGAAGGAGGAAAAATTTGTTTAAAGAAACCTCCGAAACGCGTCAGGTTTGAGCCAACGCCCACAAATTATATCGATGTAACACATCTTTTTATCCAATTCTGTTTAAATATTTCAATAGGTGTTTTATTGCAATATTGTCAAAACAATTTTTCTCTTTTTTCTATATATAATGCTGTAATAAATATTTTTCGAATACATATTATCTTATGTCTCGGTTCCAAGGTCCCTCTTGTTCTGTGTGCTGGTTCCTCTATCCAGGTCTCTTGTATGGAACTCTGGCATTCCATTTCCCAGGTGGTCTCCCTCCTGGTCTCCCACGGAAAAAATCCCGATTATCTCTATAATCTCTTGCGTTGTCTCTGTAGTCTCTACCGTTCGGAAAGTTCCACACTCCTATGTTTTAGTTTGCCGTCCACATTCTTATAGTGGTAGCACACTTAATTGATTTTAATCTGAGCCTTTTTTTATTTCTTTTGTTGTAAAGATTATATGTATGCACATGCACTTTGTTGCAAAGATTATATGTATGCACATGCACTTTGTTTATAAGCATTATTTTTAATAGATGCCATTTTTTACAAACACTTGTCAATACTCAGGTTTACTGTACATATTGAATTGTTTGGGACACCCCTAAACCAATGTGCTTTTTATCTTATCCTGAGTTGTTGTTGTTTGGGACACCCCTAAACCAATGTGCTTTTTATCTCATCCTATTTTTATAGCACCTTCTCTCACGTACTTTTACCTCACGGAACTGTTATTCACGTTTTATATTCACCGAAGCTTTTAGGTTTTATCACTTATATATATATTTATACATCCTTTACTTTGAACAGCGCCAACACCCCTTTTATCTATTCTAATTTATCCCTGCTACATTTAGGTGTAGTTCCCTAGGGGGGCAGCAGTTCTTATATTCCTAAGCGCGGATACCTTCATTTTCATATTTCTACTTTGTTCACCTTTGGGTGACAATAGTTTTATCTGCTGCTATGGATATTTTTGGATACATGGGAAATAGAAAAATTGACCTAGTAGGAATCTTTAACCAAGAACAGGTCACCAACACCTAAGATATGAATGGGCTTTTTAAACAACTAAGACACACCTTAGAAAAGCAACTTCGAGTATGGTGGGATATTGCCACCCTCGAAATGTATGTAAGAGAGAATATGACACCACGGAGGCTCAGATGGGATTTAAATCCCAATGACAGTATGATTGAAGACGAACTAATGGAAGAATGGTATACCTTCTTTGCAAAATCTGAAAAAGATTTGCTAAAGATGATTATAAAAAGGAGGAAACTCAAACTGAAAGGGGTTGAGAATAATATCACCCAAATTAAAAGCCTATTGTTACCTTATGCGGAACAGAGTGATTACAAAACTAAAGAGAATGAGTTACAGGAGATCATTAAGAAATATGACACAGAAATACAGACTAAAAAACAGAAAAAGTTCAGACGTGATGTTTTAGATTACACTACTAAAAAAGTGTATAAATGGCAGGTGGACATGGAAGAAGTGGTTGAGGACTTAGATGAGATATCAATGGATGATAGCCCCACAGAGGGAATACCAGGGACAGATTTACAAAACACCAACGCAGCACGGCATGCCAGGTTCCAACAACTCCCCCCTAGCAGACAAGGAGGTGCTCCTAGAACCCCAAATCATCCACCCCCCTGGGTACAAGGGCCTAGGGATGAAGAATATAGGGGCACAGGATACGGAAGATCTCCCGGCACACCGAGATACAACGCCCCCAACTACCAGAGATTCTCACCCTACAGAGATAGAGGACAACGGACTCCCCACCGGAACTTTCCGAACGGTAGAGACTACAGAGACAACGCAAGAGATTATAGAGATAATCTGGATTTTTTCCGTGGGAGACCAGGAGGGAGACCACCTGGGAAATGGAATGCCAGAGTTCCATACAAGAGACCTGGATAGAGGAACCAGCACACAGAACAAGAGGGACCTTGGAACCGAGACAGATCGTATGGGGACCCGAACATAGAAGGAACGAGTGGACAGCGTGGACCCCAGAACCAGAACCAACGAATGAACACCGGGAACGGATGGACCAGAAACACAGAACCACCCTACAGAGGTTCCGACAGAAACGGACCAGAGGGAGACGTGGAGGGAAGAAGAAAACGAAGAAGAGAATACTAGGATTGGGAATTTTTAATCTAACAGATGCAACTTTTAGTGATGAAGAAATGCGCATTTTAGATTTAGGACTTAAGTACGCACCAGAGAAAAACATCGATAAATTTGAGGTTTACATCGATTTACAGAAATTTATAAGAAAAATTAAGATAAAGAAACATTTTGCCTTGAACACAAAAGAAGATCGAGGAGAAGAAACATCTGAATACGCACATACCTCTTTAAGAAATAATTCAATCATGAATCCCAAAGTCCCAGGGGACCAATGTATAGGGGCTTTTCAAAAGATGGTAGAAAATGACATAAGGAAGTTGGAGATGAAGAAAGGGAAGAGTGGGCATGTCTGGAAGGCTATCAAAGAGTTAGGAAAGAAGAAGGAGGTAGTCATCCGTCCTGCCGATAAGGGAGGAGGACTTGTCATTCTGAAGAAGAAAGACTATGAGGACGAAATGGATAACCTCCTTAAAACTGCCGATACATACCGAAAACTTAAGAATAACCCTAAATCCCAATATACAAAGAAGCTCAAAAACTTGGTGAATAAAGGCAAACATTTAGGGATCCTCAATAAAAAGGAAGCAAAATATCTGGTATCTGACTCTACTAGAACCCCAGTCATCTACCACTTACCGAAAATTCACAAGAGACTTGTTAAACCCCCCGGAAGACCGATTATTAGTGGCATAAACTCTCTGTTTTCAAGACTTGGGGAATATGTAGATCAATTTCTGAAACCACTAGTAAAAAGGGGGAGATCCTATCTGAAGGACAGCACACAACTCATCAATGAATTACAGCAAGTCAACAATGCCCAGCATTGCCTTCTAGCCACAATAGATGTAAACTCCCTTTACACAAGCATCGTACAGAAGGATGGTATATCAGGAGTGGAAAAGGCATTACACGAAGGTACAGACCTAAGACAGGAGCAAATTGGTTATATACTAGAATGTTTGAAACTAGCAATGGAGAACAACTACTTCTGGTACAAAAAAGAGTATTACGTACAGACGAAAGGTGTTGCAATGGGTGCCAAATACGCCCCTAGCGTGGCTAATCTTTTTATGGATATGTGGGAGGAGCGGTATGTATACAAGGAAATAAGACCTGAAATTAAATTCTACCGCAGATATATAGACGACATAATTATCCTATGGGAAGGTAGCACGGAATCTTTTGAAACCTTTTTGAAAGAACTCAATCACAACAAATTTGGAATCTCATTCACAGGGACATGTGATCCGAACCAGGTAGACTACCTGGACCTACAGATTTTTAAAAATGGAGATGAGCTACATACCAGGACTTTTTTTAAGAGTACAGATCGAAATGGGTATATTCCCACTTCAAGCTGCCACCACCCGAAATGGATTAACAACATCCCAAAAGGCCAACTCCTTAGGATACGCAGAAATTGCCGTAACCTGGAAGATTTCTTGACACAAGCAGACACTCTAATAGAAAAATTTGTGGATAAGGGATACGAACCTGAACCCCTACAAAGACTAAAAGAAAACATCAGGGGACTGGATCGAGCCACATTATTGAGACCAAAAGAGAGGCAACCCTATCAACAACACACTAATGTTTCCTTCATTACGGGGTATAGTAATCAATTTAAGTCAATTGAGCACATAATAAGAAAATACTGGCCGATTTTAAAATCTGATAGAACTCTAGTCAAAATACTAGACAAAAAACCAAGATTCATCTATCGTAAAGCCCCTACTCTTAGAGACCACTTGGTGAAAAATGTCATAGATCCTCCCAAACCTGTAAAACTGTTCTCAGAACTGAAGGGTTTCTATAAATGTCAGAAATGCTTGGCATGTCGAGTTACCAAAAAACAGCCAAGGAGGAAAACTACTTTTAAATCTAGGACAGGAAAAGAATTCACCATTAAAGAACTAATCACATGCAACAGCACACATGTCACCTATGTGATTGAGTGTCCATGCCGGCTGCAATATGTGGGCAGAACCACAAGGCCATTGTGTGTCAGGATTAGGGAACACGTAAATAATATAAAAAAGGGTTTCCCCAAACACAATCTGTCCAGGCATTTTGATGAGTACCACCATAGGGATCCCACAGGCCTCATCTTTTACGGTATAGATATTGTGAATGACCACTGGCGAGGAGGAAACAAGAAGATCCTAATCTCACAAAATGAAACAAAATGGATATATCTCCTAGACTCTCTTGTGCCAAAAGGGTTAAATGTGGACATTGATTTAAACTGCTTTTTATCCAATTTTTAGAAACTCCTTGAACGGTATTGGATCACACCTCCTGACCACCCATTTTTATTACCATATTTTAGTACCATATCCTAGCCACTATTCCTTTGGGAAAACATCACATATAGAAATTTATATTCAAAAAATTATCGACCTCCTATTCACTTTTATATGTTTTATTTTCAGGCTTTTATATATCTTATCTCTAGGTCCTATCCTCAGCTTTTATGTATATATTTTTATACATAAAATACAAAAAACGATACACATAAGGAAAATATTATGGTACCGCTGGCATTGATAATAATTTTATACGGACCTGCCATATACATATAATAATTTTATCCATTTAAGATTTTATATAATCAATTTTACACACCACCTATTTATATCTTCTTCTGAATAGTGAACACCTGTTCACTATTTATATCATATTTTGGTGTGTCTCTTTCCATTACATTTTCTAACTCTCACTTCCTGTGTCTTCAAGATAATCGCACTAATATCCTTATGAGTTACACTTCTCTATGTATTACTCATAATATGTGTTCACTCACTTTCGTCCAGCACCCATGGATTTATCACTTTTAATATTCCAACATTATTCCATATATTGCACAATATATATTTTTATATTTTTATCCTTATTTATTTAGCCTTTTTTCCTCTCACATGCCACTGGCACTCCCAATAATCACTATTCGTTCTTTTGCATATTTTCTGACGAGCCGAATCACGTTTTCCCTCTCCCATTAGGGCTCTCTGTGTATTTTTCCTATGTATGTATTTACAATGTTAATATCAGTTGCCGCGCCATGTCATTCTCCTTTTTAGCCACTAGAGGGGGAGGGTAGAGTGTATGCCCATGACCTGTTCCCGTGGTATGGTTATTTACCTTCCCTAGGGGCGTCACCCCTGCTGCACCATCCCCTCTGATTGGCCGGCGCGGCTACACCTTTTGTATATCAGACGTGCGGTGTACCAAGATGGCCGAGCCTCAGACGACGTCCTATGACGAAACGCGTAAGGCGGGTCTAACTTGGTACGCAACACGTCACTTCCGGCCCACTGCCGCTTCCGGTTTTTAGCTTACCACGGCCGTGGAACGCACGCTACAGTCCCGGTTTAGCGGTGGTGACACGCCGGCCTTACTTCTTGCATGGGCTTACTAGCCCTTTGTTTTTAGGTTAATCCACTTGGTGGATAAACCCCTTTTATGTATTTGATCGTTTTAAATACCCTTTACCTAAATAAATTAGTACTTTTTTAAAAACGGAGTCACGCTATGAATACACCCCTTCCCCATATCTTTTCCTATCTGCCCTGAACAAGCACAACACGGAGGAACAAAGGCCCAGCTGGCAGTAACCCCCCACGGACGGAGGACGACCAAACAAGGACAACTGGAACTCCACTTTTATGCCCATTACCCCTGCAGGGGTTGGGCACTCCGGTGAGTGCAAACACATTAGGGGCACGATCGGAAGGAGGGGAGTACGGGACCCCCACAGCTGCTGATACAGGATAACCCATTGAGACCAATCACACATATACTTTTTTTCACCAGATTGGAATTCATATACTGCAATTAACTACGGACTGTTTTTTCTACACTGTCCCATATACACTATATGGTGGACTTTATGATATTCTGGGTGATGTGAAGTGGTGTATACATGACCAATATAGATTTACTGACTTTTATCCACTCCACATAATAGCACCCAGCAATACGAGAATTTATTGGACCTCTATTTCCACACTTAGTTTGCCGTCCACATTCTTATAGTGGTAGCACACTTAATTGATTTTAATCTGAGCCTTTTTTTATTTCTTTTGTTGTAAAGATTATATGTATGCACATGCACTTTGTTGCAAAGATTATATGTATGCACATGCACTTTGTTTATAAGCATTATTTTTAATAGATGCCATTTTTTACAAACACTTGTCAATACTCAGGTTTACTGTACATATTGAATTGTTTGGGACACCCCTAAACCAATGTGCTTTTTATCTTATCCTGAGTTGTTGTTGTTTGGGACACCCCTAAACCAATGTGCTTTTTATCTCATCCTATTTTTATAGCACCTTCTCTCACGTACTTTTACCTCACGGAACTGTTATTCACGTTTTATATTCACCGAAGCTTTTAGGTTTTATCACTTATATATATATTTATACATCCTTTACTTTGAACAGCGCCAACACCCCTTTTATCTATTCTAATTTATCCCTGCTACATTTAGGTGTAGTTCCCTAGGGGGGCAGCAGTTCTTATATTCCTAAGCGCGGATACCTTCATTTTCACAACTAGGGGTTGTACCGGGGTAGTGCATGCAGCTGCACTCATCACCCCGGTACCAATTTCTAGAGCCGGTGGTTGGCTTTCTTGGGATAACAACCGATGCGGCTAAAAGCCACTCGGCTGTTATGCCAAGGAGCAGGAGGGGATGTCCCCCCTCCCACGGCCTTCCACGGCTCTCCCGGGCTCTCCTGTTCCACCGGGAGGCCCGAGTGACCAGCCGACACGTCTGCCGGCTGGCCGGAGACCGTAATGATGCCGGAATCAGCTTTGTTCGGGTCTCGGATCTAGTAACCCGGAAGCAATGTCATGACATCACTTCTGGTTTACTGAAGACTTAAAGGCACCAAATTTTAAAAAATTTCCACATTCAAACAGCCAAACTTGGCGTTTTGAATGCTTTTAAGTGCAATGGAGGGATTTAGGGGCTTATAGACCCCAGATCGCTCCATAAATAGTACCTGTCACTGACTATTACTGTCATAAGGAAAGTTTACATTCCTTGTGACAGCAATAAAAATGATCAGAATTTTTTTTTTTAAAGAGACAATTTAAAAATAAAAAAATAAAATAATTTTTTTTCCTTCCTTCCTTCCTTCCTTCCTTCCTTCCTTCCTTCCTTCCTTCCTTCCTTCCTTCCTTCCTTCCTTCCTTCCTTCCTTCCTTTTCTTTCTTTCTCTTTCTTTCTTTCTTTCTCTCTTTCTTTTTCTCCCCATATCACCCTCATCCTCTCCCCTCTCTCTATCCTTCCATCTCATTAGTAGTTTACAATTTTTTCCCTTTACTAAATACTTCAGTAAGAAGTGATGCGTTTACAGTTTGCATTGTCTCTCAGGATAAACAGACAAGGGCCCACAATAAAACAATCAGTCACTGAGCAGTAATGGTCCCATTCTTCCCCGCTACCTCCATCCATCCATCAGTTTCTGATCTGGGCATTTTTCAAACATCTGTTGCTGGGATTACATAAATAAATGTAATTAATTTCTTATATTATTGGTGAGGGATAAATGGCTTGTAATTATAACCATATTTAGCACAGATCTGAGTGATGATGAGACTGGAATCAATACCGACTTTCTTATTAATGATCTCTATTTGTTCCATAGAGAAGCACGTGTCTAGTTTAACCCCGATCAGCCAGGCCTGTAATGAGGGAATTAGGTAATTGTCACTGATGTCGCTTTATGGACATTAGAGTAAAGTGTGATGGTTAAAGAGATTCCAAGCAGAAAAAAAATAAACTTTAACATTAACCTGTAAGTCCTTTTTCTTGCCTTTTTACTGTCACGGTATCTTTTTTTTATGTGGCTGTCTTACCATGAGGTGCAGGATTCTTATTTACGCAAAAAAACAGCAATTCTTTTTCTTTTAATAGTTAAAATTTTCTTTAAAGCCTAATTAGGCTTCAAATGCTGTTTTTTAAGTTTGGGATAGAATCTGGAAGGCTTAGAATCTCTGTCTAATTTGTACTTATTATGTGTCCCCACTGGGGAGATTTACTTTCTCTATCGGTTCTGCTGACCATTGTAAGGGAACTTGCCATGCAGACTTGGCATCGCTGAGGCTGTGCGATGCCCCTCTGACCCCTCCACTTCCTGATGCCAATCACACTTGTCCTGGGGGAAAGGAGATGCAACTGAAATCTGGGGGCAAGGGCCATGTTAGCACCCCCCCCCCCCATAGATACAAATCTGGATGCAGTCACTTGAAAAGGACTGAAAGCAGTGGTTTGGCATGAATGCCTGGTGACTAGCATGTTGAGAAGGATATGTCAGCAGTGGCATCCTCCATACCTCCTCAGTACTGCTAGAGGGTCTAGGCCAGTGATGGCGAACCTTGGCACCCCAGATGTTTTGGAACTACATTTCCCATGATGCTCATGCAGTGTAGTTGAGCATCATGGGAAATGTAGTTCCAAAACATCTGGGGTGCCAAGGTTCGCCATCATGGTCTGGCTTATTTTTTGGTAAGATGCTAGAGAATTAATCCCTCTGAAAGTCTCCTTTATCTCTCAGGGACCTTTTTGGTGAGATCTCTGCACTGCGAACCTGGGTCTGCACACCTGCTGTACCCATTATAAGGAGTTCTCACCATCCCTTTGCCGAGTTTCAGAGTCTGCACACCTGCTGTGCCCCGTTATGAGGCCATCCCTATGCCAAGTTCCTGGCTCTGTATACCTGCTTTGCCTATTAAGAGGAATTATCACCATCCCTGTACTAAGTTTCTGGCCCTGCACACCTGCTGTGACCATTATGAGAGGTTCCCACCATCCCTGTTGGATTTCTATTTAGTTTATATTATGGAGAATGCATTAGGAGGAGCTGGGAACACACAAAGGCAGACAGGTACACCCAAAAATGGACAGGAACAGAGCCAGAAATGTTGGGAGATCCCACTGTTGTGTTACCTAAGACACATAACCACAAGTGTGCGCAGCCTATTGCATTAGGATGTGCACCCCAAAGCTCAAACACATATGTGTATGTGTGTGTTCATGTGTATATATATGGAAGGTGTCAGTAGAGCAGTGAATGGTGTCATAAGGGCAGTATTGTTGGTGTCAGTAGGGAAGTTACAATATTATTTTAATATTTTTTTTTTTACATTTTGTAGGCAGATTTTACCAAAGATTATTTGGTAAAATATCAGGGGTCTAACCATTGGAAATATGTTTCCAATGGTAAATCATTAAGCTAGACTTATAACTAAAATAACACTTTTGGGTGCACTGGCCCGTTAAGTGGAGTTGTTTTTTAAACATCTACATATCTTTGACTGTGCCATACTTTGGCTGGGATTGTCGATGTGTTCCATAAAATATAAACGTTGTTTAGATATGTGTTTGTCACTATCTAACAAGTGTTTACACTCATCAGTCTGGACCGCTTCCATTGGCACATCATACCAGTTCTGCTCTGAAATCTTAATGCCGCCTTACAGAATCAATTTGTTCATAATTAGAATGAAGAAAACATGGACCCACTCAAAAGGGACAGATAGATTCCCATTTGTGACCCTGCAGTAATAAAACAAAGGTCTCACCATTAATTTTATGCAGGGGACAGTTAAATGAAATCTATGATCACAGTATATTAATTTTATAACATCAGTATTGCAGTAACAATACAAACAATAGTTATTTTTGACAATCCAATGTAAACTTACGTCTCATTTCATGTTGTGAGTTCTGCCTCTCTGCTGGTCATCAACTTCTTTTCTACTGTTTACCACCTCTGTATTTCAGAAGGTAGGTGTTCCGTCAGATTAGGCGACCCGTCTCATTTCATAACGGAAGTGACGTTACGTCACGGCCATCTTAGTACACCCCGCACTCGGCCACACTAAACCTACAATCTGAAGTCGCCAAGCGGACATCTTTTTTACACCCACGAAGTCTTGCATTTCACACTTATTTTTACCAGTAAACTGAGCTTATATAGTGAAATACAGTATTTAGAATTCCGTGACAATGTTTTGCTGTTGAATTTTAAAAGCATCGGTAAGCCTGCTGATCTCACAGGTTTGCTAATCTGACAGAAGACCGCTGCTTTTAAATCTCAACATCAAAACAGTGTCAGGGACGTCTAAATTATGCATTTCATGATATCAAATGCAGTTTACTGGTAAAAATAAGTGTGAAACACAAGACTTCGGTGGGTGTAAAAATGCGTCTGCTTGACACCTTCTCACTGTATCCTTACTGTGGGCGACTGCGGGGTGTACCATGATGGCCGAGACGGAACGTCACTTCCATTACAAAATTTGACAGGTCGCCTAATCTGATGGAACACAGGCTCTGTGAAATGTGTGACAGCAGTACCTACTCACAGGGCATAGTGACTACGGGTCGCAGAATTCAAGGAACTAGATGTATGGAGATCTTCACAAAGTGAGTTTACAAACTTCAAGATCATTCAGAATAATACTGTAGCACCCTCCTAGATAGGTGCTAGGATTAGTTAGATTTAGTGCTGGCTCTCTGTTTTCAGTGGAGCTGTATTTTTGTTTACTTGGTAAATTTAGCTTGTCTCACTGTAACTAGGGATGAGCCAAACACCCCCGGGTTCGGCTTGCACCAGAACCCGCGAACGGACCTAAAGTCCGTGCGAGCATTAGAACCCTATTAGTTACAATGGATGCGAACGTTCGAAATCAAAAGTGCTAATTTTAAAGGCTAATATGCATGTTATTGTCATAAAAAGTGTTTGGGGACCTGGGTCCTGCCCCAGGGGACATGTATCAATGCAAATTTTTTTTTTTTTTAAAAACGTCCGTTTTTTCAGGAGCAGTGATTTTAATAATGCTTAAATTGAAACAATAAAAGTGTAATATTCCTTTAAATTTCGTACCTGGGGGGTGTCTATAGTATGCCTGTGAAGGGGCGCATGTTTCCTGTGCTTAGAACTGTCCCTGCAAAAAGTGTCATTTTTGCAGGAAAAAAAGTTATTTAAAATCACTCGCGGCTAATGTATTGACGGCTCCCGTAACACAGAGAACAGTCATTCATTGAAAGCCATTCATAAAAAAAAAGTCATTGATAATAAATTAAAAAAAAAAGCGTGGGGGTCCCCCCAAATTCAATAACAAGGCCCTTCAGGTCTGCTATGGATATTAAGGGGGACCCCGCCAAAAAAAAAAAAAATGGCGTGGGGTCCCCCTCAAAATCCATACCAGACCTTTGAGGTCTGGGATGGATTTTAAGGGGAACCCCAGCCAAAAAAAAATGGCGTGGGGTCCCCCTCAAAATCCATACCAGACCCTTATCCGAGCACGCAACCTGGCAGGCCGCAGGAAAAGAGGGGGGAACGAGAGCGCCCCCCCTCCCTCCTGAACCGTACCAGGCCACATGCCCTCAACATTGGGAGGATGCTTTGGGGATCTGAGACCCCAAAAGCACCTTGTCCCCATGTTGATGAGGACAAGGGCCTCTTCCCCACAACCCTGGCCATTGGTTGTGGGGGTCTGCGGGCGGGGGGGGCTTATCGGAATCTGGAAGCCCCCTTTAACAAGGGGACCCCCAGATCCCCCCCTGTGTGAAATGATAAAGGGGTACAAAAGTACCCCTACCATTTCACCAAAAAAGTGTCAAAAATTGTAAAAATGTCTTTGACAATTCCTTTATTAAAATCTTCTTTCTTCTTTCTTCTGGTCTTCCTTTCTTCATCCTTCGGTTTCTTCATCTTCTCCTTCCGGCATCTTCCATCTTCTTCTTCCATCATATTCTTCCTCCGATCCGCTTCTTCTTGCTCTGGTCTTCTCGTCCGGCATCTTCTTCCATGGCGTTGGCGTCTCTTCTGGGGGTCACACAGGGGGGGGCGGGATCTGGGGGTCCCCTTGTTAAAGGGGGCTTCCAGATTCCGATAAGCCCCCCGCCCGCAGACCCCCACAACCAATGGCCAGGGTTGTGGGGAAGAGGCCCTTGTCCTCATCAACATGGGGACAAGGTGCTTTGGGGGTCTCAGACCCCCAAAGCACCCTCCCAATGTTGAGGGCATGTGGCCTGGTACGGTTCAGGAGGGAGGGGGGGCCGCTCTCGTCCCCCCTTTTCCTGCGGCCTGCCAGGTTGCGTGCTCGGTTAATGGTCTGGTATGGATTTTGAGGGGGACCCCACGCCATTTTTTTTTACCTCAAGGGTCTGGTATGGATTTTGAGGGGAACCCACGCCATTTTTATTTTTATTTTTTGGCTGGGGTCCCCCTTAATATCCATAGCAGACCTGAAGGGCCTGGTTATTGAATTTGGGGGGACCCCCACACTTTTTTTTTTTACATTTTTTTATTTTTTATCAATGACTTTTTTTTTATGAATGGCTTTCAATGAATGACTGTTCTCCGTGTTACGGGAGCCGTCAATACATTAGCCGCGAGTGATTTTAAATAGCGTTTTTTCCTGCAAAAAATACACTTTTTGCAGGGACAGTTCTAAGCACAGGAAACATGCCCCCCTTCACAGGCATACTATAGACACCCCCCAGATGTGATACTGCAATGCTGTACTAACAGCACACACACACTAATCCCCAGAATCATAGCACATAATGTCAGCAGTCAGCAGCACATAACACTGACACTGACGCTGGAACACAACACAATATGCAAGGCCGCCGGCGCGGTGGCCTTTTATACTGTGGGGCGTGTACTAAGCACCCTGAGCTATAATTATTGCTCTTTGCTCTCCTCGCCACTGGCTCTTTGATTGGCCAAGCATGCGGGTCACAGTGCATGCTTGGCCAATCATCAGCCAGCAATGCACTGCAACTGGCGCAGTGCATTGCGGGCCGCTTGCATCACACAAATTTGATGCGAGCGGCCCAAATAGTTCTGGGCTCGCCGAGTGGGCGAACACCCGATGTTCGATTCGAACATGGGTTCGAATCGAACAGCGGGCTCATCCCCAACTGTAACCAGTGTTTTTGGAATTGTTGTGTTCGGTCAATTTAATTGTGCTCACTGCAATCAGTGCATCTGCATGTGATTAGTTAGTAAACCCTTTTTTCTGCCTGACAGTATTTGTGAACGCTGAGCCATGCGAGCGCAGCACATTTACAGCACAGCTCTGTGCTTGTAACAATGTGACAGATGGCAGTGATGTCATTGCAGCTCAGCCAACCACGCAGCCAAAAGCCTCATACACACAATCGTATTTTACAATGAGAATTGTGTGATGACAGGCTGTTGGGGGAAAATCCGATCGTTTGTATGCTCCATCGGACAATTGTTGTCGGATTTTCCGTGGACAAATGTTGGATAGCAGGTTTTAAAATTTTCTGCGGACAAATGCCTGTTGACAGATTTTCCGAGCGTGTGTACACAAGTCCATAGGATAAAAGTCCAAAGTACAAACATGCATGCTTGGAAGCAAGGATGAGCCAGAAGCGGTCGGTCTTGTAAACTAGCGTTCGTAATGGAGATATCACATTCGTGACGTGGCAAATTATGAAATCTCAGAATGCAAATTCTCTTCTTCTTTAATGGGATAATAATGAAGCTGCTTTGCTGGTGATACTGATGGAGTTATTGCAAAAAAAATTTTCAAAGGCTTTTTTTTCTAGTGATATCAAGAATAATATTATTATGTTTTTTTTTAATTATTTGGGCAAGTTACCACAACACCATTATCCCGTAGTTTTTAAGATCAAAGGTACAATTATGTTGGTGTCCCTTGTTAATTTTACATTGTATTTTTTTAAACTGCCTACTCCCAAACTGTCATTTGAAGTAAAACACAACAGCCAAGTATTATTCTACACAATTTTTTTATTGCACATTAAAAAAAAAAGACTAATAAAATTAGACATGCTATCTGCCAATAGAACTTAACCAAAAAGTGCATTCTATGCATCCAAAAAAATATAGAAAATATACCAAATCAAATCATTATTATTCAACCAAAAAATAAAATAAAAGCCTCATGCATGTGTCCTGCTTTTTAATATAGGGGTTCAACAATGCCAAGAGTTGGTGAAAGCAGGGGGTTCGTCATCCGGATATAATTTGTCAAATCATCTGGATTATTCTCCTGGAGCTCCCACAGCAAAGGCATATGATATAATTGGTCATGATTAATGAAGCAACCAACTTTTGGTCCAAGAACTCCTCCTGCTCCTGTTTCTAGACTGAACTTAGGTCAAACCAATAACTCCAAGGCCAATAATAAATAACACGTTATCTCCTCCGATTCCGCAACAGTCTGGTTGATGATCGACCGTTCAGAAACAAACTGAAAAGCATGAAATCAAAAGCGCAAAATGAAAAGCGCAAAATGATAAGGGCAAATCAACACTCAACAAACTTCTACTAACACTACTAAAATTAGCAGAAGGAGCCCAAAGGGTGGCGCTAAAGAGCTGAAAAACCACGTAGTACGTCACTATGTTTGTGTTTGTTGGCCGACAATTCCTTGCTGTTTGTATGCAAGACAAAATCCAGGCACACACCTTTGGACAAACGTCCAAGGTTTTGTTTGCGGAAAATCCGATCATGTGTACGAGGCTAAAGAGTCGGAAACTCTAAGACCACTTTCACACTGAGGCGCTTCTAAACTGCCAGTAAAAACACTGAGCGCTTTTGAAGAGCTTTTCAGGCGCTTTTGAAGAGCTTTTCATTAATTTCAATGGGGAGGGGAGTTTTTCACAGCCCTGCCAGCTCACTGCCCCAGTGTGAAAGTGTTCATTGATTTTAATGGAAATAAGTTTTCGTGAGCTTTTTAGGCGCTGTTTTTAGGGTGAAAGCGCCTGAAAAGCGCCTCAGTGTGAAAGTGGTCTAAGGAAGACCAGGAGAAGATGGCAGCGCCTGTGACGTACTGACAGCGTAGCGCTGGAAGGGATCACTAGCCAGGTAAGTCTGCAATAATGTGACTGCTAATATGCTGTGCAAACTGTCTGAAAGCTACTGGGGCCTAATTTAAATGTTTTCTGTTTGTTTTTTAGCAGAGGTTTAATTCTACATTAATGTGATCAGTTTTTGTTATAGACACTTCCACGTTCCTACAGAACAGCCCTGTCCTATACATGAGTTGTCACTACCCCCTCACTTTTATTTTACAAGACAAGCATTTCTATGAAAGCCTCTTTTATTACCAGTTCTTATTTCTGGCCCTTTGTTCCTCAGTCTGATTTTAGAACACTATGCCATGACAGACCCTCCTAGCACAATGTCGTATCTGTCTACTCAACAGCCGCTTTTATTTATTTTTATTTTTTTTATTATTCTGTGTGCTACAAAAATAATGATGAATAATTGCACAGGCGGAACAAAGTTGCCTCAATGAGTTCTTACTTATTTTGCAGAATGCCTGTTTTCACACCAGATTCCCTTGTATATAATTAGAAGGAAGACATCTGAAAACACACTAGGGAACCGTCAGGCTGGGTGTAATTATGTGTTTTATGGGGTTATTGACAGTGACAGCACACTGGTTGTCAGAAATTCAGGATGGCCACCTACGAAGACCTGAGCATAAATAATAATATAATATAATAATTAAAATAAATATAAAAAAAAATATATATATATATATATATATATATATATATATATACATATATATATATATACACACAAAGATGCCACTATCATTCTGGAGAGAACAACATATGAAGGCATTGTTAGCCGAAAACTGATTTCTATAAAAGGTATATAACCTCTTGGCGCCGAGTGCAAATATGCAGCCTCTCAACGGCTGGGCCTTGGGCAACAGTGCCACCAGTGCTGTGCTGAGAGTGTGTGCCCTGTTGTTCCAGAAGAATGCTTGTAATCAAAAGCACTCGTATATCAAAGCGATTTTCCCCATAGGAAATAATGGAAACTCAAATAATCCATTCCACAGTCAATGCTTGTCTATGTAGTACCGCATGTGGCCAGAGGTTTACTGACACTAGTCTTAAATCGAAAGTGAAGAAGGTACTCACCATCAGAAGTGACGTAATGTGTTGAATTGTTTTGTATGGGTTCTTTCATTTCTGAGCATGCCTACTCTTGCTCTTCAGATTTTTTATTTTTTTTTTTGGCAGAAAACCGTACTAATGAAAAGAAAATCGGACGTTGTGGTCACGTCAGACAAAAATTTTGGAGCCTGCACATCCAAATTTTGTCTGCCGAAAATTCGTAATCGGCTGTCAAAAGCAGCTTACTAACGATCAGAAAATCATCAGATCGTTCATCAGACAAAATTTTACTTCAGATTTTCTGACCATATGTATGGGCCTTTAGGCACACTGGAACGGCTAATAATATTGACCATTTTTAAGTACACTTTGTGCTGCTTGACATTTGATGAATCAGGACCAATGGTTGTTTTACACACAAGATGAAAAAAAAACATTTTCCTCCGGCTGCAGTTTATCTGATCGCTGTCCATGGTGCTGACACCAGGCTCTGGTCTCCTTACTCCTAATGATGTCAGTGTCCATTGCCCGTGATTAGGTTGGATCCTCAACCATGTGTCACCTAGGTTGTCACTTCCCACTGACTTCAACAGATCTAGTCGTCTGTTTTCACAGCGTCAAGCAGATTTAAGATCAACAGCAGACACCAGTGGTCAGACACTGTTCAGATGCTCGCTTTTTATCTGCACTGTTACCCTTTTAGAATCATTTCTGAACGTTGTGTCATATTAGCTCTCACTAGTCACAAGAGGCTGTCATTGTCTACTTCCTAATGGAAGAAGAGAAGAAACTGAAGCAAACTTGACTCATTCTGAACACACAGGATGCACCTGGATAGACTTGCAGTAATGTCATATATAGCTCGGAGCTATACTTTTACTGACACCACCAGTAAAAAAGACACTCCAGTCAAAAAAAAAAAAAATACATTTCAAGCAGTAATAATAACTACTTACTACCTGTCAAATCTTTTCTGCTTCTCTGTGCAGCAGTCAGTTCACCTCCCACAGTAATGCTGCTTTAGGGCCCAAATGCAAATGCTTTCCAGAAATCAGCCTTCTTAGCCAACAAAAGAAATTTAACTGAATAGCAGTTTTGTAAATGTACACTTAAGATTAGAAATATAATTAGCTGTAACCTACCAGTTCTCAGATGTGGTGACTGGCTGCATTCGTTTTCATTTTTTTTCCTTTATTTTAACCTTCACAGGGGAAGGTCACATACTCCTCCATATCCAGAAGTATTGCTTTCAGCCCTTGAATGGAGCAACAGGTAAGCACAGGAAAAGTTAGTATATGCTGTTGGGGATGTGGAGTGAAGACTGGTGACCCACATCTGCAGTCTGGCCCACCACCAAATGGTTTTGTTGCAGCCACTCTGCATGACATCATCACACTGCTATAATCAGTGGCGGCCACTCCATTAGGGGGTGCAGGGGCACTGCCTCTCTAATGGGAGCTGGACCCATGTAGATGTAGACGCATGTAGATGTAAATAAATAAATTGCGCTCGTATAAAAATTGTATAACAGTGATCACAAAACAATCATGGATAAAGTAAAGTACAAATAGCAAAGAAAATGATAATGACAAATGTACGTATGTAAAACTGAACACAAAAAATCTTCATATATAAAAATATAGAAAAATTAAGAAAAGTCCACATAAAAAGGTTCCATAACGTGAAAAGAACTTCAAGTGAAATTATGTGTTCCAAAGAGTTTCAGCCACCACCAAGAGGATAGGGGTTTCTTGAGGAAAACAACCCACTCTTACCGGAAATGGTAGACCCCCTGAATGAGCGAGGTCATATGCACCAGATTTAGCCCTCTGCGGTATCTGATGGTCCTCCTTGTCCCGGGAGCTCTAAGGCAGCCACTGGAAGTCTTCCGAGGTATCCGGCTTGGAGCAGAGAAAGCCCGTCTAGAGGACACACTCAATCGTGTGTCACAGAGTGTGGAGAAAGTATAAAAACTCCAATGGTGTGATAACGTTGAAAAAAGATGTCTTTATTGCTAAAAACATATGCGTGGATCCGCAGTAAAAACGTAAAACAATTGCCAGCAAAAATTGTGTGTATCACCCGTACTTCACGTGGGTCACGTGGGGCGTGATGATGTCAGCGCATAGCTCCGCCCAACATGTTTCATCATACATGACGTCTTCCTGGGGCAGGGGCGACGAGCTGAGCCATCACCATTTATATCACAACTAGGAAACCAAGCCTCGTTTTCACCTGGCCACTATATTGTGCCACATCAACATCCATTTACATACGTTTTATAGGAAAGAGAACACCAAGCCTCAATATGACTCCTGTAACTTGTAAAAAGTCCACATCAATTAAAGAAAGACTTAACCTTTAAATCCTTTAAAAAAGGGGGGGAAGACTCAAACCTTTATGTAAATTGCACAGAATTAAAGTGCTGGATCATTCAAACAATAAAAAATGTGATAAATTACGAACGATGAACTAAGTGACATAAAATTACCTGCCATCCATCGGACTTTGATTCATCATATTAAGACAATGTTCCATAGTGAATACAGTCAAGAGTGACTTCTAGGTCACCGTACAATATACAATACCGCAAAAAACATAGCACAAAATATGATGTTATGCATTATCAATAAAAGCATTAATTTCTACATCAACGTTAATGCCCAAGACATTTAACCCTATATATCCAGCTCATCTCCAATTTGGAGATAGCACGTCTTTTGGGTCCACCTCTCCAATACTGTTTAAGTCTGTCAATCCCAATAAATGAAGTGCCCTTGGGATTTTGATTATGTACTTCCATATAGTGTCTGGAAACTGGGTGACCTTTAAAACCTCTCCTGAAATTCCCAATATGTTCATTAAGTCTTACTTGCAACGGTCGTACTGTACGTCCGACATACTGAAATCTGCAGGGGCAGGTCAGAAGATAGACCACATTGGGGGTGGAACATGTATTAAATGATTTTATTGAGGATTCCTTAGAAGTGCTTAAAGATGTAAATTTAGTGGTTTTCTTATCTCGGATACTATTAATGGAACATACTGCACATTTTTGCATTTATAAAACAAATTTTTTATCAACCAGAAGTTGATCTTGGTCCAAATCATGAACTTCTGACACCCTCTGGTTCAAAATCTGGGCTGAATATCCTTTCTCAATAAACCTCATTCAAGATATTAGCCTGTATGTCAAAATCCTCTATTCCCATGCAGTTGCGCCTCAATCGCATGTATTGGCTTTTTGGAAACGAATCAAGCCATGAGTTGTGATGGCAACTGTCCCGGGGAATAATGGAATTACGATCCGTCGATTTAAAGTGGGTCTAGGTCAAAAGTTGATCTTAAATCCAAAAAATTTATAGTTTATTGACTAGCCTCGTATTTAAATTCGATACCTCTATTGTTATTATTTAAGCCCTCCATGAAGGTATGCAAGGATTCTTGTGTCCCATTCCATACGAGGAGGATGTGTCATTGATGTACCTAGCCCACAAAATTAGTTCAGGTCTATAGTGGGCATAGGTAGCATCCTCGTCCCATTTGCCCATGAAGAGATTGGCTAGGCTGGGGGCCAAATTACAGATATAGGGAATGCAGGTTCCTGGGTTTAGTAACACAAATTTATCCTGACCCAAGCTCTCTGTGTTACTTAATCCTGACCCCTGAACTCTGTGCTTTACCTAATCCTGACATCTGAGCTTTCTCCTTTACTTATTCCTGACCACTGCACTCTCTGCATTACTTAATCCCCTCAGCTCTTCATTACTTAAAGTGATATTAAAGGAAGTTTTTTTTCAAATAAAAAACATGTTATACTTACCTGCTCCCGATTCTCCTCTTTTTGGGGCCCCTTCCTTCTGTCAACTGCCCCCAAAGCAAGCAGCTTGCAATGTGGTCACCCATTCAGTTGCGCTTCTGGGCCAGTGATCTGCATATCCATTCAGACACAGAGCTGCAGCTCAGCCCCACCCCCTCTCTCTCCTCATTGGCTGTCTGGCTGTGATTGACAGCAGTGGGAGCCAATGGTTTCCACTGCTGTCTCAGCCAATGAGGAGGGAGAGTTCCTGGAGAGCCAACGCTCTTGTTGGATTTAGAGGGAGCTCAGGTAAATGTTAGGGGGACTGGGTGGACTGTTGCACAGAGAAGGTTTTAGAACCACTTTAATCCTGACCTCTGAATTCTGTGCATTACTTAATCCTGACCTCTGAACTCTCTGTGTTACTTTATCCTAACCCCTTAACCTTCTGTGTTATCGTATTTATCAGCGTGTAACAGGCACATTCATTTTAAGAGGGAAGTTTCAGGAAAAAACTATTAATTTTTAATAAGGAACTTTGAAGCAAAATAAGGGTCAGTGCCCATCTGCAGCCTCACCATTGCCATCAATGCAGCCTGATCAATGCCCATCTGCAGCCTCGCAAGTGCCATCAATGCAGCCTCATCAGTCCATATCAATGCAGCCTCACCATTGCCATCAATGCAGCAGCCTCGCCATCAATGCAGCAGCCTCACCATTGCCATCAATGCAGAAGCCTCACCATTGCCATCAATGCAGCAGCCTCGCCATTGCCATCAATGCAGCAGCCTCGCCATTGCCATCAATGCAGCAGCCTCACCATTGCCATCAGTGTAGCCTGATCGATGGCCATCTGCAGCCTAGAGGGAACAGGAAGGGTGGTGGGATGAGCGCCAACAGATTACATAGAGTGAGAATCTCCTATGATAGACAGAACAGTGGTCCAATATCCGCCCAGGAGACGGGACTTCCTATTACAGAGGCCTCCAAGTAAACAGGAGATTCTCACTGTATGTAATCTGACGGCCCTCGTCCCGCCCCCCTCTCTGTCCCCTCCGAGGAGGCTAAAATTTAAGTATTGGCGTATAACACACACACACGCTATTTGCACCCGATTTTCATTGTGAAAAGGTGAGTGTTATACGCCAACAAATACAGTAAAGGGGGTCCCCGACTTACGAACGCCCGACGTACGAACATCTCCCACTTACGAACCAGGTGCTGCGGGGACCCTCCGCCATTTTCGGCCGTCCTTCGGCCATTCTGCGCATGCGCGGCCAGACGGAGCCTCGGAAAATTACGGCAAACATCGGAAATGTCTGTAATTTGCCACGTATGCGCAGAACGGCATTCGATGGAACACCGGAAATGTCCGTAATTGTCGGTCTGCGCATTCGCGGCCGACTTACGAACATTTCCGAGTTAAGGACAGGCGGGCAGTCCCTAACGAGTTCGTAACTCGGGGACCCCCTGTACTTAATCCTGACCTCTGAACTCTCTACATTACTTAATTCTGACACTGAGCTCTCTGCATTACTTCATCCTAATCTCTGAACTCTGTGCATTACTTCATTCTGACCTTTAAAGTCTCTGCATTATTTATTCCTGACCTCCGAGCTCTCTGCTGTACTTAATTCTGACCTCTCAACTCGCTACATTATCTACTTCTAACCCTGGTCTCTTTGTTACCTAATCCTGACTTTTGAACTCTCTGCATTACCTAATTCTAACCCTGGTCTCTCTGTTACCTAATCCTGACATTTGAACTCTGTGCATTACTTAATCCTGACCTTTGAACTCTCTACAATACTTCATCCTGAGCCCTGAACCCTGTGTGTTACTTAATCCTGACCTCTGTGTTACTTATTTCTGACCTCTGAACTTTGATCTGTGCATTACTTAACTCTGACCCACATATGCTCTGCGTTACTTAATTCTGACACCTGAACTCTGTGCGTTACTTAAAGTGCTTGTAAATGCTCTTTAAATAAAAAAAAAAAAAACAGGTTTATTCTTATCTGCTCTCTGCAATGGAATTGCACAGAGCGGTCACTGACTTTGATTGACAGCAATGGGAGCCAATGGCTCCCACTGCCTCAGCAAGGCCAGAGAGACCAGGAAATGAGGGGAGAGAAGAGTTGCAGATGGGCACAGCACTGGATCGAATGAGGGCTCAGGTAAGTAAAGACATTTTTTGCCTTTAATGTAAAGAATGCATTAAGGTAAAACATGTTTAGGCTTTATAATCACTTTATTACTGACACTTGAGCTCTCTGCATTACCTATAAGTGTAACTAAAGAATTTTTTTTTTGGTAGAGTGTGTGGGGGTGGGACTTTTTCAGCTTTGTCAAGGAAGCATGACTGTTGATCAATATG
The DNA here is from genome assembly GCA_028564925.1 of Lithobates sylvaticus. Classification (NCBI taxonomy): domain Eukaryota; kingdom Metazoa; phylum Chordata; class Amphibia; order Anura; family Ranidae; genus Lithobates; species Lithobates sylvaticus. Next base: position 145,687,982 of record CM053029.1, on the reverse strand, counting down.
TGGTTCAGTTTTGCACCTTGGCCTTGGAACTAGCATGGAATAATGAGGCCCTTACTGCTATGTTTTGGCAGGGCTTAGTGGATCATGTTGAGGATGAACTAACTAGCAGCACCATACCCTCCACCATGGATGATTTGATTGCCCTTAGCACTCAAATCGGTGTCCGTACAGTACAAGTAGCTGCAGATCGTCATTGCTGTGTGAGTCTCAAACTTCTTCCTCACAACAAGGTTTGGCTTTCTACTAAGAATATTCATCTAAAAGAACAGATGGGGCGTTCTGATTCAGACGTGGAATAAAATTGATTTTCCACCTGTCATTATTGGATACCTTTCGCTCTTTTCTGATTTTACATAGACTTTAATCTTCCCTCCACAGCTTATTTCCGGTATCTCTAACTACGACATACAGCTGTGGCTCAATTTGGTCATATTTATGTAATATTACATACAGCCCTCCCCTTTGGAACGCCTTTTGAACGACCCCTCTCACTTATAAACGTATTTCTACATATTACTCCTCCCTACTGCACTCTGATAGGCTTAGTCTCACAGAATCTAGAATCTAGGTACTTACGGAGGAGGTCTGGTAGGAAATTCTCGCCCTACAAGTCTCCACTGTTATCTCCTCTAGGGATAAAATTATCCAGACCAAGTTTCTATACAGGTCCTATTATAGTACCTCTCCAATTTTCTATATAAATAGGTTGCCCTCTGCTGTCTGCTCCAGATGCTCCTCAGCAGATGGCACGCTTTAAGGGAATGCCCACCGGTTAGATCGTTTTGGTCAGAGGTCACCGCTTTCCTCAGTTTAATTACCCAAATACCTAACATCTGTATCCCCTTAAGATGCTTCTTTCAATATATTCATAATCTCTCTCTAAAAACTCCCAACTTTTTCTATGCTTACTTCTATTCAATGCTAAAAAAATCTATAACTTAGCACTGGAAGTCTCCAGCTACCCCTGCCATAGCTTTTTGGCTTACCCTTTTTAATCAGGCACTCCTGTTGCATAAATTGATGTATGAAGCCAGAGGTTGCCCTTGTAAATTCTGTAAGATCTGGGACTTATGGGTGAACACAGACTGCACTATACCACCTAATACCCAAGGTGTTGACTAGAGCTAGAGGTGTATTGTTGAATCCTTTTCACTTTTCCTTGACTATTGTGTCTGTATAAACTGTTATATTAACAACCTGTATTCTATGTCTGTAGATTTGTAGAGTTTGTGTTAAATAACTGTTCCTTCAGTACCTGATCCAAGTGTAATGAATGGACATTCTGTATATTTTATACTGTGATACATGAGCACTGTTTGCTGTATCTTTGTTTTATTTTATTTTGTACTTGCATATCTTGTGCACAATAAAGTTACCTTTAGAAAAAAAAGAAAAAAAGGAATATTCATCTCACAGTACCCACAATTAAATTTGCTCCTCGTTCCATTGGTCCCCCTGCAATCCTCTGCCAGGTTAATACTGTCGCATTCAACTTTGTTACAACAGTATAAAATGACTATGTAAAATAAACAATGATATAACTTAAACTTTATATTTCTCGCATAGAATGAACTCCCCTGAAGAAGACCGTTACTTATATAGGTCGAAATGCGTAGGTATATCATGTGAGGGATAATATGTGAAACTCAAAAGTTTTTTGCTTCTATACACTAAATGAGTTTATGTGTGGTTTTCCCATGTTAATGAGATGTTTTTTATGTAAAGACCAGAATTGCTTTTTATGACTTCCATGCATTCATGTTTCATACCCCCTTTTTGATACTACAACTAAATAAAGAATTACTATTTTTAAAGAAATTATTGTTACTTGCCTTGAATACCATCTTGCTGCTAAAAAAAAGTCCTCAAGGGATCTTCCATTCAATTAATTCAATTAAATGAATTGGGGTGTGCAGCCCTAACAACTTGTATATATGTGTTACCTATTCCAGGGCTCAAAATTTCAAGTCCTGAGCTACTAGCCAGGCCTTAAGGGTTACTCGCCACCAGTTGCCCCGCCCAACCCCTACCCTGCCCCGCCCCTAAACCCGCCCTCATAAATTATCTCATTAAATGACACCTTTAATGTTTTATGCAATTAAGTTATAAAAATATTAACAACCTTAATGTTAATGCAGCCTGTGTCCCCCCCCATGTGCAGCCTGTGTCCCCCCCCCCCATGTGCAGCCTGTGTCCCCCCCCATGTGCAGCCTGTGTCCCCCCCCATGTGCAGCCTGTGCCCCCCCATGTGCAGCCTGTGCCCCCCCCCTATGTGCAGCCAGTGCCCCCCCCCTATGTGCAGCCAGTGTCCCCCCCCATGTGCAGCCAGTGTCCCCCCCCCCCCCCCATGTGCAGCCAGTGTCCTCCCATGTGCAGCCAGTGTCCCCCCCCCTATGTGCAGCCAGTGTCCCCCCCCATGTGCAGCCAGTGTCCCCCCCCATGTGCAGCCAGTGTCCCCCCCCCCCTATGTGCAGCCAGTGTCCCCCCCTATGTGCAGCCAGTGTCCCCCCCCCCCCCCATGTGCAGCCAGTGTCCCCCCCCATGTGCAGCCAGTGTCCTCCCCCCCATTTGCAGCCTGTGTCCCCCATGTGCTGCCTACCTGTGGAGGAGAAGAGAGGAGAGCTGCCACTGGTAGATCACAGCAGGGAACATTCAGACTTTTGTTTCATAAGCTGTGAGTGTTCCCCCGCGGCGCGCCGTCACATAAGCCCCTCCCCTTGTCCGGGGAAGTTTGATACATGTCACCCGTCCTAGGATTGGACGGGTGATCTGTCTATCAAAGTCCCGGAAAAGGGGAGGAGCTTATGTGACGGCGCACGGCGGGGGAACACTCACAGCTTATGAAACAAAAGTCTGAATGTTCCCTGCTGTGATCTACCAGTGGCGGCTCTCCTCTCTTCTCCTCGCCAGCCCTCAAAAATCACTCGCAAAATGCGAGTGTGCGAGTGTAATTTTTGAGGGCTGACCTATTCTATAATACTGTTTCTTTCAACCTCCATCACCCTTCCATAATGCCATCCATATTTCTCTCCTGAGACCAAACATCATCAATAGGCTTTCCCATCCTCTTTATCCTTCTCCAGCAGTCAATGCCACGGATCAGTATGAAGTCAAGCAATCTTGGATTCTAAATACTCCAGGAGGAGGCTTTTATATCTAATTGATTGGAAGAGATATGGTCCTGAGGAAAGATGTTGGATTCCTTCTACAGATGTTTCTGCCCCCTGTTGAAACTCTTTCATCAGAAGGCCCTAGTAAAGAAGTAGGCTGTGGCCTCAAACTCCAGGTTGACATTCTACAAGGGCTCACTACAATAGAAACCTGACAGTTTCCCAGAACAGTTTCCCCTTTATTTTCTTTTATACCTACCTTTTTTAACCATTTGCCGACCGCGCACTGTACATTTACAGCGACAGTGCGTGCTGGATGCGCAGAATCACGTATATATATATATACGTGATTCTGCATTTCTGGGTAGGGTGCACCCGCCCAGTTTTGCTGTGAGAGAAGTTGCTCCAGAGCTTAGTAAATGAGGTAAAACTTCACTTTGCAAAGAATACCCAATCACGCGCAAGGAAAATAAAAAAACAGCATTTTTGCCTGCACGTGATTAGATGATAGAAGTCATCTAATCTAGATCTAGAAGCTTCTGCGTATTTACTAAGCTCTGGTGCAACTGCTCTTGCAGAGTGCAACTGCACCTGCAAAGTGCACGGTCTATTTGCCTTTAGTAAAGCAACCCCTTAACCACTTGCCGACCGGCGCACGACGATATACGTCGGCAGAATGGCACGTACAGGCAGGAGGGCGTATATATAAGTCCCTCCTTAATGCCTGTCCGTGCCATCGGGAGCGTGCCGGGAGCGGCGCGCTCCCGCGCCGGTCGGGGCCCCCGTGAGTCCGGTCGCGGTCCCCGGGGACTCGATCGCTGCGGGGACCCCCGCGATCGTCTCACGTGAAGGCTGAACGGGGAGATGCCGAGATAAACAGCATCTCCCCGTTCTGCCTAGCAACTAGTGACGCCGATCTCTGCTCCCTGTGATTGGAGCAGAGATCAGCATTCACTAGCTGACAGCCACGCCCCCCCACAGTAAGAAACACACCCCTAGGCATACTTAACCCTTACACTGCCCCCTTGTGGTTAACCCCTTCACTGCCAGTGTCATTTATACAGGAATCAATGCATTTAAATAGCATTGATTGCTGTATAAATGACAATGGTCCCAAAAATGTGTCAAAAATATCCGATGTGTCCACCATAATGTCGCAGTCACAAAAAAAATCGCGGATATCATTACTAATAAAAAAAAAATTATTAATAAAAATGCTATAAAACTATCCCCTATCTTGTAAACGCTATAACTTCTGCGCAAACCGATCAATAATCACTTATTGCGTTTTTTTTTTACCAAAAATATGTAGAAGAATACGTATCGGCCTAAACTGAGGAAAAAAACATTTTTTTATATATTTTTTGGGGATTTTATTATAGCAAAAAGTAAAAAATAATGCATTTTTTTCAAAATTGTCGCTCTATTTTTGTTTATAGCGCAAAAAATAAAAACCGCAGGGGCGATCAAATACCACCAAAAGAAAGCTCTATTTGTGGGAAAAAAAGGACGTCAATTTTGTTTGGGAGCCACGTCGCACGACCGCGCAATTGTCAGTTAAAGCGATGCAGTGCCGAATCGCAAAAAGGGGCCTGGTCCTTTGGCTGCAAATTGGTCCGGTCTGAAAGTGGTTAATGTCAGATTGCCCACGATCCCGCTATTAGTCACTGATAACTTTACTAGCATAAAATAAATATAAATTTCAGTATATATCCCATAGTTTGTAGAAATTATAGCTTTCACGCAAACTAATCAATATACACTTATTGGGATATTTTTTTTTACCAAAGGCATGTATCAGAATACATTTTGGCTAAAATGTATTAAGTGATTTTATTTTTTTTTATTTATTTTTTTATGGGAAATATTTAGTTTGGGTACAGCATTGCCTGACCGAGTAATTGTCAGTTAAAAATATGAAAAATACTGTGCTAATAAAGGAATAATTTAAATAAGTGAAGGAAAAGCTGCGGCTCAAAGTGAGATATACACCAAAGCAAGAATAGAAATAAAGAAGCTGCGCTAATATGTGACAAACATATAAATAAACATTCAGTGAATAGCCACTATTCAATGTGAACTCAATAGTGAACAATACATAAACAATCAGTAAATCACCACAAAAATAAAAAAACAATCTGTGAAACACCACAATTTAATATGAACCTAATTATAACTGATAAATAACAAAGTCCATCAGCTGCAAGTGAGATGCAATAATCTTGAATATTCAGACTGATTGAACAGCTTCTTAACACCACGACAGACTGGTGAACCTCCACCACATTAAATGCGTGCTTAACAGAGGCAAGCTTAATCGTGCTTGCGGCTATCAACCCACCCAGGGCCTTTATCAAAGATTTGTTGAGTTGTCAGCATGCAATGGATTCTTGGTAAATATTAGGCAGATCACCCACACATCCAGACCAGGGCAATATGATGTTCAATGGTCTTACACATGAGCCAGGCAGGTACACCGAAAAAGGAAAGAACTCGCCATAGTGTAAAATGTATCACACAGGTTTAATTATTTTAAATACACTTACATGAAAAACGTTAAAAGGTAGCATCAATTGTAAAAGAAGCCGGCCGGCTAGCGAACACCCGTCCTTCCGGGATCACAACGCGATGACGTCAGCACAACGCTTCCCCTCCACGCGTTTCGTCATAAACTGACCTCATCCTGGGGCATGGGTGACGCACTGACCACGCACTAAATAGTATACAGGAAAAGCCACGCCTCGATCTGAGTCTCGGGTCGCGGATCTCAAAGCTCCATATAGGAGACTGGCACATCACCCCCTACACCAGTACTAACCCTCTTATAGAGGAAAGATTAATCAAATAAAAAACTGTTAAAAGGAAGGAATTTGAAAACATGACCTCACTCCAAAGAGAGTCTAAGGCTAGGATAACACTGGGTGTCTAAAATTTGTCCCCCAAATGCAATATAGTATAAAAGGTGAAACTCAGAATCTACCCCAACCAAGAGGGTTAAATAAGATAATACCCCCAATATCCCTAAAAATAACACCACTACCCAAGACTCGCATCAAGTTCACGCTGCTCAAGAACACCCTATGAGTTGTCAATAAAAGCATTTAAATCAACCTCCAAGTTCAACCCAAAGGGAGCATAACACTTAATTCTATGTATCCATGACATTTCAGATCTAGCGATTTCTCTCACTAGAGAGCTCCCTCTCCAGTGTGGGCGGTATTTTTCTAGCCCCAAGAAAATTGTTCTCGAGAGATCCTTATTGTGGACCAACAAATAATGTTTAGAAACACGTTTCAAAAAAAACATCTGCGTTCATTCAATCTGACCTGGAGGGGGCACTTAGTCCTGCCCACATATTGAAGCCCACAAGGGTACTGGAGCAGATAGACAACTCCCTCTGTTGAACATGTAATAAACGGCTTAATCTCAAACTCTATAGGGGTGCTAGTAGAGGTAAAGTGTTGAGTTCTTCTATGTGTGCATCCATTTAAGGAGCACACCCGGCATCTCCTACACTGGTAATAACCTGTGAGGTTTTGAAAGAAACCCTTTCTTATTACTGGAGGATTGAAAATATTTGGGGCTACTCTATCTCTGAGGGGTTGGAGCCCCCTTATAGATTACTTGGGGTTTAATGGGTAAAACAGTATTTAATACACGATCATTACAAAAAATGTTCCAATGTTTATTTATCAACTTCTTTACATTCATATTTTGCACAGAATAAGTTATGATAAAGGGAACCACTGAGGTGAATCCCCCCCCCCCCCCTGAGGGGGCTTCTCCACAAGTAAATCCTTCCTATTCATGAGTGTGACTATTTCCAAGGTATTCTTTAGGGAATCACTAGAAAAACCCTTCTCCTAAAACCTTTTAGTAAGTATATCAGCCTGCGGTGAGAATTCTTGCACATCGGTATAGTTACTTGAGCCGCATATATTGGCTCTTGGGAACTGCTCTGAACCGCTCTGAGCCATGGGCCATAGTGACAACTATTGACAGGAATATAAGAATTTCTGTCGGTAGTTTTGAAATAAGTGGAGGTGGAGGTGGTAAACTCGATTGGGTCACAGAGCTGAAGAACGAGGAGAGGTCTGTGTAAACAAACCTCTCCCCGTGCTTCCTAGTGCGACTGACACTGATTGTCTGTTCCCTGTCATCAGGACAGACGATCAGTGACATCAGACGCCAAGCCACGCCCCCCCTACAGTTAAAAAAAACACACACACTTAACCCCTCCCCCGCCCCCTAGTGGTTAACTCCTTCACTGCCAGTGTCATTTACACAGGAATCAGTGCATTTAAATAGCACTGATTGCTGTATAAATGACAATGGTCCCAAAAATGTGTCAAAAATGTCCGATGTGTCCGCCATAATGTCGCATTCACAATAAAAATTGCTGATCGCCGCCATTACTAGTAAAAAAAAAATATTAATAAAAATGCTATAAAACTATCCCCAATTTTGTAAATGCTATAACTTTTGCGCAAACCAATCAATAATCGCTAATTGCGATTTTTTTTTACCAAACATACGTAGAAGAATACGTATCGGCCTAAACTGAGGAAAAAAACTTTTTTTTATATATATATTTTTGGGGGATATTTATTATATCAAAAAGTAAAAAATATTGATTTTTTTTCAAAATTGTCGCTCTATTTTTGTTTACTGTGCAAAAAATAAAAACCGCAGAGGTGATCAAATACCACCAAAAGAAAGCTCTATTTGTGGGAAAAAAAAGACGCCAATTTTGTTTGTTCGTTGCACGAACGCGCAATTGTCAGTTAAAGTGACGCAGTGCCAAAGTGCAAAAAGGGGCCTGGTCCTTTGGCTGCAAATTGGTCCGGGGCTTAAGTGGTTAAAACTGTCAATTTTTTCCACAAAAATAGAGCTTTCTTTTGGTGCTATTTAATCACCTCTGCGTTTTTTTATTTTTTGCGCTATAAACAAGAAAAGACCGACAATTTTGAAAAACAATATTTTTTTACTTTCTACCAATAAAAAAATAAAATACATTTCTTCATCAATTTAGGCCAATATGTATTCTGCTACATATTTTTGGCACAAAAAATCCCAATAAGTTTATATTGATTGGTTTGCGCAAAAGTTATAACGTCTACAAACTATGGGATATATTTATTTATTTACTAGTAATGGTGGTGATCAGTGACTTATAGCGGGGCTGCAATATTGTGGCAGACAAATCGGACATCCAACTGACACTTTTTACACTTTCTGGGGACCAGTGACACTAATAGTGATCAGTGCTAAAAAATATGCAGTGTCACTGTACTAATGACACTGGCAGGGGGGGGGCCTATATGCCTAAATTGTGCTTACTAACTGTGGGGGGGGGGGGGGTTGACTAAGGGAGGGCAAAGATCAGTGTTCCTGCTTAGTATAAACACAGGATCAGTACCTTCCCATCTGACAGAATGACAATCTGCCTTGTTTACACAGGCAGACTACTGTTCTGCTTGTGTCCCAAACAATTGGTGGGTTCTGGCAGACATCGAGTCTGCAGGACCTGCTGATTGGCTCCCGCTCACAGTGGGAGCAGGTCGCAGGTGGTGCGCGTATGACCCAGACTCGGAAATGTCAGATCATGTGCCAGTAGGTGATTCTGCACAGAGCAGCTGCCCCACCGCAGTAAATATACGTAGAGCAGTCAGGAACCAGTTAAAGTAGCGCTGTGCCGCATAGCAAAAAACGGCCTGGTCATGAAGTGGGTAAAACCTGTTGGAGCTTAAAGTGTTATTAAACCCAAAACAGTAAAATCAGTCTGTATATACAGCATAGCATGCTTGTTATACTCACTGTGGAACTTAAGGGGTTAATCCTCTGCATTGTGTAAAAAGGCTGTTTTAGACCCTTCCCCTCCTGCACTGTCTATCTGGGGAAAGCCAGCTAACACAGGCAGAGTAGCCAACCTGTACATGCTCAGTTGTTCAGTTGTGTCTTTTTATGCTGGAGAGATCATTTGCTTGTTCTCAGCGATAGCCAGGTCACATGATATTGGCATCACACATGTGTGTGTATACAGGCTGCATTGGAAATCTCCTCCTACTTGAACTCTCAGCACTGGAGAAACTGTTTGTTAAAACGATAACGAAAACACCCTAAATTCGGACGAAAATGCATTCGGACGAAAGCGAATGCACATGTCTATTAGGGGCTGAGCGCATGGATTAGGGAGCAGCCACCACTGCTTTAAGATATGTTTCTAATTGCTTCGGAGTGTACCAAACTGTTATTCAGTTCATATTTTGAAACGCTTGTACAACATGATGTTTTCTTTGAACAAGAAAAAGATGACTCCCCTCTACACAATCTCATAGGTAAACATACACAGTAGAGGCTGTCAATCACCATATGTGCACTGGAGAGGGGCGGGGCCATCTCCCAAGATTCTGTGGTGTGAATAATCTGTCCGAAGTGACTTATGCGGATAGCATTAGGAAGAGAGAGGAGACAGAAATCACACACTGTGCTTTGGATTAAAGTACACACTATAGAGGGACAGGCTCTGTTCATTTTTTAATTTCAGAGGTTTACAGTCACTTTAAGAAGGAGCCGTTGGGGGGTGGAGGTAAAGACTGTGTTTTTATCGCCCTCCAATGCCAAGTGTAAAAGCCCTTAATGAATTTGTGTTCATTCAGTCCTTTGCCATTTTACTTAAAATATTCTAAACTGTATCCTTAGTTTAGAATTTCCTTTATTGCTTTTCTATTTCCACAAACAACTCTATCACAGTTGAGTTTGCAGCGTACAGTAGAAGAACATAACAATGTTAACTGGAGATGATTGTAATATAAACCTGGGGGTGAATTCTCATTGTTAATTCACCAGGGATCGTGGGCTGTTTACACACACGACATTAAATAGCTGCAATGCCTGGAAACCCTCCAAAGGTGCGAAGCACAGCTCTGCTCCCTGAACAAAGTACAAATATATCACACAGAGTAAAATACTTTTCCTGTCCTGCACACAGCCGCCGCTTGTTTTATTTAACTCAACTCAGAGAGAAACACAGGCGGCACTGACATTTTTCCTTCCACATTGCTTAAAAGTCTATGTAAATGTAAAATCTTTCTTTTAATTTATCATGTCTCACTGTGCAGTTTTAAGATAATTATTTTTTGTCAATCTGTTGCAAGTTTCCTATTTGGAGATCCAGTAGCAGCACTTCTATTGTTTGAAACACATGTACCAGGAGGATTCACCTACACTGAATGTTTGGTGAATCCTAACTGCTTTATAAATATGTCCTTTAGCGTTAGGGTCAAGGTTAGGCTTTGTGTTGCTATGGCCATTTGTATAGTGACTTTATTGCAATAATATGGAGTTAGATATATTATTTAGGAGCATATGTTTACAAACACTCTTCCCCTTCATTGATATGTAAATAAACCAGTTGGATAGGTTTTTAAGCTGAGCAGAGGAAGTTGGTATGCAGGAAGTTGGTGGGAGGGGCTTGGGGAGCTTTTGAAAGAAACATGTGTTCGGACAAGTTGTGTTTTAGAAGGACAAAGAGGAAGACATGGATGCCAGGAGCTCTTGAAACTTTGGAGACATTTTAAGATGAACTGAGCAAGGAACCATGAAGAACATTACATCTTGACCCCTAAGTTGCATAACTGTTTAGTTTACTTAATGCATATTTTACATGTTTACTTTTGTAGGCATATTTTTGTAAGCTATGAGTTGTGTTGTATTGTGTGTTCTACAGTTGTATGTGCAGTTTTTCCTGTTTAGTAAAGCATTGATATTCTACAGAAGTCTAAGCTTCCTTGGTTTTACCGCAAGGACTTTAATAGATAGACGCAAAGCATAACATTGGGGGCTCATGCCAGGATTTGTGCTAAAATCTCAACTGAAGCAGACCTGTTTTCTGTAGTGTGTTTTGTTGCTTGTGCTGGGGGAAAATGCTGCGTACACTGTTTAGGAAGAGTAATGCCCCATACACACGGTCGGTCCTTCCGACGGAAAATGTGAGATTGGAGCTTGTTGTCGGAAATTCCGACCTTGTGTAGGCTTCATCGGACAGTTTCCATCGGAATTTTCGTCGCACAAAATTTGAGATCTGGTTCTCAAATTTTCCGACAACAAAAAACGTTTGCGCAAATTCCAGCTCGTGTGTATACGATTCCGATGCACAAAGTGCCATGCATGCTCGGAATCAAGCAGAAGAGCAGCACTGGCTATTGAACTTCATTTTTCTCTGTTCGTCACTGCGTTCTTGACATTCGGAATTTACGACCAACTTTGTGTTACCGTGTGTATGCAAGGCAACTTTGAGCCAACATCCGTTGGGAAAAAACATGGGATTTTGTTGTCGGAATGTCTGATCGTGTGTACAGGGCATAAGGCTGCAAAGGTTTATGGTGTCCAGGAGGACTTGAAGGCGTGCACCCTTACTACCTGGGCCAGAAATAGTCAGTGGATGTTTGTTGTAAGGGAGCTGGCTGGATATGCTTCTCCTTTGAACAGAGTTTGGGGGAATGGAGTCTCTGATCTTTCCTCGGATTTTAGTCTCAAATGTTTTGGGTTCAATAAGGGAGAGATGCGGGCAGTTGCTGTGTTTGGTTTACACTTCCTGCATGCTCTACATATTGAATCCGAAAATAAGGAAAAGTCAGAATTAGAAAAGGAGATTTACTAAAGGAACAGCTTTCAATAGCATCCAAGTGTTTGGAAGAAACTGCAAGGCAAAATATTTAGAAAGTAGGGTAATCAAAGTTAAACCTGCAGTGGCTTCAAAGTGTGTTCAAACCCCTGTAGACCGAGCTGAAGATTTGAATGAGCGGTTTTCAGCCCTCATAAACAAGTCTAATGATGCCCTAACAAAGGACAAAGGCCGAAGCCTGTAAGACATGTGCCACTGTTACTTCCCATAAGAGGGAAGCTAAAGGTTTGGTCAGCTCAAATGACCAAGTTGAGTCAGATACAAGGAAGGAAAGGCCTATGATCTCCAGGAGACACATGTGGATTGATTTACTTAAGGTGGGGGTCCCTAGAGAGGAAATAGATGGGATTCCTACACCAGCATTGCTTAAGAAGTGGAAGCAAGTGGTTGGGAATGGTAGATTCAGTCACATTAATTGGTTCTGTTGCCATAAAATGGGGCATTTTGCAAAAATGTACCGTGCTGTGAAGACTGGACAACAGCAGGCCTGTGTGCTTCCCAGGACAGCACGGAGAGACATGTAAGTTTATTCGTTATGTTGGAAGTTAATGCCTTTCCGTGAAAGTGTTTCAAGGCAACAGTGGGCACCCTACAATAGTTTTGCAGTTAGAAATGGGCAGATAGAGAAATGTGATCAGTGAGCTATGTTCTTGGCACAGTTGGAAGGAACATACAGTATAATCTGCTTGGTCTCTTACTCTTTTCAGGTACTGAGCATCGAGAGATGGAGCAGGCAGAGCAGATGACCATGCTAGATGGGAGGAGGCAGACCAGAAGAGAGCCTAAGGAAGATGCAGATGATTTCCTGATGTCGGCTGAATTGGAGTGGACTTTCATCCTAGCATTTCCTTATGACCAAGAGGACAAGAGACTTTCATCTGGGACTTTCTTTATTTTTTCCTCCTATTTACAATACGGAGGGTTTATTTTGCCCTTTCCTGGACAAAAGGCTTTTAAGAGATGTTTAAGTTTCCTATATTGTGCTATAAAGTCAAGAGGTGGTATGTGTTGCTATGGCCTAATTTCGCAAACACACGCTTAAGATCACAATCACACTCCCAAGGATTAAATTAGAGCTAGTGAAGAGTTACAGGTGCTGGTAGGTTGCTTAAAGTTTGAAAGTGCAAGTGGCATATAGTGACTTTATTGCAATAATATGGAGTTAGATATATTATTTAGGAGCATATGTTTACAGAGGGTCTTCCCCTTCATTGATATGTAAATAAACCAGTTGGATAGGTTTTGGCGCTGAGCAGAGGAAGTTGGTATGCAGGGAGTTGGTGGGAGGGGCTTGGGGAGCTTTTGAAAGAAACATGTGTTCGGAAAAATGTGTGTTTGGAAGGACAAAGAGGAAGACATGGATGCTAGGAGCTCTTGAAACTTTGGAAAGTTGGACTGAGCAAGGAACCATGAAGAACATTACATCTTGACCCCTAAGTTGAGTAACTGTTTAGTTTATATTTGTAGGCATATTTTTGTAAGCTATGAGTTGTGTTGTATTGTGTATTCTACAGTTGTATGTGCAGTTTTTCCTGTTTAGTAAAGCATTGATACACTACAGAAGTCTAAGCTTCCTTGGTTTTACCGCAAGGACTTTAATAGATAGAAGCAAAGCATAACAGGCTTTCAGGGAATAACTCAAATTTTAAATGTTAGGATAAAGTTTAACTCCAGAAATGTAAAAAAAAAAAATTAATTCTCAGGGTTGGGCTTTAACCACTTGCCTACCCCCTTTTACCCCCTTTCTGACCAGGCCAATTTTCAGCTTTCAGCACTGTCACACTTTGAATGACAATTGTGTGGTCATGCAACACTGTACTCAAATGAAATTTATATAATTTTTTTTTCCACACCATTAGAGCTTTCTTTTGGTAGTATTTAATCACCACTGGGTTTTTCATTTTTTGCTAAACAAACGAAAACAAAATATAAAACTTTGCAAACATTCCTGTTGTGCGCTGATGAGGCTGCACTGATGAGCACTCATAGGCAGCACTGATGATAACTAATAGGCAGCACTGATGGGCATTGATAGGTGGCACTGATGAGGCGGCACTGGTGAGCACTGATGAGGCTGCACTGATGGGCACTGACAGGTGGCATTGATGGGCACTGATAGGCGGCACTAATGGGCTCTGATAGGTGGCACTGATAGGTGGCACTGATAGGTGGCACTGATGGGCACTGATGGGAACTCATAGGCAGCACTGGTGGACGCTGATTGGCAGCACTTGCAGGCACAGATTGGCAGCACTGGTGGGCACTGTTGGGACTGCGCTGATAATCAGGACACTGATAATCAATGCCCTGCTTATCTGTGTCAATGTTGCTTTAACACAAGATGGCTATCGGCTCTCTTTTTCTCTCCTCGCGCTGTCAGTGTGAGGAAAGAAAAGCTGATAACCAGCTTGTGTTGACATCTGTGGTCAGCTGTCATTGGACACAGCTGATCACGTGGTAAAGGGCTGCTGTAATTTGGCAAATTAATGAAAGTTATAAGTGGTCGTTCTGCCATTGTCACCATAAGGAAGCCCTTCATGATGGCAATGACATCCAGAAGCTCCTGGAGTGAGCGCAGGAAGACAGAAAGCTAAAAAAAAAGGTAATTGCTTATGATGCAAAGGGAGAAATTTACTAAAACTGGTGCACTCTGAATCTGGTGCAGCTGTGCATGGTAGCCAATCAGCTTCTAACTTCAGCTTGTTCAATTAAGCTTTGGCAAAAAAAGCTGGAAGCTAATTGGTTTCTATGCAGAACTGCACCAGATTTTAAACACTCCAGTTTTAGTAAATCTCCCCACAGTGCTTTGGTAAACTAAATATCTTCTTTCATTTTTATCACAAATAATAATAAAAAATATTCAATAATGTAATCAAATCAAAAACACTGAAATTTGCTCAGTTGCAGAATTGTCACTGTCATTACTTTCAGTGTTTGATGACGAATTTCCCCACAAATCACTATCGCTCAATTCTGCAAGTGATTCTAATTTATTATCGCTGATTTCTAGCTGGTCTAAAACCATTTTTGATGTAAAGAAACGGTTTTGGTTGCTATGGACAATCTCCAGTTTCCAGGCAGAAAGAACAGTATTTATTATATAAAACTGCATGCAGGGCACTGGACAAACCACTAGGGGCAAAAGGGATGAGAAATTATTTGATACAGTAATGTAATCTGTAAGATTACAGTGTACTGTATGTATAGTGTGTGTTTCACTTTTTGAATTTTAGCGCCATGCTCCGTCCCCGTGCATCGCAACGCTCGCAGGGAACGGAGCTCGGCACTGTGAGACACGGTTCGCACACAGAGCGGGGAGGACATTGTAGGATCCTGGGGACAAGGTAAGTAACTGTACATGGATCCTGTGATGCAATCCCGAGTGTGGCTCAGAGTTACCGCTTTTGGTACTAAAAATCCACCCCGAGCCACACTCGGGAATACCGTCAGGGAGTTTAAGCCACTCCCACTGTTAGGTGCATTTGCCCCAAAAAGCTACATGCACCACACAACCTAATTCTGGATTCTATTCCAGGGTGCCCCGGGTCTTTCATAAATCTAGTGTAGGGCTACCACCACAAGAGAAGCTTGGTAATTTGGATTCTCTGTTCTGTGCCTTGACTCCAAGAACAACCCTTCTGACACACCTGGTTTAATGACAGTTACTGCAAGCACTTATAAGAACGCAAGTATACATACGAATAAGAAGAGAAAAAGCACTCACATTGCCTCATCCGTGAATATTGGGAAAATAATAAAGAAAAAAAGGTTCCAAAGAAAACCTATGGTCGGACTTTAAAGGCACAACAAACACTGGGAGTACACAAAAATATATATTTTTGTATTTAATACAAAGACCAGAGGCATGAAATAAATATAAATAAAAATCATATATACAGACAACAATCTATATATGATGTGAGCCCTAATGCGTCTACACGTTTCGTTGTACACTTCTTCAGGACACATTTGGGGTTCAGTAGTTGCAAGGAAGAGAAAGGGGTCTCACTATCTAAAGATAAAAACATACAGATTACAATAACATATAATAAAAGGGAAAAACACTGTTAATGTCGAAGCAGAGAGTCATGGCATATGTACATGGAGCAAAGATACTGTGGCAACGAGAGCACAATGTTACCTTGCAGGAGGGTCACGTAAATAAGTATTAGCCAGTCAGTGATCAGACAGAAAAATGGTTTCCAATAGAGGAAAGCATACGGAATAGCTCAAGGACAGGACAGCTCAACAGAGCCGAAAACAAATAGGAGCCACCTAAAATTCAATATAAAAGACCACAGTTCAGATTACTTGCATAATATGGAGAGAGTGTAATACCAGATGGTGGGTATAGAAAGGGAAGATGTATGTATACCTGTGGGCTAGTCATCATAAGCGTCTCGATATAGTATTATCAAACAGGGGATATTAAATGGGAGATAGAATACAAGCCGTGGAAAATGATGTACAGATCAGAAAAGATCCTTAAGTCACAAAAAAGCTGCAAGCAGAAGCCTGACTGTCTATCAAGTATAGTGGATCCAGATCCAGGCTGCCGTCATCCCAGACAGACTACAAAACAAGTAAATATGTATCAATATAACAAATATCAAACAGAGAAAACCTCATAAGTATAGATAAAGCAACTTACTAGATATATGATGGTATCACGAAAATCCCCTTGGAGAGAGTAAAGAACTCTTCAGCTAGTGGTAACAGGAATGAGGCAATTTAAAGCCCAAACTGGTGCCAAAAAGTTTCCCGCCACGAAATTTGCGCCAAAAGTAGTCAAATAGGGAGATAGTCACCTATTGACTGCATCATAAGGCGGCGACCAAGAGGACCCCCTGGCCGTCACTGCAAGTGGCGCCAAAAAAACTTTGTGACGTCACCGCGCAGATGCCAATATCGGAAGTCTGCCGCCGAACTGGCATGTAAGCAAACCGGAAGTCTTACATTTTATAGAAAAAAAATACAATTTACCAGAGGACAAAAAACAGGACAAACCAACAATGATGTAAAACGGAAACATCCAAATAAAAGAGTACAGGGGGTCCTTGGGTTACGAACCCGTTAGGGACTTTCCTCCTGTTTATAATTCGGAAATGTTCGTAAGTCGGCCGCACATGCGCAGATTACGGACATTTCTGTCATTTTCGGCCATTTTCCGAGGCTCCGTCTACCCGCGCATGTGCAAAACGGCCGATGTCCGCGCAGAACAGCAGAGGGTCCTGTGTTGGTAAGTAGGAGTTGTTCGTAGGTCGGGCGTTCGTAAGTCGGGGACTCCCTGTATATGTAAATATAAATACATAGAACAAAAAGCCAAAACAGACTATCTATATTTGATTGTCCCTCCTGCCAGAGAGAGTGCTAGCTATGTACTATGTGCCAAAAACATCTGAAGCGGCATACAGTGTTGATCGTACTAACATGTCCCAATGTCATATAATACAAAAGTACATAATCAAAAATAAATATAACAAAACATAATATTGATGTTTGCTGTTGGATATATAAGATATATTACACATTGTAGCAGAGCGTCCCAGAGAGAGCCAGGAGAAGTCCTGTTCGGGGTTTATACATCTCCCAGGCTCCTCTCATATACATTCAGAGGTCTCTGAGACATGATCCAGTTCGGATCTTAGTCCTCCTCTCCAGGCTAATTTAAGCTCACCTGAGCAAACAGCCTTTGCTCTCTGCCTGGGACACACAAACAGGGATGGTTTGTGAGGAGCCAAAAGGTTGGTAAAACCCTTTAAAAACTCTTTACAGAAGCTGACAAGCGGTAGGCTTGCTCAGCCTGATAGTTAGAGACGGTGTATGGTATAGTTAGAGCCGAGACACGGCTAGGACTTTTGTTTGTTTATTTCTGTTTTGATGTGTTTTCTGGAAGACTGTGCAGCACCTGTGTATGGACTTGTATTTAAATCAAATAAACCCAGCACTGTTTTCACTACCTCAAGTGGATTTGGTATCTGTGCCTTACTAAACAGCTCATCCCAGGGAGCTTTGTACCTGCTACCTGTCCCCCAGGTTACAACATGTATATACATGAATGCAAATTACATAATTATAATAGTATGCTAAATATAGTTATTAGCTTGTGTATAGATATATATAAGAAAAAGAGAAAAAGAAAAAAATATTTTTCAAAGGATTAAATGGTAATTTTATAAGAAGGGTCTGAAGCTCAAACTGTCATTGAGACCAGGATAAGAAGTGGCCTGTAGGTTATAAATCCATTGAGTTTCCCTTTGTAATACCCTTTGATCGAAATTTCCCCCTCTTGGGTCCTCATAAATACGATCAAGAGCAGAAATTTTTAAAGTATACGGATTGCATTTGTGTTGTGATGCCATGCCACATGATAACCGATGGCCATATTTAGTATGCCATTGGTAGCATAGTAGACATGGTCCTTCACCCCTTTCCAAAGGGGTCTAATCGTTTTGCCGATGTAGAATGCTCTACATCAGCAAACGATAATGTATATGACCCCCTTGGTTAGGCACGAGACAAAGTGTCGCAAAACATGAGTCTGTCCATTCGGGAGGACAAACAAAGGTCTTTCCAAAAGTAGATGACAGAAGTCACATTCACCACAGTAGAAAAGACCATGTTGATCATGTTGTTTACTTTGTGATTTCCAATATTGACCTCGTACAAGGCGATCCCTGATTGATCCAAGGAGCCTATATGTAATTTCCGGTCTAGATCCAAAATATTTGGAAAGACTGGGATCAGCTAGCAGAATAGGCCAATGCTTTTGAATAATGGATCGTATGGTCCTGTGTTGCTAAGTGTATGTAGTGATAAGTCTCACCACATCAGGTTCCTTTTTGGTAGTGTCCGAGAACAAAATTGCCTGTCCAGATCGATTCAAGCCTTCTTGTAGGCTTTTTTGAGACAATTTCTACTATACCCCTTGGCCAATAGACGTCCATATAATAAATCGGCTTCAAGTTTGAAGCTAGTGTCATTTGAACAATTTCTTCTAAGACGTAGGTATTGGCCAAAGGGGATACTGTAAATCAGAGCACTTGGGTGTGCACTAGAAGCCTGCAGTATCGTATTCCCCGGAGTGGGTTTCCAATGTAGCATAGTGTTAACAGTGCCATCATTTTCAATATTAATGGTATTCTTCCTCTCATCACACACCATCGTAAACTTGATATTGTAATTGTTCCTACTTAACATCTGCTTGAAAAGAGTTGTAACATTTCTTTGGATCCGCCCCATAACATCAAAACATCATCTTCATAACGATGCCATGATATGATGTTAGAGAGGAGATCCATATGTTCTTCACTTGAAAAGAGGTCTCTGAAACAAATGTTTCAGAAGATCTACAGTGTCCTTAATATAGGATGGCAAAGTGGTTACGTGAGGACGTAAGTATTTGTCTACGAGTTTACTTGCACGTTCCGTCATTGAACTCACGCCCGACAAAATAGGACATCCCGGTGTTTTTTTAAGATTTTTATGTGTCTTCGGGAGCGCATAAAAAGTCGGAATTCTTGGGAAACTGACCCGTATACCCTCAAATATCTCCCTGGTGATCAAGCCGTCAAACAAAGCAGAATGTATAATATCATTATATTCCTGATTAAATTTGGTGATAATATTTTCTGAAATGGGTTTATACCATTGTCTATTTTTGAGTATTATCCCAGCACATGTTCCTATATTGTAGTTCGTCTAGAACCACCACATTGCCCCCCTTGTCGGAGGGCTTGATCCCCAGGGAGGAGAGTTTACTAAAATTATCAAGTACAGTCTTATGGGCATAACTTAGGTTGTGATTGCCCAGTTTCTTAGAGACTGAGCATTCAATTTCCTTGTTGTTGGTTTGGATAAGGTAGGTCCAGACATTAAAATTTGTGTGTAACGATGGAAACTGAGTAGAATTATTTTCAACAGCAATGCCTAAAGGTTTTAATTCATTTTGATATTGTGTGGTTTTTATCCGAAGGCCAATGGCCTCTTCAGATTCAGGTTCTTCTTCCTGTACTGAATTGTTATCATTCTCCTCCAAAAGGAGGACCAGATCTCTCAGTGCTCGAAACTCGGCAACCGAAAAATCTTTCCAAACCTCCTGATCAGAGGAGTTGATATTCCTCCCTCGTCTAGCGGCATCAAACATGAATTTGTAAGTTAATTTTCTAGCAAAAAGTGTCCTTAACAATATCAAAGGTATTTATTGTACATTTAGGACAGAAGCTTAGCCCCAACTGCAATGCTTCAATTTCTGCTTCACTAAGGGGATGAGATGACAAATTAATAATTTGCAATTTAGAACCATCTGAAGTATGGTCATTAATAGGGCCAGCTAAGGTGTAATCACTTGTAGATATGTCTGATAAGGACAAGGGTTCTTAGACATCGGTGACCTGTTCAGTGATGTGGTCGAATTTTTGGTACTTGGGAAGAAGTGATCGATCCATCATTTTTTTGGGTCCTTTTTGATCACTCTAGTCGGGCCGTATTGTTATAAGAAAAAAAAAGTTGGGGCAGTATTGTTAGATCGTGATGCTATTAGGGAATGTGCTCATTCCACAATATTCACTCGAATATCTTGCTCAATAGCAAGAATAGGGGGCATAGAAGTGGTAGATATATTCGAAGAGGCAACGAAAACATAGAGATCAACCCTATTTACGAGGCACATGGGGTCCTGCGGTTGTCGTTCATGATGATTGTTACCTGGTGGTTGAGTAGTCTCATCTACTAGTCGTTTTTTGTCAGTACCTGTCTGTTGGCCATTACCGGTCTGCTGTCATTTCCTTGTACTACGACCTCTTTGACTCCCCCGATTGGGGGCTCGTGTACTCTGTGAAAGATAAGAATTGATAGAGGAGTCTGATTCATTGGCTTTTTATTTTTTTGGGTTATTGGACATACTCCTATGGGAACCTGCAAATTTGCGGCCTCCTCGTTGACTGTTATTGAATAGCCAGTCGTATGCGTATTTACCCACAAATGTCAATTTATCCCTAGACATTTTGTCTTCTTTTTTTGTTAGCAAATCCTTAGTGAAAGTTGGGATATGATTTTTTAGACGTGTATCAAAGTCTGCAAAATCAGGACTGTTTAGTGTAGAGGCATTATCAACATATACTCGTTTGATCTCGCAATCTACCAATTTGAGTTCCTGCATGTAATACTCCACCATCAATTCCATCATTCTTTTAGAACAGTGGTCATCAACTCCTGTCCTCAGGGCCCACTAACAGGCCAGGTTTTATGTATTACCTTGGGGAGATGCAGACTAGAATACTGCAATCACTGAGCAGCAAATGATATCACCTGGGATGTATTTCCGTTATCTTGCAAACTTGGCCTGTTAGTGGGCCCTGAGGACAGGGTTGATGACCACTGTTTTAGAACAATCGTGGAGGTTGCCCAAATATTTGGGAAAACTTGTACCCTAAGACCCTTGGGGTTCAGGTCCTCAGCAACATATTGCTTGAAGTACCTGATGTGCCAGAACAGGCTGGCTTTGCGTTCAAACATTTGTATAATTTTCTGGTATACAATCTCCATCTCCACGTCCTTGCCCTCAAGTTTGCTTAATGCCTAACATAAAGCCTTCCCAGTTGTTGCCTGTAAAGTCCACCATTTAGAATAAGTGAAAAAAAATAATTTATATTTCTTTTTGATTACCGTATATACTTGAGTATAAGCCAAGTTTTTTAGCACATTTTTTTGTGCTGAAAGTGCCCTCCTCGGCTTAAACTGAGTCACTTTTCCGCAGAAAAAAAACATTTCCGACCCGACTTTGGGGCCCCATATCTAATTTGGTATACCAACCCAGTGGACCTAGCACTACAACATATCCAAAGATGGGGTTCCTTGCACCAAGTGGCCCGAGATACGGGGCCCCAAATCGGTTCGGAAAATGTCATTCTCTGCTGCAGAAAAGTGCTTGACATTTTCCGACCCGACTTTAGGGCCCCATATCCCGGGGACACTTGGTGCTAGGAACCCCAAATTTGGTATTCAAACCCAGTGGAACTAGCACTACAACATATCCAAAGGGGTTCCTAGCACCAAGTGACCCCGAGATACAGGGTCCCAAATTCGGCCAACTGTGTCCATCTGCAGCAATGTCATTTCGGTACCCTTTGGGTCCAGAGACCACAAATTTTGGCTGCAGCTATGGGGCATTTAGGAACCCTTAACTACCAAGTTTGAGTATGGGCACAGTGAGGCTGCAAATGGGCATTGTTGACCCTCTTTTCCACTTACAGTAGCTGCGCATTTCTCACCCTAGGCTTATACTCGAGTCAATAAGTTTTCCCAGTTGTTTGTGGTAAAATTAGGTGCCTCGGCTTATATTCGGGTCGGCTTATACTCGAGTATATACGGTATGTACTTTTGCATTATATGACATTGGGACATGTTAGTACGATCAACACTGTAGGCCGCTTCAGATGTTTTTGGCACATAGTACATAGCTAGGACTCTATCTGGCAGGAGGGACAATCAAATACAGATGGTCTCTTTTGGCTTTTTGTTCTACGTATTTACATTTCCATATACTCTTTTATTTGGACGTTTCCGTTTTTTTACATCATTGTTGGTTTGTCCTGTTTTTTGTCGTCTGGTAATTTATTTATTTTTTCTATACAATGTAAGACTTCCGGTTTGCTTACATGCCAGTTTGGCGGCAGACTTCCGATATTGGCATCTGCACGATGACGTCACAACGTTTTTTGGCGCCATTTGCGGTGGCGGCCAGGGGGGTTCTCTTGGTCGCCGCCTTATGATGTAGTCAATAGGGGACTATCTCTTTTGGCGCAAATTTCGTGGCGGGAAAATTTTTTAGGGGCAACTTTGGGCTTTAAATTGCCTCATTTCTGTTACCACTAGCTGAAGAGTCCTTTACTCTCTCCCAGGGGATTTGCGTAATGCCATCATATATCTAGTAAGTTGCTTTATCTATACTTATGAGGTTTTCTCTGTTTGATATTCACCTTTAAGGCTTACTTGAATATTTGTTATATTGATACATATTTACTTGTTTTGTAGTCTGTCTGGGATGACGGCAGCCTGGATCTGGATCCACTATACTTGATAGACAGTCAGGCTTCTGCTTGCAGCTTTTAAGGATCTTTTCTGATCTGTAAATCATGTTCCACGGCTTGTATTCTATCTCCCATTTAATATCCCCTGTTTGATAATACTATATTGAGACGCTTATGATGACTAGCCCACAGGTATACATACATCTTCCCTTTCTATACCCACCATCTGGTATTACACTCTCTCCATTTTATGCAAGTAATCTGAACTGTGGTCTTTTATGTTGAATGTTAGGTGGCTCCAATTTGTTTTGGCTCTGTTGAGCTGTCCTGTCCTTGAGCTATTCCGTATGCTTTCCTCTATTGGAAACCATTTTTCTGTCTGATCACTGACTGACTAATACGTATTTACGTGACCCTCCTGCAAGGTAACATTGTACTCTCGTTGCCACAGTATCTTTGCTCTATGTACATATGCCATGACTCTCTGCTTCGACATTAACTGTGTTTTCCCTTTTATTATATGTTATTGCAATCTGTATGTTTTTATCTTTAGATAGTGAGACCCCTTTCTCTTCCTTGCAACTACTGAACCCCAAATGTGTCCTGAAGAAGTGTACAACGAAACGCGTAGACGCATTAGGGCTCACATCATATATAGATTGTTGTCTGTATATATATGATTTTTATTTATATTTCTTTCATGTCTCTGGTATTTCTACTTTCTACATATTTTTGTGTACTCCCAGTGTTTGTTGTGTCTTTAAAGTCCGACCATAGGTTTTATTTGGAACCTTTTTTTCTTTATTATTTTCACAAGTATACGAACCTTTACCTCAGCTGTGAATTAGCATCAGGAATTAGACACAAGACCATTACGTGGCAAATTAACTCAATGTATTGTTACGGATTATGGTAACTAATGGTATGGGCATAAATGAGCATACAGTAGGTATATACAGACACAGGCTGCTAAACAACATAATCACTATGCCAAAGTACCTTAGAATAGAGTTCTGTACTACTAGACTGGAATTAACTGTAGCACCCTCCTTGATAGGCTGCTATAATGTCAGGTAAATGTAGTTATTTTGGCTCCTCTGTACTCATTGGAGCTGCTATTGATTTCTTTGGGCAGTTCTAGATCTCAAAATGTTCAGGTTTGACTGCTTCCCTTACCTTCTGGAAGTTTCCAGAACACAGGGCTGGGAGAATCAATTGGACAGCTTGAATACTTATTGTGCTTTAACTAATATTTGTGGAGGTATGTTCAGTAGGTGGTTGGGGAGAATATAAATAACCTAGGGTCTGGAGCAGCCAGGGTTTTTGTCCTACTGGAGAAGTTCCACAGCCTCAAGGTCTGCAGCCCATTTGAAGCAGTTCTACTGGAGTTTCCTGATGTTCATCAAGGTCCCTGCTGTGGGGGGCCTATTCTCAAGTATCTTTGGAGCCAGCTAAGAGACTTCACCTAAGGATCTGGTCTATAGAGCTCACAGAGGATTGCCTGGTGGAAGCTGGAAAGTGTATAGCTGCCCTATGGCATTGTGAGTATTAACCAGTGTTAATTTTGGCAGCAAATTTTGATTTAGTTTTAGTCTTAGTCTTAGGACTAAAATGGTATTTTAGTTTCAGTCCTATTTTAGTCTTCTGCAAGTGTTTTAGTTTTAGTCGTATTTAGTCGACTAAATCTCCAGTACATTTTTGTCGACTAAAACTAATTTTAGTTGTCTAAAATCTAATGGGTGTAGTTAAATTGTAATGCATTATTTAAGCATTTCTCTACAATTTCCAAACTCATTATATAATGCTGCTGGAGGGAAAAATCAAATATGTTGTTATTAATGGTTAGTTTTGAACATGCACTAGACACAGATTTAGTCGTTATATAACGTCTTTATTTAAGTAAAACTGTTCCGTCAAGAATATTGCCGTTTTGACAAAAGGGTAACGTAAAAATAAAACCCCCAAAAAATAAGAATTCTTTGTGTGACTGTCATTCCAACAGTAAAGCATCCTGAGACCATTTGTGTGTGCGGTTGGCTGCTTCCCAGCCAAGGGAGAGGTGGGCCCACTCAAAATTTTGCCTCAGAACACAGCCATGAATAAATGGTTCAAAAACATCCTCAGGCTCCGAGAACAACTTCTCCTAACCATCTAAGAACAGTTTGGTGATGAACAACAATGCCTTTTCCAGCACGATGGAGCTCCTTACCATAAGGCAAAAGTGATAACTAAGTGGTTTGGGAAGTGGGAACAAAAAAAAAGAAATTTTGGGTCCATGGCCAGGAAACTAACCAGACCTTAATCCCTTTGAGAACTTGTGGTGGACTAGTGGTCATGGTCAATCCGACCTCAAGAGGCTGGTAAGTGAACCAAAAAAAAAAACACACAAATTCTGACAAGCTGCAAGCACTGATTATGCAAGAATGGGCAATGCCACTCCCAGTGCCGGTGCCAGATCAGTACAGAATCAGGATGTGGCGCAGATGAAGTTGATTGACAATGACAACATTCCATGATGCCAGGCCCAGGGCGAATTGCAGCAGAGCAGAGATCTTGAAAAAGAAGGGTCAACTCAAGTCAACACTGCAAATATTGACTCTTTGCATAAACTTAATGTAGTTGTCAATCAAAGCATTTGACATTGACACTTATGGAATGCTGTACCAGATACAATGATCTGACACAAATGTCAGATCATGAATACTAGATACATATATCTGACCTAAAAAGATGTAAAAACACTGAAGCAGCACTGGCAGACATTGTCAAAATTAATATTGGTGTTATTTTGGCCATAGCTGTACATGTACATGGCCAAGTACGGCACACACAGACAGCAGCACACTGCACAGGCACTGTTACTGCCAGTCTGGCACAGGCACAGCATAATAAACTAATACTTGAGGGTAATGCTTCTTTCGACAATAAGAATATGTTTACTGTTAGTTTATTATTTCAACAGTTCAAATTCTCAGATACATTCAAAGAAAATGTGCACAGGCTACAATAATGCCATTAGTGCGTGGATTTACTGGATTATAACAGTTGCTACTTTTTATCAACTCTGACAATAATAGAGGTAAATATCACACTAAAAGACTACTGGGGCAGGACCCCGGAGTAAGGTAAGGCTCAAAGGCTTCCCTTTTTGATCGTTCATTACCGTTACTGATCTATTTTTCTTTTTCAATGTGTGGTATTTACCTATATTGTAAAATTTGTCAATGCTGAGAGAGTACAAGACAAGTTGATAAAAAGTTGTGGTTGTTGTTATTGTTCCACATACTAATGGCATTTGTAGCCTGAGCCTCGGCCTGTGCATTTTTCCTATGAATTTAATTGACAATTAAAACTGCTGAACTATTGATTCTTCCTATCGCAATAAGCACAACCCACAATTATTGATATGCTTCTTATGTTAGAAATAGGAATACCTGAAGAGAATAATAAAACACTGCTATTTTTTTGATTCATTTTAAGGAAAGCACTTTGTGCCAACATGAACCTTGCTCTATTCTGCCGACCTCTAGAGAGATCACCTGTAACACTGAATACCCTCTTAGCAAAGGCTTGAGAAGCTGGCATAGCCAGCAGGTCTAATGCAAAAGTTTTTAGCTGGTGATAAAAAGTATCACTCTTTTGCGGCGTACACACGGTCGGAATTTCCGATGGAAACAGTCCGATGGTAGCCTTTCATCGGATTTTCCGACCGTGAGTATGGTCAACGGTCTTTTTCTGTCGGAATTTCCGACGGACTTTGAATTGAGAACCTGTTCTCAATTTTTCCGACGGAAAACCTTTCTATCGGATTTTCCGATCGTGTGTATGCAATTCCGACACGCAAAATTCCGACGCATGCTCGGAAACAATTTGACGCATGCTCGGAAGCATTAAACTTCCCTTTTATAGTGCTGTCGAACGTGTTTTATGCCGCTGTGTTATTGGCCGTCGGAATTTGGTGTGATCGTGTCGGAATTCCGTCGGAAAAACCGTCAGAGTTTTTTCCGACGAGAATTCCGATCGTGTGTACGAGGCATTTGACATCCAAAAATCTGTTGCGGGGTCCTCACTGATGGCAACTTGGTGCAAAAGCTCTTCCTTATATTTTCTGATCTGCTGCTCTCTGCTGTTTGGGGAGATCCTCTGCCTGGGTCTTCTGCTGCATTTAGAAAGAAACCGAAAGACTGGCTGCTTAGATGTGGATTCCGGTGCTTCTTCCACTTCCTGCAATAGTTCTTCCACCACATCATCTTCTTCAGACAATTCCTTATGTTGTGTGTGTGGCAATGTGGATTTTCTTGCGGCATACAAAGAATAATAAAAATGGCTCACTCACCGCAGATAATCAATTTCGGTCTCAGCCTCAGAGTCACTTTCCGTCATGGGGGAGTCTTCCTCATTAGAGCAGGATGGTTCATCTGCTGCTGCTGTGGTTTGTTTAAATGCTGCCACCATACCTGTTGTCTGTTATCACTGTAAAGGATCTTCCTCTTTGGTATGTCCCACTCTTGCAAGCATTTGTCCACACATGATTTGATTGACTGTGCAGTGTGTGGGTGGGCTACTTGTTCAAGGGCCAACAATATGTTTTCAGGTTTATGTTGTTCAACACAAAAGTGGCATGCACTTATGGCAAGAAATTAAGCTGAGAGTCCTTTTTTGTCCACAAATCAGTGCAAATAGATACTCTCCGAGCAGCAGCCACTCTCTTTTTAAAATTTTGTTTTTCATCTTCATACTGTTTGTCAATCAGATTACTTATTTTAGTTTTCTTTGGAACAGTCAGCTTCCTATCCACTGTCTCCATCATGCTAACAAAGTCCTCATCTTCAATTGTTCTGACTGGTAATCCTGTGCGCCCAATCCATCTTGCTATGGCCTTCTCCCTGGCATGTTGTTCCTTAGAGTCAATTTTGTATCTTGAAGCACCTAAAAGAGCCGTGCAAATAGTTTTCTGTGGTTGTGCACTGCCACTGGCTTGACTTGGCCCATCAGTTGAGGTTTTCTGTATCTGTGGGGTTGAATTAGGGGGAAAAATTAGAAAAATTCTGATTTTACATTTTCTCTCACCCCACACAGTCAGCTCCAAGTTGCCCTTCCCAGGGTTGACCTTAGGCCTTTAGGTGCCTGTGCTGTGCCAAAATGTACTCCTCTCAGTGACCACTGATCACCACATGCTTCTACATATATTTTGGTGAGATACTTAAATTTGGGAAAAGCAGCAGCTGATAGATATTGTGAAATCAAATCACTCGCTCCCATTAAAATTCAGTGACTAAAGTGCACTGCACAACATAGACAGACAAACAAACAGCTTTTACTTCTGAATAACGAAAAGGTATGAAACCTGAAAGAAAGTTTGTAAAAAAAAATCCCTGCAATGCCAATGTACATATAAGATTGTTCCCAAAAAGTGGAGTTAAGTGTTGCTGTGCTTACCTTTGTGTGAATTTCAGGATGAGTTGTCCGCAAATGTTTGTTTTGATTCAAGTTTGTTTTATTTTTACCAGCGAGTGTTCCTCCACATGGTTTGCAAAGAGTCTTGTTGTCCTTAACATCAAATGTAAAATACATCTATAGATCTTCTCTTCTCTTTCTACCAGTGACAGTCACAGAAGCCGTCATTTCCTCTATAGTTTGGAGTTGTGGATGGACGGTGGGGAGGAACTGGAAGCCTGTATGCTGCAGTGCAGTGTGCACGCTGCACGGTGCTCTCGACAGTGGTCTGAGTAGAGTAGGCAGGGCAGGACTTACCATTGGGCTTGACTGGGCTCAAGCCCATGGGCCCCGCCCAATAGGAGGCCCTGCCAAGATACAGAGCAGAGTGTACTCGGCTCTGCTCCACTCACAGTCACGCCCAGTCCCGCCCTATGATGGACACAACACAGGGACTTGGCATGACTGTGAGTCGAGCCAAGTACAATTGGCTACTCTCGGCTCTGCTCGGGACTGCGAGAGGACCCGAGAGCCGCCGAGAGGATCCGAGAGCTGCTCGAAAGCCGCCGAGAGGACCCGAGAGCCGCAGAGAGGACCCGAGAACTGCAGAGAGGACCCGAGAGCCGCTGAGAGGACCCGAGAGCCGCTGAGAGGACCCAAGAGCCGCCGAGAGGACCCAAGAACAGCCGAGAGGACCCGAGACCCACCGAGAGACCCTGAGAGCCGCTAAGAGAACCTGAGAACCACCGAGAGACCCCGAGAGCCAAGGCTACACTGACAAGGCTGCAAATGACACTGACAAGGCTGCAAATGACACTGACAAGGCTGCAATGACACTGACAAGGCTGCAATGACACTGAACAAGGCTGCAGATGGATGGGCAAGGCTGCAGATGGACACTGACAAGGCTGCATTGATGGGCATTTAAATGTACGTTTTTTTCCTTAAACTTCCCTCCTAAACTTGGGGCGTGTGTTATACGCTGATAAATACGATAATGTATAGAAGGTAGGGCCCGAAAGTGACTCAAGCCCAGGGGCCCCCACCACCCTAAGTCCTGCCCTGAGAGTAGGCCTGTAAAATTTGGAAATAAATGGCATGCAGCACACATAGTGCTGGAGCCTGGATGTTGGTCTGATGGATGTCCTATAATCCGACAAAGAGGCCTGGGTGCCACAGAGAAGGCCTGCACACAGTGCACAGTTGCACTTGCACTGCTGCACAGTGTGCTCTGGACGGACAGTGGTTTTCTGAAGAGAGGGGAGGCCTCAGGCCTGCTGTGCCTTTACTATTGTACTGCAAAGTACTGCACTAGTCTGCACTCACACAGTCTGCTCTGCCTCTGTGCGGCAGGCGCCTGGCGCAGTGTCAGGACCCAGGAAGAGTCGGGACTCGGGAGGCTCAGGCCTGCAATGCACACAGTGCCACTCGCCTCTCACTCACACACTATCTAGGAGACTGTCACTCTCAGACTCTGAGTCATTACGGTGGCACAGTGCTTGCTGGACGCGGATTGCAGAAGTAGGCGGAGTGCCTAAAAAAAAAACGGAAGTTGGTAAACGTCCCTCCTTGCCATTTTCATCTCGTTGTCATTCGATAACGAAAACGGATCGGATTTTCGTCATAGTTTTAATCAGTTGACGAAAATTTGCTGTACTTTTCGCTTAGTTTCCGTCACTGTAAAAATGTCGCTGATAAAATCGTTGACGAAAAACATTTTCATTGAGGAAATTAACAGTGGTATTAACCTCCCCCTAGCTGATGAGTGTCTGGTGGATGCTGGATGTGAGTAGCTTTCCTGCAGCCAAAGAGAGCCTGGAGGAAGCTAGGAACTGTGCAGTTTCCTGTGACATAGAGATGTCTGATGGAAACTGGGAACTGTTCAGCTGTCCTGTGACTGTGAGTGCTGACCTGAGCTAAAGATCCTGGTGACTGTGTCCTGTTTTTTTTTTTTTATAAGTGCCAGTGGTAGCTCTCACTTAGACGTTACTTACAGGTTCTCAGTTCTGGCCATTCCTCCTTGTCCCTTGTATACAGATTGTTCACACAAGACTAGCCTAGTGAAGTATGTACTCCTGATACAGTATTCCTGGAGTATCCCATACCACCCTGCACCCCTCCCTTCTGTTTAAGTTTATCAGCAATAAAGCTTAACCACCTCAATACAGTGCACTTACACTACCTTCCTGCCCATACCAATTTTCAGCTTTCAGCGCTCTCACAGTTTGTTTTCAATATATTTTTATTCAAAAATTTGTCAGGATACAAATAGAATATCATTGCATAAAGATCTTTACACACTTAAGAGGTTATCAAATGTCTAATCCATATGGCTGCAACGTAAAATTATAACAAAAATTATAGTTAAAGAGGAGTGCCCACTAAAATTTTTTTTTAAAAGTCAGCAGCTACAAATACTAGAGCTGCTGACTTTTAATAATCAGACACTTACCTGTCCCAGGGTCCAGCAATGCAGGGGAACAAAGCCCCCCCTCGTTCCCCGATCTGCTCGCGGCGCCGGCATTCTTACTGTGGGCACCCGGATGTGGCTCCACAGCCGGGCACCCACTGCGCATGCACGAGCGGCGCCGTGATGCGACGCTCAGTCATCTGGGACACGTGACAGGTCCCAGATGACTGTGCGGCGCCGAGGGGATGTGATGTCAGTGCCCGGGCACTGAAGGTGGCAGACAAGAGGGACCCCCTAGCAACAGGCATTTAGAGGTGAGTAAAACATTTATTTTTTCCAATTATTTTTATTTCTTTTTTTTTAATGATTTTTAAGCAAATTTTTTTTTTTTGGTGGCAACACCACTTTAAGTAAGGCTACTGCCCACTCGAACCTGAGCGGAGTACTTATAACTTCTTGGTAATGTTGGATCAAGTTGTAGCACCTTTAGTATATCTCAAGATTAGAGCCCTTGACACCAAAGGAGGTTAGGTATTTAGGGATAGTTAACATTGCTCCTCCATCAGAGTCAACAAGAGAGAGGCTCCAGGACTCTTCATTTGTATCCATAAATTGAATCATTAAACATAAAAAGAGAAATAAGGAGGAGAAGAAGAGAAGTAAATTAGAGTAAAATTAATTAAAATAAAATAAGGAAGCGGAGGGGGGAGGATGGGAAGGGGAGGAAAAGGAAAAAAGTAAAGGTCAGGAATCCAAAGTAGGAGTAATTTCCCTCGGCCTGGGCCCCCCACTACCCAGTTCTAGAAACTATGGGGCTTGGAGGTACTTAATCCAGGGGGACCACACCCTGTCAAATCTGGCCTGTCTGTCTTTAAGGATGCTGGTCAATTTTTCATTGACCATTATCCAAGAAATGTTATTCTTTACCAGTGCAAGACCGCTATCACAGTTTGAATGACAATTACTCAGTCATGCAACACTGTACCAATATGAAACTCACTTCCTTTTTTGCACACAAATATAGCTTTCTTTTGGTGGTATTTAATCACTAGTGTTTTTTTTTTTTTTTTTTGTGCTATAAATAAAAAAGACCATAAATTTTGTGAAAAAAATGCATTTTTCTTTGTTTCTGTCATAAAATGTTGCTTATTAGTAATTTTTCTTCATACATTTTGGCCAAAAATATATACTGCTACATATCTTTGGTAAAAATAACCCAAATTAGTGTATATTATTTGGTCTTTGTGAAAGTTATAGAGTCTACAAACTATGGTGCCAATCTCTGAAAATTGATCACATCTAAACAGGCCTTCAGTACCAGGCGAATCTCATTTATTGAGACACTAACAAGTCAGTAAAGTACAAATACCCCCCAAATGACACCCTTTTAGAAATTAGACATTGCAAGGTATTAAGTAAGTAGCATGGTGATTTTTTTTTTAAGTTGTAATTTTTTCCCACATTTCTTTGCAAAATTAAGATATTTTTTTACAAAATTGTCATTATTTCAGGCTATTTCTCACACACAGCATATGCATACAACAAATTACACCCCAAAACACATTCTGCTACTCTTCCCGAGTATGGCGATGGCACATGTGTGAGACTTTTACACAGCCTGGCCACATACAAAGGTCCAAGATTGAAGTAGCACCTTCAGGAATTGCCCACAAAATGACCCCAATTTTGGAAAGAAAACACCCCAACGTATAATCTATGAGGCATAATGAGTCTTTTGAATGGTTAATTTTTTCCAGAAGTTTTTGGAAAATGTGGAAAAAAAAATGAAAACGCATTTTTTTTTTTACACAAAGTTGTCAATTTATATTTCTAACACATAGCATGTATATAGCAAAAAATTACACCCCAAAATACATTCTGCTACTCTTCCCGAGTATGGCATTATTATACCACATGTGAGACTTTTACACAGCCTGGCCACATACATACAGAGGTCCAACATTGAAGAGGTACCTTTTAGGCGTTCTAGGAGCATAAATTACACATCTCATTTTATTCCTACCTATCACACTTTTGAAGGTCCTGGAGCACATGAACAGTGGAATTACCTACAAAATACCCCATTTTGGAAAGCAAACACCCTAACGTATATTCTATGAGGCACAGGCTGCAAATAGGTACTCGGGTGCTCTGATGGGCTGGTGACAGGTACTCAGGTAACTCTGATGAGCTGCAGACATGTATTCAGGTACTCTGATGGGCTACTGACAGGTACTCGGGTACTCTGATGGCCTGGTGACAGGTACTCAGGTACTCTGATGGGCTACAGATAGGTACTAGGGTACTCTGATGGGCTGGTGACTGGTATTCAGGTACTCTGAAGGGCAGTGACAAGTACTCAGGTACTCGGTTACTCATATGTACTGTGACAGTTACTCAGGTACTCGGTTACTCATATGGACTGTGACAGGTACTCAGGTACTCCTATGGACTGTGACAGGTACTCAGGTACTCGGGTACTCAGATGAACTGTGACAGCTACTCGGGTACTCAGATGACTGTGACAGGTACTCAGGTGCTCATATGGACTGTGACAGGTACTCAGGTACTCTGTGACAGGTACTCAGGTACTTAGATGGACTGTGACAGGTACTCGAGTACTCTGATGGAATGTGACAGGTACTCATATGGACTGACAGGTGCTCAGATGAACTGTGACAGGTACTTTGATGGGTGGTGACAGGTCCTCTTTATTGGGGGGCAATCAGTGTTATTGGAGTACACGGTAACGAGATGTTACCGCAATCTCCTTCTCACACGCGATCGGTGTGTGAGGAGGAGAACCCGGTAGCATCTCATTACCGTGGTTTGTTGACATTTAGTGAGCGGCTGCGAAAGGATCACGGCCGATCACGTGGTAAACAGCCACCGGCCAATGGCTGTTTACCAGCATCGGTGATGATCAGTGTTCCAGGGAACACGCCGCCACCGACATGCACAGTGGGGCGTAACCAGCTGTGGTCACGTGGTAAACAGCCATGACCAATGGCTGTTCACCCACCTCGGTAGCGAGTGGTGTCTCCGTGACACGCTGCCACCGAAGGAACAGGGATGTGCACGCGCGATCGCACGCCTTCCCTGTTTGAATGGTGGGACGTCATACAACGCCCTCCCAGAACGAGAGCCGCGCCGCCTGGCCATCATATGACAGATGGCGGGCGGCAAGCGGTTAAAAAGACAACCCCTAGACTATTTTGCTGGAACCAGTGTGAATGAAATGTTGCTGGGGTGACTTATAGCCTCTGTACTGTTTGGGAAAGAACTAGTTAATATCAGCAGCTCCTGCAGGGGTAGCGCTACACAACTCATAACTCAAAGTCAGCAATAAACAGTGCATTTAAGCATTAACTTCAGTGTGAATAATAGGACTATAACTAATCTAAAGTGCACTCCAGGAGAAAAGCAAGGATATGGTGTAATGTCCCCTGAGTGGTACTTCTTAGCATAAGCAGTAGGTGAAGGTCTCTGCGCAGTAGCTGTAAAGGGACAGTCTTTAGTCCTAACTCTTCAGCTAGCTAGCGTTGGGGTCAGCTGTACTGAGAATAGTCCTAGTCAAGCCTGCAGGCAGCAACAAGGCTACTAGATGGCTGTATGGTCAGTTCCTAAAGGATTCTTTAGCAGCAGAGAGTAAATCCCCACAGCAGCAGCTCATCATCAGTCCCAGCGATAGTGAAGCTCGCTATCCAGTCACACACAGCAATTAGTTTACTTTCTGCTCTGCACCCAGGTGACCCTGGCTGTCAGCACTCCCCGAACTTAGCACTTCGGATCCTGCTCAGTCCACCAATATGCAGGAGTGATGGTGCACACTGGACAGCCATGTGCACTCTCCTGTCTCCCTCATGGCAAGGGGAAGCTGTGTCCTCTCCAGCCTGAGAAAATGCATCTCTTTCCCCTCCTCCTCATTCTTCTGCAGGGTCTGGTGGGGGCTGTAGTTCTGGCCCCATTACTTTTTTAGAGAACTACATGTACCATGATCCTCATCCAGCCTTTCCTGATTGCTCCCTCTGCTGCTTGCCAGAAGGGAGGGGGGACAAGTGGGGGAATCACATACAGAGCTGCTCTGAAGCTGCACAGGAGGGAAGCTCTGGGTGAGGGGCAGCTGCTGCACACACACCCTGCTGTTTACACAGAGCCCAGCAGCAGGGGGGAAGAGTGGGGGATCACACAGCTGGCAAGGCACCCGGCTACACAAGTAATGCTAACATCATCTTGCTTTTTACTAGTAAAGCCAGGCAGATTACCCTTATTGATATTGTTATGGTTTACATATTGTTTATACTGTTTAAATACTAACTGAAATGGGGGCATGATTTTGTGGGTGTGTTCAGTAAGGTGTTCCTGGATTTCATTTCGCAAATCTGGTCACCTCAATTTAGACAGGCGAGTGAGGGTGGCAAGCATGGTGCATTCAGATGTAACTAAATGCCACATCTGGACACAGCAGAAGTCTGTACTATGGCCACATACGAACTTGATGATCAGCTGTGGCCACTTTGTATGTGCCCAGAAACACCATCCCTAGATGCTTAAATGAGCAATTACCAATGAAATGAATGTGGCGTTGGCCATTGATTTGTTCAGAACTCAAATCTGGTTGCAACTAATCTTATATGTGTGCCCAGTACATCATCCGGTAAAGAAGCTAATCACTCTTGTGAATGGCCACTTAGAGAAAGTGTTTAGATTCTAGATTCTTTGGGCACAAAAAGTGAGATTAAAACAAAATTACCACAGTTCTAGCGTGACGATCCTGGCTGCTCTGTATATAAACTGTTATACATGAATTTTACATCCATGGATTCTTTAAATGTAGGCTTCTTCAGAGAATCGACAATTATTTTGCTCTTTATCTCATGAAAGCGATGGCTCTGACCCTTACACATAAGGAAAAAAAACTGCTGCAATTTTTTGCTTTCTTTGAACCAATATACGTCAATGTTCACTGTTCCAAATCCCATTAGTAGATCAAAGAAAGCAAAAAGCTAGGCAGATTTTTTATAGCTAATTAAAACATTTATGGTTACACTGGCAAGAAACAATGTATCACTCAGATTGTGCAGCCAATCTATATACAGATAAATACACTAGGTATTTGTTAGGTTCCAAGAGAATAACGTAAACGTTTCAGCAAACCCTGTATAGCCCAACATTGTCCTAAAGTGGAACTTTAGGGCAAAATTTTAAATGGGCGAACAGGCAGAAATTTTAATGCAGAAGAGACATACTTGTTGTTTAGGCCCTTGTACAGAAAGTCAAACATGCAGTGGAGTGATGTCATCCTCACCCGACCAATGAAAGCAGCCAACAATCGAGACATGGAAGCCAGCTGCCTGAAGATATCAGCAGCTGAGTGGAGAGTTCGGGGACACCGCATCGCTGAAGCCAAAGTGAGTATAGTTCCACTTTAACAAGGGTTCCAGAAAGGTAACTGTAAAGTTCATTGAGAATGTATGAAAGCTGCCACTGCTGTCCTTTCCTTCTGATAATGCTCGTTGCCTGGATATCATGCTAATCCAATGGTTTCAGCACTCTTTGGGGTTGATTTAGTAAAGGCAAATAGACTGTGCACTTTGCAAAGTGCAGTTGCACTCTGCAAATGCAGCTGCCCCAGAGATTAGTAAATGAGGTAAGGCTTCAAAGAGTACCCAATCATGTGCAAGGAAAATAAAAAAATAATTATTTTTTTCTTGCACATGATTGGATGATGGAAGTCAGCAGAGCTTCTGCTCATTTAC
This sequence comes from Lithobates sylvaticus, assembly GCA_028564925.1. Classification (NCBI taxonomy): domain Eukaryota; kingdom Metazoa; phylum Chordata; class Amphibia; order Anura; family Ranidae; genus Lithobates; species Lithobates sylvaticus. Next base: position 145,651,551 of record CM053029.1, on the reverse strand, counting down.
TAAGCTAAATTTGACTTTAGTAAATAAACCAGCGCCGCCCCCTAATCCATGGGTCCGGGCCCTAATCTACATGCAGGGCACCGGATGCATGGATTTTAATGTTTATTTAAATTTTTTTGAAGCTCGTGATTAGAGCCTGAGGTTTTAATTGGCTTCAAAAAAGGGTGGGCTCGGGGAGCAGAGCACTGCGTCCTGAGCCCACCCAGTTGTGTGACAATAGTGAGTTAATATTCGCTATTGCCTTCCAGATTCTCCTCCCGGACAATCAGGAAGTGGATTTTAAGACTTGATTGGCCGAGAGCAGAAGTGATCCCATTGGCTGCCGAGGGAAGGAGGAAGGATGTCGCCGAGGAGGAAGCCACAGTGAAGCCGGAGATGCAGGATGAAGCCGCCGCCGAGGAGGAGGAGGAACGGAAACAGAAAGTAGCGGAAGCTGCTAGATGGAATAAGTGCGGGGCTGGTGGGGGGATGGACGACCGACCGACCCAGGAGGTGGGGGGGGTGTTTGCCCTCCCCCCCCCAAATATGCAGCACCAGCCACCACTGAAATCAACCCCTTTGAGTCTCTGGTGTAAGACGTATAGGAGCCCTTACTTCACTCACTGACTCAGAATGGATTGGAGCCAGGAAATAGATGTTTAAAAGGAAATTCTACTCAAAGGACTAGTCCACCCAAAAGTGATATTTTGGATATATATGAGTAGGGTTGTCCCGATTCAGTGCAGTTGAGGCTGCTGAGAAAGGGACTGGGGAATCTCTATCCTCAGTCCCTTTCCATGTCTAAAAGGGGAGATGTCAGGGGTCTAGATGACCCCTGACATCTCACAAAACCCCCCCCCCCCCCCCCAACAGGGTTGAATTAAAAAAAAAACTAAATAAAAACATTGTAATAAATAAATACTTTCAAGTAAAATTGTAAAAAAAATAAAAAATAAAAAAATAAAAAACAGTGACACTGACTGTCTACTCCCCCCCCCCCCCAAAAAAAGAAAGCATTGTAAAAAAAAAATATATATATATACATATACAAATATATATATATATATATATATATATATATATATATATATATATACATATATTTTTTTTTAACAATATATATATATATATATATATTTTTATATATATATATATATATATAAAAAAAATGTAAAAAATAATTAAGAAAATGAATTGTAAAAAAAAAAAAAAAAAAACTACTGACACAGTCCACACCTCATCAGTGCTGCATATTAGTCCCACTGTCACATGATATTAAAAAAAAGTATCAGTAATCGGTATCATTGATTACTTGAAAAAAAAAAGTATCGGTACTTGTACTCGGTCTTTAAAAAGTGGTATTATGACAACCCTATATATGAGTCAGCCCCAGCTTTTTATAACCAACATTGAGATGTACCTGGCAGGATCAGTGGGTATTAAAATTATGTAACAGGGGGACTGTGGGAAAATGAAAATGAAATTGTTATATCAGTGCTAATGAATGACTGAATCATATATATATAATTTTTGTATTTTGCCCAGCGTTCCACTTTAAGTGAGTTTAAAGTGTAAATTCAACGGTTTCCGCCCATTCACATAAGCGAGGTGGATGGAGGCATCATCCACGCTGGGACATTATTTTCTGACAGTAGGACTCTCCGCTTTCAGAATGCACTGATGAGCAGCTGCAGCCAGTTGATCTAGAACACAACAAGATTGTTCGACAAAAATCTAATCTAAAATCTAAAAATCACACACTATTTTATTCACGACACACAAAAAAAAAAGGCAGACTGGTGGGAACCCTTGAAATAAAATCCTGTCCAAACCTAAAATCACGACCCCTAAAATTATAGAACAAGAGGAGTTCTCTTTGTCTTTACAATGATGTTTTAGCCCAATGCTGCTCTTCATTGCTCAAGTGCCTGCTCTCCCATTATTAGCAGTCCAGCTTGGCACGCGTCAAATGCAGATAGAAGAGTTCGAATTAGGGTGAAATGGCACTTAATGCTGCCGGTTAATTGATTTTAATTCCCAGCCACAGATGAACAATGGACAGATCCTGACATGGGCTCCCTGTGAAATGAAAATGAATATTCAATTTGCATAGAGTCTGTATTGATCTTACTGGAGAGAAAGGATGGCATGCAAGGAAGTATATTGTCTCAGTATAGAGGGCCTGGAGGATCAGGAGGAAAGGGTGGGGGGGGGGGACACTTCTGCATTATGGCTGTTGCCTGGAACTGCTGCTTTAAAGTGAACTATATACATAAATGGGGGGAAAGTGAGACCACAAGTCTCCGGGATTTTTTGTGTATGGTATCTAGGTTATAAAAAGTAGATATAAGCAGTAGCGATGTATATAAAAAATTGATTTTTATTTCCCCTTAGGGACAGATAACGACAAAGGACACAGGTCCTTTGTCCATACATTACAGACATATGTGTTAAATCAGACAAGATTTGTGTAGAGCTTTGCCATACTCGACATGTTTCACTCTATGGAGTTTCTTCAGGAGATTCATCCGCGCATGCGTACCACCCTGTTTGGATACTCAGCATTGAATGCCGCCGTTACGGCGAACTAACGGCGAACGTGGCATTTATTCCAAAATGAAATGTTAAAAAGCATATGTAATTGCAAACGTCATTTGTCATGTCTGATGGCATTCTTAAATGTACTGATGAGATATTTTTGTACGAAGGTGTACCAGTGTATGGCCAGCTTCATTTTACTTCTTCAAGTCACTACAAGCCTATACTAACACCTTGCTGCAATTCCTAGTTATCTGCAGGGAGCAAGATTAAATGTAAGGCAATAAAAATAACATGCCAGACTCATACCTTTTGCTTTAGATGACAGGTTTTCTTTTATTCTTTTAGCTTTCGAAGAAGATATATGTGTTTACACTCCGACTGTCTTCAACATGAGAATTCCACCCACCACCGGCAGTGAATTTACATCATCTTGCACTTATGTACTGCCTTCCTGTCAACATTTTCTTGGCAATGTTGCTCAACCTCTGGGACTTTTCCTGAGATTTACCACCTCAGGAGGCGCCATATGCTGCCACGATGCGCTGTTTACTGTGTCATAACGCTTGATGGTATGTTGCTTTTATTCTGCTTTGGAAATTCCCATAAAACAATTAAGGTCAGTTAAACAAAAAAGTCAGGAGATTGCAAACACCCCCAAAATTACCCCTTTTAGGAAGGTGCTCTTTTTTGGCACATTTAAAAAAAAAAAAATAAACATATTGGTATTGAGGGGGTTAAGGTGTGCTTAGCCTTAGCAGTCTGGTGACAGAAAGTGATTGGGTGGTTACACAGCCAACTGTTGGGTCGTGGAGTATGCACACACTCACCCGCTGCCACCACCATGAGCCTTACGGTGTTAGCAGTAATATGGTTTACCCCCCTTCCCCAAAAAAACAATCCCACATTAATTGCTGGTCAATTGTATTTACCCCCCCCCCCCCCCCCAATACAATCCCACAATCATTGGGAGAGAGTGGCATTTTAAAGCCCCCTTCCCCATTAATGATGGTCAGAGGCACTTTAACAACTTCAGCCCAGAAGAATTTAGCCCCCTCCTGAACAGGCCATTTTTTGCGATACGGCACTGCGTCGCTTTACCTGGCAATTGCACAGTCGTGCCACGTTGTACACAAACAAAATTGATGTCCTTTATTTTCTCCCCACAAATAGAGCTTTCTTTTGGTGGTATTGATCACCTCTGCGTTTTTTATTTTTTGGGCTATAAACAAAAAAAGAGCGGCAATTAAAAAAAAAACACAATATTTTGTACTTTTTGCTATAATAAATAGGTCGATATGTATTCTTCAATAGAATGGAACAATTAGCGCAAACCCACAAAAAACAAGTAAATAAAATAAGTGAAAGTGCAAGCTGAACACCAAAAAGGCCAATCACGAATCCTTCAAATAACAATGTGAAAAATAAAAATAAGTGCAGCGCATCTAAAAAATAATCAAAAATAATACAATAATAATAAGATATCATAAAATTATGATATGTATATGAAACACAATACACATAATGAAAAATAATCAAAAACAGTGACAAAAGTTCATGTCTTGTGAGTCCAAAATAAAACAGAGAGTGAATAACTGATTGTAGATAAAACACCCTGGTGACTGTAAATAAACAGAATATGTTCTTAAGGTGATATCCTCAACCGAAGGTAAATGGAGACTCTTACCAAATGTGCTATGCACATACGCATAGACTCAGTGGAGGGTGAAGTGTCTGATTCCAAGGGAAGCTGACTCCAATCAGGGCAAACGACCAATCAACTGGACGGATCTCCGGCAGATGATCTCCTCATATAATGGACAGCCCAATGCTAAGCAATGTGGATCCAGGCAAAAAAGATCTCCCAGCATATAATAATAGAAAAGAAGGGGGGGGGACACTCTAAGTGTAGACTGTTGGTAAACGGTTTATTTAAAATTGAAGTTTAAAATACAACCTTGATGAAAAAGGTAAATGGTTGTGTCTGCAAATAACATAAGTTATGCAGTTGACAAAAAGTTAAGGCAATGCTGTAGGTACACTCGATATGCACAACTGCAGCAAGCAAAGCCTTATGGACATATGCATAAAAAAACAGCTCAAAGCTGCAAATGGGGAACAATTGCTGTTTAAATATAAAAGTATTCTTCTACATATTTTTGGTAAAGAAAAATCGCAATAAGCATATATTGATTGGTTTGCGCAAAAGTTATAGCGTCTACAAAATAGGGGATAGATTAATGGCATTAGCGTAGGATGCCAAAATGTTGTTTTTGGCTGATTCTGTAGTCAAAGGAGCAGTGATTGTTTGTTCTGGTCTGTTCAGGGTTCTACAGGTTGAGAGTTTGATTGCTTTCTCCTACCTCTGAAAGACGTTTACAGATCATATGGAGAGTAGGGATGAGCCGAACACCCCCGGGTTCGGTTCGCACCAGAACCCGCGAACGGACCTAAAGTCCGTGTGAATTTAAGAACCCTATTAATTACAATGGACGCGAACAGTCAAAATCAAAAGTGCTAATTTTAAAGGCTAATATGCATGTTATTGTCATTAAAAGTGTTTGGGGACCTGGGTCCTGCCCCAGGGGACATGTATCAATGCAAGAATTTTTTTTTAAAACTGCCGTTTTTTCAGAAGCAGTGATTTTAATAATGCTTAAAGTGAAACAATAAAAGTGTAATATTTCTTTAAATTTCGTACCTGGGTGGTGTCTATAGTATGCCTGTGAAGGGGCGCATGTTTCCCGTGCTTAGAACTGTCCCTGCACAAAGTGTAATTTTTGCAGGAAAAAAAGCTATTTAAAATCACTCGTGGCTAATGAATTGACGGCTCCCGTAACACAGAGAACAGTCATTCATTGAAAGTCATTGATAAAAAAAAAGTCATTGATAAAAAAAAAAAAAAAAAAAGCGTGGGGGTCCCCCCAAATTCAATTACCAGGCCCTTTAGGTCTGCTATGGATATTAAACCCCGGCCAAAAAAAAAAAAAAAAATGGCGTGGGGTCCCCCTCAAAATCCATACCAGACCCTTGAGGTCTGGGATGGATTTTGAGGGGAACCCCTGCCAAAAAAAAAAAATGGCGTGGGGTCCCCCTCAAAATCCATACCAGACCCTTATCCGAGCACGCAACCTGGCAGGCCGCAGGAAAAGAGGGGGGACGAGATCGCCCCCCTCCCTCCTGAACCGTACCAGGCCACATGCCCTCAACATTGGGAGGGTGCTTTGGGGTCTTTGACAATTCTGGTCTTCTTCCTTCTTCCTTTCTTCATCCTTCGGTTTCTTCATCTTCCTTTCCGGCATCTTCTTCCATCTTCTTCTTCCTCCGATCCGCTTCTTCTTGCTCTGGTCTTCTCGTCCAGCATCTTCTTCCATGGCGCCGGCGTCTCTTCTGGGCCGCTCCGCGCAATGGGAGGCTCAGGAGGGCGGGGCCACCTGGTGACCCCGCCCCCTCTGACGTCATGGGGAAAGCCATAGGGAATTCCCCATGACGTCCCCCGTGCGTCAGAGGGGGCGGGGTCACCAGGTGGCCCCGCTCTCCGTTATAAAAGACCTGTCACACACAGCAAAGCCTCACACAGCGGGAGCCTCCCATTGCGCGGAGCGGCCCAGAAGAGACACCGACGCCTTGGAAGAAGATGCCGGACGAGAAGACCAGAGCAAGAAGAAGCGGATCGGAGGAAGAAGATGGAAGAAGAAGATGTAAGAAGATGCCGGAAGGATAAGATGAAGAAACGAAGGATGAAGAAAGGAAGAAGACCAGAAGAAAGAAGATTTTAATAAAGGAATTGTCAAAGACCGTCTCCTGTCATTTTTACCATTTTTGACACTTTTTTGGTGAAATGGTAGGGGTACCCCCCTTACCATTTCACACAGGGGGGCGGGATCTGGGGGTCCCCTTGTTAAAGGGGCTTCCAGATTCCGATAAGCCCCCCGCCCACAGACCCCCACAACCCTGGCCATGAGGTGCTTTGTGGGGGACCCCAAAGCACCCTCCCAATGTTGAAGGCATGTGGCCTGGTAGGTTCAGGAGGGAGGGGGGCCGCTCTCGTCCCCCCTCTTTTCCTGCGGCCTACCAGGTTGCGTGCTCGGATAAGGGTCTGGTATGGATTTTGAGGGGGACCCCACGCAATTTTTTTTTGGCCGGGGTTCCCCTTAAAATCCATCCCAGACCTCAAGGGTCTGGTATGGATTTTGAGGGGGACCCCACGCCATTTTCTTTTGGCCGGGGTTCCTCTTAATATCCATAGCAGACCTGAAGGGCCTGGTAATTGAATTTGGGGGGACCCCCACGCTTTCTGCCTGTGGCCAATTATGGCTCTCCTCGCCGCTGGCTCTATGATTGGCCAAGCATGCGGGGTCACAGTGCATGCTTGGCCAATCATCAGCCAGCAATGCACTGCGACTGGCGAAATGCATTGCGGGCCGCTCGCATCACACGAATTTGATGCGAGCGGCCCAAATAGTTCTGGGCTCGCCCGATGTTCGATTCGAACTTGGGTTTGAAACGAACACCGGGCCCATCCCTAATGGAGAGAGGTTCAAATGATCTGCCAAAATATTTATTATGGCCTGGTCAATCCCTGGAAAGGAGTGTTTGGAAGGTGGCTGGGGAGGTGATAATTATGTCTGAGGCCCTGGACAGATTATTCTCTCTCCCCCAGAGGGCTTGAAGCCTTGGGGGGGGGGGGGGGGCTTCCCCTATCAGGTAGCCTGTGGACTGTGTAGCTGTTCTTGAGGCTTCAGCAGTGCCAGGGCTGAGGGTCTGGATGATCTTCCTGAGGAGCTGGCTGTGGGACTTCACCATGGAGAAGGCTTGTCTCTATCACTGGACTGTGTCCGGAGGAAGATGGAAGGTGTGCAGCTGTCCTGGGGGCTTCTAAGTAATGACCCTGAGTTGACTCCTGGTGACTACGTGTGCTTTTGGGATATACAGTAAGTGCCAATGTTGAGTTATTTTCATACAATCTTTATTTTAGTGTCGCTAAACGCACAGCATTAACAACCTGCTGTTCATACTCACTCAGTCACTCTGGGATTCATTTTCTGTATTCTGCAAAAAACATGGTTGATCCGCTGTTCTATATCTCCCCTTTCTGTCCATGTCCCTACTACAGTTGGGAATTTTGCAGAACAGTGTTGGCAGCTCTGCACATGCTCAGTTTTCAGTGAGTTTCTATGCTGAGCAATTCCTCCCTATCACATCTAAGCAGCCCATGTGACTATAGAGTCACACATGTGGGCGTATACACAGTGGTAAATGACAGCCTACTCCCTCCCTCCTCCTGCATGCCCACTAACCAGCTAAACACAATGAGGGTAAGATATTATGTCTTGATTGATGGAGGCTTCACCTCCCTCATATTCTAAGATACAGGCGGGAGGAATGTGACACAGCCTGTGACTGGCAGAAATCCGTACACACCATGTTATTGTTAAAAAATAATAACAGTTTGATTTGAAATATTTATTTGTATGACAATTTAAAACAGTTTATAGATATTAGTTACTTATTTTTACTATGTATTTGAAAGGCTGCTATTTTTTTTATTTTTTTGAACATGTGACCAGCAGCAGAGGACTAGAAGCTCCTCCTGCCACTGCTTCCCTGCAGACAGGCTGGGAAATAGCTGGGTCATGTGACAGCTGTATATCAATTAGGAAAAAGGATAATTAGATGTGTTTTTTTTTTTTATTAAAATAATTACAGTGCCAGCATTCATATATAGAAAGAGAAGGTATAATGTAAATTAAACTGTGTGTGTTTAGTATTACTTTAACAAATATGCATTCTGTCCATCTATTACTTTTTTCAAAGCAAATTACCTGTCTGCTTTTTGGCAGCCTCTTTAGACTGAAACATCCAATTTCTTCTAAGAAAGAGGAAAGCTGTGTTTTCCTATTTTGGTCCATTCTGCTATCTACAGTATTTTTACCACAACAGCTGTAACAAAGAACCTTCTGGGACAATAAAGCTTGCAGAGAGTGTTCCACCTACTGGCTGCAAGTGGTAAATATGAATCTGCTAGTGTGATATTTGTATACCTGTTCAAAAGAATTAAAATACAAAATTTTTTTTTTTAAAGTACAGAACATAATGAAGAATATATGCGTAAACAACTATATGTTCTCTTAAACAATTCCCAACCCATGACCTTTTTTTTCATCAGCTCGGTAAGTGACACACAATGTCTCCCCATACGAGTATACATTACTGTCTTCTAATGTATAGACATGGTAAATGAAGTTGATGGGTCTGTTTTATCCTGAGGAGTATATCCATGCATTAAAGACCGCAGGCCCCGGGGTAATAGCGCTCACCAACAAAGCAGATTAAAAACAAAAGAACTCAATATATTACCAGGAAAGTCTTGGAGAGAGCAAGACAAAAGCGATTAAAATCACGCTCCCGGATGCCTGTTTAAGCCGTCCCAAGATAAAATTTCCTCTCCAACAAACGCTGCATTTAATAATGGTGCAGTCATGAATTTGTTTTATCAGTCATTTAGCTTATGAGTGATGGCCTTTGACTGTGGCCTTGTCCTATTTAACTGGCTGAGTGTGACTGCTCGGAGCCAGCCTATAATATAATGTTAAGGCTGAACACTGAGCTAACAGTTAAAAAAAACAGATTGAATACATAAAAGAGAGATGTATACCTGCCAAAGTATTTGTATTTCTGTCAATCCAGTCCTGGGATTTACACAGCTCTTGCACATCATACAGTCCTGGAACAGACATGATTCTCCTTGCTGCAGTGAAAGCGGAGTTCCACCTGTTTTTTCGTTTATTAAAAGTCAGCAGCTACAAAAAGCATAGCTGCTGACTTTTAATTAACCGACACTTACCTGCCCCACGGTCCAGCGATGCGACCGCCCGGAGGCTAGCTCCTCTCCCCCTCCTCTCCTCGGCAGAGTCATGGTAACTGTGGGCATCCGGCTGTGACAGCTAATGGCTTAGCGTGCACTGTGCATGCGCGAGTTGCGCTGCGCTCTCCTATTGGCCAGTCGATCTTCTGGGACCTGAGTTGTGTCCCAGAAGATTGCTGGCAGGGAGGGGCCGCCTAGGGCGAGAGGAGGAGTCGTCTAGGCGTCCGAAGATAGGAAGCAGAAAGTGGGACAGGAAGTTCCATGAAAAAAAGGGTACACCCCCCCCCCCCCCCCCCAAAAAAAAATTACATGCCAAATGTGCAATTGCAATGCCAACAAATATAAACAAGGCCAAGGATAAATCCAAGGAAAAAAAAAAGCTTAACTTACCGACCAGCCCGCAGACAACCAAGTAAACCTGTCTAACAGTATGTGTTAAAAGCAGGGGTTTAGTCTGCACACATTTGCAAATGCATGCGTAAGCCACAGAGCCTCGTCAAGGCACCCTAACACTAATTTATAAGTGTCCCCACAGTGGAGGCACATGCATTCTGATGGATAGATGAGAGCAGGTGGACTGAAGGGGAGCCACCCATTCTTAAATGTACAGGGGCACCCTGGACACAATGGCACAATGGCTGCAAAGGTGTCAGTGTGTTGTCTGCGCTCCACTGTGGGGACACTTATAAGTTAGTATTAGGTACCACAGATACCAGGGTGCCTTGACGAGGCTCTGTGGCTTACGCATGCATTTGCAAATGTGTGCAGACTAAACCCTTGCTTTTAACGCATACTGTTAGACAGGTTTACTTGGTTGTCTGCAAGCTGGTCGGTAAGTTAAAGGGGTTGTAAAGGTACATGTTTTTTCACCTTAATGCATTCTATGACATATGATGATTAGCAGCCCCCCCGTTAACACACCTGAGCCCTCGAAAGTCCCGTGTCGTGAACCCGCTGGCTTCTCAACCATTTTGACTTAAAGATTGTATGCAATGACTTTTTTTCCTTTAGAAATGTAATTTTGCTCTCAGACTGTTCTAAACACAGGAAACATGCGCCACTTTACAGGCATACTATAGACACCCACCAGGTACGAAATTTAAAGGAATATTATACTTTTATTGTTTCACTTTAAGCATTACTAAAATCACTGCTCCTGAACAAAATGGCACTTTTTTAAAACTTTTTTTTGCATTCATATATGTCCCCTGGGGCAGGACCCAGGTCCCCAAACACTTTTTAAGACAATACCATGCATATAAGTATTTAAAATTAGCACTTTTCATTTTTCATGTTCGCGTGCCATAGACTTTAACGGTGTTCGCGTGTTCGAACTAATTTTTTGTCTATTCGCATGTTCTGGTGCGAACCGAACCGGGGGGGTGTTCGGCCCATCCCTACTCTTTGGATATCAAATGCTTTTCTGTTATATTGAGTACTGAATCTAATGGAGTTGGAGAGGTCTTGTTTGTTGTTTTTTCGAGTTATGTTGGCATCTATCATCATATTGTCTGAGAGGCTTTCGTCATACTGTATCCAGTATTTAGAGAAGGCTTGTTCTATGAGATCTATCTTGGATGCCTGGATTATATTGGATCCTTTCAACCTTCCCCTGGCAACCCCATAAGTGGCTCTCATTAGACGCATCATCACTCTACACCTCCATCTGACACAAATATGGCATCAAGGCGGTCAAATACTACTTATCCAAGAGCAACCTACGCCCCCTACAAACCAAATTCCTCATCGACTCCATTGAGTTTTGTCTAAACCACAATTACTTCTCATGCACTAGGAAAAGTTACTATGAGAAGCAAGGGTCTATACTAAAAGGAAATTCTTAGAGAAGGGCTATAAAGAAGATCTCATAGAACACGCCTTCTCTAAATACTGGATACAGTATGACGAAAGCCTCTCAGACAATATGGTGATAGATGCCAAAATAACTAGAAAAAACAACAAACAAGACCTCTCCAACTCCATTAGATTCAGTTCTCAATGTAACACAAAAGCCTTTCGATATCCAATGAGCAATCCAGCCTAATTGGAACATCCTCAAACAAGATCCTATCATAAATCAAGTCCTGCCACCCAGACCTAAGGTCGTGTTCCGCAAATCTAAAGACCTTAGAAGCTTGATAGCACTGAGCACAGTACGGAAAGCTCCAAATGCAATAAAGACTGCCACTGGTCCCTGGTCATCAATCTTTGACCAAAAAGGAAACTAGAAATGTGGAGTCAGGAACTGTGGAGCTTGTGCATACACGTCACACTGTAAAAAGGAGGTCATGGGGTCCGATGGACATGGCCATAGAATTGGTCAGTTTATCAACTGTGGCACCTCGTATTTGGTCTATGGTATCATTTGCCCCTGTGGTCTTCTTTATGTTGGGCGCACAACACGCCCTTTAAGAGTAAGATTCAGTGAACATAAATGCAGTTTTAACCAACAGTAATGTGTATGATCATCATATGAAAAACAGGAAGAGACAAAACTATTCAGTCCCTAGGCACTTTAAGGAGTGCCAACATGGAAATCCAACAGGCTTACAAGTGTTTGGCATAGAAGCCATTAAAAAAGATGATGATACAGGAAGAAGATTCCAGAGACTCTGTAAACGAGAATCTTTCTGGATCTTCACACTTGGCTCCTTGGCTCCTGTTGGGATGAGCGAAGACCTTGAAGTCCATGGGGTAGTCTAAATGCACCATTACAAACAGTGTGCATACAGATTGTCTCTAGAACCTCCCCCTCCCCTCCTACTCAGTTCCCCATTGGTCCAGTTATGTATGTTTCACTTACATTTACATCTATATGTATCATTGGATCATCGATCAATATACATTTCTGCTTATTTCTGTAATCAAATACTCATGCAGCTTGATACACCTCAAGCATCAATTTCATTTCAGTAATCACCATCATGTAATCACATCAGAGGTGGTGTGTATGATACCATTTAGACTAAAGGATACACATTAGAATAGCCTAGTATCAGATACCATATAGGCTTGGTGTCATTTTACCACTCCTTAATCCATTTTGAGTATAGACCCACATTTTCACCCCCTTTCTTTCACTCCTCATTAACAAACTCCCCATAGCCATCAGCTGCTTTGGCACTCCGCAGGCCATTGCTTTGGCAGGGGAGGGTCTTTGAACACAAGTACCACCTCCATTATACGTGGTCACGCCTATACCAATGATGTTGTGCATTCCAGGGAGCGACTGGGTTGCTTCCTGGTTCTCACACACCAATCACATGGTCGCCGCTTGGAGCCACCCAGTTTATTCACTCGCACAGTCATAACAGCCACAGAGATTTGGCTCCCTGCAGACCATTGTCCGGTGTACTATTATTTTCTGTCCCCCATCACAAAGTGTCCACTGTGTACTGCATGCAGAATATAAAAGAACCGAGCGCAGCGAAGCCGTGCCCGAAGCGTGGCGAGCGAATCGTGGTGAGCGAAGCGAGCCCGCGAGGGGCCCTCTAGGTTTGTGTAGCCCTATGTCCGCTTGGATGGTGGGGCTTACACCTCGACTCACGGCGCAGGTGCCGTTCATCTTCGGAGATTTTCCGAAAACCCTTATGCTCCGTACTGCGCATGCGCTGTGCATGCGCAGTACACAGCGGACTCTTGGTTATAGCCAGACTGTTTGTGTCAGAACACCGGCCTGGCCAACCTCTATAGAATAGGATGGCCATTGGACGTAAGAACAGCCTCTGGAACGCACGGCCACGCCCACATGTACGATGGCATGCGTTCCAATGAGCAATCTATACACTTTCTAGATCTGACATCACGGGTCACAAGATTGTTCCATGGACCTGCCCACCTCTGTTCTACACACACCTGCATCCTGATTTAAATGCCGCCCGTTCCCACAAAGCTGCAGTCTGCTAGCACTTCCCTTGCAACACAGGACAGCACTCTGCTAGGAGGATCGCAGAACTCGCAGAAAGACTGCCTTCAGCCTGCAACTGATGTGTATGGGCTGCAGCCTTACAACAAGTTCAAACGGAGGTTAGCAATATGGATGATTCAATTCACCCTATTCCCTTTATACCTACTGATACTGTCGAGTCTGCATTATATCAGTATATTGGGTCATTCCCTCTGGGTCCATCTTTCTGTGTCATTGATGATATCTCTGTTGCTACAGATGACAGAAAAACAACAAATAACAAACCAACCATTCATTCTAAGGCATGTAGGTAGGTGTCATCCAGATCCCCCCCCCCCCCCCCCCATTTTCTACCAGTCTGTCAACTCACTCCATTTGCCGTAGGCACTCTCACAGGTTTAAACCCTTAAACCCTCATGCACACCCTTGCACGCATGCGTCTATGCAGTTTAATATACACAGGTGCGTCTACACAAGTACTTTTACAATTTTGTCACCACTGAATATACACTAGTGACTTCCATCCTGTGGAATATATGCATTCTCTTTGTGTATGCGTATATGTTTGTATATGCATGTGTATATTTACGTGTATTTGTATATATTTGTGTATATATATATATATGCACTTGTGTTTAAACTTTAAACTACAACTGTGTTTTAGTGAACCCACTATAATAAGTAGAGCTAATGGCTTACGGTTTTAATAGCTCACTGCTCTAATACTTTTTAAGTATTTCTAGTAATACTTTTAAAATAATAATTTTTAGCTCCTAATGGTTTGTAATGGTTTTTAATGTTTTTTAATGCCTTAATGTTTTAATGTTTCAATACTTCAATGACTCAATGTTCTAATGTTTCAACATTTTTTTATACATCTCTTGTCTGTAACTACAATGTATAATGTATAATCCCAACACTTTGTATACATTTGCCTTCTACTAGAACCTTAATTATACACACATACATTTAGTATTTATCTCATCTAGAGCGCTGTGATGTGGATACTTCGAGAGTAAAGGAGAATAAATCACCCACTATGTGATACATCTCCTAATCAGCCACTCCTCTCCATGTATATCTACCACATCCTACAGACTTTCTTTTACTTTCCAAGGCTCTGATTAAGAGGGAACACCTCGAAACGTGTTAGCATACCTTGAGCATTTGCCCTTGTATGGGCATAACTAATTCCTAATGAATATCTTGTAACTTCGTTTTTATGAATTCGTAGTAATTTCTTTGTACTCATCTACTTTGTTTATGAATAAACTATATCACTTTGATTCACGCGCCTTCCACCCCATTTTTTCCACTCAGCTGAATGGCGTATCTGCTAAGCAAATGATGGTTAACAATAAAACAAAGTAACATTACTGTATAACAGTAAGACTTACCATACCTGCAAAGCAAATACAATAAAACATAGTAAAATAAAACATTGCAATCTGTGGCTGAAAATATATGCCAAAGCATGGGGGCAATCCGCCCCTAATTTTAGGAGTGAATCGATCTTCCACCCCTGCCCCCATGCTTCGGCATACATGCTCTTTTTTTTAACTGTGGTGGTGAAATCACCTCCGACATCACTGGAGTCACTGCTTTATGTATTGTGAGAGCAAACGCTGTTGCTGTCAGAATAAATAAACCCATGCTACAGCTGAATGGCGTACCTGCTAAGCAAATTATGGTTAACAATAAAACAAAGTAACATTACAGTATAACATACCATACCTGCAAAGCAAATACAATAAAACATAGTAAAAATAAAACAGAGAGAGAACAATAGATATAGAACAATAGTGAGCGAACAATAGAGCGGACAGTAGAGAGCGACCATAAGAGAAAAAACAATAGAGAGAGAAGAAAAATAAAACCACAACTATTTTTGGCTTTTTTATTTTATATTTTCTTTGTGTTTTTGTGTGTGTTTTTTTTATTTTTTACTTTTTTCACTTTTATAAAAACTGTAAACTGAACGTTGCAGATTAGGGTCTCTCAAAATGTGATGGCCATCTCATCTTTCGAGACCCTGTGTTAGTGTGCCCTAGGACTGTGTAGTGCTGTACCCTACGCTAATACTCAACTAGTGTGTGGTAGCGTTTTAAACAGTCACCGATGCAGAGACCAGATTGGTCAGGACAATAAAAGTGGGTGTCACGCCTAAAGCCGCGTTTTCAGCAGACACAACATCTTCTTTGGGGTGTTCTTTGGGTAGGGGTACCAGGTAGGACATACGGAAAATGCCTCTCATGCAGCTGGCTCACTGCATTTGTGTTAGAAAGGTGGGACATAGCACCGTCTGGAAACAGAAGGGCTGTAACGATCTCCTCCTGGAATTTAAGGAAGGATTCAGTCCGTCCTGAAGCTTTGTATAGCACAAACGCGTTTAGCAGAGCCAATTGAAATAAATATACAGACACTTTTTTACCAGCGTCTGGCCTTACTGGCAATTAGGTACAGCGCCAACAACTGGTCGTTGAGGTCCAGCCCTCCCATATTAAGGTTGTATTCATGGACACAGAGGGGTTTCTCCACAACACCAGTCGCTGTAGAAGGACAGAACGAAAACATTCCGTGAATCCCTCCACTTCACTGCTAACAAATTATTACACTTCATGCAGACTCTCTCCCCCCGTCTAAGTTAGGATTCTACAAGACGTTGGGAGAAGCCCCGGCGATTAGATTGCACGGTGCCACATGTCTCAATTCCATAATAAAAAAGGTGACTAAAAAGTGGCACGCTCGTGTAATAATTGTCCACGTACATGTGGCACCCCTTTCCGAATAAGGGTGACACCAAGTCCCACACAATCTTACCAGCGCTCCCTATGTAGTCTGGGCAGTTCTCCAGCTCTATGTGACAAGCTTTTCCCTCGTAAACCATAAAATTATATGTATAGCCTGTTGCCCTGTCACAGAGATTATACATCTTGACCCGATATCTGGCACGCTTGCTAGGAAGATACTGTTTGATAGACAAGTGGCCAGAAAACATAATCAGGGACTCATCAACACAGACAACTTGATCAGGAGTAAACAAGGCTGCAAATTGTTTGATGAAGTGGTTTATGAGGGGCCGAATTTTGTAGAACTGATCAAATCCAGAGTCACCCTGAGAACGACAGAGTTCCTTATCATTGAAATGCATGAACCGCAAGATCTGTTCGTATCGTGTCCTGGTCATGGAGGCAGAGAACACGGGCATATGATGAATTGGGTCAGTAGACCAATATGACCGCAGCTCACTCTTTTTAGTTATGCCCATGAGGAGGGATAGGCCCAGGAATGTCTTAAATTCGGAGACCGTAATAGGTCTCCAATCTCTGGCAAGGGTCAACTGGGGATTAGCGGCGATGAATTGACCAGCATTTCAAATGGCTTTGGTCCACAATAGATCTATAGAGATCTTCCGTGAAAAACAGCGAATAAAAATCAAGTGACGTAAAAACAACTGTTTCCACCTAAATTCCGGGTTGGCCAGTGAATGGGGGAAGTACGGGTGCTGCAGAAGTGTTGGGCTCCCAATTAGAATTGGCGAATGCAGCAGGAAGGGCACTACGGGCTTGACGAGCCTTTGTTTGTCTTCTTCTTAGTGGCAGCGGGACACTACTCATGCTAGCCACCTTGCCAGCTTGAACTGCACTTATGGGACTCGCCACATCACCAAGTGTTACTGCAGTGCTGGACGTATAACCAGGATGTACTAGGCCGCTGGTGCTTGCCAGTTCATCAGAAGGATGGGCGGCACTAGTACTGGCTCTCTGCTCCATATGAGAGCCCTGCAGTTCTCAACCAGAGCAGAAGAACAGGGTCAGGTACGCCTGACCTTGGCAGGGACCACAACTCCATCGTCAGAGCTATCTGTCAGGGTGCCACTGCTGTCTACCGGTTCGTATTCTGAGCCTGAATCTGACAGATGAGGGACTTCCTCTTCACTATCTGTCATACTCAGAAACGTGTACTCCTCTTCACTACTGTACCTTCGATTTGACATTTTGGTCTCTAAATTTACTAGTGCGACTCACAGGAAAAAGAGCTCCTGACTGTCAGCGACTGCTTCAAATGCTACAAAAAACCTGTAATGCCCTGTACACACAATAGGATTTTCCGATGAAAAATGTGTGATAGGACCGTGTGTAGGCTCCATCACACATTTTCCATAGGAATTTTCATCACACAAGATTTGAGATCTGGTTCTCAAATTTTCCGGCACGCAGTGACGCCACCACATGACCAAGAGGAGGACGGGCAGGGCCGGTGCTACCACTAGGCGGACTAGGCAAGCGCCTAGGGCACACTGCAGCCTAGGGCGCCCAGCCGCTGGTTATGCTATCCCCGCACTTTCCTCCACAGAGCTTGCAACTACCGCCCTGACATGTCAAGCAGCGACAGCCCGCCCCCCCACCCCTCTGCGGCTCCGGCTCTCCGCTCTGATGTGTTTCCAGACAGTGATCGTAATCCGCCCCTCTCTGCTATCATAATGTCAGCCAGTCACAGATGGTGTCACAAAATGTGTCCAGCGACCCCCCCCCCCCCCCCAGCCAGGGCGCTCTCTGATGTGTGTCAGGCAGCAGCCCTCCCTCTCCTCTCCGGACACTCTTTGTGACGTGTACACAGTCCAGCACTGCGGCCGCTCTCCCTCCGCTCTACACTGTCCATGTCCAGCAGCACAGCCCCTCCCCCCATGCTCTCCTGGCCGTGTCACTGGAGCGGAGTACATGGAGGAATCAGATGCATCATGGGATATACCGTGGCGTGCTGCCTGGCGGCGGCTTTCCGGGCTTGGGGACAAGTGGAGAATGGCTGGAAGAGGCACCGACACAGAAGAGAAGCAGCAGGTACACAGACACAGTACAGCCAGTGCTGGTGCAGGCGAGGAATAGGCAGCAAACACAGGGTCACCATTCACATCATCTGAAGTTTGCTGAGCCCAAGACCAAGAGACTGTTGCTTTCTCTCTGAGTTAATGAATGTGATGACAATGAATTTTAAAATGTGTTTGTATATGTATATTGACTTATTGACCAAATGTCCCCCCCCCCCAGGCTTCATTAATTAGCGCTGGTGAGGCTGCTTTGATTGGCGCTGGTGAAGCTGTCTTTGATGGGTGCTGGTGAGGCTGCATTGTTGGGCGCTGGTGAGGCTGCATTGATTTGCGCTGGTGAAGCAGCATTGATGGGCGCTGGTGAGGCTGCATTGATTTGCGCTGGTGAAGCGGCATTGATGGGCGCTGGTGAGGCTGCATTGATTCGCACTGGTGAGGCTGCATTGATTTGCGCTGGTGAGGCTGCATTTATTGGCACTGGTGAAGCGGCATTGATGGGCGCTGGTGAGGCTGTCATTGATGGGCGCTGGTGAGGCTGCATTGATTGGCACTGGTGAGGCTGCATTGATTTGCGCTGGTGAGGCTGCATTTATTGGCACTGGTGAAGTGGCTTTAATGGGCGTTGGTGAGGCTGCATTGATAGGCGCTGGTGAGGCTGCATTGATGGGCGCTGGTGAGGCTGCATTTATTGGCACTGGTGAAGCGGCATTGATGGGCGCTGGTGAGGCTGTCATTGATGGGCGCTGGTGAGGCTGCATTGATTGGCGCTGGTGAGGCTGCATTGATTTGCGCTGGTGAGGCTGCATTTATTGGCACTGGTGAAGTGGCTTTAATGGGCGTTGGTGAGGCTGCATTGATGGGCGCTGGTGAGGCTGCATTGATGGGCGCTGGTGAGGCTGCATTGATTGGCCCTGGTGAGGCTGTCTTTGATGGGCGCTGGTGAGGCTGCATTGATGGGCGCTGGTGAGGCTGCATTGATGGGCGCTGGTAAAACTGTCCAATGATGGGCACTGGTGAGACTGTCCAATGATGGGCACTGGTGAGGTTGCAATGATGGGCGCTGGTGAAGCTGCATGGATGGACGCTGGTGAGACTGTCCAATGATGGGCGCTGGTGAGACTGTCCAATGATGGGCACTGGTGAGGCTGCATTGATGGACGCTGGTGAGGCTGCATTGATGGGCGCTGGTGAGACTGTCCAATGATGGGCACTGGTGAGGCTGCAATGATGGGCGCTGGTGAAGCTGCATGGATGGGCGCTGGTAGGCTGCATTTGATGGGCGCTGGTGGAATGCATTTGATGAGCGCTTCATTAAAAAGGTAGGGTATACATGGCCAGGGAAAAGGGGGTGGAGCCAAGGGGGGCGGCAAAATGAGGCTTCGCCTAGGGTGTCAAATATCCTTGCACCAGCCCTGAGGACGGGCTCCTACATTTGCCGGCCGGCAGCTTTTTTACTATATGTGCCTTAACATTTGGATCAATGTAAGTGCTTCCTATTTTGTTTTAATAAATGAGTGTTATCAGATTTACGCTATGGGCTGCTTTTCTTCCTCCACTCCCTATATGGATCCCATGTGAACAAGTGGTCCTCCAACTCTTCACTATTCAAAGTATTGATTAGGTATCAGTGGAACCAGGAAGAGTCGTAGCTGTGTGTCGTTTATTGTCGTAGCAGATCCTCTTTACCTCTGCTTTCTGGTAAGCAGTTAGTGTGGGAGGGTGTCGGGCACTGTGTTCACCATTGCTTGTGTTGCAAGTCACCAAGGTGCAGTGGCAGTGCGTGCATAGAGGGCGCAGGAGCGCCGCCCCCCCCCCCTCTCCTGCACCGCTCTATCACCAATAGATAGATTCATGCATTGCATGAATCTATCTATTGTCGCCGCTGCCGCCCCCTATTCAGGTGTCCGGCCCCTGATCGGGCGCCGGGCATCTGAATTACAGTGGGGGGGGTGTTGCTGGAAGCGCCCCTATTAGAGCTGTAAGCTCTAATAGGGGACCTTATTAGAGGGGTGTGCTCTAATAGGCTTCCCTAAGTGTAAACAGCGGGCGCACGGCTGTGCGTTCGCTGATTACACAGTATTGTGTTAGGGAAGCGAATACATCGCTTCCCTAACACAGACCCGCCTCTCAGCCAATCAGGTTGCCAGGTCTGTTACCTGTCACCTGATTGGCTGAAGTCACAGGCGCTGTGATTGGACGCTAGGCGTCCAATCACCTAGCGTCCAATCACAGCAGAAGAAGACAGGAGGAGCGCGGGAGAAGACATCCGACGGAGACACCGCTCGTCGCCTGACGCCGTCACCAGCTGCACACCGGGACAAGGTAAGTGCAGAGGGCAGGCAGGGGGCACAGTGGCAGCACTTGAGGGGCACAGTGGCAGCACTTAAGGGGCACAATGGCAGAACTTGGGGCACAGTGGCAGAACTTGGGGCACAGTGGCAGAACTTGGGGCACAGTGGCAGAACTTGGGGCACAATGGCAGAACTTGGGGCACAGTGGCAGAACTTGGGGCACAGTGGCAGAACTTGGGGCACAGTGGCAGAACTTGGGACACAATGGCAGAACTTGGGGCACAATGGCAGAACTTGGGGCACAGTGGCAGCACTTGGGGCACAGTGGCAGCACTTGGGGCACAATGGCAGAACTTGGGACACAGTGGCAGCACTTGGGGCACAGTGGCAGCACTTGGGGCACAGTGGCAGCGTTTGAGGGGCACAGTGGCAGCGTTTGAGGGGCACAGTGGCAGCGTTTGATGGGCACAGTGGCAGCGTTTAATGGGCACAGTGGCAGCGTTTAATGGGCACAGTGGCAGCGTTTAATGGGCACAGTGGCAGCGTTTGATGGCACAGTGAGGCTGTTTGTTTGCGCCCCCCCAAAAATTTTGAGCACCAGCCGCCACTGCCAAGGTGCTTCTTCTGTTTCACACCTGGACGCCAGGATCACCTCCTTCACTACTACTTCTACTTGATGCGTTTTATGGTCATTACTTGGACATTTGAAAACTGTTTATTTTGCTTTTATCATTGTTCCTGGGATTGGCTACTGTGTCGATAGAGACTGTTAACCTTAGGTGCCACAAAGGGTCCCTAGGTGCCGTGAAGGTCCCTACCACTGTGGACATCATATCTAGTGGGGCACATATAGCCTCTTTATTTTATTATATTTTATTTTTATTTGTTTAATGGGTTTTTGGCGCAGCTTCTTTTTTATCCTATGTATTTTCGTGTGTGTATCCCACATTGGGCAGCAGCCTGTCCCCGCTATTATTATTTGTAGCGCGGTTTTTATTTACTGTATCTCAAATTTTCCGACAACAAAATCCGTTGTTGGAAATTCCGATCGTGTGTACACAATTCCGACGCACAAAGTGCCACACATACTCAGAATCAAGCAGAAGAGCCGGACTGTCTATTGAACTTCATTTTTCTCGGCTCGTCGCACGTGTTGTATGTCATCGCGTTCTTGACGTTCAGAATTTCTGACCAACTTTGTGTGACTGTGTGTATGCAAGACAAGTTTGAACCAACATCCGTTGGAAAAAATCCCATGAATTTTGTTGTTGGAAAATCCTATCGTGTGTACAGGGCATTAGTGTTCACAGGGATCAGGCCTAACTCTGCAAACGCTGCAGTTATGTGTGTTATGTTTTGCAAGCAACAGTGATCGAATGATACTGCACTTGGGTGGGCTGGGCTGGGCTGAAGGGCTAAACGCAGGTGCTAGCAGGTATCTGGGCTGATCCCGCTAACACTGCGTTTTTGGGAACCCTAAACTGCTGGGGACACTAGTATAGATCTGATCAGATATCAATCCGTTCAGACACTATACTACTAAGGCAGGTGTATGGTGCGTGTGTGGGTGTTAGCGCTACTGGCACTAATCTGATGCTGCCTGGGGCGACGCAGACCCTATCTGACACTAAAACCTAACTGATATCACCCGCTGGGTGATCAGGGGGTTAAATCGGCCCCTTTTACACTGGGGCGGTGGGTGCGTCGGCGATAAATCGCCGCTATTTTTAGCGGCGATTTACTATCAATTTCGCTGCGCTATTCGGCCACTAGCAGGGTGCTTTTACCCCCCGCGCGCCAGCGGCCGAGAAAGGGTTAAAACCACAGCAAACCTCTGCTGCAGCAGCGCTATGTACAGGAGTGGTGAAGGAGCTCTTCACTGCTCCAAAGATGCTGCTTGCAGGAGTTTTTTTTAACGTCCTGCAAGCGCACCGCTTTAGTGTGAAAGCACTCAGGCTTTCACACTAGAGAGACAGGAGCAGCTCTTTACAGGCGCTATGCAGGCAATTTTTTTAGCGCTGTAGCGCCTGAAAAGCGCCTCAGTGTGAAAGGGGTCTTAGGTGAAATACGGCGGGTGCCCTGACGCTATAAAAAATAAACTAGCTAATCAGCGTCACCCGTGACACTAATACAGTGATCACTGGTGACAGGAGGTGATCAAGGGGTTAAACCTTTATTAGGGGGGTTAAGGGGAGTCTCTAGACCTATCTGGGCCTACACTAAATACACTAAGGCTGAAATTTGTCAATAATGACACCAGTACAGTGATCAATAAAAAATATGAACACTGCACTGGGTGACACAGTGATGGGGTGAAGGGGTTAACTGGGGGGTGATCGGAGGGTGGCAAGTGTACCTACGTGAACTGGTGTCAGTGTAGTGTTGGTGCACTTACTGTGAGATGTCTCCTCTCTCTGGAACGAAAAGACTTCCACAAGGAGAGATGACATCACTTCCCCTGCTGTGTTTACACTAACACATGCAGGGGAAGGACCTCATTCGCCAGGAGCAATCACCAGGTCCAGGCCAGATACCATTGGGGATTGATCCTGTGACCAGTTACCAAATGGCCTTCGCTCTTCAAAATGTTGGGAACCCCTGAGTTAGACTGTCAGAGGTGACTAATGCAGATAGATGCAGAGAGATCAGAGAGGAACCCCACTTGGTGCTTTGGATTGACTCTAGTACACATTGGAGAGGGATATGCTTTGTTAATTTTTAATTTCAGAGTTTTACAACCACATTTAGCTTAAAACAAAGCAGCAATTTACTTTTCTATGAAAAAAAAATAGTAAAAATAAAACTAACAAAAAGGAAACAAAAGCACAAATACAAGCATAAACTATGCTAAAACCACACCTTATGGCTATGAATAAGGAGTAGATTTTTTTTTTTTTAAAGAAAACTTTGCCTAAGCAGCTCAATAAGTAAGAAAGTTAGAGCTTCTGATTTGATAAAATTTCACCGACAGCACTATTGGTAATTTTACTGAAATCTCCGTGATCCTAAGCAGAATGTTTGAATTTTCAATCGGATATCCTGGAGCGGCATTAACTCTAGTTTGTTTCTGTAAATGCAGCATGTTCTATTCTGCCATATTTTAACTTATTTTGCCTGTTTCAAAATCGATGGGAATGTATTTTTAATGCACCCTAAACATAACACAAATGTGTGCAAACTCATCACAAATGCAACATAAACATTACAGATGCAATGTAAGCACATCACTAAAAACCGTAGCTGAAATGTGACCCATATTTTCTTCATTATATTCTTTTACTTGTGTCTTATACTAACTTTTATTATGGAGCATTTTAGTATAATGTCATCCCTATTATCAAGTTATATAATAATTGTCTTAAAGTATAACTAAAAGCAAAACTTTTTATTTAGTTTTTGGATAGAGTGGAGATGGATTAGACCAGTGGCGGCAAACCAACCCCAACCCCCTTAACCCCCCCCCCCCCCTTGCGGACGGGAATGCGGTGATACTACAACCCCCCCCCCCCACAGGAGATGAATGGGAATACATCGATCCCCAGCTAGCCCCCCGCACGGGAGATGGATGGGAATGCGGCCGCGATCAGAGGCCTCCTTACCTTAGGAAGGAGGCAGATCAGACAGACATGGATCGGGGCTGGAGCTACTCGATCCTGGGCCATTGCTTCTCCTCCAGGCCGAACAGGAAGTGGGTCCTGAGACCTGATTGCCCAGGAGTCCTAAGACTCCCTGGCCAATCGGGTCTCAGGAACTGCTACCTGATTGGCCGGGAAGAGAATCAGGAAGACAATAGCAAATAAATATAGTTCATCTGATATTATCCTATCGGACAAGCACGAATATTTTTCTCATACAATACCAGACCATACGATTTTCCTTTAATCACTACAAAATATAATACAAATACACTACAACACATTACAAACAGAGATTTCAGTGCTACCACCCATATGGTCCACCATCAGCAGAGCTCACAGGTGCCTCATCCACAGTTGTACATCTGAGAGTAAGACCCCTTTCACACCACACCGCCCATAGCGCCATTTTTAGCGGCGTTTTACCGTCGGATTTGCAGCGCATTTCGGCCGCTAGGGGGGTGCTTTTACCCCCCGCTGGCGGCTGAGAAAGGGTTACAACCCCCAGCAAAAATGCTGCAATAGCGGCGTTTTGCCGGCGGTATTACAGCGCTGCCCCATTGATTTCAATGGGGAGCAGCGCTAGAGGAGCGGTGGAAGAGCGATGAGTTCACCGCTCCTTCACCGCTCCAAAGAAGCTGCTGGCAGGACTTTTCCTGACGTCCTGCCAGTGCACCGCTGCAGTGTGAAAGCCTTCGGGCTTTCACACTACAAACAATGGTGCAGGTGTTTTAGGGTGGATTGCAGGTGCTATTTCTAACGCTATAGCGCCTGCAAAATGCCCTTGGTGTGAAAGGGGTCTAATAGTCCATAAAGGTGATCCGTACAACTGTTATGATTAAAGCCGTTTAGTCTGAAACGTGTCAACTGATCTGCGTACCGTACACTGTGGTTTCCTGAATAAACAAGATTTTAGAGCAATAGCAGTTGTGCGGATCATCTTTGTGGACTACAACACATTACAACACTTTCAAATTTTTATTCTGTGGTACGAGAATTTTCGAAACTGTAGTAAACTCTTCATTTTCGATATGAGACTAGCATACAGAAAAAAAAACGGACGATAATCTCCGATAATCTCTTCAAGTGTATCAGGCATAAGGCTCCATTCACAGCTTGGCATTGAATTGCGGTAATCAGTGCGATTCTCCCCGCAATTTCAAAATACTCCAAATGACAAATCACACATTGTGAATTTCAGATGCCATTCATTTCAATGGCACCTAAAAACGTGGTGCGGTTCTGCCGCGATTCTCGCTCAATAAATTGCGCTGCAATCACAGCAATCTGCATTGTGTAAAGCTTGTCACCCAAAAGAAGCTCCTGTTCCTGGCCGCAATTCCAAACGCCCAGGTGTGAACGGAGCCTAATAGTTCATGGGGTCAAACTGGTGATTGATTTTCACTTTAGTGATGAAAAAAATCAAAGGAGCAGGGTGAAAAATGCACAGTAAAATAAGTGTACAGTATGAGGCTTTCATGCAGGAAATTCCATTCATGTCAAAATCCAATAATAACAGCAAACAAAATTTTGAAGTACATTCGAAAGACATTCGTCAAGTCTCTGATGCCATTATCGATTGTACAAACCAGTATTTTCATACAAACGTTTGTACAAAAATCCACCAGCTTAAAAGAAAAGGAAAAGGGATTTTTTTTTTGCCAATTTATACTTACCTAGATGGATGCAGCATGGGTCTAATGCTGCATCTGTCCCTTGGCGCCTCAACACTGAGAACCGAGCGATCGAACACTGCCGATCACTTGGTTTTCAGAGCTCCGTGAGCAGAGAGCTGCAGACTGTCAGTCACAGCTCTCTGCCCTTCTCCTTCCTCGCTCATTGGAGCACTGGGCTGTGGAGGGGTGGGAGCAGCCGGCTCAGGCTCCCTGAGAGGCTGAGCGGGATGTCAGTCCAGGCACCTGGCAGATCCAGACTTTATTTACGTGAGGATGCGGTGCCTGGACTGACATCCGTGACATCAGCAGAGAGCGGGTCAAAGGAGCAGGTCACAGGAGGACAAAACTAATTGCACTCATGTGACCCATAGGAGAAACCCATCCAAACGAACTCTGGCTGGACTTCTCCTTTAAAGCGGAGTTCCACCCAGAAATTGAACTTCTGCTGATCCGGTTCCTCCCCCCTCCGGTGTCACATTTGGCACCATTCAGAGGGGAGCAGATACATGTCTAATACAGGTATGTGCTCCCACTTCCGGCGAAAGAGCACCGCAGAATCCGCGGTGAACTACGCCATGTCCGGCCGCTCCTCCATCCCCTCTGTGGTCTTCTGGGAGACACACAGGTCCCAGAAGAAAGAAAGGGACCATTCAGAACACGCAGCGTGACTTACGCATGTGCAGTAGGGAACCAAGCTGTGAAGCCCCAAGGGCTGACTTCCTGATTCCCTTACTGAAGATGCCGGCGCCTCCACCCGGAGCCGAGGGACGGGTCGGCATCGAGTGAGGACATCGTGGGCGCCCTGGACAGGCAAGTGTCCTTTTTTTAAAAGTCAGCAGCTGCAGTATTTGTAGCTGCTGACTTTTCATTTTTTTTTTATTCCGGCGGAACTCCGCTTTAACTAGTGGGGAAGCATCATTTACATTGTTTATTTTTCAGTGGACATACCGTCTTAAGGGCAGAAGTCTTTAATTTATTCTGGATTGTTTTTGATTTGTTTATTTATTACTGGAAGTCTGTCTTTTTTTTTTTTACATAACAATTGCGCTCATTAAAATCCCCCACAATCCTCTTCATTCTAGAACCTCACTCTGCCCCGTCCTATATTTCAAAGCATCAATAGCAGTGAAATTTCTCATCCCGAGGGAGCTCCCGCCACTTCCCGGATTCAGAGGACGTGCCTGTGTTTAGACAATTAATACACACATTTACATAACAATGGTTATCACACAGAGATATTATTTATTGAACGCTGGAAAGGCAAACATTGCACTTGAAATTTAAAGCTGAACTCTAGGCAGTTATAAAAGATACAAAGTTAATGCAACTCTCTGATTTATCAACACCAACACCTTTGAGTAATAACACAGCACTCAATATGTTTATATTCTGTTAACATTTACTGGAATGCTTCAGATAAGATATAATTGTACAAGAGTGGTAATGGTTCAACTGAGCTTTGGATAACAGCACCAGCTCAGAATGATTCCCCCAGTAAAACAGTTAAGACAGTTGGCAACAACAGGATACTATATATACATATATACAATGGAATTTCACATGAACATAACCTGAAAGGATAAGCAAAGTTAAGCAAGGATGGTATAAGGGCACTTTGAGTAGCAATGACAGAATGTCCCCGCTGCAGAACTGATGGTCTTCACCGGCAGCCGGAGCTCATTAACTGTATCCAATAAGGTGTAGTAACAGAATGGTAGTAAATCTTGTGCTTACTGCAGCTAAAGCTGCCTATGTACTGTGTTTGAATAGAAGTACAGCGAAGTGTTCCTAAAGTAAAGCTGTCTGTACACAGTGTCCCAGTAAAACAACCAAGGAAAGACTTGTAAAGGTGGGCAATTGCCCTCTCACCAACAATCAGGCCGGCCAAGTACCTTATATACAGAGCGACTCCAGAATAGACGTCCTGACTGTGGACCCGCTTGTGATGATCACCTGAATCCAGAACACGAAACGTGGGTTGCTGTATATTCAGGTTGGTGCTGGTCAGATATCCAATGAACAGCAGGCAGCGCTGAATCCCTTCTCGTCTGGCAGGAATGTTGTACACCCGCGTGGTAGGCCACGATCTCACTCTCCCTGCACGGAGAGATCAATTACACACAAGGCCCGGGAAGAAGAGCACCTGGGACGGGTCCCTGGTTTCTTTTATAGACCTTCCCAGCAATCTCCCTGATGGTAGCAAAGATCCCTGGCATATGTGGTCTGGGCGTATAGCCATGCAGGGGAATAGCCATCTGGTGGAACTACTAATCCCACAATCTCTTTGGTTGGGCTCACAAATATGATGTCAGTTTAGTAACACCGCGCACTCGAGGGATAATATAATATACAGATAGTTGTCGGAAAATCCGATCGTACGGAACGAGGTGATGTACAACACTTACGCCGGGACTAGGAAGAGGCCAATAGCTTTCGTCTCCAAATTTGTTCTGAGCATGCGTGGCACTTTGTGCATCGGAATTCTGTACACACGATTGGAAAAAGTCGGAAAAAGTCTGATCGGATTTTGTTGTTGGAAAATTTTAGATCCAGCTCTCAAACTTTTTCCGTCGGAAATTCAGACGGAAAAAGTCCGCTAGAGCCCACACACGATCGGATTTTTCGACAACATAAAACTTTTTCCGTCGGAATGTCCGACCGCATGTACAGGGCATTAGTGTTAATGAGCTGCAGCAAAGAAAAATTCAGGTACCCTGCCCTGCCAGGCAAGGCTGTGCTGTGTGGCAGAGCTGTGTATATCTCAGAACTGGATAGAAGTTCTAATCATTTGCAGACAAAAAAAAAAAAACATGCGCTATATTGTCAAAGGTATTGTGATGCCTGCCTTTCCCTGCACACAAGCAAGGTCCATAAAGGCATGGGATGAGCGAGTTTGGGGTGGAGGAACTTGACTGGCCTGCACAGAGTCCTGACCTCAACCCGATAGAACACCTTTGGGATAAATTAGAGCGGAGAATGTGAGCCAGGCCTTCTCGTCCACATCAGTGCCTGACCTCACAAATGCGATTCTGGAAGAATGGTCAAACATTCCCATAGACACACTCCTAAAAATTATGGACATCCTTCCCTGAAGAGTTGAAGCGGTTATAGCTGCAAAGGGTGGGCCAACTCAATATTGAACCCTACAGACTAAGACTGGGATGCCATTAAAGCTCATGTGCGTGTAGGCAGGCGCCCCAATACTTTTGTCAATATAGTGTATATGTATTTCATTAGTGCATTTTTTAAGAAGAAGCAGCAGAGGAGAGTATAAGAAAGAAGGAGCAGCAAACTGCTTCCCTCTGCTCTGCCCTCCTATCAGCATCTTTCTTGTCCCACCCCTGACTGTTTGCCAGTCCTGCCCTTCCCTATACCAGTCTGAGTTCTGATACATAGGGGGTTGCAAGACGGAGTCAGAAATTTCTTAAAAATTATTTAAATCTTTCTTCTTTGGAGTGAAGCAGCGGAGGGGGTCAGGGCTAAAGTGAATAACAAAGTGAATAACAAAGTGAATAACAATGGGTGGAATGGTTTTTAGAACCATTCAGGGCAACAGATTCTTTTCATTCCAGGTGGTGTACTGAGCATACTGGGAGGTGTAGTAGTAGTAGTGTAGTGGACTGTTGAGAAATAGAACGGAATGTCTTTTCAGAATCTGTTTTCGCCAAGTTTGCTTTGTGCTAGGCAAACACCAAGCCATTTAACACATTTTTTATACAGAGTCAAATATCATTTCATTAAATATGATTCAGCCAGGGAAGAATCAATATAAACCATAAAATGTGTTAAAATATAGTTAAAACAAGCAGGAAATCGATTTGGAGGGACGCGTCTAAAGAGCCAAATTTGGATACGCGTATTACTTTAATAAGCAGAAATGAAATTAAGGAATTGTCTTTGGCCAGGAATAGATGGAGAGAGAACAGCCAACTCAACTTCAATAATACAATTGGACGCCGCTGCGTATAAATTGTGAGGTGCTTCCAGAACACAGTGGAGCTTCGGATAAGCACTAGATGGAATATATTTTTCACTTCATGTACTGTTACTGGAACTACGAGTGTGGCTACTGTTGAGGTATTTTAGGCAGAAGCACAGGCAGCCATATTAGAAAGCCATAATTGTCTCTTGAAAATTAAAGCAGAACTAATAAATAAATAAATAATAATAATAACTAGAAAAATAACAAGATAATAATAAATAATCCAATAAAAGATTACATTTTTTTTTTTCCTGCAATATTCAAAGATTTCCCCACAGTACTTTTTTCTACCAGTAGATATCCTCAGTCAGATGGTCAGCATCATTCAACTCTGAGCCCAAGTCATCATAAAACTGCCCCTGGGCCGATGATCGGACAGTGAAAGGAGAAGCAGCACAATGATGAGCTCATCTCTCCGTCACTCTGCTTTCTCCTTCTTTATGCATATTTCTTATTTGTACTTTGAAGTAATTAGCTTCTTTTTCTGCTTCTCCCTCCCTTCTGAACAAGAACTACAAGAGGCTGATACCAGGTCACATTTAGGTATTTACTCTGCTTACATTTAAAAAAAAAAATACTTATAATTATGTATTAATAATTACAGATCTGCATTAACTTTTATATTTGCCTGGAGTTCAGTTTTAAGTTTACTGTAGTATAAGG
Source organism: Lithobates sylvaticus (assembly GCA_028564925.1). Classification (NCBI taxonomy): domain Eukaryota; kingdom Metazoa; phylum Chordata; class Amphibia; order Anura; family Ranidae; genus Lithobates; species Lithobates sylvaticus. Next base: position 145,621,184 of record CM053029.1, on the reverse strand, counting down.
AGCCTAGTAGCATTAATGAAACCAAGGTGTTTAAGGTCCTAACGAAGATTCATGATGATGATACCTACCTATTGACTAACCCAATACTTCTCCAACCTAGTTGTCCTTGGATGGAACAGTTGCTGCTATAGGCATGCAATTTATCTCCTTGTGTGCAAATCCATAAAACAGGAAGTGTAGGTGACACTTGGGAACAACTTGGAGAAACATTGCATTACAGTGTAAGTAAATCCCAACAATTATCTCTTATTTGCTTGCTTCTGGTCTGTTAAAGCATAACTAACCTCTACTTCACTTACCTCTACTCCAGGTCTGTGACATCTGCAAGATCCCTTTTCATCCCTCTGACATCTTCACTCAGTCTTCCCCTGGGTTTGGTGCCTTCAGCCAGTTTCATTAGCCAGCCCGAGATGATGTAACTTCTGCACATGGACCGTTGATTCACAGTGAGTTCATCCTGGTGCCAAGGAATGCAGCTCAGTGTACAATCTATAGAAACCTTCTAGCTGGCAGCTAAGACACTTTTATTGTGGAAGATAAGAATTGTTATACCGATGAAGAGCACCGGATTAATCAGTGTTCTATATCATCCTGGTTTGTATATGGTTGAATATATTTTTTATTAAAGTTTCAAACATACAAAATATGCAATTCTACAGTGTGTACAATTCCGTAAAGCTTAACTTTGTAAACAGTTTCATCAAGGGGGAAAAAGGGGGGGGGGGTGGGGGGGGGGTATGGTGGGGGGGAGGAGGGGAGGACGGGAAGAAGGAGCCTAAAGGGGTTATTGCATTATATTTTAAAGTGCATTAACATCGTATTCTATTATAACCAACAAGAGCCGTTTGGGTACAGGGGTCGGCAAACTATATGTTTGTCTCTGTGTGGCGTCATCTCTCTATGGACGCCACCCGGAGCGCTGTCTAGATAGTTATCTCTGTGCCTCATGAGTGATAGGGGGGGGGAGTGGGGCTGGTAACTTGGGTAGAGAGGGGGAGAGGGGGGGAGGAGGATAGGGGGGGGGAGCAGAGTGGGGAGGGAGGGGGGAGGGCAGCTCGTCTAGGATTTCCCCGTAATGGGGAAGTCTGGATTACCTATTGTAGGGGTATAGGGGGGTGTTCAGTTCTGTAAGTTGTCAAGGAACCCATTCGATGTCGAGTGGTGTCTCCATATGGACCATAAGGTGTTAAATTTTTCATAGGTGTCATCTGTTTTAGCTTGTAACTCCTCCATCAACATCATATCATTGAGGATACACACCCAACCTGACATAGGGGGAATGGCATCTCTTTTCCAATATAGGGATATGTTGTGTCTAGCTGCTGAAAGCATGAATCTCAAGAGGCATTTTTTTTGTGCTTGAATTGTGCCTGGTATGATGGATAGAAGAGCGATCAGGGGTGTGGGGGATAGGGAAGACTGATACATATCGTTGTACACCTCAAAAATCTTGTCCCAAAATGGACGTACCTTGTTGCATCCCCACCATGTGTGGATGTAGGATCCCTCTCCTCCGTGGCACCTCCAGCAGATGTCAGTAGAATTGGGGAACATCCTGTGAACCGAGGTAGGAACTCTGTACCACCTAGATATCAGTTTGTAATTTTTCTCCTGTGTGAAGCCTGATCTAGATGTCTGGTGTGTGTGGATAAAGGATGTGGTCCATTGGTTCGGTGATATGTCCATTCCTAGGTCTCTAACCCATTTTTCGGTGTATGTTGGTAGGGTCTTATTGAGATGTAGTAGGATGTCCTTATATATGAGCGATAAGGTGTGTCTGGGAGTCTGAGAGCGATTACATAGTTCCTCAAAGTTAGTGAGTTGCCTGTGTACTTGACCTGACATATGTAGTGATCTACTTAGGCGATTCAGTGATATTGTGGAGAGCCAGTCAATGTCATTGGGGGATTGCTTGTCTTCAGTCATTTTGAATAGACCTGTAGAGGGATGGACGAATTTATTGGCCGTAGGCCACTGTTCCCTTGTGTAGGGTCCCCAGTGTTCTCTGGAGAGGGTGGTAGGTAAGGCAGGGTTGTCAAATAGTGGGGAGAGAGGACCGGGGTCTGAGGAGAGGGCCAGTTTACTGGCTTGATCATACCACAGGGTGAGGACCGCTGTGGTCAGCGGGGAGATCCCTTGAATGGTACGGAATTTGGTGTTGTGTCCCCACAAGAGGGCTCTCAAGTCGGTGTGGGCCATATCCTGTTCTATAGAGGTCGAGGGTTTTAGTAGGGGTCTGGGGAACCATTCGAGTAGTCTGGAGAATAAGGAGGAGGAGTGGTATGTTTGGAAATCTGGTAGGCCTAGGCCTCCTTTGTTTCGGGGAGCACATAGGAGTTTATGTTTGAGTCTGGGGGGTCGGTGTAGCCATATGAACTTCCCCACGATGGAGCGGAGAGATAAAAAGAAAGCTTTGGGAAGGATAATGGGGAGTGTCTGGAATAGGTATAGTGTCTTGGGGAGGATGTCCATTTTAATAACATTCATTCTACCCCACCAAGAGAGTTTAAGGTTGTGCCACGATTCCAGGGAACGCCTAATTGAAGTCAATAGAGGGCTGAAATTTAGGGGGTAGATGTCTTGTATTTCTCTGGGGATCTCTGTGCCTAAATATTTGACGGACCGTGATTGCCATCTAAAGGGGAATCGTGCACGTATGTCTTCCAGCTGTCGTGGGGGTAAGGTGATGTTCAGGGCTTCTGTTTTGGAGATGTTTAACTTGAAGTTACTGTGTTTGCCGAATTTGTCGAGTTCGTTTAGGATGGCTGGTATGCTGGTATGTGGGTGGGTAACATATAAGAGAAGGTCATCTGCATACAGAGACAGTTTCCGGGGGGCTGAGGGGGTGGGTATACCGTGTATAGAGTTGTTTTGCCGTATAGCTTGCGCTAGGTGTTCTACCGTGATTGCAAATAGGAGAGGGGAAAGAGGGCACCCCTGTCTCGTTCCATTTGCTATGTTGAAGGGCTCTGAGGTTTCTCCGTTGGCGGATACTTTTGCTGAGGGGCGCGAGTACAGAGACATGATTTTAGATATTATATTTGGACCTAATCCTATTTGTTGCAGTGATGCTCGTAAGAACGGCCAGCTGACCCTATCGAACGCCTTTTCGGCGTCACATGCTAGTAAACATGTCTTTATATTATGATGTTTGGCGTATGAGATAAGATGTAAAGTTTTGGTGGTGTTGTCTCTGGCCTCGCGTCCCGGTATGAATCCCACTTGGTCACTGTGTATTATGTCCGGGAGGAGGGGGGAGATGCGAGTGGCTAAGATTTTGGAGTATATCTTCAGGTCTACGTTCAGTAGGGAGATGGGGCGATAGCTACTACATTGTGTGTGATCTTTTCCTGGTTTAGGGATTACTACTATTTGGGCCTGGAGAATTTGCTGAGAGAGAGGATGGGAGTCATCTATCTCGTTAAATGCTTTGGTCATAATTGGGGCCAGTTGTTGTGCAAATTTCTTGTAGAATAGGGGGGTGTACCCGTCAGGGCCTGGGCATTTACCTGTTTTGAGGCCTTTAATTGTTGTCAAAAATTCCGCAGTGGTGATGGGTTGTTCTAGGTCTTCCGCGTCATTAGAGGAAATTAAGGGGAGGGCCGTGTCTTGTATGTATTGCATTAGATCGTCTGTGGAGGTGGAGGATGAGTTTTGGGGGGTCGGGAGATTGTACAGGGAGGAGTAATAATCTCGGAACTCAGAGGCTATCTCGGAATTTTTGGATTTTTTTTGTTGGGAGGGAGACATAATGTGGTTGATGGATTGTCGTTGCTGTCTGGGGTGTATGGTACGCGCCAGGTGTTTTCCACACTTGTTCGCTTGAGCGTAATGTATGTGTCGTCCTTTGTTATAGGCTGTCAGCGATTTCTCAGAGAAGATCTGCAATAGATCTCTGCGGGCGTTCGAGAGTTCTGTAAGGGTCTTTGCGTCCATTGTGCGTTTGTGTTGCGACTCTAGGGCTGTTATTTGTGTGAATAAACGGCTTATGTTTTCTGTACGTATTTTTTTCAGTCTGGATCCGTGTTGGATTAGGACCCCCCTTAGGACACATTTCAGCGTCTCCCACTTGTTCAGGTCAGAGGTCTCGTCATTTGCATGGTTTCGGGGGAAGTCTGTGATTGTTTGCGTTAGGTCGGCCAGACACACTGTGTCGGTAAGGAGATTATCGTTAAGTCTCCAGGCGGAGCGGCGGTTCTTATTTGGTAATTTCCCTAGCGTCATGTGGACTGGGGCATGGTCTGACCATAGTTTTGTGCCTATCTCACATTCAGGGTCGAAGTCCAGTAGCGTCTGTGAGAGTAGTATGTAGTCTATTCTGCTGTACGATTTGTGGGCTGGGGAATAATAAGTGTAGTCTCTCTCTGTTGGGTGCGTGAATCTCCAGATGTCCACCAGGGACAAATCTTTCAGTGTGTTGCGAATGTTTGTCAGTGATGATGGTGGTATGTGCGACTTACATGTGGAAGAGTCCATCCTCGGCACCAAGGGGATGTTGAGATCGCCTCCCATGATCAGATTCGGTGTTCCGAAGTTTTTCAGCCGGGAGGCCACGGAGGAGAGGAATCCATGTTGGTTCTGATTGGGTAGATAAACATTAGCAACAGTTAGTATAGTTTGTAGGTATCGCAGTTTCAAAAATATGTATCTGCCTTTAGGATCAATACAACTATCTAAGACCTCAGGAGCAAAGGAGTTGTGGAAAGCTATCGAGACCCCCTTAGTTTTGGATGTAGGGTTGGTACTGTGGAACCATGTCGTGAATCGTTTGTCTGGTAGTGGAGGGATTTTATCGGTCTTAAAGTGCGTCTCCTGAAGCAATAGAATATGGGTCTTGGCTCTATGGAAGTGATGTAAGATCTGTCTGCGTTTTTCGGGGACATTAAGCCCCCTACAGTTGAGGGTGGAAATTTTTATCCCAAGATGTCTGGTCATGGCGGAGGGGGGTTAGTAGGAGCGAGTCTGTATTGTATGGAGCTGTTGTAGGGGTCAGGGGAGGAGGGGTTTGGGGGGGGAAGGAGGAGGGAGAGGGGTTATTGAGTCTAGCCCTTCAGGGCCGGGTGGGAGGGGGGAGGGTAACGTGCACTGTGACAGGGTTAAGTGAACCTTCTTTACGTGGGGTCGACGCGTAATGAACTGCGTCGCCTTTTTTGAGAATTAACCTGTAACAGTGTATGAAAATATTAGCTATACAGCTAGGTATTCTATGCTTGTAGGGGAGCTACTCCCTCTAGTGTCCAAAGTCAAAAAAGGGACTGTGGACACTACCAAGCAGATCCAAAAAAAGGAAAAAATAAAAACTTTACCGCAGAGTCAGTAAAGACTCTGCAAACCCTAACGTGGGGAACGAGGTTGGTCAGATATCCGGGGCTCCGCCCCACCTGTAGAAAAATACCTGTAGACGTCATAGTATAGGCACACAGCATTAACATTAACATTATACACTTATAAGCACCAAGTTTTCCTAATTTTTCACTTCCTTGACCAGAGTCAACCTGTAAACTGGTCGGTTGGTCAGGTGGTCTCGGGTTTTCACATTTAACAGGGTAAAGCATTTACGTTCTACTCCTCCTTTAACTGAGGTGGTTTCAATTGATAGTAACAGCCCTGTGGTATGCTGATAAAATTAGCACAGTACGGGATGTCCCAGCCGGGGTATCCCATTTTGCTAGGGCATAACCAGAGGGTTGTGAGAACCTACAACACATAACCTGAAAAGCATTTATAAGGACCCTCAGTGGGTCTTGTACCTGGTAAGGAAGGGAAAAAGGAGGAGGGGTGAGGGGAGAGGAGAAAAACAAGAGGAGAGAAAACCAAAGAGGGTGAGGAGTAAAGCAGATGTCTCTCATCATGGGCAGTCAGATGAGGAGTAGTATGGCTGGCAGAATGATGGGTGGCGCTTCATCTGCCAGGACTCTGGATTGTTGGGCGGTCTGCGCTGGCAGGATCAAAAGTTAGTCACCCTGGTGGGTAGGTGGGGTTGTTCGGTCTGTTTCTTTTCTTCTTGGTGTTTCTGTCCCCTCCAGGATGCTTGGAGAAGCCTGGCGTTGTTGCTTGCAGGGGCCAGTCTGGGATTCTGATTTGCGGAAGCTCAAAAGTCCCTAAAAAGTTAGGGAGATCCCCTAGGGTGCGGAAAGTTGCAGATTTGCCATCCTGAGATGCGAAGAGATGGAAGGGGAAGCCCCATCTGTATTTTATCTGCTTGGTGTGTAAAGCATCCGTCACCGGTTTCAGGGCCTTCCTCATGAGTAATGTCTGTTTGGATAAGTCCGTCAGGAGCATTATAGGGGAACCATTAAACAGGATAGATTCCTGGTTGCGAGCAGCTTGCATTATTTCCGTTTTAATGCTGAAGAAGTGTATACGGCAGATTATATCCCGGGGATATGCTGGGTTGGGGTTGCGGGGGCCGAGGGATCTGTGGATTCTGTCAATCTCCAGGGGGTCGTCTTTGGGTTTGTTCAGTAGTTGATTGAACATGGCGGTTGCTGCTAGCGGCAGGTCTTTGTTTTCAACCGTTTCAGGAACTCCGCGTATGCGGATGTTGTTGCGGCGGCTCCTGTTCTCTTGGTCGTCTAAACCGTAGAATAATTGCTGTATCTGTATCGTATGCTGTTGGAGGATATCATCATGCTCCATTATTCTGGTCACGTTTTCCTCCACAGCACCCTCAATGTCCTCAAAGCGCTGTCCTATGTCGTGGCGTAGGTCTGTTATCTCACGCTTGTAGGACCTCTCCAGCCTGCTGATGTAGGCCTCAATGTCCCCCTTTGTTGGGAGAGCTTTAATGTAGCTCTCCATGTCCCACTGTCCCTGTCTGCCATGAGGGGGAGAGGGGCTTCTCGAGCGGGGGGGGCTTCTGGGGCTGTGGGGGCTCCCATGTCCTGTGTGGGTGCTGTGCTCCCGGCCTGGAGATCTAGGGGGGGAAGGGGGCTGGAGAGGCTGTGAGGCCTGTACCTGTGAGGCAGCGTGGGCTGCCTGAGCCGCCGCCGAGCGGGTCGCCGCCATCTTGGAGGCCGGCGCGGCCTTGCTGGAAGTCCCCCTCGGCGTAAAATAAGTGCCGATCTCGGCGGATTTTGAGGGTCCCGAGGAGCGGGGGGTGTTGCTGCCTCCTCTCCTGCTCATGTGGAGAGCCGATGGCGCCGTTTACGGTCCCGCTGTGTGCCGTTCAGCGTGGTGGGAGCGGGAGCTGATCTCTCAGGCGTCCGTCTCCTCCATGCGCCAAGCCACGCCCCATCCTGGTTTGTATATGAGAGTTAGCTGGTAGCTGTATTTTTCTGGGACTCCTGTGAAAGGGCCTTATGCCGCGTACACACGACCAAGATTTCTGGCAGACTAGGTCCGACAGGATTAGTCCATTGGACAATCCGATCGTATGTAGGCTAATCCGTTCATTTTTCGGGAAAAAAATCAGGCGGACTTAGAAATAGAACATGTTTCAAATCTATCCGACGGACTCAATTCAGACGGACTTAAATCGCGAAATCAGCTCAATGGGACTAAGTGCACTCCCCACACTATACAAGGCTGTTTACAGAGCAGCCGTGTTTAGTGTTGTTGGCGTGGACATGGAGATAGCTTGAGTTAGATTAAGCAGACAGGTTATTCAGTTAGTTGCCGCGCCGTGTATTTGATTATATATGGGTATGTTTATATATATATATATATATTATATATATATATATATACACATACACACACACACACTCAGTCTAGTATATATATATATATATATATATATATATATATATATATATATATATATATATTATATATATATATATATACACACACTCAGTCTAGTATATATATATATATATATATATACACACACACACACTCAGTCTAGTTTATATATATATATATATATATATATATATATATATATACATACACTAGACTGAGGCGATTCAGTTCGTATTGTAGCGCTATACAAATCATTCATTCATATATATATATATATATATATATATATACTCTGCATTTAGCATAGACTATATATTCAGTGTTTACTCTATATTCAGTCAGTGCAGGCAGTGTATTTATATATATATATATATACGGTATACAGTCTAGTATATATATATATATATATATATATATATATATATATATATATATATATATATATATATATATATATATATATATATATATATATATATATATATATATATACTCTGCATCCAGTGTAGCCTATATCTATATCTTCAAGGGATGGTTTTCAGTCCCCAGAAACCCAAGGAGTTGTACGTGGCTGGGAGGAGGTAGTTACGGATAATATTATCCTTAGTGACCCAAAGGACTCAGAATCGAATGCCTCTGCAAACTTAAACTGCATGGCCTCCCTGATTCTGCAAAGCCTGCGAAAGGACCCTAGGATTTGTGGTATCAGGGAGAGGGAACATTATTGGCTGGAAGCAGAGGATGAAACATCTTCAGGAGGCCTTGAAGAAAGGTTAGTGCAATGAATTTTCAGACCCTGCGAGGTTACCATTTGCTGGTGCTGGACAACGTGTTGCTGAGACTTCGTTCAGTCAGAGGAAGAGTGGTGGAGGATGTGGCTGGCTGACCGATGCTTTTAAAAAAAATTCAGTCCTCAGGGCCAAGGTCTGATCAGAACTTGCTCAATATGCAATTGAGCTACTGGCCTGTCCTGCATCCAGCGTGCTTTCTGAATGCACATTTAGTGCTGCTGGAGGGTTTGTAACAGATAAAAGAGTGTGCCTGTCCACAGACTCCGTTGATAGGCTCACATTCATAAAAATGAATCAGTCTTGAATCAGCAGCTATCAAGCACCTGATGCTGATGTAACTGATTGAATTTGCTATGGATCCGGGATCCCTTGTAGACTGCCTATGCTGACTATCCTATTACTCCTCAATCTTGATGATGCTAGCATCCAATAATATTTTTGATTTAGGGCACCACCACCACCACCCAAGGCCTAATTTTTCTGCCCCTGTTTAACAGGGGCATGTAATTACAATTTTTGATATAATATTTAGATGCAGGGTCCGTTCCTGCGCCCAACAAGAGTAACTGTGAGGGCTTACAGTGTTCTGATGCCACCAAAACCAAAAGCCCAATTTTTCTGCTCCTGTTTAACAAAGGCATGTAAATTACAATTTTTGATATAATATTTCACAGCAGGGCCCGTTCCTGCCCCCAACTGTGAGGGCTTACAGTGTTCTGGTACCACCAACACCTAAGGCCCAGTTTTTCTGCAGAGTATATAGGGCAGGCCGTATAGTATACATACAGCTGTTCAGAGTATATAGTGCCTGGGGACCTCGCCATTTTTTTTACATTTTGGTGCAGGTTCCCCTTAATATCCATACCAGACCTGAAGGGCCTGGTATAGATTTTGGGGGGGGACATCCACACCATTTATTTTTTTTATTTTTGGTATTTTTATGTATATTGCTGAGATCTGACAATACATTACAGCCGCAAGCAGTTTTAAATAAAAAATGTTCCTTTAGAAAATTAATTTTGCTGTGGCACTGTTATAAACATGGGAAAGATGCACTACTTTACAGGTATAATAAGGACACCCCCCAGGCACGATATTTAAAGGAATATTTCATTTTTATTGTTTCACTTTAAGCATTATTAAAATCACTTCTCCGAAAAAACTTGAGTTTTTAAAACTTTTTTTTGTATTGATACATTTCCCCTGGGGCAGGACCCAGATCCCCAAACATGTGCAACAACTTGCACATAAGCCTTTAAAATTAGCACTTTTTATTTTTCACGTTTGCGTCCCATAGACTTTAACGGTGTTCGTGTGGTCGCACACATTTTTTGCCTGTTCGCATGTTCTGCTGCGAACCGAAATGGGGGGGGGGGGTGTTCGGCTCATCCCTACTACACACAGACACAGCAGAGTCCTCAGCAATGGGGTTGCTTACCCAGCCACATGATTATCAGTTGCCTCCTGCTTATATCCACCAGGCCTTTCCTAGTGAGGGTGATGTAGACTCACACCACCATAGGACATCTGAACTCTTTCCCAAAACCTTCCTCCTGGTTTGCTCCAGTGAGCTTCTCCAGGCCCAACTCAATCCCTGGAGTTAAGCTTGCAAACAAGCCTGACAGCTAAGCCTAGTTGGGACCTATGTGTCTTCCTGACAGATTCTTCCAGAAATTTCCCCCCAGGGCAGAGCCCCTGCACAGGGGTCTCCTACAGCAAGACTGGGCCAAGGAGCTCCATCCTGCTGCCCTGGCCTTCAGCCTATTTATGGGCTCTCTCACCAACTTCTGGGCACAACTCCCCAGGGATTGGTTGGAGTTCCATAAATATTCAGGCTACTTGCTCTGTTCTTCCTCTCACTATACTGCTAATACCTTATATAAGGCAGGCGAAATTAACAGAGCAGCAGCCTGTGAAACACTGAGCAGCCCAAATGAATCAACCCCTTCGATAATTAAGCAATCAACTTTTGTTGAATAGAGCAGTGCCAGCGCTACACTGCTCAAATTTCAACCAAGCCAACAGGAATCGCCTGAAACTCAAGTAGTTATGGCCACCTTAAGGGAGACATTCTCATGATTTGTCCTGGTGACCACTGTCACTAGGATTGAAAGTAAGAAACAAACCAACATTTTGAGTTGTCACCAGAACAAGAATAGAGGGTAAATATTATTGTGGTGACAACTGTCTAAGAGGGCATTTCATTCACTTTAGAGAGATTTTTAGAGAGATTTTCCACCACATCCGGTTGTGTGTACAGAACAGGAAGTGAAAGAAAATATTCCCATTGGAACCCAGGTGGATCTTTACCACTCCCTAAGCCTTTAAAATTGAAAAGAAACCTCATTAAAGTGATATTAACCCCCCTGGCGGTAATCCCGAGTCTGGCTCGGGGTGGAACTTCAGTACCATAAGCGGTAACCCCGAGCCAGACTCGGGATCGCATTGCAGGATACAGGGAGACTTACTTACCTTGTCCCCAGGATCCTGCGATGTCTCCCCGCTGTTGAGCTCCGTTCCCTGCGACGTTACGACGCACGGGAGCGGAGATCGACGCCAAATTCAAAGAAGTAAAAACACACAATACACATACAGTACTGTAATCTTACAGATTACAGTACTGTATAAAAAAATTACACATCCCCTTTGTCCCTAGTGGTCTGTCCAGCGCCCTGCATGCACTTTTATATTATAAATACATTTTTTCTGCCTGGAATTTGGAGATTGTCCATAGCAACCAAAAGTGTCCCTTTATGTCAAAAGTGATTTTAGACCAGCTAGAAAACAGCGATAATAAAATAGAATCACTTGCAGAATTGAGCGATATCGATTTTTTGGGAAATTCGTCATCAAACACTAAATCTAATGACAGCGACAATTCTGCAACTGAGCAAATTTCTGTGTTTTTGATTTGATTACATTATTGAATAATTTTTATAGTTATTTATTATATTATAATTTATGATTTTGTGTTTATCATACCCGGGATGTCTACTAGACTCTTGTTTGGACACATTTAAGTGAGTTATTCCTAAGAATTGCAGGCCTACAATATAAAATGCAAAATTTCCATGCAAAATAATTGTACCGCTTTCAGCACCTAAAACCAGAAATAATCATAACGCCAGGGAGGTTAAAGGCTTTATTTAAAAAAAAATAAAAATAAATAAAATATCAAACTTGTCATACTTACCTGCTCCAATCCTCCTCATCTCGGGTCCCCTACCGCTGTTCCTGGCTCCTGCCTCCTGCCTAGAGCCCACCCAGCAAGCAGCTTGCTATGGGGGCACTCGAACAGGCTCGCTCCCGAGTCTCTGTTCTGTCTATCCAATCACACGTGGAGTGAGCCACTCTCTCCTAATTGGCTCACTGGCTGTGATTGACAGTAGTGGGAGCCAACGGCTACTGCTGCTGTCTCAGCCAATGAGGAGGGAGAGCCGAGGCTCTTATGCACATAGCTGGATTGAGATGGGGCTTAGGTAAATATTGAGACGGGAGAACTGCTGAACACATAGAATGCATGAAGGTAAAAAACTTTGAACCTTTACAAACGCTTTAAGACCAGCAAGCTACACTGAAACATAGCCGCTGGTGTAAATCCTTTACTATGTTTTATTTTTTTCTTAGAACTTTATTGAAATGTTACAGAGTTAATATCTACCCCTGCATGGTTACATGTCACAAGGGAAGAGGCATACAGTTTGGGGACGAGGGATCATTCCTAATTGACGGACCTAAACATGGATGGCGTTATCCAATCGCATGTTCCTTGAGGGAAGCCAGCAGGACCAGTGCTATTAGTGAAAATAAAATGTGTTAACATCAGCGATGACTGCAGTCCACCGAGAATACCGGATCATTGCTTCTTGGCCATTAAGTCACAGTTTGTGTGGATTTCACTTCTGATGCATCTGTGCATTACTTGTCATGCTTCAAGGGAGCTTAGCTGCTTAGGTTGGAGCGTGTTGTTCACAACTTACATAATCCATGAACTAAATCAAATCACACTGCTCACACCTTTTTATTCCTTTTTCCTTTTAAGCCGATGTTCCCAGGAACACCCAGGTCTTAGCCAGAGTTCAGGAATTCAGGGATTCCTAAACAAATGGCATGATGCTTGTTTATTATTACAAGTCAATGCATAAACAAAAAAGGTCTTTTTTTTTTTTTTTTTTAGGTATTTTCTGTTGTAGGGTGATAACGATTTCTGTCTCTTTGGCTCCTGTGTTGTTGCCTTGTCACATAGGCGTCCAATGAAGACTACAGGTGGCTGTTTCTAGACACATTGCACAGGCATGTTCCACAGTTGTCACTATCAAGAAACCCATCCTGGGGCCAATACTGAAGTACACAAAGACATGAAGTGGCTGCAAAGAGGCTGCAGAAGATCAACACTGCTGAGATGCAACAAACATTGTGTTGACCAAAAATGTCATTCAGTTAGGGTTTTATATCTACATTCATTTTTTCTGAGCTAAAATTTTTGTAGAAATTAGTGAGATTCTTGGGTATTGTCCGTGGCACTATTTTTTCTTTTATTTGGTAAAATCCCAGCCTCACAACTTAACTGGAAGTCAGAGGGTGGAAGCAGGAGCAGTATAATATGTGTCAGTGTTTGCATAATAATGTGTTAATATTTATGTATTTCCAGGGTGCTCCTAAACTGCATCTAAAGGCAAGGAAATCATTTCTAGATACAAGAATCATGTGTATTCTTACTTTAATCTTGCTGTGTTTTGTGTATTTCTTCCAGATCTGTACAGTAATCCAATGTGAGAATTTACCTCTGTGCATGAGCAACCTGTAATAAAGACCGGTCACTGCTGCTCTTTCTCCTTGTGCAGGGTGACTGGTCTTGTCTCCACCCTCTCTGTAGTTCTCTGCAGGCAGCCTGTAGTGGGTGGGGTCTGCTGATTGCCTTCCACAGAACTGCTTTCTACACAGGAAATGTACAGCACAGAGATGTTGTAAATGCTATTTTTATATGATAATATCTGGGTTTGCAAAGGTATTTGATGCACAAAAAGTTAATATATATATATATATATATATATATATATATATATATATATATATATATATATATATAAATGAAAATCTTTGGGGGCAACCGTATTTGAAAAGATCACTTTGAGGTCACTTCCTATTATGTCTCAAGGACAGGAATTGAAGAGAATGGTCTCCAATGGGACACAGGCAGCTAAAAATACAGCACCAAAATAATCTGGGAGCCCTATATCTGGGGGAGCCACGCCACAAGCTAAGGTGAGCACATCAGGTCACTTTAAAGTGGTTGTAAACCTCAGTCATGAAATCTGAACAAAGCACATATGCAACGGACTGTCTGGGACCCAGCTTGGGTGCCTCCGTCAAGAAACAGCTTCCTCCAGTCTAGAACCAGGTTCTATAGCCGAGCACCCAAGAACTAGATGACACTAGCTTAGGTGCCAACTGGAACTCACTTTATTGTAAATTCACACAGAATATATACCACACAAGATCAGGTATGAGCCTTATCACATTACCCTAACAACGCAAACTGTAAACAGTAAGATAATTAACAAAGCTAAGGAACAACAAATTCAAACAGTAATCCAATTAAACAGTAAGCTAAATAGTCACCTAGATAAGTCTCTAGATGACTCAGTGCCCACCAAGACCATTCTGCACCAGTTCCCCAGTAAGAAGACCTAGGGCTGTCCAAATCTCTAAAGGATTAGCAGACAAACAGAAACAATAGGTGACTCAATTAACAATTAGAATTTTGTTCCTGGAATAGACATGAGGAACAAAAACTTTGGATTAAGTTAGAAAAACAAGTAAGCCAAGTACCGTTAAATAGAGCTATCTGGTGTTATGCAGAGATACCGCAGGAGCTAAAGAAACATCCCTTGATTGGTCCAACTTTGCAAATAGGGGCTGGACTTATCCAGAAGCATAGACTTTCCACTCCGAACTCACCCTTGTACCCGATCCTGGGGAATCCAAAATTCTTACCCGGCCTAGAGGCAGGGGTGTTTAGGAGACTGAGGGAGAAGGGAATCTATCAAGCCTCTCACTTTATGAAGACAGGGAGATGGTTACCATTAGAAGATTTAACAAAAGAAGGAGGACTGTTAGAAATCCCTTGGTGGCAGGCAAGACAACTGAGACACTTTTTAGAAACTTTAGGCCCGGAAGGAGAATTTGAGAGACCCAGAACAAAGTTTGAGACACTCTGCGAGGAGAAAGAGCCCTTGACCCATACCATTTCCAAAATGTATGCACTCTTGACCGCCCCACCAGAAGGATATACACTGGGGAGCCTGGATAAATGGGGGAGAGACCTGGAAAAAGAATTTACTTTAGAACAGGGACAGAAAATAATACACCTGACAATGAGATCGTCAAGATGTATAAAAATGCAGGAATTAAATTTCAAAATACTAACAAGATGGTATCTAACCCCATCGAGGATGAATAAAATATTCCCAGGGGTTACAGAGAGTTGCTGGAGGGGATGTCAGAGTAGAGGAACGATATTACATATATTCTGGACATGTCCAGTAATCAAAGAATTCTGGCAAGAAGTACATAGATTCACCCAAAGATTAACAGAGTTCCAGGTCCCATTTGAACCGGCGTTTTACCTACTACATCTGTCTCAGATCCCAACTAGGGCATATACAAACTCAATAGTTTGTCATCTGGTAAATGCAGCGAAGAGCTGCATTCCCAGATGCTGGAAGGAATCACAGGCCCCTAGCATCCCTTTGTGGCTTAATACAGTACGAGGAATAGAGATAATGGAAAGTTTAATACCAAGATCGGTAGAGGGAAGAGAACGAGTTAAACAAACATGGGCCCCATGGGAGGAATATCTACAAACAGAAGAAGGTAAGAAATGGTTGGAGGAGGACATGGGAGAATAGGGGAGAGGGAGGAAAGAGGAGGGAGGGGGGAAGGGAAGGGAAGAAAGAAAGAAAAGGGAAAGTGGAGCGGGATGGGGAGGGGAGGGTGGGGAGGGCCCTCCGCGGACGGACAGGGGGGGGGGCAGAGAGAGGAGAGATCCCCCTTCATGCCCTTTTTTTTTTTTCCTTTTTTTTTCTTTTTCTCTTTTTTTTTTTTTTTTTATCTCTTTTTTTAGAGGGTAACCAGGGTCTGGGGGTTTGCCCTCCCCCTAGGGAGGGGAATGGCCTCTAGGGTACCCTAGGGATTAGGGCCCACAAAATAAGAAGAGGCATAGGAAACCGAGCTAAATAGGAACTATATATAAAAGAAAAAGGGAAGAAAGGGACAGTGAGAATAATTAAGTATTTGAAAGATGACGAAAATATAATTTGTAAAAAACGGAAGGAGAATGACTTTGAATATTTGTAAGAGTACAAAATGTATTGATTTTTGATGAACTGTATCCCTTTAATGGTATGAAATAAATAAAGAATTAAAAAAAAAAAAAAGAATTCACACCTAGGAGGCACACAATAGGAAAATGATACCATGGGAGAAAAACACCTTAATAAACAGAATATAGCAGGAGACCCCAGCATTGTCAGGAAAACCTTCAGTTTAGCGCTGTGCGCCGAGTACCTGTGCGCATGCGCGGCGGAACGGCACTCCGGTGCATGCGCATTTGCGGCTCGGCGCTCCGACGCACGCGCATGCGTACTAGCGCACGCCTGAGCGTCCCTGTGCGCGGCAGCGTCACATGACCACTCACACCGCCCATTTAAGGAAGTGCATGAGACCAGTCCAGCGCTGGCTTGTCTTCAGCTTCCTGCCAAAGCTCTGTTCCTGTTTCCTGGTATCCTGATTGCCTGATTTGACCCGGATTTTGCCTTTGACCTTGCTGCCTTCTCCTGCCCTTGACCTTTGGACTGTATACTGGACTTACCTGCTTGCTTGCCTCTGGCCCCTTGAACCTCTGCCTGTGACCCGGATTTGCTTGTTGTCTCCTGCCCTGTGATCTCTGCCTGTGACCCGGACCTGCCTATCTTCAGCCCTGTACCTGCACCTGTGTTCTGGAACTTCCCAGTGTCTCCCTGACCCCAGCACCTGGCTCCCTCTTCAGTCCTCATCCTCTGGTTGGGTAGCCTGTGCCTCTTTGTGCCATTCACCCCCTGTCTCACCTCCAGGGGGTGGACTGCGCTCAGTTGCAAGGGTGAACCACTCTCGGCATTTCGGCCTCTCCTGATAAGCATCAAGTTGTTTTGAGCTGATTATATTAACAGGGGGATCTTACTTATCGAGACATAGACTGGGTCTTTCTGGACAATTTCATGGGTCAGATGGTAGACGCACCAACTAGAAACAAAGCGTTACTAGACCTACTGATTACCAACAATATAGACCTGATCACGGAAGTGGAAATAAGGGGCAATTTAGCAAACAGCAATCACAGGTCAATTAGCTTCAGTATAAATCACACAAATAGGAAACATAAGGGGAATACAAAGACACTGAATTTTAAAAGAGCCAACTTCCCTAAACTATGAACCTTGCTAGAAGATATAAATTGGGATAAAATCTTAGGAACAAAGAACACAGAGAAGAGATAGGTTTGCTTTAAGAGCATATTAAATAAGGGCATTAGCCAGTGCATACCATTGGGAAATACATTTAAAAGATCGAACAGAAGTCCTGGGTGGCTTAACACTCAATGTAAAAATACATATAAAAGCAAAGGAGAAGGCCTTCAAAAAATACAAGGCTGAGGGATCATCATCAGCATTCAGACTTTACAAAGAAAGCAACAAGAAATGTAAGGGTGTAATTAGGGTGGCTAAGATAGAACACGAAAGACACATAGCGGAGGAGAGCAAAAAATCCCAAGAAATTCTTTAAGTATATAAACAGTAGAAAAGTGAGGACAAACCATATTGGCCCCATAAAGAATGAAGGAAATCTGGTTACAAAGGATGGGAGATGACGAAGGTATTGAATTTATTCTTCTCCTCAGTCTTCACGAGGGAATCGGAGGACTTCAGTAACAAAAACTGCAGTGTTTATCCTCATGAAATATCACAGGAAGCACCCTCATGGCTAACAGAAGACAGAATTAGAAATAGACCTGACCCGAGGGTACTTAGGGAACTCAGTCAAGTAATTGCCAGATCATTGTTCCTAATTTTTACTGACAGTCTACTGACTGGAATGGTACCAGCTGATTGGAGAAAATCCAATGTAGCACCAATATTTAAAAAAGGCCCAAAATACATCACTGGGAATTACATACCAGTTAGCCTAACATCAATAGTATGCAAGCTCTTGGAGGGGATGATAAGGGACTATATACAAGATTTTAGTAATGAAAACGGTATCATTAGCAGTAATCAGCATGGATTTATTAAGAATCGTTCTTGCCAAACCAATCTATTAACCTTATATGAGGAGGTGAGCTGCCATCTAGATAAAGGAAGGCCCGTAGATGTGGTGTATGTGGATTTTGCAAAAGCATTTGACACAGTTCACCATAAATGTTTACTGTACAAAGTAAGGCCCCTTTCACACTGGAGTGTTTTTCAGGCGGTACAGCGCTAAAAATAGCGCCTGTACAGCGCCTGAAAAAATTCGGCCCCATTTACTCCAGTGTGAAAGCCGGCGGACTTTCACACTGGAGCGGTGCGCTAGCAGGACGGTCAAAAAAGTCCTGCTAGCAGCATCTTTGGAGCAGTATAGGAGCGGTGTATTCACCGCTCCTATACCGCTCCTTCCCAGTGATTTGAATGGGACACCGCGGTAATACCGTGGCAATACCGCCGCAAAGCGCCGCTACGGCAGCACTTAACCCTTTTTCGGCCGCTCGCGGGGGGTAAAACCACACCGCGAGCGGCCGAATACTGCGGCTAAAACGGCGGCTCCCCAGTGTGAAAGGGGCCTAAGGTATGTTGGCATGGACCATAGGGTGAGTACATGGATTGAAAACTGGCTACAAGGGAGAGTTCAGAGGGTGGTGATAAATGGGGAGTACTTGGAATGGTCAGGGGTGGAAAGTGGAGTCCCCCAGGGTTTTGTGCTGGGACCAATCCTATTTAATTTGTTCATAAACGACCTGGAGGATGGAGTAAACAGTTCAATCTCTGTATTTGCAGACGATACTAAGCTAAGCAGGGCAATAACTTCTCCGCAGGATGTAGAAACTCTGCAAGAAGATCTGAACAAATTAATGGGGTGGGCAAGTACATGGCAAATGAGGTTTAAGGTGGAAAAATGTAAATTAATGCATTTGGCTGGCAAAAATATGAATGTAATCTACTCCCTGGTGGGAGAACCTCTGGGGGAATCAAGGATGGAAAAGGACCTGGGGGTCCTAGCAGATAATAGGCTCAGCAATGGCATGCAATGCCAAGCTGCTGCTAACAAAGCAAACAGAATATTGGCATGCATTAAAAAGGGGATTAACTGAAGAGATAAAGTTATAATTCTCCCACTTAACAAGACACTGGTCAGGCCTCACCTGGAGTATGCTGTCCAGTTCTGGGCACCAGTCCTCAGGAAGGATGTACTGGAAATGGAGAGAGTACAAAGAAGGGCAACAAAGCTAATAAAGGGACTGGAGGATATTTGTTATGAAGAAAGGTTGCGAGTACTGAACTTATTCTCTCTTGAGAAGAGACACTTGAGAGGGGATATGATTTCAATTTACAAATTCCATACTGTGACCCCACAATAGTGATAAAACTTTTCAGTGGAAAGGAGTTTAATAAGACACATAGCCACTTTATTAGAAGGAAAGAGGTTTAACCTTAAACTGCGTAGAGGGTTCTTTACTGTAAGAGCAGAAAGGATGTGGAATTCCCTTCTACAGGCAGTGGTTTCAGCGGGGAGCATCGATAGTTTCAAAAAACTATTAGATAAGCACCCGAACGACCACAACATACAGGGATATACAATGTAATACTGACATATAATCACACACATAGGTTGGACTTGATGGACTTGTGTCTTTTTTTCAACCCCACCTACTATGTAACTATGTATCTATCGGCTCTGAGTCTCACAGTCTAAAGCAGTAATTGCTGGTTTGGGTACAAAGGCCCCAAATCTGTATCTACGTCCTAGATTCCCAGAGTCGGGGAGACATGGATCTGAATCCAAGGCAAGACCTTTCCAAGGGTCCCCCAGGCACACAACTCCCAAGAACAGAGCCCCCTCAAAAGCCAGGGCCCATAGTTCGTACACAAGAGGCGATCCTGCAGTCCCTTCCAAAATCCCCTGTCCTGATTGGGTCAGTCACACCATATATCTGTATTGTTTACTTGTCTATCTCCAAAGCTCTAAGTGTAATTTCTCTCTGATGCTTCCTTCCTCTGTTATCAGCATAGAGTCACTTCTGGCAAGTTATCCTGACACCAGAGATAAAATGGTGACGGGGGAGGAGAGCTCAGCAGACAGCTTATCTGTTCACAACACAGCTGCATTGTTTCTTCGTTCATGTGCCCTGTGCCGTGTGTGAAAGAGGGTGTGTCCCTTTCCTCCAATCAGCTCTCACACACTGTACAACAGCTCGAAAGGCAGCTCCCCGCCCCCTCCTCTGTGCTACTGAGAGATGAAGAAGGGTTATGTCTAAATTCAGCACTTTGAAGGGGTGGAAAAAGAGAACACCACAGATAAACAAGTAACACTTATGTAGGAGGATTTGTTTCATCCCTGTGTATCACCTGAGGCTATTCACTTCACTGGGTATATGAGAGGGTTTACAACCACTGCAAAGTTGAGTGCTTCATGCACATAGACGCTCTTGTGTGCTAAGGCGTAAGATCCCTGGCAGTTTCTGTACACCATATAGCCGCCAATACAATGGCTGTATGTGACTTTTCTCATGTAAATGCCGATACACATATGGCGCTTCTTCACAAATGTGCAAATTTAACACATCCTAATGAATGCGGTGCAGCGCATCACGCAAAAACGCATGTGTGTAAATTGAATGATATCAGAAGTGTCTCAAACAGATGTGATATGCAACATCAATGCACCTGAAGGGAAGCTTCACAGACCTCAGACACTGTGGGTTGATTTACCAAAACTGGAGAGTGCAAAATCTAGTGCAGCTCTGCATGGAAACCAATCAGCTTCCAGCTTTATTGTCAAAGCTTAACTGAACAAGATGAAGTTAGAAGCTGATTGGCTACCATGCACAGCTGCACCAGATTTTGCACTCTCCAGTTTTAGTAAATCAACCCCAGTGCTCATGTTAACCTCAAACAGCGCTGAGCGTAGTTCTTCTTTAACGCATCTCTTGGCCACGTTAGCAACTTGTAGGCTCTTCTTGGCGAGCCGTGATTTATTTCCCTGCGCTTCCGCTAAATATAATAAACAGCATTTATTTTGGCTCAGTAAAACAGAAGCAAGGCAGCATACATACATCGTCATCACCAGCAGTAAATACTGGGATGCTTCTAATAACAAATGGCAAGGCTGCCGGGGCAATATTTATCAGAAGAGCTAAGACAAACCGTGGTGGCACTGTTTACCAAACACAGCTCCGGGAGACCAGAAGGCTGAATTAGCCCAATGCAAATAGTACGGAGGAGCACTCTGCACTGTGTAAAGGTACATACATAGCTGTGCATCTGTGGAGAACAGCTACCATGTTACACTCTCAAGTGCTCCCAGGGACAAAATCCCACATTTATGAATTTAGTAAGTTTATCTATAGTTTAAATTATTTTTGTCAAAGCAGATCTCTAGGGGAAAAAAAGAAAGTTAATAGATAGTGAGTGTGAAGATGTGAAAACAAACAGCTTTTGCTGCAATACTCACTTTCAAACCAGAGCTGCCCCCCCCCCCAAAGTAATTCCTTTCTGCCCTATTGCAATGAAGGATGCTCAAACATCTTATGTGTGTGGAAGGATTTATAAAGCTGGGGTTGCTCTTTTTAAAAAAAATATACCCATTGCCCAAGGGTGCATTATCATTCCAGCCTGTGCTCACAGTACAATGTCTTATGACATCAGTGCCGGTCCCTTCCCGTACTGAGGAACAATGGAGAAGAGGCACACCCTTCGTCGCGTGATTGTCCAGAAGACACCTGAAAAAAAGGTATGCAAAAAAATGTAAATAGTACATGGGGGCACTACATATGCATTTGCATGCATAAATATATTTTTGACACGTCTGGGTTTTTTAGCCCAATGGGAGTGTCAAAACCCTGAATTTACTCCACGCCAGATTTAGTTTTCAGGGCTTTTCCACTTTTATGTACAAGAAAGTCAATACTTCACATAGGTATGACTTCCCACGCAGGAGGTTCTCACCATCATTGCAAAACAAAACATTTATGCCGCGTACACACGATCGGAATTCTCGTCGGAAAAAACTCTAAAGGTTTTTCCGACGGAATTCCGCTCAAGCTGTGTTGCCTACACACGATCACACCAAATTCCGACGGTCAATAACACAGCGGCATAAAACACGTTCGACAGCACTATAAAAGGGAAGTTTAATGCTTCCGAGCATGCGTCGAATTGTTTGCGAGCATGCGTCGGAATTTTGCGTGTCGGAATTGCATACACACGATCGGAAAATCCGATAGAAAGGTTTTCCGTCTGAAAAATTGAGAACAGGTTCTCAATTCAAAGTCCGTCGGAAATTCCGACAGAAAAAGACCGTTGGGCATACCCACGGTCGGAAAATCCGATGAAAAGCTCCCATCAGACTGTTTCCATCGGAAATTCCGACCGTGTGTATGCCGCATTAGCCTCCTGGCTCTTTTGTGGCAGCTTTACTGCTCCTAGCACCTCTTCAGGGTCCCTCCTGCACACCTTTTTGGTCTTCTTGACCATGAAACATGTCCACGTGTTTATGCACAGATGCTGCACCTCAGCTCTGTGCCTTCCTTACAGTTTCCTAGCTGCTTTGTCCCTCATGGACTTTCTCTACAGCTTCCTAACTGCACTTCTGTCCCTCGTGGACTCTCTCTCAGGCTCTGGCCTTGCTCTGTCCTGACCTGGACAGCATGGTGCACAACAGCAACTCTCACAGATCCCTTCACACATACTGACCTCCCTCGGGAGGGTGGAGCTTTGAGCTCTATCTCTGGCTCTCATATGAAGCCAGCACACACCTGTGCCATCAGTGTGCTTGCTTCCCACAAAGTCTGGAGTAAACCACCATTTTACAGAGTAGCACAGCGGACCCGGCTACAACTAGTACGGCATTCTTGTCGCCGCCCTTTGTGGTGATGTCTTCACACCTTCGAGAGGTGAGGACCTCACTAACAGACCAATGGGAAACACTTCACCATATCGCCAAACAGTGACGTGGGCACTTGAACAAGGGTCCTTCCTAGAGTTGCCACCTTATCCCTTTAAACCCGAACACATATTAATTACACAGGTCCTGAGGCTAATTGAATGCAGGCAAGACACTTAGTGAGTTTAGTTTCCATCTTAATCAGCCAAGGAACCTGTGTAATTAATATGTGTTCGGGTTTAAAGGGATGAGGTGGCAACCCTAGTCCTTCCACTCTACAGTGCACAAGAAAGAAGACTTGTGATTCCAGGACAGGCAAGTATTTGGACTGTTTAAATGTTTTTTTTTTTTTAATTGACTGAATTTAGAGCATTCATTTCTATTGCTGCCCAAAGAAAAACATTTTTTTATAATGGCTTATATAAATTTTATAAACATTAATTTTTCTTTCTCTGTTATTGTTTTTGTATTTGTAATTGTGTATGCATTTTCCTTTTTTTTTTGAATGTTTTATATTCATGTATTGGAAATGATATGGAATAATTTGTATGTATGTATGTTTACAATAATTTAATAAAAATAATTTAAACATAAAAAAAAATAAACATTTATCATTAATGTATCGTGAGATACATTTTAAAATCCAGAAGAAGAAACAGCGCCCCCAACTGAGCCGCCCTTGTCTGCGTATCTTTTGCTTCCAATGAGCTTAGAGTGCAAATAATGGATTAATAAAATATTATACCAGACAAGACCGAAATAAAGTGACACTTCTCATTGCCATAAAATCAGTTTGTACCGTTACTTATTATATAAAGCTTCCTATCCCTGCACAAAACAATAGAAATGAATTTCCTTTGTACACCTGAAATTAATGAATAAATCAATGGATTTAATTTAAAACAACCACGGCCTGCTCCGACTGATGACCCACATCTGTGTCTTGTAGAAAACCTCAAGGTTATAGATTTAATGATTTCTACAAATCTGGGGGAACTTATTAAAAGATTTAAGAGGGTGAACAACTCTACGGCTGGTTCTTGTTTATTAAAGCTGAACTCTAGGTAGCTAAAAAAATACATAAATGAATGCAGCTCTGTACTTATTATTTCATTGTTAACAGTATTTTTCTAAATATAAGCAGTCTAGGTATCTGAATGTGATCTGGGATGAGACTCTTGCATTCCCTGTACAACAGGGCTGGAGTGTGAAAGTAAGAAGCATAACAAGGAGCGGATTCGTTTATGTATTAAGAAGGAGCATATAGACAGGAGGAGAGAGCAAAGTGATAGATAAAAGATAAAAGAGCTCAGTACAGTGCTGCTTCTCCATCACTGTGCCATCACTGTGCCATCACAGCCTGGGGGTGGGCCCATGACAACCTAAGCTCAGAGGAAATAGGTTGAATGATGCTGGCTTGCATTCAGCCTGGAAAACTGGAAATCTAGAGGCAGAAAAGAGGAAATGCAGAAAATATCTTCACTGAGTGTTGAAGCAAAAGCTTCTATTTTTAAATGAGTTATATTTTAATTATATTTTCTTTTTTTACTGGTCTTCTCCTTTAAAGAGGAGCTCCAGGCTCCTTCAGAAAAGTCAGCAGCTACAAATACTATGGCTGCTGACTTTTAATATTAGGTCACTTACCTGTCCAGGAATCCAGCGGTGTTCTTATCCGAGCTGATTTTTCACTCGGGTTCTGCCGCCGCCATCTAGACTAAGGAAATCTTTGCGGCTTCACAACCGGTTTCCTACTGTACATGCGTGAAGTGCGCTGCACTTTTTGAATGGGCTGGCTGTGAGTGAAGGAGGAGGGGACCAAACCTTGTGGACAGCCTTCTCAGAAGAGTTGAAGCTGTTATAGCTGCAGAGGGCGGGCAAACTCCATATTGAACCCTACAAATTAAGACTGGGATGCCATTAACCACTTCAGCCCCGGAAGAATTTACCCCTTCATGACCAGGCCAGTTTTTGCGATACGGCACTGCATCGCTTTAACTGACATTTGCGCGGTCATGCAACACTGTACCCAAACAAAATGTATGTCCTTTTTTCCCCACAAATAGAGCTTTCTTTTGGTGGTATTTGTTTACTTCTGCGGCTTTTATTTTTTGCGCTATAAACAAAAAAAAGAGCGACAATTTTGAAAAAAATCACAAAATGTTTTACTTTTTGTTATAATAAATATCCCAATTTAAAAAAAAACAAATTTCTTCCTCAGTTTAGGCCAATACATATTCTGCTACATATTATTGGCAAAAAAAATAAAAATAAAATCGCAATGAGCATATATTGATTGGTTTGCGCAAAAGTTATAGTGTCTACAAAAAGGGATGGCATTTTTATTATTTATTTTTTACTAGTAATGGCGGTGATCTGTGTTTTTCATAGGGACTGCGACATTGTGGCGGACAGATCGGACCATTTTGACCCTTTTTTGGGATCATTGACATTTTTACAGCGATCAGAGCTATAAATAGACACTGATTACTGTATAAATGTCACTGGCAGGGAAGGGGTTAACACTAGGGGGCGATCAGGGGGTTAAATGTGTTCCATCAGCGTGTTCTAACTGTGGGGGGGGTGGGACTGCCTGGGGGAGGAGACCGATCGTTGTTTCTATATACTAGGAACACACAATCTGTCTCCTCTTCTCTGCCAGAACGTGGATGTGTGTGTGTTTACACATACACACATCCACGTCCTGGCTCTGTCAGGAGTGATCGCGGGTGCCTGGCGCCGGGCACGCGCATCGGCTCCTCAGTGGTGTGGCGTGTGCCCGCGCCCCCTATACCCCTTAAAGCGGCCGCCGTACAGTTATGGTGATTCGCGCAGGAGACCCATTCTACCGCTGTCAAACGAAGGCGCGTGGTTGGCAAGCTGTTAAAGTTAACCACTTCCCGACCGGCGCACACAGATATACGTCGGCAGAATGGCACGTACAGGCAGGAGGGCGTATATATAAGTCCCTCCTTTCTGCCTGTCCGTGCCATCGGGAGCGCGCCGGTCGGGACCCCCGTGAGTCCGATCGCGGTCCCCGCGGACTCGATCGCCGCGGGGACCCCCGCGATCGTCTCACGGGAAGGCTGAACGGGGAGATGCCGAGATAAACAGCATCTCCCCGTTCTGCCTAGCAACTAGTGACGCCGATCTCTGCTCCCTGTGATTGGAGCAGAGATCAGCATTCACTAGCTGACAGCCACGCCCCCCCACAGTAAGAAACACACCCCTAGGCATACTTAACCCTTACACTGCCCCCTTGTGGTTAACCCCTTCACTGCCAGTGTCATTTATACAGGAATTAATGCATTTAAATAGCATTAATTGCTGTAAAAATGACAATGGTCCCAAAAATGTGTCAAAAATGTCCGATGTGTCCGCCATAATGTTGCAGTCACAAAAAAAATCGCAGATCTCCGCCATTACTAATAAAAAAAAAATTATTAATAAAAATGCTATATAAAACTATCCCCTATCTTGTAAACGCTATAACTTCTGCGCAAACCGATCAATAATCGCTTATTGCGATTTTTTTTACCAAAAATATGTAGAAGAATACGTATCGGCCTAAACTGAGGAAAAAAAATGTTTTTTTATATATTTTTGGGGGATATTTATTATAGCAAAAAGTAAAAAATAATGCATTTTTTTCAAAATTGTCGCTCTATTTTTGTTTATAGCGCAAAAAATAAAAACCGCAGGGGTGATCAAATACCACCAAAAGAAAGCTCTATTTGTGGGAAAAAAAGGACGTCAATTTTGTTTGGGAGCCACGTCGCACGACCGCGCAATTGTCAGTTAAAGCGACGCAGTGCCGAATCGCAAAAAGGGGCCTGGTCCTTTGGCTGCAAATTGGTCCGGTCTGAAAGTGGTTAATGTGCGTGTAAAGGCAGGCGGCCCAATACTTTTGATAATATAGTGTATATGTGATCTGGACAAGATCTGACTTATTTTTTCAACAAAGGTGGCGTTACACTTTAAGACATGGAAAAAAAATGTCTTGAAAAATATTCAAAGGTTCAAAATATAAAATGTGTCAACATGCCCTTTAAGCCTCTTGTGCACTGTGCCCTGGACAATGTTGTTACCATGATGCATATGTTTATTTCTCCAAATTGTTACAGTGTATCTGGAAACTTTTAATGTGTCTGCAGAAAGCTGTGTGGTCCTTCCAAATAACATCATATACACATTACATGTTAATTGAGGATTATCCAAACAAGAAATGGATCTGGCTCTGCAGCAAGTCAGTGCTCCCCGAGAAGCGGTATAATTAGCCGATTCCCATAACTGCAATGATTTCATAAGAGGAAAGCTGCTCAAAAATCTCCATTAAAGAGGACCTTTTTGTAACTTTACAGATCTATATGAATAGGACCCTGTCATGGGGTGACAACAGTCTCCCAACTGTGTTCCAAGGTTGTCACCCTGTCACATACACCCCTGATGGAGACAACAAGTGTCCATGCTAACACATATTGCTTGGGTATAGCTGTCACTTTAAGGGAGCCCATCCGGAAAGCTGAGGTTCAGCTGAGACTGGAGCCAGTGCTTGTAGACAGGAAGTGTCTGAAAGAGACTGGAGGAAATCAGCATCACTGAGATGCAAACATAGATATAATAAAGGGGGGCAGTGTTTTATGATTTTGAAAAATGATAATTGTTTATGATACACAGGGGGTTATTTACTCAAACTGCAAAATATGATGCAGCTACGCATAGAAATCAATCAGCTTCCAGGTTTTATTGCCAAAGCTTAAAGTAGTTGTAAAGTCAGAAGGTTTTTTTATCTTAATGCATTCAATGCATTAAGATAAAAAAAAAAAACCTTCTGTGTGCAGCAGCCCTCCTCAGCCCCCCTAATATTTACCTGAGCCCCATCTGGATCCGGGGATGTTGCACGAGAGTCTCGGCTGTCAGGCACTCTCCATCCTGATTGGCTGAGACACAGCCGTGGGTGCCATTGGTTCCCGCTGCTGTCAATCAAAGTCAGTGAACCAACGAGGAGAGAAGGGGGCGGGCCGAGCAGCAGCTCCATGTCTGAATGGACACACAGAGCAGCGGCTCGCCTTGGGTGCCCCCATAGCAAGCTGCTTGCTGTGGGGGCAGGAGGGGAGGGGCCAGGAGTGCCAGCGAGGGACCCTGAGAAGAGGAGGATCTGGGCTGCCCTGTGCAAAACCACTACACAGAGAAGGTTTTTAAACAAAAAAAACAAGACTTTAGTATCACTTTAATAGAACAAGCTGAAGTTAGAAGCTGATTGGCTACCATACACAGCTACACCAGATTCTGAGTGCTCCAATTTTAGTAAATCTCTCCCTTTAATGCTCCATTCACAATTGTCATGCGAGTTTAGACATCAAAGTCGCATGACAAGTCACAGCCCATTATTTTTAATGGCACCCATTCAAATTGGTGCAACTTTAAGTCGCAGCGATTTTGATAGGGTGCCTGCATTACTTTGGTGTGACTCTTGATGTGATTTCGGTCCAGAGAATGTAAAGTCATATCAAAGTCGCATCACTGGAAATTGTGCGACTTTGGAGACGCGCTAATATGAATGGAGCCTAAAAATAAATGTCATCTGGGTAAGGTTTTAGGTCTACTTCAAAGCTGAAATATAATATATAACCAGTGTGAAACTTTCCCTCGGTGCAGAAGTTTCCTGTAATAAAGACCGGTCACTGCTGCACTCTCCACTTGTGCAGGGTGACTGGTCTTATCTCTGCCCATCCTGTAGTTTTCTGCAGGTGTAACAACATATTCGGCGACCCAATGCAGTTTGCTACGGTAGTGACGTTCCTTCACCGCCATCTTGCTACACCCCACACTCGTCCACACTAAGGATATACTAAGAAGGGGGAAAGCGGACATGTTGTTACACCTACCGAAGTTTTGGATTTTTTTCTTTTTTTGAAAATCTTTTTATTGAGTATAAAAACATACAAACAAACAACAGTAAACCTGCCACAGCTTTTGGATTAGACCCACGCAGGAGTCAGTGCCAGCCGGCAATTGGACTGCTTCCATTATTAGTGACATACAGCTGTAGCACATCTACAAGAAAAGAACATACAAACAACCTAGTGTTGTGTTGGCTCCCGCTCAATTGAATACCTAAGGCCCCTTTCACACTGGGGCGGTTTGCAAGCGCTATTGCGCTAAGAATAGCGCCTGCAAACCGACCCGAAACAGCTGTTGCTGTTCCTTCAGTGTGAAAGCCCGAGGGCTTTCACACTGAAGCGGTGCGCTTGCAGGACGCTCAAAAATGTCCTGCAAGCCGCATCTTTGGCTCGCTATAGGAGCGGTATATTTACCGCTCCTATAGCGCCTGGTCCCATTGAAAACAATGGGGGAGCGCGCCGAACCCGCCCGCAAAACGCCGCAAAACGCCGCTACAGCAGCGGTTTGCGGGCGGTATTGACCATTTTTCGGCCGCTCGCGGGGGGTAAAAACACCGCAATGCGCCGCTAAAACGCCGGTAAAGCGGCGCTAAATATAGCGCCGCTTTACCGCCAGCGCCCCCACCGCTCCAGTGTGAAAGTAGCCTAAGGATCAGATCTTTCAGTGAAGACCCAAGGGACCATAATAGATATCAGATAGAAAAGAGAAGTTGCGCTAATAATTAGTGAGTGTTGACCAATGATATCACAATCGAGTGAAAACAATACAAAAGATTAATATACAATTTGTTCAAAAAAATTGCTTACAGAAAAAATTGCTTATTTATAAAATACCAAATATATAGTGAGTAAATTAATTAACCCAATAGTAAATATATCAGTATATTCTTTTGGGTAAATTTAAAGCAGTCCTAAGTTGAAGGTTCTCTGTTAATAGTCCTCAAAAGAAGGGGCAAAAATGTGTTAACGAACAAAGATATGGATCCTTTCAGAGAAACTCAAAGGTGATAAAAGTGTTCTTAGTAGATCAATATCTCAGCCTTCCAGGTGGTATGCTTACCAGAAATAAGCAACAAATCCGCAGTTGGCTTATACCCAGCCTGGGCCTTTATATGAATCGGGAACCAGGAACTTGAAGTACTCGAGAGTGACGTATGCCCCCAGTGGTTATTACCAAAAAGAAAGAAGGGGAGCAGACATAGCGTAATATTGTCGAAAAAAAAATTATACTATAATTTTATATTTTGGAAAAAAGCCATATATAAATGTAAATATATATAACCCTTTTCTGTACAAAAAAATATATTAGATTAAATTGAAGAAAAAAATTAATTAAAGAAAATTAAAGAAAATAAGGGGAACACCCAGTGCTTAGAAAACCAAAAAAATATATATAAAAGATATATATAAAAAAATATTGACGTGTAAATGTAAAAATAAAAAAGGTCCTCCACCATTTGGATGTTGCGCTTACCAAAACACAACAAAACGAAAAACGATTGACATTTGTCCCAACAGGAAGGAGTATCAAACGCATACACCAGTGATCCAAAAACAAACGACTGACACGTGTCCCGTCACCACACAGAAGGGCTCCTTACCAGAGACCAGTGATAATCAGTGCATATAGTCTCCCAGATGGATTGGGCCAGTAGTTGGTAGTAAAGGTCCTGGTCCGGTTCGAAGGTCGGTACTCACTATCTTAAGCTCAGCGGCTCGTATTTAAAGGGAGAGAAAGCAACAGACCATGGTGGAGTACGTTTGGCAAATTTATTATAAAAAATTAAAGATTGCACTTACATAAAAGCAGATCGTTTTAGGCATAAAATTGGAAGCCGGCCGGCAACACAAACAGAAACAGAAAATCCCGTCCTCAATGGCGTGGTGACGTCAGCACGTACGTCCCAGACGCGTTTCGTCATAAGCTGACGTTTTCAATGGGTACGGGTAGCGTGCTGAATCACCACCGTTATATGGACACACAATAAACCAAGCCTCGTTCTGAGCTCCGTGTGGGGAAACACAGACAACCATTTTAAGTATGGGCAAAAACATAGCTGTAATGGGCTAGATGATTGGAAACTTGTTCATTGCAAAAAAAGGCGTTAAGACATCATTTTATAGAGTCAATTTTGCCCGCAGCAAACCTTGATACTCGGCTATTAGAGAATTTTATTGAAAAAAAAGAAGAGAAGTTTTTTTAATAAAGGTTAGAAATTAAAAAGCGTTAAAATTATTAACGTTAAGCCCGGGAAGGTCTACTGTTCTTAAGTAGAATACCGAAGCATAGTAAATAATAGAAAAAACATAGTATGCAAAAAAAGGGTTTTTTACCTTTTTCAATAAATTAAATTCAAAAGTAGAGAAAAAACTCTGTAATTCTCTACAACATATATATTAACCACAGATAACCGGTGATCTCCATATGTGAATTGGAACACCGAAGCATAGTGGGTAAAAAGAAGCATAGTATGCAAATAAAATTTATTTTTTTAAAAAAAAATTTTTATAAATTAAAGAAAGAAAACGCCATAATTATCTATAGCATATGTTCTGACCACAGATAACAGGTGATCTCCATACACCATTTGAAAATACCTCTATAGCTAAAAAATAACATAAAAATTTTTTTTGAAAAGATTTCAAAAAAATTGGGAACTTTTAACAATAGTTAACAGATGGGATATAGTATGTGTTTAACACACACAGCTCTGAAAGAAAAAAATATAGATAGATGGAATATAGTATGTGTTTAACACACGCAGCTCAGAACTGAATCGTATCAAACATAATCTGAAACCAACAAGATCATGAATTGTCAATGAATGCGTTGACATCCACATCTATATTTAACCCATAGGGGACATATGTTTTAACCCTATGGATCCAGGACATTTCGGATTTGGATATTTCTCGCACCAAGGAGCTCCCCCTCCAATTAGCACTAAATTTGTCGATCCCTAAAAAAAGTGTATTGGAGGGGTCTCTATTATGTTTGAAAAGGTAGTGCTTTGAGACCGAGTGGTTCCTAAATCCTGCCTTAATATTTGTGATATGCTCATTCAGTCTTATTTGTAATGGGCGTTTGGTCCTCCCAATGTACTGGAGGCCGCACGGGCATTGTAGTAAATATACTACCCCTACTGTACAGCAAGTGATAAATGGAGTTATGGTATGCTGGACTTGAGTGCTCGTAGATAAAACATTTTGAGTCCTTCTATTTTTGCAACTATTGAATGAGCAAACTCTACATTTCTTGCATTGGTAAAAACCAGTTAGCTGATCGAAAAAAGTTAGTTTTTTAGTGGGGGGATCAAGGATGTTAGGGGCCACTCGGTTTCTGAGCGAAGGGGCCCCCCTAAAAACTACTTGAGGTCTTTCGGGTAGAATTTTATTTAATACTCTATCGTTGTTGACGATGTGCCAATGTTTGGAAATAATTTGCTTGATGTTTTTATGTTGGAGTGAGTAGGTAGTTACAAAGGGCACCATTGAGTCACAGAATACTTGTTGTGGGGCTTTTTCCCTCTCTTTAAGAAGAGACCCTCTATCCATCTCTTCCACTTCCTTAAGGGTCGGTAGGAGAGAGTTTAGAGTATAGCCCTTTTCTAGAAACCTTTCAGTGAGTATGTTAGCTTGACTTAGAAATTCCTGTGGGTTCGAACAATTTCTACGTAGCCTCATATATTGACTTTTTGGAACACCATTAAGCCAAGGCCGATGGTGACAACTATCCAAAGCAATATATGAGTTACGATCCGTACTTTTAAAGTAGGTCGACGTAGAAAAAGACCCATTTTTGATAGATAGGGTCAGATCCAGAAAATTAATCTGAGTCTGGCTCATTTCGAAATTAAGGTGAATCCCACGATCATTCAGATTCAAAGATGCTATGAAATCTTGTAAGTCCTGACCATCGCCATCCCATAGGAGGAGGATGTCATCAATATATCTAGCCCACAGGACCAGCTGAGGGGTCCTGTGGGCATAGATGACATCCTCCTCCCATTTGGCCATAAATAAATTAGCCAAACTGGGGGCATACTTAGCCCCCATAGCCACTCCACGGCTCTGACGGAAAAATTTTCCAGAGAACCAAAAATAATTATGTGTAGCAGCATATATAAGTAACTCCATAATGAAGGATATCTGACTTTCAAGTAGTCCCGAATCCCTATCTAGAGAGATCTTAACTGCCTCTAGACCCTTATCGTGCGGTATAATGGTATAGAGGGAGGTGACATCCGCGGTCACCATCCACATACCTGGTCTCGGGTTTATCTCTGACAGAAGATTCAAAACTTGGCGGGAATCCTTTAAATAGGATGGCATCTTACGGACCAAAGGCTGCAGGTAAAAATCTATGTATCTGCCCACCCGGGATGTGATCGAGTCTATGCCACTAACAATAGGGCGTCCCGGGGGGCAGATAGGGTTCTTGTGCACCTTTGGAAGGTAATAGATCGTTGGAGTTCTCGGAGCTCTAGGGATCAAATAGAAACTCTCTCTCTTATTTAGGATCCCCCGTGTTAGACCCCTTGCTACAATGGTCTCCAATTCCTTAATATATTTCAATTTCGGATCACTGGGGAGTGGGGTGTAGGTGTCGACATCACCAAGGATCACATCCATCTCGGCCATGTAATCCTTGCGGTCAAGAACCACAATCCCACCCCCCTTATCAGCCGGCCGAATGACAATATTTTTGTTTTCACACAAAGAGTCTAGGCCTTCTTGTATTACCTTAGAGTTCCTAGCTTTCTTGATCTCCAAAGCTTCTAGGTCTCTCAAAATGACGTCCCTAAATACCTTCAGAGATGGTGCAAGGGCACCCGGAGGGTTAAATAGGGAGGCATTTGCCAGTCCAGAATGTACAATGTCATTGTGAACTGGTGTAGAAATATTGCGTGGTTGATTGGACATATATCTCTTTATGTTCAATTTCCTCACAAACCTATGAACATCCATGTATGTCTCAAACTTGTTCATACTTTTAGGAGGCACAAACTTCAAACCTTTGGCTAAGACAGCCTTTTCCGGTTCTGTTAAAACTTGGGTACTCAAATTAAAAATGCCTTTATCATTTACATTCTGGACCTTTTTTGTTCGCATGCGCCTCCCCCCTCTAGTTCCTCGCTTTTTTCCACTGGCCTTTTTATGCCCTGATTGGGTTTGGAAAAACCCCAATTTCCTTGGCCATTGGGGCCAAAACGCCTAGAATTAGGCGTACCCCCATTTTGAATTTGGGATGGGAATAGGAGGGAAGAATTATCCCTGGTTTGGTGATCTTGGGCATCACTTTGAATATAAACCTCATCTGAGACCCTATCTCTCAAAGGAAAGAAGTTATTCTGGGTAGGTACATTATATTCCCAAGCGGGGTTTTGAAAATCCAGATATGGTGGGCCCGAAAAAGAATCACTGGTCTGTCCATACCTCCACCAATCTGAATGATCCCCCCACTAAAAAACTAACTTTTTTCGATCAGCTAACTGGTTTTTACCAATGCAAGAAATGTAGAGTTTGCTCATTCAATAGTTGCAAAAATAGAAGGACTCAAAATTTTTTATCTACGAGCACTCAAGTCCAGCATACCATAACTCCATTTATCACTTGCTGTACAGTAGGGGTAGTATATTTACTACAATGCCCGTGCGGCCTCCAGTACATTGGGCGGACCAAACGCCCATTACAAATAAGACTGAATGAGCATATCACAAATATTAAGGCAGGATTTAGGAACCACTCGGTCTCAAAGCACTACCTTTTCAAACATAATAGAGACCCCTCCAATACACTTTTTTTAGGGATCGACAAATTTAGTGCTAATTGGAGGGGGAGCTCCTTGGTGCGAGAAATATCCAAATCCGAAATGTCCTGGATCCATAGGGTTAAAACATATGTCCCCTATGGGTTAAATATAGATGTGGATGTCAACGCATTCATTGACAATTCATGATCTTGTTGGTTTCAGATTATGTTTGATACGATTCAGTTCTGAGCTGCGTGTGTTAAACACATACTATATTCCATCTATCTATATTTTTTTCTTTCAGAGCTGTGTGTGTTAAACACATACTATATCCCATCTGTTAACTATTGTTAAAAGTTCCCAATTTTTTTGAAATCTTTTCAAAAAAAATTTTTATGTTATTTTTTAGCTATAGAGGTATTTTCAAATGGTGTATGGAGATCACCTGTTATCTGTGGTCAGAACATATGCTATAGATAATTATGGCGTTTTCTTTCTTTAATTTATAAAAATTTTTTTTTAAAAAAATAAATTTTATTTGCATACTATGCTTCTTTTTACCCACTATGCTTCGGTGTTCCAATTCACATATGGAGATCACCGGTTATCTGTGGTTAATATATATGTTGTAGAGAATTACAGAGTTTTTTCTCTACTTTTGAATTTAATTTATTGAAAAAGGTAAAAAACCCTTTTTTTGCATACTATGTTTTTTCTATTATTTACTATGCTTCGGTATTCTACTTAAGAACAGTAGACCTTCCCGGGCTTAACGTTAATAATTTTAACGCTTTTTAATTTCTAACCTTTATTAAAAAAACTTCTCTTCTTTTTTTTCAATAAAATTCTCTAATAGCCGAGTATCAAGGTTTGCTGCGGGCAAAATTGACTCTATAAAATGATGTCTTAACGCCTTTTTTTGCAATGAACAAGTTTCCAATCATCTAGCCCATTACAGCTATGTTTTTGCCCATACTTAAAATGGTTGTCTGTGTTTCCCCACACGGAGCTCAGAACGAGGCTTGGTTTATTGTGTGTCCATATAACGGTGGTGATTCAGCACGCTACCCGTACCCATTGAAAACGTCAGCTTATGACGAAACGCGTCTGGGACGTACGTGCTGACGTCACCACGCCATTGAGGACGGGATTTTCTGTTTCTGTTTGTGTTGCCGGCCGGCTTCCAATTTTATGCCTAAAACGATCTGCTTTTATGTAAGTGCAATCTTTAATTTTTTATAATAAATTTGCCAAACGTACTCCACCATGGTCTGTTGCTTTCTCTCCCTTTAAATACGAGCCGCTGAGCTTAAGATAGTGAGTACCGACCTTCGAACCGGACCAGGACCTTTACTACCAACTACTGGCCCAATCCATCTGGGAGACTATATGCACTGATTATCACTGGTCTCTGGTAAGGAGCCCTTCTGTGTGGTGACGGGACACGTGTCAGTCGTTTGTTTTTGGATCACTGGTGTATGCGTTTGATACTCCTTCCTGTTGGGACAAATGTCAATCGTTTTTCGTTTTGTTGTGTTTTGGTAAGCGCAACATCCAAATGGTGGAGGACCTTTTTTATTTTTACATTTACACGTCAATATTTTTTTATATATATCTTTTATATATATTTTTTTGGTTTTCTAAGCACTGGGTGTTCCCCTTATTTTCTTTAATTTTCTTTAATTAATTTTTTTCTTCAATTTAATCTAATATATTTTTTTGTACAGAAAAGGGTTATATATATTTACATTTATATATGGCTTTTTTCCAAAATATAAAATTATAGTATAATTTTTTTTTCGACAATATTACGCTATGTCTGCTCCCCTTCTTTCTTTTTGGTAATAACCACTGGGGGCATACGTCACTCTCGAGTACTTCAAGTTCCTGGTTCCCGATTCATATAAAGGCCCAGGCTGGGTATAAGCCAACTGCGGATTTGTTGCTTATTTCTGGTAAGCATACCACCTGGAAGGCTGAGATATTGATCTACTAAGAACACTTTTATCACCTTTGAGTTTCTCTGAAAGGATCCATATCTTTGTTCGTTAACACATTTTTGCCCCTTCTTTTGAGGACTATTAACAGAGAACCTTCAACTTAGGACTGCTTTAAATTTACCCAAAAGAATATACTGATATATTTACTATTGGGTTAATTAATTTACTCACTATATATTTGGTATTTTATAAATAAGCAATTTTTTCTGTAAGCAATTTTTTTGAACAAATTGTATATTAATCTTTTGTATTGTTTTCACTCGATTGTGATATCATTGGTCAACACTCACTAATTATTAGCGCAACTTCTCTTTTCTATCTTGTATTTTTGTGTATATCCCACATTAAGTTTGCAGCTTTTTTTTCATTATTTGTAAATATGTACACAGGGCACCTATAGTGTACCCACACACTCCCCTCCCCCGTTCCAAGCGCAGTTTTTTTCCTTTTTTACATAATAGATATCAAATGAAGAAGTTTTGCATTTTAGACATATTTATAACAAAGTTATAATGTAAAGTGAGTTTCTATAGTGAAATACAGTACTTACAACTCTGTCTGACTGCTTAGATGTTGAATTTTAAAAGCTGCAAACTTCTGTCAGATTAGAAAACCTGTGAGGGGAGTAGGGTTGCCGCTGCTTTTTAAATTAAAGATGTAAGTAGTCAGACGGAGTTGTAAGTACTGTATTTCACTATATAAACTAACTTTACTGTTATAAACACGTGTAAAATGCAAAACTTTGGTGGGTGTAACAACATGTCCGCTTTCCCCCTTCTTAAGCCCCATACACACGCGCGGATTATCCAAGGACCAGGTCCGTCAGACCATGTCCGTCATACTTTGTCTGATGTTGGTTTTGCGTACACACGGTCGGACAAAGTTGTCGGAAAATCCGATCATTCTGAACGTGGTGACGTTTGTTGCCTACGACGGGACTACGTAGAGGCTAGTAGCCAATAGCTTTGGTCTTGTAATGTGATCTGAGCATGCGTAGCACTTTGTCCGGTCGGACTACCATACACACGATCGGATTTGGTGTGATCGGACCGTGTTGTCGGAAAATCTATCCAGCAGGAGATAGGACTTTGTCCGTCGGACAATACGACGTACACTGTCCGATGGTGCATACACACGGTCTGATTTTTCAACAACATTGTCCGATCGGACAGAATCCATGCAAAAATCCGACCGTGTGTATGGGGCTTAAGTGTATCCTTACTGTGGACGAGTGTGGGGTGTAGCAAGATGGCGGTGACGGAATGTCATTTCCGTAACAAACTGCAAAGGATCACCGAATATGTCGTTGCACAGGCAGCCTGTACTGGGTGGAGCCTGCTGAGCCCCTCCCACAGCTCTGGGGTCTACATAGGCTAGGTACTGCAAAGTGATGATGTCACTTTGGTGCAGACATAATGGATTTCTATCCTTTGTGGCTATTAAATAATATATTTAAATGAAAGTTTTTGTGCCCAGAGTTCAGCTGTAACTATCTGGAAGTAGAAATGAATTTGATAATGCGAAGCAATAAGATATTCATGGAAACTAATAGCTAAAAGAATGAGATGAGAAAACAGCAATATTTAGATATCATCTCTTTATGGGTCTTTCTATGGTCTTGGCCTGGCTGAGTACTTCTGGATGAACATGCTACATGTTACTTTCATACAAGGCTTGGTCCTTATAGCTCTGTCTAACATGTACCTACTAAATGAATGAAGCATAATATAATCCACCCTGCATTATTCATTCTCCAATAGATTTATGCAGCAATTAAATTAGGTTGTTCGTATTACTGTCCTGTGTCCTGAATAATCATTTGTCTAGGGAGGAGAAAAAAAGACCTTGTGAAGTTCACCGTGTGTCCATGTGTACCTTTACTGTATAAATCATCCAATATATAAATGCAATGTCATGACTAACTGGAATGCTTAAAGTGACCCTGCCAGATCAAAATCTAAATCAGAATTAAAGAGTTACCTTTTGCGTGCCCAAAGTCTGTGCAGCCGGGTTTGTAATACACGCCTCCCTGACAGACAGCACAGCCAGGCCCTGGAGCTCCACTATACCTGCCTGCTGATTGGACAGGAAGGAGCATCAGCACACTGATGAGTGGTCCTACTGCTCACTCTGCCCTCTCATCCTGTCAGCACTAAAGCAGAACCTGACTTATGCCTCGTTTCCACTGAGCGGATCGGTTCGGGTTGGTTCG
The DNA here is from genome assembly GCA_028564925.1 of Lithobates sylvaticus. Lineage (NCBI taxonomy): Eukaryota > Metazoa > Chordata > Amphibia > Anura > Ranidae > Lithobates > Lithobates sylvaticus. Next base: position 145,582,668 of record CM053029.1, on the reverse strand, counting down.
GTACGGTACGCTATTTTGTTTCCATTATGAAAGCAGGCCATACAACCAAACCATACTGCACCATTCATGGTCCTGCTTCAGATGTGGGGCTTCAGATGTGGGGCCATAGAAAATGGTACGGCACGGTTAGGGCGGAGCTACTGGCATCACACGATACATTCCACTCATTGGCGGACATAAAAAACTCACGTCAAAGGCATTTTTTCTAAATTTTTTCTAAACGTATGGCCCCTGGTGGTCCAACTTGCAGTGGAAACGCTCACCTGAATAGGCCGGACCATTCTAACCCTTCCAAACTGTACAGACCCGAACCGCTCTGCTCAGTGGAAACGAGGCATTAGATTGCTGCCTCTTCCTCTCTCGGGCTAAGTGTTGCTAAATAGCAGATGCTAGAGGGCGGATGTCCGGGTAAAGTCAAGTAATTACCAAAGCTGCATTTAAATTTTTTTAGTGATTATAATTCACTTCAGTTAATCCTCTGAATTGTGTATAAAGGCTGTTTGATCCTGTCTTCTATGATCCTCCGCTTCTTACACAGTCCCCAATCCATCTCCTGATAGAACAGTGCATTAGGGACAGGCTGCACATGCTCAGTTTGGTGTATATTGCTAGAGAGTTTTTTTTTTTTTTCTTGGGAGGATGCATGTGACCAGCACAGGGCCAATCAGCACTGTCCAAACAGAGGGTCAGGGGTCCTGTAGCCTCATAGGACAGTCGGAGGAGAATGACAATTCCTCCTACAAGCATTATAGAGTAATCAGAGCAAGCTTTAACCAGACACTTATAGAAGTCATAAGACTGTTATATACTGCTGAGGAGAAAAGGTATTTAGTAGTTTAAGCGGAGGTTCACACAAAAATTGAACCTCCGCTTTTCGGAACCCTGGCCACTCTGGTGTCACATTTGGCACCTTTCAGGGGGGAAGGGGGTGCAGATACCTGTCTAAGACAGGTATTTACACCCACTTCCGGGCATAGACTCCCACGGGAGTCTATGCCTCTTCCTGTCACCCCGGGGCTGTCTGCTGGGACACACACAGTCCCAGGAGATAGCGGGGATATTCAGTAGGGAACCGGTAAGTGAAGCCGCAACGCTTTACTTCCTGATTCCCTCACCAAGGATGGCGGCAGCAGCTGCCGAGAGCCGATCGATTGATCGGCTTCGGCTGCCAACATCGCTGGACCCTGGGACAGGTAAGTGTCCATTTATTAAAAGTCAGCAGCTGCAGTATTTGTAGCTGCTGGCTTTTAATATTTTTTTTTAGGTGGACCTCCTCTCTAATATTTACTAAAATAATTGCATTTCCATGATCTGTGGGAGACCAGATATAGTAAATGCAGGGTCCTGGGTTTAGTAACACTTTAATGATGCATCAAAGAGACAGGAAGTGAGGAGAATCTCTCGAATAGGACACAGAAAGCAATAAAAGTGATTTTCAATATGGGGAAGGGTTAGACATTCCTGGCTTCTTTACTTTATAAAGTATATGACATTTTCCTGATTGGGTTTACATGTAGGATAACCTTATCCCAGCTTTTCTGTAGGATTGCATTGTCCTGTTTAGTGGATCGCCATCCTATGCGGAAACTTCTTTCAGAACTGGTATACGAGCGGAGTGTAGAGGATAATTAGCGGGGCACTCATGCAGAATTATTCCTCCGTCCATCAGCAGCACCTATGTGAAGATCTGGCGTGCTGCGTTTTTCCTGCCGATCTTTGATCTCCTCTCTTCTCACATTCACTGTCAGAATTATGTGTCATTGACTTCAATCAGGGTAATTCGGATTCAGTTACAAAGCACAAGAGGCAAAAGGGAGAGGGTTGGCAAGGAAACTTCAGAGTAGTGGAGCTGCTTCGTTATGTATCATTTTCAGTTCAGAATTTAATTGTCCTCCACCTAAAACTGGATTCCACATTTGTACTGCCAATCTTCCTTCCAGAGAAAGGTGACTTGATTTAAAACTGAACTCCAACCTTTTCATCGTACTGAAATTGTTTACTCTGATTTCACTGCACACAATGTAGATTAGAAGCTGCATACGTCAGATAGAGCCCACCTCAATTCCTGGCTGGAGGACCTCCAACATCATCTAGCTTTTTCCTGTCCAGTTTTACTGTCCCTGGTCCACCCCTTTCATTCATTGGGTTTTGTTTATTTCAAGCAGAAAGTCTCCACATGTGACTGTTAGCTAGGGCAATTCTACATGCCAATTCAGCCTGCCTAGGAATGCCCACTCATCCATAATTCTTGCTGGCATCAGAGCTGATGGCTCTTAAGTACTCAGGAGTACTCAAGCAGAGCCTCCGCCCCAAAGCCCCCCCCCCCCCCCTATGTTGAGGGCATGTGACCTGGTATGGCTCAGGAGGGTGCGCTCGCTCGCCCCCCCCCCTTTCCTGACCTGCCGGGCTGCATGCTCGGATAAGGGTCTGGTATGGATTTTGGGGGGGACCTCACGCTGTTTTTTTACATTTTGAAATGGGGTTCCCCCTACAATCTATACCAGACCCGAACGACCTGTTATGGATTGGGGGGGACCCCCACGCTGTTTTAAAAAAAAAAAAATTGTAATGTCAGTTTTGCTGCAGCATGTTCTTTACATGATACAGATGCTCAATTTTACAGGTAGACTAATAGGACCCCCCCAGGCACTATATTTCAAGGAATTTTTAATTTGTATTGTTTCACTTTAAGCAATATTAAAATCAAAGCTCCTGTAAAAATTATCTTTTTTATAAAAACTTTTTGCATTGATTCATGTCCCCCAGGGGCAGTATCCGGGCCCCCATACCATTTTGTGATCAATTACTTGCATATAAGCCTTCAAAATAGGGACTTTTTTTTTTTTTATTCTTTATTTAAAGAAATTATGGAGAGTATCACAGTGAGAGCATCCGAAAGGCCCGGTCTCATAAAGAAATAAGAACAGAAATAGATAAAAGAAAGCGGGGCAGAGAGAAGGGGAAAAAAAAGCGGGGGGGGTGAAGGGGAGGGAGGGTAATACAGGGCAGTGAAGCTTCCTTGACTCATTCACTCCACTGGGTGCTCCACTGGCTGTGGTGCCAGCAGGGCAACATGGAGGGTAAGTCACCAGTGTGCAGTGGCGTTCTGCTGTGCTGTAGATTGGAGTGGACCAGTGAAAATGGATGAGGATTATTTTTGGTGGGGATGAGAGTTACATTGTGGAGAGGTCTTCACAATGTAACTCTCATCCCCACCCAAAATCATTCTCATACATTTTCCCAATGTAACGCTCAGTGGCGGCCACCCATTAAGGGCCCCTACCCCCTATTCATGCGTCCGGCCCCTAATCTACATTCAGGGTGCTGGACGCATGGATTCCAATGGGGAATTTTCAAGCACATGATTAGAGCCAGAAGCTCTAATAGGCTTCAAAATAGGGTGGGCTCCCTATTGTAACACTGATTCTCCTCCCAGCCAATCAGGAAGTGGGTCGTGAGATATCTGCAATTCTTGTCTTCCAATGTGAAATTGTAGGGAAATACGTACTTTTCCACAATGCCGGAATACAGGCTCTAGCCGCTATAAGCAGATGCCTCAGCAACGAGTTCTTAAATTTCTTGGATGATATTGGGGTGTCATTTAATAGGTAGGCCTCCGGATTCCTCTCAAGTAAAACTCCGGTCAATGTTTTAATAGTGGATTCTACATCAGTACAAACATTTTATAATTTTGGGCATTCCCAGATAATGCGCAGAAGGGTCCCCACAGACTCATCACAGCGCCAAAAAGTATTCGGGACCTGCAAGCACATTCTATGCATTTTGGCTGGAGTTCTATACCACTGTGTAAAGAGCTTATACCCTCCTTCCTGGTATCTGCTAGCCAAGCACTCTTTGTGAGCAAAAAGTATTATCTTGTGTTTCTGAGGCTGTGAAAAAGTAATTTGGAGGTCAGTTTCCCATTGTTGTAGAAAGTCTGACATCTCTACCTGGTTCGTGAGAAGAGCGTAAAAATGTGATAATGAATGAGGAAGCTGATCGTCCTCCACACAAATCTGCTCAAGTGGTGTTAGCTTATGTAGGGTTTGGTGCTCTGCTGGCAGTGACCGAATGTGAGCATTTAGTTGTGCCAATCAAAGAAAGTCAAGCTCATTGTGAAATCAGGTCTCGACTTCACTACTAGACAGAAGCCCATTGTTTAATGTGAAATGAATGTGGAAAATGTTTTGTCTCCGAAGTATGTGAAACTTTGGGTCTGTGAGGCCCGGTGAAAACACATATGATCCCAATATTATTGTGAGAGGACTCGGTTCAGGAGAAAGAACAGGCATGGTCCTAAAAAGGTGTTTTGCTTCCCGTAAAGTCACTCTAACAGTAGGGTTTGAAAAGTAACTGTCGTGGGACAACCCTGTAAAGGTGACCAGGGCAATCCCGTCAGGGCTGAATCGATGGTTACTTGTTCTAGATCAACCCATAGTTTGGGTTCTGATTGCACACACTATTCCATTATTCTGGTTAAATTGAAAGCTTCATAATACCTCACCGGGTCAGGAAAACCTATACCCACTCTTATTTTAGGCAGTGTCAAAATGGATCTACGTAATCGCTGCATTTTACCCGCACAGACAAAAAGTGTAAACCTCCTACTCAACTCATTCAAGTAACTTCTTGGGAGTTTAATAGGCAGCGTTTCAAAAAAAGGTAAATTAATCTTGGCATTACATTCATCTTTAAAATACTCAAGCGGCCAACCCAGGTAAAAGTCTCCTTAACCCAATGTAGGAGGTCTGATTTGAGCGCTCGAAAAAGGAATGAAAAACTTTATTCGCCCCAGACACAATCACCTATTCGATTTCTGTTACCCTGGTAAGCCAGTGTGATCTAGTTGGATGGGTGGTACTCTTCCGATATACATGCCCTCACTGTCGTAAGGAAATGTTTTAGGAGTGAGTTTTTGCATTTTTTAATAGATAGCGGGGTATCACGTAATAAGAAAACTACCCGGTGTTCCCCAAGAGACACACCTGTAATTGTTTTAACCGATTCGGCAACCATTGTCCAAAACTCCTTTAGTCTTGTACATTCCCAAAATATGCGTAACAAGGTGCTCTCAGACTCCAGACATCGCCAACAAACATTTTAAACCTGTGGGAACATCTGATGCAGTACTGACGGTGTTCTGTACCATCTAGTAAGGTTTTTATACCCTCCTTCTTGATACCTACTCGCCAATGATGCCCTATGAACGAATAGTAGGATCCTGTCCTTCTGAGTCTGAGAAAATATGACCCCCAGATCCCTTTCCCACGATTGTAGGAAAGCAAGTTCTTGTGGTGCTTCCAGCCTAATCAACGAAATGTGACAGCGAGTGCCTCAACAGATCCCCCTTTAAGCATAGTTGTTCAAACACGTAAGGTGCACGTACTACAGTAAATGTCATTGGCAACGACCAGAAGTATGTACTAAGCTGTGCCCGTCTAAGAAAGTCTAGGTCTAATAAGAAGCTGCGCTCCGCCCCTAGTTTCTGGTGAGTGGGGTCACGGAAAGGGGAGTGTTGGCACTTCACACATTTTTCAAGTTTGGAGAACCGTTGTACTTTATTCTATCATCATGTGAGCACCAAGCATAATGATTTGCACAGATTTGCTTATATTATAATATATATGTTTGCTTACATACTGATTTATATGTTTATCAGTCACTATATCATTGAATTGTTTATATTATTACATTCTGCCAGCGCTGTTTCTTATTTTTCTTTCAGTGATTAAGGTTATAGCACCTTTGCACAGCTGCTGTAGTTTTGCATTTATTATTGGAGCACCTTCACGCAAGTTTTATTTAGTTGTATAAACTAGGGCATCCCCTCGAGTTTTAATATGTGCGATGTAGTTGTGTGCCCTGGTATCTCTGAGAGCATTAGCTAGCATCCTACTCGGTTTGTTTACAAACTCATAGAATGCTCGCCTACAATGAGTTAATTTCGCTTTTGCTTTGTCCATGAGTAATGAGTTTAACTGATCATGTAAACATGAGAGTTTCTCCTCTGCCTGCCATGCTTGAGATTTCTTATGGGCCAATTCCAATACCCAAATGTCCCTGAGTAATGAATCTAACTGGGCAGTTAAAAGTCGTTTCCTATGGGCCCCTAAAGCTATAAGGATACCTCTGATAACACACTTATGTGTTTCCTACAGGCAAAATGGAGTAATCTCTCCTGTCTCATTGGTTGCAAAAATGGAGTCTAATTCCTGGGTTACCCATTGCTCATATTCTGGATCTTTCAGGAGTGTCTCGTTCATTTTCCAGTACCAATCACGACACTGGTTCTCCCAGTTCTATGACACAATTGGTCGGTGCATGATCTAAGAGATTCAATGAGCCTATAGAGGTAAACAAGTAAACATGACAGGGCATTCTGCGAGACAAAAATATAGTCGATGGTATAGTGTATGTCCCATGATTGGCTGAGAAAAAGGTGTAATCTCCAATAGTTCTCCAGCTATCCACCAATTGCAGATCCTGGAAAAGTCTTTTAGCTCTGCGTAATTTTGCATAGGATAAATGGGAAGCGCCCTAATGCCCTGTACACATGGTTGGAAAATCCGACCACAAAATCCATCAGATTTTATTCCGACGGATTTTGTCCGACACTGGTGTAGCATACACACGGTCGGACAAAGTTGTCGGAAAATCCGATCATTCTGAACGTGGTGACGTTTGTTGCCTACGACGGGACTACGTAGAGGCTAGTAGCCAATAGCTTTGGTCTTGTAATGTGATCTGAGCATGCGTGCCACTTTGTCCGTCGGAATTCGCTACACACGATCGGAAAAAGTCTGATAGGACTTTGTTGTCGGAAAATTTGAGAGCAGGAGATAAAACTTTGTCCGTCGGAAAATCCGACGGAAAACGTCCGATGGAGCCTACACACGGTCGGAACTTCCGACAACATTGTCCGATAGGACATTTTCCGTCGGAAAATCCGACCGTGTGTATGGGGCATTAGACATGTCAAGCGTGGGATCCAGCGAAATGTTAAAGTCCCCTCCCACCAACAGGAGACCCTCCTTGTGTCGATGCACCAAATGTAGGCATGTCTCAAGTGAGGAGACTTGATCTTCATTCGGTAAGTATAAATTAACCAAAGTAACTTTTTGCTTAAACAGGAGTCCCTTGACGATAAGGAGGCGACCCTCATCAACTGTAATTACCTTCCAAGGTATCTGTTTGGATAGGAGAATTGACACCCCTCTTGACTTGGAGGTCTGAGAGGCACTATGATAAACTGACGGAAACCTCTAGTTCCCTAATCTTGGAATTCTATATTTTCTGAAATGTGTCTCCTTTAACCACTTGCCGACCGCCCCCTGTATATATACGTCGGCAGATTGGCACGTCCAGGCAGAACCACGTACCTGTACGTGCCATTCTTCCGGCGGGTGGGGGGTCCGATCGGACCCCCCCCGGCCGGCGGGGACGGTCGGGATCGCTTCAGGAGCGATCCGGGATGAGGGGACGGCCAGTGGTTTCTGGCCACCCCCTCGCGATCGCTCCTGGCGAATCAGATGCTTCCTCTGTCTGTGTCAATCAAAACACAGGCAGAGGAAGTGATGTCACGCTCGGTGCGCCGGTCTATGTGACCGGAACGCCGAGCTGTGAACATCTAAAGGTTAGTGCACAAACAGTACACTGACACCAGTACACATAGGCACACAAAACACCCCCCTGTCACCCCCTGATCACCCCCCAGATCACCCCCTCCCCCCCCAGTCACAGTGTCACTAATTGCAGTGATCATTTTTTTACTGATCACTGCATTTAGTGTCAGTGTGACTGTAATAACTGTCAGGGCAGTTAGTTTTAGGTCCAAGGTAGCCCCCCACCCCCCCCTAATAAAGGTTTAACCCCTTGATTGCCCCCCAGGTAACCCTTTCACCCCCTTTTGCCAGTGTCACTAAGCGATCGTTTTTCTGATCGCTGTATTAGTGTCACTGCTGTCGCTAGGTAACCATTTTTTTTTTTTAGGTAACCGCCATGTTTATATAGGTTCATAAATAGGTTTATAGGTCAGGTACCCCCATATTACAACCTAAATAAAGGTTTTAACCCCCTGATTGCCCCTAGAGTTAACCCTTTCACCAGTGATCACAGTATAACTGTCACTGGTGACGCTGGTTAGCCAGTTAGTTATTTCGTTATTTAGGTTCCCCGTCAGGTTTTTATATAGCGTCAGGTACCCCCATATATTACCTAATAAAGGTTTTAACCCCCTGATTGCCCCTAGTTAACCCTTTCACCCCCTTTTGCCAGTGTCACTAAGCGATCGTTTTTCTGATCGCTGCATTAGTGTCGCTAGGTAACCATTTTTTTTTTTTTTTAGGTAACCGCCATGTTTATATAGGTTCATAAATAGGTTTATAGGTCAGGTACCCCCATATTACAACCAAAATAAAGGTTTTAACCCCCTGATTGCCCCTAGAGTTAACCCTTTCACCAGTGATCACTGTATAACTGTCACTGGTGACGCTGGTTAGCCAGTTAGTTATTTCGTTATTTAGGTTCCCCGTCAGGTTTTTTATATAGCGTCAGGTACCCCCATATATTACCTAATAAAGGTTTAACCCCCTGATTGCCCCTAGTTAACCCTTTCACCCCCTTTTGCCAGTGTCACTAAGCGATCGTTTTTCTGATCGCTGCATTAGTGTCGCTAGGTAACCAGTTTTTTTTTGTATTACTGTTACGGGTGACGCTGGTTAGTTAGCTTGTTTTTTATACTGTCAGGGCACCCGCCATTTATTACCCAATAACGGTTTAACCCCCTGATCGCCCGGCGGGTGATATCAATTAGGTTTTAGGGTCAAATAAGGTCTGCGTCGCCCCAGGTTAGTGCCAGTACCGCAAACACCCACGCACAAAGCATACACCTCCCTTAGTGGCACAGTATCTGAACAGATCAATATCTGATCTGATCAGATCTATACTAGCGTCCCAGCAGTTTAGGGTTCCAAAAAAAAACGCATTGTTAGCGGGATCAGCCCAGATACCTGCTAGCACCTGCGTTTTCCCCCTCCGCCCAGCCCAGCCCACCCAAGTGCAGTATCGATCGATCACTGTCACTTACAAAACACTAAGCACACATAACTGCAGCGTTCGCAGAGTCAGGCCTGATCCCTGCGATCGCTAACATTTTTTTTGTGGTAGCGTTTTGATTCAGTCGCTTCAGTCAGGAGCTTTTTTACCTGTGAATCTCAAAAAAATAAAAAAAAATAAAATAGTTGTCGTTTTATTGTTCTCTCTCTCACTCTATTCTCTCTCTATTGTTGCTCTTTTTTTACTCCATTCTATTCTGCAATGTTTTATTATGTTTTATTATGTTTTATTATGTTTTATCATGCTTGCTTTTCAGGTATGTAATTTTGTTTACTGTGTGTTTTAGTGTTGAGCATTTTTTTGTTTTCAGGTGCGCCATTCAGTTGCAACGCGGATTTATTTATCTTGACAGCAACAGCGTTTGCTCCCACGATACATAAAGCCGCGACTCCAACGCTGTAGGAGGTGATTTCACCACCACAGTTAAAAAAAAGAGCATATATGCCGAAGCATGGGGGCAGCAGGGGGGGGGAGCGATTGGCTCCTAATGCCACGTACATACGGTCGAAATTCCGACCGTGTGTACACGGCATAACTTTTGCGGGAGGATGCCCCCATGCATCGGCATATATAAATGGTGCATGTATGCCCATCATTAGAAGTGGGTGGATGAAGGGAGGTATTCTAATGGTGGGCATACCCACCAATCAATCTCTTTTTTTCGTTCAGCCAAGAGGCTGCATGAAAAAAAAAAGATTACAATATATGTCCAGTATGTTGCTGGACTTTGAATGGTTATACCAGAATGATGCCTGCAGGTTTAGGTATCATCTTGGTATCATTCTTTTCAGCCAGTGATCGGCTTTCATGTAAAAGCAATTCTAGCGGGTAATTAGCCTCTAGACTGCTTTTACAAGCAGTGGGAGGGAATGTCCCCCCTCCCGGATATAAACCGCGCCATTGGGAAATTGGGAAAGCATTTTATCACACCAATCTTGGTGTGGTCAGATGCTTTGAGGGCAGAGGAAAGATCTAGGGTCTAATAGACCCCAATTTTTTCAAAAAAAGAGTACCTGTCACTGCCTATTGCTATCATAGGGGATATTTACATTCCCTGAGATAACAATAAAAATCATAACAAAGAAAAAAAATGGAAGGAACAGTTTAAAAATAAAATAAAAAAGCTAAATAAATAAAAAAAAAAACAAAAAAAAAAAAAAAAAGCACCCCTGCCCCCCCTTCTCTTGCGCAAAGGCGTACACAAGCGTTGGTCTGGCGTCATATGTAAACAGCAATTGCACCATGCATGTGAGGTATCACCGCGAAGGTCAGATCGAGGGCAGTAATTTTAGCAGTAGACCTCCTCCGTGAATCTAATGTGGTATCATGTAAAGGCTTTTAAAGGCTTTTAAAAATGTATGTAGTTTGTCGCCACTGCGTGTTTGTGCGCAATTTTAAAGCATGTCGTGTTTGGTATCCATGTACTCGGCCTAAGATCATATTTTTTATTTCATCAAAAATTTGAGCAATATAGTGTGTTTTAGTGCATTAAAATAAAAAAAAGTGTATTTTTTCCACAAAAAATGCGTTTGAAAAATCGCTGCGCAAATACTGTGTGGAAAAAAAAAATGCAACACCCACCATTTTAATCTGTAGGGCCTTTGCTTTAACAATATATATAGTGTTTGGGGGTTCAACGTAATTTTCTTGCAAAAAAAAAATATGTTTTCATGTAAACAAAAAGTGTCAGAAAGGGCTTTGTCTACAAGTGGTTAGAAGAGTGGGTGACGTGTGACATAGGCTTCTAAATGTTGTGCATAAAATGCCAGGACAGTTCAAACCCCCCCCAAATGACCCCATTTTGGAAAGTAGACACCCCAAGCTATTTGCTGAGAGCAATGTTGAGCCCATTAAATATTTTTTTTTTTTGTCCCAAGAGATTGAATAATGAAAAAAAAAAAAATATATATATTTTTTTTACAAAAAGTTGTCACTAAATGATATATTGCTCAAACATGTCATGGGCATATGTGGAAATACACCCCAAAATACATTCTGTTGCTTCTCCTGAGTACGGGGATACCACATGTGTGGGACTTTTTGGGAGCCTAGCTGCGTACGGAACCCCAAAAACCAATCACCGCCTTCAGGCTTTCTAAGGGTGTAATTTTTTTATTTCACTTCTCACTGCCAATCACAGTTTCGGAGGCCATGGAATGCCCAGATGGCATAAAACCCCCCAAAATGACCCCATTTTGGAAAGTAGACACCCCAAGCTATTTGCTGAGAGGTATTGTGAGTATTTTGCAGATCTCGCTTTTTGTCACAAAGTTTTGAAAATTGAAAAAAGAAAAAAATTTTTTTTTTTTCTTTACTTTCTTCATTTTCAAAAACAAATGAGAGCTGTAAAATACTCACCATGCCTCTCAACAAATAGCTTGGGGTGTCTACTTTCCAAAATGGGGTCATTTGGGGGGGTTTTGTGCTATTTTGGCATTTTATGGCCTTCGAAACGGTGATAGGTAGTGAGGAGTGAAATCAAAAATTTGCACCCTTAGAAATCCTGAAGGCGGTGCTTGGGTTTCGGGGCCCCGTACGCGGCTAGGCTCCCAAAAAGTCCCACACATGTGGTATCCCCATACTCAGGAGAAGCAGCAAAATGTATTTTGGGGTGCAATTCCACATATAACTATGGCATGTGTGAGCAATATATCATTTAGTGACAACTTTTTGAAAAAAAAAAAAAATCTTTTTTATTTTTGTCTTTATTCAATCACTTGGGACTAAAAAAAAAAATATTCAATGGGCTCAACATGCCTCTCAGCAAATAGCTTGGGGTGTCTACTTTCCAAAATGGGGTCATTTGGGGGGGTTTTGTACTTCTCTGCCATTTTAGCACCTCAAGAAATGAAATAGGCAGTCATAAATTAAAAGCGGTGTAAATTCCAGAAAATGTACTCTAGTTTGTAGACGCTATAACTTTTGCGCAAACCAATAAATATACGCTTATTGGCATTTTTTTTTTTACTAAAGACATGTGGCTGAATACATTTTGGCCCAAATGTTTGACTAAAATTGAGTTTATTAGATTTTTTTTTATAACAAAAAGTAGAAAATCTCTTTTTTTTTTTTCAAAATTTTCGCTCTTTTTTTTTTTTTTCCGTTTATATCGCAAAAAATAAAAATCACAGAGGCAATCAAATACCATCAAAAGAAAGCTCTATTTGTGGGAAGAAAAGGACGCAAATTTCGTTTGGTTACAAAATTGCATGACCGCGCAATTACCAGTTAAAGTAGTGCAGTGCGAAATTGAAAAAAGACCTCTGGTCCTTTGGCTGCCAAATGGTCCGGGGCTGAAGTGGTTAATTTATATGAGTAAAAAAAATATTTAAATAGTTAGAATTTCCATCTTTCATCAGTTTGGAGCCAGAAGGAAGAATACTCAGAGACTGTGTAAGGCTCCAGCACTGGATACAGTTTACTTGCCTTATGTAGTAAGCTTTTCGATGTTTGCTCTGTCTGTACAGTACATAAAGTAAATCCTGGAATTAGCGCAGAATTAGTCACACTTCTGAATCTCCAAGGTTGTAACCATCCATATGTTCTCTCCATTACTGTACAAATGACAATTGTTATAGGGGCAATCTATTCTCTCATTTTGGAGCAGCCGCAGCTGTTCCATAAATCGCAATGCTTGAATTTGCCAAATAAAATACATAAATAACATAATTAATTAACCGGTGGCATAGCTCTCGCTGTAAGTCATCACAGACCGAATCAGCAAGGTTTTTCCTAATATGGTTGTACATTCTTGTCTCCGATAAAATAATGTCAACAATGAATATTGTCGTCTGTATAAAATTCATCACATTCAAGTAGCTGAGCAAGGTAAGAAATAGAAGTGATTGTTTTTCCTGTTTTTATTTAATTTTTAGTTTTTTGCTTGATTGAACTTTGATAAAGAGACTTTAAAGCAGAACAACCATTGTAAAATAAAGATGAATGGCACATTAAATGATAAAATATAAAAAATCAGCTTTTGCTGCAATATTCTCCTTTAATCCAGAGATTTCCACCCAGTACCTTTTTTCTCCCACTAAATTTCCTCTCTCTGATGGTCAGCATCATTCAACCTACTTCCTCTTAACCCAGGTCGTCCTGGACCCACCCCATCCTGTGACTGGATCATGAAAGAAGAAGCAGCACAATGATAAGCTCATCTCTCTATCACTCTGCTCTCTCCTCCTATCAGCATGTTTCTTCTTAGCGTATGAACTGATTGGCTCCTTGTGTTGATTCTTCTTCTCATGATTCAGCTTTGCTGTACAGGAAGGATGATACTAGGGTTAATTTAGTAATTAAAATGGAATTCCAGCTTGATCCTAATTATTCTTTAAACTGCCCCCCTCCTAACACCTGTGCTTATTAACCCCCTTTGTGACCGTGCTATAACTGAATGACGGCTACAGCACGGCCACACTTTGCTGGGAGGCCGTCATATGATGTCCTCCCGTGCTCGCTCTGCCTGTGCTCCCCCTGCGGCATGCATCGACAATGATCTGTGATTGCTGCGTCCTTCAGATGCAGCTAATCACAGATTGGGTTAAAGAGACAATCACGGCGGCTCTTTACCATGTGATCAGCTTTGTCCAATCACAGTTGATCACGGATGTAACCAGGATTTGCCGGTTATCAGCAATCCTCCCCTCAGGCTGACAAGACACAAGGAGAGGAGAGCTGAAAACCGACAAATCCTCACAGGGGACATCTGCACTGACAATCAGGGAACTGATCATCAGTGCAGCCCCCACAGTTCTGCCAATCTGTGCACACCAGTGTGGCCAATCAGTGCCCATCAATGATGCCTGTCAGTGCCAATCAGTGATGCCTATCAGTGCTGCCTATCATTTCCGCCTAGCAGTACCCATCAGTGCCACCTACCAGTGCCCATCAGTGCCGCCTATTAGTGCCGCCTATCAGTGCTACCTGTCAGTGCCCATCAGTGCTGCCTATCAATGCCAATCAGTGCCACATATCCGTGCAGCCTCATCAGTGCCTCCTCATCAGTGCCTATCAGTGCTGCCTTATCAGTGCCCATCAGTACCGCCTATCAGTGCCCATCAGTGCTGCCTTATCAGTGCCCCCTATCAGTGCAGCATATCAGTGCGGCCTATCAGTGCCCTTCAATGCTGCCTTATCAGTGCCACCTATCAGTGCCCATCAGTGCAGCATATCAGTGCAGCCTATCAGTGCTCATCAGTGCAGCTTATCAGTGCCCATCAGTGCAGCCTATCAATACCCATCAATGCTGCCTTATCAGTGCTGCCTATCAGTGCCCATCAGTGCAGCCTATCAGTGCAGCATATCAGTGTCCATCAGTGCACATCAGTGCAGCCTACCAATGCCCATCAGTGCCTCCTATCAGTGCCCATCAGTGTAGCCTATCAGTACAGCCTCATCAATGCACATTAGTGAAGGAGAAAAATGAATTATTTACAACATTTTAAAACTAAGAAAAACATTTTTTTTCAAACTTTTTGGTCTTTTTTTGTTTATTTAGCAAATGATAAGATACCACCAAAAAAAAAAATCTCTATTTGTGTGAAAAAATTGTGCAATTGTCATTCAAATTGCAACAGCACTGAAAGCCGAAAAGTGGCCTGGACAGGAAGGGGGTGAATGTGCCCGGTAGGCAAGTGGTTGACATACACAAGTATTGTTTTCCATAGGCGCTGAGGGAGCGGTTTTTGAACTTTGTTTGATTATTGCTCTTTGATTTATACAAGTGGTTAACCTGTTTAAGAAAGATCTGTATACTTAACTATTTTCAGGCCACTCCAATCCAGTCATATGATCCCGCTCCCCTGTGTCAGCCAGCGTGGCTGCAGGGGACAGGAGAGAGCGTTGACAACAGGATGAGCCAATGAAGTCTATTGGTGATGTCACAGCTCCAGGCTTTACTAGCCATTGTCAGAGCACTCCCTCTTCTCCTCTGCAGCCACTGCTGGCTGACTTTGAGGGTCACATGACCAGAGCAGAGCAGGCTGAAAATAGGTAAGTATAGACATGTTTTACTACACAGGTCAGTCAGCATCAGTTTTAGGAAGGGGGGAGGGGTTAAGGCCAATTAGATGTTAGAGGGGATTCCACTTTAAACTGCTTACATTTAAAGACTACATTTAATGATGCAGAGCTGCTTTACCATGTGTCTTTTTTTTATCTGCCTGTAGTTTAGGTTTAAATAACTGCAGGCAGATAAAAAAGACACAAATTAATTCAGCCCTGTGTTCATTATTATATCCTTCAGGACCCGTTCACACCAGTCAGCCACGCTGAACACACGGCCGCTGGTGTGCACTGTGAGACGCGGTGCTAATGAGCCCATCTCAGCGCATCGTACTGTTTACTCTTTTTCCACAGAGCTTTATTGAAATGTCACAAATAACATTTCAATAAAGTTCTATTCACCGCGGCAGTGTTGTGATGCGGTGGTTCGTATCACAACCCGCTGTGCTGGAAAGAAGTGATGCATGCAGTCATTTTTGTCAGTGCACGCCATAGAAAGCAAGGTATTGTGCCTTGTCCATGTGTTGGGGCTGCACTGGTAATAGCTGCTAGCTCAGCCCCACAGCATCTGCTATAAACGGGCCCCACATGTGTTAGTTTTTTACATGCAAGCAGCATACATACAGCAAAGCTCAGACTGGGACAGGAAGAAACAGCACAAGCAGCTAATCAATTGAAGTGCTTGTGTGCTAACAAGAGCCATACTGATAGAAGTAGAAAGCAAAGTGATAGAGGGATGAGCGAAACAATCTGCTGATTTTCCTTTCAATATCCAGTCACGGATTAAGGTCCTTTTCACACTGAGGTGCTTCTAAACTGCCAGTAAAACACTGAGCGCTTTTGAAGAGCTTTCAATTAATTTCAATTTAGAGGGACGTTTTTTTCAACCGCCCTGCCAGCGCTCTGCCCCGGTGTGAAAGCATTCATTGATTTTAATGGAAATAGGTTTTCGTACGCTTTTCAGGTGATTTTTTTAGCGTGAAAGTGCCTGAAAAGCGCCTTAGTGTGAAAGGGGTCTAAGAAGGAGACAATACCTGTAGGTGTTACTGAACAGCAGGTGAGAAAAATCAGGTCTCTCATATTGTGCTGTGTGGCAGGACTGTGTCACTCTAAAGCCCCATACACACGGTAGGATTTTCGCATGGATTCTGTCCGATCGGACAATGTTGTTGAAAAATCCGACCGTGTGTAGGCACCATCGGACAGTGTACGTCGGATTGTCCGACGGACAAAGTCCTATCTCCTGCTGGATAGATTTTTTGACAACACGGTCCGATCACACCAAATCCGATTGTGTGTATCGTTGTCCGACGGACAAAGTGCTACGCATGCTCAGATCACATTACAAGACCAAAGCTATTGGCTACTAGCCTCTACGTAGTCCCGTCGTAGGCAACAAACGTCACCACGTTCAGAATGATCGGATTTTCCGACAACTTTGTCCGACCGTGTGTACGCAACACCAACATCGGACAAAGTACGACGGACATGATCCGACGGACCTGGTCCTCGGATAATCCGAGAGTGTGTATGGGACTTCAGGCTGGATGGACAGAATTTCAAAACCTTTGGCAGGTGTAAAGGATCCTATATATATATATATATATATATATATATATATATATATATATATATATACACTATATTGCCAAAAGTATTGGGGCACCTGCCTTTACACGCACATGAACTTTAATGGCATCCCAGTCTTAATCCGTAGGGTTTAATGTTGAGTTGGCCCACTGTTCACAGCCATAACAGCTCAACTCTTCTGGGAAGGCTGTCCACAAGGTTTAGGAGTGTGTCTATGGGAATGTTTGACCATTCTTCCAGCGCATTTGTGAGGTCAGGCACTGATATTGGACGAGAAGGTATGGCTCCCACTCTCTGCTCTAATTCATCCCAAAGGTGTTCTATCAGGTTGAACCCAGGACTGTGTGCAGGCCAGTCAAGTTCCTCCACCCCAAACTCACTCATTTATGTCTTTATGGACCTTGATTTATGCACTGGTCCAAATCATATGGTGGAGGGGGGATTATGAGGTGGGGTTGGGCTTGGCTCCTTAGTTCCAGTGAAGGGAACTCTTAAGACCTCAGCATACCAAGACCTTTTGGACAATTTCATGCTCCCAAATTTGTGGTAACGGTTTGGGGATGGCCCCTTCCTGTTCCAACATGACTGCGCACCAGTGCACAAAGCAAGGTCCATAAAGACATGGAAGAGTGAGTTTGGGGTGGAGGAACTTGACTGGCCTGCACAGAGTCCGGACCTCAACCCGATAGAACACCTTTGGGATGAATGAGAGCGGAGACTGTGAGCCAGGTCTTCTTGTCCAACATCAGTGCCTGACCTCACAAATGCGCTTCTAGAAGAATGGTCAAACATTCCCATAGACACACTCCTAAACCTTGTGGACAGCCTTCCCAGAAAAGTTGAAGCTGTTATAGCTGCGAATGGTGGGCCAACTCACTATTGAACCATACGGACGAACACTGGGATGCCTTTAGTTCATGTGCATGTAAAGGCAGGTGTCCCAATACTTTTGATAATATAATGTATGAACAATATATATATATATATATATATATATATATATATATATATATATATATATATATATACTGTAAAACCATTTCTATCTCTAAAAACCTCTATAGTAAACTTGTATTATTTTGGTTGTTTTTACACTGTGTTATGTAGCGGTTTGGTCACAGCTCATAAATAGTACATCTCCATCCCTCACTTTCAAGAGGAACAATAAGGAGCCGCCATAAGCCGGGACTGACTTGAGCAAAAGATGTTGTTACCCATGCAAATGTTCCAGCTATTAAACAGCCTCAAATATCAGGAATTATTTCTATGCTGGTTAATTGGTTACTAATAATACTCACCTCTTGTTTATTATTAATATCGCCTTTCCCGGCTGATCCCAATTATGTTGTTTCCATCAGCCGGGAGGAAGAGACGCAGTCATTTCGCCTGACTGTTCCGTCACCAGACTGCCAGCTTGTGGTAGTTTCGTATTTATTAATGATAAATTCAGGAAAATGCAGTGTACATCTTTGGTGTGGTGGGGAAAAAAGACATTTCAAATGTAGAAGCTGCTGAAAGCACCATGCGGTTTGGTGAAGCTCATTGTTTGAAAAGAGGGACTTCTTTTCTGTGTTTCTCGCCCATTGAAATTAAAGCGGGATTTCACCTTAAAAATTTTTTTTTTTTTTAAAAGTCAGCAGCTAAAAAAAAAGTCGCTGCTGACTTTTAATAAGTACACTTACCCTCCCAGGGTGCCCGCGATGTCGTTCGTGGAGGCCGAGATGTCCCTCGGCTATTCGGATCCAGCGCCGCCATCCTCAGTAAGGGAAACGGCTTCCCGTTTCCTACTGCGCATGCGCGAGTCGGCGCGCGGCCTACTGCGCATGCGCGAGTCTTATTTGTGAATGGGGAACGCTGTGTGTTGTGGGACACAGTTCCCATAACACACCGCGCCCCATTCACCTGAAGACGGAAGAAGAGAAGATCACCGCGGCGCTGGAGGAGGCAGATTAGGACGATCTGCCTAGCAACAGCCATTTCTGGTAAGTAAAAAAAAATTTTTTATTTTTTTTTATTTTAAATTGTTACTAACATTTTTTCAAGTTTTCATTTTCAGGGTGTCCCACCACTTTAATAGGCTGCTCAGTGTGTGAAAAAGCATTAAAATACGCCTGCACTCAGTCACACCTGTAGGTGTGACCCAGGGGTGGACTGACAACTCATGGGGCCCCCGGGCAATAGGAGATTATGGGGCCCCTGGGCAATTGGAGAAGATTATGGGGCCCCCGGGCAATAGGAGATTATGGGGCCCTCAGGCAATAGATTATGGGGCCACACAGTATACACACACTCATATACAGTATACACACACAGAAACACAATATACACACACAGTATACACACACAGAATACACATACACACAATGAAAAGTACTGGAGAGGCAGGGCAGCTAAAATCTTGGGTTTTTAAAAAAAACACTGATTTTTACATACTGTCCCTGGTTTTATTGAGACTGGCAACCCTAATGGGGCCCCTTAGTGGCATGGGGACCTCGGGAAGTGCCCGAGTGCCCGAATAGTCAGTCCGCCCCTGGTGTGACCAGAACCTTAAAGCAGAGCTCCATCCAAAAGGGGAGGCTCTGCTTGTTTGCACCTTTCCCCCCTTCCACTGCCACATTTTTTTTTGGGGGGGGGGGCGGGTACCTGGACTTGACAGGTACCTCTCCAACTTCTGGCTCAGATTGCCGCAGCGATCTGACCCGGAAGTTTGCCCCCCTCCTTCCCCAGCAGTCTTCTGTGACACATCACAGTTCCCAGAAGAATACGGGACCATTCACAAGGCGCAGCGCGGCTCGTTCATGCACAGTAGCAAACCGGTTGTGAAGCCGCAAAGCTTCACTTCCTGTTTCCCTTACTTGGTATGCCGTCGCCTGCACCCAAAGCCGATTGAAGGATGGCTTCCGGTGAGGACATCGCTGGATCCCTGGATAGGTAAGTGTCCTTATATTAAACGTCAGCAGCTACAGTATTTGTAGCTGCTGACTTTTAATTTTTTGGGGGCAGCCTGGATCTTCTATTTAATGAGCACTTGCTGCACATATGCGTACATGGATGGCTGAAGTTTCTGTGTTGAAAGCCTGTTTCTGTGCTGAGACAGTTCTATTATCACTCTTGAAAGAGATTAAACTTTCAGGAGTAAGGATGAGCTCAGGCGTGTTCGCATGCTCCACGTGCAGAGCCCGCCAGGAAGTCGACGCAGCGCTGCGCTAATCACAGGCAGTGAGACATTGCCCTAATGCACGGCTGCAGAGATCGGGCAATGTCTCACTGCCTGTGATTAGCGCAGCGCTGCGCCGACTTCCTGACGGGCTCTGCACGTGGACCATGCAAACACGCCTGAGCTCATCCTTATTCAGGAGTATCTTGAATAGAATCCAGTTTGCAAAC